>CM061235.1:25107036-26423295 GCA_030848705.1 Heracleum sosnowskyi | reverse complement strand
CCTCAGTAGGGGGAATATACTCTGCATTTATACTTTGGACCGGGAATGGTATCAGTTGTTATCTAGAGATATATTATATATTCTCTATATTTATTTTACATACTAAGAATGGTATCAGTTGCTATCTAGGGTTATTTTATTGTGTTATTACAATTAATCTCGATAAGTGGTTTACAAATTAAAGATCATTTGGAGTGTAATCTATTAAGGGTATATTTTAAATATATGATGAATAGTTGTTATCTACCCTTTTTGATAAGAAAGTACTTGAGAATTATTTCTAAATAAATATTCTTTATTAAATATAGTTTGCATTAATTATTTAAAGCCCTACTTCTTAAGGAAATATTTTGTGAAAACTATTTTAAACCCTAGATAGCTAATAAAGTATATTTCAGTCAATTTTTATTATAAATAGAGAAGGTTCCCAAATCTATTTCCCGTTTAAGTCTATATTCAGAAAGACTTAAATGTTCGCTCAAACTACAAATGCATGGGACCTTTCTCAAGATTTTATGTATGTTTCCAGTGGACTGCCCGGTCCTAAGCCTTTTTAAATCAATGAATTTATCAGTCTGGTTTACTACCATCAAAATGATTTTGATTACTTCCTCAAGATTCGAGGGGTAAGATCAGTGGAATTAGTTGCATCCATTAACAAGCGTCAGCTTGGGAAATATGGGTGAATTTTCCTTTCCAACCAGATATGACTACTTTGTGGAGTTGTATTCTTGGGGAAAAAGGGAAAGGAACTTCATGTTTCAGTGTTATGGATTTACTCGAACTTGGAGAGTATGTTAGGGACTGAGTAGCGCCGGTCCCCTAAGGGAATTACAATATGGCCGACGGACTGGTGAACGGGTCTGTTCTTCCCTTAGTTTATCAGAAATTGCCCGACCGTAGGAAAGAGGAGAGCAACAGGCCGACGGACTGGTGAAACGGGTCTGTTCTTCCTCATAGGAGAGTCACAGGCCGACGGACTGGTGAAACGGGTCTGTACTTCCTGCCTACAACCGATTGGCGGGGAGGTAGGTCAGTCAGATACTGTCTATTCTTCCCTTCTACGTAGAAAAAGATCAGGGGGATACAGCTTGCGACTGATCATCGTAGGGGTATCCTTGGCGCCCAGAATCTCCATTTACAGTTCAGCATCCATGAAAGAGCATGTTTCATGCAAGATTTCAGAAAAAGAAAGTTTGTTCCAGCTATTCAGTTTCATGAAAGTTTTCAAAGAAAGATAGTTTATTCCAGCTATTCAGTTTCATGAAAGTTTTCAGAAAGGTTACTCAAGAGTAATCCAGTATATTCCAGTATATGAGTTTATAAGAAAGAGTATGAATTTACGAAAAGTATATGATTTTATCTACAGGATATACGTGATCAGATGAGTTTAGAAAATGAATTGGAAATAAATTTACATTGTATTTATTTCCAAATTATGATATGAGGTAAATGTTTGATATGAAAGATGATATTGAATTTTTCTTATAACTTCATCTTTCAAGTATATGTTGATAGTCTGCTTATATTTTATATAGCAGATATTTTACGGAAAAGATATACTGAGTTATCTCGTTATTTCATCTTTTATACTATACTAGAACTTTGTTCATAGTATGAATATCGAAAGTTTGCAGAATATTATGGAGATGGTATTTGAAATACAATAATGGTATTTTTGGAATACATTCCGATAAGGAAATGATTTCAGTATCAAGATATTTTGACAAGTTATTGTCTTATACCCGCTTTATTTTTGGGATGAATAAAAGGCAGAATTATGCCATACTTTCATTACCTTGCTGACCTATCGCTCACTCTTGCTATTATTTCCGGGAGTAGTACGAACTAATCGAATCAGGCTACGGTTGGTAATGTAACAATACTTAGAAATTGCATCAGTAACAGATTCAAAAGACATTTGGGTATTGTAATAAAAGTTATTTATTCCGCAGTTGTTGTATTGTGTCGTTTCTGAGACTCTAACATCTGTGTGTGTATGTGTGAGACATATGTTGTGGGGTCATGAGCAGGTGAATTATGAATGGTGTAAGTAATACAGGTAAGGCAAGGAGTGCATGGATTGTGACAACCCTAAATCCCTGACCCCGGATTTGGGGCTGTTACACTCAAACTATTTTTAAATAAATAAATAGGCTTGAAAATAATTAAACTGAATTTTTAATTAATTAAATCCAATTAATAATTAATTTTTAAGAATTAATTGATTAAAAGAATTAACCAATTAATTAAGAAATTAATTATTAATTAAAAATAATTAAAATAATTAAGTTTAATCAATTTTCGGATTTAAAATAATAAATATAATTTATCAGAATTTTTCTGATATTAAAATATATTTTTAAAATAAAAATATGAATTTTTTAAAGTTTTTAAACTATTTTGGAATTAATTTTAAAACTAAAATCCAAAAACAGTTTTCAGAAAATGAATTAGGGTTTTGAAGATTGAAACCGGGTCGAAAAATCGGGTAAACGGGTCGGGATGAACTGGAACGGGTCGCCAAGAACTCGCCGGAAATTTTCCAGAATCCGGCGACCTGCCCAGAATCCGGCGACCAAAATACACGTTAAAAATTGGGGATTTTTATATCAAAACATTCCAAATAAACACAGCAACTCATTCCGATCAAAAACGTACCAAAAGCATCGCCGGAATCAAAAACCCGACTATTTTCCGGCGAGCTTAAACAAATTTTCCGATCTGTAAAAATCCTACATGAAACTCTACGTTCTTTATGTTAAAATGAAGCTAAGAACACATACAATGAAAGCCCTCTACCAAAAACAATGTCAGATCATTCATATGAACGGACTATTCAAAAGAAGAATTCGGGTCAAAAACCCGAAAATCAAACCCATCAAAATCGAACATAAACATGAAATTAAAGCATGGATTCTTGCTAATTAGAACCCTAGGAACATGTTAGAAGCAACCAATTGAACGGAGAATCAACAGAATGAAAATCACCAAATTAATCAAGAACCCTAATTAAATTTGAATATTGAAAAATTCATAATAAATCGAAAAATTACCAGATGATGATGAGGTTGGAAGATTCTGAAACTAGAGATCAAGAGCTTTGATTTGAGTACAAGAACTTCAGATTTGGTTTTCAATAACACCTCGAACGAATAGTTTGATTATTCAAGAACACGAAGAACACATTTCTGAAATTTTTACTTTTTGATAATTCGCAATGCAGATTATGAAGGTTATAAGGTACGATTCGTCTTTATATATTTTTGGAAAAATAATACCCTAAGGAACACTTTTGGATCGTTATAGATCCACTGGATCGTTTAAAAACCCTAATTAGGTTAAAATACGTTTTACGAGAAGATAATCATCTACAAGGATTGATAATTATCCAAATCAATACATATCATTATATAACTAATGCTCAAGAATACTGGGGCTATAACAAATGAAATACTGGTATAAAACGATATATCCGTCCCCTTAAGCAATTAGGGTTCGGAACATTTTTCCCCTTTTTGAACAAAACGAATTATTCTTGCAGAATCAAATAGGTAGGAATGAAATGATACGAATATCTCTCCCGATAATGATTCGAATACGAAAGATGAAGAGATAATAATTAATGTACGAAATTCCAATGGGGCCCTTAAATTATCAAAACGGGGCTCAGATTTGAAGAAAATTCCAAATGACGAAATATTTGAAAGGGGCTTTCGACTCACCATTTAGCACATAATCACACAACAATTATCATTTAATAATATTCCAATATTCCATAATAAATATTTTAGATTAAATATATCATTTAATCAAATAATAAAATTCACGGATATTACACTTATTGCTGGAAACCTAGCTCCAGGACGCACCCCGGGCTCGGTTGATGGTTTTGTTGCTTATTGCTGGTAACCTAGCTCCAGGACGCACCCGGGCTCGGTTGATGGTTTTGGTGCTTATTGCTGGTATCCTAGCTCCAGGACGCACCCCGGGCTCGGTTGATGGTTTTTGTGCTTATTGCTGGTAACCTAGCTCCCGGACGTACCTCGGGCTCGGTTTTTGGTTTTGGTGCTTATTGCTGGTAACCTAGCTCCAGGACGCACCCCGAGCTAGGTTGATGATTTTGGTGCTTATTGCTGATAATCCTGACCACATTTTTTGCGTATTGCTCCGGGTCAGGATTGGAGTTTTACTTGGAGGATTTCCAAGATTTTGATTTGCATATTGCTGGGACCCTGACTACAATTAATGCGTATTGCTCCGAGCCAGAGTTATAGTTTTTTGTACTTAGAAAAAATTCAAAAATTTTTGAAGTAGATAGGACCCCGGTCCACATAATGCTTATTGCTACGGACTAGGGTTAAGATTTTTTGTACTTAGAAAAAATTCAAAGATTTTTGAAGTAGACAGGACCCCGGTCCACATAATGCTTATTGCTACGGACCAGGGTTAAGATTGTTTGTACTTAGAAAAAATTCAAAGATTTTTGAAGTAGACAGGACCCCGGTCCACATAATGCTTATTGATCCGGACCAGGGTTAAGATTTTTTGTACTTAGAAAGAAAGAAAAAAATTCAAAGATTTTTGAAGTAGACAGGACCCCGGTCCACATAATGCTTATTGATCCGGACCAGGGTTAAGATTTTTTGTACTTAGAAAGAAGAAAAAAAAATTCAAAGATTTTTGAAGTAGACAGGACCCCGGTCCACATAATGCTTATTGATCCGGACCAGGGTTAAGATTTTTTGTACTTACAAGAAAAAAAAAATTCTAAGATTTTTGAAGTAGACAGGACCCCGGTCCACATAATGCTTATTGCTCCGGACCAGGGTTAAGATTTTTTTTTTGTTCTTAGAATTTAAATAAAAAAAATCTATTTTTTCAGAAAAAAAAAATTCCAAATAATATTATTGAAAAATAATATTTTCAAAACATTTTATGATATTTCAAAAGAAAATTTTTGAAGTATATTCGGAAGGGGAAGCTGGTTGGACAGATTTGTTGGGTTCGGCGTGCGATAATTAGAGACTGTCAATCCGGATTCAACCATTTGAAATTGTAACCAAGTCTAGTCAGCCAATTCTTGAATAATAGTACTTGTATTAGTACTATTTTTCTATTGAATTGTCCCCGGCAACTAGAATTAAAATTAAACAAAAGCTTTTGTTTCCTAATTCATGTATAGTACATCCAATTCCTACGCGACCCTGCAGCATTTCTTTATTTGAAAACAATGTTCACCCTGAACGAGTAACCAAGTCCGGCAATATTGTCTTGACTTAAAAATTGTTTTTTTGTAAAACAATTTTAAACATTTCTTTTTTTGCTTTTCTTTTTACAACTCCGCATGCAAGTTCCTAGGACCCGTATGATTGATAAGTTGCTCGGATTGATAAATTGCTCGGACTTCGGTCTTTTTATTTCCATAAAAAACAAACTTCCTTTATTTACTCGGCCCAGTATATCAACTTTCCAGCATTTCCTTTATTTGAAAAATCTGAACTAGTGGACAAGTCCAGATAATATCGCTTTAAACTTCCACTTGACACATTAATGGGTTCGCTGTCAATTCCCGTCAATCCTAGATTGAAAGCTTTTTTTTTTTTTTTTTTTAAAAATACTTCTTGACCGCGTAACTGGTATCCAGTCCGGGCTGCGCTTCTTCTTCTTCATTAGTTTGTAGTGCGAGTCCCCAATACATCACCCGATTGTTGCCCGTCTATTTCTTTAAAAGAGAAGTTATTTTGGTTTGATACAACTATCAAACAGGGTTCAGCTTTTTTACTATAGTTAGAGTGTGGGACCAGATGCCACTTCTATCCGGATAAACCAAATCCTGGCAGCTTGTTCTTTTCTCTTAAAAAGATAACCATTTCTTTTGTACCTGCTGGACCGCGTGTCTGTACCGAGAAAAAGAGCGAAAACAATTACTATAGACCAGGGTCTATATATCCAGATTTTTGTTGTGTAGCTATCCAAAATAACGCCATTCACATAACTGTCCCATCTATATTTTTCAAAGTGTTGTTTGATCCGGATCCTACCATGCCCATAACCGGACAATCCGGATGCCGCATGTTCGGACTTGTGAATAAGCCCTAGAGTATTCCCTTGATATTCGACAATTTTGTCATAGCTATGTTCGGACATAGCTTTGTATTTGCGTGGTTTCCACAATTGTCTTTATTTGAGACTTTCTTTTCCGAACTAGTGACCAAGTCTTATGTTATTTGATGGTCTTGAAAAACCTGGCCCACTTTTATAGTAAACCTATGCCTTCATTACTTTGTCTTAGGATATAGCTTGTCAAGCCCGGTTCATGCCTCCTCTCTGGATATATTGCCATTAGTAAAGTGTTGCGCTCGACCATCAGTAAGAAGCACACCATTATATTTGTATTAGATCATTTCAATGATTATTCAACGTTCCTAGGTAGAACTGGAACCAGGACTTGAAAGGCCACAAACGATATAAGTGCCATAACCGGCTCAAAGGATTGTTGGGTTGGGTTGGGTCGGGTCACTTTGCTACTACGAGCCATGATTCACACACAAACAGATGTATATAGTATTTATGACAAAAAATTGAAGCAAATTCAACAACAAAGTAACTGGGTTTTATAACTAGATCTTAGTGGATTTGTGAAAGGCTGACAATGTATGCACGTATTTCTGGGCTTACGATCTCAATAGACAAGAAAATTGGGTTTTTTGAATAGATCTAAACAAGAGCAATATAAATCTAAACAAGAATTGAAGCACACAAGCAAGGCTAAACAAGATCTGGGCTAAACAAGGCTAAAAAACATGCATACCTTGTAGAAATGGGCTAAAGAGTTCATGTTTGGTGGCTAAAATGAAATGGTTTGTTTAGATCTTACTGGGTTTAATCAGGACTCCTTCAAAGATGAAGGAGCTTGTTGATGATGGTGAGTCTAATGGCACCGTGACCACAAGACAGGGCTCCCCTCCTTCTAGCGCCAAATGATAACTCCAAATCCCGATCTAGCCCTTTCCAGTCGTTCCCCACGCCTGGATGCAGTGTCGCCGCGGTTGGGACTCTGCAAAACAACACCGGAGGGGGGTTTTGACCCTGGCGGTGCCTCCGGCGTGAGAATGAGTAGGGGGACTGAAAAGGAGAATGAGACTAGAGAGATATCTAAATATGGAGGGTGTATGTATAGTGTGTGTATAATATGGGCTAAGTGTGTAAAAGAGAATGTGTAACCCCTGGACCTTTCTCCCTTGGTCTATTTATAGGCCAAGAATTAGGGTTCAGGGGTTGTACCTGCAATCATGAGCGTTGAATCCTAGGTATGTAGGACACCTGGGTGATGTTGATGGGTCACATGTGTCCAAGCGAAGGATTGTGGTGTCGTGTGCCAGGCTCCTGTTGGCGTGTGGTTCAGATGGGACATAATTGTGCCAATCATTGGGTATTCAGAGGTGTCGTGGCCAGGTGTGATTTCTGACGACCTGTATTTTCCACGTCATAGTTGACGACCTTATCTCACGTCGTTTGAGCTTATCATTCCTTGAGCGTTGTGGGACTTTATTTGCCAAAGTCGGAATTTAGGAGTGAGTCAAGGTTGCTAGGGAGTCAGGGCTCAGGTACCGTTGATTATGCCACCAGGAGTCCTGAGTCCGGGCTCAGGTACTAGGTTTGGGAGTCAGGGCTCTTGCAGCCTGTCAGTGGGAGTCTGGGCTCTTATAGTGTATCAGTCAGGGCTCAGGTACCGTTGATTATGCCACCAGGAGTCCTGAGTCCTGGCTCAGGTACTAGGTTTGGGAGTCAGGGCTCTTGCAGCCTGTCAGTGGGAGTCTGGGCTCTTATAGCCTATCAGTCAGGGCTCAGGTACCGTTGATTATGCAACCAGGAGTCCTGAGTCCGGGCTCAGGTACTAGGTTTGGGAGTCAGGGCTCTTGTAGCCTGTCACTGAGAGTTTGGGCTCTTATAGCCTATCAGATGGTCCATACATATGAGCTTTGTTTATGTTGGAGATCTTGAGCTAGCTTAGATGATGAAAATTATGATCTTGTTGATTGGGAGTTGTTTGGTTTGATGTTGAGGTTGATTATAAATTTTGGAATCGTTAAAACATAGCCGTCGTAATGCCCGATTTTCGGTAACGCTATAAACTGCCTAGAATCCGAAAACCTAACTGCCTCTTTTGGTTCAATGATGAACATGAGTGTGTAGATACTTGTTTCTAGTTTACGTGAGCGTAAGAATCATGTTAATCCGATTTACGGTTTAGGAGAAAAGTGAGTTTTAGTAAACGGCGTTCGGAGGAACAACCCATATCTGGTCAGTCACTTTGAGGCTATATTTGGACCACTTAAAAGCCATATTAAAATGTGAAACTTTGAGTAATAATACTAGAGACAGTTAGGAAGGCTCACGAAAAAGATTCGTATTAAAACGATTATTTTTCGATTTTATAAAAATGTGTTAGCCGAGATTGCACAAGTGAAAACCACTAAGAACATGACATAGAAACCAATGTTGTAAATGGTTAAGTATAACTTGTATTCGAGGATCGATTTCGGACTAAACCTACGACTTAAGTAATTGTCGATTAAACATGGACTTAGTATGAGCCTATAACGAGCTAGTAATGCTTTGGTTTTGTTTCGCTTACGTGTTTAAGCATTGTGTACAAGTGGATTATCCAGGGGATTAATCGTGCGTTTTCTTTGACTTTGTCTAGATTGTCCGACATCGTCGCGAACCCCTATCACTTCTCGAGCATCAGGAAAGTTTTCTAAATCCATACTTTGAAGTATTAGTTATGTAATACTACTTTTGCCATGTATAGGGTTGTATAGTTTTGAGATAAATGATTATATCGTGTTAAATAGAATTTGACTTTTGGATATTATACGAGCTTTGAGATAATGTACTTATGAACCGGTATACCTTGTAGCTCTATAGATAAGAGCATGTTTATTGTTTCGACTCTAGACTGGGAGTCGATATTGTTTTTTTGTTATATAGATAGTCATGGAAACCCGGAGGGATTCCAGCGGCAGAGTACTATTCATCTTGAGGTATATTATTAATAAACAATATTTATGTTCCGGAAAGTATTTATTACTTGGAAATGATTTGATTATGGGCTTCTAAGCTAGATAAGTGATATTAGTTAGAAGCCAGGTTTTTATAAATGCCCTAGGTAAAGGGCGTATGCTTTTTATTCTTAAGACCAGAAATAGTTATATTTTCGGTATATGTTAAAGACTATTTTCCGATAAAGATATCGGGCAATTGTTATTCAATTCTTATTTATTTAATGAATATTATTTTTGAATATTCATTTGAGATTTATTAATTAATGAATATTACTTTTGAATATTCATTTGAGATTTAATTATTTAATGAATATTATTTTGAATATTCATTTGAGGTTTACTTATTTGAGGTATATTATTTTGAATATTCATTTGAGGTTTACTTATTTGAGGAATATTATTTTTGAATATTCATTCGAGGATTAATTATTTATTTAATGAATATTATTTCTGAATATTCATTCGAGGATTAATTATTTATTTAATGAATATTATTCTTGAATATTCATTCGAAGATTAATTAATTATTTAATGAATACTATTTTTGAATATTGATTTGAGGATCATTTATTTAATAAATATTATTCTGAATATTCATTTGAGGCTTATTTACTTAATGAATATTATTTTCGAGTATTCATTGAAGGTTTACTTATTTAATAAATATTATTAATTATTTTTAAATCAAAAAGAGGTTCCCAAAACAATGTTTTCCATTTAAGTCCGTCTTTTAAGAGGATTTAAATGCTCGCTCAACTATAAAAAAATAAGGGAAACCTGATTTAAGTGTTTGCTACTCTTTTTTAAACTCTCAAACTCAAAAACTGTCAAGGGACAGATATTTTCTCGGAGCAATTTAATTGCTGCCAGTCAAGTATTGTGTTACCACCTCAACGCTCGAGGGGTAAATTCATGGAACAAGTCGATATCAATTAACAAGCATCGCTTGGGAAATATTGGAGAATCTTCTTTTCCAACCTAGATATAACTACTGAGTGAAGTCGTATCAACAAGTATTACACTTGGGGAAAGGAGGACGATCTTTACGTTTCAGAGTCATGGCAAGTGTAAGAGGTCGAGTCGCGCCGATCCATCATTTTATTGCCCCAAATGGGCCGGGAGATCCAGAAAGGCGGTAGACAATGTCAGGCTGTCGTGATTCTTCCATCTACATGTAGAAAACATATTTTTGTTGTACGACCTGCTACTGATCATAGTAAGGTTGGTACGACGGGCGCGGAGAAGGCTCCAGTATTGCTTCATCATCCAATTTGGATATTCCTGCAACATGTATTGGGGTGAAGAACCGATCATGTTGGCAGGGGTCGAAAAGTGCTTGGAAACAAAGTGGCAATAAATTCATGCAACTTCATCTTTCAGTTTATGAGTTATGACTCTGATAAGACCTTACTCAAATTACATATGCATAAGTGGATTTTGGGTTACGGAAACCTTATATTGAATTTTCCTTATAACTTCATCTTTTAAGTTATATGTTGGTATTCTGCTTACATATCAGATAATTTTTGGAAAGGTTATATTGGTTTACTTTGAAACCTCATCTTTTATATTATACTAGAACTTTGTTCATAGTATGAATATCGAAAGTTTGCAGAAATATTATGGAAATGATATTTGAAATACAACAATGGTACTGTTTTTGGAATACATTCCGATAAGGAAATAATTTCAGTATCGAGATATTTTTACAAATTATTGTCTTATACCCGCATATTTCTGGATTGAATTAAAGGCAGAATTATGCCATACTTTCATTACCTTGCTGAGCTATCGCTCACTCTTGCTATTGTTTTATATATATTATATAGCAGCGAAGCAGGATGCCAATGGGACGGCACATACCCCGCAAGGTGTTTCCATAAACAGTTTCTAGCAGTGATCCCGAGAGTAGTACGAACCGATCGAATCAGGCTACAGCTTTTGGTATTCAACTTATGTATAGACATGAATGGTATGAGAGGATTGTGAGCATCAGAAGGCTAAGTTGGTAATGTAACATTACTTAGAAATTGTATCAGTGACAGATTCAAAAGACATTTGGGTATTGTAATAAAAATTATTTATTCCGCAGTTGTTGTATCGTGTCGTTTCTGAGACTCTAACCTGTGTGTGTGTGTGTGTGACATATATTGTGGGGTCATGAGCAGGTGAGTTATGAACGGTGTGAGTAATACAGGTAAGGCAAGGAGTAAATGGATCGTGACTACTCTAAATCCCTGACCCCGGATTTGGGGCTGTTACAGAGGATGTTAAGATTAAAGAGTTTAGTGGGGACTTATCGGGGGACCGATAGGACCGTTGAAGATCATCGTAATGATGAGACGAATGTCTAGAATTATATCCGGATTATCAAGGACATTAAGATAAGACGCAGAGCAGAATCTCGGTCGCAGTTGAGGTAAGGTCAGAATGGCCAATACCAATGGATAACTTGACTTAGTAAGAACCTAAGCGTTTGTAGTTCATCATAGTTTGCCACGAGAAGGCAGCACATGTTAAGATTGAGACGTTTACAGTCCTTTACGCGATCCAAATTACTAAATTGTGTGGGCTTGTTAAGGCATTATCTTGTGTATGAGGTCCAAGCCTTGAGAACAACGATTCCACCAGAGTTGGTGTCGTTTCCGTCGATGGGTATTTTGTTACCTAAGAGGAAGACTTTCGCGTACATATAGTACCAGAACGTTATCGTGAGACGAACGCGCTAAATCGCATCGCGAGTATATTTCGTACGATAGGCCATGAAGGCTCAACTCAGAAATCAAAGACATGAAGAATGGATAGCGTGATTCTGATAAAGACACGTATAGTTGCGACAAGCAATGTGACAATCTCAAGACCTACAAGGAACGAGGCCTATGGTAGCCTGGGGTTGGATTCGTTCGATACGATTAGTGTAAGAAATTACATATACGTTAATAGACCTCCATCTTTTGAGGATGTGTCGATGCGGCCGTAGGAGGCCAAATCTCTGGACGATTATCGTGGAATGACAAATATGTTATAACTCCCGACCTATTTAAGGACTTGTACGATTTTAAGGTACCATTGGTTAGTACCCTAAGGCATAAAGGCAGAAAGATAGGATCATCCTTGTAGAAGGTGATGTTAGAACTTATGATGACCATTGACTTTTGGTATCTACTTGCTGGTGCACTACTCAATCTAAAACTGTTCATGCCCGTGTTACCTTGAATAGTTCATGTCAGGTAACCCTTCTAATTTCCTACTTCAACTTGGGATGCATCCAACAATTGTTAAGTATTCATTTTATTTCTTCATATTTGGACTCCTCAGTCGAGTTCATAAATATCTAGCTATTTGTTTAAAACATAGATGATGTATATTTCAGAGATTACTCGGGAATTCTTTTCTTCTATTAAGGATAGATTTGCACGTCAGACGTTGAAATCGTGAAAAGGATATCAATTTGATATTGATATTCCGAATTCAATTCTATCGGAGAATTTGACAAAGTTTATGTACGGAGACACCTTTGGGTGGACCGTTTCACTTATGAGAAATGTTTGATGGGAGGTTATCGATTGTTCCGATACCAAGAACCATCTATTCAGACCCTATATTCTATTCAAGGGTTATAATTACCTTGTTCATCCCAAACTTATTATTTTTCTTTTTAATTCATTATCCGAGTAGTCAAAATTTTGATTTCTTTCTTTGACTACGATGTCGAGATTTTGTACTAATATATTGAAAATGGCTAATTATATGTGCCATTATGAGTGACTAGTTGAAATTTTAATGATATGATGAAAATCTTGCTAATTATCCTAGCTAGATGCTGCGTCCCAAACTAATCGAACTAGCAAATTTTGTTCAGCTAGTTGTTAATGTTTATTGAAATGAACTAGTTATTGTATCACTAAGTTCAACTTTCGGTCAAACTTATATAAGTGAATTCACAATGCATTTGTATGCAGTAAAGTATGATGGGAAGATTTTCAAACGATAATTTGATTGAGACCTAACCAGGTCGCCCCCTCAGCGAGAATTTTTACAAAGTTTTTTTTTGTGTATGTAAAGCATTCAGTTGCTTGAAGTATTCTTGGTACCATGCACGTATTTTCCTTAGTATTTGGAAAAGTAGAGTGTTGAAGCTGAGAGCTAAAATGAATGAGTACGACAAGTTATGAATTGAAGTTTACGGAAATTGCCAAGGTTGTTTCGTATGATGCGAATTCAGAATAACGAAGTGAACGAAACGACTGATTATGTTACCTTGGTTAATGAAACGACGGTGATAGAAATGGAAGTAAAGTGGACGAGAAAGAAATGGGAATAAAGAAAATAGAGTATGAAACGCGAATAGATTGAGAAAGAAAGAAGGTAAGAATTCAGATTGTCGGACGAGGGAACGATTGACCTCGAAGGATGTGAAACTTGTTTAGCGACTGTGATGGATACGAAACGGGAAGTACCTAGTGTACAGAAAATCCATGTTGTCAACGAATTCGAGGATGTATTTCCAGAAGATCTTCCGGGGTTACCACCCGATAGAGAAATAAAGTCTGCTATAGAATTAGCTCCAAGAACGGCGCCAGTTTCGAAGGCCCCGTACCGGCTAGCTCCAGTCGAGATGAAGAAATTAGTCGCTCAATTGTAGGAATTATTAGAGAAAGGAATGATAAGACCAAGTGCGTCACCGTGGGATGCACCCGTGTTATTAGTGAAGAAAAAGGACGGCAGCATGAGGCTGTGCATAGAGTATCGAGAGCCAAATAGGCTAACTATTAAGAATGAATACCCCTGCCAAGGATCGGTGATTTGATCGATCGAATGCATGAATATTAAATCCAAGGATGTACCCAAGACTGCGTTTCGTACCAGGTATGGGTACTACGAGCTTTTAGTGATGTCGTTGGGCTAACGAATGCCCCTGCAACTTTCATAGACTTGATGAATCGAGTTTTCAAGAAGTATTTGGATAAGTGTGTTGTAGTGACATCGACAATGTTTTAGTTTACCTCAAAGACCGATGAAGAAAATGCAGAACATTTGAGGATAGTGTTAGAGACACTGAGAAGAGAAAAGTTATATTCCAAGTTCTCAAAGTGTGAGTTTTGGCTAAAGGAAGTACAATTTTAGTATATGTGGTCAACAGTAAAGGAGTACTGGTTGTCCCTGCTAAGTAAAAGCTGTTTCGAACTGGGAAAGACCAACCACACCAACCGAGGTGAGTAATTTTGTGGATTTAGCCGGATATTACCGGAGATGTGTACAAGATTTTGCTATGATAGCAGCCCCACTGACCAGACTTACCCAAAAGACTGAAAAGTTGAATGGATCGAGAAATATTTGAAAAGTTTCCAGGAATTAAAGAAGAGACTAGTCACCGCCCTGCGCTGGTACCGCCAGACGGGAAGGGAGATTTGGTTATCCATAGCGATGCATCGCATTAAGGATTAGGGTATGTGCTTATATAGCACGGAAAGGTAATTACGTATGCATCCAGACAATTAAAGGAAAATGAATTTAGATACCCTACACATGACTTAGAATTGGCAGCGATAGTTTTCGCTTTAAATATTTGGAGGCACTACTTGTATGGAAAGAAGTGCGATAATTACTCAATCATAAGAGCATTAGATACACTTTCCCAGAAAGAACTTAACATGAGAACAGAAAAGATAGCTAAAGCTAATCAAGGATTATGATGGTGGGATTCTTTACCACCCAGGGAAGGCCAATGTGGTGGCCAATGCCCTTAGTAGGAAAAAGAGACCTAAGATGATAACATCGTCGGATAAGTTAATCCAAGGATTTGAAAAAATGGAAATTGAGGTTAAGATAACCGGAAATGGTATTAAGAGACTAGTTGAGATTGCAATGCAACCGGAATTGCTGTAGGAGATCAAGTTATGTGTTAGATATAATTGCTGACGTTTGTTCATCAGTGTTTAAGTACCAGGTACATATCAGAGTTTATCTAGAAGCTAGTCAGAGTTTGATAAAGTCTGACTGGATGATAGTTGACTTAGCTGTCGGTGCAAATATAAAGATTCTAGAAGCAATATATTCTGAAGATGGAAAGAAGCAGAATATATTGATACAGCTAAGGAAACGGAATAGAAGACTGAAGCAATCCTTGATTGATATGAATTGTATAGCTAACTTATAGGAATATCAATTAGAGATGGATTGTAAGTAGCTGTGTACTATATAAACACAGATAGGTTATCCCTAGAAGGGACGCGAACTTTGAATATATTATTCTTGTAACCTAGTAGCTCTTTGTGATTCATTAACATCATAAAGAGAGAAACTGTGAATATAATTACAGTTTGTTGATTTATAAAAAGTGTTCTTGATTGTTATTCTCGTATACATACTTGATTATATTGTGTAATCGTCCTAACAATTGGTATCAGAGCCAAGGCTGTTTAATATATACAGTTTTACGATTCAAACACAGTAATAATCATGTCTGAAGAAAATCAAACTGCTCCCAAGGCTGAACAGGTTAAGCCTAATTTTGTGAGTCGATATGAAACAATCAGGGTTCCAATTCTCAGGCCAGTAGAGTATCCAATTTGGAAGGTGAAGATGACCATGTTTCTGGAGGCTACAGATCCAGAATATCTTGACAGAATTTATGATGGTCCTCATAATCCAACCAAACTAGCCCCTGTTGTTGATGGTCAAGAACAAAAGACTGTTCCAAAGGAAAAGAAAGATATGACTCCTGAGGACATCTCATCAATTGCAAAAGATGCAAAGGTTAGACATCTTCTCCACAGTGCTTTAGATAATGTTATGTCTAACAGAGTAATTGGCTGCAAGACTGCCAAAGAGATATGGGATGCTCTAGAAGTCAGATGCCAAGGAACAGGTGCTATCAAGAAGAATAGGAGGACCATACTAACTCAGGAGTATGAGCACTTTGATTCAAGACCTAATGAAACCTTGACTGAGACTTATGACAGATTTTGCAAACTATTGAATGATTTGTCTCTGGTTGATAAAGAATATGAGCTTGAAGAGTCTAATCTCAAGTTTCTGTTATCTCTACCTGAAAAGTGGGATTTAAAGACAACCACAATAAGAGATAATTATGAGCTTGCTGATACAGATCTTGATGAAATCTATGGGTTGTTGAAAACTCATGAACTGGAGATAGAACAAAGGAATAGAAGATTAAGCAAGAAGACAAAATCTGTTGCTCTCAAAGTTGAGGAAAAGCCCATTAAGAAGGAATCATCAAGGAAGAAAGCCAAGGGAAAGGCTTTAGTCATTAAATCTGAAAGTGAGTCATCAAACTCTGATGATGACTCAAACTCTGATGAAGCTTCTGACTCTGAGGATGATGAAGAACAGATGATGCAAATGGCTGCACTGATGGTAAAGACCTTCAAGAAGATGGGATTCAAGAACTTTAAGAAAGGAAAGATTCAAATTCTGAAAGGAAAGGTTTTAGAAAGTCTGATGGAAGGGAGACCAAGTCTGGCAAGAAAGATAAATCTGAAATCCAGTGCTACAAGTGTAAGGAGATGGGTCACTATGCTCCAGAGTGCAAGAAAGGCAAAACTGAGAAAGCACTCATCTCTAAAGGCAAAGACTGGGCAGATACTTCAGACTCTGATGATGGAGTAAATTATGCTCTTATGGCAACTGTCAGAGATGAGACTGAATCATCTGAAAATAAGGTACCCCTAACTACTTATGCTTATGATACTGATAATATATCTGAGTTAAGAGTATATCTGAAAAGCGTACATGTTAGTTATAGGGATCAGACTTTAGAGAATGAGAGAATTAAATCTGAGAATCTTAGTCTTAAAGATAGAAACAAGTTTCTTGAAGGAGAACTTGAAAATATGAAGCAGATTCAAAAAGAAAGAGATGATGCTGTTTATGTTGAACAGGAATTGCTCAAAAGATATAAGCAATTAGAATCTGATCTAGAAAAAGAAAGAAAAATAATCAAGACTTGGACAGACTCTGGAAGAGACACTCATCAAGTGTTTCAGACAGATTCTGTAGGTTTAGGCTATTGTGAAAATGATGAACTTAGGTTTAAAGACAAGGTTAAGGTTAAACCACAACTTAAACCTGTGATATTTGTTCCAGAGTCCACTAAGTTAAAATCTGTTGTAGTAAGAGAAGCTGATATGGAATCAGATGAAGCCTGTGAAAGACAGGAAAATATTATAACAGAAAAACTTATGGAAAGAGAAGCTGTTAGAAAACCAGTAAAAGTCTGTGAAAAACAGGTTAATGTTGGTTTAATGACAGGAAAACAGTTCAATCATAAGCTGAAAGAGGTAAAATCTGCCATGAAACCAAAAGGGTCCAAGAAGAATAGGAATGGAAAGATAGGCATAAATAATAGAAATAATCACTTGCCTACTACTGGTGCTCCAAGGAAAACATGTTATAATTGTGGTAGTTCTAATCATCTTGCTAATTACTGCACAAAGAATAAAAATATCAATTCTTTATCTTCTACATCAGGAGAAAAGAATGATTATGAAAGGGTTAAACCACAGACTTTGTGTACACATTGTGGGAGCACTTGGCATTCTATTTATACTTGTAGGAGTTATCATGCTATTTATCACAATTACTATGAGCTAAAACCCAATCTGAAGTGGGTTAGAGCAAACTCTGCAAGTGTAAAGTCTGACAATGTTAGTTTAAACTCTGTTGATAGTAATTCCGCTACAAAAGCTAACACTGTTAAGAAAGCCAAAGGATCCAAGCAAGTCTGGGTCCTTAAAACTAACACTTAGTGTTTGTTTGTGATTGCAGGGCATAAAAGAGAGCACCCTTATCTTGGACAGTGGATGCTCAGGACACATGACTGGAAATAAAGCCCTGCTATCAGATTTTGAGGAGAAGGCTGGCCCAAAGGTTTCCTATGGAGATGGCAACATAGGACACACTCTGGGATATGGCAATATTAATCTTGGAAGTGTCATCATCACAAATGTAGCTCTAGTCTCAGGACTCAAGCATAATCTGTTATCTGTGAGTCAAATCTGTGACAGAGGAAACCATGTAGATTTTCATACTGAATACTGTAAAGTTATCAGTAAATCTACTGGAAAAGTTGTTCTAGTTGGACACAGGCACAACAACATTTATGAAGCATGTTTGGTAACAAACTCTGATGGAAGAACAGTGTGTCTGACTGCAAGAATGTCAAATGAAGAGAGTTGGAATTGGCATAAGAAGCTCTCTCATCTCAATTTGAACAACATCAATGAACTTATACGAAAAGATCTTGTAAGGGGACTTCCAAAGTCAATACTAAGCTTAGATGGTCTGTGTGATTCTTGTCAAAAGGCCAAGCAAAGGAAGTCATCTTTCAAGAACAAATCTGAATCTTCAGTAATGGAACCTTATCATCTTCTACATGTTGATCTCTTTGGACCAGTGAATGTGATGTCTATGGGCAGAAAGAAATATGCTCTAGTAATTGTTGATGAATATACTAGATATACATGGGTATATTTCTTATCAAAGAAGGATGAAACTGCCCAAACTCTGTTGGATCATGTAAATCTACTGGACAAAGGATCACAGCACAAAGTCAAAATTATAAGGAGTGATAATGGAACTGAATTCAGAAACTCAATTGTGGAAGCTTTCTGCAAGGAAAGAGGAGTGAAACAAGAATTTTCTGCACCTGGAACTCCACAGCAAAATGGTGTAGTTGAAAGAAAGAACAGAACTTTAATCGAAGCTGCTAGAACTATGCTTGATGAAGCAAAATTACCAACTTATTTCTGGGCAGAAGCTGTTCAAACTGCTTGTTTTACTCAAAATGCAACATTGATCAACAAGCATGGGAAAACACCATATGAGATGGTGAAAAATAAGAAGCCAAATTTGAAATATTTTCATATATTTGGATGCAAATGCTTTGTGTTGAAGACTCATCCTGAACAGTTGACCAAATTTGAGTTAAAAGCTGATGAAGGAATATTTGTTGGTTATCCATTGTCAACAAAAGCATTCAGAGTCTACAATCTGAGAACTAAAGTGATCATGGAATCCATACATGTGTCATTTGATGACAAGAAAATAACTGGACTTAATGACTTAGATGGATATGATCAACTGCGTTTTGAAAATGAAGGTTTATTCTCTGATGAAGCAGTACCGACAAACTCTGATGAAGCGGTTCTGCTAAACTCTGACGAAGCATACTCTGAACCTCTACTGGTAAATACTGGAGAAACTGGAAATTCTCAAATTGAACAAAATAGAGAACCAGTTGAGGGGGAGCGTGAAGAAGCTCAACAAGACTCAGCAAGTGAGTCAGTTGAGGAAACTGATTCAAACTCTGACAGTTCAAACTCTGAGCCATCCAATTCAAGGGGAGCCTCAGATACTGCAGAAAGTCATCATATGAATCAGGAGAGCATGGATCAAGGGGGAGGATCCAATAATGATGCAAGAAACCACTTACCAACAGCAAGAAAGTGGACACAGGCACACACACCTGATCTCATAATTGGAGATCCTGATGCTAGTGTGATGTAAAACCCCAGATTTTTGGGTAGAATTAAAACTTTTATTGTATGATGATGTATATATATATATGTGGATGGTGGTAATGGCTTTTGGAGAATTAAGTATGAAATGAATATGGATGTCAGTTTTCAAACATTTTGAGAATAATAAGAATGGACTGATCATGTAAATAAGAACAATCAATCTGGAAGGTAAGAATACAATACTCCAGGGAAGAAAAGTATTTTTATGTCATCCAAATCAATATCCGGAATACATCCGACAACTCCGTAAACAAGATAGCGTATGCCCGAGAAAGCACTAGAACGTTTTCTAAGTGCAAAGAGTAAAGAGAAGTAAACCAGGAATATTGGAACGAATATTGATCCAAAGGAGTATAGAAAAACCACTGATGAATAGTAACTTTTGATGAATAGTAAATTTTGTCGTTTAAAAGTTTTTCAGACCACCTTATATACGGGTCGATATAATGAACTTTCAAAGCCGTATTAGTGATCTACGATGTAAATAAAGGAATGCAAAAGCTGTCAGAATCGGAAAAATAGCATTTCCGTTTTCTCCGAAATTTCACCATTAACGGACGGATTAATTATTATTTGAGAATACTTGAGAATTTAAATTATCAATTCCATGGATATGGATTTAATAAAAGAATTAGAGATATTAAGAACGATTACGATAAACTACTTCGATAGAACACTTAAGAAACCCTGCGAACTTTTTACGCGATTAAACGGAGACGGAACAACGGGACACTTACGAGATTAAATACAGACATGGAAGTAACATGTAACAAGATTAAGTCGAGAGATGCAACATTTGGATCATCCATGTGAAAGGAAACAAACCAATAAAGCAAACCAGTAAAGCTACTTTATCAGGGCTCCTGCATGTGCGACACGTGCCCCTGTGACAAGCCAAAATTGTGATGACTCACCACTTTTATATACAAAATATCTCCCACTTGTTCAAGATCAACCAAGCAAGAACACTCCCACCCCCAAAAAGAAAATATTCGGCTATTTTAAAGAAAACAAGTATACTTTTTCAAGAATCCATCATCCAAGCATCCATAATTCATGTTCTTGGATTCGAAAGCTTCCATATTTCACAACTAAGGTATTCTCTAAATCCTAGAACCATCTATTAAGGTTATCATGTTCAAATCCTTGATTAAAGATGAGGATGAATAGTGAAATGAATAGTGATTTCAAGAACTAACTTTTGATTCTTGGTTTCTTTTGATGATTCAAGCTAGCTTAAGGTTAGATAAGGACTATACAAGGCTTATTACGATCATATACACTCCAAGGAAGGTATAATCTCTTGAAACTCTTAGTTATAATATGATTTATATGGTTAGTTTTGAGTATACTTTAGTTGGTATAATCATAAGGATGATTGAGTGGTTTTAACGGAGGTTTGATGAAAGTTTGATGTTGTTTTGATGATAAGCAAGTAGATGTTGGTTTTGACTGATTTGTGATGATTATGAATTAGTAATGATGTTGAGGATTTGACTTGGTGATTTGGTTTGGATTGGTCTTGTAAGTTTATGATTAAACTTTGGAATCGTTAAAACATAGCCGTTATAATGCCCGATTTTCCCTAGCTCTGTTGTGTCTGTGATGTTCGGACATAAGGACTTCTGTCCAGAGTCACCACTGCCTAGTATTGTGTAGGTATTGTTTCAAGGTTCGTTTTGATATAAAGATCATGTGATTCCGAATTACGGTTTAGGAGAAACGAGTGTTTTAGTTAAGGATGTTTCGAGAAACCGAGCTATACCACTTAGCCAACTTTGAGGCAATGATCAAACCCCTTAAGTGACCAATCAGAATGTGAAACTTTGTGTTAACATGCTAGGTATGTTTAGGAGGACCCTCGAAAAGATTTCGTGTTAAAAGGATTTAATCTCTATTTTATAAAAATGTTCGAGTCGAGCGTGCGCAAGAGGATTCTTAAGGAGTTAACTAGAAATCATGTCTTCACATACTTAGTTTCGTGCAAGTATTCAAGTGATTAACCTTGGATCTTTTGACTATGTATAGATCGCCGGATTGACTCGAGGCACACTACCCCTACCTCACCACCAGGCAAGTTTTCTAAACCTATACTACTGTTGTTGTGATAATAACTGTTTTCAATTATGATATGCGATTGCGATATATATAAATTGCATACTTGTTTTCGAATTGCTATATATAGCAATACTTGAGGATATGATTGATGTGGGGCTTATAAGCTAGATATGGGATATCAGTTATAAGCCAGTCTTGTATATAATGCCCTAGGATAAGGGCGGGTGATTTTCTCTAAGATCAGAAATAATTATATTTCGGTATATGCTAAAGGTTATTTCCGATAAGATATCGGGTAACTGTTATTCGAGGATTAATTATTGACTTAAGAAATATCATTTATATTCATTCGAGGATTATTGACTTTAATAATATTATTACCGTATATTCATTTGAGATTTAGTATTTAATGAATATTATTTTCAAATATTCATTTGAGGATTATTTATTTATATAATGAATATTATTTTCAAATATTCATTTGAGGATTATTTATTTATTTAATGAATATTATTTTCAAATATTCATTTGAGGATTATTTATTTATTTAATGAATATTATTTTCAAATATTCATTTGAGGATTATTTATTTATATAATGAATATTATTTTCAAATATTCATTTGAGGATTATTTATTTATATAATGAATATTATTTTCAAATATTCATTTGAGGATTATTTATTTATATAATGAATATTATTTTCAAATATTCATTTGAGGATTATTTATTTATTTAATGAATATTATTTTCAAATATTCATTTGAGGATTATTTATTTATATAATGAATATTATTTTCAAATATTCATTTGAGGATTATTTATTAATGAATATTATTTCTAAATATTCATTCGAGGTTTGTTTATTTGATGAATATTATTTTCGAATATTCATTTGGAGGTTTACTTGTTTAATAAATGTTATTAATTGTTTTCCAATCAAAAAGAGGTTCCCAAAACACTGTTTTTCCATTTGAATCTGTCTTTTAAAGAAGATTCAAATGCTCGCTCAACTATCAAAAATATGGGAAACCTGATTTAAGTGACTACTACTCTTTTTAAACTCTCAGTTCAAAAACTGTCAAGGGACAGATATTTTCTCAAAGCAATTTGGTTGCTGCAAGTTAAATATTGTGTTACCACCTCAACGATCGAGGGGTAAATTCATGGAACAAATCGATGTCCATTAACAAGCAATAGCTTGGGAAATATTGGAGAATCTTCCTTTCCGACCTAGATATAACTACTTAGTGGAGTCGTATCAACAAGTGCTACACTTGGGGAAAGGAGGACGATCCTTACGTTTCAGAGTCATGGATTTCATCTGAACTAGGAGTGGTGTAAGTGGTCTAGTTGCGCGGACCCATCCAACTTTTATTGGCCCAACCGTTGGCCGGGAGGTCACTGTAAGGCGGTAGACAATGTCAGGCTGTCGTGATTCTTCCATCTACATGTAGAAAACTATTTGAGCGGTGCGACCTACTACTGATCATAGCAAGGTTAGGCACAGCGGGCGCGGTAACAACTCCGGTATTGGTTCATCATCCAATTTGGATATTCCTGCAACATGTATTGGGGTGAAGAACCAAACTTGTTGGCAGGGGGTCGAAAAGCGTTTGGGAATGAAGTGACAACAAATTCATGCAACTTCATCTTTTATTCTATAAGTTATGACTCTGGTAAAACCTGATTAAGGATATATATGCATAAGTGGATTTTGGGTTACGAAAATATCCCATTAATTTTCCTCGTAACTTCATCCTTTACGCTATACTAGTTTCTTATATGTTGAAGGCATAACATGTGACTGCAATATATCTTTGAATTGTTATATTTTGGTAATCTGTTATAAGTTATTTTTGGTGGGCTCTATTGCTCACCCTTGCTTTATTTATTTATATCACAACAACAGCTAGAGCAGATGGCCCGCAACAGTCACACCCCGCGAAAGCGGGTAGCAGTCGTCAGAGATTTACCCGTTGATGTCGTAGCCGCCATAGCTGAGGTAGTAACCACTAGTGTTCTAAGCTTCAGCTTTTGTGTATCAGACTTATGTATCTTATGATTAATGTAATCAACGGCAAGAACTTTTAAATGCTCTGTAATCTTTTGGGTTTGTAATAACTTATAACTTGTGGATCATATGACTAGATACTTATTCCAATTTCATCTCTGGAACTATAACTTGTTGTGTGAGTGGTGTTGTTATTGTGGGGTCACAGCATGTAGTTTAATTGTTTTGATTCAAGTGCAAGTATTATTGATGGGAATTGAGACCGTAACGACCGGATCCCCGACCCCGGATCTGGGGCTGTTACAGAAATGGTATCAGAGCGTTAGAGTTATAAACCCCAGAGATGAGGCAACATTACAATAATAAATTCACTAAGATAATAAGAACTCTTGCCAAGTTCGACTAAAACCCTTATGGGAACTTTAATATCATGATAGTAACATAGTTCGTTATTGTGTAGGTGAGCTATATCTCTGACCCTGAGGCTTATGAGAGACAGCACGACGAGGACTTGCTTAGGACTTCAGATCCATACTATGAGGATATTGAGGAGGACCCGGAGGAGGTCCAGATAGATGCGGATACCGAGGATATCGAGGATTCTGATGATGAGGATCCAGAGGAGGGTCAGACCCTAGCGGATACTGAGGATGTGGAGGGGGATGCTGAGGACCAGCCTCCACTTCCTACTGAGAGAGCCCCTACCCCTCCACCACTGCCCTTGAGCCCTTGCCCTGATGATCATGAGGAGCCTACCCCTGAGCCACAGCAGGCAGAGGCTGCACCACCAGCCGAGCCGGTTACCCCACCCCATGTTCCGTTAGAGGGGATACCAGTGTGTGTGCACAACTGGACCGTGAGCAGAGTTCAGACAGATTTGGTGGTAGCTGAGGCTAGACTAGCAGAGTCCCGGATGCAGCTAGCAGTAGAGAGGGATGCCAGGATGGTACGCCAGGGCGGCGGGAGGTCTGTGCCCCCTCGGGTTGCCCGGAGGGTGATGACTCGCATTGAGTTGAGGGCACGGATGAGGATTCGAGCTTTGCCTACTGATGGCAATGGCAGGATATCCCGGGTTGATGCTGAGGAGATCTTTCGCATAGCCATGGCGAGGGTGAGGGCATCGCACCGCACCAGTGGCTGATTTCAGAGTTAGTGATATGGTAGTCTAGTCTTCTAGTCACGTACGGACATAGTAGTACCGATTTTTGGTGGGATTGTTCCATTGTATATGTTATCCCTTTCTGACTAGAAGGATAGACCATGTATTTCACTTTTGACTAGATGTTGGTAGAACAGTTGTACTTATAAACTGTTGATGTTGACCCAGACTTTGTATCTTCAGTACCATGTATATATTTGTTTCCTTTCAGTTGAATCCAGTCCTGTTATGACTCGATCACAAGTTTACTATACTATTGTCTGCACCATATGATAGAATTGCGATAAAATATAGAACTGCGGAAGTCTACTTCCAATTATGCAACGACTGTGTTTGTAACCCAGTAGATGAGCCTAATGTGAATTTTCCAAATTTCAGTAGGATGCCTCCACGAAGAGTGGGAACTAGGGCTAATCCCCCTGAATCTGAAGATCAAGAAAGCCATAATCAAAATAGGGAAGACCCTGAGTATAATGAAGAAATGGATGAGGATTATAATGAACAGGACGACTCCCAGTATGGGGAGGCTGAGGAATCCTTTTTCACCGCAGACATTGAGAATGAAGAAGAGGAAGTTGAAGAGGAACAAAGAATAGAGGACCAGGGTGGAGATCCCATGGGTCAGTTCATGAATCTACTCAGGCAAAATTTGGACCGTTATCCCCAACCACCCCAAGGAAACAACAATACCATAGCGAACTCGTTCAGGGCATTTAAGTCACTCAAGCCCCCAGAATTCCAAGGATCGGCTGACCCAGTAGAGGCAAGAGCCTGGATAAAGGAAATGGAAAAGTCCTTTGAGATTTTAAGCATTGAAGAGGCGCAGAAGACCGTTTTTGCCACTTACCTACTGAAAGGAGAGGCCAACTATTGGTGGGAGGCCAAAAAGAACATGGAGACGGATGTTATCGTGACTTGGGAAAGGTTCAAGCAATTGTTTCTAGAAAAGTATTTCCCAAGGTTTATGAAGACTCAGATGGAGCTTAAGTTTTTGGAGCTAAAGCAGAATAACCTGACAGTGGCTGAGTATGAGGCAAAATTTACCGAGCTATCAAGGTTTGTGCCAGAGTTTGTAGATACCGAAGAGAAGAAAGCTAATAGATTTCAACAAGGATTGAAGCAGTGGATTCAGAATCGCGTGGCAGTCTTGGAGATTACGGACTATGCCACGTTGGTGCAAAAGGCTTCGATTGTGGAAGCAGGGAGTGATCAGATGCAGAGAGAAAGAGAGAAAGGAGGAACAAAAAGGAAACATGCAAGTATGGGTGGAGGTTTTGCGGGAGGAAACTCCCAAAATAGGTTTAACCGCGGAGCAGTCTCCCTACCTGAAAGGAATACGGGTTTCAAGCGAACCGTAAACTCAAGTGTGAACCAGGGCGGCAACCCATCAGTAGTGTCCCGCTCCTACCAATCTCGACCTCCATTACCAGCATGTACAACTTGTGGAAGGAAACATCTAGGTGTGTGCAACCAGAAACAGATAACCTGTTTTAAGTGTGGGCGAGGGGGCCATTATGCTCAGAATTGTACCACGACTAACCCTTTCGTCAGCACAAACCTCACTTGTTTCCACTGTGGACGTCAAGGTCACATGAGGAAGGATTGCCCCAAGAACCGACCCGCAGCTTCGGGGGCGAGCAAAGCTGCCTCCAACAAACCACCAACTGCTAGGACTTTCAACATGACAGTGCAGGATGCCGTGAGGAACACGGATGTGATAGCAGGTACCTTTTCTCTAAATTCAGCTAGCGCAAATGTTTTATTTGATTCTGGAGCGACTAAATCGTTTATATCGAGGGATTTTGCGCATAAATTGAAACTTAAAGCCCAACCATTAAAGGATTCCCTACAAGTAGAAATAGCTAACCACGACATAGTCCTAGTTAATCAGATTCACCCCAAATGCAAATTGGAAATAGGGGAACAGTCTTTTTGTGTGGATTTGATTCCTTTTAAACTAGGAGAATTTGATGTCATTTTGGGGATGGATTGGTTGTCTCGCAATAACGCGCAGATAGATTGTAAAGGGAAGAAGGTTAGATTGAATACCCCAGGAAAGAAGGAAATAGTGTTTAGGGGGATGAAACAGACACAGAAATTTCTAACCATGGCGCAGACCAAAAGATTGTTACGAAAGGGAAATGAGGCTTACTTAGCATATGTCGTAGACATCCAGAAAGAAGTACCTAGATTACAGGACATCCCAGTAGTCAATGAGTTCGAAGATGTGTTTCCACAAGATCTTCCAGGATTACCACCCGATAGGGTAATTGAGTTTGCTATTGAATTAGCCCCGGGGACGACGCCAGTTTCGAAGGCCCCGTACCGGTTAGCCCCAGTAGAAATGAAAGAGCTAGCTATCCAATTACAAGAACTGTTGGAGAAGGGAATGATAAGACCCAGTGTGTCGCCATGGGGGGCACCCGTGTTGTTTGTTAAGAAGAAGGATGGGAGTATGAGGTTATGCATCGACTACCCAGAGTTGAACAAGCTAACTATAAAGAATAAGTACCCATTACCCAGAATAGACGATTTGTTTGACCAGCTAAAGGATGCTGTGTACTTCTCTAAGATTGACCTGAGAACCAGATATCACCAATTAAAGATTAAACCCGAAGATATTCCGAAGACTGCGTTCCGTACTAGATATGGACATTATGAGTTTTTAGTGATGTCGTTTGGATTGACCAATGCCCCAGCAGCTTTCATGGATTTAATGAATAGGGTGTTCAAGAAGTATTTGGACGAGTTTGTTATAGTTTTCATAGATGATATTCTTATCTACTCAAAGACAGAGGCAGAACACGCAGAACATTTGAGGGTAACTCTAGAAATACTCAGGAAGGAACAATTGTATGCCAAATTCGCAAAGTGTGAATTCTGGCGAAATGAGGTTCAGTTTTTAGGACATGTGATCAATAAGGAGGGAGTGTTGGTTGACCCCTCCAAGATAGAGGCAGTTTCAAATTGGGAACGACCAACCACACCAATAGAGGTGAGAAGTTTCATAGGGTTAGCAGGGTATTATAGAAGATTCGTTAAGGATTTTGCGAAGATCGCAGCCCCGTTAACCCGACTTACCCGAAAAACTGAGAAGTTTTAATGGACGGAAAAGTGCGAGAGTAGTTTCCAAGAGTTAAAGAAGAGGTTGGTGACTGCCCCTGTGTTGGCATTACCAGACGGAAAAGGAGATTTTGTGATTTACAGTGATGCTTCGCATAAGGGATTAGGGTGCGTGCTGATGCAGCACGGTAAGGTAATCGCATATGCATCAAGGCAATTGAAGGAATATAAGATTCGATATCCTACTCATGATCTAGAACTAGCGGCAGTAGTTTTCGCTTTAAAGATTTGGAGGCACTACTTGTATGGAGAGAAGTGCGAGATTTACACTGACCATAAGAGCCTCAAGTACATTTTTACCCAGAAGGAGCTCAACATGCGCCAGAGAAGATGGTTAGAGCTGATCAAGGATTATGACTGTGAAATTCTGTATCACCCAGGGAAAGCCAATGTGGTGGCTGACGCCCTTAGTAGGAAAGAGAGACTCAAGATGATAATGACATCAGAAGAACTGATCAGAGAATTTGAAAATATGGAAATAGAAGTGAAGGTGACCGGAGACGGTACCGAAAAGCTGTTTGAGATTTCCTTGCAGCCAGAGTTGTTAGAAAAGATAAGAAGGTGTCAGGAAAGGATGATAAGTGAAGACAGGCAGTCAATGACCGGAGAAGAGATCCACACTGTCGAGGATGATAAAGGAATAAGGAGGTATACTTACCGAATTTGGGTTCCGAATGTTCGAGAGCTGAAAGACGAAATTTTACACGAGAGTCACAGTTCTAGGTATTCAATCCACCCAGGAAGCACCAAGATGTATGGAGATTTGAAAGAATACTACTGGTGGCCTAACATGAAAAAGGACGTAGCAGAGTGGGTAAGCAGATGCTTGACCTGCCAACGAGTGAAAGCGGAACACCAAAGGCCCAGTGGACTTTTACGACCCTTAGAGATTCCCGAATGGAAATGGGAACATCTAGCCATGGATTTCGTAGTGGGTTTACCAAGGACCAAGGCCAATCACGATGCCATATGGGTAATCATAGACCGATTAACGAAGTCAGCCCACTTTCTTCCGATCAACGAAAGGTACACTGTCGACAGATTAGTGGATATCTACTTGAAAGAGATAGTGGCGCGGCACGGAGTCCCAGTCGCCATAGTATCTGACCGAGATCCCAGATTTAACTCCAGATTCTGGAGGAGCTTCCAGGAATGTGTAGGAACCCGGCTGAACATGAGTACTGCCTATCACCCCCAAACAGACGGACAAAGTGAAAGGACCATCCAAACACTAGAGGATATGTTAAGGGTCTGTGCTATAGACTTTAAAGGAAATTGGGATGATCACTTACCACTGATTGAGTTTTCCTACAACAATAGTTTTCATTCGAGTATAGGAATGCCGCCTTATGAGGCCCTTTATGGAAGAAGATGTCGATCTCCCTTGTATTGGGACGAAGTTGGAGAGCGGAAGATGCTTGGGCCCGAAGTGGTCCAACGGACTAAGGACATAGTAGAACTAATCAAAGGACGGATGGTAGCAACCCAAGATAGACAAAAGAAATATGCTGATTTGGCCCGGAAGGACAAGGAATATGAAGTGGGAGACCTAGTTTTCTTAAAGGTATCTCCTTGGAAAGGTTTGATGAGGTTTGGAAAGAAAGGAAAGTTGAGTCCTAGATACATTGGACCATTTGAGATCTTAAGACGTATTGGAAACTTAGCATATGAGCTAGCATTACCCCCAAACCTGCAACAAGTGCACAATGTGTTTCATGTTTCAATGCTGAGGAAGTACAACCCGGATGCTAAGCACATAGTGGAATACGAACAAGTAGGCATGCAGCCAGACCTAACCTATGTGGAGCAGCCAATGGAAATCATAGATCAAAAGGAACAAGTGCTCCGAAACAAGGTCATCAAGCTAGTCAGAGTTTTGTGGCAGAACCATAATGTGGAAGAATCGACTTGGGAGCTAGAGAGCGAGATGCTAGAAAGACATCCCCATTTATTTTCAGAGTGATTCCGGGACGGAATCCTTTTAAGGAGGAGAGACTCTAAAACCCCAGATTTTTGGGTAGAATTAAAACTTTTATTGTATGATGATGTATATATATATATATGTGGATGGTGGTAATGGCTTTTGGAGAATTAAGTATGAAATGAATATGGATGTCAGTTTTCAAACATTTTGAGAATAATAAGAATGGACTGATCATGTAAATAAGAACAATCAATCTGGAAGGTAAGAATACAATACTCCAGGGAAGAAAAGTATTTTTATGTCATCCAAATCAATATCTGGAATACATCCGACAACTCCGTAAACAAGATAGCGTATGCCCGAGAAAGCACTAGAACGTTTTCTAAGTGCAAAGAGTAAAGAGAAGTAAACCAGGAATATTGGAACGAATATTGATCCAAAGGAGTATAGAAAAACCACTGATGAATAGTAACTTTTGATGAATAGTAAATTTTGTCGTTTAAAAGTTTTTCAGACCACCTTATATACGGGTCGATATAATGAACTTTCAAAGCCGTATTAGTGATCTACGATGTAAATAAAGGAATGCAAAAGCTGTCAGAATCGGAAAAATAGCATTTCCGTTTTCTCCGAAATTTCACCATTAACGGACGGATTAATTATTATTTGAGAATACTTGAGAATTTAAATTATCAATTCCATGGATATGGATTTAATAAAAGAATTAGAGATATTAAGAACGATTACGATAAACTACTTCGATAGAACACTTAAGAAACCCTGCGAACTTTTTACGCGATTAAACGGAGACGGAACAACGGGACACTTACGAGATTAAATAAAGACATGGAAGTAACATGTAACAAGATTAAGTCGAGGGATGCAACATTTGGATCATCCATGTGAAAGGAAACAAACCAATAAAGCAAACCAGTAAAGCTACTTTATCAGGGCTCCTGCATGTGCGACACGTGCCCCTGTGACAAGCCAAAATTGTGATGACTCACCACTTTTATATACAAAATATCTCCCACTTGTTCAAGATAAACCAAGCAAGAACACTCCCACCCCCAAAAAGAAAACATTCGGCTATTTTAAAGAAAACAAGTATACTTTTTCAAGAATCCATCATCCAAGCATCCATAATTCATGTTCTTGGATTCGAAAGCTTCCATATTTCACAACTAAGGTATTCTCTAAATCCTAGAACCATCTATTAAGGTTATCATGTTCAAATCCTTGATTAAAGATGAGGATGAATAGTGAAATGAATAGTGATTTCAAGAACTAACTTTTGATTCTTGGTTTCTTTTGATGATTCAAGCTAGCTTAAGGTTAGATAAGGACTATACAAGGCTTATTACGATCATATACACTCCAAGGAAGGTATAATCTCTTGAAACTCTTAGTTATAATATGATTTATATGGTTAGTTTTGAGTATACTTTAGTTGGTATAATCATAAGGATGATTGAGTGGTTTTAACGGAGGTTTGATGAAAGTTTGATGTTGTTTTGATGATAAGCAAGTAGATGTTGGTTTTGACTGATTTGTGATGATTATGAATTAGTAATGATGTTGAGGATTTGACTTGGTGATTTGGTTTGGATTGGTCTTGTAAGTTTATGATTAAACTTTGGAATCGTTAAAACATAGCCGTTATAATGCCCGATTTTCCCTAGCTCTGTTGTGTCTGTGATGTTCGGACATAAGGACTTCTGTCCAGAGTCACCACTGCCTAGTATTGTGTAGGTATTGTTTCAAGGTTCGTTTTGATATAAAGATCATGTGATTCCGAATTACGGTTTAGGAGAAACGAGTGTTTTAGTTAAGGATGTTTCGAGAAACCGAGCTATACCACTTAGCCAACTTTGAGGCAATGATCAAACCCCTTAATTGACCATTCAGAATGTGAAACTTTGTGTTAACATGCTAGGTATGTTTAGGAGGACCCTCGAAAAGATTTCGTGTTAAAAGGATTTAATCTCTATTTTATAAAAATGTTCGTGTCGAGCGTGCGCAAGAGGATTCTTAAGGAGTTAACTAGAAATCATGTCTTGGTTTAAGTGAAGTACATACTTAGTTTCGTGCAAGTATTCAAGTGATTAACCTTGGATCTTTTGACTATGTATAGATCGCCGGATTGACTCGAGGCACACTACCCCTACCTCACCACCAGGCAAGTTTTCTAAACCTATACTACTGTTGTTGTGATAATAACTGTTTTCAATTATGATATGCGATTACGATATATATAAATTGCATACTTGTTTTCGAATTGCTATATATAGCAATACTTGAGGATATGATTGATGTGGGGCTTATAAGCTAGATATGGGATATCAGTTATAAGCCAGTCTTGTATATAATGCCCTAGGATAAGGGCGGGTGATTTTCTCTAAGATCAGAAATAATTATATTTCGGTATATGCTAAAGGTTATTTCCGATAAGATATCGGGTAACTGTTATTCGAGGATTAATTATTGACTTAAGAAATATCATTTATATTCATTCGAGGATTATTGACTTTAATAATATTATTACCGTATATTCATTTGAGATTTAGTATTTAATGAATATTATTTTCAAATATTCATTTGAGGATTATTTATTTATATAATGAATATTATTTTCAAATATTCATTTGAGGATTATTTATTTATTTAATGAATATTATTTTCAAATATTCATTTGAGGATTATTTATTTATATAATGAATATTATTTTCAAATATTCATTTGAGGATTATTTATTTATATAATGAATATTATTTTCAAATATTCATTTGAGGATTATTTATTTATATAATGAATATTATTTTCAAATATTCATTTGAGGATTATTTATTTATTTAATGAATATTATTTTCAAATATTCATTTGAGGATTATTTATTTATATAATGAATATTATTTTCAAATATTCATTTGAGGATTATTTATTAATGAATATTATTTCTAAATATTCATTCGAGGTTTGTTTATTTGATGAATATTATTTTCGAATATTCATTTGGAGGTTTACTTGTTTAATAAATGTTATTAATTGTTTTCCAATCAAAAAGAGGTTCCCAAAACACTGTTTTTCCATTTGAATCTGTCTTTTAAAGAAGATTCAAATGCTCGCTCAACTATCAAAAATATGGGAAACCTGATTTAAGTGACTACTACTCTTTTTAAACTCTCAGTTCAAAAACTGTCAAGGGACAGATATTTTCTCAAAGCAATTTGGTTGCTGCAAGTTAAATATTGTGTTACCACCTCAACGATCGAGGGGTAAATTCATGGAACAAATCGATGTCCATTAACAAGCAATAGCTTGGGAAATATTGGAGAATCTTCCTTTCCGACCTAGATATAACTACTTAGTGGAGTCGTATCAACAAGTGCTACACTTGGGGAAAGGAGGACGATCCTTACGTTTCAGAGTCATGGATTTCATCTGAACTAGGAGTGGTGTAAGTGGTCTAGTTGCGCGGACCCATCCAACCTTTATTGGCCCAACCGTTGGCCGGAAGGTCACTGTAAGGCGGTAGACAATGTCAGGCTGTCGTGATTCTTCCATCTACATGTAGAAAACTATTTGAGCGGTGCGACCTGCTACTGATCATAGCAAGGTTAGGCACAGCGGGCGCGGTAGCAACTCCGGTATTGGTTCATCATCCAATTTGGATATTCCTGCAACATGTATTGGGGTGAAGAACCAAACTTGTTGGCAGGGGGTCGAAAAGCGTTTGGGAATGAAGTGACAACAAATTCATGCAACTTCATCTTTTATTCTATAAGTTATGACTCTGGTAAAACCTGATTAAGGATATATATGCATAAGTGGATTTTGGGTTACGAAAATATCCCATTAATTTTCCTCGTAACTTCATCCTTTACGCTATACTAGTTTCTTATCTGTTGAAGGCATAACATGTGACTGCAATATATCTTTGAATTGTTATATTTTGGTAATCTGTTATAAGTTATTTTTGGTGGGCTCTATTGCTCACCCTTGCTTTATTTATTTATATCACAACAACAGCTAGAGCAGATGGCCCGCAAAAGTCACACCCCGCGAAAGCGGGTAGCAGTCGTCAGAGATTTACCCGTTGATGTCGTAGCCGCCATAGCTGAGGTAGTAACCACTAGTGTTCTAAGCTTCAGCTTTTGTGTATCAGACTTATGTATCTTATGATTAATGTAATCAACGGCAAGAACTTTTAAATGCTCTGTAATCTTTTGGGTTTGTAATAACTTATAACTTGTGGATCATATGACTAGATACTTATTCCAATTTCATCTCTGGAACTATAACTTGTTGTGTGAGTGGTGTTGTTATTGTGGGGTCACAGCATGTAGTTTAATTGTTTTGATTCAAGTGCAAGTATTATTGATGGGAATTGAGACCGTAACGACCGGATCCCCGACCCCGGATCTGGGGCAGTTACATGTGAGAACTAGAAGTGCAACAAATAATGAGTGTCTGTATCATGCTTTCTTGTCTCAAACAGAACCAAAGAAAGTGGAGGAAGCTCTTCAAGATGCTAATTGGATTACAGAATTGCAAGAAGAGTTAAATGAATTTGAAAGAAATGAAGTCTGGACACTTGTACCTAGACCAAAGAATAGATCAATAGTAGGCACAAAGTGGGTTTTCAGAAACAAGACTGACAGTGAAGGTGTGATTACAAGAAACAAGGCTAGACTTGTGGCTAAAGGTTATTCACAACAGGAAGGAATTGACTATGATGAAACCTTTGCTCCAGTTGCAAGATTGGAGGCCATAAGAATTTTTCTGGCCTATGCTGCACACAAGAAGTTTAAAGTCTTTCAGATGGATGTAAAAAGTGCTTTTCTCAATGGGAAGCTTGAAGAAGAAGTATTTGTTGAACAACCACCAGGATTTGTAGATCCCAAGCATCCAGATTATGTCTACAGGCTTGACAAGGCATTATATGGACTAAAGCAAGCACCAAGAGCATGGTATGAAACTCTTGCTCAATTTCTTTTAGAAAGTGGGTTCACAAGAGGTACAATTGATAAAACCTTGTTTTATTTCAATTCTGGTGATGATTTGCTTTTAGTTCAAATTTATGTAGATGATATTATCTTTGGATCTACTAATGACAAACTTTGTAAGAAGTTTGCAAAGCTTATGCAATCCAGGTACCAAATGAGCATGATGGAAGAGCTTAGTTATTTTCTAGGCTTACAGGTCAAGCAAACAGATGATGGTATTTTTATCAATCAAGCAAAATATACCAAAAATCTTCTCAAGAAATTTGGTATGCTTGATAGTTCATCTGCTACAACTCCCATGGCTACAGCAACAAAGCTAGACAAAGACACAGGAGCCTCAGTAGATATGACAAACTACAGAGGAATGATAGGGTCTTTACTGTATCTTACTGCAAGTAGACCTGATATCATGTATGCAACATGTCTTTGTGCAAGATTTCAAGCAGATCCCAGAGAGCCTCATCTAACAGCTGTAAAAAGGATTTTCAAATATCTCAAAGGAACCATAACCTTGGGTTTGTGGTATCCTAGAGAATCAGAGTTTAAGCTAATTGGTTACTCTGATGCAGATTTTGCAGGCTGTAAGATAGACAGAAAAAGTACAAGTGGAAGCTGTCAATTTTTAGGTGACAGATTGGTTTCTTGGTATAGCAAGAAACAAAAGTCAATTTCCACATCCACTGCAGAAGCAGAGTATATAGCTGCTGGTAGCTGTTGTGCACAGATTCTGTGGATGAAGAATCAGTTGCTGGATTATGGTTTGAGGTACTCTAAAATACCTATTTTCTGTGATAACCAAAGTGCTATTGCTATGACAGGTAATCCAGTACAGCACTCCATGACAAAGCACATCAGCATAAGGTATCATTTTATCAGAGAACATGTGGAAGAAGGAAACATTGAGCTTCATTTTGTGTCTACAGACCAACAACTTGCAGATATCTTCACCAAACCTTTGAGTGAAGCTACTTTTACAAGATTGGTAAATGAACTTGGAATGATCTCTGGTTCTGACTAGAGATACGGGTTAGACTCAAATTCTATACATGTTTGATTTTTAATGCTCATGATTCCTTGCATGTATTAACTGATATGAGTACCAATGTCATAAACTCTGAACGTAAACTCTGGTGCTAAACTCTGATAGTCATAAAAGTATTGGTCATACTCTGATGGTTAAAGTCTGATGTTATACTCTGATTATAATTTTGTCTGAAACATAAGGACCAATGAAGAAATTTGTATGAAGCATAATTCTCAGTAAGTAATTATGAATTCTTAAGAGTTGTATAGATTCTGATCTCAAATATGTGCAGTAAGTTAACACAGCATGATATTGTCTCTGTATTTATAGAATCTCTTAGTTTATTGATCCTATACACTGAGTCTGTATTAGCTGTTTGCATTTTCTCTCATAAATTAATTGTATTAACTGATGACAAGTCTAAACTCTGATTATTAATTGCAAATAATTCACCCTCAAATCAAAAGATGCCAAACAGAGCACAAATTCCTTTGAGATCATGTTGTGCCTAGGAAGATCCAGGAACTTATTGTATGAAATAAGGGCTAAAATCTTTGATTTTTGGTGACTAGTGCCAACCACTGATTACTGGAAAATTAATAAAAAAAAATAAAAATAAAAATAAAAAATAAAAATATATCTATAAAGGGGGTGAAAAATAAAAAGATATATCCAAATGAAAGGATATCAGTATTACAGAGTTTAGATATAAAAATCAGATTTTATGTTTTACATGAGAGTTTAGGCAACCAGTTTTTACTACTTTAGTTTGTGGATTTTATGCACTTTGAGATGATTTAAATATTGATTTCGGTAAACTCTGCTATTGCACACACAATTCTGCACACCTGTACAGTTTGAGAAAAGAGTTTATTGACAAAGAAGGATAAATGGTAAACACTGATGTATTGTGTGAAATATGCTGAGGTAATTTAATTTTAATCTCTGATGATTAAAATAAATTTTATTGGTTTCAGACATTTTATAATTTTGAGATTAGACATTTGTTTAGAAATTCGAAAGAGTATGGGTACAAACGGTTCATTTTTGTATTAAACAGAGGAGAGAGAAGTTGAGTGTTTTGAACAGTGTGAAAAGCGGTAATTATGGCTATTTTTACTGCGCGTGTGTATTGGAAGTTGTTACTTACAGCTGTCAGCGAATACATGTTTGACATCTGTCCCACTCACACATTTTTCAAAGATGCCTGCTGTGTGTAGTAATGATTAAAACGGTTCATTCTTTTCCACACCTCAACTTTTCATAAGCTTTTACTCACACACATTGTCTCAAACACTTTCACTGCATACACTATAATCTATTCTCTGTTTCTTTTCTTCTAAACTGTTCTAATGGCTACAACAATGTTTACTGCTTCTGGGTTAGAATTTGTTCCTAACAACTACTCAGCTCCTTTAGCAAATGAGAACGCACCGGAGGCGTTTCATTTGATTCAGAGTTTCTTGTCAAACTCTGATATCGGCACTGCTCTCACCGCACCATCGAAGCTGTCTGCAACTCAAATTCGCTTCACTGGAATAGGGTTAGAAAACAACAAGCAAGAGTGAGCCAAAATTGCTCAGCAAACATCAACGAATCATTTCTATCACAGTTGTAAGGATATGAATTTAAGATATCAGAATCAACAATATTTAGCTAACACATGCTTTGTATCAATAATGATTGAAGTAAAGAATTAGAATTTGGCTTATACATTTTATTCAAATCAAAGGTTGTGCTGCTGGCCAGCCACGCATCAACCCCGGACTAGCTCATGTCATAGTCCTCTACTGGATCCCAGGCCAATCTGGGCCTTAAGTTATTCCGACCAATTACTGGTCCATTTTTTTAAAAACACATGCCAATTCTATAATAGGGTATAAACAATAACATGCTCAATAAGATAAACTGAATGTATAGTAATTGAAAAAGAGCTTCAACTGTTCAGTATCAACGAAGATCGAGAAAGGATCATGGAGTAGTTTCAATGGTACAGTGTACTCATTCAATAAGGTAATCAATATTGGTAATCGTTAATCAATAACCGTAATTGGTAGTCAAGATGGAAGTCAAATAATCAAAGGTTGTCAATGATAATCAAAGGATGATAAATAGCAACAATAGGTGGTAAACAATAATCAAGTAAATTGGAAATAAGGGTTTCCGATGCAGATCAAATCAAAGAATCAAGAATTTCTAAGGAAATGGAATCAGTTGTCCAAATGCGGTTAAAAGATGGATAATTTGAATTGTTCTGGGGATAACGGTATTCAAGTAATCAAGACAATAATAATTTTTATCACAAGTAAAGGCACAGATACTTGCCTGGTCTAAGCTGCTGTCGGATCGACTCTGCTCACTCTACTTTCCCCTTTCCCTTGCTCCGGGAACTCGATTCTATAATTAAACAACTCATTACAATAAGTCTAACTATTCTCGTTCTACTCTCGACACTTATTCAATCAATAATCACATTTAAACAAGTAACCGGGTACGTATCGGACGTCCGGTATAATTTACGATATTTAAAACTCAGATATTTGCCCTAGCACGGGCATATACAGACTATAAAACACAACACACAATTAATATGAACCATATTGCACTTATAAATATTTTTAAAACATCGTCTGAAACTCATTTGAATTTTTAATAAGTCATTACTAATTTTTAAATCAAAAATCGGATTTTTAAATCCAATATAAACATTTAAATGAAAATAAATCAATTAATAAAATTAATTGACACTCTTTAAATGCTCAAACTATTTTTAAATAAATAAATAGGCTTGAAAATAATTAAACTGAATTTTTAATTAATTAAATCTAATTAATAATTAATTTTTAAGAATTAATTGATTAAAAGAATTAACCAATTAATTAATAAATTAATTATTAATTAAAAATAATTAAAATAATTAAGTTTAATCAATTTTCGGATTTAAAATAATAAATATAATTTATCAGAATTTTTCTGATATTAAAATATATTTTTAAAATAAAAATATGAATTTTTAAAGTTTTTAAACTATTTTCGAATTAAATTTAAAAATAAAATTCAAAAACAGTTTTCTGAAAATGAATTAGGGTTTTGAAGATTGAAACCGGGTCGAAAAATCGGGTAAACGGGCCGGGAAGAACGAATCCGGGTCACCAAGAACAACCCGCCGGAATCTGGGTTTTCCAGAATCCGGCCGGCGTCCGGTGGCCGGACTTCGCCGTTTCCGATCAAAACAAAACCAAACCATAGGGCTTTTGTTCGCTTTTGCAAGACAAACACAACCCACATACACACACATCTGTCCCATGCCGGAATCGTGCCCAGAATTCATTCAAAGAACTCGCCGGCGACGACCTCGGCCGGAAACCCGATCTACTTAAATCCTACATGAAACTCAAAGATTAATATACCAAAATAAAGCTTATAACTCATACAATCAAAGCCCTTTATCAAAAACAATGTCAGATCAATATCAAGAACGTACGAATCGAAAGAAGAAATCGGGTCAAAACCCGAAAATCAAACCCGACTAAATTGAACATAAACATGAAATTAAAGCATGGATTCTTGCTAATTAGAACCCTAGGAACATGTTAGAAGCAACCAATTGAACGGAGAATCAACAGAATGAAAATCCCCAAATTAATTAAGAACCCTAATTTTAATTCGAAACTTGTAAAATCAATATAAAATCGAATACTTACCAGATGATGATGAGGTTGGAAGATTCTGAAACTAGATTTTTGGGGCTTTGATTTGAGTATAAGAACTTCAAATTTGGACTTCAATAACCCTTAGAACGAATTGATTGAAGATCAAGAACACAAAATAATTTTTGGGAATTTCGAATATTTTTGAGTAATTTCTGAAGAATTGCTAGGGTTATGAAGTCTGATTGGTCTTTTTATATTTCTGGAAAAATAATACCCCAAATAACATTTTTGGATCGATATTGATTCGTTAGATCGTTTAAAAACCCTAATTAGGTCAAAAACACGTTTTACTAAAAATAAGGGGTTAAAAAGGTTGATGATTATCCAAATTGATATATATCATTATATAACTAATGCTCAAGAATACTAGGGCTATAACAACTTCAATATTGATATAGAACGATAAATCCGTCCCCTTAAGCAATTAGGGTTCGGAACGATTTTTCCTTTTTCGGATCAAAAATTGAAATTAATTTGCAGAATCAAATAGGTAGGGTTAAATAGAATCCCATAACACTTTCGATAACGATTCGAATACGAAAGACGAAGAATTAAAAATGAATGTACGAAATTTCAACGAGGCTCATGAATTATCAAAACGGCTCAAATTTGAAGAAAATTCCAAATGACGAAATTTTTGAAAGGGGCTTCCGACTCACCATTTAGCACATAATCACACACTAAATATCATATAATAATATTCCAATATTCCAACATAAATATTTTAGATTAAATATATCATTTAATCAAATAATAAAATTCACGGATATTACATCCTTCCCCTCTTAATAGGATTCTGTCCTCAGAATCAGATCAAGGAAACAACTGGGGATACTTCTCTAACATCTCACTCTCTAACTCCTAGGTAGACTCTTCTACTTTAGGATTCCTCCACAAAACTCTCATTAACGCTACTGTCTTATTCCTTAGTACTTTCTCCTTACGATCCACTATCTGAATTGGTCGTTCTACATATGATAAATCTGCCTGGACCTCTATTGGTTCATACTCTATTACATGATTCGAATCTGGTCGATACTTCTTAAGCATAGATACATGAAATACATTATGAACGTTCTGCATATGCGGTGGCAATGCCAACTCGTAAGCTACCTCGCCTACCTTCTTCAAAATCTCAAACGGCCCAACATATCTCGGACTCAACTTCCCTTTCTTTCCAAATCTAACTAATCCTTTCCATGGGGAAACTTTTAGTAACACTTGCTCTCCTTCCTCGAATCCCACATCCTTTCTGGCTAGATCCGCATACCTTTTCTGTCGGTCTTGAGCTGTTATCAATCTTCTCTGAATCAATTGAATCACTTCTTTTGTTCGTTGTACTAGTTCTGGTCCTATCATTTTCCGTTCACCAACTTCTTCCCAATATACTGGAGATCGACACTTTCGTCCATACAAAGCTTCGTAAGGTGGCATTCCGATGCTCGCGTGAAAACTATTATTATATGAAAATTCCACCAAGGGTAGATGATCGTCCCAACTGCCTTCAAAATCAAGTGCACATGTCCTAAGCATATCTTCAATAGTCTGAATTGTCCTTTCGCTTTGACCGTCCGTCTGCGGATGATAAGCCGTACTCATTCTCAACTCGGTGCCCAAACACTCTTGAAAACTCCTCCAAAATCTTGAATTGAATCGAGGGTCTCTATCAGACACTATCGATACTGGAACTCCATGTCGTACTACGATTTCTTTTATGTAAATATGAACTAACTTATCCAGCGAGAATCTCTCGTTAATCGGAAGAAAATGCGCAGATTTCGTCAATCGATCCACGACAACCCAGATGGCATCATGGTTAGCTTTTGTTCTAGGCAATCCTACTACAAAGTCCATCGCAATGTGTTCCCACTTCCATTCGGGAATCTCCAATGGTTGAAGTAATCCACTTGGTCTCTGATGTTCCGCCTTAACTCTTTGACACGTAAAGCATTTACTTACCCATTCCGCAATCTCTTTCTTCATATCTGGCCACCAAAAGTTCGTCTTAAGATCTCGATACATCTTCGTACTCCCTGGATGAATTGAATACTTCGAGTTATGTGCTTCGTGCAGAATCTCACTTTTCAGTTCCGTTACGTTAGGTATCCATATCCGAGAAGCAAATCTCAAGATCCCTTTGTCATCCGGTTGGCTACATATTTCCTCACCTGTCATTTTACTCACATCGTCATTCATAACTTGCTCTTGGCATTTTCGTATCTTCTCCAACAATTCAGGTTGAAACGTCATGGTATAAATCATTTCCGTCGCGTTCTTCGGATTAATTACTTCGATTTCTAACTTCTCAAATTCCTTGTATAACTCTTTGGTCATCATTAGTGTGTTTAATCTCTCTTTTCTGCTCAATGCATCTGCTACCACATTTGCCTTGCCGGGATGATAGTTAATAGAAACGTCGTAGTCCTTGATTAGTTCTAACCATCTTCGTTGCCTCATGTTCAGCTCTTTCTGAGTAAAGATATACTTCAAACTTTTGTGATCGGTGTAAATTTCACATCTTTCTCCATACAAGTAGTGTCTCCATATCTTCAAAGCAAACACAATAGCTGCTAACTCCAAATCGTGTGTAGGGTACTTCTGTTCGTGGGGTCTCAACTGTCTTGACGCATAAGCAATCACCTTGTCATGTTGCATAAGTACGCATCCTAATCCTTTATACGACACATCACTATAGATTACGAAATGACCTTGATCGTCTGGTAACATCAATACCGGTGCCGTAGTTAGTCTTTTCTTTAACTCTTGGAAGCCTTCTTCGCACTTTTCGTTCCATATGAATCGCTCGCTTTTCCTTGTCAGCTTGGTCATTGGAGTAGCTATCTTCGCAAAATCTTGCACAAATCTCCGGTAGTATCCGGCTAATCCCAAGAAACTTCTGACTTCAGTCGGTGTCCTTGGTCTCTCCCAATCTTTCACTGCCTCTATCTTTGCTGGGTCCACTTTGATGCCTTCGCTGCTCACCACGTGTCCTAAGAAATGAACTTCTTTCAACCAGAATTCACACTTGGAAAACTTCGCGTATAGTCCTTCTTGTCTCAACGTTTCTAACACAATTCGCAACTGGTCTGCATGCTCTTCTTCTGTCCTCGAGTATATCAAGATGTCGTCGATGAATACCACTACAAACTTGTCCAAATATCTCTTGAAAATCCTGTTCATTAGATCCATAAAAGCTGCGGGTGCATTCGTTAGTCCAAACGCCATTACTAAAAATTCATAGTGCCCATACCTTGTTCGAAAGGCTGTCTTCGGTATGTCGTCTGGTCTAATCTTCAATTGGTGATATCCTGACCGTAGGTCGATCTTTGAAAAATGTACCACTCCCTTCAGCTGGTCGAACAGATCATCTATTCGAGGTAACGGATACTTGTTCTTAATGGTCAGCTTGTTCAACTCCCGATAGTCTATACACAATCTCATGCTTCCATCCTTTTTCTTGACAAACAGTACTGGTGCTCCCCACGGTGAAACGCTGGGTCTAATAATTCCTTTTTCTAGCAAATCTTGCAGTTGATCAGCCAATTCCTTCATCTCCACTGGTGCCATTCTGTAAGGGGCCTTCGATACTGGCTCCGCGCCTGGTACTAAGTCTATCGCAAATTCAATCTCTCTATCTGGAGGTAAACCTGGTAATTCTTCCGGAAAAACATCTGGAAACTCATTTACGACTGGAATATCTTCTAACTTAGAAACTTCCTTATCTATATCTATCACATAAGCTAGATACGCCTCACAACCTTGCCTTAATAACCTCTTAGCCTGAATCATTGTCAGGAACCTCTTTCTTTGTTTCTCTCCTCTAAATATTATCTCTTTCTTTTCTAGGGTAATCAAAGTAACCCTCTTATTCTTACAATCAATACTTGCATCATGCTCAGTCAACCAATCCATCCCTAATATCACATCAAATTCACCTAACTTAAAAGGTAACAAGTCAACATAAAAACGATTTCCCAAAATCTCTATCTCACAACGGGGATAATATGAACTGACCGCGATACGATCCTGATTAGCTATCTCTATAGTCAACACTCCACTTAAAGGTTTCGTTACGCAATTCAATCTACGAGCAAACGTCTCAGAAATAAAAGACTTCGTCACTCCCGAATCTATTAACACTTGTGCAGGAATAGAATTTACTAGAAGTGTACCTGCCACCACGTCGGAATCTCTCACTGCTTCTCCCATTGACATATTGTAGGTCCTGGCTAACGGCTGGACGTTAACAACTGGGGGTGCTTCAATTGCCCGAATCATATTGTTCACGGTTGCTGGTGCTCTGCAGTCCTTAATCATGTGACCTGGTTTCTTACACCGATGACACACGATGCCTATCTTGCAATCCCGGGAATAATGTCCCTTCTGATTGCATTTAAAGCATGTGACAGTCAATCGATGGCATATCCCTAGATGTCGCTTCCCGCATGTCTTGCATTCTGGTAGTGGGGGTCTAGAAAGTCCCTGCTGACTGCCGGTTAGTAGACGGTTATCTTGTCCTACGCTTCCGGTGTCTGGTTTCCTGAAACTTGTATTCCTTCCGTGCTGAAATCCCAGCTTCTTATTTGCTTGCCCTTGAAAACTTCCCTGCTGCTGTCCCTTATCGGGTATCCCTGCTTTTCTTTTCTTGTTCTCCCTCTCTTTCATGTAAGAATCACTCTCTGCCTCTGCAATCATTGCCTTTTGGACCACCGCTGCATAGGTGTCCAACTCCAATACAGCTAACTTACTACGAATCCAAGACCTCAGTCCCTGCTGGAACCTCTTGGCCTTCTTCTTTTCCGTATCCACATAGGTTGGAATAAACCTTGACAACTCCGTAAACCTTGTTTCATATTGGGGCACTGTCATGCTTCCCTGCTTTAATTCCAAAAACTTTAATTCCATCTGATCTCTCATATAGTCCGGAAAATACCTTTCCAAAAACAACTCTGTGAATCTTGCCCACGTAATCAATCCCTCGGGCTCCATAGCCCTACTCGTTTCCCACCAATAACTAGCCTCATTCTTCAGAAAATAGCTTGCATACTCTGTCTTCTTGTCCTCTGTCACCTCTATCAAGGCAAAAGCCTTTTCCATCTCTTTCAACCATGCCTTAGCCTCTACAGGGTCTGCTGATCCTTTAAATTCTGGAGGTTTTGCTGCCTGGAAAGATTTGAACGTAACTGCCGGTGCTGCTTGCTGGTGCTGTTGTTGATGCTGCTGATGCTGTTGCTGCTGTTCTAAGAGCTGTTGCTGAAATGCACGTTGCTGCTGTGCTAATGCGGCAGTCTGTTGAGTAAGGGTATTTAACAACTGGATTACCATCGGGTCCACACGGCCCGTGGGAGGTGTATTTTGTTGACCTTCTTGGTCAGAAGTATCAGTTGAATGGGTTTGTCGTCTAGGAGCCATATCGCTGATGAATAAACAATAATTGGCTTAATCAAACAGTTCATATAAGAGAAGGAAGGATCACAATTGATATCTCGAAGGTTTACAGATCTTCTCAACGGTGTATGGATACACTCGTTGCAATAAGTAGAATAACAGTTATGATGCTGGAAATGAATGACAGGGGAATAAATACAGTTCTATAAAAGAGGTTTATCATATATATATAGATAGAGTTAGTACAAGCGTAGAACGCTTCAAAAGAAAATATATCATGGCTGAACCATAACTGCCGACCAGCAATACAACAACAAAAATGCAACAACAACCCGAGGCGTTCCTATAAGCCCGGTGCACTACTGATTCTACAATATGCATCTATATACTAACTATCTAGAACCATATATCCATGTCACATCTGTCTGCTACCGATACCTGCTCATAGATCACCTGCTCCTGCCGGCCATAACGGGGGTCCTGAAACCTCTGCAATCTCACTCATCGCATAATCCAAAATCTGTCTCATCCCTGCTACTGTCTCTCCCTCTCGACTAGAAGCTAATCCATGCAATCGAGTCTCAACCAAAGTCCTCGTAACCCTAAACCTCATCTGAATGTCTCTCATCTGATCTCTAAGTCTGTCTCTCTCTCTGACAGCGGCTGCCTCGATCGAACGAATCCTACCCATCTCCATAACCTGTCCATAAAGGAAATCCTTCTCTCTTCTCACCCTCTGATACACATGGTGTGGAACTGGTGGCTCACATAACTGATACAAAGGCCCACAAACTGATGCCTGAGATGCTGGTGCTGGGGCTACTTGTCGGAGTGGAATAGGACAAGGTATCTGATCTCTCCTAACTACTGGGTCCTGATGCCTAGGCTGATATCGCACTGGCCGAGACGGTCCTGCTCTCTCAACGGGTGTAGGTATCTCTGCTATCGTATCCTCGGAAGGGTCTGAGTCTGAACTAGAACTAGGGGGCTGCAATTATAACCACATTTAATTACTACGCGTAATATCCCTAGTTGACCTCCTAATATCCTTACGTGAATTCCTAACTCTCTATGTTATCCTGGACCCTAAGTCCTAACTTGTTTCAAATGCCATAACCTGTTGCTCTGATACCAACTGTGACGCCCTCCAAACCCGGGGTACAGATTTGAGGAGTCATCCGACCAACGGAATACTATTTAACACATGCATAATATATATAAAGACACAATTACCCCTTGACCAAGACCGCATCCAGATTATGGCAATGAACACAAGCTACTACAATCTTTTATTATTACAAACCAGTTTTATCAGAGTTATTACATCACAACTAAAGTTCAAATCTAGACATTAAATCTAGAAAAGCAAAACAACAACTACCCTGCCAATAACAGTGACTCGAGGGGCTCTCCTGACTGCTGGTGAACTATCGGTCACGCTATGCCAACTCATACTCTCGCTTCACTGGAATAGGGTTAGAAAACAACAAGCAAGAGTGAGCCAAAATTGCTCAGCAAACATCAACGAATCATTTCTATCACAGTTGTAAGGATATGAATTTAAGATATCAGAATCAACAATATTTAGCTAACACATGCTTTGTATCAATAATGATTGAAGTAAAGAATTAGAATTTGGCTTATACATTTTATTCAAATCAAAGGTTGTGCTGCTGGTCAGCCACGCATCAACCCCGAACTAGCTCATGTCATAGTCCTCTACTGGATCCCAGGCCAATCTGGGCCTTAAGTTATTCCGACCAATTACTGGTCCATTTTTTTAAAAACACATGCCAATTCTATAATAGGGTATAAACAATAACATGCTCAATAAGATAAACTGAATGTATAGTAATTGCAAAAGAGCTTCAACTGTTCAGTATCAACGAAGATCGAGAAAGGATCATGGAGTAGTTTCAATGGTACAGTGTACTCATTCAATAAGGTAATCAATATTGGTAATCGTTAATCAATAACCGTAATTGGTAGTCAAGATGGAAGTCAAATAATCAAAGGTTGTCAATGATAATCAAAGGATGATAAATAGCAACAATAGGTGGTAAACAATAATCAAGTAAATTGGAAATAAGGGTTTCCGATGCAGATCAAATCAAAGAATCAAGAATTTCTAAGGAAATGGAATCAGTTGTCCAAATGCGGTTAAAAGATGGATAATTTGAATTGTTCTGGGGATAACGGTATTCAAGTAATCAAGACAATAATAATTTTTATCACAAGTAAAGGCACAGATACTTGCCTGGTCTAAGCTGCTGTCGGATCGACTCTGCTCACTCTACTTTCCCCTTTCCCTTGCTCCGGGAACTCGATTCTATAATTAAACAACTCATTACAATAAGTCTAACTATTCTCGTTCTACTCTCGACACTTATTCAATCAATAATCACATTTAAACAAGTAACCGGGTACGTATCGGACGTCCGGTATAATTTACGATATTTAAAACTCAGATATTTGCCCTAGCACGGGCATATACAGACTATAAAACACAACACACAATTAATATGAACCATATTGCACTTATAAATATTTTTAAAACATCGTCTGAAACTCATTTGAATTTTTAATAAGTCATTACTAATTTTTAAATCAAAAATCGGATTTTTAAATCCAATATAAACATTTAAATGAAAATAAATCAATTAATAAAATTAATTGACACTCTTTAAATGCTCAAACTATTTTTAAATAAATAAATAGGCTTGAAAATAATTAAACTGAATTTTTAATTAATTAAATCTAATTAATAATTAATTTTTAAGAATTAATTGATTAAAAGAATTAACCAATTAATTAATAAATTAATTATTAATTAAAAATAATTAAAATAATTAAGTTTAATCAATTTTCGGATTTAAAATAATAAATATAATTTATCAGAATTTTTCTGATATTAAAATATATTTTTAAAATAAAAATATGAATTTTTAAAGTTTTTAAACTATTTTCGAATTAAATTTAAAAATAAAATTCAAAAACAGTTTTCTGAAAATGAATTAGGGTTTTGAAGATTGAAACCGGGTCGAAAAATCGGGTAAACGGGTTGGGAAGAACGAATCCGGGTCACCAAGAACAACCCGCCGGAATCTGGGTTTTCCAGAATCCGGCCGGCGTCCGGTGGCCGGACTTCGCCGTTTCCGATCAAAACAAAACCAAACCATAGGGCTTTTGTTCGCTTTTGCAAGACAAACACAACCCACATACACACACATCTGTCCCATGCCGGAATCGTGCCCAGAATTCATTCAAAGAACTCGCCGGCGACGACCTCGGCCGGAAACCCGATCTACTTAAATCCTACATGAAACTCAAAGATTAATATACCAAAATAAAGCTTATAACTCATACAATCAAAGCCCTTTATCAAAAACAATGTCAGATCAATATCAAGAACGTACGAATCGAAAGAAGAAATCGGGTCAAAACCCGAAAATCAAACCCGACTAAATTGAACATAAACATGAAATTAAAGCATGGATTCTTGCTAATTAGAACCCTAGGAACATGTTAGAAGCAACCAATTGAACGGAGAATCAACAGAATGAAAATTCCCAAATTAATTAAGAACCCTAATTTTAATTCGAAACTTGTAAAATCAATATAAAATCGAATACTTACCAGATGATGATGAGGTTGGAAGATTCTGAAACTAGATTTTTGGGGCTTTGATTTGAGTATAAGAACTTCAAATTTGGACTTCAATAACCCTTAGAACGAATTGATTGAAGATCAAGAACACAAAATAATTTTTGGGAATTTCGAATATTTTTGAGTAATTTCTGAAGAATTGCTAGGGTTATGAAGTCTGATTGGTCTTTTTATATTTCTGGAAAAATAATACCCCAAATAAAATTTTTGGATCGATATTGATTCGTTAGATCGTTTAAAAACCCTAATTAGGTCAAAAACACGTTTTACTAAAAATAAGGGGTTAAAAAGGTTGATGATTATCCAAATTGATATATATCATTATATAACTAATGCTCAAGAATACTAGGGCTATAACAACTTCAATATTGATATAGAACGATAAATCCGTCCCCTTAAGCAATTAGGGTTCGGAACGATTTTTCCTTTTTCGGATCAAAAATTGAAATTAATTTGCAGAATCAAATAGGTAGGGTTAAATAGAATCCCATAACCCTTTCGATAACGATTTGAATACGAAAGACGAAGAATTAAAAATGAATGTACGAAATTTCAACGGGGCTCTTGAATTATCAAAACGGCTCAAATTTGAAGAAAATTCCAAATGACGAAATTTTTGAAAGGGGCTTCCGACTCACCATTTAGCACATAATCACACACTAAATATCATATAATAATATTCCAATATTCCAACATAAATATTTTAGATTAAATATATCATTTAATCAAATAATAAAATTCACGGATATTACACTCTTCATCAGAGAAAAAGAAGATTGGCAGCAGCACATTTGTTTGGTGCTGAGAATATCTCTTCAACTGTTGTTGATGATCTTGAGATTCCAAATGATGATGCTGTTCCTGAGGATAGAGTTTTTATGGAGACTGTTCTTCAAGAAGAAGCTCCTACATCAAATGCTGATGATGTAGTTGAGGAAGCTGCAAATGAAGCTGCAGATGAAGCTCCTGAAATTCTTGTTCAGGAGGCTACATAACATGTTGAGGCTGAGATTTTTGAGTCACAGGGATTTGATATGGATGTTGAAGCACACAACTCTGTAAACTCTGACCATCTTGAAGATTTTGATGAAACAGAGGGTGTGGAAGCTGATCATGCCACGGTTGTTCTTGAAGAATCTATGGCTACTCATACAGAGATTCTCTCTGTTACTCACCAGGTAATTGAAAAGGGTGAGGAAGTTGATCAGACCTTAAATACTGATGCTCCTGAGAATATTGCTCCTACTAAAGAAGCTGTTGCTACAAATTCTGATGTTGCTGACAAGGATGCAACAGAAAATGTTCACATAGAAGTAGAGTTTGTTACAAACTCTGAGATTCCAGAACCTGATGCTGAGAATATTCCTGCAGAGAATACAGCAGAGAATGATAATGATACTGATAATGATAGTTCTGCTCATTCCCAAGAGGAGTTATTTGGTAGTCAAGTAAACTCTGATGAGCTAAGAGAGGTCAATCGTGCTACGACTGAGCATTTTCAAGATATGTACTACAATAGATGGACTGCTGCAGATTGTATCTTTTCAGCACAGAGGGCTGCTGATTTTCTTGGTGATTCTGTGAAGACGATTTCAACTCCTGATATTCTTACAAGTCTGAAGGCTACTGTGATTCAAATTGAATCTCTCCACAACAGATTTGATGAGTCTCATAAGGAAGTCACTACTTTGAGGAATGAAGTTGGTCTGCGAGATCTCACTCTGAAGAATGATAGAACTTATTACAATTCCATGTTCAAGAAGCAAGCTAAGGACTCTGATGACATTCAGAAGAGGCTTGGGAAAGTTGAGGATAACCAGACTGCTATATCTGCCCAACTGACTTCGATTTCTAATGCAATTGAGTTGTTGACATCAGTACTACTTTCTGATGATGTCAAAAAGGGGGAGAGTGTACCAAGTGACAAATGCAAAGACACTCAAACTCTGAGACGGAGGGATGATGGTAATGATGGTGGAAACAAGGGAGATGAAAAGAGCTTAAGATTAAATGCTGATAGCAGACTACTTTCAAGAAGATCAAACTCTGATAAAAGATCAAACTCTGGAAAGGGACATGCAACTCTGATAAAAGATCAAACTCTGGAAAGGGACATGCAAACTCTGCCAGTGGTTCAAGATTTAAAAGTTTGATAATCTCTGATAAGCCTACTAAAGATGAGGAAATTGCTGCCAAGGTGTTTATGGCAGAACATGGAAAAGATGTTACAATTGAAGATATCCAAGCTGAAGAGCAAATGCTTGCTGAGGAACACAGGAAGAATCTTGAAACTGGAATCTACAAGAAGAAGGAAATCAAGGCTCCTAGAAAGAAAGAAAAAGGAATTGTTATCAAAGAGAATGTAAACTCTGATCAGAGTTTACAGTACTCAAGGAGGCCTGTGATTAAAAATGCTGACAAAGGAAAAGGTAAACTGGTAGAAGAAGAACAGTTACCTAAGAAGATTTATTCAACCTCTGACATTGCTCAAGTTGAAACAAGATTAGCTAAATCAACCTCTGACGCTGCTGAAGTTGATGTTTCTACTAAAGTTATGACAACCTCTGACGTTGCTCAAGTTGTACAGAAATCTACACAACTTCCAGGATTCAGCAAACCTAAAATTCTTGAAGAATTAAAGCTTGAAGCTGTGAATTTCTCAGAAACCAGAACTGTATTGGGAAAAGAAGCTTTTGATAAATCTGGACTGGGATCACACAGAGAGAGAAGAACAAATAACAGATCTCAAGATAACATTTCACTGGCAGAACCTGGTATTGGGGTTACACAAGAAAACCTTGATAAGTTAGAATCTGTTCAGTTGATTTTTCACAAAGTATTGAAGAAGCAGTTTTTGTTATACTTCATGAGTGATGGAAGAGTTTATAAAGTTGGAGAATCTGATGTTAATCTCAAATCATGGGAAGAACTGGAATATGTACTTTATCTTCTAAAAGTTAAAAACAGACATACTCATAATGTTGCTCAAGTTTTGAGAGAAAAGATGCTGAGATCTAAAGCTATGCTTGGAGGAGGAGTATCAAGTGTTTATATTCCAAAGTATAGGGATCATACTGGAAAGTTAGTGGAGATGAAGAGAAATAGTGCTAGATTTAGAACTGCACTTGGAATAAAAGTTTTGGAATTTAACTTGGAGTCAGACAAGTCTTATTTTATTCAGCTAGGAAATGATATGAGAAGAAACAGCATATATTCTCTAAGGGCTGCTATCTACCAAATGGGGGAGAGTGATTCAGAACTTAAAGAGCTAAAAGAGATTATGATGAATGAGCTAGAGAAGGCTGAAAGAAGATTGCTGATTGATTATCTCAGGACAGTACCTGATATTGAAGAAGTCAAGTAAAGTCTGACTGTAAGTTTTTATGTTTTCTGTTCTAAGTTAAATTTAAACTCTGTTTTAAAATTAAACTCTGTTATATTTTAAACACTGCATTTGTTATATGTTTTGACATCATCAATTATCTGTTTAACATGTACATTTTTTTATTATGCACGAGTTGGGGGAGATTGTTAGATATAATTGCTGACGTTTGTTCATCAGTGTTTAAGTACCAGGTACATATCAGAGTTTATCTAGAAGCTAGTCAGAGTTTGATAAAGTCTGACTGGATGATAGTTGACTTAGCTGTCGGTGCAAAGATAAAGATTCTAGAAGCAATATATTCTGAAGATGGAAAGAAGCAGAATATATTGATACAGCTAAGGAAACGGAATAGAAGACTGAAGCAATCCTTGATTGATATGAATTGTATAGCTAACTTATAGGAATATCAATTAGAGATGGATTGTAAGTAGCTGTGTACTATATAAACACAGATAGGTTATCCCTAGAAGGGACGCGAACTTTGAATATATTATTCTTGTAACCTAGTAGCTCTTTGTGATTCATTAACATCATAAAGAGAGAAACTGTGAATATAATTACAGTTTGTTGATTTATAAAAAGTGTTCTTGATTGTTATTCTCGTATACATACTTGATTATATTGTGTAATCGGCCTAACATTATGTCAAGAGCGAATGACGAGTAAAGGTAGGAAGTCAATGTTGGAGAAAGCATTAAAGACTGAGAAAGATGATAAAGGAATCATAAGGTATTTTTACCGAGTTTGGGTTCCCAATGTTCAAGAGATAAAGGATGCTAATTTTTCGGAATGACTAATAAGAGGAATTGAAAGGATGAAGTCCGAAGTTAAGAGTACAGCAAGGATTATTTAAAGGTCCTGATTGAGCCAGAACGAATTAAGGAATAAAGATCTGCCATAAAGAGACAGCTACACTGAGAGTAAAGAAATTTAAGGAAATGTTAATGTTGGCCAGATAGATAAAAGGATATTATCGATTAGTAAATAAATATTGGATATGTCAGAAAATGAAGGCAGAACAAAGACCTAGTTGACTATCACAGTTAGTAGAGATTCCTGATTAGGAATGTAACTTTCTGTAATGGATTCTGTGATAAGATCAACAAGAATCGAGTTGGACCATGACGTCAATTGAGCTATAATTGATGAATCAAATGGGTCTACTCATATTTTGTTTTTAGCAAGAGATCTTAAATCGAAGAGTTGCGAAAGAGATAGTTGGGTGACGTGGAGTTCTAGTCACCATCGTGTCAGATAAGAACCAATGATTGAACTCCCGATTCGGGAGGAGTTTTTCCAAACGTGTTTGGCAACGAGAGTGAGTGCGAGCACTACGTAGGATCCGCAGACCGACGGACCGACCGAAAGAAACATTTCAGATAACTGAAGTCACGGTAAGCGTTGTACCGCCGATTGCAAGAATAATCGGATGTTAATAGAGAACGGGTGTATAAGAGTACAACCAGAATTGGCTTATATAAAGCGTCCGGTAGATATCACAGATCGGAATGAGTAAGTGTTGTAATGAAACCAGAGGGTTGAAGAGTCAATCTGGAAACCGGAGATTTCTATACAGGAAGAGTAACCTCGGCTATTTTCTTAGATTCCGGGACGGAATCCTTTTAAGGAGGGAAGACTGTAATAACCCCAAATTTTGGACTTAGTTAAAAAAATTTGATGAATAGTAAATGTTGATAAATAGTGAATTTGCTGATGAAAAATATTTTCAGACCACACTATATGGAAGACATGGAATGAATGTTTCGAAGTTATATTAGTGACGCATAAGGAGAATAAGTGAATGTAAACGCGATCAGAATCGGGAGATTCCAACTTTAAATTTTGATCACTATTCATCGGACAATCAAGGATTCATTGATTTGATCGTTTTGAGAAATCGTGTAGGATGAGAAATCCATGATCATACCTTAAGCCAAGGAGAGAAATCTAGGATCATATACTAAGCCAAGATAATGGAAAGATCAAGGAAGTATTCCCTAGCTTTGGTACTGAGAAACGTTTTGAAATCACTTGAGACTATCGCGAAACGAAAGCGTAACGAATTATGGATTAAACCCTAATCGAAGGGGAAGTATCATATAAGATCATCAAGTGCAACATATAAGAGGATTGACTACACAAATTATGACATAAGCGTGACGCAGGAGGATGACATAGGTGTGACAAAGCGATGACAAGGTGATGAATCACCACCTTGTCACCACTTTCACCACAACCACAAGATTAAAATGGCATGTGTCATGGATGACAAGGCTTGTTTATGGCCACACAAATCAAATGGCATGTAATAAGATTTTATTTGGACAAAACAAGAAAGGAAAAGAAAAGAAAAAGCAAGAAAGTATCATCTTCTCCATTTTCTCAGAATTTCTGCCCAGCTTGCACAAGGGAGAACGAAAAATTCATAACTCAAAATCTACTCGTCCTAAAATCGTCAAATTTGGACCATATCTCCCTCAATGTATACCCAAGGTACTTTCAAAGTTTCATGGCCATCAGAGAAGTGTATCATGGTTAAATATTGGATCAAAGTTGAGGCATGAATAGTAACTCATGAAAATTTCTTGTTTTGTTCTTGAGTTTTAAGGATTGTTAAGGATGATTAAAGATCAAGGGAGAGTATACAAGCTATTGTTAGTCTTTACCAAGCACCAAGGAAGGTATAAAACCTCTTACCTTTGTATTTATTCTTTGATCTTAACGATTATGAAGGATTGTTTAGAAATAAGTTGTTATTAAGCATGTATGTATGATTTTGAGAATGTTTAGTGATTAATTTGTGGATAAACTTATGAACTAGAGTATGACCATGTTTGGACATAAAACTTGTGGTAGTAGCTTGAGGTTTGATTGGTGGTTGGTTGATTGTTGATTGGTGGTTGATTTGAGTGTTTAAAACACGGGAAGCGCGTTTAAGCGTCGTTACCATGTCGAACTTTTCTTAGGTAGTTTGGACAGAGATCACTGTAATATCCGTGAATTTTATTATTTGATTAAATGATATATTTAATCTAAAATATTTATGTTGGAATATTGGAATATTATTATATGATATTTAGTGTGTGATTATGTGCTAAATGTTGAGTCGGAAGCCCCTTTCAAAAAATTTCGTCATTTGGAATTTTCTTCAAATTTGAGCCGTTTTGATAATTCAAGAGCCCCGTTGAAATTTCGTACATTCATTTTTAATTCTTCGTCTTTCGTATTCGAATCGTTATCGAAAGGGTTATGGGATTCTATTTAAACCTACCTATTTGATTCTGCAAATTAATTTCAATTTTTGATCCGAAAAAGGAAAAATCGTTCCGAACCCTAATTGCTTAAGGGGACGGATTTATCGTTCTATATCAATATTGAAGTTGTTATAGCCCTAGTATTCTTGAGCATTAGTTATATAATGATATATATCAATTTGGATAATCATCAACCTTTTTAACCCCTTATTTTTAGTAAAACGTGTTTTTGACCTAATTAGGGTTTTTAAACGATCTAACGAATCAATATCGATCCAAAAATGTTATTTGGGGTATTATTTTTCCAGAAATATAAAAAGACCAATCAGACTTCATAACCCTAGCAATTCTTCAGAAATTACTCAAAAATATTCGAAATTCCCAAAAATTATTTTGTGTTCTTGATCTTCAATCAATTCGTTCTAAGGGTTATTGAAGTCCAAATTTGAAGTTCTTATACTCAAATCAAAGCCCCAAAAATCTAGTTTCAGAATCTTCCAACCTCATCATCATCTGGTAAGTATTCGATTTTATATTGATTTTACAAGTTTCGAATTAAAATTAGGGTTCTTGATTCGATTTGGGGATTTTCATTCTGTTGATTCTCCGTTCAATTGGTTGCTTCTAACATGTTCCTAGGGTTCTAATTAGCAAGAATCCATGCTTTAATTTCATGTTTAAGTTCAATTTAGTCGGGTTTGATTTTCGGGTTTTGACCCGATTTCTTCTTTCGATTCGTACGTTCTTGATATTGATCTGACATTGTTTTTGACAAAGGGCTTTGATTGTATGAGTTATAAGCTTTATTTTGGTATATTAATCTTTGAGTTTCATGTAGGATTTAAGTAGATCGGGTTTCCGGCCGAGGTCGTCGCCGGCGAGTTCTTTGAATGAATTCTGGGCACGATTCCGGCATGGGACAGATGTGTGTGTATGTGGGTTGTGTTTGTCTTGCAAAAGCGAACAAAAGCCCTATGGTTTGGTTTTGTTTTGATCGGAAACGGCGAAGTCCGGCCACCGGACGCCGGCCGGATTCTGGAAAACCCAGATTCCGGCGGGTTGTTCTTGGTGACCCGGATTCGTTCTTCCCGACCCGTTTACCCGATTTTTCGACCCGGTTTCAATCTTCAAAACCCTAATTCATTTTCAGAAAACTGTTTTTGAATTTTATTTTTAAATTTAATTCGAAAATAGTTTAAAAACTTTAAAAATTCATATTTTTATTTTAAAAATATATTTTAATATCAGAAAAATTCTGATAAATTATATTTATTATTTTAAATCCGAAAATTGATTAAACTTAATTATTTTAATTATTTTTAATTAATAATTAATTTATTAATTAATTGGTTAATTCTTTTAATCAATTAATTCTTAAAAATTAATTATTAATTAGATTTAATTAATTAAAAATTCAGTTTAATTATTTTCAAGCCTATTTATTTATTTAAAAATAGTTTGAGCATTTAAAGAGTGTCAATTAATTTTATTAATTGATTTATTTTCATTTAAATGTTTATATTGGATTTAAAAATCCGATTTTTGATTTAAAAATTAGTAATGACTTATTAAAAATTCAAATGAGTTTCAGACGATGTTTTAAAAATATTTATAAGTGCAATATGGTTCATATTAATTGTGTGTTGTGTTTTATAGTCTGTATATGCCCGTGCTAGGGCAAATATCTGAGTTTTAAATATCGTAAATTATACCGGACGTCCGATACGTACCCGGTTACTTGTTTAAATGTGATTATTGATTGAATAAGTGTCGAGAGTAGAACGAGAATAGTTAGACTTATTGTAATGAGTTGTTTAATTATAGAATCGAGTTCCCGGAGCAAGGGAAAGGGGAAAGTAGAGTGAGCAGAGTCGATCCGACAGCAGCTTAGACCAGGCAAGTATCTGTGCCTTTACTTGTGATAAAAATTATTATTGTCTTGATTACTTGAATACCGTTATCCCCAGAACAATTCAAATTATCCATCTTTTAACCGCATTTGGACAACTGATTCCATTTCCTTAGAAATTCTTGATTCTTTGATTTGATCTGCATCGGAAACCCTTATTTCCAATTTACTTGATTATTGTTAACCACCTATTGTTGCTATTTATCATCCTTTGATTATCATTGACAACCTTTGATTATTTGACTTCCATCTTGACTACCAATTACGGTTATTGATTAACGATTACCAATATTGATTACCTTATTGAATGAGTACACTGTACCATTGAAACTACTCCATGATCCTTTCTCGATCTTCGTTGATACTGAACAGTTGAAGCTCTTTTGCAATTACTATACATTCAGTTTATCTTATTGAGCATGTTATTGTTTATACCCTATTATAGAATTGGCATGTGTTTTTAAAAATGGACCAGTAATTGGTCGGAATAACTTAAGGCCCAGATTGGCCTGGGATCCAGTAGAGGACTATGACATGAGCTAGTCCGGGGTTGATGCGTGGCTGGCCAGCAGCACAACCTTTGATTTGAATAAAATGTATAAGCCAAATTCTAATTCTTTACTTCAATCATTATTGATACAAAGCATGTGTTAGCTAAATATTGTTGATTCTGATATCTTAAATTCATATCCTTACAACTGTGATAGAAATGATTCGTTGATGTTTGCTGAGCAATTTTGGCTCACTCTTGCTTGTTGTTTTCTAACCCTATTCCAGTGAAGCGAGAGTATGAGTTGGCATAGCGTGACCGATAGTTCACCAGCAGTCAGGAGAGCCCCTCGAGTCACTGTTATTGGCAGGGTAGTTGTTGTTTTGCTTTTCTAGATTTAATGTCTAGATTTGAACTTTAGTTGTGATGTAATAACTCTGATAAAACTGGTTTGTTATAATAAAAGATTGTAGTAGCTTGTGTTTATTGCCATAATCTGGATGCGGTCTTGGTCAAGGGGTAATTGTGTCTTTATATATATTATGCATGTGTTAAATAGTATTTCGTTGGTCGGATGACTCCTCAAATCTGTACCCCGGGTTTGGAGGGCGTCACAGTTGGTATCAGAGCAACAGGTTATGGCATTTGAAATAAGTTAGGACTTAGGGTCCAGGATAACATAGAGAGTTAGGAATTCACGTAAGGATATTAGGAGGTCAACTAGGGATATTACGCGTAGTAATTAAATGTGGTTATAATTGCAGCCCCCTAGTTCTAGTTCAGACTCATACCCTTCCAAGGATACGATAGCAGAGATACCTACACCCGTTGAGAGAGCAAGACCGTCTCGGCCAGTGCGATATCAGCCTAGGCATCAGGACCCAGTAGTCAGGAGAGATCAGATACCTTGTCCTATTCCACTCCGACAAGTAGCCCCAGCACCAGCATCTCAGGCATCAGTTTGTGGGCCTTTGTATCAGTTATGTGAGCCACCAGTTCCACACCATGTGTATCAGAGGGTGAGAAGAGAGAAGGATTTCCTTTATGGACAGGTTATGGAGATGGGTAGGATTCGTTCGATCGAGGCAGCCGCTGTCAGAGAGAGAGACAGACTTAGAGATCAGATGAGAGACATTCAGATGAGGTTTAGGGTTACGAGGACTTTGGTTGAGACTCGATTGCATGGATTAGCTTCTAGTCGAGAGGGAGAGACAGTAGCAGGGATGAGACAGATTTTGGATTATGCGATGAGTGAGATTGCAGAGGTTTCAGGACCCCCGTTATGGCCGGCAGGAGCAGGTGATCTGTGAGCAGGTATCGGTAGCAGACAGATGTGACATGGATGTATGGTTCTAGATAGTTAGTATATAGATGCATATTGTAGAATCAGCAGTGCACCGGGCTTATAGGAACGCCTCGGGTTGTTGTTGCATTTTTGTTGTTGTATTGCTGGTCGGCAGTTATGGTTCAGCCATGATATATTTTCTTTTGAAGCGTTCTACGCTTGTACCAACTCTATCTATATATATATGATAAACCTCTTTTATAGAACTATATTTATTCCCCTGTCATTCATTTCCAGCATCATAACTGTTATTCTACTTATTGCAACGAGTGTATCCATACACCGTTGAGGAGATCTGTAAACCTTCGAGATATCAATTGTGATCCTTCCTTCTCTTATATGAACTGTTTGATTAAGCCAATTATTGTTTATTCATCAGCGATATGGCTCCTAGACGACAAACCCGTTCAACTGATACTTCTGACCAAGAAGGTCAACAAAATACACCTCCCACGGGCCGTGTGGACCCGATGGTAATCCAGTTATTAAATACCCTTACTCAACAGACTGCCGCATTAGCACAGCAGCAACGTGCATTTCAGCAACAGCTCTTAGAACAGCAGCAACAACATCAGCAACATCAGCATCAGCAGCATCAACAACAGCACCAGCAAGCAGCACCGGCAGTTACGTTCAAATCTTTCCAGGCAGCAAAACCTCCAGAATTTAAAGGATCAGCAGACCCTGTAGAGGCTAAGGCATGGTTGAAAGAGATGGAAAAGGCTTTTGCCTTGATAGAGGTGACAGAGGATAAGAAGACAGAGTATGCAAGCTATTTTCTGAAGAATGAGGCTAGTTATTGGTGGGAAACGAGTAGGGCTATGGAGCCCGAGGGATTGATTACGTGGGCAAGATTCACAGAGTTGTTTTTGGAAAGGTATTTTCTGGACTATATGAGAGATCAGATGGAATTGAAGTTTTTGGAATTAAAGCAGGGAAGCATGACAGTGCCCCAATATGAAACAAGGTTTACGGAGTTGTCAAGGTTTGTTCCAACCTATGTGGATACGGAAAAGAAGAAGGCCAAGAGGTTCCAGCAGGGACTGAGGTCTTGGATTCGTAGTAAGTTAGCTGTATTGGAGTTGGACACCTATGCAGCGGTGGTCCAAAAGGCAATGATTGCAGAGGCAGAGAGTGATTCTTACATGAAAGAGAGGGAGAACAAGAAAAGGAAAGCAGGGATACCCGATAAGGGACAGCAGCAGGGAAGTTTTCAAGGGCAAGCAAATAAGAAGCTGGGATTTCAGCACGGAAGGAATACAAGTTTTAGGAAACCAGACATCGGAAGCGTAGGACAAGATAACCGTCTACTAACCGGCAGTCAGCAGGGACTTTCTAGACCCCCACTACCAGAATGCAAGACATGCGGGAAGCGACATCTAGGGATATGCCATCGATTGAATGTCACATGCTTTAAATGCAATCAGAAGGGACATTATTCCCGGGATTGCAAGATAGGCATCGTGTGTCATCGGTGTAAGAAACCAGGTCACGTGATTAAGGACTGCAGAGCACCAGCAACCGTGAACAATATGATTCGGGCAATTGAAGCACCCCCAGTTGTTAACGTCCAGCCGTTAGCCAGGACCTACAATATGTCAATGGGAGAAGCAGTGAGAGATTCCGACGTGGTGGCAGGTATACTTCTAGTAAATTCTATTCCTGCACAAGTGTTAATAGATTCGGGAGCGACGAAGTCTTTTATTTCTGAGACGTTTGCTCGTAGATTGAATTGCGTAACGAAACCTTTAAGTGGAGTGTTGACTATAGAGATAGCTAATCAGGATCGTATCGCGGTCAGTTCATATTATCCCCGTTGTGAGATAGAGATTTTGGGAAATCGTTTTTATGTTGACTTGTTACCTTTTAAGTTAGGTGAATTTGATGTGATATTAGGGATGGATTGGTTGACTGAGCATGATGCAAGTATTGATTGTAAGAATAAGAGGGTTACTTTGATTACCCTAGAAAAGAAAGAGATAATATTTAGAGGAGAGAAACAAAGAAAGAGGTTCCTGACAATGATTCAGGCTAAGAGGTTATTAAGGCAAGGTTGTGAGGCGTATCTAGCTTATGTGATAGATATAGATAAGGAAGTTTCTAAGTTAGAAGATATTCCAGTCGTAAATGAGTTTCCAGATGTTTTTCCGGAAGAATTACCAGGTTTACCTCCAGATAGAGAGATTGAATTTGCGATAGACTTAGTACCAGGCGCGGAGCCAGTATCGAAGGCCCCTTACAGAATGGCACCAGTGGAGATGAAGGAATTGGCTGATCAACTGCAAGATTTGCTAGAAAAAGGAATTATTAGACCCAGCGTTTCACCGTGGGGAGCACCAGTACTGTTTGTTAAGAAAAAGGATGGAAGCATGAGATTGTGTATAGACTATCGGGAGTTGAACAAGCTGACCATTAAGAACAAGTATCCGTTACCTCGAATAGATGATCTGTTTGACCAGCTGAAGGGAGCGGTACATTTTTCAAAGATCGACCTACGGTCAGGATATCACCAATTGAAGATTAGACCAGACGACATACCGAAGACAGCCTTTCGAACAAGGTATGGGCACTATGAATTTTTAGTAATGGCGTTTGGACTAACGAATGCACCCGCAGCTTTTATGGATCTAATGAACAGGATTTTCAAGAGATATTTGGACAAGTTTGTAGTGGTATTCATCGACGACATCTTGATATACTCGAGGACAAAAGAAGAGCATGCAGACCAGTTGCGAATTGTGTTAGAAACGTTGAGACAAGAAGGACTATACGCGAAGTTTTCCAAGTGTGAATTCTGGTTGAAAGAAGTTCATTTCTTAGGACACGTGGTGAGCAGCGAAGGCATCAAAGTGGACCCAGCAAAGATAGAGGCAGTGAAAGATTGGGAGAGACCAAGGACACCGACTGAAGTCAGAAGTTTCTTGGGATTAGCCGGATACTACCGGAGATTTGTGCAAGATTTTGCGAAGATAGCTACTCCAATGACCAAGCTGACAAGGAAAAGCGAGCGATTCATATGGAACGAAAAGTGCGAAGAAGGCTTCCAAGAGTTAAAGAAAAGACTAACTACGGCACCGGTATTGATGTTACCATACGATCAAGGTCATTTCGTAATCTATAGTGATGCGTCGTATAAAGGATTAGGATGCGTACTTATGCAACATGACAAGGTGATTGCTTATGCGTCAAGACAGTTGAGACCCCACGAACAGAAGTACCCTACACACGATTTGGAGTTAGCAGCTATTGTGTTTGCTTTGAAGATATGGAGACACTACTTGTATGGAGAAAGATGTGAAATTTACACCGATCACAAAAGTTTGAAGTATATCTTTACTCAGAAAGAGCTGAACATGAGGCAACGAAGATGGTTAGAACTAATCAAGGACTACGACGTTTCTATTAACTATCATCCCGGCAAGGCAAATGTGGTAGCAGATGCATTGAGCAGAAAAGAGAGATTAAACACACTAATGATGACCAAAGAGTTATACAAGGAATTTGAGAAGTTAGAAATCGAAGTAATTAATCCGAAGAATGCGACGGAAATGATTTATACCATGACGTTTCAACCTGAATTGTTGGAGAAGATACGAAAATGCCAAGAGCAAGTTATGAACGACGATGTGAGTAAAATGACAGGTGAGGAAATATGTAGCCAACCGGACGACAAAGGGATCTTGAGATTTGCTTCTCGGATATGGATACCTAACGTAACGGAACTGAAAAGTGAGATTCTGCACGAAGCACATAACTCGAAGTATTCAATTCATCCAGGGAGTACGAAGATGTATCGAGATCTTAAGACGAACTTTTGGTGGCCAGATATGAAGAGAGAGATTGCGGAATGGGTAAGTAAATGCTTTACGTGTCAAAGAGTTAAGGCGGAACATCAGAGACCAAGTGGATTACTTCAACCATTGGAGATTCCTGAATGGAAGTGGGAACACATTGCGATGGACTTTGTAGTAGGATTGCCTAGAACAAAAGCTAACCATGATGCCATCTGGGTTGTCGTGGATCGATTGACGAAATCTGCGCATTTTCTTCCGATTAACGAGAGATTCTCGCTGGATAAGTTAGTTCATATTTACATAAAAGAAATCGTAGTACGACATGGAGTTCCAGTATCGATAGTGTCTGATAGAGACCCTCGATTCAATTCAACATTTTGGAGGAGTTTTCAAGAGTGTTTGGGCACCGAGTTGAGAATGAGTACGGCTTATCATCCGCAGACGGACGGTCAAAGCGAAAGGACAATTCAGACTATTGAAGATATGCTTAGGACATGTGCACTTGATTTTGAAGGCAGTTGGGACGATCATCTACCCTTGGTGGAATTTTCATATAATAATAGTTTTCACGCGAGCATCGGAATGCCACCTTACGAAGCTTTGTATGGACGAAAGTGTCGATCTCCAGTATATTGGGAAGAAGTTGGTGAACGGAAAATGATAGGACCAGAACTAGTACAACGAACAAAAGAAGTGATTCAATTGATTCAGAGAAGATTGATAACAGCTCAAGACCGACAGAAAAGGTATGCGGATCTAGCCAGAAAGGATGTGGGATTCGAAGAAGGAGAGCAAGTGTTACTAAAAGTTTCCCCATGGAAAGGATTAGTTAGATTTGGAAAGAAAGGGAAGTTGAGTCCGAGATATGTTGGGCCGTTTGAGATTTTGAAGAAGGTGGGCGAAGTAGCTTACGAGTTGGCATTGCCACCGCATATGCAGCACGTTCATAATGTATTTCATGTATCTATGCTTAAGAAGTATCGACCAGATTCGAATCATGTAATAGAGTATGAACCAATAGAGGTCCAGGCAGATTTATCATATGTAGAACGACCAATTCAGATAGTGGATCGTAAGGAGAAAGTACTAAGGAATAAGACAGTAGCGTTAGTGAGAGTTTTGTGGAGGAATCCTAAAGTAGAAGAGTCTACCTGGGAGTTAGAGAGTGAGATGTTAGAGAAGTATCCCCAGTTGTTTCCTTGATCTGATTCTGAGGACAGAATCCTATTAAGGGGGGAAGGATGTAATATCCGTGAATTTTATTATTTGATTAAATGATATATTTAATCTAAAATATTTATGTTGGAATATTGAAATATTATTATATGATATTTAGTGTGTGATTATGTGCTAAATGGTGAGTCGGAAGCCCCTTTCAAAAAAATTCGTCATTTGGAATTTTCTTCAAATTTGAGCCGTTTTGATAATTCAAGAGCCCCGTTGAAATTTCGTACATTCATTTTTAATTCTTCGTCTTTCGTATTCGAATCGTTATCGAAAGGGTTATGGGATTCTATTTAACCCTACCTATTTGATTCTGCAAATTAATTTCAATTTTTGATCCGAAAAAGGAAAAATCGTTCCGAACCCTAATTGCTTAAGGGGACGGATTTATCGTTCTATATCAATATTGAAGTTGTTATAGCCCTAGTATTCTTGAGCATTAGTTATATAATGATATATATCAATTTGGATAATCATCAACCTTTTTAACCCCTTATTTTTAGTAAAACGTGTTTTTGACCTAATTAGGGTTTTTAAACGATCTAACGAATCAATATCGATCCAAAAATGTTATTTGGGGTATTATTTTTCCAGAAATATAAAAAGACCAATCAGACTTCATAACCCTAGCAATTCTTCAGAAATTACTCAAAAATATTCGAAATTCCCAAAAATTATTTTGTGTTCTTGATCTTCAATCAATTCGTTCTAAGGGTTATTGAAGTCCAAATTTGAAGTTCTTATACTCAAATCAAAGCCCCAAAAATCTAGTTTCAGAATCTTCCAACCTCATCATCATCTGGTAAGTATTCGATTTTATATTGATTTTACAAGTTTCGAATTAAAATTAGGGTTCTTGATTCGATTTGGGGATTTTCATTATGTTGATTCTCCGTTCAATTGGTTGCTTCTAACATGTTCCTAGGGTTCTAATTAGCAAGAATCCATGCTTTAATTTCATGTTTAAGTTCAATTTAGTCGGGTTTGATTTTCGGGTTTTGACCCGATTTCTTCTTTCGATTCGTACGTTCTTGATATTGATCTGACATTGTTTTTGACAAAGGGCTTTGATTGTATGAGTCATAAGCTTTATTTTGGTATATTAATCTTTGAGTTTCATGTAGGATTTAAGTAGATCGGGTTTCCGGCCGAGGTCGTCGCCGGCGAGTTCTTTGAATGAATTCTGGGCACGATTCCGGCATGGGACAGATGTGTGTGTATGTGGGTTGTGTTTGTCTTGCAAAAGCGAACAAAAGCCCTATGGTTTGGTTTTGTTTTGATCGGAAACGGCGAAGTCCGGCCACCGGACGCCGGCCGGATTCTGGAAAACCCAGATTCCGGCGGGTTGTTCTTGGTGACCCGGATTCGTTCTTCCCGACCCGTTTACCCGATTTTTCGACCCGGTTTCAATCTTCAAAACCCTAATTCATTTTCAGAAAACTGTTTTTGAATTTTATTTTTAAATTTAATTCGAAAATAGTTTAAAAACTTTAAAAATTCATATTTTTATTTTAAAAATATATTTTAATATCAGAAAAATTCTGATAAATTATATTTATTATTTTAAATCCGAAAATTGATTAAACTTAATTATTTTAATTATTTTTAATTAATAATTAATTTATTAATTAATTGGTTAATTCTTTTAATCAATTAATTCTTAAAAATTAATTATTAATTAGATTTAATTAATTAAAAATTCAGTTTAATTATTTTCAAGCCTATTTATTTATTTAAAAATAGTTTGAGCATTTAAAGAGTGTCAATTAATTTTATTAATTGATTTATTTTCATTTAAATGTTTATATTGGATTTAAAAATCCGATTTTTGATTTAAAAATTAGTAATGACTTATTAAAAATTCAAATGAGTTTCAGACGATGTTTTAAAAATATTTATAAGTGCAATATGGTTCATATTAATTGTGTGTTGTGTTTTATAGTCTGTATATGCCCGTGCTAGGGCAAATATCTGAGTTTTAAATATCGTAAATTATACCGGACGTCCGATACGTACCCGGTTACTTGTTTAAATGTGATTATTGATTGAATAAGTGTCGAGAGTAGAACGAGAATAGTTAAACTTATTGTAATGAGTTGTTTAATTATAGAATCGAGTTCCCGGAGCAAGGGAAAGGGGAAAGTAGAGTGAGCAGAGTCGATCCGACAGCAGCTTAGACCAGGCAAGTATCTGTGCCTTTACTTGTGATAAAAATTATTATTGTCTTGATTACTTGAATACGGTTATCCCCAGAACAATTCAAATTATCCATCTTTTAACCGCATTTGGACAACTGATTCCATTTCCTTAGAAATTCTTGATTCTTTGATTTGATCTGCATCGGAAACCCTTATTTCCAATTTACTTGATTATTGTTTACCACCTATTGTTGCTATTTATCATCCTTTGATTATCATTGACAACCTTTGATTATTTGACTTCCATCTTGACTACCAATTACGGTTATTGATTAACGATTACCAATATTGATTACCTTATTGAATGAGTACACTGTACCATTGAAACTACTCCATGATCCTTTCTCGATCTTCGTTGATACTGAACAGTTGAAGCTCTTTTGCAATTACTATACATTCAGTTTATCTTATTGAGCATGTTATTGTTTATACCCTATTATAGAATTGGCATGTGTTTTTAAAAATGGACCAGTAATTGGTCGGAATAACTTAAGGCCCAGATTGGCCTGGGATCCAGTAGAGGACTATGACATGAGCTAGTCCGGGGTTGATGCGTGGCTGGCCAGCAGCACAACCTTTGATTTGAATAAAATGTATAAGCCAAATTCTAATTCTTTACTTCAATCATTATTGATACAAAGCATGTGTTAGCTAAATATTGTTGATTCTGATATCTTAAATTCATATCCTTACAACTGTGATAGAAATGATTCGTTGATGTTTGCTGAGCAATTTTGGCTCACTCTTGCTTGTTGTTTTCTAACCCTATTCCAGTGAAGCGAGAGTATGAGTTGGCATACCGTGACCGATAGTTCACCAGCAGTCAGGAGAGCCCCTCGAGTCACTGTTATTGGCAGGGTAGTTGTTGTTTTGCTTTTCTAGATTTAATGTCTAGATTTGAACTTTAGTTGTGATGTAATAACTCTGATAAAACTGGTTTGTTATAATAAAAGATTGTAGTAGCTTGTGTTCATTGCCATAATCTGGATGCGGTCTTGGTCAAGGGGTAATTGTGTCTTTATATATATTATGCATGTGTTAAATAGTATTCCGTTGGTCGGATGACTCCTCAAATCTGTACCCCGGGTTTGGAGGGCGTCACAATCACGAACACTTTAAAGGGCATAAACATAAAGTTTCTGACCATGAACATGTAGACCCTGTTTCCTAGTTTGTTTTAGCGAAAGAATCGTATCGTTTTGATTTACGGTTTAGGAGAAACGTCCGTTTTAGTGAAAGTGGTTTCGCGTAACTAAGTAGTTCAGTGCATGAACTTTGAGATAGGCATCAAGCCCTTTAAAAATGGAATTGGATTGAGATATTAAAAGGGATACTAGGATGGATAGTCTAGAAAGTAACCTAGAAGGTTTCGTGTTAAAACGATAAGTTGGTGATTTTATAAAAATACGCGAACGAAGGTTGCGCGAGTGAAATACCCTTAAAGGGATGTATTAAAACAAGGAAATGGTAAAGGAAAAGTACTTGGGATTTGTGAATAGATTTTCACCCAAACTTGTGACTTAAGAGTTACGGAACGTCATGAGGTTATAGAAGACCGAGAGCGAGACGTTTGATTTTTTATTAATAGAACTTGAGTGCTTAAGTTATGGCACATTAAATGGTTCTAGGGGACTGACTGTAATTGTATATCTTGTTATAGATCGACGCGCACACTCTCGAGCCCCCACTACCACACCACCAAGACACCAAGGCAAGTTTTCTTATTCCATGCTATGTTTTAAAGTACAATATTCTGATAATATGCATATGATAGATGCATGCTAGTTTTCCAACCCTACATCTGATATAAGATGCTGTTGTGATATATACTGTTTTAAATAGTTAAAAAGGACTATGTATTGATGTACGCTTTTGGTTAAAAGCTTTCGTAAGATGTATGGTTTATATGCTATGATTACATTAGATATAAACCGAGGTTTTATAAAGACTCTAAGTATAGAGTACTTGTACGATAGTTTTAAAACTTAGACCGGGAATTAAAGTATTATTTTGTTCTGAAACTACTGTCAGAAGCTGGAAGGTTCCAGGGACAGTTATATTTTAAAGATTTATTAAATATTCCAATATCTATATTATTGGATATTTAAGGTGAGATATTTAAATAATATTATTTGAATATTGTTTGAATATTATTTAATTAAGTGAATATTATTTTGAATATTCACTTAAGTTATTTTATATTGAATAATAATTCAATACTTATTATTTGAATATTATTTAGTTAAGTGAATATTATTTGAATATTCACTTAAATGATTTTATCTTGAATAATAATTCAATTCTTATTATTTGAATATTATTTAATTAAGTGAATATTATTTTGAATATTCACTTAAGTGGTTTTATAGTGAATAATAATTTAATATTTATTATTTGGGTATTTATTAAATATTCCAAATATGATTTAAAAATCATAGAACCTTAGTATATGATTAGAGGTTCTATTATTTACACAATGATATAGATTTCTGATTTCCAGAAAAGATATTAAAATACAGATTCCCAAATATTATTTTAAGATAGTTAAAGGTAATTAAAAGCGGATAGTGTTTTCCAACTTATCGAAAATTGGGAATATAGTTCACGAATTTGAGGACAGAGTTTTACTTCTACTGTTCCTCTAGAATAACTATAGCTAGGGGATGGCTCCCCCATTCAAGTAAAGTATTTTAAACTTGCTAAACCCTGAGATTTCAATAAACTCCCTGGTCATGATTTCAAAATACGTAGTAATCAACGGTAGTCTCGTGGACTAATGTCAACCCACACTTTAACTTACTCCTTTCAATTACTCTGGAGTAAGGTATTCTGAACGGTTACAAAGTTTTGACAAGTATTTGTACTTGGGAAAGATGGAATTAAATTCCGATTTCCGTTTCATTAATATTTTTCATCATGGGAATTGGAAGGGTCTACACGACAATGAAATAGGTGCCGGGGTAGTGCCAAAATTATCAAGGCTTGCCCGGTGATGAAATATGCGCCAAGGTAGTGATCTCTTGAGTGTCAAGGCTTGCCCGGTGATGAAATAGGCGCCGAGGTAGTGATCTCTTGAGTGCTAAGGCTTGCCCGGTGATGAAAAATAGGCGCCGAGGTAGTGATCTCTTAGCACAATGGCCCATATGCGGTCAGGGTGATAACCGAACAGGAAGTCGTCCTTCTACTAGTAGAAAAGAAAAGTTATGATACAACGGCTGATCACCGTGTATCGGGTGTTCCAACACATTCCCTTCCCTCTAATTGGAGTTATGCTGCACATTGTAACAAAAGCCTAGGTGCTGAGTTACTGATAATGTGACAGAGATGAGTAATGATGTTCCTCATACATTAGTCGTACTATATGGTATGTTTTGACGAAAAGAGAAATAAATATATCATTCTGTATACGAGTGAAGTTTTAAAGGTTTTCCTTCATGATATAAGCTTACATATATGATTAAGCTGCTATATCTGATTGTCGAACTATAGTGCTCATTCTTGCTTCTTTTATAAAAAGGTGTTCATTACTGATATTATACAGTATTTTGAACAGTATGGGATATCTAAATATATATGCATGTATATATGTTGAGAAAGTATTTAAGATATACAGTATATTGAACTGTATAGTATTTTGAATCAATGGATAGGCTTTAAGCCTTGATCCCATTATTTGATTTCTATTTTAAAAGAGATGTTTTGAATCTTGGTTCATTATATCGATATCAAGGATTTCCAAATGATTACGAAGAGTATATGAGTATGATTATAAATCATACGGTATTTTGAACGATATACTATTTTGGGGATAAACCCCTAGTAGTTTTTAAACATGGATCCCATATGGATTATCTTCCTAAAAGGTTTAAAGATTTAAACTGGGATAGATTTCTTGCTGAGCGCTATTAGCTCATTCTTGCTTTATTTATACTTTCAGCATGAAGAAAACATTGCCGATTCACCTCGTGTTACGAGAGCAAGGGAATGGAGAGACCACCCTTGAGTTAGTTCAGCAAGTTGGATACTGTCGGATTTAGCAGAACAGCTGAAGACTGAGTTAGTAAGAATTGTTTTTGAATAGGTTTGTATTATTAAACCTTGTATAGAATTGTGAAGTCTATTATTTTAACTTCAGGTAGAGGTTGTAAATGATAGATGAGATCCTGGATAGTACATTTGATTTGTAATAACAAATGTTACTTACTGTTGCTCATTTCCAAGGCTATAACTTGTGTGTGTGTGCGTAAGTGATTGGGGTCTTTTGGAGTTATATTATTAGAATGTTGTAAGTAATGCAGGTATTGTATAATTGATGGAGCGTGACAACCCAGATTCCTGACCCCGGGTCTGGGGGTGTTACAATACCTCAAGTGCTCTGGTAGTGGTTTAAGTTCAAGAGTAGGAGCTTCTTCAATAGATGGTTTGAGACGCTCCTGAGATTTTTTCAGCTCTGCTATGCCAAGAGAATCAAATGGCATGTCGGTTTTCCTTTTCCACGGAGAAGCATTCAAGTACTGCAGTTGCTCTTCTCTTTCTTTGTCTTCCGTCTCAGAATCCCCTATCAGTACCTTCTCCAAGGTATCTGACTTAAGTAATTGCTCCATCTCCGTGTATACTACAGACTCAACCAAGTCCACTGAAAAACACTCTTCTTCCTCTGTAGAGAACTTCATTGCATTGAACACACTGAAGGTGACATTCTGGTCATGCACCCTCATTGTAAGTTCTCTTTCCTGCACATCGATCAAAGTACGGCTTGTAGCTAAGAACGGTCTTCCCAAGATAATAGGAATCTTCTTGTCTTCCTCAAAGTCCAGGATCACAAAATCAGCGGGAAAGATGAGCTTATCCACTCTAACCAAGACATCCTCCATTACACCTCTTGGATATGTGATCGACCGATCAGCCAGCTGTAAGGACATGTTTGTAGGTTTAGGCTCAGGCAGCCCAAGTTGCATGAAGACAGACAACGGCATCAGATTAATGCTAGCTCCCAAGTCACACAAACACTTTTTGAAAGATAAATTGCCGATAGTGCACGGTATGGTGAAACTCCCTGGATCCTTGAGTTTTGGAGGTAACTTCTGCTGTAGAATAGCACTACACTCTTCAGTTAGAGCAACGGTTTCCAACTCCTCGAGTTTCAACTTCCGAGATAGAATACCCTTCATGAACTTTGCGTAGCTCGGCATTTGTTCTAAAGCTTCCGCAAAAGGTATATTGATTTGCAACTTCTTGAAAACCTCCAGAAATTTAGCGAATTTCTTATCCAACTTCTGCTTCTGAAGACGTTTAGGGAATGGAGGAGGAGGATAGACTTCCTTGGTCTCCGTTCTTTGCTTCGGAACAGATTTCTCAGTAAAATGGTCATTTTTTTCCGCTGTGTTTCCCCCCAAACTTGCTCTTTCCTCTTTTTCTTCAACTTCTGGCAGAATGTCAGGCGCGGGCACGCTCCCTAGGGCGCGGGCGCGCTCCACCTTCTGCTGGGAATTCAAATTTTTTTTCATTTTCTGCCTTTTCTGAGTTCTGGTCACTCGTAACCCTTCCTGATCGTAAGGTAACTTCTTTTACATGTTCTTTGACCTCTCTTTTGCCAGGATTAGCTTCCGTATCACTAGGGAGAGTTCCCTGTGGTCTATTCAATAATGCATTGGAAATCTGACCTATCTGATTCTCCAGCGTCTTGATAGAAACAGCTTGGCTCTTGCACATTAACCTCAATTCTTCCAATTCAGATTTTTCATTAGACGACTGACCAACATTGCCATGAGATGGTTGTTAAAAACCAGGTGGTTGATACGGTTGCCTTGGAGCATACTGCTGCTGATGACCAGAAGGATTATAAGTTCTGGTTCCATACTACTGATATGGATGTTGTGGTTGTTGTTGGCCACCCTGATTGTTACTCCAGCTGAAATTAGGATGGTTCCTGTTGTTGGGATGATAGGTATTAGGTACTGGCTGCTGTGGTCTCTGGAAATTGCTCACAAACTGCGCCGATTCATTAGATATGGCACATTGAGTCATTTCATGAGCACCTGCACATAGCTCACAAACACTAGCCACTTGCTGAACTCCATAGTTAGTCAGAGAATCCACTTTCATTAACAAAGCCTTCAGCTGAGCTGCAATTGTCGTAGCTGCATCCACTTCCAGAATTCCTGCTACCTTGCCTTGTGATAACCTCTGAGTTGGATTCTGGTATTCATTAGCAGCCATCATCTCAATTAGTTCATAAGCTTCATCGTAACTTTTAGCCCAAAGAGCTCCACCTGATGCTGTATCAAGCATTGGACGAGATTGACCTCCCAGTCCATTATAGAAACAATTGATCACCATCCAATCAGGCATTCCATGATGAGGACACTTCCTAAGCATCTCCTTGTAACGCTCCGAAGCTTCACATAAAGTTTCTCCAGATTGCTGTGCAAACTGAGTAAGAGCATTCCTGATTGCAGCCGTTTTAGCCATGGGGAAGAATTTAGTGAGAAATTTCTGAGAAAGATCCCCCCATGTAGTAATAGAACCTGCTGGTAGAGAATGCAACCAGCCCTTAGCTTTATCCCTCAGAGAAAATGGGAAAAGTCTCAGCTTCACAGCATCTTCCGACACTCCGTTGAACTTGAAGGTGTCGCAAATCTCAATGAAGTCCCTAATATGCATATTAGGATCTTCCGTTAGAGCACCCCCAAACTGAACCGAATTCTGCACCATCTGAATCGTGCCAAGCTTGATTTCAAAAGTATTGGCTGCAATAGCCGGCCTGACAATGCTAGATTGAATGTCATTGATCTTTGGCTGAGAATAGTCCTTCAAAGCCTTCGTTTCTGCTGCTGGTTCTCCCATAACTAGACTTAATTCAAGTTCTTCTTTCCGAGATTGAGAACGTGTTCGCATACACGCTCACTAAAGAATCTGAAACACACCAAAATAAGTAAATTTGATGAGAATAATCCGAGTCAGTGAACTTTAACGACCACTGATGACAAGCACATAAACTATATAAATAACACCGAGTCCCCGGCAGCGCCGCCAAAAAACTTGTTCGCACAATATCACGCAAGTATACGCGGTCACAAGTAATATATGAATAAGTAGAGTTCGTTCCCACAGAGACTGCTTTGGTTATTATAGTAATGCACCTATGCAACAATGTATGGCTATTGTTCAATGCTAAGACAAGTATCAAAGTTGAGTTTTGATTATCTAAATTAACTAAACAAATTATCAAGACTACAATTAACTAAGGAGTTGATGTTGAATTACTTATAAGAAAAAAACATGGGATCCTAACTTCATTAAATACTTCATCTAGAGTCTTTTGTCTTTGATCAATGCATGTGACGGTTGTGACAACTAATCGGATAACACGAAATCAGTACACGCTATCTTTCAGTATACGTATACCAACCCACTCAAAGATCCACAAAAGAGATAGAAGTTGAGCAGACACCAATTATGCTTAGACCCTATATGTCTATAAGATTTGAAAACATAACGGTTTAACGAGCAAGTTATCCATTCATATTACATAGAGCAGGTAAGATGGTTAAAATTACCTACGAATCATGCATGACAAACATACATAAACCTATGCTAGCATGGCAAGTTCTAAACCTCTATATCCACTTTCGCAATCAATAGAGATTAACAAACAACTTAGATGTTAGCTACGCATCCAAGAAGAATAAGCACAACCAAACTAGGTTATCAATATTTCATCACACACAAATCTTTAAAACAATCAACTACTAAAATCTATAGATAAATCCGTTAGAATCCCACGACAACGATTAGTTCATAATCGAACCGTTCATCATCGTGGGTTCTGATGAAAACATGATAATAAATATGTCTGAAATACTGAATAAAAGTACTAGAGTTAAGGTTTAAGAAAAACAAAACCAACGAGAATCCAAAGTATCACCTAATTAGAAGAATACAAAGAAAATATGAAAACTAGATCTTCGTAATCAGTCGTCTTCTTGTTCTCCTCACCGGTGGATGGATATGAATGTATGTAAGACAATGTATATCTCAGAAATCGTCCACCAATTGATTATATAGGCCTTTCTGTTGACTGGTCTTCTGCTGGTTTCCTTTTATGAGTCAAAATTGCCTTTTTCCAGAATCTTTCAAGGGCGGGCGGGCCTGTTTCAAGCGCGGGCGCGCTTCACAAATTCTTCTATGGCGCGGGCGCGCCTCATCAAGCGCGGGGGCGCCTGATCTCTGCCAGATTTCTTCAACAAAAATTTCTTTTCCAATTCTCCATACTTTCGAGCAATCACTTGGCCTTCACCACATTGCTCAAATACCACCACAAACCACAGAAACTCCACAACACTGCTGATGAAGCTACTATGCACATACTAACACAAAACACAATAAAAACACCACGCACTTGAGTACAAACAATCAATTTAAGCCGATTTAGGGCATTCCAAGTGAATATAAAATCCACTTATCAGGCGTGCTTCACAATATCTTCTAGGGCGCGGGCGTGCCTCATCAAGCGCGGGGGCGCCTAGCTTCTGCCAAAATTCTTCAACAAGCATTTCTTTGACGATTCTCCATACTTTCGAGCACCGCAATCACTTGGCCTTCACCACATTGCTCAAACACCACCACAAACCACAGAAACTCCACAACTCTGCTGACGAAGCAACTCTACATACACTAACACAAAACATATTAAAAACACCACGTACTTGAGTACAAACAATCAATTTAAGCCGATTTAGAGCGATCCAAGTAGATATGAAATCCACTTATCACACCCCCAAACTTAAACCGATGCTTGTCCTCAAGCATAAACAGACTCTAAATACAATGCAATGCATGAATGCAACTAATATGCTAATGCAAGTGATCCCCTCAGACTAACCACAACCAATCAACAAGCCAACATCTCAAAGAATGCCATCTTCCAAACAGAGTTCGACCAAATTCCCGTATACTAAAAATACAAACACAGAAACGTGCGTGTGTGCGATGCTCGTCAATATATTCCCAAACTAAATCAAGACCGTATCCTATTCTTCACCAAAACAACCACAAGCTTAAAAACAGAATGAACTCTAGACACAAGAAACCACTTAAAGACACCTCAAAATCCACTTGAGCTAGACAGGAATTCATGCTTTATTACTACAAACATGCTTATTTGACCGTGCAATGGATGAGACCCCAAAAGGCTTATACAATAATACCCATGTAGCGAGCGTTAGGTTAGTGGATCCCAGACCGGAAAAGTCTTAGGTCACTAGGCACAAAGTCCCCTAGAACTTAATTGCTCGAGTATTAAAGAGCTCAACCTGATCAATTTTGCATAAACACAACTCTTTTTTTTCTTTTTTTTTTCTTTCGGAATGAGTGCGCTTTGTTTTTTTCTCATCCCACCCTAGACTACTCATTTTTTCAATGAGCGGCTACTAGCCATTTGACGCCTAGCCTTATTGACAACTAGCATGAAATCCCTGTTTTTCCCCCAAACTTAGACTTAAGTGCTTCTTTGTTTTCAAGAGAATAGAAGAACATTCTAAATATAAGCAAGTGGTTAAATTCTAACATCCAAACAAACATGGTCTGATCAAATCCAAAAGCAACCAATGAGACTTGTTAAATTAATTTGTTTCTGGCATGCAAGTCAATTTCTAGGAACTTAATCAACCCTCTATTCATCATAACTACACTCCAATCAACATCGACTCATCAACGGAAATAGTCAATTCCTAAATGATCATGAAATATGCATTCTATGCAAATGCAACTAAATGGACTCACATAATATATAAACAAATATGCAAACAGAATGCTCTAAATGACATAAACATGCAATACTATGAATTAAACTAACTACATATGCCATATGAATCCTATATGAACACACACACTAACACTACTATTCCTTAATTATCACCCCCAAACTTACAATATTCAATGTCCTCATTGAAGGTAATAAAAAGGAAAGATACAGAGAATACCTAATCATCAGCAGGTCCACCCTCCTCGGGTGGTGTATCCGGTGGTGGATAAACAGAATCCGCTCCAAATTGCGGCCAAGCAATATCAACTCCAGTGGCTCGGAATGCAGTTCCCAAAGCCTGAGTCAAATCCTGAGCAAAACGGCTATGAATGTCATGCATGGCGTCAATACGCCTAGTCAGCCGCCTATACTGAGTATCGCCAAAACCAGCCCTATCCACCTCACGCTGAATCCTAGATGGACGTCCCCTCCGTGCTGCAGGCTCACGTGGTGGAGCCTCTGCTTCCTCGGCATCAAAATCAGTATAGCCCAAACGAAAGTAATCCGGGGCACCACCGTCCCAATCCTCCATCCGAGAAATCGTCGAATGATCAATAGGAGCGCTAGGTAACTGAACTTGCTCCTCCTCAGACCAATGAACACCGACAGCTGAACACAACTTGGTAACAATAGAGGCATGAGGAATCGCCCCCGTTGTACCACCTCTCAAGAACTTCACAATACTCCTATGAAGGAGCTCTCCAAGATCAATGTACTCTTCATTCAGAATGCCCCAAAGAACAATGGCCCTTTCCACCATAACCTCATGCGAATGCGAAGAAGGCAAAATATTAGCACATAAAAACAAATTCCAAGCCCTCGCATACCTGTTCATCGCAGAAGCCGGGAAAGTAATCGGCTTAGTGGTGCCAGCCTTATACTTCCAAGTAGTACCAGGAACACAAATCTCCCCAAGAATGTACTCGAGATCAAGATCATCCCGAGTCTTCAAAGACCAATCCTTTTCACCCCTCTTCTTCCTAGGTAACTTCAAAACCCGATGAATTGCCTTAGCAGTGTAATCCACAGTCAAGCCCCGAACCACGCTATACCCATTCTTGTCGGCTTTAGCATTAGCGTAAAACTCCCACACAATACTCAACGGGACCGGCTCCGGTGCTTCACAAAAACTTTCCCAACCCCTCTTCGTAATCATACTGAACAGATGTCCATCAGTAGGTTGAGGCAAAAACCCTATTTCCTTGGCCACGGCTTTGGATAACAACCGTGTGAATTCCGCTGGAGCCTCCGGAGAAGAAAACTTCTCACCCCCAACACCCATACTCGATTCCTCCTCAGATGAAGAGCGATGAGTGCTACTACTACTCGCATATCGACCTCTCTTTGGTGGAGCCATGGAATTAAGAAGATATGTAAGTAAATGGATTTGTATGTATAGGTTTTGGGAGAGAATAAGAGAGATGTGTATAGATAGATAAGGAGGCTAGGGTTTGAAGATATGGGTTGGGGAGGGTATAATTAGGCTTAAATAGGGAAAATAACACAAAAAATCTATTTTTTTGGGGAATTTTGAGTTTTTCCCTGTTTTTTCTTTTCCTGGCCAGGGACAAAGCGCGGGCGCGCTAGAGAGGGCGCGGGCGCGCCTCTTTTCTGTTCAGAAAAATATTTTTTGATTTTTTTGATTTTTTTTTTTTTTAAAACAAACTGAAAAAAATACTTACAACAATAACATGGGTTGCCTCCCACGAAGCGCTCGTTTTACGTCAATAGCTTGACGTGATTCCGACTCCTTAATCAGCTGAAACAAGAACCGCGGTCTCCGCCTCGCGATTCACCCGTTCACCAAAATACGGTTTCAATCTCTGACCATTGACCTTGAATGCTTCGTCCGGTGACTTATCAAAAACTTCCACTGCACCATGTGGAAACACTGTTTTGACCGTGAACGGCCCCGACCACCTTGACTTGAGTTTTCCAGGAAAAAGTTTGAGACGAGAGTTGAAAAGCAAAACTAGCTGGCCAGGTACAAATGACTTTTGCACCAGCTTTTTATCATGCCATCTCTTGACCTTCTCCTTATATAACTTGTGATTTTCATAAACCTGTAGCCGAAACTCATCCAACTCGTTAATCTGAAGCATTCTTTTCTCACCAGCAACTGACAAATCAAAGTTCAACTTCTTCAATGCCCAATATGCCTTGTGTTCTAGCTTGGCAGGCAAATGACAAGCCTTACCATACACCAGCTGAAACGGTGACGTACCTAACGGAGTCTTGTAAGTCGTCCTGTAAGCCCAAACAGCTTCATCTAGCTTCAATGACCAATCCTTCCTCGAAGGATTTACCACTTTTTCTAGGATACGCTTGATCTCCCTGTTAGAAACTTTTGCTTGACCATTAGTTTGAGGATGATAAGAAGTAGCAACCCGATGATTGATATTATACCTAGCCATCAAGGCTGTAAACTTGCGGTTGCAAAAGTGCATACCCTCATCACTGATAATTACCCTCGGAGTTCCGAAACGAGTGAAAATTTGCTTATGCAGAAAATTCAGCACCACCTTAGCATCATTGGTCGGTAACGCCTTTACCTCGACCCATTTAGAAACGTAGTCCACAGCTAAAAGTATGTACTGATTGTTGCAAGACGAAACAAACGGTCCCATGAAATCGATTCCCCACACATCAAAAATCTCCACTTCAAGCAACATATTAAGAGGCATCTCATTCCTCCTAGAGATATTACCAACCCTTTGACATCGATCACATCTCAACACAAACTGGTGCGCATCTTTAAACAGAGTTGGCCAATAGAATCCTACCTGAAGTACCCGAGTAGCTGTCTTCTCTCCACCATAATGACCTCCATAAGTGGTGGAATGGTAATCGCGTAAGACACCCTCAGTTTCACTATAGGGAATGCATCATCTTATCATCTGATCAGCTCCCTGCCTGAATAAGAATGGCTCGTCCCAACGGTACCACTTCACATCATGTAGAAACTTTTTCCTTTGAGCATAAGAGAATTCAGCAGGGATGACATTACTCACAAGATAGTTCACAATATCTGCAAACCATGGTTCTTCATCTTGCACCCCAAAAAGTTGCTCATCAGGAAAAGATTCATTGATAAGAGTTTTATCCCTTGACTCCATACCGTGGTCTTCCAAATGTGACAAATGATCCGCCACCTGGTTTTCAGTACCCTTTATGTCTTTAATCTCCAAATCAAATTCTTGGAGCAAAAGAACCCAACGAATCAACCGAGGCTTTGAATCTTTCTTTGAGATTAGATATCGAATTGCAGCATGATCAGTATAAACTACTACCTTAGTCCCAAGCAAATAAGACCTGAATTTCTCGAAACTGTACATAATTGCCAAACGCTCCTTTTCTGTAGTAGTGTAGTTCAACTGAGCATCGTTGAGGGTTTTGCTAGCATAGTAGATAACATGAAACACTTTGTTCTTTCTTTGCCCAAGAACAGCTCCCACGGCATAATCACTAGCATCACACATCAACTCGAACGGTTCACCCCAATCAGGTGCAGTAATAATAGGTGTTGATGTCAACTTCTTCTTCAACAGCTCGAAAGCAGCCAAGCAATCTTCATCAAACTTGAAAGGAACATCCTTTTCCAACAAAGTACATAAGGGTTTAGAGATTTTGGAGAAGTCTTGGATGAATCGCCGATAGAAACCCGCATGACCAAGAAAACTGCGAATTCCCTTAACTGAGATTGGTGGAGGAAGATTTTCAATCGTCTCCACTTTGGCTTTATCCACTTCAAGCCCCTTGCTATATACCTTATGCCAAAGAATAATTCCTTCTCGCACCATGAAGTGACATTTTTCCCAGTTGAGCACCAGATTGGTCTCAACACACCTTTTCAACACCATGCCAAGATTCTGTAAACACTCATCATAAGAAGTTCCAAACACTGAGAAGTCATCCATGAACACTTCCACATTAATGCCAATCATATCTGAGAAAATGGCCATCATACACCTCTGAAAGGTGGCAGGTGCACCACAGAGTCCAAAAGAAACGTGACGGAAAGCAAAAGTGCCAAAAGGACATGTGAAAGTAGTCTTCTCCTGATCTTCTGGAGCAATACAAATCTGATTGTACCCTGAATAACCATCAAGTAGGCAATAGAATTCATGACCAGCCAACCTGTCTAACATCTGGTCAATGAATGGAAGAGGAAAGTGGGTCTGGGGGTGTTACAAAGAAAATCCAATAGTGGCTTCTTTCTTTTGAGTAGTTGATAAGGGGTCATTCCCTTGGCCTGATTAATCAAAGAAATATTTTGGGTGAAGCAAGCTGTGTTAACTGCCTCAGCCCAAAAATAAGTTGGCAACTTTGATTCATCCAGCATTGTCCTTGCAGCTTCAATAAGTGTTATGTTTTTCCTTTCAACTACACCGTTTTGCTGTGGCGTCCTTGCTGCTGAAAACTCATGCAAAATACCATTTTCTTCACAGAACACCTTCATGCTTGAATTCTTGAATTCTGTCCCATTGTCACTCCTGATCCTTCTTACTTTCAAGTCAGGATGATTGTTTACCATCTTGATGTGATTGATAATGATTTCACTTGCCTCATCTTTGGAGTGCAAAAAGAAGGTCCATGTAAATCTAGAGAAATCATCAACAATCACAAGACAATATTTCTTCTTTGAAATAGACATGACATTTACAGGGCCAAACAAATCCATATGAAGCAACTCAAGCTGATGGACAATTGATGACTCTGTCTTTCTTTTGAATGATGCCTTCTTTTGTTTCCCTTTTTGACAGGCATCACACAGACCATCCTTGGAAAACTCCACCTGTGGAATTCCTCTAGCATGATCTTTCCTCACCAAATCATTCATAACTTTAAAATTCAAATGAGACAATTTCTTGTGCCATAGCCAACTTTCATCCTTGCTTGCCTTGCTGAAGAGACAAGTGATGGTGTCTGGACTTGTGCTACTAAAGTCAGCAATGTACACATTCCCTCTTCTCAATCCAGTCATTACCACATTATTGTTTCCTCCTTTAGAAACAACACAGGCTTCTTTAGAAAAAGTAACTAAAAATCCTTTGTCACAAAGTTGGCTGATACTAAGCAAATTGTGTTTAAGACCATCCACCAATGCAACCTCATCTATGATGACATTCTCTTTTGAAATCAAGCCATATCCCTTAGTGTAGCCTTTGCTGTCATCTCCAAAAGCAATACAAGGGCCAGCTCTTTCCTGAAACTCTGTGAGCAGGGTAGAATCACTAGTCATGTGTCTTGAACAACCACTATCCAAGTACCAAAGATTACTTTTGTCTCCCTGCACACAATAAAATCAAATCAAGTTGATTTTGGTACCCAAGTTTCCTTGGGTCCTGTTTTGTTAGCCTTTGCTTTCCCTTTTATATCATTTTTCACCTTGGGCTCAGATTGATTTAAATCAATCTTTACCCTTGGTGTTGATTTCTGAGGGTTGCTCACATTTTCATTCACAGCATGCATAGTTGGAGGAACAATCATGTTATTCATATTCCATGGCATTTGTGGCACATTAAACATATTCATGTATGGATTAGGCACAAACGACATGCTAGCATATGGATTCTGAAATTGTGCATATGGAGCAAACATGTTAGGCATAATAGGCATTGTAGGCATATAACTGTTCATTGCAGGCTTGGGAATTTTCACATTAGCAGTCTTCTTAACAGATTTGCAGTTAGTAGATAAATGACTAACACTTCCACAATTGACACATGTCTTTCTAGGAGCATATTTATCAGGTGTGTAATTGTTGTGTTTGTTAATCCCTACTTTGCCATTCCTGTTTTTCTTTTTATTTCCCTTAGCCTCAACTTGAACTTTCTCTAACTTGTCTTTCAATTGCTTGTTAGACAAGTGACCTACATTAGCTCTCTCAACAGGCTTCTCAACTTTCTTTGATTTACTAGACTCACCTTGAACAAAGTTCTTGGTGACAGGACCATACTTGTTATTAAGTCTAGTGAGTTCATCTTTTCTTTTCTCTGTCAACGAAACAGCCTGATCGGTTGATGGTTCATCTGTCAACGAAACATTGCATTCCGTTGACATATCAACCTTCAACAAATGATCATTGTTGTTTGTTGACTCAGTTTCTGATTCTAAGGTTTCACCAACATACCCTAGCTTCGTCTTGTTCTTTTTCCATGATTGTTCACAGAAAGATTCCATACCTTGAACATTAATGATGTTGGTGGCAACATTCCTGGCATCTTTCCATTTTGCAATCACACTCTGTTCTATTTCAAGTTGTGTTTTAAGAATTTCTTCCCTTTTTAACACGTTCTCAACTTACTTCTTAGCATCCCTACTAACACACCTCATTTTCTCAAATTCAATGAGCTGTGCTTCTAACATTGCATTCCTATCACTTAAGAGCAAATTTGTCTCTTTTATTCTTGAATTCTCTTTGGTAAGTGATTTAAGAGTAACACGTAAGTTATATAATACAGTAGACATTTTATTTACTGCACTATCGCATTCCTCTTTAGAAAGCTCAGAAAGATTAGTAATTGTTACCTGGTTGCTTGAGGAGCTTGCTTCCTGCTCATGATTGTCAGCCAGAAGAGCCAAGTTGACATACTCAACATCATCATCAGAATCTTCACCATTACCAGCCCAATCATACTCCTGAGACATGAAAGCCTTTTCTTTTTGCTTGAGAAGTTCAAAGTATTTCTTTTTATAATCAACAGGCTCAAATTTCCTGTTGCCCTTCTCAACCTTGGGCTTTCTGCAGTCTCCAGAAAAGTGACCAAGCATTCCACAATTGAAACATTTAGACTTAGACTTTTCAATCCAGTTAGACTTGTTAGGTTGAAAGTCTCTCCTTGGTGGCCTTGCTTCTGCGTTTCTCTTGAACTTAAACTTAGAGAATTTTCTTGACAGAAAAGCAATGTGTTCATCAATCTCATCTAAGTCATCCAAGTTGGCTGGTTCTGGTTCTTCTTCTTATGTCATCTTGCCTTTACCTTTGCTAACATCACTCCTACAACTAGCTCGACTAGTTGTGGCCTTTGCAGCTTCTTCATTGTCATCTTCCAGTTGGTTCACAGATGCAATCAATGCAATAGATCCACCCTTCTTTTGTACCTTTTCAATTTCTTCATCTTGCTCCATTTCCAACTCATATGTCTTCAAGGTTCCATAAAGCCTTTCAAGAGTGTAGTCTTTGTACTCTTGAGTGTTTCTGAGAGAAACAGTCATAGGCTTCCATTCTTTTGGAAGAGCTCTAAGAAATTTAAGGTTTGAATCCTTGGTTTGATAGATCCTCCCATACAACTTTAATCCATTCAAAATCTTTTGAAACCTACTAAACGTGTCATTTAGGGTTTCACCAGCTTTAAAATGAAAATGCTCATATTGTTGTATAAGGAGCTGCATTTTGTTTTCCCTAACTTGCTCAGTTCCTTCACAGAGAGTTCTAACAGTATCCCATACTTCTTTAGAGGTTGTACAGTTGATGACATTGTCAAACATCTCTTGCTCCAAACCATTAAACAGAATGTTCATGGTTCTCTTATCTTTATGGATTTCTGCAAGATCTTTAATAGTCCATTCTGAGACAAGTTTTGGAATTTCTACATCAGGAGCATCATCTGGCACTCCAATTCTAGATGTAAACTTCATGGGAACGTGTGGACCTTTCTCAATGCAGTCTACATACCTCTCATCCATAGACATGAGATGTAAATGCATCTTTACTTTCCAGTGAAAGTAATTGTCCTTATCAAGAACTGGTATCATTACACCTGCATCCTTCTTCACCATGGTTTCTGTTTTTGGTCTTGATCTTTAAACTTCTTGTATGTTAGAAGTTTGCTCTGATACCAATTGTTAATCCCAAATGACCTAACAGAATTGTAGAAGGGGGGGGGGGTTGAATACAATTCTTGATATTTCTCAAACTTAAAAACAACTTACAAATTAAAACTGAACTTATAAAATAAAAACCACAAGCACTTAATAATTTCAATTGGATTGTTTGATGATCCAACTGAAGTGATTTTTATTGCGGAAATAATCTGTGATACAAAAGTACACAGCTGCTCAGTTACAAGATTGTAGAGAAGTATGCTCTCAAAGATAGCTAATACAAACTATTTGTTTTTCTTCTCTTACATCTAAAGTAACTACTACACTTGGTTATATAAGCCCAAGTTTACAACTCTACGTTTGGCTAAACTAAAGAACAATAGTAGTAACCATCAGTAGCTTGCTTTTCATCCCTTTTGTCCAATGGTCCTTGGAGATCTTTGCTTTTGACTTCATGCTTTTTATAATCATTCCCAAGAGCCTTATTGGAAATTGGAATGTTTCCTTATTTCCAGTAACCATTTTGATGGCTTCCAATGCAAAGTACACTTCCATATCTCCTTTAGATCTGTTCAATAAACTGTCACTATCACTTTGTCAACTGTTCAAAAAGCAATAGTGATTCGTTGATAGCAGGGAGATATGTTTCGTTGATAGCTTTATTCTTCATTCCGTTGATGGTGTTTCCCTCGTTTCGTTGATGAGTAAACTTCATACCGTTGACAGAGTAATCTTCATACCGTTGACATGTCTTCACTTAGGCAAAATTACAAGGCATAATATATTTACAATTAACCAACCTATTTTGCCTATCTAGTACTTAGTCAACATGACTTAGAAAACCTATCTAATACATACAACAAAATGCCTATCATATTGTGAAGTATTGTACAATGCAATTGCTACAACACTCATTTCGTTGATGAGCTTCCTGTCAACGAAACACTGCAAAGCATGCCATTTCGTTGACAGTTACAAAAATGACTTAATACAAAATCTATTAAGTGTTTTATAATTATCATCAAGAACAACATATTCCTAACAACTACATATAGATTCTTAAAATCAAGTTCTAAATCAGATTAATTAGGAAAAATTGGTTCTAAATTGAATTTCTAGCCTCAAATTAATACAAACATCACATATATAATATGATTGTTCTAAATTAAGTAATTAAGAACTTACAAGAAACACAAACATCACAACACAAATTTACAAGAAACGAAAAAGTGAAGTGAACTTACAAGTGTGTTTCGTGTAATTGAAGTGTGTTTAGGGATTTAGGTCGCCGGGTCGATTTGAATTTAGGTCACCGACTGCGAAGAAAAAGTTTAGATATTTAGGTCGTCGAGTAATTGTAATTGTAGTGGGATTTAGGGATTTAGCATTTAGGGAGAACTAAGAAGGAAAACGGGCGGAGAAAGATAATTTAGGAAATTAGGGTTGTTTAGATTAGCGGGGTGGGTTTTTTACTTTTTTTTTAGTTGGGCCAAGAGAATTGGGGGTCCGTAATTTTTTTAATCTTAACGAGTTGTTCGATAAAAGCTCGGGTGCGATTCGGATCGTTAGTGTTCGATAAAAGCTCGTGTTCGACTCATTAGTTAACGAGCTCAAGCTCGAACACGTATTTTTGTGCGATAAGAAAGCTCGGCTCGGCTCGGTTCGTCAGAAAAAAAATGAAGCTCGGCTCGTTAACTTCAAAGCTCGACTCGGCTCATTTCGTGAACAGCTCTAGTATAAAGTGGGTATAAAGTAGGTATAGTGGAGGAAAGTAGTGAATGTAGTGAATGTGATTTGATTTTATATTAGAAAATGTTACTATTTTTGGTATGTAAAGAAATGACAGGGACGTACCAAAAAGGAAACTGTAAAGAAATGAGAGTGTGAGAGGGATTATCATCTTACTCCCTCCGGCTCCGTCCCCCTCAATTCTTTACATTGAGGGGACGGCACGGAAATTAAGAAAAAATGTAAATTAATATGGAAAAGTAAGAAAAATGAGTAAAGTGGTGGGACCAATCAATATTTAATATATAAAGTGAGTATAAAGTAGGTATAGTGGAGGAAAGTAGTGAATGTGATTGGATTTTATATTATACTCCCTCTGTCCCATTCAAACCGGTTTGTTTGACTTTTCTTGATCAAATTGACTAATTTTGTAAATTAAATTACTTATATCATATGTTAAATATAACAAGTGAAAATAATATCATTAGAAAATATAGATAATCTATTATAACATACAAATTTCAGATTTAAAAAAATGTATGTCAATTTATTTTAAAAATTAGTCAAAGTTTAGTCAGTTTGACCAAGAAAAGTCAAACACGCCAGTTTGAGTGGGATGGAGGGAGTAAAATGTTACTATTTTTTGTATGTAAAAAAATGAGAGGGATCTACCAAAAAAAAAGTGTAAAGAAATGAGAGGGATAGAGGGAGTAACATTTATGACAAGATAAATTATGAAAATTAATGGTGGACAAAAGTAAATAAAACAAAATAACTAGACCATATAACTCGAACAGATGAGGAGACGTGGGCTTAGAAATTGAACTTTGAAATGAAACTGTAACTCAAAAACGAAACACTCTCAACAGAAATCAAAATCCTACCGGAGCAGTCTCTCGCCAAAAAATATGTAAACAAGAAAACTAGATCTAAAGCATTAAACCCAACTAAAATATCAAACAAATCCAATAACAGAAAGTAAATTTAAAGCTTAAATTATCAAACCCAACATTAAAATTAAATTTAAAGGGGTTCAACTCAATAATATAACAAGAAATAAATCTAGAGAATTAACACTACATAACCTTAATTAAAAATGGCTCATTTATACCTCAAGTGGTAGCACAAAAACTATTTGATCCACTTTATGGGATTTACAAAAGTTCATAGTCAAGAAATAAAGAGAGAACAAGATATAAAATTAAAGTAAAAGCTTGAATTAACATTAATATGAAAGAAAGTTTACAAATTTGAAGCTACTACAATGAAAGAGAAACTAGATTTAGAGCATCTCCAACGGTGTTGGCTAAAATCGTTAGCTAAAATAATATAAAATGCTGATTATGTAAAATTTGCTGAACCTGTAAGATATTGTGTTCCAATGGAGTTGGCTATACTAGTTGGCTATATTTTAAAAATAGAATGTTATTATTATTTCAAGTTGTTAAAAATAGAATATATGATTTGAATATGGTAATAATTGATGTGGAGTTTTACTACAGGTCCATAGGGGTTCGACAAAAATAGCCAACATGGAGAGGTTGGCTAAAATTTAAGCTAACAGTTTTATCCCATTGGAGCGGATTTTTTTTTACACATTATCTAAATTTTTTATTTATGGCAATCCACCTATGATTTTAGCTAAGGGTTCTCCACCATTGGAGATGCTCTTAGGAAAATGAAAAGGAGGCTACTTCTAAAATTTAGGGTAAGCTAAAAATCTAATTTATTTACAAAGAAAAAGATGGGGTATTTATAGAAAAATTTTAGGGTTAAGAGGAGGTGTTGGGTTAATATTGGCCTTGATCTTGATTTTTAATCAACCAACTCTATCCTTTGATTTTTTTTCAAGTCTGATTTTCTTTTACACTTTTGTCCTTCCTTATCCATGTTTTATCTTTTTTATCTTTTTTTTCTCTTTTTTTCAAAATATCTACAAAATAACGAAAATACAATTAATTAATTTATTAAAAATATGGAAACAAGTAAAAAATAGGTACAAAATTATTCAAAAATATACACTAATCAAAGTTGATATTTGTAATTAGTTGTGAATGGTGAAACTCTCTTCACGAATGTTAAAGATAGGGAAAAAAGCAAAACCTAAGAGAGGCTAACGTTTGTTTCATAAGTCTAAACAGGTCTTCTTTCACGAATATAGGATGTGGAAAAAAAGGAATTATTGGTAGAGATAAACATTCTTTTGATAAATGTGAACACAAGATTAGTAGAGACTAGCTAACATTTTCTTCCACAAGTGTGAACAATGAAACTTCCTTCACGACTATTAAGAAAAGAAAATGGAAACTGTAATTTGTCTTCAGCAGAATTAGCATTGTGGACCACAAGTGTGCAACGGTGAACCTTCGTTGAAAGCACACAAAATTTAAAGTGGGAACTTTATTTTGTTTAGAAAAGAGAAGAGTAGGCTAACCATTGTGCAATTTTGCATAGTTCTGCAATTTTGAGCTTCTGATCACGTACACGATGAATCACATGGATTCAAAGCTGTACGATGCTATCATCAAGGATGACATTTGCCTCCTGGAGAAGCTTAGCATAGGCCTTCAACGGACGCCTACAAAAAATACGGTGCTTCATCTTGCATGCCAATATGGGAGTATGAAATGTGTGAAACAGATCCTACGGGTCCATGAATCACTACTACTAGAGCTTAACTCAAGAGAAGAGACTGTGCTCCACTTGGCCGCAAGACAAGGACACTTTGAAGTGGTCGTAGAACTCATTCAGACAGCTAAGTTTTCCCTCCTACAACCTAATTATCTCCAATACACAACATCCACCCTCCTAGAAACATTTATTAGAACAGACAATGTGGAACATGAAACTGCCTTGCACGCGGCTGTCCGATACAATCACAATAATGTGGTTCAAGTGCTAGTAAAAGAAGATCCAAGCCAACCACAGCGTCAGAATGTGCACAAGGAAAGTCCAATCTACATGGCTTCCATTAGGTGTTACAGTGATATAATCAGAACAATTCTTGACAACTGTAAATTGCCAAGTTTTAGTGGTCCCAACCAAAGAACGACTCTTCGTGCTATGTTTGTATTGCAGTTGAACAATGCCAAGATTCGCCGGAAACTCTGTAAAGCCAAAGTTAGAAATCACAGGTACTTATGGGATACACAAAAAGGGCCAGGCGGTGTGACCCCAAAGGAAGATACAAGACCATTTACACAAGCGGTTAACAGTTTGAAAAAACTGGTGAACACCCATATGATAGTGTCTGCACTTATTGCCACCGTAGCCTTAACAGCAGGATTAACCATTCCAGGTGGTTTTAATGAGGAAAAAGGAGCTCCAAACCTTCTAAGCAAGGCAGCTTTCAAAGCATTTATGGTTATGGATACAATAGCTGTGGTGTCTTCAATTTCGGCATTGCTCCTCTATTTCGTAACTACAATGTGTAGTGGTATTCGTATTGTACGAACCATGATCGCTGCCTCCGCGGCACTTAACATTGTTTCCATTCTAGCAATGATGCTGACTTTCAGTACGGGGACTTATGTTGTTCTGTCTCCCTCGTCATCCCTTGCAATTAGTGTTTGTGTTCTCTCTTCCTCTTGTCCCCTCCTCTTTATCATCATGTTCTCCGAATACCTCTCTTGTGTTTTTCTTGTCCTCGTTAAGAAATTGGCTCATCCAAGAATAACGACATATTATTTCAATACTATTCTGTGATTTCCAACTACTTGTGTAAGTTATATCCCGCAAACCGAGTTGGACCGATTTGCGATTTTTACAACCTTGATATTGACAGATACAATAGCCCTTTCTTCATAACAAGGTGTCCGTGTTTCCGGTACAAGGATGTATGTTGTGCTTCCTCCGTCGTGCAATCAGTGTCTTTGCCCTGTTTTCAGACCTCTCTGTTATCATGTAGTTCCCCATTATTCGTAGCATCTTTTTTGTCAAATATTATCACTTCCAAAAATTCTAGTACTCCCTCCGTTTCTTTTTAGATGTGGTTTGACTTTTTTGCACATGTTTCAATGTACTTTGATTGGGTACTTAAATTTATTATTTTTAAAATTTTATTTTTTTGAATAAAAGTATATAATTGATAGTTTAATTCAAAAAAAAATTAAAAATAATAATGTTAAGTAACCGGTCAAAGCGCTTTAAAATGTGTGCAAAAAAGTCAAACCACATCTATATTATTATATTAAAGACGAAACATTGAAAGTTTTGTAGTCTGGTCATGAAAGTTTTTGTAGTCTGGTCACTCCATTCATAGCCGTTAGATATTTTTGATCAAATCATTGAGAACCGTTAGATAAAATATTAAAATTAGTATATATAGAATATCTTTTCTATTTTTCCTAACTAAAACATCTCATTTTCCAAAAATATCACAACAGTTTCATTTAATAAAATAACATAATAAGGTTATAATTGCTAATAAATAACTCATTACCATTTTTAGCCAAAGTTTATATTTTTTTTATATTTTCTAACTAAAATTTCTACTTTTCTATTTTTCCTAAATAAAACCTCTAATTTCCCAAAAATATCACGAATAGTTCTATTTAATAAAATAAAATAATAATATTATAATTATTAATGACTAACCTATTAGCTTTTTTTTCCAAAACGTATATTTTTTTATATTTTCTAACTAATATTTCTCTTAACTAAAACCTCAAAAATATCACGGGCTATTCCATTTAGTAGCATAAAATACTAATATTATGAATATATCTCTCTATCTATACTATATTATCAAAGACGAAACATTGAAAGTTTTGGTACCTGTTTTTTTGTACCTATTTTTCGATACGATATTTGCCTTATTTAATTGTTTATTTAATTATTATAATCAGTTACTCTTTCAATTAAATTATATTACCATTTTTTTCTTAAAAAATCAGGGGCAATTTCCTTTTCAGCTAAAACATGTTACTTTTTCTATTTCCTTTGCTAAAATCCTTCATTTTTCAAATATATCACGAGAAAACCCTTACATATTTACTTTAAAATCTATTTTAATACTTTTATTTGACAATTACATTTTTCAACTAAAACATGTCACATTTTCTATTTTTCTTACTAAACCCCCTCTTTTTTCAAAAATATCACGGACAAATCGTTACTTTTATATTTTAAAATTCAACGAAAACACGTTACTTTCTATTTTTATTACTAAAACCCCTCTTTTTCCAAAATATCGCGGACAAGCCGTTACTTATTTATTTTAAAATTCATTTTAATACTTTTAATTATTTTAAAATGTTTAACACGCCTACTTATTTTTTTTAATAAATGCAATGAATAAAATATAAATAATAAAATTAACAATTATTAAAAACAACACGTGCATCGTACGAGTTTTAAGCTATATTATTAAAGACGAAACATTAAAAGTTTGGTAGTCGGATAGACGGATGGTCGGTACTTAGTGATTTTACTTAATTACCCTTACTTATTTTTTTTAAAAAAACTATTACTAAATAATAACATTATTTATAACCAATTACCTTTTCAGCTAAAATATATTACCTTTTTTTATTTTTTTTCTTACAAAATCCTCTCTTTTTCTAAAAAAAACACGGGCGATTATCTTTTTTAACAAAAACATGCTACTCTTTCTATTTTTTCTTACTAAAATCCCTCATTTTCCAAAAATATCACGAGCAAATCCTTACTTATTTATTTTAAAATCTATTTTAATACTTTTAATTATGTTACTTTTCTATTTTTTCATTTTCTAAAAAAATTATTATTAAATAATAACATTTTTATAACCAACTACCTTTTTAGCTAAAATACATTATTTTTTGTAATAAAATCTTCTCTTTTTCTAAAAAAAGCATGGGCAATTATCTTTTTCAACTAAAACATGTTACTCTTTCTGATTTTTCTTTACTAAACCCTCATTTTCCAAAAATATTCTGGACAAATCCTTACCTATTTATTGTGAAGCCTATTTAAATACTTTTAATTACGGACACTTACCTTTTTAGCTAAAACATGTTACTTTTTCTATTTTTCCTTACTAAGACCCCTCCTTTTCCAAAAATATCATGGGCAAACAGTTATTAATTTATTTTAAAATCTATTTTAATACTTTTAATTATTTAAAAAAATTTAACACGCCTACTTATTTTTTTAGCAAATGCAGATTAATAGAATATTAAAACATAAATAATAAAAATAATAATTATTAATAATAATCCGTGCATCGCACGGGTTTTAAGCTAGTATAAAAATAAACGGAGGGAGTAGTAAATTTTACAAGGCAGCAGTGTGTGACTCGCAGTAATTTAATGTACTAATATAAATTTATCAAAAATGCTAGAGGCCTCAAAACTATTTCCAAAATTGTTACCAAATGAGTTTAGAATAGTAAGTTTCCTAATAATAATATGGAACCCCGCGTGAATTAATATGCTCCACGAATTAAAAAAAGTCGTGTGTCGTCCACATCATTTTATAAATATTTTGGGAACAATTTTTGGGATGTCTAGCACTACTCAGTAAATCTTCTACATTTTTTTATAATTAACTTTGGGTTTTCTTAATCATCAAATAACTACAAATTATGGGGAATTTGTAAGACATATATTCGAGGAAAACGGACCATCTCTTTCATTTCATTATATCGCATCTTACTTGATATGGTTCATCTCAATTTATAAAATGGTTCCAAAAAATCAAATTCGATACTATGTTGTTATACATTTTTATAATTTTAACAAACAACGTGTATCTATGTGCGAAACAATTATTTTGCTCGAATTTTTCACCAAATATATCAATCATAGAATGCGATCTGCATCAAGTAAATATACGAACGAGCAAAGCATAGCATTATTGCTGCAATAATATTGCAAATGGGTGATGGAAGAGTGTAGATTTTAGAATGCATGCAGGTGATACCAGTATACAGACAGACTGGGAACTGCTAATTGCTGACATGAAAACAACTGTCCTACAGGCTACAGCTTTGCAGTTTGCATGAGCAATCATCATTTTCATTTTGTAGTTTTCACTATATATATAAATTTTGTTTGCGTAGTATGGTTCCGAAAATTGATTTTGACTAAATTTTTGTAAATTTTAGCATAGCCGTAAGCAGATTATATGTTGCGAGAGGAATTTGGTAACAACATAATCGAGTGAATCTCACTAAAATATTCGAATAAGACGAGTTTCAGGTTCGTAGTTGGACAACTGAAGCTTAATAATAGAACGTAGAAAGAAAACAGTATTTTTGAGCTGAGTTGACAAAACCAATGAAGAAGGCATGAGCAATCATCATTTTCATTTTGTAGTTTTCACTATATATATAAATTTTGTTTGCGCAGTACGGTTCCGAAAATTGATTTTGACTAAATTTTTGTAAATTTTAGCATGGCCGTAAGCATACTATATACTTGATTTTGCAGACTGCATATCTGAATCAAGTTATTGTTACATCGTATCTTTCTTGACAAAGTTTTAATAATATATTATTTTCTCGTTCAAATTTTTTTAATCATTTGAATTTTGTTTAGTAAAGTTTTATATATAGTGTTTTCACTATATAACAATTTTAATTAATTAAAAACATTAAAACAAATTTTAAAATAAATAAATAAGGGTTTGCTCGTTATATTTTTGGAAAATGAGAAGTTTTAGTATGGCAAAATAAAAAATGTTACATATATTTAGTTTAAAAAGGTAAATGCCCGTGATATTTTTGGAAAATGAGGTTTTAAAATTTATTAATTTAAATTATTTAAATATGTTTTAAAATAAATAAGTAAAGGGTTTGTCCGTGATATTTTTAGAAAAAGAATAAATTTTAGTGAGAAAATAGAAAAAGTAAATTGAAAAAGGCAATTTCCCGTGATATATTTAGAAAATGAGGGATTTTGTTAGAAAAAATCTATAATGTGTTTTAGCTGAAAAGGTAATTGGTTATAAATAGGTATTTGATTATTTATATTTTAATATTGTTAGTAATTGCATTTGTTAAGAAAAATAAGTAGACATGTTAAAATAGGTAAATTTTTAAAAAAATAATTATAATATTAGGTTTAAAAATAAATAACTAAAGGTGTGTCCGTGATATTTTTGGAAAATGAAGGGTTTTAGTAAGGAAAAATAGAAAAACTAACATTTTTTAGTTAAAAAAGGTAATTGCACGTGATATATTTGAAAAGGTAGAGGAATTTGTTAGAAAAAATTAAAAAAAAAATGTATTTTAGGTGAAAAAGGTAATTGATTATAAATAGGTAATATTATTATTTAATAATATATTTCTATAAATAAATAAAATTAATTAAGTAAAAACACGAATTTAAGAAAGGATAATTAAGTAAAATCACAACGTACCATACTGACCGATCAAACTTTTAATGTTTCGTCTATTATATAATACTAGCTTATAGCCCGTGCGATGCACGGTTACTTAAATTTTATTTATAATTATTCTGTTTATAATTATATTTTTATTATCCATGCAACACACGATTGTTTTTTAAATATTTATAATTATATTTATTTATGAATATTTTAATATTTAAAAGTTATTAGTTTACATGATTAAATTATTGTTAAAAAAGATTTAGCCAAAAAACATTATAGTTAAAAATTTGATATTTATTATATTTTACACGCTAAACTATTCTAAAACTAAAAAGAGAATAAAGTGACGAAATTTAATGTTGAGAATTCTATTCGATTTAGGAAATCTACTTATATGTAGTTTAGATTATTAGAATACCCTTTATTAACCAAATACAGTTTTTAATGTTAAATCTAACAGTTTTCACCTATCTATTTAACATTAAACGATTTTGATTATTTTGGTATTAAATGAGTTTCCTTATTTAATTACAACTATTTTTATGTTTTGACTTTTTAGAAAATCCAATCCTAATATAATATCTTTTAAGTTATATCATTTTTAGACAATAACATCTTTTTATATGATATAATCTTGATCATCTATTTTTAAAAGTATTGGATCCAACGGTTGAGAATGTTTTGGCGGTATTTAGAAACAAACTACCATGATAACATCATTAATTTTTCTTAATATTTATAATTTTTTTAATTTTTAATTTTTTTAAATATTTATTGCTAAAATATAATATACTCTTTTTTGTAATATGTTAAAGATGCGGGAACTTTGAACTTTTAAGAAAATAAATTATTAATTAAAATATAATTTTTTATAAACTATCTATGTTATTATATTAAAGACTAAATAATGAAAGCTTCCTTATAAGTTTGGTCGCTTTGTTTGATCACTCAATCCATAATCGTTGGATGTTTCAAATTAAATTGTTGAAAAACGTCAGATATAACAGTAAAATTATCATGTAGAATGATCTAAGATTTGAATCTACCAACAACATATTAAAATTTATAGGTTTTTTTTAAATAAAGAATTTTTTCATTTTTTTTCTTGCAGACATAGGTTATTTGATAATATTTTTTGTAAAGTACGATTTTTCAGAAAAGTACTATACTAATTGATTAAGAAACTTTTAAAGTTTCGAATTTAATAATTTACAATGTATATATGTTAAAAAAGTTTGGCCTCGAGTCTAAAATTTCAAAATACGGTTTTTTTAATATGAATATAGTCGTGTTAACAATGAAATTAGGTATATATGAGTTCTTATAAAACAAAATCATCATTTACGTATAATTTATTATTTAATAATAAATAATATTTGATTAGTTATGATCTAAAACTTAATAAAATAGGATTAAAAATATGCACAATTTTATAAAATTTTATCATCGTATTATTATATTCTTTGTTGATTTGAATTTTTCTTAGATTGATTTTAATTTTTGAACATAGATTTCTAAATTTAAAATAGTTAGAAAAAAGTTATTAAATTGGTATTAAAATAATGATGACATAATAATTATTATTAGAATTTAAATATTCACTTTACTAATTTGGGCTTTATCTTATGTTTTAAAAATCAGATTTTGACAATTTTATACCCCACATGAAGATAACTAAATTAAATTTAATTAAAATATGGTTTAACAATTTTTATCTACCTGGAATTATCCATGGAAGAGAAAAGAAAGTCACGAATATTTTACATGGAGAATTCTATTCAATATAGAAAACTTATTTATATTTGATATATTTGGTTTAAATTATCAAAATACACCGTTTAGAATTTAAATATAATCCTATTATTAATAAAATACACTTTTTAAATATTTGATCTAACGATTTTCATTTATCTAGTTAAGATCTAATGGTCCTTATTAATTTGGTTATCTACAACCAAAATTTTGGATAAGATCCCTATTATGATTATTATATATAAACATTTAATATAATTAGGAAATCAAGTATATACTGATATAAGTATCTTACTAACTGCTTTTACTTTTAATATTTTGGTTTTATTTACAGTGTCTATAAAATTTTAAAATACATTATTACTTAAAAATTATTAAACAGAATAAAAATTATGTTATGATTATATAAAATTTTATTCTCATATTATTATATTCTTTATCGATTTGAATTTGTTCTTAATTAATTTTGATACTTTTTTTGAAAGAAACATAAAATTTCTCTATATTTAAAAGAATTAGTGGAAAATTAAATAAATTGGTGCTACAATAATAAAAAAATATTTATTAAAATTTAGATGCACACTTTACTATTTGGGTTCTATCCTGAGTTTTATAAATTGAATTTTGACGATTTTACAACCCATGCGAAACTAACGAAATTATCTTTAATTTAATGATGGTTTAATAATTATTATCTAACTTCCAGTTGACCTACTCATGAAATAAACTGAAAAGAAAAGATGGTTAAGAAGTTTTACATAAAGAATTCAATTCAATATAGAAAATCAATTCATAATTGATTTAAATTATCAAAGCACACTTCTTAGTATTTAAATATAATCCTACCTTTAATCAAATACACATTTTAATATAAGTATTATATTCAAAATTATCGTTTATGAATATGAAACCCTCAATATTTTAATAATATTTTGATATTATCCTTTTATGTTTGTTATATGTAAAATAATATAATTATAATTTGGATTAATCAAATTGTTATGTTCATTCAGAAAAAAAGTGTTTAAATTTATTCATGTACAACGTAGGGTCCACGTGTATCATTGTAATCGATATGAATTGTTATCTTGATATTTGTTTTAATAATTATTATCTAACTGGAACTATACATAAATTCAAGAGAAAATATATTTAAGAATTTTTACATAGAAAAATTTTAAATTATCAAAATACAATTTTTAGTATTTAAATATAATTCTATTATTAATCAGATACACTTTTTAATATTAGATCTAACAATTCTCATCGATCTATTTAAGATCTAACTATAATTATTAATTTGGTCGTAATCGTACACGGACGATCGATTTTAATTTTTTCTTAAATTGGTTTTAATATTTTATTGAAATAAACATAGAATTTATAAATTTAAAAGAATTAGGAAAAAAAATTAAATTGGTGCTACAATAATAAAAATATATTTATTAAAATTTAGATAATAACTTTACTGTTTGGGCTCTATCTTGAGTTTTAGACAACAGATTTTAACGATTTTACGGCCCACGCGAAGCTTACAAAATTATCTTTAATTTAATGATGGTTTAATAATTATTATCTAACTGGAACTATCCATAAACTAAAGAGAAAAGATAATTACGAATTTTTACATAAAGATTTCTATTCAATATAGAAAACCTATTTATAATTGGTTTAAATTATCAAAATACATCTTTTAGTATTTAAATACTATCATATTAATAATCAAATACAATTTTTAATATTATATCTGACGGTCCTCATTGATTTGAAGATTTATAGTTTAATAATCCAACGGATCGTATACTTTTGATAGTACAGTGACTAACCAAAGTTTTGGATAATATTATATATAAGGAGTTAATTATATAATAGTATTGATAAGAAATAGAATTACATGATAAAACAATAAAAATTAAGTCTTGCGCCTATATATTAGATTTAAATAAGAAGAGAAGAGAGTTAAGTTTTATGAATACCCCTATTTTATTGCGGATCCTGAAAATCACTTATGTTCTACATATAAAATATTATAAAATATAATATTTTGTAAATAATGTTATATGAAAATATTATTTCATTGAAAATTTTCAAATTTATATATGTTTTATAGACAGAACATGTAAAATATATTGTTCTGCAAAATATGTTCGACTTGTAGAACATACATTTTTAGTTGGTAAAAATATACATAATTTTCATAATTTTTAATTAAATAATAATTTTTATAATATATATTTTACAAAATAATATATTTTGTAATTAATTTATAATATGTTAATTGTAAAATCTATACTATATATTATTATAAGCAAACTAGCCTCTATTTGGTTGGTTGGTTGTTGGTTAGTTGGTATTTTTAATAACAACCGTTAGATTGAAAGAGAGATAAAAGGAGAACCGTTAGATGTAATGTTAAAAGAATATTTCTTTCTTGATATTCAAAATACTCTCACGGGTTCAAGGTTCGAATCCCGTCAACAACATAGTTTAAAAAATATTTCTTTTTAGATATTTAAAATGTTCCCACGGGTTCAAGGTTCGAATCACGTCAATAACATATTATTATTATTAAATATTTATATTACCTATTTTTCTAAGCTATATCCCGTCAATAACATATTATTATTAAATATTTATATTACCTAAGCTATATTCAGAAGTTCAAGATAGTATTTCTGTCGACAATATATTAAAAACATTTATCCTCAAAATACAAAGACATGCGTACACCAACATCATACATACATTATTAATTTTTAAAAATTAATTTTTCTACTAATAAAATTATATAATCAAAATACATATAATAATATAAAAATTCTAAAATTCATCCGTGCATCGCACTAGTATATATGATATACAAATCTATAGTAACCTTTTCTCAAAAAGTAGTAGATGGAGTATGGACGGCTAGTGTTCATTAATTATTGTTTTGTTTTGTTTGATCACTGATGATTGGTTTCTGTTTCATCTGGGGGCGGTTCTAACCAGCACGTGCCCCTCAGATTTTTCTTAAACACGTGATATTCACTTTATAAAGCAGAGAGTTTGTGACCATACTTAAATTAAAAAGTATGTTAGTAATAATCTACTCCTTCCATTTTTGTTACATGTTATTTGACTTTTTACACATATTTTAAGTTGCGGGTATTTAAAATTATTATTTTTAATTTTTTTTTGAATAAAAGTATATACAGGATAATTTAATTCAAAAATAATAATTTAAAATAATAATTTAAGTACCCGTTCAAAGCACTTTGAAATATGTGCAAAAAAGTCAAGCGTCATATAAAAAGAAAGAGAAAGTGTTGTGCAATAAAAACGTACTTGTAAATTTACTACTATGGTTTAAGAGCTTTCGAGCTTTTAATGGCTGGTCTCGTGTTTCGTGGCTAAATCTGCCCTCACAAGATGCCTACGTATCTCAATCAATGCTGAGAATCAAGCCAAAAAACGTAGTTCTGATGTGAAGGATCAGGGTCCTTATATAGGCGTCCGGAGCCTCGTATTTAGAGTAGGTTTAGGAGACTTAGCGAACAAGTCTCTTTCTTAACTGTGGATAAGTATTGTAGTTCTTGGTGGGCAAGTCTTTTCCTTGTTGTAGGATAACGACTGTGACTAATTATTTCTTTTAATTGAGATTCTAGATCATTCTTTGAAGAATTTACCATATTTTGGACTCCTTTCATGAACTGTATATTTTCCCTATTTATTAATTACGAAATTAATAAATAATTAGGGTTTCGGGCCTTGTTTATTGGGTCGTATTCTTGGACCAATCTAGGTCTAATTAATACATCATTCATTATACTTCTAGGGTTATTTTTCAGCCCATATCATTTGCCCCCCAACTTCTAGGAAAATCTTTTTTAGATTATCGTAGAAGTTATTTCATTCGAGAGTTACAAAGTTCTCTTTTGTATTTTTCATACTAGTCTAGTTCTGTGAACATATAGTCCTAAACCAACTTCTATAATTTTCCTAAAGTAGGAATCAGGATATTTCATTAATTTTCTATAAAAAACAATCCAAAATTCGAAAATCTGGCATAATTTCGACCAGGATTCTGGTCGAATTTTGCCTTATTTAAGCTCCTGGTCGAACACTTTCGACCAGGATTCTGGTCGAATTTGTGCCTCATTTTAGCTCCTGGTCGAACACCTTCGACCAGGATGAGGTCGTAGGGTTTCGACCAGGACCGTGGTCGAGAATATGTTTCATTTTGGCTCCTGGTCGAACACCTTCGACCAGGATGAGGTCGTAGGGTTTCGACCAGGACCGTGGTCGAGAATATGTTTCATTTTGGCTCCTGGTCGAACACCTTCGACCAGGATGGGGTCGTAGGGTTTCGACCAGGACTGTGGTCGAAAATATGTTCCATTTTGGCTCCTGGTCGAACACCTTCGACCAGGATGGGGTCGTAGGGTTTCGACCAGGACCGTGGTCGAAAATATGTTCCATTTTGGCTCCTGGTCGAACACCTTCGACCAGGATGGATGTCGTGGGGTTCGACCTTATTTGAGGTCGAACATTTCACCCATTTTGGCTCCTGGTCGAACACCTTCGACCAGGATGGATGTCGTGGGGTTCGACCTTATTTGAGGTCGAACATTTCACCCATTTTGGCTCTTGGTCGAACACTTTCGACCAGGGTGAAGTTGTGGGGTTTCGACCAGGATTCTGACCGAAAATATACTCCATTTTAGCTCTTGGTCGAACACCTTCGACCAGGATTGAAGTCTACCACTTCGATCCCACTTGGGGTCGAACATAAAATAAAGAGTTTCTTCAAGTCGTACCTCTTGTGCTCTTTGAGGTTTACTTTTGTTGGGCTCAAATTGGGCCCAAGATTTTTATTTTCTTTTACTGGGCCAATTTGTAATCGGGCTTATAATCTTTAATGGGTTGTACCGGCTAGTGTCGGTTACTCTTCTTTTAACTGGCCCATTGACCGGCTATTCTTTCTATATAGTGTAGTGTCTTGCTTCTCATTTCTCACTTTTCATTCTTCACTTCTTAAAGTTACTCTGCTAGAAGTTTTCCAAAATTTCCTTTTCGAAGCTCTGCTAGGGTTCTGCGGTAAGGCGATTCCCGACGAGATTTTTTGATTGAAATCACCGGTTTCTGGGTTTTTTCGTTTGAAGATTTGAAGATTCTGGAATTTTTACTTTGAAGATTTGAAGATTCTGGGTGTTTGCCTTGAAGATTTGAAGATTTTGGGTTTTTTACTTTGAAGATTCTAGGTTGTTGCTGGGTTTTGAAATGGCTGATCGTGCTTCCTAACCTCTCCAGAAAATGAACTCTGCATCCAAACGAGGTACTCCCATTCCTATTCGTTCTAAATACATGTCTTTGCATGATATGATTAATGAACGTGGGGATGAGTACCCATCTGTATCTGCCTTAGATTCGTACGACTGTAGCAATAAGTTCCATGATGTAGATAAAATCAAGGATTATAATAAAATGTATAGGGTTAAAGCCCCCTTAAAATTAGTTCTTGCCGGTGTCGGCGACCGTTCCTGTCATTGGCGGTCTAATGCCTTATGTATTTATAAAGACACCATAGTCGCCGGTCTTAGGTTCCCATTTCACGAATTTAATCCTAGACTTTTGGCAGATGTCCAAGTAAACCCTTGTCAATTACCCTCAAATGCCTGGAGGATCATTAACTGTTTTATGGTTTTGTGTTTGCGTAATAAATTCCCTCTTTCTGTCCCTTTATTTAGAAAGATTTTTCAGTTTAAGAACAGTTCTGTCAACAACTTGGGTTGGGTTTATATTAGCCGTAGAGTTGGTCTTCCCTTCATTTTCCACCCAAAGTCTATCCCTGATAACAACCCTAGGTGGAAGAATGAATTTATGTACCTTGTCTGGGAAGGTGGGGATTGGGGAACCTTGTTCCGTAAATCATTTGGTAGGGTTTCAGATGGTAGTCCTAGCAACATAATTTTGAACGACGAGGAGTCCCATGCCTATTCTGAGCTAGTCAAAGACAATGGGACTACTGTGGCTTGGGAGCTTCTGGACGAATTTGTCCTCAAGTCTGTTCACCTTTCAAGTGTTTCAGACAAGGGTAAATTTCCTTATCTTCTTTTTGCTTATTACTTTCTTTCTTTTTTGAGACTTCCTGTAATCATTCTTTGTTTGTATTTATAGTTGCGGCCTTTATCAATAAGACCAATGAGCCCAAGGATGATGAAACCTCGAGGATGAAGAGGGCCAGGATAGGAAATGATCCTCGAGGGAGGCTTGATGTTCCTAGTTTCCTGATCCCTCCCCAGGTTCCTGTGGATGAGGAAGACATTCCTATGTCCTCGAAGTCCTCAGTTTGGCGCCCCAACTGGGGTATTAGGAAGAGGGACACCATTACTGGGGTGTCCAAGCATGTTGTGGATTGGTCATACCATTCACTCACTCCTTGCGACTACAAAGACTTCGTTGCAAATTCTACAATCGAGGGAGTTGAGCATCTGGGCGCCCAGGCCATTACTGCGGTATTCTTCTTACCTTAGCCTTTTTAGTCTATATTCTTCTTATCTAACCTTTATCTCACTTTAAATTCTTTTTATTTTTGGTAGAGCAATGCCAACTTCCAGGGGGCACTTTTTCAAGCTAAAGCTTGGCGTACCTCTTCTGAGGCCAACATGATTAAGCTGGAAAAGTCCGAGGAGGAAGTAAAGTCTCTGAAAGAGGCTTTAGCTAGGAAGGAGAAGGAGATTGCTGATGCTCAAGCTGATATAGTTGAGCTGAGAAAGAGCAAGGACGATTACATTTATGATAGAGAAGCACGATGAGATCCTTTTCCTAGTCCAGCATTCAGCAGGATGGGAGGATGTTGTTCAGGCTATGTTCAGGCTATCCTGGCTAAGCATCCCGAGGCTTTTGATCCTGCTGACTTCCCAGCTCCTCACCCTCCTACTCCTCTAGAGTGCCTTCTGGCTGGGACATCTGATATGTGAAAGACGTGTGTCCTAAATCCAATCATGGATGATGAGTTAGGAGATACTTTGTTCAATCTGATTCAAGTTTGTTTAATTTAATAAAATGGTAATATATTTTATAACGGGCTTTATCTATTTAAAGTGTTTAAATTAGATGATCCATAGTTTAGAGTAAAGCTTTAATGGATTATGATGAGATCATTATAATGAGACCTTAAAGATGATAACTCTAAACTTAAATAGTTCCTGGTCGTAGGATAATTAATTGGTAGTTAATTAATCCGCAAAGATCGGTACATACTATGCTTGCTTCACTATGAAGGATGTCTGTTCTCATAGGCATTTGTGTGGTGACACTATAGCTAGTATGTAGGTGCTTATTAGGAATAAGTTCACTGAACATGACTCGATCAGTTGAACAACTAATGGAGTTCACTCATGTGTCAGTAGTTGTTCATATAGTGATGGTTGTACAAGTGTCCTTTGACTTGAGATCATCATAGTCATCTTGTGTACACTGAACTATACTTTGGTTTAGCTCTTAGTCTCGAGGGACAATAATTAGTGCTCTTCTGGGTATAGGAATTTGTGCACGAAGATAGTGAATGATCAATAAAGGATCTGTCCCTTCCAGTAAAGGAAGAGAATGTCCTATGTTATTCAATTTATGCTAGTTCAGGAATCTCTGGCCAGAGTGAATGAAATTAGAAAGAAGTTTCTAATTTGCATTAATCGGAACTAGGCATAGTGAATAGGAAAACATATGATTAAATTAAATAGGCTTGACACGAGATTCATGCCTTGTATTTAATCGGGACATTGTAGGGAAGAAGGAATTGATTGTACTGTAACTAGTCACTAAACAGGTTCTTGGTATTCTAAGCAGTGAATTCATATTATCCGGATAGTCGCGATATGTTGAGAAGCATCACTCACGATGTAGAATAAATATAATTAATCAGTTAATTATATTTAATGAATTATTAGAATTCGTATAAATAATAAATAAAAAATTTATTATTATTTATTTCTACTACCGGCTTAATATTGAACCTACAGGGTCACACCATAAAAGAATATTTTCTTTGATGAAAAGATTTAAATTATGAGAGAGGAAGAATTATTTTCTAAATAGTTTTGAAAAAGAAATAATGATTAAAATAGTTTTAATCATTATTAAAGCATTTTAGAAATGTGGGGTTAATATATATATATATAGATATATTATTAAAAACCCCTAGGAAAGCCCTATAAATAGAATGAGATAGTTCATTCTAAAGATAATCTTGTTTTTGTGAAAAACCTAGAAAAAGGATCTAGCCTCCATCTCTCTCTCTCTCTCTCTTTTTCTCTCTAAAAAGTCTTAGAGATTTTTTGAAGAATTCATCGAAGGAAAATTCTTGGTGGATACCGGTAGAGTGCTTCACACTCTGAGGAGCAACTGCTTGAAACCATCGATTTTAAAGCTTCGATTCGCAAGGTATGGTTACGATTCCCCTCACTCTAGATTTTATATATTTTTCTATATGTGCGATACATGGTTTTTACGGAATAAATGTTATATCACGCTTCCGCTCATCCGTAAATTCCTTCAATATGGAGGAGGATGACAGGATTTTGGATCATACACATTCATCACCTCCTAGTGATACTTCTGTCAATGATCCCGAAGCCACTGATCACACTTCAGGTTCCAGCTCAGGGGAGGAGACTGATACTGGGAGCAAAAGCGAGGGCAACTAGTTTTTTTTAGATTTACTTATCTTTAATGGCCGCATGTGGCTCATGTTACTCTTTATGTATTCTCAGCCTTCGGGCTTAACTTAAACTTTCTATCGGTTTAATTTCGAATCTTTTAGTTTCTTCCAACTCTTAGCTTTGCATGTTTACTAACAATTTATGCATGTCTTTAATCCCTTCGAGGGTTTCCAATTTGTATGAGCCCCGACCAAATACGTTCTTAACTCGGTATGGTCCTTCCCAATTTGGAGCCAACTTGCCTTTTTGTCCAACCCCAGATGCCTCAATCTTTCGGAGGACTAAGTCTCCTTGACGGAAGAATCTCTCTTTAACCTTTAGGTTATAGTAGAAAGATGCCCTTTTTTGATGTTCAACTACTTTAGCATTTGCCTCATCTCTAACTTCATCAATTAGATCTAAGGCCAGCCTCATGCCTTCTTGTTAGGTCCTGATAAGTTTGTAGAAGGGGGGTTGAATACAAACTTTACCGTTTTATCGAATTTGTCCTTTTAAAGATTTAACAATTTAGAACAAATTATTGCGGAATAAAAACTGAAACAATATTCAAGTTAAATAGAAACTCTATTAAACTTGAGGAGTGTTACAACTTTGATCACTGATTACAAAGAACTTAATAAAACAAATCTAGAATAAATTCGACATGAATTTATCTATTTTTGTAATAAAAAAGATCGAATACTAAAAAGTAGTTCGATATAAAATCTAGGGATTATGATCCGCTAGAAAGCTAAAGCAGTACAAGTGAAATGATCCTTATGAATTTAATGATAAGAACTTGTCAAGAATTAAATCACTGGCCGGAAATGAGTGCTTTGCAGTTGAAGAATTAATGAAGAATGTAATGCTTTTTGTTCTGTGTCTTTTCTTCTCTGTGTCTGCTTAATGTCAACTGCCTCTTTTCATTTATACAAATCACTTGTCAATCTCTTCCACGCGCCAATCCACTAGCAGATTGTATTTAGAAGACTTGCTGGAAAACTATGGAAATGGCCTTGGAAGACTCTCGGGAAGACAAGGTTTGTACTTAGAAGACAACCGGGAAGACAGTGGTTTGGCCTAGGAAGACTCTCGGGAAGACAGCCTTGGTAGTCTTCCTAGTTCAAAGAACTAAGTCTTCCTAGTTCAATCCTAAGTCTTCCTAGTTCAAATATATTCTAATTTAAATAATTAACTAAATAAATTATGTATTAAATTAATTCTTTGCAGAATTAATTTAATAAATAATATACTTAATAATATTAATTATTTATAAGAGAATAAATAGAACAAGTTGACTTCTCAATTAATTTCTTTTTATTCTAATTTAAATAATTAACTAAATAAATTATGTATTAAATTAATTCTTTGCAGAATTAATTTAATAAATAATTTACTCAATAGTATTAATTATTTATAAGAGAATAAATAGAATTAATTGACTTCCCAATTAATTCCAGAATCACTAAAAACTTAGATAAATAACAAACACAATAGTACGTTGACACTCGATGCACTGTCTGGTTCATGAGTGACTAACGACAATGTTTGTTCTTTATCTATTTGACTTTAAGCAGTGATTCACTTCCTTCTCATTCAAGAACTCCGTAATCAGTATCTTTTTCTGTCACCACTTGAAATCTCCGTCACTTTAATAAATCCACTGAGCTTGAATACTTCATTGAGGCTTGATCAATAAATTGAGCTTCTTTCAATGTAGAATCACTTCAAGTCTGTAGATGACTTTAATCTTCATTCTTTGACAGATATAACCTTCTGAGATTCCTGTGACAAATGATTTTTATTATTTACTTATTACATCTTAATTAAAGTTGAGTAGAATCCTCGGTGTTTACAAATAGGCCTGGACATATGCCTTTCAATCTCCCCCTATTTGTTTGTTAGACAATAACAACCAAATACCTCTAGAGGATAACTCAACTAAAACAAGAAAAGATAAGACTTTTAAGAGTCAAGCAAATAATAAAAAGTTCTGGATTAAATATAACAATTTCCAGATTCAAACAGTAACGATAAATACAAGATAGATGTTCCTCTAGACTGAACATATGAATACATTTAACCTATCTTGAATCACCTAAGCTCTAAACATTTAATATTTACAAACAGAGCTTCTTCAAATTTCAGACTCAATCATCTCTCCTTCTTCAAGTGCTTCAAGCAAATCCTTGTCCAGAACACGATCAGATTCAGAAGTAATGCCACTAGGTCTGACAGGTTGAGTTGTGACTTTCTTCAGCCTATTCTTCATTTGATGATATCTTTTGATATTTGCTATGCAATAGTCTTGAATCAAATCAGCAACTTCTGTCTTCTCTTGTGTAGCAAATCCTGAAGTCCTCAACATGTTCTCCAAGTAGACAAGATGCTTGGCAGGAAAATCCTTCAGAGATATTGGATCCACACCACAAGTCTGAAGTGCCCTTCCTTTAAAATTTTTTACTTCATAAGGCACTTCCACCACTTGTGGACTAGCTTTCATTGCAAAGTCTCTTAGCTGATCATGCAACAGCTCAGCTAATGGAGAAGTTCTTTTTACCTTGCACATGAAGACCCATAGTTCAGAGAGAGTTCTGCTTTCCAGAAGATTAAGAGACACTAAGAAAGTTCCCTCATTATGAGTATAAACATAGATCTTCAACTCCTCTCTAACTCTGTCATATCCAGTTGAGATCCTTGAAATCTCTGCATGAAGAGCTTTCATATATACTGTGTTGTCTGGATTGACCTTCTTGTATCTTTCCAACATGCTAAAAAACTTTCCATCATTATCTGACCCTATTGAATGTGAAAACATCTCTCTAGCTCTATCCCATTCTTCTCCAAGCTTCAGCCTCACATATAACTTCCTGTCCTTGATCTTTATATCATGAAGCCGTTGCTTTTCTTGATGTTCAGCTTTTTGGATAACTAGATGCTTTGAAATGATGTCAGAAACTTTAGCATTCTCCTCCTCTCTTCTCTTTAGATCAGCTTTCTGTCTTAACAGCTCAGCTTCACAGGCAGGATCCACTTCAGGTTCATCTTCCCAGTCAGCATAGTCAGCCTCTCCTTCAACCTCCACTTCACCAAAGATATCTTCAGGGTTTTCTTCAGATTCAATATTGTCAAACTCTCCCTGTTCACCTTGATAGTAGTCAGCATCAGAAAAAGTTAACCTCTGCTTCCCTTTGTCCTTTACAGAAACAGAACCTCCAGCTTCTCCTTCTCTTTGTTTCTCCACATTCTCCCCCTTAGTTGAGGAATCCTCTACAGTTTGAGCTGTGGAAGCCCTAGGATTCACCTCAGATGTTCTCCTTATCTCTCCTATTTCTCCTCTTTCATCAGCATCATCCTCATCCGCATCATCTCCCTCAAAGAAAATTCTTTGTACTTCAGTAGGTTGATGTGAATTCTTGATCATATCATACAAGTGCTTCATACCTTCATTCAGATGCTCCATTCCTCCTTCTATCCTGAAAATCCTTTCTTCATTAAACTTTTGATTTTCATCAGCTGTTTGCAGAATAAAGTCCACCTTGGTAGAAATGGCAGCTATCTCCCTGACACTCTCTGATATTTGAGCATTTGACATTGTAAGATCAGAGATGTCTGAAGCCACCAGTACTTGAGATTGTTGGATTGAATTAAGCTTCGGGAGGAGATTATTCTTCAATCCTTGTAGGTCATCTTTCACAGTACCCAGCTGATTTGATACAGAGGTGGTAGATTGTGCAACCACTTGTGCTTTTAGAATTGTGTTTTCAGCCTGGGTCTCTTGCAACTTCTTCTGTAGATCAGCTAGCTGTTTTAACAAAGCAGTGTTTGTGTCAGTGTGTGCACTCACTTCAATTGCTCTCAGTGGTGTTTCACTCAACTCACGTGCTTGTGTTTCACTCGGTGTTTGACTCATATCTCTCACCACTAACTGTCTGTCTAGATTCTCAGTGGATGTACCTGCAGGAAAAATCACCCTAGCCCCTTCAAGAGAGGTCAGTGGTGGTGCAATGGGAGTTCGCGAATCCCAATCCCCAAAGAATTCCAAATCAGATTGAATTTGAAACTGAATTGCTTCAGTGTTGGATTCATTAGGTTGCCTTCCACTTTCTCCAGTAAAAACTGCGAGTGGAAAATCCCTTAAGGGAGCCAGAGATGTTCCCTCTGGGAGGGGAGAAAATGATTCTATTTGATTTGGCAAAGAATCAAATTTTCCCTCAGATGCCTATGAAGGCACTTCTACCGTGACAATGGTAGGCACTGTAACCAGTTGCAGGTGCTCTGCTTTCACTGTGTCCTGAGTTTCATCTAATGAAATTGTTTACTCCCATTGTGAGTAATGAGAGTGTGCTTGACTCAGTACAAAGTGCCATGGCCCTATGGCGAATTTCAATAGATTCATCCTGTTGAGAGAATGTCTCTAGATACAGTTCATTGGCCATTTCAAAGTCCATATCCTATTGAGAGGATACAGATGGGCTGACAGATGCCTCAGTATATATTGAATTTCTTTAGAGGAGGCAGAGCTGTGGGATCACTCACTGTTTCAATCAAAATACTTCTTTGTTTAACATTTGATTTCTGTTTAGGCTGAGAGGTCAAGTAATGAAGTTGTAGACTCATTGTTTGGCTCTAAGACCTGGGATAAAGATTGTGGATCTACAATCCCTTGGTCAGCCCTAACAACCACTTGGGTTCAACAACAGTAAAAGAAGTGGATTGAGAGATAGAAAGTAATACTTGAATTGGATTTGGCACTGAATTTCCAGCTAAGCAAGAGCTAGATCAGAAATAATATATACAATATATTTACACAAACCAACTAAGACAAATAGAAAATAAAAGATAATAAATAATAATAATAAACTAAAATAATATATAATATATAAAAAAAAACTATTTACAGGAAACTATTTACATGAACTAAACAAGAATATTTGAATATTTTAAAATAAACAATTTTCAATAAAAATAGATTTCTCTACAATTTTAACTTGTAAAATTTGAGAAAAATATTTTTAAAGAAAATAATTCATCTTAACTTACTCAACCTAAGAAGCTTAACAATTAGACAAGACATGGCAATAATCTACAATCAACATGCATAAGAGAAAATGAGATGATAAAATAAATTTACAAGTGATTTAAAAATATATGCAACAAATGAACACTTGTAAATTTAATTAAGAACAAACATAAAAATAAACAAAGTTAATCACTAAAACTATTTAACATACCCAATTTACCAACCAATCTGGTAAATATGGATTCATCAAGAGATTTAGTGAAAATATCTGATGTTTGTTCCTCTGTGGGTACAAAGAGTAACTCCACAGTACCATTCATGACATGCTCTCGGATAAAATGATACCTGATGTCAATGTGCTTGGTTACTTGTGATTATGCCATCTTCATCTAGTTTATTTCTGAATACCCACCGAGTACCAACTACTTCCTTGTTCTTCGGTCTAGGTACCAGCTTCCAAACTTGTTGTTGTTCAATTTGATTGAGTTCATCTTGCATAGCAATCACCCAATCAGGATCACCTAGTGCTTCCTCAATCTTCTTTGATTTCATTTCAGAAAGAAACCCTGAATAATGATATTCATTTTGAGTAGCACTTCTAGTTCTGACTACAACACCTGGATCACCAATAATCAGCTCAAAAGGATGAGCTCTTTTCCAAACTGTTTATCTTGGAAGATTTGATATTGATGATTCGCCTTGTTCTACATTATGGTGTTGTGAATGACTAGTTGACCTTTCATTTCCTCCCCCTGAGTTGTTGCTTGATTGCCTTGATGATTCTTCTCCAGTGTTGGTGGTATCTCCATTGTTACCAGTGTTTCCACCACCATCACCATGATCATTATCATCATTGTTATTATCATCACCAGCAATAACTTCAGGTGGGGCTTCATCATCTGAATCTGAGTCTGGCAAGTTATCAAACTTCATTTTCTCAGATGACTCTGCTGTTTGGATATTAGGGAATGGTGTCATCAAATGTAACATTGATGTTCTTATTGACTGATAACATTTCTTGATTTCAAATAGGCCATATCCTCAGTTATACCCTTGCTGTTATCTCCAAAGGTAAGCACTGGGCCAGCTTTCACAACCACATCTGATAGCAGGGCTCTATCTCCGGTCATATGCCTTGAACAGCCACTGTCCAGAATCCACATAACTCGGTTTACCTGTTTAACTCCCTGCAATATCAGATTGATTAGTCCTTCTTCGGAGCCCAAAATTGATTGGGTCCGGCATACTTAAAGAACTGGCCTTTGTCAGGCAAAACAACATTTCTAACTAAAACTACTTCAACCTCTTTCACATAAGAGCGTTTCCATTTATAGCCAGCCTTAACACATTTCTGAGTAGGCTTAGGGATAAATGAATCCACTTTAATATTAGGAGGATCAGCAGTCTTAGCTTTAACATGCTTCTTATTATTAACATGTTGACGTGGAGCAGTCTTATCACTAGATACATGCTTTTTATTAAAGAAAGCATACATAATATTAAAAGCACAAGACATGCAATTACTCACACCACATGCTTTATGAGAAGAATTAATAATAGGCATGTTAGAACAATTGTTTTGATCCAACTTATGGATATCTGATTTAGTCTTTTTAGTTGTAGCAACTTTGACTGGAATATCAGATATGCACTTTTTGGATTGCTCAGCTTCTAAAGCAACATCTTCTTCATGAATCTCCTCATTAATAATAATAGAGTATTCATTCATAGGCTCTGCCTCAGACTCCTTACAGAAGGGTGTTTTAATACCCTTAAGTATATATGGAACAGCCTTCCCTTCAGATTTGAAGTTACAAGGGGAATTAATTCCAAGAAGTCAAATAGCCTCATTATAATCATACCCTATACTGACATGATTACCAACAGCTTGCTTATTCAGAATTTCTTTAGCAGTCTTACAAGAACTGAAATAAGCATTAGCTTTGGTCTTAAGCTCACTGATCTGATCTTTGAGAATGGTTTCCAGTTGAATATAACATTTAACCCTATTCTCAAGAAAAGCAATTTTCTCAGTAAGTTCATCCTGATTAACATGCACAAGTTTTAATTCTTTTAATTCCTTTTCAAGATTTGTGTTTAAAAGATTTATTCTATCATTTTCAGTGCGTGCACAACTTATGGTGCCACCAAGATGATAAATCATTTCAGCGTCAGTAAAGGTTACCTGTGACATGTATCTGGATGAAGTGCTTTCCTCTTTAGCCATTAAAGCAAGGTTCCCAATCTCACCTGCTTCTTCATCACTGTCAGTGTCATCCCAACTCTTTCCCTCAGCAACATAGGCCTTCCCAATCTTGTTCTTCTTGCTAGAATCAAATGTGTTTCTAGTCACTTGCTTTGGCTTTCTGCACTCAGTAGCAAAGTGACCCAACTCATTGCAATTGTAGCATCTGATTATACTCCTGTCCACAGTTCCAGTTTTGTAGCCACCCCTTGTGCCACTTGAAGATGAAGATCCACCTCTCTGAAATCTGGGTCTGAACTTAAGATTGGGATTCCTCTTGAATCTAAACTTCCCAAACTTTCTGACTATCAAAGCCAAATCACCATCCTCCAGCTGATCAAGTTCTTCCAAAGAATAGAAGTCACCACCAGATTGATCAATGGATGTTAATCCATATTCAGCATCAATAACATTCATGTGAGAACTGGAAGGTTGAACAGCCTTCACTTCCAGTTTCTGTGGGACTTCAGCAGCCAATGCAGTGGAGGTACCAACAATCCTTCCAGTTCCATACAGCTCCTTCTGTTGAATCTGCTCCAGCTCATAGGTCTTCAAGACACCATACAATCTTTCCAAAGCAAGCTCATTCATGTCTCTTGCTTCTCTAATAGCAGATATCTTGTGCTCCAAATGAGGTGGAAGTGTAAGAAGGAACTTCTTGTTAATCTCCTTGTTGGTGTAGTGCTTCCCATTGAGATTCAGATCATTGATTAATTTGTTGTATCTTTCAAACACCTGAGAGATACCTTCACCAGGGTTTGATCTGAAATGCTCATATTGTGAAGTGAGAATTTCCAGCATATTCTCCCTAACTTCCTCTGTCCCCTCATTGATTATCTCTATTGTTCCCCAAATGTGTTTGGCCGTTTCACAATTTAGAACATGATTATGCATGATAGGATCAAGACTCTCAATAAGGATCAATTGAAGACAGGAATCCAAGGTAACATCCTCTTTCTCATCAGGAGTGTATTCCTTGGGATCTTTAGGGTACATTCTAGCAGCCCTAGTCACAACATTATTCTCAACAACTTCAGGATCAATAATCATAGGGAGTTTGGGACCACTCTTCAGCACATCCAAGTATTTAGGATTTGCAACCTTAAGAAATAGGAGCATTTTCTTCTTCCACATTGGATAATGCTCCTTGCTGAATATTGGGATTTTAACTGTCCCCACTTTCTGTGCAGTAGACATCTTTTGAGATTTTTAGAAAAATAAAAAATTCAGAGTTAAGAAAAAAAATCTCAAACAATTGGATCTTTGATTAGTATATCAATCAAAAGGCTCTGATACCAATTGTTAGGTCCTGATAAGTTTGTAGAAGGGGGGTTGAATACAAACTTTACCGTTTTATCGAATTTGTCCTTTTAAAGATTTAACAATTTAGAACAAATTATTGCGGAATAAAAACTGAAACAATATTCAAGTTAAATAGAAACTCTATTAAACTTGAGGAGTGTTACAACTTTGATCACTGATTACAAAGAACTTAATAAAACAAATCTAGAATAAATTCGACATGAATTTATCTATTTTTGTAATAAAAAGGATCGAATACTAAAAAGTAGTTCGATATAAAATCTAGGGATTATGATCCGCTAGAAAGCTAAAGCAGTACAAGTGAAATGATCCTTATGAATTTAATGATAAGAACTTGTCAAGAATTAAATCACTGGCCGGAAATGAGTGCTTTGCAGTTGAAGAATTAATGAAGAATGTAATGCTTTTTGTTCTGTGTCTTTTCTTCTCTGTGTCTGCTTAATGTCAACTGCCTCTTTTCATTTATACAAATCACTTGTCAATCTCTTCCACGCGCCAATCCACTAGCAGATTGTATTTAGAAGACTTGCTGGAAAACTATGGAAATGGCCTTGGAAGACTCTCGGGAAGACAAGGTTTGTACTTAGAAGACAACCGGGAAGACAGTGGTTTGGCCTAGGAAGACTCTCGGGAAGACAGCCTTGGTAGTCTTCCTAGTTCAAAGAACTAAGTCTTCCTAGTTCAATCCTAAGTCTTCCTAGTTCAAATATATTCTAATTTAAATAATTAACTAAATAAATTATGTATTAAATTAATTCTTTGCAGAATTAATTTAATAAATAATATACTTAATAATATTAATTATTTATAAGAGAATAAATAGAACAAGTTGACTTCTCAATTAATTTCTTTTTATTCTAATTTAAATAATTAACTAAATAAATTATGTATTAAATTAATTCTTTGCAGAATTAATTTAATAAATAATTTACTCAATAGTATTAATTATTTATAAGAGAATAAATAGAATTAATTGACTTCCCAATTAATTCCAGAATCACTAAAAACTTAGATAAATAACAAACACAATAGTACGTTGACACTCGATGCACTGTCTGGTTCATGAGTGACTAACGACAATGTTTGTTCTTTATCTATTTGACTTTAAGCAGTGATTCACTTCCTTCTCATTCAAGAACTCCGTAATCAGTATCTTTTTCTGTCACCACTTGAAATCTCCGTCACTTTAATAAATCCACTGAGCTTGAATACTTCATTGAGGCTTGATCAATAAATTGAGCTTCTTTCAATGTAGAATCACTTCAAGTCTGTAGATGACTTTAATCTTCATTCTTTGACAGATATAACCTTCTGAGATTCCTGTGACAAATGATTTTTATTATTTACTTATTACATCTTAATTAAAGTTGAGTAGAATCCTCGGTGTTTACAAATAGGCCTGGACATATGCCTTTCAATCTCCCCCTATTTGTTTGTTAGACAATAACAACCAAATACCTCTAGAGGATAACTCAACTAAAACAAGAAAAGATAAGACTTTTAAGAGTCAAGCAAATAATAAAAAGTTCTGGATTAAATATAACAATTTCCAGATTCAAACAGTAACGATAAATACAAGATAGATGTTCCTCTAGACTGAACATATGAATACATTTAACCTATCTTGAATCACCTAAGCTCTAAACATTTAATATTTACAAACAGAGCTTCTTCAAATTTCAGACTCAATCATCTCTCCTTCTTCAAGTGCTTCAAGCAAATCCTTGTCCAGAACACGATCAGATTCAGAAGTAATGCCACTAGGTCTGACAGGTTGAGTTGTGACTTTCTTCAGCCTATTCTTCATTTGATGATATCTTTTGATATTTGCTATGCAATAGTCTTGAATCAAATCAGCAACTTCTGTCTTCTCTTGTGTAGCAAATCCTGAAGTCCTCAACATGTTCTCCAAGTAGACAAGATGCTTGGCAGGAAAATCCTTCAGAGATATTGGATCCACACCACAAGTCTGAAGTGCCCTTCCTTTAAAATTTTTTACTTCATAAGGCACTTCCACCACTTGTGGACTAGCTTTCATTGCAAAGTCTCTTAGCTGATCATGCAACAGCTCAGCTAATGGAGAAGTTCTTTTTACCTTGCACATGAAGACCCATAGTTCAGAGAGAGTTCTGCTTTCCAGAAGATTAAGAGACACTAAGAAAGTTCCCTCATTATGAGTATAAACATAGATCTTCAACTCCTCTCTAACTCTGTCATATCCAGTTGAGATCCTTGAAATCTCTGCATGAAGAGCTTTCATATATACTGTGTTGTCTGGATTGACCTTCTTGTATCTTTCCAACATGCTAAAAAACTTTCCATCATTATCTGACCCTATTGAATGTGAAAACATCTCTCTAGCTCTATCCCATTCTTCTCCAAGCTTCAGCCTCACATATAACTTCCTGTCCTTGATCTTTATATCATGAAGCCGTTGCTTTTCTTGATGTTCAGCTTTTTGGATAACTAGATGCTTTGAAATGATGTCAGAAACTTTAGCATTCTCCTCCTCTCTTCTCTTTAGATCAGCTTTCTGTCTTAACAGCTCAGCTTCACAGGCAGGATCCACTTCAGGTTCATCTTCCCAGTCAGCATAGTCAGCCTCTCCTTCAACCTCCACTTCACCAAAGATATCTTCAGGGTTTTCTTCAGATTCAATATTGTCAAACTCTCCCTGTTCACCTTGATAGTAGTCAGCATCAGAAAAAGTTAACCTCTGCTTCCCTTTGTCCTTTACAGAAACAGAACCTCCAGCTTCTCCTTCTCTTTGTTTCTCCACATTCTCCCCCTTAGTTGAGGAATCCTCTACAGTTTGAGCTGTGGAAGCCCTAGGATTCACCTCAGATGTTCTCCTTATCTCTCCTATTTCTCCTCTTTCATCAGCATCATCCTCATCCGCATCATCTCCCTCAAAGAAAATTCTTTGTACTTCAGTAGGTTGATGTGAATTCTTGATCATATCATACAAGTGCTTCATACCTTCATTCAGATGCTCCATTCCTCCTTCTATCCTGAAAATCCTTTCTTCATTAAACTTTTGATTTTCATCAGCTGTTTGCAGAATAAAGTCCACCTTGGTAGAAATGGCAGCTATCTCCCTGACACTCTCTGATATTTGAGCATTTGACATTGTAAGATCAGAGATGTCTGAAGCCACCAGTACTTGAGATTGTTGGATTGAATTAAGCTTCGGGAGGAGATTATTCTTCAATCCTTGTAGGTCATCTTTCACAGTACCCAGCTGATTTGATACAGAGGTGGTAGATTGTGCAACCACTTGTGCTTTTAGAATTGTGTTTTCAGCCTGGGTCTCTTGCAACTTCTTCTGTAGATCAGCTAGCTGTTTTAACAAAGCAGTGTTTGTGTCAGTGTGTGCACTCACTTCAATTGCTCTCAGTGGTGTTTCACTCAACTCACGTGCTTGTGTTTCACTCGGTGTTTGACTCATATCTCTCACCACTAACTGTCTGTCTAGATTCTCAGTGGATGTACCTGCAGGAAAAATCACCCTAGCCCCTTCAAGAGAGGTCAGTGGTGGTGCAATGGGAGTTCGCGAATCCCAATCCCCAAAGAATTCCAAATCAGATTGAATTTGAAACTGAATTGCTTCAGTGTTGGATTCATTAGGTTGCCTTCCACTTTCTCCAGTAAAAACTGCGAGTGGAAAATCCCTTAAGGGAGCCAGAGATGTTCCCTCTGGGAGGGGAGAAAATGATTCTATTTGATTTGGCAAAGAATCAAATTTTCCCTCAGATGCCTATGAAGGCACTTCTACCGTGACAATGGTAGGCACTGTAACCAGTTGCAGGTGCTCTGCTTTCACTGTGTCCTGAGTTTCATCTAATGAAATTGTTTACTCCCATTGTGAGTAATGAGAGTGTGCTTGACTCAGTACAAAGTGCCATGGCCCTATGGCGAATTTCAATAGATTCATCCTGTTGAGAGAATGTCTCTAGATACAGTTCATTGGCCATTTCAAAGTCCATATCCTATTGAGAGGATACAGATGGGCTGACAGATGCCTCAGTATATATTGAATTTCTTTAGAGGAGGCAGAGCTGTGGGATCACTCACTGTTTCAATCAAAATACTTCTTTGTTTAACATTTGATTTCTGTTTAGGCTGAGAGGTCAAGTAATGAAGTTGTAGACTCATTGTTTGGCTCTAAGACCTGGGATAAAGATTGTGGATCTACAATCCCTTGGTCAGCCCTAACAACCACTTGGGTTCAACAACAGTAAAAGAAGTGGATTGAGAGATAGAAAGTAATACTTGAATTGGATTTGGCACTGAATTTCCAGCTAAGCAAGAGCTAGATCAGAAATAATATATACAATATATTTACACAAACCAACTAAGACAAATAGAAAATAAAAGATAATAAATAATAATAATAAACTAAAATAATATATAATATATAAAAAAAAACTATTTACAGGAAACTATTTACATGAACTAAACAAGAATATTTGAATATTTTAAAATAAACAATTTTCAATAAAAATAGATTTCTCTACAATTTTAACTTGTAAAATTTGAGAAAAATATTTTTAAAGAAAATAATTCATCTTAACTTACTCAACCTAAGAAGCTTAACAATTAGACAAGACATGGCAATAATCTACAATCAACATGCATAAGAGAAAATGAGATGATAAAATAAATTTACAAGTGATTTAAAAATATATGCAACAAATGAACACTTGTAAATTTAATTAAGAACAAACATAAAAATAAACAAAGTTAATCACTAAAACTATTTAACATACCCAATTTACCAACCAATCTGGTAAATATGGATTCATCAAGAGATTTAGTGAAAATATCTGATGTTTGTTCCTCTGTGGGTACAAAGAGTAACTCCACAGTACCATTCATGACATGCTCTCGGATAAAATGATACCTGATGTCAATGTGCTTGGTTACTTGTGATTATGCCATCTTCATCTAGTTTATTTCTGAATACCCACCGAGTACCAACTACTTCCTTGTTCTTCGGTCTAGGTACCAGCTTCCAAACTTGTTGTTGTTCAATTTGATTGAGTTCATCTTGCATAGCAATCACCCAATCAGGATCACCTAGTGCTTCCTCAATCTTCTTTGATTTCATTTCAGAAAGAAACCCTGAATAATGATATTCATTTTGAGTAGCACTTCTAGTTCTGACTACAACACCTGGATCACCAATAATCAGCTCAAAAGGATGAGCTCTTTTCCAAACTGTTTATCTTGGAAGATTTGATATTGATGATTCGCCTTGTTCTACATTATGGTGTTGTGAATGACTAGTTGACCTTTCATTTCCTCCCCCTGAGTTGTTGCTTGATTGCCTTGATGATTCTTCTCCAGTGTTGGTGGTATCTCCATTGTTACCAGTGTTTCCACCACCATCACCATGATCATTATCATCATTGTTATTATCATCACCAGCAATAACTTCAGGTGGGGCTTCATCATCTGAATCTGAGTCTGGCAAGTTATCAAACTTCATTTTCTCAGATGACTCTGCTGTTTGGATATTAGGGAATGGTGTCATCAAATGTAACATTGATGTTCTTATTGACTGATAACATTTCTTGATTTCAAATAGGCCATATCCTCAGTTATACCCTTGCTGTTATCTCCAAAGGTAAGCACTGGGCCAGCTTTCACAACCACATCTGATAGCAGGGCTCTATCTCCGGTCATATGCCTTGAACAGCCACTGTCCAGAATCCACATAACTCGGTTTACCTGTTTAACTCCCTGCAATATCAGATTGATTAGTCCTTCTTCGGAGCCCAAAATTGATTGGGTCCGGCATACTTAAAGAACTGGCCTTTGTCAGGCAAAACAACATTTCTAACTAAAACTACTTCAACCTCTTTCACATAAGAGCGTTTCCATTTATAGCCAGCCTTAACACATTTCTGAGTAGGCTTAGGGATAAATGAATCCACTTTAATATTAGGAGGATCAGCAGTCTTAGCTTTAACATGCTTCTTATTATTAACATGTTGACGTGGAGCAGTCTTATCACTAGATACATGCTTTTTATTAAAGAAAGCATACATAATATTAAAAGCACAAGACATGCAATTACTCACACCACATGCTTTATGAGAAGAATTAATAATAGGCATGTTAGAACAATTGTTTTGATCCAACTTATGGATATCTGATTTAGTCTTTTTAGTTGTAGCAACTTTGACTGGAATATCAGATATGCACTTTTTGGATTGCTCAGCTTCTAAAGCAACATCTTCTTCATGAATCTCCTCATTAATAATAATAGAGTATTCATTCATAGGCTCTGCCTCAGACTCCTTACAGAAGGGTGTTTTAATACCCTTAAGTATATATGGAACAGCCTTCCCTTCAGATTTGAAGTTACAAGGGGAATTAATTCCAAGAAGTCAAATAGCCTCATTATAATCATACCCTATACTGACATGATTACCAACAGCTTGCTTATTCAGAATTTCTTTAGCAGTCTTACAAGAACTGAAATAAGCATTAGCTTTGGTCTTAAGCTCACTGATCTGATCTTTGAGAATGGTTTCCAGTTGAATATAACATTTAACCCTATTCTCAAGAAAAGCAATTTTCTCAGTAAGTTCATCCTGATTAACATGCACAAGTTTTAATTCTTTTAATTCCTTTTCAAGATTTGTGTTTAAAAGATTTATTCTATCATTTTCAGTGCGTGCACAACTTATGGTGCCACCAAGATGATAAATCATTTCAGCGTCAGTAAAGGTTACCTGTGACATGTATCTGGATGAAGTGCTTTCCTCTTTAGCCATTAAAGCAAGGTTCCCAATCTCACCTGCTTCTTCATCACTGTCAGTGTCATCCCAACTCTTTCCCTCAGCAACATAGGCCTTCCCAATCTTGTTCTTCTTGCTAGAATCAAATGTGTTTCTAGTCACTTGCTTTGGCTTTCTGCACTCAGTAGCAAAGTGACCCAACTCATTGCAATTGTAGCATCTGATTATACTCCTGTCCACAGTTCCAGTTTTGTAGCCACCCCTTGTGCCACTTGAAGATGAAGATCCACCTCTCTGAAATCTGGGTCTGAACTTAAGATTGGGATTCCTCTTGAATCTAAACTTCCCAAACTTTCTGACTATCAAAGCCAAATCACCATCCTCCAGCTGATCAAGTTCTTCCAAAGAATAGAAGTCACCACCAGATTGATCAATGGATGTTAATCCATATTCAGCATCAATAACATTCATGTGAGAACTGGAAGGTTGAACAGCCTTCACTTCCAGTTTCTGTGGGACTTCAGCAGCCAATGCAGTGGAGGTACCAACAATCCTTCCAGTTCCATACAGCTCCTTCTGTTGAATCTGCTCCAGCTCATAGGTCTTCAAGACACCATACAATCTTTCCAAAGCAAGCTCATTCATGTCTCTTGCTTCTCTAATAGCAGATATCTTGTGCTCCAAATGAGGTGGAAGTGTAAGAAGGAACTTCTTGTTAATCTCCTTGTTGGTGTAGTGCTTCCCATTGAGATTCAGATCATTGATTAATTTGTTGTATCTTTCAAACACCTGAGAGATACCTTCACCAGGGTTTGATCTGAAATGCTCATATTGTGAAGTGAGAATTTCCAGCATATTCTCCCTAACTTCCTCTGTCCCCTCATTGATTATCTCTATTGTTCCCCAAATGTGTTTGGCCGTTTCACAATTTAGAACATGATTATGCATGATAGGATCAAGACTCTCAATAAGGATCAATTGAAGACAGGAATCCAAGGTAACATCCTCTTTCTCATCAGGAGTGTATTCCTTGGGATCTTTAGGGTACATTCTAGCAGCCCTAGTCACAACATTATTCTCAACAACTTCAGGATCAATAATCATAGGGAGTTTGGGACCACTCTTCAGCACATCCAAGTATTTAGGATTTGCAACCTTAAGAAATAGGAGCATTTTCTTCTTCCACATTGGATAATGCTCCTTGCTGAATATTGGGATTTTAACTGTCCCCACTTTCTGTGCAGTAGACATCTTTTGAGATTTTTAGAAAAATAAAAAATTCAGAGTTAAGAAAAAAAATCTCAAACAATTGGATCTTTGATTAGTATATCAATCAAAAGGCTCTGATACCAATTGTTAGGTCCTGATAAGTTTGTAGAAGGGGGGTTGAATACAAACTTTACCGTTTTATCGAATTTGTCCTTTTAAAGATTTAACAATTTAGAACAAATTATTGCGGAATAAAAACTGAAACAATATTCAAGTTAAATAGAAACTCTATTAAACTTGAGGAGTGTTACAACTTTGATCACTGATTACAAAGAACTTAATAAAACAAATCTAGAATAAATTCGACATGAATTTATCTATTTTTGTAATAAAAAGGATCGAATACTAAAAAGTAGTTCGATATAAAATCTAGGGATTATGATCCGCTAGAAAGCTAAAGCAGTACAAGTGAAATGATCCTTATGAATTTAATGATAAGAACTTGTCAAGAATTAAATCACTGGCCGGAAATGAGTGCTTTGCAGTTGAAGAATTAATGAAGAATGTAATGCTTTTTGTTCTGTGTCTTTTCTTCTCTGTGTCTGCTTAATGTCAACTGCCTCTTTTCATTTATACAAATCACTTGTCAATCTCTTCCACGCGCCAATCCACTAGCAGATTGTATTTAGAAGACTTGCTGGAAAACTATGGAAATGGCCTTGGAAGACTCTCGGGAAGACAAGGTTTGTACTTAGAAGACAACCGGGAAGACAGTGGTTTGGCCTAGGAAGACTCTCGGGAAGACAGCCTTGGTAGTCTTCCTAGTTCAAAGAACTAAGTCTTCCTAGTTCAATCCTAAGTCTTCCTAGTTCAAATATATTCTAATTTAAATAATTAACTAAATAAATTATGTATTAAATTAATTCTTTGCAGAATTAATTTAATAAATAATATACTTAATAATATTAATTATTTATAAGAGAATAAATAGAACAAGTTGACTTCTCAATTAATTTCTTTTTATTCTAATTTAAATAATTAACTAAATAAATTATGTATTAAATTAATTCTTTGCAGAATTAATTTAATAAATAATTTACTCAATAGTATTAATTATTTATAAGAGAATAAATAGAATTAATTGACTTCCCAATTAATTCCAGAATCACTAAAAACTTAGATAAATAACAAACACAATAGTACGTTGACACTCGATGCACTGTCTGGTTCATGAGTGACTAACGACAATGTTTGTTCTTTATCTATTTGACTTTAAGCAGTGATTCACTTCCTTCTCATTCAAGAACTCCGTAATCAGTATCTTTTTCTGTCACCACTTGAAATCTCCGTCACTTTAATAAATCCACTGAGCTTGAATACTTCATTGAGGCTTGATCAATAAATTGAGCTTCTTTCAATGTAGAATCACTTCAAGTCTGTAGATGACTTTAATCTTCATTCTTTGACAGATATAACCTTCTGAGATTCCTGTGACAAATGATTTTTATTATTTACTTATTACATCTTAATTAAAGTTGAGTAGAATCCTCGGTGTTTACAAATAGGCCTGGACATATGCCTTTCACTTCTTCATTTTTATCTGGCTCATAAGCTTCGACTCTTGGAGATGTGTGAGTAATCTCCACTGGAACCACTGCTTCTGCCCCATATGCCAACAAAAAGGGGGTTGCTCAAACTCTCCCAATTCAATAGCCCATTTGATCAACCTTCCACTAACTTGAGTACTGTACAAGATGTTTCTTAGAGGCTGATTGGTCAAGACTTCTATCTTGTGTACCTGGAAGTATGGGCGTAGCTTTCTTGAGGCCATGATCAGGGCTAAAGCAAACTTCTCTATCATAGAGTAGTTTATTTATGCTTCATGTAGAATCATGCTTACGTAATATATGGGCTTCTGAACTTTCAATTCCTCTTTAACCAAAACAGCTCCAAGAGCAGTGTTAGAAACTTCCAGGTATAAGTAGAGAATTTCTCCTGGTTTTGGTTTTGCCAACAATGGTGCCTCAGCCATGTACTTCTTCAAAGCCACAAAGGCCTCCTGGCTTTCTGTTGTCCATTCAAAGTTTTTCACGTTCTTGAGTGCTTTAAAGAAAGGTAAGCACTTTTATCCTGACTTGTAGATGAATCTCCCCAATGCAGCTACTCTTCCTGTTAGTTTCTGAACATCCTTTACGGACTGTGGAGGCTCCATATCCAGGATTGCTTTGATTTTATCGGGGTTAGCCTCAATTCCTCGTTTAGAAAACATTAGGCCTAATAACTTTCCTGACCCAACGCCAAAGGCACACTTTGCTGGATTCAACATCATCCTATGGTGCCTCAGCACTTCAAATGCTTCTCGTAGATGGTTTATATGATCAGCCTTATCGAGGCTTTTAACCAACATGTCATCCATACAGACCTCCATGGTTTTTCCAATCAGGTGTTCAAAAATTTTGTTCACCAACCTTTGATAAGTTGCTCCTGCATTGTTAAGCCCAAATGCCATAACCAAATAACAGTAAACACCAAAGTCAGTGATGAATGATACCTTGGAGATGTCGTCTTTGTGCATTTTGATTTGGTTGTATCCACTGAAGCCATCCATGAAGCTTAACATCTCATGCCCAGCTGTGGCGTCTATCAGAGTATCAATTCTTGGCAAGGGAAAATAATCCTTAGGACATGCATCATTCAAGTCTGTGAAGTCCATAGGGATGGCAATCGGGTCTGGTCGGCTCGGGTTTGGCATTATCCAAATCCAAACCCGATTTTTTTAACCAAACCCGAACCCGAAAAATACCCGAAAATTAATATCCAAATCCAATCCAATGGATTTTGGTTCGGGTTTGGATATACCCGAAACCAGAAATTTTTTGAATTGGATTTGGATAATATCCGAAACCCGAAACCCGAAAATTATTGGATTTGGATAATACCCGAAACCCGAAAATAAAAATCCAAAATTTAAACAAATTTAACAGAAGTCAGCATTTCAGTAACATTTAGAAATTAGCAATCCAAGTCTCCAAGTCCAAGATACAACCTTTCCATGAGCATGACAAAATATCATCTGGATCCAAATTCAAAGCATATTACAATCTCAAATTATTAAATAAGATGGTTCTGCCTGTAACAATGGCATATATATATTACTTGGTTGTGTATAAATTTAGTAGCATATGATATAAATTTTTTAGTAGTCTTATAGTGTTAATAGTGAGTGAGTACGATTACTTGGTTTTGTATAAATTTAGAGCATATGATATAGGGTATAGGGTATAAGGTTTAGGGTTTAGGGTTTAGAATTTAGGGTAAGTGGGTAACCCCTAAACTTTGAAATTTCTAATCTTTTTCTTATATAATTAAAATTTTTGAATCTATTTATAATTGATAGGTTGATAGGTTAGGGTCTGTATGAATTTTATATTATATATATATATTCGGGTTTTTTTCGGGTTTCGGGTTCGGATCGGGTTTCAGAGTTTCAGATATTCGGGTTTTTTTTCGGGTTTCGGGTTCGGATCGGGTTTCGGATTTCGGATCGGTATATGTAAAATCCAATCCAAATATTTTCGGGTATAAAAATCAAATCCATATCCAAATCCAAATCCAAAAAATCGGGTTCGATATATCCAAAAAATCGGGTTTCGAATCGGGTATCCATCGGGTCGGATAATTTTGCCATCCCTAGAAGTCCACACACATCCTCCATTTTCCATTGGCCTTTTTGACCATCACTGGGTTAGCCAACCATTGTGGGAATTGAATTTCTTCAATAAACCCTGCTTCCAAAAGCTTATGTACTTCCTGCTTGATGGCCTCTTGCCTCTCTAGAGCAAAATTTCTCTTCTTCTGTTTCACAGTTTTCCTTTCAGGATTTACATTCAATTTGTGTGTTATCAACTAGGGATCAATCCCTGGCATGTCGGGCGCTGTCCAAGCAAAAACATCGTTATTTTCTTGAAGAAAAGATATGATCTTGCTCTTCAATGGTTCAGATAACAATGCTCCAATGTAAGTGACTTTTTCTGGTTCACCAGGAACTAAGGGAATGGGGATTAAATCCTCAATCAGTTTCCCCCTTCTATCTTCATTGTCTCTAGTGTCCATATCTTCAATGGGAAGAACCTGCCCCCCAACTCCATCAGGCCTCAACGCGGATACGTAACAACTTCTGGCCATTCTTTGATCACCCCGTTCCTCACCAATTCCATTTCTAGTTGGGAACTTGATTTTCAGATGGTAAGATGAGGCTACAGCCTTGAATGCATGAAGGCCCGTTCTTCCAAGGATCGCATTGTAGGTTGAAGTTGCCTTTATAACTATGAAATTCAACATTTTAGTAGACGTATTTGACCCCTGCCCCATTGTCATAGGGAGTTGGATTGTGCCTTCCACCTTCGACTCCACTCCATTGAATCCATATATGGGCATATTTCGAGGGTGTCAACTGAGAGTCGGTATAGCCCATCTTGATAAAAGCATCATGGAACAAGATGTCCACTGAAGCTCCATTGCCAACCAAAACTCCCTTCGTTTCAGAATTGCCTATCACAGGTACGATGACTAAGGGGTCATCGTGGGGAAACTTCACTCCTTCTAAGTCAGAATCATCAAAACCTATTGTTATTTCCGTTCTGGCACGCTTCGGTGCTTCTCCAACCACAGTCATTACCTCTCGGGCATAGGCTTTCCTTGAGTTTCGGGAGAACCCAGCAGCAGTTGGTCCTCTAAATATCATGTTGATGACAGGCCCTCGGGGTTTGGGATTACGATCTTGATCGTTGTCCCTTTTGTCGTAATCCTTCCTTTCGTAGTTTCCTCTTTGACTCCCTTGATTTCCATCCTTAGTGAAATTATTGAGTTTTTCTCTTCGAATCAAAAACTCGATCTCATCTTTCAGTTGTCTGCAATCATCCGTGTCATGACCAACTTCTTTGTGGAACCGACAGAATTGGTTTTGATTCCTTTTAGATATGTCAGTCCTCAGTGGCTTCGGCCATCGGAGATCCTCTTCCTTTTCTATTTCCTTCAGAATTTGGCTCTTGGGAGTGTTTAATCTTGCATACTCCGTGAACCTTGGCCCAAAATTGTTCCTCTTAGGTGGAGAATCAGAATCCTTTGACGTTCTAGGAAACTTTTCCTTAACATCGTATTCCTGGGTCTCCTTTCTTTTCTTTGAATTTCCACTGTCACCAGCAGCGGGTTCATACATTCTCATGCTTTCTTCAGCCTTGATGTACTTTCCGGCTCTATCTTGGAGCTTCAATATGCTCTCGGGTGGATGCTTTGCCAAGTATCTCTTGAAGTGATCATCAGTGGTTCCTTGTTGCAGGGCTATCATAGCTACTTTGTCCTCCAAGTCCGGGACTTTCAGAGCCTCCCTAGTGAATCGATTTATATAGTCTCTTAAGGCTTCATTCCTTCTTTGTTGGATTCCCAAGAGAGACGCAAAGCTTTTCTCATGCACTCTTCCACTAATAAATTGGTTGATAACCGCCTTGTTCAGTTCCTTAAAAGACCCAATAGAATTGGGAGGTAGACGGCTATACTAACGTTGGGCCATGCCTGCTAAGGTTTGAGGGAACGCCCTGCACTTGATCGCATCATTGGTTGGCTGCAACATCAGTGCATTAGAGAAGGTTCTCACGTGATTCGCGGGATCTCCCGTTCCATCATAAGCTTTGATCGTTGGCATCTTAAATTTCCTGGATATGTTAGCTTTCATGATGTCCTGAGTAAATGGTGGTGTAGGATCATCAGGATCTCCTAGGGGCAAAAAAACACTAGAATCACCCTTTGGGGCTTCAGCCCTCTTGGTTCTTCTTGGTGCCGGATCTAAATTAATCACCGGGACTCTTCTAGTTGCTTGGCTTTGTGCTTTGGCGGCCTCCTCTTCAGCCAGTAATTTCTTGAGTCTTGCAGCCTCTGCCTCATGGGCTACAATCTTTTCCTTGGTAGTTTGCTCCCGATTCGTTTGGGAAGAACGTCTTCTCCTTGGGACAAGATCTCTCTCTTCTCCAGTTGAGTCATTCTCATCCTCAGTGTAGGGTCCCGAGTAATCTTGAATCAAAGGGGTCCGTCGAGTTTGAGTTTGTTGGTTTTTGGGTCCCAGACCTTGTATGTAAGGGGAACATATGCTTCATGGTAAGTGGGATTGAGACCACTGCTGCCCACCGTGGGTCGAGGGGGCATACCATAGGTTGGCATCCCTAAGGTTTGAGTTGCGTATTGGGGGAGATCTGTGGTATGAAGTTGAAGGCTACGTGGTGCATTCACGAGTAGTGGGGAGGTTGTGATTGTTTGCTGGAGAGTGGTCTCTTGTGGATTAGGTCCATGAACGACCATTTGTAGGGGATTCGTCCCTTCAACCGAAATCGGGATTTCTGGTCCTTGGGTAGTGGTGAGGGGGATATTCGCCCCTTCTGTGCCAATAGTTGGCGGTGGTTGGCTTCATTGAGTACCTGCCTCAGAGGTGAGAGGAAGTCCTTCAGAAGTTTGAGTTTCTCGAATCGTTCTTCGTGTGTTTGCCATGGTTGATGTTGTCTTCCCACAGACGGCGCCAAATGTTGTGGAATAAAAAACGTACTTGTAAATTTACTGCTAGGGTTTAAGAGCTTTCGAGCTTTTAATGGCTGGTCACGTGTTTCGTGGCTAAATCTGCCCTCATAAGATGCCTACGTATCTCAATCAATGCTGAGAATCAAGCCAAAAAACGTAGTTCTGATGTGAAGGACCAGGGTCCTTATATAGGCGTCCGGAGCCTCGTATTTAGAGTAGGTTTAGGAGACTTAGCGAACAAGTCTCTTTCTTGACTGTGGATAAGTATTGTATTTCTTGGCGGGCAAGCCTTTTCCTTGTTGTAGGATAAGGACTGTGACTAATTATTTCTTTTAATTGAGATTCTAGATCCTTCTTTGAAGAATTTACCATATTTTGGACTACTTTCATGAGCTGTATATTTTCCCTATTAATTAATTACGAAATTAATAAATAATTAGGGTTTCAGAGCTTGTTTATTGGGCCGTATTCTTGGACTAATCTAGGTCTAATTAATACATCATTAATTATACTTCTAGGGTTATTTTTTAGCCCATATCAGAAAGAGTATTGCACAATTAATTTTTGACAGGACAATACTCATTAACAAAAACCACTAGTTTTATAAAATTTATTTTTCAAAATTGTGTCACTTTTAAAGTTCTCCAAATATAAAGTTAAAATGATAAAACAACTAAATTTTTGATTTAATTATAGAATATCTTAATTCGGTATTATACTACATAATAATGTATGATTTGTTATTTTGTTCCCTTGAAAATATAGACTATAAAACTTCACAATATAAGCAAAATTAAGTTATATACAAAATATTAGACATATTTTTTGTAAGAAAATGTTAAAGATACAAAATTAATTTTCATTATAAAATGTCAATTAAATAGAAAATTAAATAGAAATAGATCTCCTTATATTTACACTACAAAATCAATCAAAATATTCTAATATGTCATATCATCCCAACCACGCTATCAATATACTTATATAAAGGAGGATACGCGGGAGATGAGATGGCATCTCTAAGATCATCTCAATCTATTTTTCTAATTTTTTTAGAGGTTTACAATTTTAAATACTAATAAATCAAAACATATTTTTTAGCATATTAGAAGTAGAATAGTTGTTCGAAGTTATAGAGGAGAAGATTTCGAATTTATAGAGAAGACATATAAATAAAGTTCTATTTGAAGTAGAGTAGGTGTTCGAATTTATAAATGAGAATAGTTCGAATTTATAGGTAAGCCATAAAATTAGAAGTTCTATTAAAAGCAGAATAGATGTTCGAATTTATAGAAGAGAAGAGTTCAAATTTATAAAAAATACATACAATTAAAAGTTTTATTAGAAGTAAAATAGGTGTTTGTAGATATAATTAAAAGTTCTATTCGAAGTAGAATAAGTGTGCGAATTTATAAAGGAGAATAATTCGAATTATAGGAAAAATATATAGTTAAAAGTTATATTGGAAGTGAAATAGGATTGTTAATTTATATAGGTGTTTTTTCAACGAAAAAGTGGCTCATTATAAAAGAGTATGTTAACATAAAAATTAATATATAAGACAAGTATATATTCAATATATTAAATTTGAAATTTTGATCTTAAAAAGTAAAGCGTGTTTCACGGGAGAACGACTATTAGGGAGTACCAAGTAATTTTTGTAATTTAATTGATAAATATATTTTTTCTAACGAACGACTCATTAGAAAAAAGAGTATGTTAACATGATAATTAATATATAACACAAGTATTCAATATATTAAATTTGAGATATTGATATTAAAAAGGAAAGACGTTTTACGGGAGGACGACTTATTAGAGAGGATCAAATAATTTTTGTAATTTAATTAATGAAATTTTTAAAAAAAATTATGACACCGTCGCGAAACACGATTTTTTCAACTAGATTTAAAATAATTTTGTATATTCAATTTTATACCCATAACGTTGCTCCTATAAATTACATGGAGTATGGACGGCTCGTTTGACCATTGATGATTGGTTTCTGTTTCGTCCGGGGGCGGTTCTAACCCGCACGTGCCCCTCGATTTTTTCTTAAACACATGATATTCACTTTATAAAATAGAGGGTCATTGTTCCGAGAACTAAGTCTTAGAGAACGGGGAGAACATATATTTTATTATAGAATCTTATAAATAATTTTAATTTTTTTACATAGAATATATAATTTTTTTAAATTTGATTCTGCTGCAGAATCATTTTGGATAGATTTGATTACGTTGTAGAATCATTTTGGACTATTTGACTAATTTTCAATTATATTTTTTAAAAAAAGGAGTTTAATTTCGTTTTTTGATTTAATAATTAAAATTTATAATCATATCTAATAAAAAATGTGATAAAAATATGTATTATTAATATTTATGTATTGGTTCTCTGCCGGACTCTCTATATAAGAAGTTCTCTTTGGAATGCCTACCAAAGTAGAGAGTTTATGGCAATACTTAAATTAAAAGTATGCTAGTATTAATCTACTCCATCCGTTTTTTTATATGTTGTTTGATTTTTTGCATATATTTCAAGTTGCTTTTGATCGGGTACTTAAATTTTATTATTTTTAAATTATTTTTTTGAATAAAAGTATATAAAGGACAATTTAATTCAAAGAAAGAAAATTTAAAAATAATAATTTAAGTACCCGTTCAAAGCAAATATGTGCAAAAAAGTCAAGCGTCATATAAAAAGAAACGATGACAGGACAGTACTCATTAACAAAAACCACTAGTTTTATAAAATTTATTTTTCAAAATTGTGTCACTTTAAAAGTTCTTCAAATATAAAGTTAAAATGATAAAACAACTAAATTTTTGATTTAATTATTGCATATCTTAATTGGGTATTATACTACATAATAATGTATGATTTGTTATTTTGTTCCCTTGAAAATATAGACTATAAAACTTCACAATATAAGCAAAATTAAGTTATATACACAATATTAGACATATTTTTTGTAAGAAAATGTTAGAGATACAAAATTAATTTTCATTATAAAATGTCAATTAAATAGAAATAGATCTCCTTATATTTACACTAACAAAATCAATTGAAATATTCTATAATATCATATCACTACTCCTATAAATTACTTCTTGGCAAGGCTAAACATTGAATCTTGGGGTTTAAGTTAATATATACATCATTACCTGTAACAAACATTGCTTCCATGATCAATTTATGTTTCATGTCTCTCGCCTTTACTTACAGTCAGAAAAAAGATTCTATTTATTTGTCTTCTTTAATTACATAAATTATTATTATTATAAATATTTTATTGCACTCCTAGTTTATATGTCTTAGTTATTATAAGATCAATTGATGCAACTTTAGCTAATAATTAAGGTTTTTTTAATTTTAAAAAACTAAAAAATACATATTAAAAGTAACTTAAATATACATTTTAAATAAATTTTTGTAAATTGTATATTATAATTTTCAATTAGTTATAATAAGTTATTAACCAAAAAAATTCAAACAAAAATTGGAAGGGAGGATGTATTACTTTTCTTTCGACTATATATAACAGGGATGCCTCTTTATTTTAATGGCTAGATTTTAGAATGGCCGATGATTGGGCCATTTGTTTTCAACTGATTGGTGATGAACGAGGTGGATATGAATCGATCAGCTTATTCAGGGCATTTGGTTGCACTTTTTTGTTCGGAATGAATCATAAGGGATTGAATCATTAGGTTTCAAAACTCTATCTGAGCGATTCACACCATGTCCCGAATAGACCGTAACAAAGACTTTCACTCTACAATTTATAAATATTTTCCCAGTTCATTCAACTAGGTTAGTTTATTATAATTATTTACAAATTCTTTTAGTTTATAATTTATATCTTTTTGTTTGGATGACCAAAATAAAAATTCAAACCAAATTGTAAAATTTAAATTACTAATTAAATGTCAGCCAAATATGTTTCCACTTATATCATGCATGTAAATTGAAGAATATATCTAGGGGTTAGCAAAATCGGATATCCGGTCCGGTTTATAAAAATCGGATCGGATATCTGGTTTTTCGGATTGTGAAAAATCTATTCCGGTTCCGGATCCGGTTTAACCGGATATCCGAATTTCGGATATCCGTTTAAACCGGATCGAAAAACGGATAATCTGAATCCGAATTAATTAATTAAAATATATTTTAAGTTGTAAAAAAATATTAAATTTTATTATATTTTGATAGGTTCTTGTTAACTTTAAAAATTTTAAATTGATTAATAACATTTTAGACATCAAAATCTCATATATTAACACATTTATAAATTTATTTGTTTCCTAATTTTTATTTTAACCCATCAAATTATCATTCATTTGTTTAATATGTATTTGTACGTGGTCCTGAGGTGGGTAATAGATCCAATGAGATCCAGCCTGTAGTCTAGTCTCTGGAAGGTCATAGTGGCCTTCGAAAGAGGGAGAAATCTCGCTTGCTTATCAACTTAGCAAAAACAAAATATGTACTTCTACGACTTTTTTAAAGATATTAATAGCACGTTCACTCTCGAATTTATTTTATTAAATGAAATAATAATATTAAACGAGAACACTTTTTCATTAACTTCGTTCTAAAATTTTATTAACTAAGATTACGAAGTTTTTCACGTATAGATGTATGGTATTGTGTTTATAAATGCGCACTCAAATATATAATTTCATGTGTATCATTTCGATTTTACACCTAGAATGTTTATAAACTCGATCAATGCACACAAACTTAGTAATTTATTAGTAATAATTTATTACTTAATCTAATATATCATATGTTGAATTATTTGTCTTTAATATTATTCATTATACATATATAAATATATTATTTTTTAAGATATATTGAAAACCAGATCGGATCCGGATATCCGGTTTTATATAAAGTTGTGATCCGGATCCGAATCCGAATTTATAAAAAAATCCGGATTGGATATCCGGTCCGGTTTTTTTGGATCAGAAATCCAAATTTTCGGATTTTTAAAATCGGATACTGGATCGAAAATTAAGATAATCCGGTTTTCTGATTTTTATGCTCACCCCTAAATATATCTACACATTATTTATAAAAGTAATATATTATTTTGCATTTAGATAATATTACAAGAATTTATAAAAAAAATCAAATATATATTTCTTGTTATTATATCTATATTATATTATTAAAGCTGAAATGTTGAAAGATTTGGTTTTTGATTTTTAATTTTCGATCATTTATTCTATTTAATAAATAATAAAATAATATTAAATATTAAATAGTAACTAGCTGATTGGCTATTAATTAAAATATTTTTTTGTAACAAAATCTACTCATTTTCCAAAAATATATCACGGGCAATTACGTTTAAATTAAAACATATTATTTTTTGTATATTTGTTCTCACTAAAATCTCTCTTTTCTAAATATATCACGAGCAATTACTTTTTTTAATTAAAACATGTTATTATTTATCCTTATTACTTTTATATTTGTTTTCACTAAAATCTCTATTTTCCAAAAATATCACCGGCATTTACTTTTTTTAATTAAAACATGTTAGATTTTCTATTTGTCTTCATTATTAATATTATTTTAATTAACATTAAAATAATATTAATAATTTATCTTCCTCATCCCCATCTGTATTCTTTATTAATTTTTTCTATGTTCAAATTAATATTTAAGTTTCTCATTTTATAATTTATCATATTGATTTTTATTATTTATTTAATATTTTCCGTTTCCATTAATTTTTTTTAGTTTTTCATTTTTTAATCTCTTTTGATAACTCTAATTTTTTAGTTTGTCATTTTTTTAATCTCTTTTGATGGCATGTGCCTTGCACGGGGTATAAGTTCTCAAAGTTTATGTAAAAATAGTAAAATTTGATTCACATTAACTAAAATATTTCTTTAACAAACAATATTATTGGTTTATATTCATATTTTTTATTTATTCAGAAATATTAATCATTCATATATAAATTATTCTCAGATTTGCCCGATAGCTCCTAAATGAATTATCGAAACTTAACACAAATCTTGTTGTACAATTGTCGTATCATAATTTTTAGGATAAATGTCTGATTAAAATTACAAACAAAATATTAATGATGTCATAATATTTGGTAAGTACATACTTAATTCTTAAAATATTTATCAGATACCAAATGTTTAAAACTAATAACTATCAAAAACAATTAATGAAAATTGACCTTTTAAATTTATATAAATGACACCAAAAATATTTTATATTATCATGTCACTTATACTATGTCATAATTGTGTTTAATTTAATTGAGTTGCACAATTTAAAGGAGTTCGTTCATTTTTTGCAACAGAACTTTTCTTTTACATTTAAAAATATGGATTTAAATCTTAATTTTAATATATCCAGTTTAAACTTTTTTACTTGTAGGTTATTAGGTTTGTAAGTTTTATCAAATTTATGGTGGATCATAATTCATAACGATAAATCTGAAATTTGTTATTTAAACTATCCATAGCTTGTAAACCCTACCACTGATATACTTCTTCAGTATTAGACATTTAGACTTAATATACCTGGTTGATAAATGAGTACTTGTCCTAACGATTTAGGGGTGAGCAAAAATAGAAACTGGAACCTTAAAAATAACCTTGTTAACCTTACGAAGAAGTAGAGGCTTGAATTAATATATGACTATACTTAACCAGGTTATGAATTTAAAATATCATAGACATGAAGATTCCCATCTGGTAACACCATTGACCTTGCAATGCCAGATTATAATACAACAAAGAAACGGTATAAAAAAAAAGGTTGTGTAAACACAAAGCATTATAAAATAAAGGTAAGAAACAAGGCACACGGCCACACTTTAGTAACTGAAAATGAAAGCCTAATAAATCTTACTCAAACAGTCAACCCATGTTAAGCTCATCTTATATTACAAAATACAACTTACATAAAACCCGACCCGAAAGTCAGATTTTTGGTGCAGTTCCTAGGGCTATAAAATGGTGCAGTACAGTATCAAATCTTCCCATCTCATCAGAGCACCAAGCTCTCTCCTTCTCTCACTCCTTATAATTAGAGAGTTAAAAAGATGGGTTTTTCTTGTTGCAAAGTTGGTGTATATGTATTGGTAATGCTCCTGGCTAGTGGAATGGCAATGGGAGCAACTCCAAAGAAGGCAGTGAATGTACCATTTGGTAGAAACTATGTTCCTACTTGGGCTTTTGATCATATTAAGTATTTTAATGGTGGTAATGAGATTCAGCTTCTTCTTGACAAGTACACTGGTATTTTTACCTTCCTTTTTGCTGGTGCATTTTTATTTTTTTTGTTGAAACATTTTTTACATCTACTTGCTGCTAACAAATACTTGTGTCCCCATGCACCATGGACTTTTCAGGAACTGGATTTCAGTCCAAGGGATCTTATCTTTTTGGGCAGTTTAGCATGCATATAAAGATGGTTCCCGGAGATTCTGCTGGCACTGTCACTGCCTTTTATGTATGTTTTGCATCTACTTCCAAATCCCATTGTGTAATGTACTCTTAATTTCCATAAATGTTTTGGTTACGGTCAATTACAGAAATTTAACGAATTGCATATCTTTGTAGTGATAATATGCTAGAAATTTATGTATCTGATCTATCTTTGTTTCTTTGTTATGCATTTGTTCTTCTATAATAAGATCTAGAAGTTGGTATCCGATAGTTAATATTATTTTTGGCGAGTGTACAAACTTTTCAAAGATTTTGAATTTCATTGGCAGCTATCATCACAAAACTCAGAGCATGATGAGATAGATTTCGAGTTCTTGGGGAACAGATCAGGGCAGCCATATATACTACAGACTAATGTGTTCACCGGCGGAAAGGGTGACCGTGAGCAGAGGATTTTCCTCTGGTTTGATCCCACCAAAGCTTACCATTCTTACTCTATTTTGTGGAATCTTCACCAGATTGTGTAAGTTCCTTTTAACAAAAAAAAAAATTCGTTGTTTTCGTTGTGTCTATAAAATGGAGGCCATGATGCACTTTTTACATTTCTTATAAAACAAATCTACACAAAAGTTTGCAATGTTTGTGTGGCTTTATATACACATAAACAGAAGGTATCACATGAAAGTTTATTGTTTTGTTTGTTTGTATAACATGATTATGCCACTCACTGCTTCTTCCTTTGGATAGAAATCATTGAACCTCGTGATTTTATCATGGCCACATCATGTGTGCATGTGTGTGCCTCTATTTATGGGGTCCTCTTCCACAGTCATCGTCGGATATCAATCACCTCTCGTAATGAAATATAACGGGAGCAATCACCTCGCAATAAAATATAGTGGGAATCAATATCTTAGCAATCACCTCCTACAATAAAATATAGCGGCAGGTGATTGGCATTCATCGCTAACCGAAAACCAAATTCCCTACTTATGTATATGTGTTTGCACTTTGCACCATGTGATGGTGATAGATTTTTAAAATTTTTAGGATCTCGAATTACTTTACAAAATGTTTAAATCAATAATCAAGTGCAGTTTCCCATGTTATGTTAAACGGAGTACTACTTTGTAAGTCAACTGAAGAAGCATTCCTATAAATGCACTAAAAAAGTTGTCACCTTACAGGTTCTTTGTTGATGACATTCCTATAAGAGTATTCAAAAACAGCAAAGATCTGGGAGTTAAGTTCCCATTTAATCAACCAATGAAACTATACTCAAGCTTGTGGAATGCGGATGATTGGGCAACAAGGGGTGGTTTGGAGAAGACAGACTGGTCCAAGGCACCCTTCATAGCTTCATACAAGGGCTTCCACATAGACGGATGCGAGTCCTCGGTGAATGCCAAGTATTGTGCCACTCGTGGACGGCGTTGGTGGGATCAAAAGGCATATCAAGATCTCGATGCTTATCAGTATCGTCGCCTTAAATGGGTTCGAAAGAAATTTACAATCTACAATTATTGTACTGATCGAGTGAGGTTCCCTAAAATGTCTCCAGAATGCAAAAGAGATCGCGACGCCTAGTTTCATCAACTCGATGACCTTACTTTGGCTGACTCCATTCTATTCCACTCCAAGTCTCCGACATATGTTTTTATGATTCATGAAAGTTATGCTAGCTTTTTGTATCCTACTAATATTCCCCATGGTACTTGATGCTGTAAATTTACTATATAATTACTAGTAACTCAGTATCTGAGTGCATCCGTTGTTCCTTAATTACTCGTACAATGTTATGAGATAATAAATTCTTAAAAAGAAATTCCCGAGTTCCCAAATTATTCCCAAAATGTTTCCCAAATACTTAATTGACATCAACTCAATGGATGTGCATATAAAAACAAGCGCTTCACCACACTAATTAGAACACGATACTTAGTAATCCGGGAAAAATTTGGGATCCATTTTGAGATACCTTGTTCATTTTTATATATTTCATGGTTTTTTTCTTGTTAATTTTTTTTTTTTTTGTTAAATTTTTTCTTGTTAAAATTCCTTAAATATGAATGGAACAAACCGCTTTCCAGAAAAATACCATGTATACCATCGTTTCATCTAATATAAAAAATCGATAGAACTTATCAGAAGATCATTTTTCATGCAGATCTTTTCAAACTGTTTTTATAATACTGTGCTTCATTCAGGTTTTACAGATCATTTGTTAAGACCACATTAAACCAACTACATTGCCGGAATCAGATTTCAACACAATGTCGAACGAAATATTTAGTCCTGAATTTCGAAATACAAAATCACGTAAAAAAATTCTCTTAAATTTTAAAAACCAAATATCAACTTGAATTATCGTCAAATCAAGATTACGACATTTAGTTGTAATTAAGAAATTGAGGGGGTGTGGCCTTGTAGTTCCGCACCTGCCTATCACAACACGAAAGGCTGTTGGGCGATATAAACCCCATCTGAACCAACGGCTCCAACGCCATTAAGATTCTGCATGATGCATGTTTCCCTAGCTCATATTGCTGCATGTTTACCTCTATCTACTCTGCACGTTACATTTCTTCCCCTAATATATGGATAAAAGACATGTTGCATAATTTACCCAACACAAGTACTCTGCTTCATTTTATTGCAAGTCGATTCGAATGTGAATTTTGTCTAAATAATACAAGAGCTGCCTTGGGACTAGTACTACTATCAATCTCTTGTTTCCAAAAAGAGAGGGTGTTTGAGTTTTCCTATTTTCTTGATCTTTTTGTTTCGATAATGTGAGTTAGAAATTTAGTTAGACAATTTTTTGATTGGTTGATCGGGAAGTGAAATTGATTACTAGAAATTGTGTATATTGTAAGAATGTAATGAGAACCAAATCATGCAGATTTTAAATATTTAGATTTCGAATAGTATAAAATAAAAACTTTTACAAGATTTATAAAACGCGAGTTTTCATGGAACTCTAGCATTCAAATTTTTCTCTTTCCATGTTTAACTTAAATGAATCACACATTTTGAGGAAAAAATTCAAATGAATCACAAAGGGAGTGTTTGGATGCATCAGGACAATCCGAATCGGAAATAAGAATGAAGGGTATGAGAATGAGGTTAATAGGAATAGGAATGAAATGTAAACCTAGGGGTAAGATGGTTTGATTTACCCATCTTAAGAGATTGACATTTTCATTTCACCCAGCTAAATTGTTAATCCAAACACTATCACTTGGATTTGAGGTTTTGATTTTCGTTAACAGGCTTCATTAGCCAAGAACCAAACTCCAAAAAAATAATACAAATAACTGAAGATAAGACGGTAGACGGGGAATCGAATCAGTATTTATAATTTATTGATTTTTCTGATTATAAATTCCTTGCATTACAATTTTTTTTTGCTAACCCCTTGCATTTAGCATTACATAGATATCAAGAAAAACAAAGCGACGAAACCGATAAATGAGAGTCTACCAACTCTCTCTCTCTCTCCCTGCCTCCCCCTTTTTATCCTGCCATCCTTCTTTCGCTTTCACTCTTTTCTAACTATCTGCTTTATGCTTCCTCCACCTTCCCTTCTTCTCCAGCCTTTTACATGTCTCTCCCTCTCCATTTCACTCCTTCCACCCCTGATTTTTCTAAATCTGGTGGAGATGCTTTGACTTGGGATGAATCCCTTTTTAGGAATTTAGTTTCATTTGATGTTATTGATAACTCTCACTCTGAGTTTTTAGACGACTTTTCCTAGAATTGATATTCAAGAGTGAACACTGAAAATTCCAAATGAAAGAGGGTTTTGTCCTCTCTGGACTCAAATCCTTGCATTCATTTCTCTCCCCTAGACCTAGATCTGAGTAGTAAGGTGCAATGACAACTTTGTATGCCTCTACGAACTTTGGAGTTGAATAGGATAGAAGGAATGGAACAACGATTGGTATTGCGGCTGGAATGACCTATAATTTCCCGACCCAACATTTTCTCTTGAACCGACAAGTGGATGACTATGAGTTTGTTTTCTTTTCCTCTATTAACTCTCAAAACTTGAATGTTAGTCCCAATTGTACTGTTTCTGGTAGTACCCCTCTTGAGGATAATGATATTATTGATGTGAATTTGACTACTGCTGAGTATGTTAATGTTGATACTTTCAATGCTATTGATAACAACATAGATTTAGATGATATTTATTTGATTGGGTTCTTGGTTGGGGACTCTCTACCCCATCAACTTGTGAGGGCTTTTGCCCTTCTGAGATGGGATGATCTGAAGAGTGTTGACTATATCGAATCGGGTTACTATGAATTTGTTTTTGAGAATGAACAGAGTGTGATTGCTCCCCTTGATTTGGGAAATATTATATTCAGGGATAGTATTCTGATTCTTCAAAATTGTCAGGACAAAATTGGGTTTTCTCTTGCTGCTATGGTCTCCCATTTTTCTTGGATTATCATGTATAATATTTCTCTTTCTTTCACTAGTACAAAATGGACCTTCAGCGTCGGTCAAAATAGATCTAAGGCGTCGGTTAAAGGGCGTAGTATATGTAGGCGACACTATAGGTATAGGCCTAAGGCGTCGGTCAAGAGAGCGACGCTTTAAGTTAATCTGTGTCGGTTTTTTAACCGACGCAAAAAGTACATTAATCGACGCAGTTTGTTACAACTAATGCGTCGGTTCTTACATTAACCGACGCAGTTTGTTACAACTAATGTGTCGGTTCTTACATTAACCGACGCAGTTTGTTACAACTAATGCGACAATTCTTACATTAACCGACGCATAAAAGTGTTATTAGCGTCGGTTAAAGTGGAAAACCGACGCCAAAGGTCCTGCAAAAACACATATAGCGTCGGTTAAGTTTGCAACCGACACATATAACATTTAAAGCGACGGTTTTTTATATAACCGACGCAAAAAGTGCGACACTGAAAAGCATTTTTGTACTAGTGTTTGAAGAACTGGGAAGGAATTTGCTACATTGTCAATGCTGTTGGGAAGCTCATGTGCCTCGACCAGCTTTCCAGAGCTTTGAATGATGATGGGGCTGATATGATGTTGTTCCAGTTAGATCCAAGGACACAAACACACGTGTATTTGGGTTGGAATCTTGGATGATTTATCGGGATACAACTCGAACTAGAGCGACTCGTTACTACCCTCGCAAACATGACCAATGATCATCAAATCTGCTACCTTCTTTAGAGGCCCTATCTCTTTTGATGGGCTCAATTACGATGAAACTGTTTTTTGTCTTCTGACTCTTAGACTGGAACAGAGCTTAAGGGATACTAATGAGCATGATGACAGTGAAGCTCTTGGCACGAGTCAAAGAGAAGCTGATAAGGAGTAAGATAGAATTTAGCATGGTTGGTAAGGAAGGGAAGGGAAGGGAAGCAAGAGCAATGTAATTGCGGGCAGCAGCAGAGGAAGTAGTAACAAGGAAGTAGTAACAATAAGAATAGTTTTGTGATCCTAGAGAACCCTGGAATCTTCAAAGGTTATGAATTCTGAGGGTGGGAGCACCAGCAATCTCTCCTAGTAACATCAACAACACTAACATCATGATGAAGAAAAATACAACATAATTTTAATCTTATTTTTTCATTTATGTAATGAATTTGATCTTGTGTCATGAACTTATATTTCTTGTATTGAATTGACTATATAATTTTGTAAGGTCACATATAATTTGATAGACTATAGAATTAAAAATGGTTATCTAAAAAAAATCCAAAACGACGGAGGGCATCAAACGCAGTTGTAAGTTGTAACAGATCACGTGCCGGTGTAAGCTAAACTTAGGAGTCCACTCTGTAGACAGACGAGAATACGAGATAGATATTAGATACATCATCATTATTTATACATATAACATGCATGCACTGTCCTATCCGGCTATCCCTTTCTCAATTTTTCAGTCTCCCATTATTTTATATACATCATTTAATGCTCTCCTACCATTTAATGCCAAGGTGACAAAATAAATTAATAAATATAATATACTAATCGTAATAATGTCAAATGAAAATTTAAATTTTTAATTTTTATTTGACATATATTTCAATTAGAGAAGATTTGGCCTTGAGAATAAACTCAGGGTGTTTCGTGAAATTATACCAAGTAAAATTGTGGTATTTTGTAAATATTAAACTCTCATTTTATAGTTACATATATTTCCTTTTTTGTATTAAAAATCCTTTTAAACTAAGAGCACTCAAATTCTTTAAAACAATAATTATTTACCTACAAATATACGTATCAAAAATGTTGAGGAAATAATATATATATATATATATATATATATATATATATATATATATATATATATATATATAGGCTATAGTGATCAAATACAAACCTTTTTTAAAATACTAACTAAGAAACAATCTAAACCATTAGATTAATTTAATCTAATGGCCCCTCTATATGCAAACACAAAACTAAAATACACCTTTCCACACATAATCACACATATTCCCCTCCGTTTTAATATATATATATATATAGTTGCCTTTATATAAATAACAATAAAGAACACCATCATAAACACTTTATTTTTCATAAAAATTGATTTTTTAAAATTAGAATCATAAAATTGAACAACAATTAAGCCTAACATATCGAATTTAACGTAGAATCTCATCTAAATTTAAAAATTAAACTATATATTTATCACAATGAAATTACATGTAATCATGTTTTATTTGATTCTAATTTTTTGTTAGATTCTATTTTTATTCGTAATAAACCTTTTTTGGTGAGAAAATTAGAATCAACATGCAATTTATGTAAGATTCTATGGTGTTCTTTATTGTTCTTTATATAAGAGTGTTCTTCATGGAGCATTGACCTATATATATATATATATATCAGTTTTAAAATAATTAGCTATACAAGTTAAATTGGTTTGGATTTTAAATACATTAAATGTTAGTGCCTCCATCCCACTTATTTTTATACAATTTTTTCTCACTGTTTGGCACGCGTGTATATAAAGTATACTTGTATAACTTATATTTAAATTATTTTTTCTCTGAATAAAAATTTAAACGTTAAATTTTAGTTTAGAAGAAAAAAAATTTAATAATAATTTATGAAAATATACTTTATAGGAGGCTTAAAATACATATCGAGCCCCACGTCCTCCAATGTATACAATTGGATGGGACGGAGGGAATATTTATTTTTATTATAAATAAATGTTTATAGCATATCACAATATAAAGAAATTAAAGTATAATATATCAAGAGAAATATTATTTTCAGAGCTGCATTAATAAAATATTACATATTATCTTATAATATGCTACAAATAACAATAAAAAAAGAGCTCTATAAATAACAATTTCCAAGCTAAATGAGATACTCTAGTTGTCATATCCTTGCTAGTTGATACTATATATATATATTATGATACATACACATTATTTTTATGGCAAGTCGAATCGGTATGTTCGATTTGATGATTTATGCTGTTTATCCTTGTATCACGAATCTCTATAATCCATCTGTGGTATATTATTATTTTAATTATTGACCCCGAATACTTTATAATAAACTTTAATGTGTGCATTAAGAGCACAATTTTTGAATAATTAGTGTATGAAGTTTTAAATTAATCCATATAATTTTCTTCAAATAAAAACTGCAACACACGCAGCAGTCTTCAAAATCATAGTCCCTGGACAAATTTGTATGATCATTTATTATCTCATATTCAATATCAAATATTGTTCATAATTTTAGTTAATTCCCTTATTGCGTGTTATAACTTAAACCAATACAAAAATAAATGTCAAGATATAAATAAATAATCAATAGAACAAGTGCAAATAGATTTCGTTAAAAATTTGTCGAACTCAAACGAACTAAGGCATACTTTGATAAAATATAAAAATAACACTAAAACAACACAATGAACATGATTTAACAAAAACTTGAACATAAATGTGTTGTTACCTTTAAATTTAGGATATTTATCAAAAATATCACTTTTTAAAGTTTTTTTGCGATTTTACCATCTTCTCAAAATATTTACAAAAATACCTTCTTTTTAAAAATAATTTGCGAAAATACCATCTTTTAAAAAGATTTTTGCAAAAATACGTTCTGCAACTAAATACAACCTACGTAGGTTGCATCCGGTTGCATGTGTTATTGCAACTAGATGAAACTGGATGCAACTTTCCAAATACAACCTACGTAGTTTGCATCCAGTTACATATGTGGTTGAAACTAGATGCAACCAGATGCAACTTTTTAAAAAATAATTGAAAAAACAACTAAGAATTCAAAAAAAATTATTAATAAAAGGGGTAAACTTGTGATTTTGGTTTACCCTGGGATTCAATAGTTAACTTTTGGGGTTCAATATTTCTATTTTGGATTTTAGAAATATTAAGAATGGCGAATAATTCGTATACGGACTTAGGGTTCTAAACCCTAACCTACCCTGATTTTAGGGTTACAACCCTAAAATCAAGACGCCGGAAAAACACCATTATTAACAAGTTGCATCTGTGATTGATTTTGGTTGCAGTTTGCAGAATGTATTTTTGCAAATAAGATGGTATTTTCGCAAAATATTTTTTTTTGAAAAGGTATTTTTACAAAAATATTTCTGGAATGAGATATTTATGAAAAAAAGCCTTAAATTTATATGTTTGTATTTTCAGATTTTACTCAAATTGGACTAATCAAAATTAAATTTTTGACGAATACGAAGAACATCGTGAAAATTATAATTACTTAGAATAAATATGAAAATTCATATTATAATCATTTTATAAATTAATTTTGTTTATAAACGTCAAAATTGAGATAATTTAACTTCAAAATTTTATAAACGTCTAATTTTTGTGAAACAAATGTAATATATAATATTACATTATTTGAGCAAAATATTTAACACTCCATGACGTATTACACGGATGAGATTTGGTCCCGCTATATTTTATTATGGAAATGATCGGGAAGGTGGTTGGTATCTCACAGGTAGGGGTGTAATTCGAGTCGAGCCGGGCGAGTTCGAGCCGGGTATTAATTCGAGCCGAGTTTTTTTTCACGAGCCGAGCCGGCTCGTTTAATTAAACGAACCTAATCTTCTGCCCGAACTCGGCTTGTTTAATTTCACGAGTCGAGCCGAGCCGGCTCGTTTTGTTAAACGAGCATATTTAAACGAGTCGGGCGAGCCGGCTCGTGTAAAATTACACTTAAACGAGCCTAATCTTCTGCTCGAACTCGGCTCGTTTAATTTCACGAGTCGAGCCGGCTCATTTAGTTAAACGAGCCCGATCTTATGTTCGAGCTCAACTCGTTAACGAGTTCAAGTCTAACCGAGTTTTACTAAACGAGCCGAGTCGGATCGGGCTCACGAGCCACCCGACTTGAATTACAGCACTACTCATAGGCACTCTCTACAAGGATATGCTTCAACAAACCAAGAATCCAAATTCCAAGATATCACTCCAGTGGAACTGTAGTAAAAAAATATTCACTCAAGAAACAAACATGGGCCCATCAGTCCAGCGGAGTCCAATACAGTCCAACCCATAAGCAGCTAAGACTGGTGCAGTAATAATAAAAGGCATATTAATAATACAAATTTTAAAAAAATAACCCGACCCGAAACACACCTTCTTGGCACACCACTGCAGTGCAGACAGTTGCTATAAAAGCTCAAGTGTAGCACCTTCTCTTCTCATCTCCAAGTGTCTCTTTCTCTCTATCCATTCTCATCAACAAAACAGAAGAGAGTGACAATGGGGTTTAGTTGTAGTAATGTAGGCATGTATGTGTTAGTTTTAGTAATGGCTAGTGGAATGGCAATGGCAGCAACTCCAAGAAAAGCAGTGAATGTGCCATTTGGTAGAAACTATGTTCCCACTTGGGCTTTTGATCATATTAAGTACTTCAATGGTGGTAATGAGATTCAGCTGCTTCTTGACAAGTACACTGGTTAGTTTTGTTTTAGTTAACTAAAACTACTTCAGTTCTGTCTCTCTTTTTTTTCAGTTTTTGATGAAATTATTTTATTTTTTTTGCCAGGTACTGGATTTCAGTCCAAGGGGTCTTATCTTTTTGGGCATTTCAGTATGAATATAAGGATGGTTCCCGGAGATTCTGCTGGCACTGTCACTGCCTTTTATGTATGTTTTACTTCTACCCTCCCTTTGATAGACACACGTATGTAGTGGCGGAACCAGGATCTCAGAAGATTCGGGAAAATATGTATATGATTATAGAAAAATACACTTAATTTTCGAAGACAGACGCGGCTATTTTTTTTAATTTAAATTCACGAGTTCTACCAAGCCTTCGGCCTAATTCATTTCCAGTAGAAACGGGTTAAATAACCATTAAAATTGTTGTCCAACTATTAAAGATTGACAGCTAATTTGACGGTATAGATAATACAGTTGCCAATTTATCACGAAACAAACTAAATTAGTTTGCATTTAAACAAACACCTATAAGGCATTCATTTAGTTAATGAACTTGGTGACATTATGTTATGTCCTTTTTATTTGATATAGTAATGTTGAGATCTGAAAGATAGTAGCTGGTAAAATTTGTTAAAACATGACTTGTTGTATGGGCAGCTATCATCGCAAAACTCAGAGCATGATGAGATAGATTTCGAGTTCTTGGGGAACAGATCAGGGCAGCCATATATACTACAGACTAATGTGTTCACCGGCGGAAAGGGTGACCGTGAGCAAAGGATTTTCCTCTGGTTTGATCCCACTAAAGACTTCCATTCCTACTCTATTTTGTGGAATCTCTACCAGATTGTGTAAGCCCCCTGTTTCATTTTAAAAATTATCAATAATTTATGTATGAAGGTCTTCTTATATGGTCTTAAAGATAATAATATCTGCTAGTGCTTCCATTAATATATCTACAAGTTTACTATGTTTGTGTTGCTTTATATGATATACTGGAGTACATGAAAATTTGATGTTTCCTAAAGGATCTGATCACATGATTTTAGTGCCTCTTGTTTTGGATGTAAGATTGTAAAATATACAGATACATTGTTGTTAACAAATCATGTCCCATGTGTACATGTGCCTGCCTCTATATGTGTAGATTTATTGAAATGTTGCGAAAAATCGAAAATGGGAATATTTAAGCCGTTCATTTCCGCCATTTGCTCTCAATCACACGGTAGGGATGTCAACATCTTCTTTAGTTGGTAGCACATATACCCTTTTGCTAGAGCTATTTATACATGATCAAGAAAGTGCAATTTTCCCATGTTATGTATGTTTTGCGAGTCAATAGCTTTTTGTTATTGTCGTCTAATTCAATGGAAGATGTAGAATCTCGGATGCCACTTTTAGATTTGGCAATCAACCTTTTTATTCATTTTACACTTTGTTTTCTTTGGACCCCTCAGCTTGGTCTCACTCAAATTTGGACTTTTTGCACTCTAGATCATCATCATAATTTCAAATTAAATAGAAAAGAATAAGAAAGTGTGAAAATATTAGGAGGAGATGAGAATCCAAATCTCAGTATGCCTTTCTGATAGGTTGTTGCTACTGAAAATTGGACAACCTTGCCATAGTTTATATTGAGTTTATGTTGTTTATAATTTCAACTATAGCTAAAAAAAGAAGCACGGTGATTTTATAAATTTCAACAAATAGAATATGGATTTATGCAAGTAACTTGTAATGTATCTGATGTTATGTTAAATAAGTATGAGTTGTGTATTGAAATCTGTGATGTTGTAATAGGTTCTTGGTTGATGACATTCCAATCAGAGTGTTCAAAAACAGCAAAGATTTGGGAGTTAAGTTTCCATTTGATCAACCAATGAAATTGTACTCAAGCTTATGGAATGCGGATGATTGGGCAACCAGGGGAGGATTGGAGAAGACAGACTGGTCCAAGGCACCCTTTATTGCTGCATACAGGGGCTTCCACATTGACGGATGCGAGTCGTCAGTGAATGCCAAGTTCTGTGCCACTCAAGGACAACGTTGGTGGGATCAGAAGGCATTCCAAGATCTTGATGATTATCAATATCGTCGTCTGAAATGGGTTCGCGAGAGATTCACAATCTACAACTACTGTGCGGACCGAAAAAGGTTTCCTACAATGGCACCCGAGTGCAAGAGAGATCGCGACGCCTAGTTTGATCTATCGAAATGGACTATGGCTTCACAACACCATTCTATTATAATCCGATATTTACCGTCTTCCTGCATTGTATGTTTGAATCCTCTTGTATCCTACACTTATGCATCATAGATCCCTCCTGGGATCATGTTGCTGTCAACATTTACAATACATATATTTATTTATAAATGCAGCTCACTCTCTGTGAGGCTATAATATTACAAAGTTGTACTACTGTATTGTCATTTGCTATGAGATAAGTAAAACATGAACTGGACCTCATATTGAAAAGTGACCTTTGGTTCTTCTACTGGGACACGTAGTAGTAGAATCACATCATATGTTTAAGACTTAAACAAAAGTGGATTAAGATACTAGAAACAACAAAACTTTAGCACGTTGGCACATGGGCCTGTTGAAAATTGATTTTATTTTTCTGTGGGTTACGGATTAATTAACCAGTTTCGCCGTTTACAAATTTTTGGTTGAATTTGAATGTGTTAAAACCTGTGATAAAATGGAGTTCGAACTTCCGTGAATAATTTTTTTTAAAAACACGATTTCTACGGGATAATCAAAAGATGGTCATTATTTTGTTCAGTGACTATCCCTTGGTTGAAATGTAAAGATTTATTTACCGAATAAACTCTGACCCTTGTACAAGACATGAGCGACAGGGCTCTGTGCTGGGTGCAGTTTGCATGATAACCTAAGTTGTATAATTTTGACGAAGATCGCAAGATGCCAGGTATTCTAAAGTGGGTTGCAAAACCGAGAGCAACTCCAAGAGTTCATTGTCATACTCCTTATTAAAATTATTATTATATGGACTCTTAAATGAAAATGAAGTTAAACGGCTGCTCTATATACAAGATATTTCATGCCCCGACCTCATTAAATTACAAGATATTTCCTGCCTCGACCTCATTAAACAGACATTCTGAGCCTCTAAATCTGATTTCCATTGTTCAGAATTTAAATATATGAGTAAGGAAGACTCTGTCCAAAATTCAGGATGATCCAACCACTGAAGCTCCAAAAAACGCAAAAATAAAACTGATAACTCAACTAGAAAAATTTGTACGATTTTTTCCATATTAGCCGCAAAAACTAGCTGAACCTTTCAATATCACATAACTGCACTTTACCATCATTTCAAATATAAATTTAAGTTGGAGACATTTTGGATTTAAAACATAAACATATGATCTGAAAATAATAAAAAGAAAGTTAATGGTAAAACTGACAGCAGAAATTTGATGAAATGATACATAAATTTTCGATCTTAATTAAATCTATTCATTTAAAGTGAATGGTGAAGAAGGTGCCCACGCGTGCATGCTCTAACAAACACAACCCAAAGAGATAAGTGCTACTAGCCTACTATTAAAAACTCGCACCGACTTACTTAGGCCCCTGGGCCTGGTCTACTAAAGATCTCATAAAATACTCCTGCTGGCTGCTACTGCCCCATTTAAATTCAGAGCTTTCTTTAAAGCTCGAGTAGCTACAGAACCTCGTAATTGACAATAGCAGAAAAGCTGGTCAAAAACTCGAACCTGCCGGTGTAGAACCATTTAGCTTTAGGCACATGGGTGTGGTTAGTTGGTTGGATAGTGTGTGTGGGGATAAAGATTTGGTCTTTATGGGGACAATGTATGTATGGGTGTAGTAGGTTCATGTGTCGTTGGCCTTTTCTCTTTCCCTTGTCTCACCACTCATTTGCATGTCACGTTGTTCATTTCTCTTAGTTTTGAGAGCGGTGTCCGAGATATAATTCTGGATACACAAATTATTTTTCAATAAAATGTTAGGGATGATTCGATGATGTGATAATGTAAAATATTTTAATTAATATTTTAATTAATATTTTTAATTCCTGGACGGTACCTTCACCGATTAACTCCGATTCCCGTTTTTTACAACACTGCCCCCAACGTTTAAACATGTTACTTGTATATTAAAACAGCACAAGTGAACTTTCGTCAAAAACGAAAAAGAATCAGAAACGAGAGATTGGAATGCCCACATAATGCAACGTTATAGTGGCCCAGTAACAAAATCGTTGGGTTGTGTTGTGTGTCAAACAAATTGAGTGTTATTGTGTTACAAATGAAATTTTAGTAAATAAGAACATTCATACTGGCTTTCTCATTTTTCTTCCATTCCCATATTTTGACAAAATTAGAAGATTTAGCAAAAAATATGATCTATATCAGGTTTCCCATTTTAGGCACAAAAAATTGAGTCTTCAAATTTTGGAACTTACTATTCATCCTCCATTTCATATTATATACAAGTTTTATGTGCAAGTATAACGAGAAATGATAAAATAAAAGTTAGTAGTTAAAGTTGTAAACAAAGACGAGAGAAAGAAGTAATAAAAATATATGAAAATAGAAATGGAGAATAGGATTTAGTAAATACTAGCTTGTAACCCGTGCCAAGCACGGGCCGAGCATGAGTCGACATTAAAATATTAGTATTAATAAATTATTAATAAATATTATTTAAAAATGTATTTCTCGAGAATTGAATGATAAAAATATATAATAAATAAATAACTATTTAATTATGTAGTTATAGACAATCGAACTGTGCATAAAGCTAAACAAATTAAAGCAAATAAATAAATCTTGTATGATTACGTAGCTGCAAAGAATCTAACGCTCGATAAAACTATTGAATTTAAAGTAAATAAATAAATCTTGTATAATTACGTAGTTGTAATTAAAGAATCGAACCCTGGATGAAGCTAAAGAATTTAAAGTAAATAAATCTTGTATAATTATGTAGTTGCGAGGAATCGAACCCGGGTCAAGTGATAACCAAATTTGGTACTTTGGTACTTTAGTACCGCGCGCCATTTTCATATTGTTTTGCTTATTAATAAAGAGTATAGATTCAAATGATAAAATAAATTATAGGAAAATTTTTAGAAAATTACTATTTTTAGTAAGAATATAGGGATGGGGATGGGGATGGGGGATGAGATCAGAATTAGGGATGGCAGAAAAATCCGACCCGATGGATACCCGATTCATTCCGGTCCGATTGGATTTTACCGAACCCGATATTTTGGATTTGGATATGGATTTGGATCCAATTTTTAAACCCGAATGAGTTTGGATTTGGATTTGGATATTAGGTATTCCGATCCAAACCCGACCCGAAATCCAAAACCCGATCCAAACCCGAAATCCGAAAAATAATCCAATTATATATATATATATATATATATATATTATATTAATATTACTTTTTCAATTTTAATTTATACTTTTATTATATTATTTATTATACACATAATCCATCCCTATCCAGTACTCGACTCAATTGTCTAAGAGCATTTTCAATGGTGTTATGTATATTCATCATGTAAAATAGTGGTTTTGTAAAATTTGTTGAACCTGTAACACAAACTACTCCAATGGTGTAAGGTAAAATGATTGGCTATATACTAGAAATACATGCAAATAATGATGTCACGATGATGTGTTCACTTTAGAGCTTGTGTAAAAAAATTTGGATATTGGCTATATATAGCGAACTAGTAACAAATTATCTAAATTTGTAGACAAGGGGAGAGATGGTTGGAGATGAGAAAAATAAAACCCTTAGGTAAAATCAATGCCGCATCATTATTTTAGCTAAGGAAAGTGTAGCATTGGAGATGCTCTAATACCTATTTACATTACATAACAGTAACACTCATAGAATCATATCAATTAGTCTCATGCCTCTAGGGGTTAAACACTTTTGCAGTTGGATAGCAATTTGCCGCATTCTTGGTTCTCCCTAACATTTAATGAATTTTTAAATTTCTATTCTACTACCTCGTGTTTGTTTTAATTTGTGGATTAAAACTCTAAAGTCGAAACTTTAATTATATTTCATAAGAATTTGTAAAAAAATAAATTCGTACCCTAAAGTACTTTTTCTTTAAAAGTAAAAGTTCCATGAATTTTCGGTTCAAAGGAAAAGTTGGTATGAAGTTAATTTTTGTTTATTTGAAATTTGAAATTTTGGATTTGGATAAACCCGAACCCTATCCAAAACCCGATGGATTGGATTTGGATTTCAATTTTAAAATCCAATTGGATTTGGATTGGATTTGGATTTCAAAAAAATATTTGGATTTGGATATCTCAGAACTCCAACCCGATCCGACCCGTTGACATCCCTAATAAGAATGCTCTAACTAGGTTATTGTATCTAAAGTGGTATATTTAAATTTATCTAATAATAGAAATTAAATAAATATAGTATGTTTCTCTTTAAAATTGAATATCTAATTTTAAGTAATTAATTTTATTACAATAAGTATGTTATTTTTAAATATTATAAGAATTTTTATTTAAAAATTAATATAGTTACATATTTTATTGTAAATGCAATATGTATTGTGGGACAATTTATATTGAATAAAATATCATATAAACTAATTAAATTTGAATTAATAAACTTACCATTATATCAAAAAAGAGTCGCATGGACTTAGAGAGAAAAGGCAAGCTTATTGGACCTAGATTATAGCATTATTTTGTATTCTAGTAAGTGTTGTAACTTGGGATATATAACCAAGTTTAACTTGAAACCTAAGAAACGCAAGTATATTTGCTTAGAATTGTTTAGGTTTTCTTGTAAAGTAAAATACTGAAACGGCAGCTGTGTGTTTGTAAAACATTACAGATTATTTCTTCAATATACACTCTCTGGTAGAACAAACAATCCACCTGAAATTAGGGCCGACCCTGAGATTTATAAAACCCCAAGCGTAAAAAATAAATTGTGTCCCGATAATAATATAAAAAAAGGTAAAAAAAAAAGAAATAAAGACCTTCAAAATCATTCATAAATCATTGCTGGGATAGATGACGAATTCAAGCTTAGGCTTCTTTTCATAGTGAGACGAGAGGTGTTCTAACAACAGAGACCCAAAGCCAGAACTGGAGGCACCAGACACCAGCAACTAGCAACAAAATCAAACAGAAAAAAACCTTGTAGATCACTCCAATTATCAGCTAACTTTCTCACTTTGTCAACACAGTGTTCAAGAATTTCATTCCCCACTATCAAACACAACCCAAAAAAATACAGATCAAGCAAAATTCTCAACAGACAAGGAAAGATACTTGCTGCTCACGCATCAAAAACTAACTTACCTGTATAATGCCCCCTATCAAAAATGTTTCCAGCATCGCACGTTCCAGAGATAAGTTGTTTGGGATCGAACAAGTCATAATGCATCCCTTCACTTATTTCATCAATGACAGTCGGTTCAAGATCAACAAACATAGCTCTTGGAACATAATATCTCGAACTACTTTCGCTAAAGAATGTTTTGAACTTAACAGCACCCTCCTATGCAACGTTGTCCAACCTGTAAAGGCAAAAAACACAACAATATAATGCAAAACACTGTCACATTATTCATAGAATGCAAATGAGAGATCATAACTAGTAGAAAATCATTCTTAAATATATTACCAAAAGTTAAAAATGTGTGCCCCTAATTTCTTTTGTTGTGCCTTTATTTTTTTAAAAAAATTGTTGCCATATATACATATTTTAAAAAAATGTGCCCCTGAAAATTTGATTTTTTTGGTGCCCCCATTCAAGAGCATAAACGGCTTGGACTCAGGGCCGATTCTACCTGAAATTTTTTAGGTATTGTGTCTTTCATTCTGTACTTATAAATTTATGTTCATTGTTATTGCTTTTTGTCTTAATTTCAAGAATTGTAAAAGATTTTAAAGGATTGTGTTAGGAAATATGTTATTTCTTGATGATAACTTAAACATCTCAACAAAATTTGTTTGAGTCATTTCTATAACTGTCAATCGAAAGAATGTATACTTTAGTATCCGCTGATAGACAGCTTATCAGAGAATAAGACTTTTGTAATATGTTCATTTTGATTTTAGATAGAAATTGATAGCATAGTTGGTAGGTTCATCCAAGTCATGTTGACTTTCAATAGATACACAGAATATATTAGCCAATTGTAAATATGCTATACTTTAGAATTCTGTGTAAGTGAATATGGCGTCAGCAGATAATAGTTTGTCTATCAACAGATGCAAGATCAAGGCTATCAGAGTATGCAAGCTCAAACCATCAAAGTTTGAATGTGCAATCAACCCTAACGGATAAAAAGCTACATTATTAGCAGGTGACAAAGTGAGGTGACAGTTCTAACAGATAACATGGGTTGGTAAACCAAAAAGTAACATGGAAACCAGCAATCTGGAAAACCCTGAAGAAACTGAAACATTCTATTTTCATATGGACAATAGAGATGATTGAAAAAACTTTCTAACCAAGGTGAATCATCTAAAAGACCAGTGGATCTAGAGTGATAAAGAAAGTTTGTTGGACCTAGATTAATGCATAATTTTGTAATCTAGCAAACATTGTAAACTTGTGATATATAACCAAGTGTAGTAATACTATTGAAACAAAGAAACACAAGTATATTTGCTTAGAACTCTTAGACTACTTTCTGAAGCAAAAATATTGAAACTGCAGCTGTGTGTTCTGTAAAAGCATTACATCTTATATTTTCAATATAAACTCTCAGGAAGAACAATTCAATTTACCTGAAATTTTTAAGTATTGTGTTTTTAGCTTATGCATTTAGAGTTTTTCTGTTTGTTGTCTTATTGTCATTCCGTAATCAAGAATTGAGAAAATTTTAATAGATTGTATTCAAATTCTCCCCTCCCTACAATCTAGTGATTTATATTGTCTAGGAATAAAAATTGGTATCAGAGCAATACAAGAAGTTTAAAGATCAAAGACAATCAAAATCATGGGAAGAAATGATGCAGGGGTTGAGACTCAAATTCTTGACAAAGACAATTACTTTCACTAGAAATTAAAGATGCATCTGCACCTCATATCTATGGATGAAGGCTATGTGGACTACATTGAGAAAGATCCTCATGTGCCAATGAAGGCAGCTACTGGAGTCGGTCAAGAAGCTGATGCAACTGCTAGATCCATTCTTAAACCTGCATCTAAATGGACATTGGAAGACACTATAGAAGTTCATAAAGTAAAAAGACCATAAATATTCTGTTCAATGGTCTAGATCAAGACATGTTTGAGAATGTCATTAACTATGCCTGAAAGGCATATGCACTAGTCGATTTGTAAACATCGAGGATTCGACTCAACGTAAACACGAATGTAATAAGTAAATAATATATAAATCGTCACAGGAATCTCAGAAGATATTATCAGTCAAAGTGAATGATGATTAAAGTCAATCTACAGACTTGGAGTAATTCTATATTGAAAGAAGTTCATTTATTTGATCAAGCCTCAATGAAGTATTCAAGAAACTTGATCTATTAAAGTGACAGAGATTTCAGAAGTGTGACAAGAGTTTACAGGTTACAGAGGTTGATAAAGGGAAAAGAAAAAGGACCACAACTTCAAGTCAAGAAATGAAGAACAGTCATTGTAGTTAATCACTCATGAACCAGACAGTACATCGAGTGTCAACATCATACACTGAAAGTTCGTCATTATTTCCAATGGTTCAAAAAATGATTCTACTATAAAAAATTGTATTAATTCTCTTTTAATTAATTAAATCAGTTAGTTAATTTATCCAATAAATTAATTCAATCAAAATTAATTTATTCCCTAAATTAATTAAAAGATTAATTAAATTAGAATTAATATAATACTAGAATTGTATTAATTCTATTTTAATTAATTAAATCAGTTAGTTAATTTATTTAATAAATTAATTCAATCAGAATTAATTTATTCCTTAAATTAATTAAAAGATTAATTAAATTAGAATTAATATAATACTAGAATGACTTTAAAAATACACTGGTACCGGTTCACAGATAGTCTTATCGGTGCACTGACAGTCTTACCGATAATCTTCCTGACAGTCTTACTGGTTCACAAATAGTCTTACCGATAGTCTAAAGAAGTGTGAGATATCATTCAAACTCTATGTGAAGACACAGAGCAGGTTAGAGAAAATAAGATGCATTTTCTCAAAAAATAGTATGAACACTTTCACTTGAAAAGTGGTGAAACTTTGAATGAAACTTTCGGTAGATTTCAGAAGCTTCTAAATGGATTAAAGCTGTATGGAAGAGTGTATCAAACTAAGGACTCAAATCTCAAGTTTCTGAGATAATTGTCCAAAGAGTGAAAGCCTATGACTATTTCTTTAAGGAACAGACAAGAGTACAAGGAGTTTACTCTTGAATGGCTTTATGGAACGTTAAAGACTTATGAACTGGAAATGGATGACCTAGAGGTTGTTATTGATGACCTAGGAATATATGATGAATCAACGGATAGTGATCATCCTTTGGATGTGAACTATCAATGGATGAGAGTTATTCGTTGACAGCTGAAAAATCTGTTAGTTAAAAAAAATAGAGAAATTGAACAAGAAGTATGGTTCTGTCACCAAGAATTTTGTTCAAGTAGAATATAGCAATACCAAGAAAGTTGAAAAAGGAAACATATGTCACTTATGTATTATATAATTCAAAGAATTTAAAACTAATATCATAAAAATGTATATGCAATTTAGTTTCAATTGTATTTTCACATTTTTTACGAATTATAAGTAGATAATTGTAATTTATAGTCAAAATTTGGTCAATTCGACCACTCAGAATCAAAACAGGACTAGTATTTTGAAACAAATGGAGTAATAATTCAAGTGAAAATATATAGATAACGGAGCAAATAAAAAAATCTATGCATTTTTAGGTTTTGAACCTACGCGTGAGTTTGACGCATCATAGCAGCATGTCATAGAGTTTGCTAGCTGATCAAAAATTGCATGGATAAAAATTAATGGGCCTCATAATGAAAAACTACGATAGTTTGGGAAAAAATGAACCAAAATAGGTAGTATAGAAAACTTGTATATTATAATCAAACATAATATATGATTTGATTTGAATATGAAAGGTGGAAAAAACTATGATTTACCACCTCAAAGAATGGAGATTCATTTGATACAACAAGCGATGACTAATCCAAATAGTAATTGATAGGTTACAAATAGTCCAAATAACAAATAAGGCTCGTAATGGGTTCAGGCCCACCCCTTGAACCTATATTGTGATAATAAGGAATGCGAGTTATGGCACGTGACTCGTTGGTCATGACTAAAGTAGCCACTTGATAATGACAGTTAATGATAATCAATAATTGACAGAATCATGTTCTAAGCAATCCAAACGCCGGAGTGGATCAGGAATACGCCACAATAATTTTCATCTACACACGTGTAATCCGTATACAGCACACAGTTGTTCTGACTATATAGTAATCAACGCTCATGATTATAAGTATCCACCCACAAAATCTAATATTTGCCTATAAATAGCTCAAGGAAAAATGTTTAACTGTTAATTTCTCTCACACACACACCCATATACACTTTTAGATCTCTCTCGTTTTCGTTTATCTTCTTCCAAAATTTACTCATATTGTCACGCTAGAGGTGCCGCTGGACTCAAAATCCTCTTTGGTATTGTTTTGTAGACACCCAACGACAACTGCACCACATTTGGACCTCGGGAAGGGCGAGAGGGGACTAGATCAAATATTAGAATTATCAGTAATGTAAGAAATTAAGGTTCTGATTATAATTAACCGCACGTATTAACCTTGAATCGAACACCCCTAAAAATGACAATGAAGACGACACTCATCCAATTTTGGGCAATTAACTGGTGCGACTCTTCCAACTATATGATGATAACTACCGATGACTTGTAACATCCCAATTTTCTATCTGTAAAATAAACTCAAAGATATATATTTACATCCCAGATAGCTTTACAGAACATACATCACTATCTAAGTACAAAAGATTAACATCATACTCTAATTCTCTATATATCTTAGACTAGAACTATTACATATAATCACTTACATTTCGATTATATCTTCCAACTTCTTTAGAAAACATTCATATTATAGATACACCCTTGACTCTATCCCTCGTAAATGCACCAAGTAAACCCCAACACCGATACATTTCCTTGGACTCCAGAGTATGAGATTCACAATAGAAGAAGCTCTATGTTTTTCATGTTCTCTTAGATTCTTCAGAGCAAAGTCTTCATCCCCCTCTGGTGTCCCTCCTAGGTATCATCTATACAAGTATATCCCCCTTCCCTTGTATAACCATACTCTTCCCCGATAAATATCTTAATTGATATTTTTTTTATAAAAATAGCTTAGTCATCATCTGGCCCTCTTTTTTTTAACTCCACGTGTCCTACAATTTGGGTGTTACCATTTAAAATTTGATAAACTTTAATTAATTAAATATCACATTCTATACATACATGCCAAATAATGATTTCTAAAAAATATTTATTAATTAAATTAAGTCACGAGAATACACCTTATTTGAGCTACTTCTGCCACATAGATATAAAATTATTATTTTTCAACAATATGTTTAACACCAAATTTTCACCCTCCGCGTAAGTGTTTCTGCTAAATTAACTACGTACTACAACTTACAATTAATAATTAAAATAATTCTTCTCACTCATATGCTATTTGCTCTCCAAAATTATAACTTTTTTAAAGTCCTTAAACAATGAGCTCATTAGGTACTTACATAAAACCTCCCAAATGATTTTTTTTAATATATAGAAATATATGAGGTATTACAATGGGTCCTTAATAGAACTCGTAGAAAATGAAAAGTTCTAAGTAGAGATCGATGAATAAGGTGTAGAAACCATGACCATGGGTGCAAAAAAATCCTTAGGGCGGGTGAAAGGCATATGTATAGGCCTATTTGTAAACACCGAGGATTCTACACAACATAAACAAGAATGTAATAAGTAAATAATATATTCATATGTCACAGGAATCTCAGAAGATAATAACTGTCAAGAGAATGAAGGTTAATGTCATCTATAGTCTTGAAGTGATTCTACATTGAAAGAAGTTCAATTTATTGATCAAGACTCATTGAAGTATTCAAGGAAATGGAATTATTTAAAAGTGACAGAGATTTCAGAAGTGTGACAAGAAACGTACAGGTTACAGTTCTTTGTTAAGTAGAAGGAGAAACAACCACAGCTTAAAGTCAAAAGATGAATAACCGTCATTAAAGTTAGTCACTCATGAACCAGACAGTACATCGAGTGTCAACGTCATTTAGTGGAAGTTCGTCATCAATTTCAGTGGTTCTTAGAATTAGTTTTAATTCTCTTTTAATTTATTCTATAAGTTAATTAATTTAATCTATAAATTAATTCCTCCAGAATTAATTTATATCTTAAATTAATTAATCTAGATTTTAAGTAATTTAATTTATAAATTAATTCTCAAGAATTAATTAATTTATTGAATTATTTAAGTCAATAATTTAATTTATTTAATCTATAAATTAATTCGTGTAGAATTAATTTATTTATTATATCAATTAAGGAAGTAAATTAAATCAGAATTTATTTTAATTCTAAAGTACTTTCAGTTTGTACTGGTAGTACTATCATAGGCAGTACTACCGATAGTACTGCTAGTTCATTTGGCAGTACTACTGATAGTACTGTTAAGTCATTTCATAGTATTTACAGTAAAATACAAGTAGTGTTCTTAGTACTACCGAAAGTACTAATAGAAGGAATTGTTGGTTGTGGAATTGGCGCGTGGAAAGCATTTCAATTACCTTGTTTAAATACAAGTGAGATCAACCAATCAAGGAGACAGACAGAAAGAAATCAAGACAGAAGCACAAAACATTCTATCTTTCATTTACTTCTGCCATTGAACCAACCAACTGCCGAGCTTTTAATCTGAACATTGTAATCAATTCTAATCATTACTGTTATATTCAAACCTCTAGAAATTGATTACTTGTATTAATTTGGCAATCTAGCGGATCATAATCCCTAGAAATTATATCGAACTGTTAGTAATGAATACCACTTAGAAACTAGACAAAGGGGGGGTGAATGGATAGTTTGATAGATTTTCGCTTTCTTGAAACTAAGTTGCTGCAGTAGATTGTGTAGTAAAGAAATGAGGAATTAAAATAAACAACACACACAATCACTTTAATCTACTTTGAATTAAGCAAATTAAATACTACAGCTTTCCAGAATTTCACAACTGAATTTCTGGCTTCTAAACAAGAACAGTTTGTATCTTGTTGCTTACAGAGAAAAGAGTGCTTAAGATAAAACAATGTATGTCTCTCTTACTTACTTACAATAGGGTATGCATCATATATATGTCCTATACAAACTAGTGCACACTCCTATTTACACTGTTACCCTCACTGTTAGTCCAACTTGTCCTGCCATAAGAGGTTAACTGTGTCAGGAAGGACCACCTGCTTTTCGGAGTCTTTCCCGTTTCTGTAGCTGATTGTCTCTTATCTTTCTCTCCAAGTTTAGCTGTAGATTTGCCATCTGTTCTTTGGACCACCTTGCCAGAACAAATGCTTCAGTATTTGTCTCCTTTAATTTTTGGTTATGTACCTTGATTTGTCTTGTTATAAACGGCTAAGTGTTGATATCGTGAACTCCAGCATTTCCCTGACTTCACGATGTATCCTTTGTAGACTTCGCGATCTAGCCTTTGGAGACTTCGCGACATAGCCTTGTTGAGGACTTCGCGAACTAGGCTTTTGAGGACTTCGCGATCTAGGCCTTTTGAGGACTTCGCGATCTAGGCCTTTTGAGGACTTCGCGATCTAGGCCTTTTGAGGACTTCGCGATCTAGACCATTTTGGGACTTTGCGATCCAGGCCTTTTGGGGACTTCACGATCCAGTACATCTTGACTTTGCGGTATCAACACTTCACGATATGAGTAATGAAGACTTCTCGACATAGTTCAATTAGGACTATGCGATCTTAGTACTTCACGACATAGATATTGGTGACTTAATCACGACATAGCTTTATTCTGACTTTGCTATATAATGCCTTAGACAAATTTCTGTAACTTATTTCTTCAGGGCCTTATTCATCTCCATCCTGCTGCATGAACAATTCTGAACTTCTACCAGGACAATTATTCAATGGCCTATGTACATTCTAGATGCAAGAAACTTACTAAGCTCATTATAATTCTGAGCATACATGATCAATCTAATGTTCATGAGAACAAGACAAGTACAGAGAGACCTATACTATATCCCAGTGATAGAATTCACTAGGTTATGTAGTGTGACATGGTCACATAGTGTAGGCTTGTTAATGGTGGTATTCAGACATGTCTTGAACCTAACACGAACTACTTTTTAGTATTCGATCCTTTTATTACAAAAATAGATAAATTCATATCGAATTTATTCTAGATTTGTTTTAACATGAACTCTGTAACATGTACACTGAATTGTAACACCCTTCAAGTTTAATATAAGTTATATTCAACTTGAATCTTGTTTCATTTTATTCCGCAGTAATTTGTTATTGAAATTTTTAAATCAAGAACAATACAAATTCGATTAAACGGTAATGTTTGTATTCAACCCCCCCCCCCCTTCTACAAACATATCGGGACCTAACAATTGGCATCAGAGACTTTTGATTGATACATAAATCAAATATCCAATTTTTTGTGATTTTTTTTTAACTCTGAAATTTTTATTCTTCTACAAAAATCTCAAAAATGTCTACTACACAGAAAGTTGGTACAGTGAAAATTCTCATGTTCAACAAGGAGCATTATCCAATGTGGAAGAAGATGCTCATGTTTCTTCAAGTGGCTAATGTTAAATATCTTGGAGTGCTGAAAAATGGACCAAAACTTCCTATGATTGTTGAGGAAGAGCAGATTGTGAACAATGTTATTACTCAAGCTGCTAGGATGTACCCCAAGGATCCCAAGGACTACACAGCCGATGAGAAAGAGGATGCTTCCCTGGATGCCTGTCTACAGTTGATTCTGGTTGATTGTCTTGATCCTATCATGCATAATCATGTTCTAAACTGTGTTACTGCCAAACACATTTGGGATACGATTTAGATAATTAATGAAGGGACAGAGGAAGTAAGAGAGAATAAGATGGAAATTTTCACCTCTTCATATGAACACTTCAGATCAAACCCTGGTGAAGGTATCTCTGATGTTTTTGAGAGATACAACAAATTGATAAATGATCTGAATCTCCATGGAAAGCACTATACTATCAAGGAGATTAACAAGAAGTTTCTTCTGACACTTCCCTCTAATCTGGAGCACAGAATATCAGCAATTAGAGAAGCAAGAGATCTAGGTGAGATTTCTTTGGAAACACTCTATGGTGTTCTGAAGACTTATGAGCTGGAACAGATACAGCAGAAAGAAATATATGGAACAGGGAAGATAGTTAGTACTACTACTGCACTGGTGGCAGAAGTCCCACAACAACTGGAAGTGAAGGTTGTTCAACCTTCCAGTTCTGACTCGGATGTTATTGTAGCTGAATATGGCTTAACATCCACAAGTCAATCTGGTGGTGACTTCTATTCTATGGAAGAACTTGAACAGCTGGAGGATGAGTTGATGGCAATGATAGTGAAGAAGTTTGGGAACTTCAGGTTCAAAAGGAACCCTAATCTTAAGTTCAAGCCCAGGTTTCAGAGATGTGGTTCTTCTTCCTCAAATAGCACAAGGGGTGGCTATAAAACTGGAACCATGGACAGAAGCACAATCAGGTGCTACAATTGTAATGAGTTGGGTCACTTTGCTACAGAATGCATAAAGCCAAAGCAAGTGAGAAGGAACTCATATGATTCTAGCAAGAAGAACAAGATTGGGAAAGCTTATATTACCGAGGGAAAAAGTTGGGATGATACGGATAGTGATGAAGAAGATGGTGAAGTTGGAAATCTATCATTAATGGCTAATGAGGGCAGCACTTCATCATTCATGTCAGAGGTAAAGTTCACTGACTCTGAAATGATCTATTATCTTAGTAGTATTGTATCTTGTGCACGTAGTGAAAATGATAGAATAATTCTTTTGAACACTGCTCTTGAAAAGGAGGTAAAAGAATTAAGACTTGTGCATGTTAATCAGGATGAACTAACTAAGAAGATACTCTTTCTTGAGAATAGGGTTAATTGTTATATTCAATTAGAAACCATTCTTAAGGATCAGATCAGTGAACTTGAAACCAAGGTAAATGCTTACTATAATTCTTGTAAGACTGCTAAAGAAATCTTCAACAAACAAATTATTTGTCAAACTGTAGGAATAGGTTATGACTATAATGAGTCTATTGGAGAATTAAGCATTAACACCCCTAATAGAGTCAGTGCTGAAGAAAGGGGTGTACCACATGTGCTTAAGGGTATTGAAAAACCTTTCTTTAGAGAATCCTTGGCAGAATCTCTCAATGAATATTCCATCATTATTCAAGAGGAGATGCGTATTGAGGATCTTTCTTTTGAACTTGATCAGTCCAACAAATAAAGGTCTGAGAATCATGTCAAAGTTGTTTCAACAACAGAGACTAAATCAGACATTCATAAAGTGGATCAAAACAACTGTAGAACTAACATGCCTGCTATTAATCTGTCTCATAAAGCATGTGGTGTGGTAAATTGCATGTCTTGTGCATTTAATGTTATGTATGCTTATTTTAATAGTAAGCATGTATCTGATAATAAGAATGCTCATCGTCAACATGTTAATAATAAGAAGCATGTTAGATCTAAGACTGCTAGTCCTTCCAAGACTAGAGTGGATTCATTTATCCCTAAGCCTACTCAGAAATGTGTTAAGGCTGGCTATAAATGGAAACTCTCTTTTGTTAAAGAGGTTGAAATAGTTAAAGTTAAAAATGTTGTTTTGCCTGACAAAGGCCAGTTCTTTAAGTATGCCGGACCCAATCAAATTTGGGTTCCGAGGAAGGACTAATCAATTTGATATTACAGGGTGTGGTACAGGTAACCCGTGTTGTGTGGATTCTGGACAGTGGATGTTCAAGGCATATGACCGGAGATAGAGCCCTGCTATCAAATGTGGTTGAGAAAGCTGGCCCAGTGGTTACCTTTGGAGATAACAGCAAAGGTTCAACTGAAGGATATGGCTGTTTGGAATCAGGAAATGTTATCATTGAAGATGTCTCCATTGTGGAAGGTCTGAAGCACAATCTTCTCAGCATCAGTCAATTCTGTGACAGAGGATATGTTGTTTCATTTGATAAAGACAAGTTCCAGATCCTTCACAAGAAGAATGGAAAGCCTGCTCTTCAAGGAGTAAGGAAAGGGAACTTGTTCATAGCTGATCTGTATTCTGGATCCAAAGATGAAGTTAATTGTTTTTATGCTAAAGATTCATCAGATGAAAGTTGGCTATGGCACAAGAAGATGTCCCACCTGAACTTCAAGACAATGAACTCCCTAGTCAAGAGGGAATTGGTGAGAGGTCTGCCTCAAATAGAATTTACACAGGAAGGACTGTGTGAGGCTTGTCAGAAAGGAAAGTCAAAGAAAGCATCTCACAAGGGCACTGACACATCATCAATAACTGAACCGCATCAGCTACTGCACATGGATTTGTTTGGTCTAGTTAATGTGATGTCTATGTCAAAGAAACAATATGCACTTATGATTGTTGATGACTATTCCAAATATACATGGGTTTTATTCCTACATTTTAAGGATGAGACCCCACATTTGGTGATTGATCAAGTGAATTTGATTGAGTTGCATTCTAGATTCCCTGTTAGAGCTATAAGGTCAGATAATGGAACTGAATTCAAAAATGCAGTCCTAAATGACTTTTGTGCAGATAAAGGAATAACAAGACAATATTCAGCCCTAGAACTCCTCAACAGAATGGAGTGGTAGAAAGGAAGAATCGTACATTGATTGAAGTTTCAAGGACTATATTAAGTGAATCAAGAATTCTAATGTACTTTTGGGTTGAAGCTGTAAATACTGCTTGTTATACTCAGAATCGAACTTTAATCAACAAGGACTTAATGAAGACTCCTTATGAGATCATAAACAATAAGAACCCAACTCTCAAATACTTTCATGTATTTGGTGTTAAATGTTTTGTGCTTAAGGATTGAGATGTTAAACGTGGCAAGTTTGAGGCTAAGGCATATGAACCTATTTTTGTTGGTTACTCCAGAAGATCTTACAGGGTGTACTTGATTGACAGTCACCAAGTGAAGGAAAGTGTCAATGTTACATTTTATGACACTAAGCTCCCAAGTATCCAAACAGAAGATTCATCTGAAGAACTGAAGTTTGATAACTTGTCAAACTCAGAATCAGATGATGAAGCTCCACCTGAGATATTTGCTGGTAATGATAATAACAATGATGATAATGATCATGGTGGTGGTGGTGGTGGAAACATTGGTAACAATGGAGATACCACTAACACTGGAGAAGAAACATCAAGGCAATCAAGCAACAACTCAGGGGGAGGAAATGAAGGGTCAACTACTCATTCACAACACCAGAATGAATTTCAAGGCGAATCATCAAGATCAAATCTTCCAAGACAGACTGTTTGGAATAGAGCTCATCCCTTTGAGTTGATCATTGGTGATCCAGGTGTTGGAGTTAAAACTAGAAGTGCTACTCAGAATGAATGTCATTATTCAGGGTTTCTTTCTGACATGGAACCAAAGAAGAGTGAGGAAGCACTTAGTGATCCAGATTGGGTAATTGCTATGCAAGATGAACTCAATCAATTTGAACAACAGCAAGTCTGGAAGCTGGTACCCAGACCAAAGAACGGGAAAGTAGTTGGTACAAGATGGGTATTCAGAAACAAGCTAGATGAGGATGGCATTGTTACAAGGAACAAAGCAAGACTGGTTGCTCAAGGGTATTCACAAGCTGAAGGCATTGATTATGATGAAACCTATGCACCAGTGGCTAGGCTTGAGGCTATCAGGATGTTCTTAGCATTTGTAGCTTATTCCAATTTTAAAGTCTATCAAATGGATGTTAAGAGTGCATTCCTGAATGGTGAGCTAGATGAAGAAGTGTATGTGGAACAGCCCCCTGGCTTTGAAAATCAGGAGTTGCTGGAATTTGTGTACTTTCTCTTCAAGGCTATCTATGGTCTCAACTCTCAAACAAGCCCCAAGAAAATGGTATGACATTCTCTCTGGTTTTCTTATAGAAAATGGTTTTGTTAGAGGTATCATAGATAAAACTCTTTTTTCTAAGAAACACAAAAATGATATGATATTAGTCCAAGTCTATGTGGATGACATCATATTTGGGTCTACTAATGATGATCTCTGTAAGAGATTTGCTAAGCTAATGTAGAGTAAGTTTGAAATGAGTATGATGGGTGAGCTGAAGTTCTTTCTTGGATTACAAGTAAGTCAAAGGTCAAATGGGATATTTATTTGTCAATCCAAGTATCTCAAAGAACTCCTCAAGAAATATCACATGGAGGATTCAACATCAGCAATGACTCCATCTTCAACATCTGTCAAACTTGGAGCTTGTGATAACTCTATCAAGGTAGATGTTACAAGCTACAGAGGTATGATTGGCTCATTACTATATCTTACTGCAAGTAGACCTGATATTATGCATGCTACATGCTTATGTGCAAGGTTCCAAGCGGATCCTAGAGATTTACATCTCATTACTGTTAAAATAATCTTGAGATATCTTAAGGGTACACCTAATTTAGGTATCTGGTACCCTAAAGATTCTGGTTTTAATCTTGTTGGATATACAGATTCTGATTATGCAAGTAGTGTTGTGGATTGAAAAAGTACCTCTGGGAGTTGTCAATTCCTAGGAGGTTGTGACGCCCCTAGATCCGGGGTCAAGGATCCAGGTCATCACGGTCCAATTTCCACTTATTATTAATAACACTCTAATTTTATTTTATTTTTATAAAACTTACACAACTGACCCCTCACTAATACACTCACACCAGTCATATGCTCAGAGAACAACATCCACAATATTAAAAGTTTAAAGTTAAACAGTTATTACAAACCCAGAATCCTACTAAGTACATTGTTGAACAATACTTCTACAGGAAGCATTTCAACAACCAAACGTTTATTACACAACTTACACACTTAATGTACATAAGTCTACCAACACCCGTTCGTTATCAGCTACCTCAGGGATAGTCGCCAGCACTCGCTCAAAAGGTCGTTTTCCCCTTACTCTCTTGCGGGGTGTAGTGCGCAGTATCGGCATTTGACCTAACTGTTATATACATAAGTAGCAAGAGTGAGCTATAATAGCTCAACAAGATAATATTGTAAACTAGAAATCAGAATTTTTAAACATGTATAAATATATATAACTAGAAACCAATTATAGACCTTAGGAGGGAATAAAATTCTTATTTAATAACACATCATCCACTTACTATTATAAGAAAAGAAATCTAGAATAATATAAAATCAGTTTCTCTTCTAATACAAAATCATTCCATTATTCCGTCTCATTTTCCTTGTTCAGTATACCAATCTGAAATCATTATAAATTTCCTTTAAAGAAAATTCTGGGGATATCTGCTAGCGCCAGATACGTAGGACGATGATCAGTCGCCTAACCGTATCTTCTCTCTGTTTACTACTAGTAGAAGGAATGACAATCATCCCTGGAGGAAGGCTTCCCTGCTACATCCTCCCTCGGCAACTCTTGGGCCGGAAAAAAAAATATTGAGTACTGGACTGTGCCGCACACAGCCTCTTACGCTTTTGGTTGCTATCCCCCTTCTTGTCAAATCATTTTTTTCCATTTTCAATCACCATTTCCCATTCACATATATCATATCCATATCCATTTATCATGTAATATCACTTTTTTTTTTAAACCATATGTCATAACATTTTGTTTATGACTCGTACATTTTCTCTGTATTCAATGAACTCCAATACATTCTTATATACATACATTATTCCATCTATGTTAAAATTATTAAAATAATAATCAAATACTATTTATTAAAATCGTAACTACTTTTAAAAGAATATTTTAATATAATATGATCCATATATAACTCTAGATAACAACTGATACCATTCTTTGAAACATAAAATATATCCGCTCTTTCCATATTCTTATTCATATCTATAATCCATATTCAAGGATTTCAGTATATATGGAATATATCCCAAATCATCTCATCGTATAAGATTCATATATTGTTCACCAAAACCATTTCTTTTGAACATAAACAGTTTATCAAAAATAAGGGTAAAAGAAATCTTGCCTCGATCCCTAAGTCCCAGAGGTACGTTCCCGTGTTCGTCTCGAGTTTCTATAAACACGAAAAGAATCATCGTTAGAATACTACGTCTCTTACTCACCTCACTCTTGCATAACAATACCCTTGACACTTTAATATATGCTTAATGTATCACTAATACCTCAAAAGGTTCAAGGATCTATCCATTTTTAGACTCAATCAAGTTTCAGTGTTTTTCACCATTTCCCTTAACAACCACACTTACTGTAAACATTCTCAGAAAATATAGATTTCGAATTTTACTACAAGGTCAACTGGTAATGACTCTTTGACTACCCTACTATAATATCCCAGAAATTATAATTTTTAAAAATGTCTAAGTATGGTAGTTATAGCCTCAAAGTTGGTACAATTACATTTTCTCGGTTTTCAAACGTCTTTCACTAAAATCCACTTTTCTCCTAAACCGTTCATCAGATTTTGACGTACTTTATATCAACACGGTCTATGAACTAAGCTCTATCATTTCATGGTCAGTTGGTACTCTAAACAGAAACCTACCGTACGCGTCTGAGGGTTCAAAAACAGGGCATCCTTTGGTTAAACGAAATTCGGGCATTATAACGGCTGTGAATCGAACGTTTTTTTTTAAAATCAAACCATCAATCCAAGCCACACCGGGAATCCATACAACTCATACACATGATTTATATCTTAAAAGTCCAGAAACCTCATGCTCATGCTCCTAATAATCATATCACAAAAATCATTACAAGATCATACTTATAAACATGCTATAATCATCACTAAGTTAAAATCCATCAAAAACATGCTTACACTCAAATAAGATCTAGGGTCCTTAGGGTTTATACCTTCCTTGGAGAGTCTTAGAGCCCTAATAGACCAGGGTTTGTCCTTGGGAGTGCTTAGGCTTGCTTAGATGATCCAAAGAAATCAAGAAAACAACATCAGTTCTTGAAAGTTATTATTCGTCATCAACTTGTAAAATTCGTATAAAATCGAAAGCTAAGAGTTTGGTTCTCAAATTTTTACCACACCTTCTACTCTTCAAGGGATTTCCATCGAGCTATAGATCATTAAATATGAAGCTTGGTAGCTATGGTTTTGAATCCGTTTTTCCTGCTAGACAGAAACTGTCAAGAACTGGGTAGGTTCTGTTCTTCAATTTGGGGAGGCGATTTGACTGGGCTATACTCCTTAGATTTCTATGAAATGTTTAACGAGTGTTATACATGGAGTGGAGAATCTAGGGTTAAAGTTTGGTGATTTTATCATGTGTAGAAATGGAGATATGAATTTTCCTTTGGAAGGTGCTCTAGCAGATCAGTTTTGAGAGAAAATGTGTTGATTGCTTTTGTTTTTCTTTTCTTCCTTCTTTGGTTTAATCAATTAGATATTTGTATACTTTAGTGGTGAGTCATCACCCTTGTGCCCTCTTCTTGTGACACTTGTCACACATGCACTGGTTCAGGTAAAGTAGCTTTACTGGTTCGCTTCCTTTTCACATGGATGATCCAAATGTTGCATCCCTCGAATTAATCTTGTTACATGTTACTTCCATGTCTATATTTAATTCTGCAAATGTTGCCTTGTTCCTCCTGAAATGATTCGAAATATTTTCTAAAGGGCGAATAAAACTCTACGCGGTTCTCGCAGTGAATAGTAACTATTCACTATTCATTCCAACAATCGAATCCTTAAATCGACTTTAATAAAATAATAAAATTCCAAATTATTAAATCCTCAATTCCTCAATTTTAATATCTCATTTCTTGAATATAATAATATATAATCCGCTGCCCGGTCAAATGCTACACCAAAATAAAATTTGGAATTTCTGAATTCCGATCGTCTTGGCATTCACTTATTTACTCCGTAGATCACTAATATGACTTCGGAATATCCATACTACGTTTCATACATAGGTGGCATGAAAAACTTTGTTAATCCTCAAAATCACTATTCATTTAGACACTGTAGCCTTTCTAAAGTTAGGGTTATTACAGATGTAGATTGATTTCCTGGTATAGCAAGAAACAACAAACAGTTTCAAATTCATCAGCAAAAGCTGAATATATTGCTGTTGGAAGCTGTTGTGCTCAGATCTTATGGATAAGGAATCAATTGAAGGACTATGGTTTTGTATTAGACAAAATTCCAATTTTATGTGACAATACAAGTGCCATAGCAATCTCCAACAACCCTGTTTAGCACTTGAGAACGAAGCACATTTATATCGGGTATCATTTTATCAGAGATGAAAGACATATGTATAGGCCTATTTGTAAACACCGAGGATTCTACTCAACATAAACAAGAATGTAATAAGTAAATAATATATTCATATATCACAGGAATCTCAGAAGATAATATATGTCAACAGAATGAAGGTTAATGTCATCTATAGTCTTGAAGTAATTCTACATTGAAAGAAGTTCAATTTATTGATCAAGCCTCAGTGAAGTATTCAAGGAAGTGGAACTATTTAAAAGTGACAGAGATTTCAGAAGTGTGACAAGAAATGTACAGGTTATAGTTCTTTGTTTCATAGAAGGAGAAAGAACCAGAGCTTAAAGTCAAAAGATGAAGAACCGTTATTAAAGTTAGTCACTCATGAAACAGACAGTACATCGAGTGTCAACGTCATTCAGTGGTAGTTCGTCATCAATTTTAGTGGTTCTTAGAATTAGTTTTAATTCTCTTTTAATTTATTCTATAGGACAATTAATTTAATCTATGAATTAATTCTTCCAGAATTAATTCATCAAAAATCTCAAAAATGTATACTACACAGAAAGTTGGTACAGTGAAAATCCCCATGTTCAGCAAGGAGCACTATCCTATGTGGAAGAAGAAGATGCTCCTATTTTTTCAAGTGGCTAATGTTAAATATCTTGGAGTGCTGAAAAATGGTCCAAAACTTCCTATGATTGTTGAGGAAGAGCATATTGTGAACAATGTTATTACTCAACATGCTAGGATGTACCCCAAGGATCCCAAGGACTACACAGCTGATGAAAAAGAGGATGCTTCCCTAGATGTCTGTTTACAGTTGAGAGATACAACAAATTGATAAATGATCTGAATCTCCATGGAAAGCACTATACTATCAAGGAGATTAACAAGAAGTTACTCCTGACACTTCCATCTCATTTGGAGCACAGAATATCTGCAATTAGAGAAGCCAGAGATCTTGGTGAGATTTCTTTGGAAACACTCTATGGTGTTTTGAAGGCCTATGAGCTGGAGTAGATTCAGCAGAAGGAGATATATGGAACAGGAAAGATAGTCAGTACTTCTACTGCATTGGTGGCAGAAGTCCCACATCAACTCGAAGTGAAGGTTGTTCAACCTTCCAGTTCTGACATGGATGTTACTGTGGCTGAATATGGCTTAACATCCACTGGTCAATCTGGTGGTGACTTCTATTCTATGGAAGAACTAGAATAGCTAGAGGATGAGTCGATGGCAATGATAGTAAAGAAGTTTGGGAACTTCAGGTTCAGAAGGTACCCTAATCTTAAGTTCAAGCCTAGGTTTCAGAAAGGTGGTTCTTTCTCCTCAAATAGTACAATGGGTGGCTATAAAACTAGAACCGTGGACAGAAGCACAATCAGGTGCTACAATTGTAATCAGTTGGGTCACTTTGCTACAGAATGCAGAAAGACAAAGCAAGTGAGAAGGAACTCATATGATTCTAGCAAGAAGAACAAGATTGGTAAAGCTTATGTTGCCGAGGGAAAGAGTTGGGATGATAAGGATAGTGATGAAGAAGCTGGTGAAGTTGGAAATCTAGCTTTAAGTACCTCTGGGAGTTGTCAATTCCTAGGAGGTAGATTGATTTCCTGGTATAGCAAGAAACAACAAATAGTTTCAAATTCAACAGCAGAAGCTGAATATATTGCTGCTGGAAGCTGCTGTGCTCAGATCTTATGGATAAGGAATCAATTAAAGGACTATGGCTTTGTATTAGACAAAATTCCAATTTTATGTGACAATACAAGTGCCATAGAAATCTCCAACAATCATGTTCAGCACTCGAGAATGAAGCACATTGACATAAGGTATCATTTTATCAGAGAGCATGTCATGAATGGCACTGTGGAGTTACATTTTGTACCCACAGAAGAACAAACTGAAGATATATTCACTAAATCTCTTGATGAATCCACATTTACCAGGTTAGTTGGTAAATTGGGTATGTTGAACAGTCTTAGTGATTAACTATATCTCTGTTATGCTTGTTCTTATCAAATATCATTTTCTCTTGCTGATATTAAATGTTAAATATTGCATTCTTGTTTAAATGTGTAAAGCTTGTTAATTTAAATACTTTTGAATATTTTATTTTCTTTAAAAATATTTTTCTCATATCTTTTAAGTAGAGAAATTTATTTTTATTGAAAATTTAATTATTTAGAATCATTTAAGTTAGTTTCAGATTGTATAAATTGTTGTTTGAAATTTTCTGCAGGTTTATATTATTTTATTGCACTTCTATAATTTTCTGCATATTTTTCTGGTATTTATGCATTTTTCTGTGAATTTTCTGAACTTGTACATATTTTTCTAAATTTTTTAGACAGTTTCTGTGATTTTTTATCAATTTTTCTGCATTTTCATCATTTTCTGTTAATTAAAAACTGCATTTTCTAATTTATTTCCTATTTTCCGTTAGTATTACTAGTTTTTGTACTGGTAGTAGTATCGGTAGTACTAGGGGTGAGCAAAAAACCGAATTAAAACCGAACGGAACCGAAACCGAACCGAAACCGATAAAAATCGAACCGTAAAAAACCGAAACCGAGTTGAAACCGAACCGAAACCAAAAATTAAAAAACCGAACCGTTCTTGAGGTTTCGGTTTCGGTTTTAGGTCCAAACCGAACCGAAAAAAACCGAACCGATCCGATTAATAAAAAAAAATATTATATATTCTACTAGACCAATTTTTACGAGTAATGTGAGTAGATTAATAAAGATCCTGACATTTCTTTTAATAACTATACTATTTTGTTCTTGTTTTTGAAGTTTTAATTTGTAATAGTTGATTAATAAATGTAGTTTAATAAACTTCTAGGTGTTTTATATGTTTCTTTATTTTTTGATGTGACGATTTTTCTTGGCTTTCCTCGAAAAACTCTTTACTTATACAAAGACTTCAGATAGACTCGAGATTGTTGAATTTCTAACATTGTTTTATATACATTTCAAAGAAAATATTTTTGAAGATCATGTTAAATTTTCATTATTCTCGGATCATGTTGGACTTAAATAATTTATTATGAAAACTTTGTATGTTTATTTTGGACGAAAAAATAATTTGTAACTTTGCAAGCTTAAAAATCCGAAGTCATTTTATTTATTTTGTTATGTTTATTTGAGGCGGTTTTAAAACCGAAACCGAACCGATTGTAACCGATCCGATCATTTTAAAACCGAAACCGAACCGACGGTTTCAGTTGCGGTTTCGGTTTTCGATTTTAAAAACTGAGGATATGCGGTTTCGGTTTCGGTTTTAACCTAAAACCGAACCGATCCGACTCGCGCTCACCCCTAGGTAGTACTATATAATAGTACTACTGAATAGTATTACCAGTATAATTACTTGTATATATACTTTAATCTATTTATTTGTATTTCTAATTTAATTATCAGTAGTACTTTCAATTTTTGTGCTTATAGTACTTTCGGTAGTACTATTTGTTAGTACTACTAAGAGTATTTTCAATTTCAATTAAATATTTGTTATTATTATTACTATTTTTTTTATTTTTCTTTTTCTTTTTCTAAGTACTACTAAGTTGTTTTTGTGCCTATAGTACTTTCGGTAGTACTATCATTCGATAGTACTACTAGTCCTTTATTGTTTTTCTCTTTTTATCATAGTACTACCGTTTTTTTTACTTTTACCTTAGTACTACCAACTCTTATATATATATATTGTTTGTTTGTTTTTTTTTACTTTTACCATAGTACTACCAATTCATGTTTTAACATAACTTTTCATTCTCTCCTTTTTATTCTTCTGTGTAACGAACTGCTGCCCGTTTCTTTTTCAATTTCTGAGTTCGAATCTTGCTTCTTTTAAAAACTAAGACCATCACTGGATTCATATTCTCAAGCCCATTAATTCGAGTACTTAAAATCCGAGTTTCGTCAAGTTTTTGTGTTTTCGAGTTTTTGAAGTTCAAAGGTTTTAGTATTCGTTTTTAGTGTTTTAAAAGTGATTTTTTGATTCTAAAAATTGCAGGGTGTGTGGTTTGTCATAAGGAATAACATATTAATATTTAGTAATTTTTGGAGAACTTTGAAAATTTGCATTTTTAAATTAATTTTTAATTAATTTTAAAATCCTTAAATTCGAATTATTCAAAATTATTTGAATTTTTGTTTATTTTTGTCAATTGTTGTTTAGTAAATCATGGCTCAGAATTTTGAGGTCGTTAAGATCAATTATAATGGGTGTTTTGATCCTTTGAAATGCCCTGTTGATCGTTTTCGACCTTGGATTCAGTTTTTAAATACGTGGTGTTGTGTCAGTCATGCTATTTGTCTATCTGTTGATTTAAAAATTGAACGATTGAGGTTACTGTGTTCTAGTGCTGTGATTACTGATAATTCTAGGTCTATAACTTTCACAATTGAGCACACATAGTACATTATTACTGAGGATCTGTTTTGTGAAGTTTTTCAACTTCCTAGGGACAACTTTGATAGGACTCCCTCTGATATTGAATTAATTCAGTTTTCAACATTATTCATTATCAAGGTCCTTTGGAGTTGCCCAAACTCAGTAAAGCTAATTTGGTTTGTGAATGGGATATTTTCTTTGATACATTGGCTAAGGTTTTCAACAACTGTACAAAAAGCAATTTTCAAAATATTCCATCTTTGTTACAATATATTGTTTATGCTGTTGTGTTTAATGTTAGACTTTACATTGGTCATCTTATTTGGAGTCTTATATTTAAAAGAGTAGCATATGCCAGGATTGATCATGATAGTGATAGGAAAGTCAGATGTTTCTATCCTCGATTTCTCACTATCTTAATCAATCATGTGATATCTGATGCTCATAAGGAGATGTTTAGAAATGCTTTATATGTTCCTTCTTCTACTTCTGATCGTAAGTTCTATCAAAGACTCCACACTTCTCTTAAATTGAACATCACTCCAGTGGTAGTCACCCCATTCATGGCACAGTTCATTCAACTTCCTGCTTTTCAACCTTTTGTTCCTGAGCAACAGTTAGCCATTACAGCTGGAACTTCAGAGGCACTGCCAATACAAGTAATTCATTTTATCCCTGGATCATCTGGAACCTCTATTGAAACCCAAGTGGTTGATATGGCTGACCAAGAGGTTGTAGAACCACAATCTCTAACCCAGGTCATAGAGCCAAACACAGTGTCAAATCCTTTAACCCTTTAACCTCAAACTGCTTCTCTTGTCAGATAAAGGTCAAGTAGTGAACAAACACTGAGTGCACCCACAGCTCTGTCTCCTCCTCCAAAGAAAATAAAAACCTACAGGGAGGCATATGTTAGCCCATCCATATCCTCCCAACAGGATATGGACTTTGAAATGGCCACTGAACAGTCTCTAGAGACATCCTCTCAACAGGATGAATCTATTGAAATTCACCATTGGGCCTTGCCAACCTGTAATGAGTCAAGCACACTCCCATTACTCACAATGGGAGAAGACATTCAAATAGAAGAAACTCAGGACACGTTGTTAGGAGAGCACTTAGGATCTGACACATTGCCTACCATAGTTACGGTAGAAGTGCCTTCACAGGCATTAAAGGGAAAATCTGATTCTTTGCCCCTCGTAATAGAATCATTTTCTCCCCTCCCAGAGGGAACATCTCTGGCTCCCTTAAGCGATTTTTCACTCGCAGTTTACACTGGAGAAAGTGAAAGGCAACCAGGTGAGTCTGTCACTAAAGTAATTCAGTTTACAATGTCAAATGTTTTGACAGACTCAACCAGGGATTGGGAATTGTGAACTCCCATTGCACCACCACTGACCTCTCTTGAAGGTGCTAAGGTGATTTCTTATGCAGGTACATCATCTCCAAATATGGATAGACAGCTAGTGATTAGAAATGAGAATCAAACACAGAGTGATACACAAGCACGTGAGTTGAGTGAAACACCACTGAGAGAAATTGAGGTGAGTGCACACACTGAAACAAACACTGCTTCGTTGTTATCTCAGATAGCTGCTCTACAGAAACAACTTTTGGAAACCCAGGCTGAAAAAGATCTTCTCAAAGCACAAGTGGTTGAACGGTCTTCTTCTTCCACCTCTGTAACTAATCAGCTGGGTACTATAAAGGATGATATTGAAGGTCTGAAGATTACTCTCCTGCCCAAGATCAATGCAATCTAGCAATCTCAAGTACGTGTGGCTTCAGACGTCTCTGATCTTACAACATCCAATGCTCAGCAGATTGCTTCCATTTCTACTCAAGTGGACTACATTCAACAAACGGTTGATGAAAATCAGTGGTTTAATGAACAAATGTTTGCAAAGATTGAAGGTGGAATGGAGCATCTGAATGAAGGGATGAAGCATCTGTACTATATGATCAAGAATTCACATCAACCCACTGCTAAACAGAAAACATTCTTTGAGGGTGATGATGAAGATGATGTTGATCAAGGAGGAGATAGAGGAGATGGATGAGATATAAGGGGAACAAGTGAGGTGAATCTTGAAGCTGTCAAATTTACATCTGTAGAGGATTCCTCAACTAAGAGGGAGAAGAAAGGAGGTTAAGGAGAAGCTGGAGGAGCTTCTGGAAAAGATAAGGGTAAGGGTAAGCAGAAACAGTCAATGGAGGAGTCTACTTTTGATGATGCTTTCTACTACCATGGTGAACAGGGTGATTTTCAATATGATATGTCTGGTGATCTGGAGGAGACTGTCCCTGAAGAAACTATTGGTGTAGAGGAGGTTGAAGAAGTGGACAACTTTGATGACTAGAAAGATGAATATGAGATGTACACTCATGATCCCTTATTTCAGAAAGAATTGAAGAAACAGCAAGCAGATCTGAGAAGAAAGGAACATGAAAATATCAAGGTCTCAGACATTATATCTCAAAATCTTAAAATTCAAAAAGTTGAACATGAAGACAAACAACGTTTTCAAAGTATTCATGTGAAGGAAAGGAGATTAGATGTCAGGATGAAGATGGGAAGCAAGTGGGATAGAGCAAGGGAGATGTTTGATATCCCTCAGAGAGGCACAAACAATGATCGTACTTTTCTTAAATTGCTTGAGAAGATCAGAACAGTTAATCCAGATAATTCATTATACAAGAAGGCTTCTTTGAAGGAAGATATCTTAAGGATTGCATCTGCATTTGATCAAGTCAGACATGAATTGTATATCTATGTTTCAAGTGTCCTTGAAGGGTCATTCACAGTTTCTCTTGACCTCTTTGAAAGAAGATCTATGTATGAACTTTGGGTTCTGATGAGAAAAGTGAAAAGATCTTCCTGCTTGAATGAACTTCTTTATGACCGGCTTAGAGATTCTGCTATGAAGGCCAGCCCTCAAGTTGTACACTTTTCGTATGAAGTTAAAATCTATAGAGGTACAACTCTGGAGACAGTTAGGCTGGATCCTGATTCTTTGAAGTTATAAACTGCTATGCAGCTGGTGAAGTTGGAGAATCTTTTGAGAACTTCTGGGTTTACAACTGAAGCAAAGTCTGAAGTTGCTGATATGATTTCAGACTACTGCACTGAAAATGTTCCAAGGTATTCTCAAATGAAGAACACATTAAAGAAAGTCACTTCTCAACCAATCAAGCCAAGTGGTGTTGTTTCAGAAAGTAATGGTGTCCTTGATAAAGATCTTCTAAACACCTTGCAAGATGCTGAAGAAGATGAGATTAGAGATTAAGGCATGAGGAATAGAGCTCAGTTTTTATTGTAATATGTTTAGAGCATATGTTAATCAAGATAGGAAATGTAATCTCATGTTCAGTCTAGAGGAACATCTATCTTGTATTTTGTTAGGCCGAATACACAATATATAATCAAGTATGTATAAGAATAACAATCAAGAACACAGGTTTGTAAATCAACAACCTGAATTATATTAAATAATTCTCTCTTAGTGATGTTAATGAATCACAAAGAGCTACTAGGTTACAAGAATAATATATTCAATGTTCGCGTCCCTTCTAGGGATAACCTATCTGTGTTTATATAGTACACAGTTACACAATCCTTATCTAATTGATACTCCTATAAATTAGCTATACAATTATTATCAATTAAGGATTGCTTCAGTCTTCTATTCCGTTTCCTTAGCTGTATCAATATATTCTGCTTCTTTCCATCTTCAGAATATATTGCTTCTAGAATCTTTAACTTTGCATCGACAGCTAAGTCAACTATCACCCAGTCAGACTTTATCAAACTCTGACTAGCTTCTAGATAAACTCTGATATGTACCTGGTACTTAAACACTGATGAACAAACGTCAGCAATTATATCTAACAATCTCCCCCAACTTGTGCATAATAAAAATGTACAAGTTAAACAAATAATTGATGATGTCAAAACATATAACAAATGCAGTGTTTAAAATATGTCAGAGTTTAATTTTAAAACAGAGTTTAAATTTAACTTAGAACAGAAAACATAAAAACTTACAGTCAGACTTTACTGAATTTCTTGGATATCAGGTACAGTCCTGATATAATCTGACAGTAACTTTCTCTCAGCTCGATCTAGTTCAGCAATCATATCCTTCTTCAGCTCCTTCAATTCTGGTTCATCTTCACCAATTTGATAAATGGCAGCCCTTAAAGAATAGATGCTGTTCTTGTTCATTTCATTGCCAAGTCTGATATAAAAAGCCTTATCAGACTCTAGATTGAACTCTAGAACTTTCTTATCTAGTGCAGTCCTGAATCTAGCACTATTTTTCTTCATTTCCACCAACTTTCCATGTGCATCTCTGTACTTAGGAATATAAGCACTGGAAACACTTCCTCCAAAAAGGACTTTCGATTTCATCATTCTGTCTTTTAAAACCAGAGCAGCATTATGAGTATTTCTATTTTTGATCTTCAGGAGATATAGAACATACTCTAGCTCTTCCCAGAATTTCAGACGAATATCATCTTCTCCAATTCTATAAACTCTGCCATCAGCCATAAAATATAATAAAAACTCCTTCTTCAAGCCTCTGTGATAAATCATCTGAACAGATTCTAGTTTATCAAGGTTTTCTTGAGTAACCCCAACACCAGGTTCTGCCAGTGATGTATGATCTAAAGGACTATTATTAACTCTTTTCTCATTGTGGGAACCCAAACCAGATTTATCATAAGATTGTTTTCCAAGTACTGTTCTGGTTTGTAGAAAGTTCACCTGGCTAGGCTTCAGAGTTTCAGGTAATGAAGATCTTTTGAAACCTTGGAGTGGTGAAGATAGCTGAGTTTGCACAACTTGAGCATTGTCAGAGGTTGGCACATTCTTAACAATAACATCAACTTGAGCATTGTCAGAGGTTGAATAATTCTTCTTTTCCAGGTTAGGCTCTTCAATCATCACGCCTTTACCTTTATCAGCGTTTGAACCAATAGGCCTCCTTGAGTACTGTAAACTCTGATCAGAGTTTACATTCTCTTTGATAACAATTCCTTTTTCTTTTCTCCTCGGAGCCTTGATAACCTTCTGTTTGTAGATTCCAGCTTCAAGATTCTTCTTGTGTTCTTCAGCAAGCATTTGCTCTTCAGCTTGGATATCTTCAATTGTAACATCTTTTCCATGTTCTGCCATAAACACCTTAGTAGCAATTTCCTCATCTGTGGTAGGCTTATCAGAGATTATCAAACTTTTGTATCTTGAACCACTGGCAGAGTTTGCATGTCCCTTTCCAGAGTTTGATCTTTTATCAGAGTTTGATCTTCTTGAAAGTAGTCTGCTATCAGCATTTAATCTTAAGCTCTTTCCATCTCCCTTGTTTCCACCATCATTACCATCATCCCTCCGTCTCAGAGTTTGAGTATCTTTGCATTTGTCACTTGGTACACTCTCCCCCTTTTTGACATCATCAGAAAGTAGTACTGATGTCAACAACTCAATTGCATTAGAAATTGAAGTCAGTTGGGCAGACATAGCAGTCTGGTTGTCCTCAACTTTCCCAAGCCTCTTCTGAATGTCATCAGAGTCCTTAGCTTGCTTCTTGAACATGGAATTGTAGTAAGTTCTATCATTCTTCAGAGTAAGATCCCTCAGACTAACTTCATTCCTCAAAGCAGTGACTTCCTTATGAGACTCATCAAATCTGTTGTGGAGAGATTTAATTTGAATCACAGTAGCCTTTAGACTTGTAAGAATATCAGGATTTGAAATCGTCTTCACAGAATCACCAAGAAAATCAGCAGCCCTCTGTGCTGAAAAGATACAATCTGCAGCAGCCCATCTATTGTAGTACATATCTTGAAAATGCTCAGCCGTAGCTCGATTGACCTCTCTTAGCTCATCAGAGTTTGCTTGACTACCAAATAACTCCTCTTGGGAATGATCAGAACTATCATCATCATTAGCATTCTCTGCTGTATTCTCTGCAGTAATATTCTCAGCAGTAACTTTCTCTGCATCAGGTTCTGGAATCTCAGAGTTTGCAACATTCTTTGCAATATTCTCATCATTTTCAGCTACAGCCTCTTGTACTTGAATCTCGGCAATAATCTCTGGAACAGTTTCTGTAGCATGTACAACAACATTCTCAGTAGCATCAGAGAATCTCTGATCAACTTCCTCACCCTTTTCAATTACTTGGGGAGTAACAGAGAGAATCTCTGTGTGGGTAGCCATAGAATCTTCAAGAATAACCGTGGCTTGATCAGCTTCCACACCCTCTGTTTCATCAAAAACTTCAAGATGGTCAGAGTTTACAGAGTTGTGTGCTTCAACATCCATATCAAATCCCTGTGGCTCAAAAATCTCAGCCTCAATATTTTCTGTAGCCTCCTGAACAAGAATTTCAGGAGCTTCATCTGCAGCTTCATTTGCACCTTCCTCAACTACATCATCAGCGTTTGATGTAGGAGCTTCTTCATCAGCACTTACCATTTCAGGCATAGATGCTGCTTCAGCAACATTTTTCTCAAAAACTCTGTCCAAATTGACAGCTTCAGCATTTACATTTGATGCACCAAAAAGATGTGCAACCACCAATCTTCTTTTTCTCTGATGAAGAGTTTCTTCATCAGTTTCACTGTCCTCGTCAGCATTATCAGACTTTGCCCTGTTGGCCCTTCTTTTCTTTAACCTTTTCTTCTGAGGCATATCATTAGTATTTGATGCCCCAGCTTCAGAAGCTTGCTGAGCAATCCTTGCAGGTTTAGTACCAACATGCTTAGTCCGACCACCCCTTGCAGGTTTAACAGAAGTTGACGGAGGCAGTTCTTGTTGTAGAGGCTCAGGTTGAGAAGAAGCTTGTGTTGGTGGATTGACTTGAGCATTTAAAAACTGTTGCACAGATGGAGGTAGCAACAAGTCTCCAACAACCCCTTTCTTAACATCTTTATTAACAAGATCAGAAAATATTCTCTTATGTAATTTAAAACAAGAAACATCTTCTTCACTTACTTCTACTCCTTCAACACAGTAAGAGAACAAAGTCTGACAGAATCTAGAGAAATAGACTACTCCTCTATTCTCTCTCATTTTCTCTCCTAAATTATTCAAAACAAGTCGTGCAAAATCAAAATGATTATCAAATAAAAGAGAATACCCGATTTGCAGACTGTCTGTGGGAATAGCATCCCAGTTTGTGCATTTCTTGCTGAATGTTCTCGTGATGCAATCAAAGAAAAAAACTCCACTCCTTCCTTAAGAATGGTCGTTTGAGCTGTCCAATCTTCGACAAGGGTCCAGAATACCCAATCTCTCGCATCATTCTTATCAAATCCTCATCACCCATTCCAATTGTATACGAAGAAAATTCAGGAAACCCCATTGCAGCGCGAATGGTTCCAGCAGTTATTACATACTCTGCATCTTCATATTCAAAAATAATCGAAGGGTTGCCTGTCTCACCACCATCATCATACAATCCTGTTTCCCAGAACGCCTTTATCTGTGAACCAGAAAGTTTTGCAGGCTCCACCAAAGCACGCCCAATTGCTGACTGAGCAAGAAAGTCTTGTATGATATGAAACGCCTCTGGTGCATTGACAGTGTTTAATGGGGCTGCATAATTATTAGGAACGAACTCTAACCCAGAAGAAGTGAAAGCAGTTGAAGCCATTAGTAATATCAAGAAATAAACAGAAAATAGCTTCAAAAACACGAGAGAGTTTAAGAAAGAAAGTGTTTGTGAATATGTGTGAGTGAAACTAGAGTACAATTGGAGTAAGTCGTGAAAAACTGTAACGGTTGTGTGTATAATGTATAAATTTAAAATTTAAAATTAAAAACTGAACAGTTTTTAATCATTAAAACACAACTGTCTTACCCCGTATACTGTGTAAATGAGACACGTGTCACACATGTAATGACTGACAGCAGTAATTGGCAATTTCCAATGCGCATGCGCAGTAAAAACAACAATAATTACAGCCGATTACACTTTCCTATGTATGCAATCTCTCTCCTCTCTTTAACACTTTTCTAAACCAATGCCCAAACATACTCTTTTGAAATACCAAAACAAATGTTTTTCCTCAAAATTATAAAATGTCTGAAACAAAGAAATCATTTTAACCATCAGAGATTAAAACAAAGTTACCTCGGCATATTTCACACAATACATCAGTGTTTATCATTTGTCCTTCTTTGTTAATAAACTCTTTTCGCAAACTGTACAGGTGTGCATAATTGTGTGTGCAATAGCAGAGTTTACCGAAATCAATATTTAAATCATCTCAAAGTGCATAAAAATCCACAAACTAAAGTAGTAAAAACTGGTTGCCTAAACTCTCATGTACAATATAAAATCTGATTTTATATCTAAACTCTGTATACTGATATCCTTTCATTTGGATATATCTTTTATTCTTCACCCCCTTTATTTATATATATTTATTTATTTATTTTTCCAGTAATCAGTGGTTGGCACTAGTCACCAAAAATCAAAGATTTTAGCCCTTATTTCATACAATAAGTTCCTGGATCTTCCTAGGCACAACATGATCTCAAAGGAATTTGTGCTCTGTTTGGCATCTTTTGATTTGAGGGTGAATTATTTGCAATTAATAATCAGAGTTTAGACTTTCCATCAGTTAATACAATTAATTTATGAGAGAAAATGCAAACAGCTAATACAAACTCAGTATATAGAATCAATAAACTAAGAGATGCTGTAAATATAGAAACAGTATCATGCTGTGTTAACTTACTGCACATATTTGAGATCAGAATCTATACAACTCTTAAGGATTCATAATTACTTACTGAGAATTATGCTTCATACAAATTTCTTCATTGGTCCTTGTGTTTCAGACAAAAATCATAATCAGAGTTTAACATCAGACTTTAACCGACAGAGTATGACTAACAGAGTTTAGCATCAGAGTTTACTTTCAGAGTTTATGACACTAGTACTCATAACAGTGAATACATGCAAGGAATCATGAGCATAAAAATCAAACATGTATAGTTTTTGAGTCTAACCCGTATCTCTAGTCAGAACCAGAGATCATTCCAAGTTCATTTTCCAATCTTGTAAAAGTAGCTTCACTCAAAGGTTTGGTGAAGATATCTGCAAGTTGTTGGTCTGTAGACACAAAATGAAGCTCAATGTTTCCTTCTTCCACATGTTCTCAGATAAAATGATACCTTATGCTGATGTGCTTTGTCATGGAGTGCTGTACTGGATTACCTGTCATAGCAATAGCACTTTGGTTATCACAGAAAATAGGTATTTTAGAGTACCTCAGACCATAATCCAGCAACTGATTCTTCATCCACAGAATCTGTGCACAACAGCTACCAGCAGCTATATACTCTGCTTCTGCAGTGGATGTGGAAATTGACTTTTGTTTCTTGCTATACCAAGAAACCAATCTGTCACCTAAAAATTGACAGCTTCCACTTGTACTTTTTCTGTCTATCTTACAGCCTGCAAAATCTGCATCAGAGTAACCAATTAGCTTAAACTCTGATTCTCTAGGATACCACAAACCCAAGGTTATGGTTCCTTTGAGATATTTGAAAATCCTTTTTACAGCTGTTAGATGAGGCTCTCTGGGATTTTCTTGAAATCTTGCACAAAGACATGTTGCATACATGATATCAGGTCTACTTGCAGTAAGATACAGTAAAGACCCTATCATTCCTCTGTAGTTTGTCATATCTACTGAGGCTCCTGTGTCTTTGTCTAGCTTTGTTGTTGTAGCCATGGGAGTTGTGGCAGATGAACTATCAAGCATACCAAATTTCTTGAGAAGATTTCTGGTATATTTTGCTTGATTGATAAAAATACCATCATCTGTTTGCTTGACCTGTAAGCCTAGAAAATAACTAAGCTCTCCCATCATGCTCATTTGATACCTGGATTGCATAAGCTTTGCAAACTTCTTACAAAGTTTGTCATTAGTAGATCCAAAGATAATATCATCTACATAAATTTGAACTAAAAGCAAATCATCACCAGAATTGAAATAAAACAAGGTTTTATCAATTGTACCTCTTGTGAACCCACTTTCTAAAAGAAATTGAGCAAGAGTTTCATACCATGCTCTTGGTGCTTGCTTTAGTCCATATAATGCCTTGTCAAGCCTGTAGACATAATCTGGATGTTTAGGATCTACAAATCCTGGTGGTTGTTCAACAAATACTTCTTCTTCAAGCTTCCCATTGAGAAAAGCACTCTTTACATCCATCTGAAAGACTTTAAACTTCTTGTGTGCAGCATAGGCCAGAAAAATTCTTATGGCCTCCAATCTTGCAACTGGAGCAAAGGTTTCATCATAGTCAATTCCTTTCTGTTGTGAATAACCTTTAGCCACAAGTCTAGTCTTGTTTCTTGTAATCACACCTTCACTGTCAGTCTTGTTTCTGAAAACCCACTTTGTACCTACTATTGATCTATTCTTTGGTCTAGGTACAAGTGTCCAGACTTCATTTCTTTCAAATTCATTTAACTCTTCTTGCATTGCTGTAATCCAATTAGCATCTTGAAGAGCTTCTTCCACTTTCTTTGGTTCTGTTTGAGACAAGAAAGCATGATACAGACACTCATTATTTGTTGCACTTCTAGTTCTCACACTAGCATCAGGATCTCCAATTATGAGATCAGGTGTGTGTGCCTGTGTCCACTTTCTTGCTGTTGGTAAGTGGTTTATTGCATCATTATTGGATCCTCCCCCTTGATCCATGCTCTCCTGATTCATATGTTGACTTTCTGTAGCATCTGAGGCTCCCCCTGAATTGGATGGCTCAGAGTTTGAACTGTCAGAGTTTGAATCAGTTTCCTCAACTGACTCACTTGATGTGTCTTGTTGAGCTTCTTCACGCTCTCCCTCAACTGATTCTCTATTTTGTTCAATTTGAGAATTTCCAGTTTCTCCAGTATTTATCAGTAGAGGTTCAGAGTATGCTTCGTCAGAGTTTGTCAGAACCGCTTCATCAGAGTTTGTCGGTACTGCTTCATCAGAGTTTACATCATCAGAGAATAAACCTTCATTTTCAAAACGCAGTTGATCATATCCATCTAAGTCATCAAGTCCAGTTATTTTCTTGTCATCAAATGACACATGTATGGATTCCATGATCACTTTAGTTCTCAGATTGTAGACTCTGAATGCTTTTGTTGACAATGGATAACCAACAAAGATTTCTTCATCAGCTTTTAACTCGAACTTGGTCAACTGTTCAGGATGAGTCTTCAACACAAAGCATTTGCATCCAAATATATGAAAATATTTCAAATTTGGCTTCTTATTTTTCACCATCTCATATGGTGTTTTCCCATGCTTGTTGATCAATGTTGCATTTTGAGTAAAACAAGCAGTTTGAACAGCTTCTGCCCAGAAATAAGTTGGTAATTTTGCTTCATCAAGCATAGTTCTAGCAGCTTCGATTAAAGTTATGTTCTTTCTTTCAACTACACCATTTTGCTGTGGAGTTCCAGGTGCAGAAAATTCTTGTTTCACTCCTCTTTCCTTGCAGAAAGCTTCCATGATTGAGTTTCTGAATTCAGTTCCATTATCACTCCTTATAATTTTGACTTTGTGCTGTGATCCTTTGTCCAGTAGATTTACATGATCCATCAGAGTTTGAGCAGTTTCATCCTTCTTTGATAAGAAATATACCCATGTATATCTAGTATATTCATCAACAATTACTAGAGCATATTTCTTTCTGCCCATAGACATCACATTCACTGGTCCAAAGAGATCAACATGTAGAAGATGATAAGGTTCCACTACTGAAGATTCAGATTTGCTCTTGAAAGATGACTTCCTTTGCTTTGCCTTTTGACAAGAATCACATAGGCCATCTAGACTGAGTATTGATTTTGGAAGTCCCCTTACAAGATCCTTTCTTATTAGCTCATTGATGTTGTTCGGATTGAGATGAGAGAGGTTCTTATGCCAATTCCAACTCTCTTCATTTGACATTCTTGCAGTCAGACACACTGTTTTTCCATCAGAGTTTGTTACAAAACTTGCTTCATAAATGTTGTTGCGCCTGTGTCCAACTAGAACAACTTTTCCAGTAGATTTACTGATAACTTCACAGTATTCAGTATGAAAATCTACATGGTTTCCTCTGTCACAGATTTGACTCACAGATAGCAGATTATGCTTGAGTCCTGAGACTAGAGCTACATTTGTGATGATGACACTTCCAAGATTAATATTGCCATATTCCAGAGTGTGTCCTATGTTGCCATCTCCATAGGAAACCTTTGGGCCAGCCTTCTCCTTAAAATCTGATAGCAGGGCTTTATTTCCAGTCATGTGTCCTGAGCATCCACTGTCCAAGATAAGGGTGCTCTCTTTTATGCCCTGCAATCACAAACAAACACTAAGTGTTAGTTTTAAGGATCCAGACTTGCTTGAATCCTTTGGCTTTCTTAACATTGTTAGCTTTTGCAACGGAATTACTATCAACAGAGTTTAAACTAACATTGTCAGACTTTACACTTGCAGAGTTTGCTCTAACCCACTTCAGATTGGGTTTTAGCTCATAGTAATTGTGATAAATAGCATGATAACTCCTACAAGTATAAATAGAATGTCAAGTGCTCCCACAATGTGTGCATAAAGTCTGTGGTTTCACCCTTACATAATCATTCTTTTCTCCTGATGTAGAAGGTAAAGAATTGATATTTTTATTCTTTGTGCAGTAATTAGCAAGATGATTAGAACTACCACAATTATAACATGTTTTCCTTTGAGCAGCAGCAGTAGGCAAATGATTATTTCTTTTATTTATGCCTATCTTTCCATTCCTATTCTTCTTGGACCCTTTTGGTTTCATGGCAGACTTTACCTCTTTGAGCTTATGATTGAACTGTTTTCCTGTCATTAAACCAACATTAACCTGTTTTTCACAGACTTTTACTGGTTTTCTAACAGCTTCTAATTCCATAAGTTTTTCTGTTATAATATTTTCCTGTCTTTCACAGGTTTCATCTGATTCCATATCAGCTTCTCTTATTACAACAGATTTTAACTTATTGGTTTCTGGAACAAATTTCACAGGTTTAAATTGTGGTTTAACCTTAACCTTGTCTTTAAACCTAAGTTCATCATTTTCACAATAGCCTAAACCTACAGAATCTGTCTGAAACACTTGATGAGTGTCTCTTCCAGAGTCTGTCCAAGTCTTGATTATTTTTCTTTCTTTTTCTAGATCAGATTCTAGTTGCCTATATCTTTTGAGCAACTCCTGTTCTACATAAACAACATCATCTCTTTCTTTTTGAATCTGCTTCATATTCTCAAGTTCTCCTTCAAGAAACTTGTTTCTATCTTTAAGACTAAGATTCTCAGATTTAATTCTCTCATTCTCTAAAGTCTGATCCCTATAACTAACATGTACGCTTTTCAGATATACTCTTAATTCAGATATATTATCAGTATCATAAGCATAAGTAGTTAGGGGTACATTATTTTCAGATGATTCAGTCTCATCTTTGACAGTTGCCATAAGAGCATAATTTACTCCATCATCAGAGTCTGAAGTATCTGCCCAGTCTTTGCCTTTAGAGATGAGTGCTTTCTCAGATTTGCCTTTCTTGCACTCTGGGGCATAGTGACCCATCTCCTTACACTTGTAGCACTGGATTTCAGATTTATCCTTCTTTCCAGACTTGGTCTCCCTTCCATCAGACTTTCTAAAACCTTTCCTTTCAGAATTTGAATCTTTCCTTGAGAATCTCTTTCCTTTCTTAAAGTTCTTGAATCCCATCTTCTTGAAGGTCTTCACCATCAATGCAGCCATTTGCATCATCTGTTCTTCATCATCCTCAGAGTCAGAAGCTTCATCAGAGTTTGAGTCATTATCAGAGTTTGATGACTCACTTTCAGATTTAATGACCAAAGCCTTTCCCTTGGCTTTCTTCCTTGATGATTCCTTCTTGATGGGCTTCTCCTCAACTTTGAGAGCAACAGATTTTGTCTTCTTGCTTAATCTTCTATTCCTTTGTTCTATCTCCAGTTCATGAGTTTTCAACAACCCATAGATTTCATCAAGATCTGTATCAGCAAGCTCATAATTATCTCTTATTGTGGTTGTCTTTAAATACCACTTTTCAGGTAGAGATAACAGAAACTTGAGATTAGACTCTTCAAGCTCATATTCTTTATCAACCAGAGACAGATCATTCAATAGTTTGCAAAATCTGTCATAAGTCTCAGTCAATGTTTCATTAGGTCTTGAATCAAAGTGCTCATACTCCTGTGTGAGTATTGTCTTTCTGTTCTTCTTAATAGCACATGTTCCCTGGCATCTGACTTCTAAAGCATCCCATATCTCTTTGGCAGTTTTGCAGCCAATTACTCTGTTAGACATAACATTATCTAAAGCACTGTGGAGTAGATGTCTAACTTTTGCATCCTTTGCAATTGATGAGATGTCCTCAGGAGTCATATCTTTCTTTTCCTTTGGAACAGTCTTTTGTTCTTGACCATCAACAACAGGGGCTAGTTTGGTTGGATTATGAGGACCATCATAAATTCTGTCAAGATATTCTGGATCTGTAGCCTCCAGAAACATGGTCATCTTCACCTTCCAAATTGGATACTCCACTGCTCTGAGAATTGGAACCCTGATTGTTTCATATCGACTCACAGAATTTGGTTTAACCTGTTCAACCTTGGGAGGAACTTGATTTTCTTCAGACATGATTATTACTGTGTTTGAATCGTAAAACTGTATATATTAAACAGCCTAGGCTCTGATACCAATTGTTAGGCCGAATACACAATATATAATCAAGTATGTATAAGAATAACAATCAAGAACACGGGTTTGTAAATCAACAACCTGAATTATATTAAATAATTCTCTCTTAGTGATGTTAATGAATCACAAAGAGCTACTAGGTTACAAGAATAATATATTCAATGTTCGCGTCCCTTCTAGGGATAACCTATCTGTGTTTATATAGTACACAGTTACACAATCCTTATCTAATTGATACTCCTATAAATTAGCTATACAATTATTATCAATTAAGGATTGCTTCAGTCTTCTATTCCGTTTCCTTAGCTGTATCAATATATTCTGCTTCTTTCCATCTTCAGAATATATTGCTTCTAGAATCTTTAACTTTTCACCGACAGCTAAGTCAACTATCACCCAGTCAGACTTTATCAAACTCTGACTAGCTTCTAGATAAACTCTGATATGTACCTGGTACTTAAACACTGATGAACAAACGTCAGCAATTATATCTAACATATTTATCTTTATTGTTTGAATCTGGAAATTGTTAAATGTAATCCAGAACTTTTTATTATTTACTTCGTTCTTTAAAGTCTTATCTTTTCTTGTTTTAGTTGAGTTATCCTCTAGAGGTATTTGATTGTTATTGTCTAACAAACAAATAGGGGGAGATTGAAAGACATATGTATAGGTCTATTTGTAAACACCGAGGAATCTACTCAACATAAACAAGAATGTAATAAGTAAATAATATATTCATATGTCACAGGAATCTCAGAAGATAATATCTGTCAAGAGAATGAAGGTTAATGTCATCTACAGTCTTGAAGTAATTCTACATTGAAAGAAGTTCAATTTATTGATCAAGCCTCAGTGAAGTATTCAAGGAAGTGGAACTATTTAAAAGTGACAGAGATTTCAGAAGTGTGACAGGAAATGTACAGGTTATAGTTCTTTGTTTCATAGAAGGAGAAAGAACCACATCTTAAAGTCAAAAGATGAAGAACCATCATTAAAGTTAGTCACTCATGAACCAGACTGTACATCGAGTGTCAACGTCATTCAGTGGTAGTTCGTCATCAATTTCAGTGGTTCTTAGAATTAGTTTTAATTCTCTTTTAATTTATTCTATAGGATAATTAATTTAATCTATGAATTAATTCATATATTAAATTAATCAATCTAGATTTTAAGTAATTTTATTTATAAATTAATTCTTTAGAATTAATTAATTTATTGAATTATTTAAGTCAAGAAAGTAATCTATTTAATCTATAAATTAATTCTTTAAGAATTAATTAATTTATTAAATCAATTAGTCAAATAAATTAAATCAGAATTTATTTAATTCTAGAAGTACTTTCAATTAGTACTGGTAGTACTATCCTAGACATTACTACTGATAGTACTGCTAGTTCATTTGGCAGTATTACCGATAGTACTGATAGGTCTTTTCTTAGTACTACCGATAGTACTTTAAGAATGAAATTGTTCGAAAGTTGTGGCGCGTGGAAAACAATACATTTGACTTATTTAAGTTAATGCAAGTGATCAAACAAGGTAGTTGACAAAAAGAAAGAAATCAAGACAGAAGCTCAAAAATATCATATCCTTCATTTACTTCTGCCATTAACATTGATCAACTGTCCAAGCAAATTCTCAAAGTGGAATTAATTCTTGAACTCTTTGTAACATTTAATCCTTTGGAATTAGTTCAGTTGTATTGCTTTGACAATCTAGCGGATCATAATCCCTAGAAATTATATCGAACTACTTTTTAGTATTCGATCCTTTTATTACAAAAATAGATAAATTCATGTCGAATTTATTCTAGATTTGTTTTAACAAGAACTCTTTAATCTGTAAACTGAATTGTAACACCCTTCAAGTTTAATATAAGCTATATTTAACTTGAATCTTGTTTCATTTTATTCCGCAGTAATTTGTTATTGAAATTGTTAAATCAAGAACAATACAAATTCGATTAAACGGTATTGTTTGTATTCAACCCCCCCCCCCCCCCCCTCCCCTCCCCTCCCCTCCCCTCTACAAACATATCGGGACCTAACAAGAGAGCATGTCATGAATGGAACTGTGGAGTTACATTTTGTACCCACAGAAGAACAAACAACAGATATTTTCACTAAATCTCTTGATGAATCCATATTTACCAAGTTAATTGGTAAATTGGGTATGTTAAACAGTCTTAGTGAATAACTGTATCTCTGTGTTGTTTGTCGTTAGTTAAAATCATTTTCTCTTGCTATTATTAAATGTTTAATATTGCCAATTCTAGTTTGATTTGTAAAGCTAGTTAATTTAAATATTCTTGAATAATCTATTTTCTTTAAAAATATTTTTCTCATATTTTTTAGTGGAGAAATTTATTTTTATTGAAAATTTAATTATTTGGAATCATTTAAGTTAGTTTCAGATTGTATAAATTGTTGTTTGAACTTTTCTGCAGGTTTATATTATTTTATTGCACTTCTATTATTTTCTGCATATTTTTATGATACTTATGCATTTTTCTGTGAATTTTCTGCACTTGTACATATTTTTCTGCATTTTTTAGACATTTTCTGTTATTTTTCATCAATTCTTTGCATTTTCTGTTAATTAAAATGTGCATTTTTTTTATTAATTTCCTATTTTTCGTTAGTATTACAGGTTTTTGTACTAGTAGTACTATCGGTAGTACTATCCAATAGTACTACCTGATAGTATTTCCAATTTATATATTTATTATATTATTTTTAGTATTACTTGCATTTTATACTAGTAGTACTATCGGTAGTACTTTCCAATAGTACTGCTAGATAGTACTACTAGCTATCTTGTTTTAGTTTTTTTTTGTTTTTTATTTTTTCCTTTTTATTTTTACCATAGTACTACCGAGATTTTATTTTATTCTTACCATAGTACTACCGTGTATTTTTTTTTTATCATAGTACTACCGTGTTTTTTATACATATAAACTGTTTTTATTTATTTTTACCATAGTACTACCGTGTTTTTTATATATATAAACTGTTTTTATTTATTTTTACCATAGTACTACTAGTTCTTTTATATATATAAACAGTTTCTTATTTATTTTTTTTACCATAGTACTACCCGGTTCATGTTTTAACATAACTCTTCAATTCTCTCTGTTTTTTCTTCTTCTTTAAGTCGGATTGCTGCCCATTTTCTTTTCAGTTTTTGAATTCGATTCTTGCTCGTTTTAAAATCTAAGACCATCACTGGATTCATCTTCTCAAGCCCATTAATTTGAGTACTTAAAATCCGAGTTTCGTCAAGTTTTTGTGTGTTTGAGTTTTTGAAGTTCAAGGGTTTTAATATTCGTTTTTACTGATTAAAAGTGAGGTTTTGGATTCTAAAAATTGCAGGGTGTGTGTTTTGTCATAAGGAATAACATACTAAAGTTTGTTAATTTTTGGAGAACTTTGAAAATTTGAATTTTTTAATTAATTTCAAAATCCTTAAATTCGAATTATTCAAAATTATTTGAATTTTTGTTTATTTGTGTTAATTTTTGTTTAGTAAATTATGGCTCAGAATTTTGAGGTCATAAAGAACAATTATAATGGGTATTTTGATCCTTTGAAATGCCCTGTTGATCGTTTTCGACCTTGGATTCAGTTTTTAAATACGTGGTGTTGTGTCAATCGTGCTATTTGTCTATCTGTTGATTTAAAAATTGAACCATTGCGGTTACTGTGTTTTAGTGTTGTAATTACTGATAATTCTAGATCTATAAATTTCACAATTGAGAACACACAGTACACTATTACTGAGGATCTGTTTTGTGAAGTTTTTCAACTTCCTAGGGACAACTTTGATAGGACTCCCTCTGATATTGAATTAATTCAGTTTTTAACAGTATTCATTATCAAGGTCCATTGGAGTTGCCCAAACTCAACAAAGCCAATTTGGTATGTGAATGGGATGTTTTCTTTGATACTTTGGCCAAGGTTTTCAGCAACTGTACAAAAAGCAATTTTCAAAATATTCCATCTTTGTTACAATATATTGCTAATGCTGCTGTGTTTAATGTTAGACTTAACATTGATCATCTTATTTGGAATCTTAGAGTTAGAAGAGTAGCAAATGTCAGGATTCATCATGATAGTGATAAGAAAGTCAGATGTTTCTATCATCAATTTCTCATTATCTTGATCAATCATGTGTTAAATGATGCTCATAAGGAGATGTTTAGAAATGCTTTATATGTTCCTTCTCCTACTTCTGATCGTAAGTTCTATCAAAGACTCCACAATTCTCTTAAATTGAACATCACTCCAGTGGTAGTCATCCCATTCATGGCACAATTCATTCAACTTCCTTCTTTTCAACCTTTTGTTCCTGAGAAACAGTTAGCCATTACAGCTGGAACTTCAGAGGCACTGCCACTACAGGTAATTCATCCTAATCCTGGATCATCTGGAACCTCTGCTGAAACCGAAGTGGTTGATAAGGCTGACCAAGAGGTTGTAGAACCACAATCTCTAACCCAGGTCTTAGAGCCAAACACAGAGTCAAATCCTTTAACCCTTCAACCTGAAACTGCTTCTCTTGTCAGACAAAGGTCAAGTAGTGAACAAACAATGAGTGAACCCATAGCTCTGTCTCCCCCTCCAAAGAAAAGAAAAACCTATAGGGAGGCATCTATTAGCCCATCTATATCCTCCCAACAGGATATGGACTTTGAAATGACCACTGAACAGTCTTTAGAGACATCCTCTCAACGGGATGAATCTATTGAAATTCGCCATCGGGCCCTGGCAACTTGTAATGAGTCAAGCACACTCCCATTACTCACAATGGGAGAAGACATAAAAATAGAAGAAACTCAAGACACGGTGTTAGGAGAGCACATAGGATCTGAAACAGTGCCTACCATAGTTACGGTAGAAGTGCCTTCACAGGCATTTGAGGGAAAATTTGATTCTTTGCCCCTCTTAAATAGAATCATTTTCTCCCCTCCCAGAGGGAACATCTCTGGCTCCCTTAAGGGATTTTTCACTCACAGATTATACTAGAGAAAGTGAAAGCCAACCAGGTGAGTCTGTCACTGAAGCAATTCAGTTTTCAATTCCAAATGTTTTGACAGACTCAACCATGGATTAGGAATTGCGAACTCCCATTGCACCACCACTGACCTCTCTTGAAGGGGCTAGGGTGATATCTATTGCAGGTACATCATCTCAGAATATGGATAGACAACCAATGATTAGAAATGAGAATCAAACACAGAGTGATACACAAGCACGTGAGTTGAGTGAAACACCACTGAGAGAAATTGAGGTGAGTGCACACACTGACACAAACACTGCTTCGTTGTTAGCTCAGATAGCTGCTCTACAGAAACAACTTTTGGAAACCCAGGCTGAAAAAGATCTTCTCAAAGCACAAGTGGTTGAACGGTCTTCTTCTTCCACCTATGTAACTAATCAACTGGGTACTATAAGGATGATATTGAAGGTCTGAAGATTACTCTCCTACCCAAGATCAATACAATCCAGCAATCTCAAGTACTTGTGGCTTCGGACGTCTCTGATCTTACAACTTCAAATGCTCAGCAGATTGCTTCCATTTCTACTCAAGTGGACTACATTCAGCAAACGGTTGATGAAAATCAGTGGTTTAATGAACAAAGGTTTGCAAAGATTCAAGGTGGAATGGAGCATCTGAATGAAGGGATGAAGCATCTGTACTATATGATCAAGAATTCACATCAACTCACTGCTGAACAGAAAACATTCTTTGAGGGTGATGATGATGATGATGTTGATCAAGGAAGAGATGAAGGAGATATAAGGGGAACAAGTGAGGTCAATCCTGAAGCTATCAAGTTTACATCTGTAGAGGATTCCTCAACCAAGGGGGAGAAAAAAAGGAGGAGAAGGAGAAGCTGGAGGAGCTTCTGGAAAAAATAAGGGTAAGGGTAAGCAAAAACAGTCAATGGAGAAGTCTACGTTTGATAATGCTTTCTACTACCATGGTGAACAGGGTGATTTTCAATATGATATGTCTGGTGGTTTGGAGTAGACTATCCCTGAAGAAACTATTGGTGTAGAGGAAGTTGAAGAAGTGGTCAACTTTGATGACTAGGAAGATGAAGATGAGTTGTATACTCATGATCCCTTATTTCAGAAAGAATTGAAGAAGCAACAAGCAGATCTAAGAAGAAAGGAATATGAAAATGTCAAGGTCTCAGACATTATATCTCAAAAGCTTAAAATTCAAAAAGCTGAACATGAAGATAAACAATGTCTTCATTGTATTCATGTGAAGGAAAGGAGATTGGATGTCAGGATGAAGATGGGAAGCAAGTTGGATAAAGCAAGGGAGATGTTTGATATCCCTCAGAGAGGCACAAACAATGATTGTACTTTTTCTTCAATTGCTTGAAAAGATCATAACAGTTAATCCAGATAATTCATTATACATGAAGGCTTTGAAGGAAGATATCTAAGGATTACAACTGCATTTGATCAAGTCAGACAGAAATTGTATATCTATGTTTCAAGTGTCCTTGAAGGGTCATTCACAGTTTCTCTTGACTTTCTTGAAAGAAGATATTTGTCAGAGCTTTGGGTTTCGATGAGCAAAGTGAAAAGATCATCCTGCTTGAATGAACTTCTTTATGACCGGCTTAGAGATTTTGCTATGAAGGCCAACCCTCAAGTTGTACACTTTCCGTATGAAGTTAAAATCTATAGAGGTACAACTCTGGAGACAGTTAGGCTAGATCATGATTCTTTGAAGTTACAAACTTCTATGCAGCTGGTGAAGTTGGAGAATCTTCTGAGAACTTCTGAGTTTACTACTGAAGAAAAGTCTGAAGTTGCTGACATGATTTCAGACTACTGCAATGAAAATGTTCCAAGGTATTCTCAATTGAAGAACAGATTAAAGAAAGTCACTTCTCAACTAGTCAAGCCAAGTGGTATTGTTTCAGAAAGTGATCGTGTCCTTGATAAAGATCTTCTAAACACCTTGCAAGATGCTAAAGAAGATGAGATTAGAGACTAAGGCATGAGGAAGAGAGATCATTTTTTATTGTAATATGTTTAGAGCATAGGTGAATCAAGACAAGAAAATGTAATCATTTGTTCAGTCTAGAGGAACATCTATCTTGTATTTATCTTTATTGTTTGAATATGGAAACTGTTAAATATAATCCAGAACTTTTTATTATTTACTTGGCTCTTAAAAGTCTTATCTTTTCTTGTTTTAGTTGAGTTATCCTCTAAGAGGTATTTGATTGTTATTGTCTAACAAACAAATAGGGGAGATTGAAAGGCATATGTATAGGCCTATTTGTGAACACCGAGGATTCTACTCAACATAAACAAGAATGTAATAAGTAAATAATATATTCATATGTCACAGGAATCTCAGAAGATAATAACTGTCAAGAGAATGAAGGTTAATGTCATCTACAGTCTTGAAATGATTCTACATTTAAAGAAGTTCAATTTATTGATCAAGCCTCAGTGAAGTATTCACGGAAGTGGAACTATTTAAAAGTGGCAGAGATTTCAGAAGTGTGACAGGAAACGTACAGGTTACAGTTCTTTGTTAAGTAGAAGGAGAAAGAACCACATCTTAAAGTCAAAAGATGAAGAACCGTCAGTAAAGTTAGTCACTCATGAACCAGATAGTACATCGAGTGTCAACGTCATTCAGTGGAAGTTCGTCATCAATTTCAGTGGTTCTTAGAATTAGTTTTAATTCTCTTTTAATTTATTCTATAAGTTAATTAAGAATTAATTTATATCTTAAATTAATTAATCTAGATTTTAAGTAATTTAATTTATAAATTAATTCTCAAGAATTAATTTATTTATTGAATTATTTAAGTCAATAATTTAATTTATTTAATCTATAAATTAATTCGTGTAGAATTAATTTATTTATTAAATCAATTAAGGAAGTAAATTAAATCAGAATTTATTTTAATTCTAAAGTACTGTCAGTTTGTACTGGTAGTACTATCGTAGGCAGTACTACCGATAGTAATGCTAGTTCATTTGGTAGTACTACTGATAGTACTGCTAAGTCATTTCATAGTATTTCCAGTAAAATACAAGTATTGTTCTTAGTACTACTGAAAGTACTATAGAAGGAATTGTTGGTCCACATTGGCGCGTGGAAAGCATTTCAATTAACTTGTTTAAATACAAGTGTGATCAACCAATCAAGGAGACAGACAGAAAGAAATCAAGACAGAAGCACAAAACATTCTATCTTTCATTTACTTCTGCCATTGAACCAACCAACTATCAAGTTTTTAATTTGAACATTGTAATCAATTCTAATCATTACTGTTATATCCAAACCTCTAGAAATTGATTACTTGTATTAATTTGGCAATCTAGCGGATCATAATCCCTAGAAATTATATCGAACTACTTTTTAGTATTCGATCCTTTTATTACAAAATAGATAAATTCATGTCGAATTTATTCTAGATTTATTTTAACAAGAACTCTGTAATCTGTACACTGAATTGTAACACCCTTCAAGTTTAATATAAGTTATATTCAACTTGAATCTTGTTTCATTTTATTCCGCAGTAATTTGTTATTGAAATTGTTAAATCAAGAACAATACAAATTCAATTAAACGGTAATATTTGTATTCAACTCCACTTCTACAAATATATCGGGACCTAACAGCTGGACAGGGATGGGTCGGAGGTTAGGGGGGTCCGTGACCCACCCTAGGATTATGAGATTAGCCATCATATATGTATTCTTGTAGCAATTTTTAAAATATTGCCCCAACATAGTTGGTTCAACATTATTATTTCCCAGTCAAGGCTCGAGTTCAAATCCCCCAAGATTTTTTAAAAAATGAGGCCACGTTAGGCCGAGCTTTCTCTAAAATATGTGAACTATTTTAGACCGAATTGGGTCGAAGTGCGCTTTTATCCTCACTTTTTGTTAATTATACATTAATATTCTTGAATTTTTTTTAAAAGTATTACTATATTTTAGATTTTATTTATAAAAATTGGGTTTTTATACTGTTTTTAAAATCCCGAAATTTTATTTGAACTAAACCGGCCTTTTATTTGGACTGAACTGAACTTTTATCCGGAATTTATTTGAATTTTTTAAAATTCAAGATTATAATTAGGCTCTTTGGATTCGGACCACACCGAGCTTGATAAAATATAGAAGGTCCATCCATATAAGTCAAGCGGCCGGGCCGGGCTCTCTTTTTCAGATCGGGCATTTCGAAAATTTTCCGGATTTAATCAAAATCAAATTTCGGGTCTCGAAGTTTTTGAATATTTCTAATTATGCCACAGAATTTCGTCAAATAATTGCCTGAATCAAGCATTTAAAGATAAGCAGGGCAATAACAAAAATTGTACTATAAAAATATAATTTATTGTGGCGGCAACTTTTTATGAAGTCAAAATATTACAGTAATTTATTGTTAATAACCTTTACGGTCGTTTAAATTAAATTTCAAATGGGTCCTGCATCCCCTTGAAAAAAAAGAAAAGAAGAAAAAAAATGGGTCCTGCAGTCCGCGATCGGATAAATCTAGATACGTATAATATGCCTTTGAGAGAGAGATTTTGAGACAATAGATCTAACTTTTTCTTTATTGTTGTAAATTCGAACTCATGCAACAACAATTGAGGGCCCCATCGACTCATTTCATAATTTGTTTGTTCTCCAATAGTTTCTAAATTTTGATGTTAACTAGGAATTTTGATAATTTTAACGACCATATATCATGGTTGTAAATCTCAAAAATCGCAACAAATCGTTAAATTTTTAATCGGTAATTTATCAGCAATTAGGCATTTATCGAAATGATAAATTAAAACAAAATTTGAATTAATTTCTTGATTTAATAATATTTGATGTATTATTATTATTTGTAATAAAATATTCATTCAAAAATAATTCTTGGCAATAAAATGAATATTGAAAATTAAATCGATCAAATATTGTTTTTAGCAATAGATCAGAAATTTATCAATAATATTAAAACAAATCAAACAAATTTTAGAACACAGCTCTATAATTTAAAACCAAGTTCACATAGCCTACAATCTACATGTAGTTGATATCTTGATTTTGAAGATGTCATCTAAATAGAATTTGATAAGAAAATAATTCAGAGTTAAAATGATTTGATTAGCTTTATACATTTAAAAGTTCAAACATGATTAAATATTCTAACCCAGCAGTTTGGTGATATGTTAAGTTCTGTCTTATTTTTCTATATATAATAAAAAAAGTTAGCTTATCTTGTATTCCTCTTACCAGATTAGGCGCAATTTTAATAGATTAATTAAATAGGATTCTAAGCTAAAATTCAAATAATGATATGTAAATTAGAGCTTCAATAATATTCTAATAATTTTTTAAAAAGTTAGATTTTTTTTCTTATACCTCATTTATAATGTATCAAAAATAATTTAATATCTTATTTTCAATAATAAAATATTTATTTATATCTACTTGCCAACTTCAAATTATACCGTACATCTCGGGTTGGTGCCGAAATAAATTTTGTTATAATTTTGGGTATTAAAATTAAAGTTGATAACATTATAATTTAATGATCTTTATTACTTCCAAAAGTTCAGTGTTATTAAAGTGTACCAAGCCCAGCTACTGTGGTTCAAAACACTTAAAACCCGAAATCTGGTCCGATTCGATCCGGAAAAAAGCCCGGTACAATTCGGTCCGGCCTAAAAATATTATATGGACCTATTATTTTTCATCAAGTCCGGTCTGGTAGGAAGCTCGAAAAACCCAGTTAAAAGCCCGGGTTTTTAAAAAGCTCTGTTAGACCCGGATAAAAACTCGAGTTTTTTTAGAGATCCGAATAAAAACTCGATTTCTTATAGATAAAATCTAATTTTTTTTAATATTTTAAATAAATTTTAAGAATATTAAACTTAGCTTGAGGGAATGTGAATAATCATGAGTCTAAGAATAATCAACAATATGTTGGACAAACCTTCTTCTCTGAAGATTTACCGAGTGTAATGTATGTGTTTTTGGAAATGGTCATGTACGAGAAAATTTATACGGCTCACGGTCAGGTTAATTTCAATAACGCATTTTATAAGTAAAAAGTTCTTGAGTTGCACTGATATTTTATGATAAAACATTAGACTAATAGTTTTTAGTATTAGATATCGTGGTATTTTTTTATTATATATTCTAAATTCTAATAGTTGAGGGGTTTACACTCTTTAGGGGTTGTTTTTTTTTTTTAAACTTTGTTTTTTTTGTATACTAATATATTAACTATCAAAAAATAAAAAATAAAAAATTACTTAGCAAAAAAAAACTATCAAAAAAAATTATATATATGAATAAAAGTCCGAATAAAAACCCGGCCCGACCCGATCCGATGTTCTAAAACGGGCCTAGTAGTTTAGAGAAAACCCGGCCCGATTCGATTTTTAAAAAAAACTCAGGCCAACCCGATTATTAAAAATCCCAAAATTTTAAAGACCGAATAAAAATAGACTTGAAGAACTTTTTGTGCATCTTTACACCCAAACGCCGGGAGACACTCTTGCATAGTTGCATGTCGACAGGTCTTGCGTAAACAGAAAATCGGGGACAAACTAATATAAAAGTTGAGGACGGATAATATAGACTAATATATATCTCTTAATTAGAGATATAAAAATCGGTAATTATTGTTAATAACATTTATATAATTTTGTAATCTGGTCAGTTTTTTTCTGAATTATAAAATAACATTTTGAAATATCGTGTATGTAACACGGACTACAATCTAGTTGCCAAAACTCTTCTTACCAAAAACGAAATATGTTCGTTAAAATAATAATAATTTCAAAAAAAATAAAAAAAAATTAAGTTAAAATTTAATATTTTCTCTAATTAAATATTGCAACTATGTGACATTTTATAGGGTTTATAGTCGTATGTCGGTATCTTTGCGTTTACTGCAATATTCTCTTGAAAAAAAAACTACAAGAGGTAAACGCAAATTAGAATCGAGGCTAAAGAATATAAAAGAGCAAATCACGGCAACAATTAAGATTAGTTGTTAAATACAAGACAATCCAGCTATTATTTTGCTAATAATAGTAAATCACAATCTTGGGCCCACTCTCTAGGTCTAAATCATGTGGTATTAGCATCTTCTAATTAGTACGACGGTGGTGCTTTTGTAGTGTACACACAAATTATTAGCTCCATGTAGTAATAGTAATGTAAGTATCGTGCTAGTATTGAGACATTTTAAATTTTAATCAGGTGTAGTTTCTTAATTAAATGTTAATAATTTCTTTTTTTTTTAAAAGAATTGTATTGTGAAAAGTTAGGCTGATGAAGACATGGTGAGTGTTTAGTTTTTATGGACAAATGATTAGAAACTAAAACATATTTCCTCCGTTCCTCTCATTTTTTACAGTTTTTTTATTGTTTGACATGCATTTTAACGTTCGTATAAAGTATAATTTCATAAATTATTTTTAAAATTATTTTTTTGAATAAAAAATTAAACATTAAATTTTTATTCAGAAGAATAAAAAATTTTAAATAATATATAGAATTATATTTTATATGAGTTTTAAAATGTGTGTTGAGTCTCCGTCTCCATCCCCTAATGTAAAGAAATGAGGGAGAGAGAGGGAGTATGACATTTCGGTCCACTAATTTCATCTTCGCTTCTTTGTTAAAATATCAAGGATTCGAGTATTATCAGAGATAAAATATATACGTGAGTGTCTTAGTTAAAAAAAGAAAGTAAACTCTAAACTCAATTTTATGTCCTTTGTTTCAGATAATTTAATAGTACAATCATAACTAATTTTGAGATTTACAGTTCACAGCATGTCAAAAGAAAAATATGTAAATGAGAGTCGATATCTCTTCTTCCTTTTCCTCCTTTTCAAACTCTAACCCAAATTTCTCTCAATTCCTCCAATTGAACCTTTTTTCTTAACCCAGTTTTTTTCTCTCTGTTTCTTTTAAAGAATGCTTGTCTTTCTCTTCAATCCACTATTTCTCTTGTTCTTGTGGATGTTTCATCCTTATAAGTGCAATATGGATCGGGAAACTTTTGTTTTTACAAATCCGTCATTCTTGATGGTATAGAATTGACTCTATTTGAAAACTCTTTGGTTCTTGCGAATTTGATAATCTCTCAACCAAAAGTGAAATTGATTTTGTAAGAGAAGTGTTTTTACTCTCCTGTAATTGTACTTCTTCCTACAATTGAACCCAGATTTTGTCCTTTCGGATTTTAAGTAAATTTTGTGCTTAGCGAATATATTTGCTTAGACGGTGGTTATACCCATAAGAGATTGCAGATGAGGTATTCTTACAATTGAACCCGGATTTCAAGTAAATTTTGTGCTTAGCGAATCTATTTGCTTAGACGGTGGTTATACCCATAAGAGATTGCAGATGAGGCATTCTATTGTTTCTCTTATAATTGTTGATAGCCTAATTTAGAGTGTGAATGTTACTGGCTCTTTTGTGGAGACTAGTTTCTTTAAGGTTGTGATGAAAGTGAACTTAAATGATAAGGATTTTTCTACTTGGGTTGATTATAATATCAATGCTAACTTATTTGATGGATTATGTTCTCTGAATTTTGTCATGTTGGATACTATTCCTGAATATGCTCTGTTTACAAGGATGTGCTTAGACCTCGAGCTAGTGCCACATTTGCATTTTCTGATCATGTACGAAACATATCAAGTTGAGTCGAATTTTGTACTTATTTGTCAACTTAGCAAGAGTTTTGTTGCCTATTTCCCCTTGTTCATATGTTGGACTTGTGATTGTGACAAAAAATATGTTTTACATGGGTTCAAAATTGAAACTTTTCTTTTTATTGCTTGAATTTGTGAAAGCTTTGGTCGGTGATATTTTTGTGGTACTTGTTGGCATAGAGAGCAATCCACTTGTTGAACTTAGAAATAATCGAAAACATGTTTGTATGGGTTTAGATATTAGTGAAAATGTTATGTTGACTTGTTGGCTTACACCCGTTTATGTTGGGCTTGAGCATGATGTTCTTAAGAATATGGTTGGAATGGTAGTTTTGTGGAGTTTAGACATGTTATAACAAGTGTTCGGGTTGAACAAGATAATTAAGCACAAGAGGGATGATTGTGATAATACAAAGGATCACCAAAATTCAGAGAACATTGAGAAAATGGACTTCCATCCGAGACAGAAGATCCTTATGATCAATGTAAGTAGTCATTACAGGGATCTCATCTCCGGTGGGGATAGTGATATTGAGAGATCGAGACTGCTTAATGCCAAATTTGAGAATGAGAATGATGATGATATGATTGAGGTCATGGAGGATACTGTTGCTATAGAGGTTGTTAATCAATGTGACATTAGGTTTCTATAGAGGTCATGGAGGATACTGTCGCTATAGAGGATACTGTGGCTTGAGCTTGGCTGTTGGTAGGGGTGGCAATTTGGCCCCAAAACGAATAACCCAACCAAATCCTATCCATATTTTGGGTTCTTGGATCAATTAAAAATCACATATAATAATATGGATCAGGTTGGTTTTTAGTTACACATTTACTTCCAAATTTGGGTATAAAACTATGACACTCATATATCACCCATATTATCTTTGCGGAAAACTTCCTTTATGAGTAGTAGACATTCAACAGGGAATTTACCCAACAATTATGTGGTGGTGATAGTGACATATCAACTCTTGTTGCTGCAAGTCCTCTCAATCTCACTCTAAAACCTTTTACATCCTAGTTATTAGTGAGGTTAATTAACGAGTTACTATGTATTTACCTATGTATTAGTGAGATTATTAGTGATGTTAATCCCAGTTAATACCAGTTATTAGTGATACTTATGTATTTACTTTGTGTGTATATACGTTTTACTACGGCTCTAGTAATAAATTAGAAACATGGACCAGTAGAGTTATGAAAGTTATTTTACAAAACTAATTTTATAATATAATTTTTTTAAATATTTTAGGCTATGCATTTAGTTTGTAATTATTTACAATTCGTGAAGTAACTAAGCCGAAGATCTTTGGTTATTTGATACAAGTTTTTTTATTTATCTAAAATGAATATAAAAATTAGTGCATACAATGAATATCTAATATTATCATTAATATAGAAGTTAAATTGAATTTATTGTTATTGTTTTATTATAGTTATGAATATCAAAATTTATCTTTATTTTTGAAAAAAATATTCAAAATAATATATTTACTTGTAAAAAATGGGTTACCCATTGTTAGGCTCAAGACATGTCTGAATACCACTATTAACAAGCCTACACTATGTGACTATGTCACACTACATGACCTAGTGATTTCTATCACTGGGATATAGTATAGGTCTCTAAATGTACTTGTCTTGTTCTCATGAACAATAGCTTTATCATGTATGCTCAGATCTATAATGAGCTTAGTAAAGTTTCTTGCATCTAAATTGTATATAGGCCATTGAATAATTGTCCTGGTAGAAGTTCAGTAATGCTCATGCAGCAGGATAGAAATGAATAAGGCCATGAAGGAATAAGTTGCAGAAATTTGTCTAAGGCATTATATAGCAAAGTCAGAAGAAAGCTATGTCGTGAAGTCACCAATATCTATGTCGTGAAGTGCTACATCGCATAGTCCATTTTGGTCTATGTCGAGAAGTCCTCAAGACACATGTCGTGAAGTGTTGAAGTCAGCAAAGTCAAAGAAGCCTAGATCGTGAAGTCCTCAGAAGCCTTATGTCGCATAGTCGTCAAATGACCTATGTCGCATAGTCATCAAATGACCTATGTCGCAAAGTCTTCAAAGGCTATATCGCATAGTCCTCACAAGTGAGATCGCGAAGTCAGGAATGAAGTGGAGTTCACGATATCAACACTTAGCCGTTTACAACAAGACAAATCAAGGTACAGAATCAAGAATCAAAAGAGACAAATACTGAAGCATTTGTTCTGGCAAGGTGGTCCAAAGAACAGATGGCAAATCTACAGCTAAACTTGGAGAGAAAGATAAGAGACAAGCAGCTAAAAAAACGGGAAAGACTCCGAAAAGCAGGTGGTCCTTCCTGACACAGTTAACTTCTTATGGCAGGACAAGTTGGACTTTCAGCAAGGGGTAACTGTGTAAAAATAGGTGTGTGCACTAGTTTGTATAGAGCTTATAAATATCATGCACATCCTATTGTAAGTTGCAAGAGAGATACACATAGTTTTTATCTTAAGCTCTTTTCTCTGTAAGCAAGCAAGTTCAAACTGTTCTTGTTTAGAAGCCAGAAATTCGATTGTGAATTTCCTGGAAAGCTGTAGTATTTAATTTGCTTATACAAAGTAGATTAAAGTGATTGTGTGTGTTGTTTACTTTCCGCATATTGCATAGCATAATCATTTACAGTTTATATTTAGTTTCAAGAAAACGAAAATCCATCAAACTATCCATTCACCCCCCCTCTGTCTAGTTTCTAGGTGATATTCATTGCTAACAAGTGGTATCAGAGCCAGGTTGTTAACATACAAACAGAAAAAGATCAAGAATGAGTTCACAAAAACTAAGCAGTATCAAGATTCCTCCCTTCAACAAGGAGCACTACAGCTTATGGAAAAAGAAGATGTTGCTGTTCATCAAAGCTTCTAATCCCATGTTTTTAGACATTCTAAAACATGGTCCCTTTGTTCCAATGATTGAGATTGGTGAGACAACAGTAGGCACTGAGATAATACCAGCAAAACATGTTCCCAAAGACCCCACAAAGTACACTGATTCTGAAAAGGAGAAAATAGCACTGGATGGACATCTTCAACTTATAATCTGTGAATCTATGGATTTCAACATGTATGGCACTGTTGCTCACTGTACTAGTGCCAAGAAGATGTGGGATCTTATAGAAGTGCTTTGTGAAGGAACTACTGAAGTAAGAAAGAACAAGAAGCAGATTCTTGTTTCACAATATGAAGCCTTCATGGCTCAGCCGAAAGAGGGAATCACAGAAGTGTTTGAGAGGTTCAACAAGCTGGTAAATGAGCTCAAACTCTACGACAAACACTATGAGACAGAAGAGCTTAACATGAAGTTTTTACTAACTCTTCCAGACCATTTAGAACCAAGAATCTCTTCCCTCAAAGAAAGAGATCTAACGAAGATTGGTTTTGATGTGCTGTATGGTGTTTTGAAAACCTATGAGCTGGAGTTGTTTCAAAAGAGATCCATTCAAGCTAAAGAAAGGTTAATGGCAAATACTTCATGTGCCCTTATTGTTGACAACCTGAGTCAAAGAATGGACTCTCTTAAAGCCAGTCAGGTCAAGATTGAGGAACTGGAAGTTGAAGACACTAGTGATGAGACCCAAGTTGTCTATGATTTGCCTGAGGATGATGAGTTTTACAGCATGGGAGAACTGGACAAAATGGAAAACAAATCTTTTGCTTATATGGCTAGGAGGTATCCTAACATAAGGTTTAAAAGAAAGCAGCCATTCAGGTCCAAGTTCAATACTGGAAACACTGGTGGATCTAGTGGCTCAAACACCTTCAATAAAGGAAAAGGGATTGCTGGTGCTGCTAAAGGTGGATACAAGACATGAAGTGTGGATAGGACCAAAATAAGGTGCTATAACTGCAATGAACTTGGGCATTTTGCCACTGAGTGCAAAAAGCCTAAACAAGTCAAGAAGGACAAAGCATACTTAGAGCTTGAAGCTAAGTATGAGGCTCTACTCAAGAAACAACAGGGCAAAGCTTTTATTGCTGAGGGAAAATGCTGGGATGACTCTGATGAAGAAGAAGAACAAGAGTACTCAAACTATGCCTTGATGGCATTTTCTGATGATGGTGATTCAAGTCAGGTACGTATTCTTACTTCTCTTGATATGACTCCCCTTCAATATAAGCAAACTGTTGAAGATATGAGCACTGAGATGTTTAATATTCATACTAGCATGTTAGTAGCTAATGAAGAAATTGATAGACTAACTGCTAAGAATTTTGAGCTTACAGAAAAGAATGAGAAACTTGAGTTAATGGTTGTGAACCTGGATGGTTTGAAAAAGGAGGTTGAGTATCTTAAAAACAAAGTGATTTGTGCTGAGCAGATAGAGAAAGCCCTTAGGGAACAAATTGCTGAAACTGAACTGAAACTAAGAAGCTTTAAAAACTCCTCTGAACTTATTCAAACCTATCACAAGGAACACACTGAAGACTGCAAGGTTGGAGTTGGTTTTGACTATGAAAATGACAAGGGAAGGAAGAAGGTCAAGGGCAAAGGAAAGGAAACTTTTACAAACAAAAATGCCCCAACCATACTGTCAAGTGTTGAACAGCCCATCTTCAAAAAGAGTGTTGTTGAGTTTGATGAGGAACTACTGATCATCAAGCAACAACTACTTGAAGAAGATGAGGCTGCTAAAAACACTTCTTCCTTTCCTGAACTTGTCAATCAGAAAGAGACCAAAGACAATCTTGTCAAGAGTCCTAAAGCAAAGAAAGAAGCTGTTAAGAAAAAGAAACAAAACAGAAATGGTAAAGTTGGTGTTAACAAGGGAAACAACTATGCTTATGTGCCAAATGCTCCCAGGAAACAATGTCAAAAATGCCTATCTGTTAATCATTTGACTCATAAGTGTAGTAAGCCTGAAATTGTTGAAGTTGACAACCTGAGTAACCATTTTGCCAGCATAAATTCTAGTCATGATTCTTTCTGTGGTAAGTCAAACTGCATGACATGCTATGTGACTGTGATTGCTAACTGTTTATCTCTTAAACATAAACTTGACTCTGCACAATCTGGTGAATCACACACACATATGCATTCTCACAGGACAGGGTCCCCAATCAAGGTTGAGAGGGTGAAAACTTCATGTGAGCCTAAGAGTGTAAACTCCAAAGCCACAGAAAAAGTGAAGTCTCCTACTATGAGAAATGCAATTTATGACAGAAGAATTGTTAATCAAAATGTTTCTAAATCAACTGGACCCTACCAAGTGTGGGTACCAAAAACAACTTAGTCATTTTGTGAATGCAGGGCAACAGGAATAAAAGAGTCATATGGATCTTGGACAGTGGATGCTCAAGTCACATGACTGGTGATATAGCCCTGCTATCACATTTTGAGGAAAAGGCTGGCCCGTCAGTAACCTTTGGAAATGACAACATTGGTTATACAATGGGATATGGCAGTGTTAAATCTGGAAATGTCATTATTGAAGATGTAGCATTTGTTGAAGGACTGAAGCATAATCTCTTGAGCATTGGACATTTTACCAACAGGGGTTTCAAAGTGGAATTTGATGAAGATCATTGTTCAATCTCAAAAAGAGAAAGTGGTGAAGTTGTTCTAACTGGTGTGAAGAAAGGAAGCCTGTTTGTAGCTGATCTCAAGGCTGCAGAAAAGGGAGAAATTTGTTGTTTATACACTAAAGCCACAAATGAGGAATTCTGGCTATGGCACAAGAAACTGTCTCACTTAAATGTTCAGGCAATGAACTCTCTAATCAAGAGAGAACTCATCAGGGATTTGCCTGCCTTGGAGTTTGTGCAAGATGGAGCATGTGAAGCTTGTCAGAAAGGAAAGATTAAAAGGTCTAGTCACAAGAACAAGTTGCTCAATACAAACTCAAAACCTCTGCAGCTAATTCACATGGATTTATTTGGTCCTGTGAATGTAATGTCCCTTTCCAAAAAGAAATATGCTCTAGTAATGGTTGATGATTATTCAAGATACACTTGGGTGGAATTCCTATTCTCCAAGGATGAAGCACCTCAAGTCATAATAGAGCATATCAAGAGAGTTGATAGAGAAGCACAAAGCACTGGTTCCTCTGTAGTTGCTTTGAGAAGTGATAATGGGACTGAGTTCAGAAATTCAACATTGTATGAGTTTTGCAAAGATAAAGGAATTTCTCAACAATTCTCAGCTCCTAGAACACCTCAACAAAATGGAGTAGTTGAGAGAAAGAATAGAACTCTCATTGAAGCTGCAAGGACAATGATGTTGGATGCAAAGCTACCCACTAGCTTTTGGGCTGATGCTGTTAACACAGCATGCTATGTACAAAATAGAACATTAATCAATAAGAAGTCTGGCAAAACTCCTTACTCATTAATGACTGGAAAAAGAGCATCCTTCAAGCATCTGCATGTGTTTGGAAGCAAGTGTTTTATGATGAAAGATACCTCTGAGCATGTTGGAAAATTTGATGCAAAAGCATTTGAAGGTATCTTCATTGGATACTCTCTGGAAAGGACAGCATACAGAGTGTTTGTACCTGAGCAACACAAAGTCATGGAGAGCATGGATGTTACCTTTGATGACAAGAAGACTCCTGGACTTAAAACAAGTGATCAAGACAGTGTGCCATTAAGATTTGAGAATCAAGGTTATCTTGAGGATTCTGAAAGTGAAGATGAACCACCTGTTCAAACTGTTCTAGAGAATGAAATCCTTGAAGTTGACAATCTTCTTCAAACACCTGTGCAAGGGTTCACAAACACAGGGGGAGAAGAAGAGAATGCAACTGTAAACCAAAATGAGCATGGAACAGATCAAGGAAATGAACAGGGGCACACAAGGAAATGGGACAGAGCCCACACTAGGGATCAAATCATTGGAGATCCTAGTGAGGGAGTTAGAACAAGAAGGGCAACATTAAATACATGTCTGTATAGCTGCTTTCTGTCACAAGAGGAACCTAAGGTAGTTGAAGAAGCTTTGAAGATTTCTGAGTGGATTGTTGCCATGCAAGAAGAATTGAATCAATTTGAGAAAAACAAAGTATGGGAGCTAGTGCCACCTCCTGAAAGAAAGAATGTTATTGACACCAAATGGGTATTCAGAAACAAGATGGATGAAGAAGGAGTGGTAATTAGAAACAAAGCGAGGTTGGTTGCCAAAGGATACTGTCAGCAAGAAAGCATTGATTATGATGAGACATTTGCACCTGTAGCAAGACTGGAAGCCATCAGAATCTTCCTGGCTTTTGCAGCTCACTCAAATTTCAAGGTGTATCAAATGGATGTGAAAAGTGCATTTCTCAATGGTGATCTTGCTGAAGAAGTGTATGTATCTCAACCACCTGGCTTTGAAAATGAAAACTTTCCAGACTTTGTGTACAGACTGCTTAAGGCACTCTATGGACTCAAACATGCACCAAGAGCCTGGTATGAGACTCTATCTCAATTCCTTCTTGAGCATCAATTTACCAGGGGTACAATTGACAAAACCCTATTCTTCAAGAAGCATGGAAATGATATCATTCTTGTTCAAATCTATGTGGATGATATCATCTTTGGCTCTTCAAATGAAAAACTCTGTGAAAGGTTCTCTAAGTTGATGCAAAGCAAATATGAGATGAGTATGATGGGAGAATTAACCTACTTTCTAGGTTTGCAAGTACATCAAAGGGAGGATGGCATCTTCATAAACCAATCAAAGTATGTCAAAGATCTTTTGAAGAAATATGGTTTAGAAGACTCATCCCCTGCTAAAACTCCCATGTCCACTGCAATCAAGCTTGATGAAGACAAGAAAGGCAAAAGAGTAGACATCAAGGTTTACAGAGGCATGGTTGGATCACTACTCTATCTCACTTCTAGCAGGCCTGATATCATGTTTGCCACATGCCTTTGTGCAAGGTTCCAGTCTGATCCCAAGGAATCTCACATGATGGCTATCAAAAGGATTTTCAAATATCTGAAAGGGACTCCTAATCTTGGGCTATGGTATCCAAAGGGCATTGGGTTCAATCTGGTTGGCTACACAGATTCTGATTATGCTGGATGCAGAATTGACAGGAAGAGCACATCTGGAAGCTGTCAGTTCTTAGGTCAAAGGTTAGTGTCCTGGTTTAGTAAGAAACAACAGTCCACATCAACATCCACAGCTGAGGCTGAATATATTGCTGCTGGAAGTTGCTGTGCTCAATTGCTTTGGATTAGAAATCAACTCATGGATTATGGACTAGTGTTAGAACACATTCCTCTATTGTGTGATAATACTAGTGCAATATCCATAGTTGCCAATCCTGTTAATCATTCTACTACAAAGCACATTGAGATCAGGTACCATTTCATTAGGGAACATGCTGCAAATGGTACCATAGAAGTCTCTTATGTTCCAACTGAGAAACAATTAGCTGACATATTTACTAAGCCTCTGAATGACGCTGTCTTCAACAGACTTGTGAGTGAAATTGGAATGCTCAATCCTTCATTTAGTTGTTCTAAGTAAGTATGCTAGTTAATTGTTGCAGCAGTAAATTTTCACTGTATTTAAATGCTCTATTCATATGGAGTGAAAATTAGCTGAGATATGATCTATAAATATTTCAGTATTTTACTGCATATTTTTCAAATCATATTTGGTTGAGGAGTTGTGAGCTTTTGAGACATCTCAATATAGATGATTTTGAGAGTTCACGACATAATGCAAATCAAACAGACTTATATCGCAAACTGTTAAAATTGTGAGACTTTGCGATATAGTTCATTTCTTGAGTTTGCGACATAGTTCATTTTAAATGACTTTGCGACTTAGAATAACTATATCGACAAGTCTCCATATTTGACAGAATTTTGATTTAAATTTACTTTATTTCAATTTTTGATTTAAGTCTGACAAAATCTTACTGACAAAAAGAGAGTTTTAGACTAGGTATTTTCACTATATCGCAAAGTCATCCAAATTCTGATATCCTCAAGACTTTGCGACATAGTTTAATTCAGGACTCTGCGATATACTTTGCAAGGACTTTGCGGTACAGGCCATTTTAAGACTTCGCGACATTCATTTAGTCTGTACATATTCATAACTCCATATCGCAGTGTCTCTATCATATAAATACTTTTTGTCGGCCGTTCACAACTTTTCATCTTGTCATTTGCTCTCAATTTCTAAAACCTAAACTCTTCTCTCTCTTCTTAAATCTCAATCTCAATTTCAATGGCACCCAAATCTCAAACAGCTTCTTCTTCAAGCCCTTTAACCATTCCCAAAGAAACAAATCTTCTCACCATTCCCTCTGAGGCTGAGGCTAACCCAAGGTACAAGTGTTTTGTACGGTTCTTGAACACTTCCTACCTACGCCAAGCCCTAACCCTGAACCCTACCTTGTATGTCGATGTGTTGGAAGGATTCTGGAGAACGGCGTTGGTATCAACAATGGCTAGGGAAGATGGAACCTCATTCCAGGAGGTTAGTTGTTCAATTGGAGGCAAACACTTCCAGTTTGGTGAAAGGGAAATCAATGAAGCTTTGGGGTTCAAGGTGGAGGGTCATGACCAAGAAGCTACAGATGCTCAAATCGTAGATTTCATGACCTTCATTCTGTATGCTGATGAGATAGATACTGGAAAGCTAAATAAGAAGTTTGTGAGAAGGGAGTGGTCATTTCTGTTTGACGCACTCCAGAAGGTGTTTCTCTGCAGGAAGACAGGATGGGACCATATCAGTCACATTACTGTGAAGCTAGCCTACTCCCTGGCCAACAACCACGAGATCAATGTGGGAGCCATAATTCTCAAGGAATTGGCTCAGAGGCTAGGCAAGACCGTTCGTGGTAGAGGTAATGACATCTTTTACCCTCGTTTCCTTCAAGTTATTTTAAATTTTCTTGATGCAAATATCCATGAATTGGAGGGTATAGATAAAACTAAAATGGCTTATTCCAAGTCCATGTCCAAAGTACTATTTGGCTCATTGGACACAAGGAATCAAGTGGATGTGATTCTAAGTGTGACCAAGCATATGCAGGACACATTTGAGTCTTATCCACTTGATAAGCCCATATACCATGCACTTTCCTGGACAGGGGAGGCTGAGACTGGAGGAGCTACACAGTCTAACCCCAGCCTTCCCATCCCATCCAGCAACCCCACTGCAAACAGTACCATAGAAGTTAGGCAGCCAAGTGCATCAATCTCTCAAAAGATTGGTGTTACTAAAAAGAAGTCAAAGAAGAGAGCTCTGGAAGTGATAAATGAATCTGTAGAGATAGAAAGTGAGAATCCTGAGTCACCTCTCACCAGACACAGTAAAAAATCCAAATCCAAGCCTACCACTGGATCCTCCCAACATGATTCAGATGTGGAAAAAGGGGTACACCTATTACTGTCAATGGCCTCCCAACAGGTTATTGGCATTGAAAAGAGTAGTCTCCCCACTACAATCTGTACTGAGTCTGCATAGGATCAAGAACTCACTCTTGATCCTAGGAGAAATAAGGATGCTGACATAATGAGTGAAGAGCACATCACACTTGAAACTCCTCCTATTTCTCAGGGGGAGTTGCCAAAATTCAATCCACACCACACTTCTCTTCCAGAATCTACATCTAACATTTCTTCTCAACAGATCAGTCATTCACATGACTTTTCTGGAATTGATCAATCACAATCCAACACTGTGATTGAGCCAACCTCAAGTGACATGGTGCATGACACTGTGCTCACCACCCAGGAACCACATCTAGTTGGTCAGGGAATGCATGCTGGGGCATATCCTAATGACACCAACACAAACATGGAGGATTCACCAGTTTTCACTGGAGACTCTATGCCAAATTCTCCCATCCTTAGGGATGTGGAACTGTCTTCACAGACAAATAGGGTTGATGTTGTAACACATCCCATTTCAATGGAGACAACATCAGACTCTACAGCCATTCCAAGGCTGGAGGAGACTCAAAAACTTTCATCCCTTGAAGTGCCTAGCACTAGCTCTCACTTGGCTCATGCCACTTTGTCAGAATGGCTGAAGCCTGTGCAACATGACAGGCCTTCAGGATCATCAACTGTGCCTTCTAAAATGACAGAAGAAGCCATTCAAGATCTACATGTGGCACAGATTGATGAGTTCTCCAAAATAGCTCAACATCTCCTCACCTCAAACTTGCCAAATGCTGATTATGAGGCTATTCTTCTTTGCCACAAGGAGGATGTTGCAGCTCAGCAGGAGAAAATAGTGGATGCAGCTGAACCAGAGGGAAATGTGGATGCTTGGTTGGATGCTAAGAGGTCTATCAAACTCAAGGATGCCCTGACTTTTCTGAGAGAAGATTACCTCACCTCTCTAGGCTCAAATGCAAAAGATCTCTCTCCTGCTGCAGTTTATGATGCTGTCAATGATGTCTACAAGAATCAGCTAAAGGCTCTGCACTATCTTGGGAAAGGGCTTCAATCAGAGATTTATTCTATCAAAGAGGAGACAGAAAGATCCCTCACTCATCTAAGAAACTCATATCTCTCTGATTTTCCCAAGGTGGATGGCATCCTCAAAGAAATCCAGAAAACAAATTCTAATGTCAACAGGATGGATATCTCTCTAGCCATGGTCACAGACAACATCAAGAAACTGGCTACAACTTTGGAAAATCAAGTCAAGGCCAACATCAACTCTAATGCAATGCTGAATGTGATTTGGAAGAATCAATATGGTGACAAATTGGTGGATGAAGTTCCTATGTCAAACATCTCCAAATTTGACTTTGCCAAGATCAAGGATCAATCTCTAAATTCTTTCCAGTCTCAACAGCTATTCTCCAAGGTGGATGGTCTAGAAAGAGAAGTGGCATCTCTGAAAGATGAAAACAGGATACTTGCTCAATCTCTAAACCAGCTCAATGACAAGATGGATGACCAAGGCAACAATACCTCCAATATCCTGCTAGTGCAACAACAAATGTTGACCTCTATGATGAGACAAATGAACCTGCCTATCCCTGGGGAAGCTCAAGACATCTTGTCTGATTCCAAGCCTAAGGGGGAGAAACAAAAGGAGGTCATTCTGCAAAAGAAAGGGGGAGTACCTGCCAAGCAACAGAAGCTTAAGGGCAAAATTTCTGAAGAAACAATCAAACCAATAATCCTACCCCCTGTAGAGGTCATAAGTGCACAAGGTCAGAAAAGCACAGTCACAACCACCTACTATCCATCCACAATGCACAAAGACACTTTAGCTACTCAACCTGCTCAACCTACTCCTAATGCTCAACCTGTCAAAGCTACAGTTATCACAGAGGCCAAGCTACAGGAAGTTGCCAATTCAAACATCTATCATGATGAAGCCTTCTTGGAGTTTCTGAAAGCCATCTACAGAAATGCTCATGAAGATGCAAGAGGCTACAGAGAGAAGCTCAAGGAAAGCATCAAGTACTTCACAGTTGCAGTAAAGAAAATCAGGGATGTTCATCTAAGAGAGGTTATCATGGTGTGCAAGGACAATTGCTTGTGGCATCTATCATTTCAAACTCTAGAAAGACTGAGATTTACTGAGCTGTCAATCATTCTGGAGTTGATTGAAAAGCATGGAGTGAACAATGAAAGTCTATACAATGACTTGAAGATAGATCAAAATCAAAGATTGCCTGAGGTTATCTCCAAGCCAAGGACAATTATCTACCAAAGTCTATCTCAAGACAGAAACATTGACCAACTTGTCATTCCCTCAGACCTAACAATGAAGAACAATGCAAAGATCAACCAGGTGTTGCAAATGCTGAGAGCCAAGAGAGGAGTTAGGACAGCTGAGGAATTGGAGATGATTCACACTCTACAATCTTTTCTGATTCATGGAGTCATTCCTGAATCTGTCAAAGAAAAGAGCAAGAAGAAGGATGGTGAGGAGGATGATGAAGAGAAAACCTACAGAAGGAGATCTCAATCAAGGAGGGATAAGATTGAACCAAGTGAAAGTAGCAGGAGCAAATCCTCAAGGAAGACAAAAGGTGCTGATGATGACAAGAGGGATTCTAAGGGGACAAAGGAAACAACCAAGAGAACAAGAAGTGGAATTCAGCAAGTCAAGGACATTGCTACCAGTATTTTAACCACAACACAAGACTCTAAGTCTAGGGTGGGTACTGTTAGTAATGATCCTCCAAAATCATTATCTAAGACTTCTAAACCTGAATTGCCACAGAAGAAAGAAGGAACCACAAAAAGAACATCAAAAAGACACTTCCACAAAGTCACAGCTGGTGGAGTGTTACAGTGGATGAAGGGAAAAGGAATGAAGCTACTCCCAAGTGATGTGGCACTGAAGACTAATTCTCCCTGTTCCACAAAGCTACCTCAAGTGAAGCACATGAAGATCAAGGGGGCAGCTAAGAGGACAAGGATAAAAAAGAAGAATGGGATAATCACTAATGTTGTAGGGATCAAAGTGCTTCCTCTTGATGAAGACTATGATGAAGATGCCCTAGCATTCTTGAGAGCTCAAAGAATCTTTGAAGTCAAGGTGAAGCTAGATCATCTAGAGATCAAGTACACTGATGGAAGAGAAAGGATAATGAAGCAAGGAGGTTGGCAATATTTCTATAAGTATGAGCTTGAAAGGATAAATGCCTTACTGAATTTTGAAGAAAAAGAAGAAAGGACATGGAAGATAGATATTGCCAGGTACTTGAAAATGCATGCTGATTATGAAGAAAACATGAGGAAAGAGAATGAAGAGAAAAACATACAGAGAGAGAAAGAAATGGCTGAGATGGAGGAGAGGGCTAAAGAGCTAAGGCAGAAAGGGCTGTGCAGGGTCAAACAAAATCCTTACATTGTGGAGTACAAAAACTCTTATGGAGGCATGAGCAAGATAAGGATGAAGTTTCTGGATTCATATGTGGAAAGTGCTCTTAAAGCTGCAATTGATGATCTAAAAGACTCCCCTCTCATTGAAGAACTGATTGCAAGAGAAGAACTTCAAGAAGCCATCATAGACATGAAAAGAAGAGAAGAGATAAGGAAAAAGAAGATTTATGATGATTTTCAAGAGAAGCAATTGGAAGCTGAAGCTGCTGAGCAACAAAGATAGTCTGTAAGCTTTCAAATTTTTCTATGAAATCAAATTCCTGATCTCAATGTTCATAAATTGTCTTCTCTGTTACTTAATTTCCTTTTATGTAAGTTAGGCTTGTTATCAGACATGAAATTGTGCCTAAGGATCTTACTCACAATTTGGGGGAGATTGTTAGGCTCAAGACATGTCTGAATACCACTATTAACAAGCCTACACTATGTGACTATGTCACACTACATGACCTAGTGATTTCTATCACTGGGATATAGTATAGGTCTCTAAATGTACTTGTCTTGTTCTCATGAACAATAGCTTTATCATGTATGCTCAGATCTATAATGAGCTTAGTAAAGTTTCTTGCATCTAGATTGTATATAGGCCATTGAATAATTGTCCTGGTAGAAGTTCAGTAATGCTCATGCAGCAGGATAGAAATGAATAAGGCCATGAAGGAATAAGTTGCAGAAATTTGTCTAAGGCATTATATAGCAAAGTCAGAAGAAAGCTATGTCGTGAAGTCACCAATATCTATGTCGTGAAGTGCTACATCGCATAGTCCATTTTGGTCTATGTCGAGAAGTCCTCAAGACACATGTCGTGAAGTGTTGAAGTCAGCAAAGTCAAAGAAGCCTAGATCGTGAAGTCCTCAGAAGCCTTATGTCGCATAGTCGTCAAATGACCTATGTCGCATAGTCATCAAATGACCTATGTCGCAAAGTCTTCAAAGGCTATATCGCATAGTCCTCACAAGTGAGATCGCGAAGTCAGGAATGAAGTGGAGTTCACGATATCAACACTTAGCCGTTTACAACAAGACAAATCAAGGTACAGAATCAAGAATCAAAAGAGACAAATACTGAAGCATTTGTTCTGGCAAGGTGGTCCAAAGAACAGATGGCAAATCTACAGCTAAACTTGGAGAGAAAGATAAGAGACAAGCAGCTAAAGAAACGGGAAAGACTCCGAAAAGCAGGTGGTCCTTCCTGACACAGTTAACTTCTTATGGCAGGACAAGTTGGACTTTCAGCAAGGGGTAACTGTGTAAAAATAGGTGTGTGCACTAGTTTGTATAGGGCTTATAAATATCATGCACATCCTATTGTAAGTTGCAAGAGAGATACACATAGTTTTTATCTTAAGCTCTTTTCTCTGTAAGCAAGCAAGTTCAAACTGTTCTTGTTTAGAAGCCAGAAATTCGATTGTGAATTTCCTGGAAAGCTGTAGTATTTAATTTGCTTATACAAAGTAGATTAAAGTGATTGTGTGTGTTGTTTACTTTCCGAATATTGCATAGCATAATCATTTACAGTTTATATTTAGTTTCAAGAAAACGAAAATCCATCAAACTATCCATTCACCCCCCCCCCCCTCTGTCTAGTTTCTAGGTGATATTCATTGCTAACACCCATATTTTACCGAAACCCATTATGACCCAAACCAAATCCACATCCATATTTAATCAAATATGGATCAAAAATGGTTACGGGTCATAAACCAATCCAAATCCATATTTAATTATCCAAAACCTATCCATATCCATTTTCTGCCACCCCTGGCTGTTGGAGAACAAGTTGAGGCAACAAAGTATGGGGACGTGTGTATGCAGACTTCTCAGAAGCCTTTTCAAGTGTATGTTGGTTGTGGCCAGAGACATTGAAGGGCGCACAGTGTCGATAAAAGAAATAATGGTGATCATGGAGAAGCTTCTACCTTGGTTGTAAGTGCTGTTGTAGCTGTTGATGGCAATGCTACGGGCTCGGGTATGGAGACCACTACTTGACATGTTAGCTAAATTAAGATTTTATTTTGTAACTTATTTTGTGATGATGTAACTTTGAACTATGTTTCTTGCAACCTTGTTAAGGTTGGGTGAACTCGCTCCTTTGGGAGCTGGGGTTACTGTAATGGTATTCCCCTCTTATTTCTATTTATAAAATTAAAAACAGTTACCGAAAAAAGAGAGAAAAATATGTAGTTGTTTTGCAATACAAAATATGATGTACCATTTGAATATACGAAGCGGATGGTATCAAAGGTGAGCTCTTTAAATTTGAAACCCGTCCAAGAATATAAAAATTAATTTTTAATAATCGGGATAAGAATTTAAATGAAGGAATGTCAATTTTTTTTGCTAAGCTTTAGTATATTCAAAGAATAAAGGAGTTAAAAAGAAAACAACCCAAATAAGAGTCATTTTTTCACTCTCTTCTCTCTCCTCTGCCTTCACTCCCCAAACCCTTTCCCACACTCAAAATGCAACCTCTCATCTCCCCCAATCCATCCCCTTTCTTGCATTCAACTCGCTTCCCGATGGAAGGGGTTTATATACCCATTTATTCTCCATTTTCTTCTCTTTTCATCTTCTTTAACTCGACTCTTGAGATTTCCTCCCCTCTCCCGAATTTCACTTGGAACCAAACCCTATAAAATATAATTTCTGACAGGAAAATCTTAGAATCCAAATTCTTAGTTGCTCCGGCTGATTCATCGAGACACTTGGTTGTGGAACCGTAGTTCAATCAAGGTGCCTGCAATAAAGGAGACAAAGAGTGGACGGATGATGACGGTTCTTGTAACGCCCCCAAATTCGAGATTTGGCCGTCACACGGAAATCCTCAATATAAATAACCTGTTAAATATTAAACCAATACTATATCTCTACAAATCAATTCTAGTCCCAAATTAATCTAATTTAGACCCCAAAGTTGCCAATTGAATATTTACCGGGTAAAAGTAATAAACTTTTATTTCGCGAATAACATAAATATATACTTTCCCAAAAACTTTTAAGCCCAAAATGATACACTCAAATCAATTAACGGATAAAACTTAAAATTTTATTTACTCAAAAAATTTAAATAAATATGCACAAGATTTCTATAAAGCCCGGATTTTACAGAAATGTAAAAATACTATTTTTTTGGATATTTTTATAATTTAAACAAAATATAATTTTAAACCCCGATAAAATATCACATAAAATTTTGGCACAACTAAAATTCATATTTGGTCTCTAAAATCCCAAGATGAATTGCCATACTAATTTTGATAGAACAACAAATTTCGTTTTAATAATATACCATAATTTAAAATAAAATAGATGACATCATGCATATCAATATGGCTTTATGACCTTTTCGCCCTTCAAGTATGGACCAATGTACCCATCAGCCCTTCAAGTATTAAAGCGTATCTTTTCGCCCCTCGGGTATCCGAAACGTACTCTTTCGCCACTCAACCGGTATAACGTTACAAACGACAGGGGTAATTCAGACATTACACAAGCCGATATTTCATTCTGTCCCGGTTGAGTGGTGAAAGAGTACGTTTCGGATACCCGAGGGGCGAAAAGATACGCTTTAATACTTGAAGGGCTGATGGGTACATTGGTCCATACTTGAAGGGCGAAAAGGTCATAAAGCCGGTTCAAAATTAACAAACATGCAACACAAAGTACACGGGAATCAGGATCACTGTATAAACATAAAACATGAACAACAGAATCTGAACATATCTTGCAAAAATTAAAATTAGTTTTTGTTTGATTGCTGCGATTGCACGTAATGTACTACCTCAAATCATGGTAGTGCACCTAGCTTGGGGTGATCTGGTGCCAGTGGCGCAGGTGGTGCAGCAGGTCACGATGGCTTTGGGATATAAGGCATCAGAGGAGTGCCATGCTGGATAGGTCCAGGTCGTATGGAAGCTTTTAAACTTGGAGCTGGATCATTAGGGCCGTAGTCGTCAAGATTCAAGTGAGCATTACTAATTTGGCCCCTACTATAACCAAGATCCTGATGATAATTGAGGTAAAAGAGAAAAATAAGTAGATACTCGATCTCAAGAAACTAAATTCTATTGAAAAAGTTGTGGCATTCTGTTTCAGTGAGGAGAGACAATCACTGGTAAACCAGGATTTTCATGTAACTAGGTATTTTTGGCTCGCGAACTTTGCACAACTAACTAACCTGTAAATTACCATTAATTATTAAACGAATACATTAACCGTGGATGTACCTTCAAATTCCTGCTTGTTGCAGTCACAGTTATGCCTTGCTTATCCAGGTCGAAAGCAGTATCTGAGATCATTTTTCGAAAAACTAATTATCACTAGAGATAATAAGTAGGTAAATATCTTAACTTAAGACTATGAAAATGTTTAAATGAAAACTGTCTACAGGTTTTGACAGTCTAACACGCAATCAATTCCACGATTCATTTTAAAAAATATAATATTTGTTAGTCCTTGTGTATTGCAGAAGGGGGGGGGGGGGATGAATGCAATACTGATAAAATTCAATCTAAATTTCAACAACTAAAATCAAGATTAAACGTTATCAGCAATATATGCAATCACGAACAGTATTCAGTAAGAACAAGATTCACAAAATAAATGTTTTATTTATTTTGCAAAGTGTTGCTACAACCTCAAGAAAGAATTCTCGAGCTTCGGGTTTTCTTCAAAGACACTTGCTTGTCTTCGTTACAATTCTAGAATGAATTGATAGTAGGTATAAGACTAACCCTATCACTATCAGTCACGGGTTTGTGAAGCTGCTGTCACTGTCAAGTGGCAGCTTCTTACAGATTGTCTTACCCATGTGACTTTCCTAAATTGCTAACATGTCAGATATACATTACAAAGAAAGCAACCTAGATTCATTCCATTTCCAGCTAAACCAATTCAGCAGATAAAGACTTGACCTTGCTCTTGAATTGATTCGCTTTTGTTTTGCAGTGCTTGAAGCTTCTGTCGTAGTCTTGCAGACTTGGTGCAGCTTAGGGATACTGCATCACGCCTGTTTCTTGAACATTTAAACTGTCACGGGATTTGACTGAGAAAGATACCTAGCATAAGGATCTTTATTGAGACAGTTACTTTTGCCGCAAAGCTTGCTGTCACAGGAATGATCTTTTGGTGACAGTATGAGTTCCCCGCATAGAGTGCTGTCGAGGATCCCAAACTTGCTGTCGAGGGCAATAGTTGCTGTCGCGTAGTCTTCCGCCAATGTTGCTGTCAGAGTGAATATGTTGTCGTGACTTGCAACATTCTGTCTTCTTGTAATCTTACTGTCACAGCTTTAGGACAGTAACCTTTATTCATGTTGTCATCCAAAAAGCATTCTTTGAGGCTTGAACACATAAGTGAACTTCTTTCAAACAATACAACTAGAATAACATTACATACTGATTACAAGAACATACTTTGGCTATGACAGTATGTTCTACTTAATTTGAAAAATTAAGTACAATCAAAGTTAAGTTATTTCAATGCTATCACCCATAAATCCCAACAATCTCCCCCAATTTGTTTTTATGGAAAATAACAACAAATTTACAATATGTGCTGACAACTTAACTAACAAGATCAGAATTTAAGAATTTTCACTTAGCTTGAGATCTCCTCTTCTGTCTTGCTGCATCCTCTCTTTTGAGAGCTTCTGCCAAGCAGCTTCTTAGACTTTCTACAAGAGAAATTTCAGCAGCAGACACTGCATCATCCTCTACTTCATCAATGATCTTCTTTATGGAAGGGGATATGAGAGAACTAACATCCCTGAGATTCAGCCATTGCTCTATATCATATGGATAGGTTCTGAAATGAAGTTCTTCATTAATGAGCTTGAATCTACTTCCAGGATAAGCATTGAGAGACTTCCTTCTTTGCTTGTCCAGTTTTGAGTCTTCTCCTTTTCTCCCTTCCAATAACTTCTCTATCTCATCAGAACAAATCTGTTCCAAGGGATGAATTGAACCAGCTACCATATACTGTAAATCCTTCAGAGTGGATGTTTTAAGCTTATGCAAGCTGCAAACATAGATTTCTTCTTTTAGGAACTTGACTCTTAGGGGATTTTCCAGCATATATGGTTGATAATTTGGAGCTTCACTTTCTGCCTTGTTAGAGGCCTTGTGTTTTTCCAGTAATTCAGCTTCCTTCTTATCAAGTTCTGACTGAGTTTGAGAATATTCAGAAGATTCAGGTTGTTTGCTTGGCTTGGGTTCCCCTTCCTTAGTTGGTTGGGTTTGCCCTTCTTCTGTGGGTAAATCATCAAACTCATAGTACCAGTGGTATGGTATAGGAGAGGCTGGGAGATCAGTAAGAATATCAGCATCATCAAAATCTGCAAAGTTATAGCCAAATTTCTGATAAAATTCAGCATCCCTATCTGCCTGATATTTTAGAACATGTTCCATGACAGCCTTTGAAACATCATCATAGCTCTCCAGCAACTCTACCATTCTTTCCAGGTAGAAGAAATCAATTCTTCTTTTATCTATGGTTGATGTACTTTTCTTGGTTGATGTGGCTACCAGATTGAAGTCCTTGTCAATCTTGGCTGACCTTGATTCTTCCCACCACAGAATGTACTCAGTGGCCTCTTGATTTGCATCCAGCTTAACCTCAACGCTCTTGATTTCTCTTGATTGCATTTGTTGAATCTTGAGACTGTTGGGAGGAATTGATTGAATTGGCTTTTTGAGATTCCTGCCAAATCCAGTGGCCTTTTCCTTTCCTGAGTACTTGTGCTTCCCTGTAGGTTTCTGTCTAGAAAACCATGCCTTAGCTTTAGCTTTCAGTCTTTTGGACTTGACAGTAGCCTTGGCTTCATCCTTGACAGAACCTTCCTTGACAGTACCCTTGTCGACAGCATCTTCCAAGACAGCATCTTCTATGACAGTATCCTTGTCGACAGTACCTTTGGTGACAGCATCTTTTTCAGCATTTATGCAGTCAATAGCACATCTAAGAATGCTTGCCTCCAAAGCTTCCAGTATTCTTGACTCCTCTTCATCTGTTGCACCAGCATCTTTCTTTTCCTGGCTAGGAGTTTCTTCATTGCCTTCATTCTGGGATTGAATACCAGTATTCCCAGAATTACTTCCACCAGCATTTCCAGCATTTCCAGAAGCTTCACCACCTCCATCCTCACCATCTTCATCATCATCATCATCATCATGGGGAGGAATGTTATAGAAGCAACTTCCACCTTGATCATTTCTTTTGGCATTGGCTCTAGTGATTAGCTCCTTCATTCTAGCTCCCAGTGCCTTGTCTCTCAACACCAGCATTTTGTAGATTTCTTGAACAGCATGAACTCTTCCTGGATTGGCATTTGAACTGAGTATTCCATCTAGTACCTTCAGAATTGACTTGGTTTCCATTCTGGATGGGCTACCCAAATTCATGAAGCTGTTCCTTCTTGTGCCATCCTTAGTTTTGGATCTGTAAAAAACACTTGGTGGATTTGAGTAGACTTCAGGTAGCTTCTGTGTGATCAGGTTCTGGATTTGCATATCCAATATTTCATTGAATGGTGTTTGAGTTGCCCTGATCATTCCCTTCAAAGCACACAACACCTTTGCTGGCAGACTCTGCAATAGCTGCATTGTGATGAAATAAGATATGCCAGAAGTGAGATAAATACTTACAGCCCATCTTTTCTCATCATTCACCATTACACTGACACTAGTAATTTGTTCCTTTAACAGTTTTGTGGTGTTGGTTGGACGGTTGCTAGGAGCATTCATTGCTTCTTCCACCAAACTGCTAAACTTACTGTCATGGTTGTGTAATGTGCTCTCCCTGTAATCCACCATCAAGACATTGGCTTCCTCTTGATCAAATTCAGTGCCATTTGTCCAAATAATTCCACCATGAATGGATTCAGGCAGTTTCCCTTTACCTTTCCCAAGTTTGTTTTGTTCCTCCATTTCTCTCCATTTCTTCTGTAAAGCAGTTTCTTGAGTTTCTGGAGTAGGTTCTCTAATCACCACAGGAGGCAAGATTGGATGTCTAGATGCAGGTCTTCTTTGCAATGCATCTTGAGTTTCCTTTGACATTAACACCCTTTCTCCATCCATTTCCACTTCAACAGGCTTTTCAGCTTTATCCTGTGGTTTTGCACTGCTTGGTTTGACTTGCTCCCCCTTAGACATTGCTTTCCTTTTAGCTCCCCCTCTGGTCTCCACAGCTACAGGCTCCCCCTGAGTTCCACCTGATTCTTGAATAGGCAATGATTCTGATCTTGCTACCTTCTCCCCCTTAGTTGAGTTGGCAGCTACCAGGTCAGTAAGGAACTGAATAGAGAGTTGAGTAGCAGCAAAACCATCAACCACCAGTTGAGAGAGAGAGTCCAGTTTGGAGTCCAAAGTAGCACACTGTCCTTCAAGAGCTGCAATCCTGTTACCAAAAGTAGCAGAGGGGCCACCAGACCTTAACCTTCTTGGAGGGGAAGGAAAAGACAGGGGCCTGGAGGCTATGGGGGTTCTCACACTCTCAGGGTGTTTTTGAGTGATCTCATCACCCCTCACAGTTTGACTCTCAAGGCCTAGTGCCTGAATAGTGTGGGCTCCCTCAATATCTCTCTGGACATGCTCAAGTCCCTCTCCTTTTGCCAGCTCATTTGGCTGCCTCTCATTTTTATGCTCACCTCTCTTTTCTTTTATCTCTCTTTTCTTTTGCACACCCTCACTCAACCTAGATGCATGGGTATGAGCAGTACTAACATGCATGGAAGGAGAAGATTTAGAATGTACCTTTAGGAGTTTGGCAAGAGGTAGGTCATCATCAGAGGCATCCTCAACAAGTACAGCATCAAAATCAGGCTGGGAGGGCTGGACAACATCTTGAGTAGGAATGGTACTGTCAGTTGGAGTCTGGACAGCAGGTTCTGGCATGACAGCATCTTTGGGAGGTGGAGTGACAGTAGGTTCTGTAGTGACAGTATCTTTCTCTCCACCTTTGACAGTAGCTGTGTCCAGGACAGTAGCATCCCCAGTGTCTTTGACAGCAACAGAGGCTGTGACAGCATCTTCCTGAAGGTAAGATGCTCCTTGGAGATCAGACAAAGTGTTGGCTGTTTCATTTTCTGACAAAATACCACTTTGCCCTAGCTCAGTGTTTGGAGGAGTGGTGTCCATCTCACTTTGAGAAATGGGTTCTTGTGGACCACTAGATGGGGGCTCATCCATGATTGGAGATGGATGATCAAAACCTGAAGGGTTGGGACTGTCCCCTTCTCTAGGTTGTGGAGAAGAAACAAAAGAATGTGTAGGGAAGGAAGAAGGTGAAAGTGTAGTAGAGAGTGGGGGCTGATTCACAGATAAAACATGTGAACCATCAATAGGAGTAGAGAAATCCTCACTGTGCCCTAACTCACTGTGTGTTTCTTCAAGTGGGGGTAGCTCAGGTTGGGAACCATGAGTTTGTGCAGACTCTGTACAGGGTGCCTTGGGAGACAGGCCAATTTCAATAGATGTCCCTTGTTGAGAAGGCACATCTAGGGAGGAGTTTATTTCCCTGGTTTCCTCTATAGTCTTTTGGGAGACTGCAGGGTGGCTGACAGTGGTTTTGGTCCTCCTAGCTCTCTTCTTCTTAGGCTCAGGGGGAACCACTGTGGGTTCTGTTTGACTACCTTCCTTATTTGCTGCACTAGGTGCAGTGTCTCCCTCTTGACTAACAGAGCTACCACCAACATCAGCTTCTAAGGATCTTTTTCTGGATTCTTGCAAGGCTTCTCTTTGGGCTTTGGGAAGTCTAGAGGGCCTAGGCTGAGTGTATGGTGTTGAATGGGGGTTAACTGAATTTGGGTCTAATTCAGTTTCATTCTCAAGAGAAAAAGAATCATAACCAGAAGGTAATGGATAATCAAGGTTGGACACTTGATCAACCATGTGCTGAGTGAAACAAATTGGAATATGTGCATTGAGATTTTATGATGATAATAGTGTGTGTGTGTGTGTTCTTTTTCAAAACTGAGCAAGCCTCTAAACGAGGAGCAGCATCATTAAAATCACAGAATGAATTAATGCACAACATAAGAAAGCGAGGGTAGTGTGATACCTTCTTACCTATGGCAGCTTTGAGTTGTGCCATGAGGAGAGCTCCAACATTCACCTTGTATCCATGGACAAGAGAATGTGTCAGTTTCTTGATGTAGGAGGGTATCCCATTCCAGCCTGTGGACTTGGTAGAGAACACCTTGACCATTGCATCAAATATCATGCTCCACTCCTTCCTTAGATACTTCCTGTCCATTTCACCAGACGGGTACCACTTGGTTGTTCCCTCTTCGAGAATAGGGCCTGCATACCCAATCTTCAAGAAGAGCTTCTTCAGAGTGTCATCATTAGCAAGTGGAGCAAAGTTTTGGCCTTCTTCCAGTGTAGTTCCAAGAGCAGTATTGATGACCTCAGCTGTGAGAATGTATTGTTGCCCAGAGATTGTGAATTGAATACCAGGGTTCTCACCCTCAGTTTGAGCAACAGCAGTTTGCCAAAACGCCTCAAGTCTGTCTAAGTCGAGAATGGGGGTTGAGGTTATGGCATAACCGAGATAGGACTTGTTCAAGAAAAACACTAGTCCTTTGAAACCTTCACCAGCATCATTTGGGGAAAAGATGCCAGCAAAGTTTGTTTGAGAGAGAGTCTGTTTGGGGGCCATTGAGATTTCAAGAAAAGAAGAAAGTGAGAAAGTAGCTTTTTGCTTGAAGAAAAGTATTTTGCCTTGAGTTTTGTGAGAGTGATATGTCTGAGTAACTGGAGAATAAATATGGGTATCTCAAACGTTTGCTCAAAAAGTGGAGTTAAAGGACGTGTCTTAACCCACTCTCTTAACACGTGAGTTACTGCCCGTTATTCACTGTCAATCGTGGGGTGAATATCCAATTACAACGGTCCACTATTGTTGACAGTAACCTGTGCGCTAGAAACAATCTGTCAGTAATAAGTGGTGGTGACAGTAGGTTTTGCGCGACAGCAACTATTGCGCAAAAACATGCTGTCACCGTTAAGCATTTGAGTGACAGTATCCTTTAAAGGTCGTGACAGAAAGTCTTTCCCTGCTGTCAAGAAGGTTGCTGTCAAGAGACACGGGACAGTATCCTTCTTTGTGACAGTAATTTAAATGGGAAATTGTTTCTGTCAGGAACTAATTAGAATGCGTTGCTCATATACTTAACCTAAAATTAACAGAATATGAATTTAGCAATGTAATCTTTCAAACACAGATATTAAGCAAGTTACACAGACAAGTCATAAACTCAGTAACCACATAAACAGGAACTTTTATTATTGTTAATAAAATCATTAATATTGAACATTGAGTACATCATTCTATGATTTTATCAACTAGTTCTAAGACTTCTTCCTTAATCTCTTCTTCAGAGCGGCCTTCTTTTTCAAGAAGTGCCTGAAGCTCCTTCTCTTCTTCCATAGCCTTGGCCTCCTCTTCCTTAGCCTTGGCCTCCTTTTCCTCGTCTATCTCATCCATGGCGTCCAACAGCATTTCAAAGAGCTCATCGATCTCTTCATTGTCGGGTTCACTATCACACTTCTTTAGACCAACTTCGATTCCTACTTTGTTTTCCATTATTTACTTTAAAACTGAGAGCAGACTGGTGAAACCTAAGGTTAATTTATAGGCAAAACCGTCTAAGGATCAAAGTCTAATGGTCAACAGTTAGAGTACCCATACAACTACCACAAAAGTAATTAATGGTCGTGTCCTCCTTTAATCCTACAGATTAATGCAAAAGAGTGTGAAAGTCCAATGGAACAGATTTTTAACTCTCAAACTTAACGGATAACCACATTAAAGTCATACACGGTTTAAAAGTATGAGACTGGCACAAAATACTGACATGAAAAGTCAAATCAACACATGCTGTCACATAACAGACATAAACCAAGTAGACAGTAACTTCTCTTGACAGCAGGTTTGAAGTTGCTGTCATGAGCTTCAATAAGAATTGAAAATTTAGAAACCTTAGTAAATTAACATACCAGATTCAGCATTCCCAATTCACTTACCAACCTGTTGAAGGTTGCTTCATCCAATGGCTTAGTGAAGATGTCAGCAAGTTGCTTGTCAGTTGGGACATAAATCAGCTTCACAGTTCCTTGTTCAACATGCTCTCTGATAAAGTGATGTCTTATATCAATGTGCTTTGTCCTAGAGTGTTGAACTGGATTGTCTGAGATGGCTATGGCACTAGTGTTGTCACAGTAAATAGGAATTTCTCTTAACACTAGACCATAATCTAGAAGTTGACTTTTCATCCATAGAATTTGTGCACAGCAACTGCCTGCAGCAATGTACTCAGCTTCTGCAGTTGAGGTAGAAACTGAATGCTGCTTCTTGCTAAACCATGAGACCAATCTTCCACCAAGAAATTGACAGCTACCAGTAGTACTCTTTCTGTCAATCTTGCATCCAGCATAGTCTGAGTCTGAGTAACCAATTAGATCAAATCCAGTATTCTTAGGATACCAAAGGCCTAGGTTAGGAGTGCCTTTTAAGTATCTAAATATTCTCTTGATGGCTACCAAGTGTGACTCCTTTGGATCACTTTGAAACCTTGCACAGAGACATGTAGCAAACATGATGTCAGGTCTGCTAGCAGTTAGGTATAGGAGGTATCCTACCATGCCTCTATAGGTGCTTGAGTCAACTTTCTTTCCTTTAGGATCAAGATCCAGACTAGTTGCTGTGGACATTGGTGTCTTTGCAGGAGATGAATCTTCCAAGTTGAACTTTTTGAGAAGTTCCTTGATATACTTAGCTTGACTTATGAAGATTCCATCAGTTTGTTGAAGAATTTGTAACCCCAGAAAGAATGACAGTTCTCCCATCATGCTCATCTCATATTTGTTGCTCATGAGATGGGAAAACTTCTCACACAGCTTCTCATTTGTAGAACCAAAAATGATGTCATCCACATAGATTTGTACCATAATGATGTCCTTGCCATGATGTTTGTAGAAAAGTGTCTTGTCCACCACTCCTCTGGTAAACTGGTTTTCCAGAAGAAAGGTGGAAAGTGTGTCATACCATGCCCTGGGTGCTTGCTTTAGTCCATACAAAGCTTTGAAGAGTTTGTACACAAAATTATGCATTTCAGCATCCTCAAACCCTGGTGGCTGTTCCACATACACTTCTTCTTCCAGCTCTCCATTTAGAAAGGCACTTTTGACATCCATCTGAAATACTTTGAAGTTGCAGTGTGCATCATAAGCTAGAAAGATTCTTATAGCTTCAAGTCTTGCAACAGGAGCAAATGTCTCATCATAATCTATTCCCTCCTGTTGACAGTAACCTTTAGCCACTAGCCTTGCTTTGTTCCTTGTCACCAATCCATTTTCATCAAGTTTGTTTCTGAAAACCCACTTGGTCTCAATAACTGACTTTCCCTTAGGTCTTGGAACCAATTTCCATACATTGTTTCTTTCAAACTGATTTAGCTCTTCTTGCATGGCTATCACCCAGTCAGAATCCAACAATGCTTCATCAATTGTCTTGGGTTCCATTTGTGACAGGAAGCATGAAAACATGCTGTCAGCAGAGACTTTGTTCCTTGTCCTCACTCCAGAATTAGGATCACCAATGATAAGGTCATTTGTGTGATCCTTGTTCCACCTGGTGATTCTGGGCAAGCTACTTGATTGAACAGGAACATTTGCTTCAGCTTGTTGAGTTGAATGCTCATCAATTCCATTGTCTCCACCATGTTCTTCATTGTCTCCAGAGTCATCACTGTCATGAATGTTAGAGGATATGGTCTGTGACTGAGCTGGAGTTTGGTTGACAGTAGTGGCATTGACAGTATCTTTATCAACTTCAACAACTTGAGTGAAGCTAGGTTCTTCATCCACAATCTCCTCAGCTTCCAGGTATCCTTGATTCTCAAATCTGAATGTCTGCATCTTTCCTTCTTCATGCAGTCCTGGAAACTTGGTTTCATCAAATGTGACATTAACACTTTCTTCAATAATCCTGTGTTCCATAACATAAACTCTGTAGGCAGTCCTTTCTGTGTTGTAACCCATGAATAGTCCTTCAAAAGCCTTGGTGTCAAATTTTCCTTTCTTCTCATGATTGTCCTTCATCATAAAGCATTTGCTTCCAAACACATGAAAATATTTGACAGTAGGTTTCTTTCCAGTTAGCAGACAGTAAGGTGTGCTTGCATGAGTTTTGTTGATCATGGTTCTGTTCTGAGTATAACAGGCTGTGTTGATAGCTTCAGCCCAGAAATATGTTGGCAGCTTAGCATCATGCAACATAGTTCTAGCTGCTTCAATGAGAGTCCTGTTCTTTCTTTCTACAACTCCATTCTGCTGTGGAGTTCTTGCAGCAGAGAATTGTTGTACAATTCCTTCATCTTTGCAGAAATTTCCAAGTGTGGCATTTCTGAATTCTGTACCATTGTCACTCCTCAAGATTTGAACTTTTGAGTTTGGGGTTCTATCAAGAACTCTGACTTGATCAATAATCACTTGAGCAGCTTCATCTTTGGATTCAAGAAGTTTCACCCAAGTGTACCTTGAGTAATCATCTACCATTACTAAGGCATATCTCTTTCTGGCCATAGATGGTACATTGACTGGTCCAAAGAGATCCATGTGAATTAACTTGAGTGCTTCTGTGTTGGTGTTTACTTGCTTGGACTTGTGCACAGCTCTTCTCAGTTTGCCCATTTGACAATCTTCACACAATCCTTCTTGACAGAATTCCTGTTGGGGCAAACCTCTCACTAACTCTTTCTTCATTAGAATGTTCATTGTTTTGAAGTTGAGATGTGAGAGCTTCCTGTGCCAAAGCATACTGTCACCAACAGTAGCTTTGCTGTAAAAACAGTCAACTTTATCCTTCTTTGTTGAGCTTAGATCAGCAACAAACAGGCTTCCTTTTCTGACCCCTTTTAGAGAGAGGCTTCCATCCTTCTTGTGATAGATGTTGCACACCATCATGTCAAAGTCAACCTTAAATCCTCTGTCACTGAATTGGCTGACACTGAGTAGGTTGTGCTTCAATCCATCCACAAGAGCAATATCTTCAATGACAACATTTCCAATTTCCAGACAGCCATATCCCACTGTGTAACCCTTGCTGTTGTCTCCAAAGGTTATGATTGGGCCAGCTTTCTCTACATAATGTGATAGCAGGGCTTTATCACCTGTCATGTGTCTTGAGCAACCACTGTCAATAATCCACATGACCTGATTTTTCTTCTTACCCTGCAAAACAGAATGTTTCTAAGTTGCATATGGTACCCAATCTTTGTTGGGTCCTGCAGTTTCAGTGTTTCCTGAGTTTCTTTCAGTCACAACATCACAAGCATTATCAAAGACTTCCTGTTTGACTTCTCTTTTCACCCACTTAGGTTTAGAATTGGACTTGGTCCTTTTCTTAGTGGATGAAGCCTTTTTGCTGTTGCCAGCAGGCTCAGAAGTCTCAACAGTGTTTAGGTATGAGCATTTTTCAGTAGAGAGAACAGGTAAGTTAAAGCATGTACTCATGGCAGTGATTTTGCATGGCATACAATCAATGTTATTACAGACACTCATAGTTCTATGCATAAGGGGGGTTCTGTGTAAGTTACCATTGAGTTCAGTAGCATTGATCTTATCCTCAATTGGTTTCTTACAAACATGTGTTAAGTGATGAGTAGATCCACAGTTATTGCACAGTTTCCTAGAAGCACCTCCAACATTAGTGTATCCATTTCCTTTATTGACACCTACCTTACCATTTCTGTTTTTAGACTTGGGAGTTACTGGATTGACAGTATGTTCAGAAGTTGCTGTCGAACTTTCCTTGACAGTATCTTTTATTCCTACTGTCCTGACAGAAGGTTTGAAAGTTGCTGTCTTGGAACCATTCTTGACAGTATCTTTGAAAGATTCTGTCTTGCCAACTGTGACAGCATCTTTTGAACTTACTGTCTGATTGCTTGGTAAGTTTACTGTCTTGGGGATTGTGACAGTATCCTTTCCATCCTTGAATGTGCTGTCAACACCTTCATCCTCATCAAGAATTTCTTGTTTGATGAGCATGGCTTCTTCATCAAACTCAATTTCAGCAGCTTTGAAAATAGGAGTTTTAACTTTCTTGAGAATGGTGGGTTTGACAGCAGCATTTCCAGGACAATCTTGAATCACAGTTTCCTTTCCAGGTCTTCTACCATAAGAAAAACCTATACCAACAGACTGATTTTCTGCATGCTTATCATTGTAATCCTGAACTATCTTTGATGAGTTTCTATAGGCCTTAATCTTAAATTCATTTTCAGCAATCTCATTCCTCAGGAATTCCTCAACCTCCTTAGCACATTTTAATTCATTTTTAAGTTTAGCATTCTCTTGAGCTAAAGAGCCTAGTGAACTGGTTTTGAGAACAAGAGAATCATTTTCAGACTGAAGTGTTTCATTTAGCTTACTTAGTCTAGAGATTTCCTCATTAGCAGCAGACAAGCTAGTATAGACATTGAACATTTCAGCACTTAAGTCTTTAATGGTTTTCTTATACTCATCAGTAGACATATCAAGTAAGACAAGTGAAGGTACCTGACTTGAAGGTGTTGATGCTACCTCATCAGTGCTAGCCATGAGAGCTAGGTTGACATATTCTTCCTCTTCTTCATCATCAGAATCATCCCAACACTTTCCTTCAGCCACATAGGCTCTACCTTGATTTTTCTTGGAGTATCCACCAGTTCCTTTCTCATATCTTTGAACCTGTTTGGGTCTTTTGCATTCAGTAACAAAATGACCAGGTTCTCCACAGTTGTAACATTTGAACTTTGATCTATCCACAAATCCAGTTTTGTATCCTCCTTTGGTTGAACTTCCCACAGCAGCCTTTGATGAGCTTCCTTTGCTGAACTTGGATGCTTGGCCTTGAGGCTTGTATGACCTATCCTTCTTAAACCTAAAGTTCTTGAACTTTTTGGCCATGTAAGCCATAGTAGGGTTGTCCATGCTTTCCAGTTCCTCCATTGTGTAGAAGTCTTCATCTTCCACATCTTTGAGCTGTAGTACCACTTTCTCATCATCTTCAACCACCTCTTCTATCTTCAAGGTCTGTGTTGGGGTTGATGGTGTGATCTGTAGTACTTCACTTGGCTGTGTGATCCTTGGCACATGTGCTACTAGGGCACTTGACATATTAGCCATCTTGTTCCTTGTTCCACTTTGTATGGCTCTCTTTTGAAAGAGTTCGAGTTCATAAGATTTCAGAATACCATAAAGTGTCTCAAAGGTTATATTGTTGAGATCTCTTCCTTCTCGTATGGCTGTTGTCTTGTGTTCAAGGTGATCAGGCAGTGTGAGCAGGAACTTGACATTTAATTCTTTTCTGTCATAGTACTTGCCATGTATCTGTAATTCAGTTAAGAGCTTACTGAACCTTTCAAACATGGAGGTTAAGTCTTCACCAGGCTTGGCCATGAATGCCTCATATTGAGATATTAGAATTTGCCTTTGGTTGCCCTTAACCTCTTCACTTCCTTCACAGAGTAAGGCTAACCTGATCCACATCTCCTTGGCTGATGTGCAGCTTATCACACTTCCACACATGGCTTTATCCAGCGTGAGAGAATCGAGCAAGATAAGTTGCAAATGATCATCTAGCACCATTTTCTCCTTTTCAGGTTCCAAGATTTCTGAGGGATCTTTGGGAACCCAATGTGCAGGAACAATCTCACCATTCACTGTTGTGGCTTCAATTTCCTTTCTTGGTATGAAAGGACCATTCTCGAGTATACCTGGGTATAGTGGATTTGCAGCTTTGATAAACAACAAGATTTTTCTTTTCCAAATGCTGTAGTTCTCTTTATCAAATGCTGGGATCTTGATACTGTTTGATTTCTACATTTTCTTCGGGATCTCAGATATGTATGTTAATCTGAAAGCTTTGGTACCAGTTGTTAGTCCTTGTGTATTGCAGAAGGGGGGGGGGGGATGAATGCAATACTGATAAAATTCAATCTAAATTTCAACAACTAAAATCAAGATTAAACGTTATCAGCAATATATGCAATCACGAACAGTATTCAGTAAGAACAAGATTCACAAAATAAATGTTTTATTTATTTTGCAAAGTGTTGCTACAACCTCAAGAAAGAATTCTCGAGCTTCGGGTTTTCTTCAAAGACACTTGCTTGTCTTCAAAGACACTTGCTTGTCTTCGTTACAATTCTAGAATGAATTGATAGTAGGTATAAGACTAACCCTATCACTATCAGTCACGGGTTTGTGAAGCTGCTGTCACTGTCAAGTGGCAGCTTCTTACAGATTGTCTTACCCATGTGACTTTCCTAAATTGCTAACATGTCAGATATACATTACAAAGAAAGCAACCTAGATTCATTCCATTTCCAGCTAAACCAATTCAGCAGATAAAGACTTGACCTTGCTCTTGAATTGATTCGCTTTTGTTTTGCAGTGCTTGAAGCTTCTGTCGTAGTCTTGCAGACTTGGTGCAGCTTAGGGATACTGCATCACGCCTGTTTCTTGAACATTTAAACTGTCACGGGATTTGACTGAGAAAGATACCTAGCATAAGGATCTTTATTGAGACAGTTACTTTTGCCGCAAAGCTTGCTGTCACAGGAATGATCTTTTGGTGACAGTATGAGTTCCCCGCATAGAGTGCTGTCGAGGATCCCAAACTTGCTGTCGAGGGCAATAGTTGCTGTCGCGTAGTCTTCCGCCAATGTTGCTGTCAGAGTGAATATGTTGTCGTGACTTGCAACATTCTGTCTTCTTGTAATCTTACTGTCACAGCTTTAGGACAGTAACCTTTATTCATGTTGTCATCCAAAAAGCATTCTTTGAGGCTTGAACACATAAGTGAACTTCTTTCAAACAATACAACTAGAATAACATTACATACTGATTACAAGAACATACTTTGGCTATGACAGTATGTTCTACTTAATTTGAAAAATTAAGTACAATCAAAGTTAAGTTATTTCAATGCTATCACCCATAAATCCCAACAATATTAAATGATCAGTGGTCTGATAATCGCGGGACTGCATTTTCACAGGATAGAAGACATAAAATGATTGGACCTGATGCTTTTCTTAGATGAGGTTGCACTACAAAACTGGACTCAGTTTCTTGCTTAAGATTCATGCGTTTTAAAAGTTTAAGTGTTTTTGGCAGTTCATACAAAGAGGTAACATCATCAACGAATAACATAATTAAGCTAAAAGTGATCAAATGTATGCCGAATTGCCGATCAATTCTGTACCTACATGTATTAGACAATTAGAATAAAGGGTAACTACAAAATACTTGATTACAGAAGTACAACATTAGTATGAGATCTGCAAATTATATTTGTGTTCTTGGATTTATTCCGCGAGGTTCTTAGCGAATTAATTTGCAAACATACCAATCACCGGATCTAAAACAACTAGGATAAGTACTGCCCGAAGGAAAATTCGATTATATGTTGAACTAATGTAGCAAGTACCAAAAGTCTAAAAACTTAAAACTGAACATTATGTGACAATACGTATATATGTTAACTTTATGACCTTTTCGCCCTTCAAGTATGGACCAATGTACCCATCAGCCCTTCAAGTATTAAAGCGTATCTTTTCGCCCCTCGGGTATCCGAAACGTACTCTTTCGCCACTCAACCGGGACAGAATGAAATATCGGCTTGTGTAATGTCTGAATTACCCCTGTCGTTTGTAACGTTATACCGGTTGAGTGGCGAAAGAGTACGTTTCGGATACCTGAGGGGCGAAAAGATACGCTTTAATACTTGAAGGGCTGATGGGTACATTGGTCCATACTTGAAGGGCGAAAAGGTCATAAAGCCTATCAATATTGATTAGATAATTAGGCTACAGAACACATAATAATGTCACAGAACATATACGTATGTTATTTAACAATAGAAATGCATCGAAACAAACATAAAATATACTTAATTTTATTCCTCCTCTTTTGAGAAACGCAATAAAATATTTAAAATAATAATATTAATAAATTCTGAAAATCCTAGTTGTTACTGTTCTAACTCTTCTCCTACTTCATCCGCGAAATGGCAAACAGACCAGGTTTTTTCTCATCTTGTAAACCTTATTAATGTGTTAGACATCTCTAGTATGGAGAATGTTATTACTAAGAGTAATGGGGTTATTTGTGTGAAACTAAATGTGGAATTTTTGCAAGATTCGGCTATGAATTGGGTTAATTATTGTTATGTCATTCCTCCTTCTGTTGGATTTTAGTTTGACGTGATTAAAGATCATGCTCTGCTTTAGTTTGGTTCGTTAAGGCTTATCAATGTGTTTAGTCATTTTGGGGGTTTCTTAGTCTTTAGATTTAGGGATTCTGGTGGTTTAAATCAATTTCTAAGAAATAGTCCTGTGACTATTGTGAATTGTGTAGTCAATCTGAAACCTTTGCATGAATACTTTCTTGTTCCTAGTGTTAATGACATAATTAGGGTATGGGTTCGATTTTTCTGTGTTCCGTTTCTGTATTGGATGGTAACAGGGATTGGTATGTTGGGAGTTGCTGTGGGTAAACTTATTGATCTGGATAGGGGTACTTATAAAGCTGCGGTTAGAAATGAGTCATTACATGAGGCTCGAATGCTACTTGAAGTAGGTGTTTTGGACCCTCCACAGATATTTATCATGGTTGATGCGTATGTTGTTGATAGGAAGTCTAAGGTTGTAGTAACTTATGAGAGACCTTCCTTGTGTGGTTATTGTGGTACTATGCATAGTGGTACTTGTGCTCTTCTACATGATTGTTTTCTCGATAATATGGAAGAATATTTTCTTTTTAGGTTGTTTCAGAAAAACTCGGATACTAGTTCGTATCGTGATAACATCAACAACTCTGATAGTGACGTGGAAAGCTCTCGTTTGGAGAATGCTGAATTTGAACTTGATTCGGACTTCGATTCAGAGGGATGGTCCCAGAGTATGAACATGGATGATGACGTTCTGATCACTAACCCTATATTAGACATGATATGTTGCCACTGCAGGTTCAAGGAGCTATTCAAAGTGTCTCGAGGAAGATCGAAATACAACCAAGTACAAATAGGAGCTTGGCCCAAGGAGAAGGCTTAGGCAATGCCATTGAGATATTGAGTACACATGGCATACAATAGGATGATCACAGGAAAAAGAGAGATCAACCATTGCAAGAAAGTTCTGACGTGACTGCTGAGAGAGTTGGTGGACAATATGTTGCTAGTGCTGCTCTGAACCTTGGGAGTCCAGAGGATTGTTGGGGTCCGCCCTGAATCCTATTATGAGCAGTATTCTAATTTGTGATAATTGAGGAAAGTCTTATTCTGGTATAGATAAGAATTGTGGAAGATTTCTATCCAAGATAAGGAAAGGTGGTAATTATCACAAATAGAATTGAGATATATTATGATTAAAATATTTGTGGTGCCTATAAATATAGATATTTGTAGGGGTTTTGAAGTATCGTAAAAGTTAGAGAGTTGTGTGCGATATACAACAGAGAGCTTTTGTAATCAATGTGAGGTGATTGTATTCAAGAGTGTTGAGTGAGGCAGTGACTCCAATCTTGTAATACATTCATAGTGGATTTGTGGTTTTACCCTCTCTTAAGGGGTTTTCACATTAAATTGTTGTGTTCTTTATTTTCGTGCTTGTTATTGTGTTTGATTAACATTGATCTATATTGGATGCGATCTTAACAAAGGATGATGCAAGGGTCAGTCTCTGTCGCTTTTGAACATGTTGTACTTACGATGGTGAAACTTTGCTTGTTGTCTACAAGTGTGAACTTGCTCTTTTCTAGAACCGGATTTCTTTTGGATTCCCATTTATTTATTATATAAAATCTAGATGCATTAGAAAAAAAGAATAAAGGAGTTACAGTGTTTTAGTTCCCTGATGCTCGAAATTGAGCAAGCATTAGATCAGTAAAGTAAGATCATATTTAGAGTTCGTAAAAAATCCGTGTGATATTTAAATAAAAAAAACTAACATTTTTTTTTGAATTTTTAAACTTCTGTGCTTTACAAATAATTATTTATTATTATAAATTTTGGACTTAGTGAGTATTAAACTCAAAATATAGGATGACAAGAAAATTAGAGAATAAATAATTTAACTCATTTACGCCCCTAGTTCTGAACAACCACAAAATGGCTTACCGAAGCAATACACAATGGCCCAAATTTGCAACTCAGCATCTTACTAAAAATCAACATGGAACGTGAACAAACATCTAAAGGAAAAAGAAATTTGGCGACAGTGAGCGGGAACGGAGGAAATGACATGATATATTTACTAAATTTAGTACAAAAAGGGTGAAGTTATCAATTATCATGACAAGATCTAAGAAGAAATTTTTTAATGTCTTCAAAGTTATGATATCAAACGACTAAATTCTCAAAAATATTGTGAACAAATGTGTCATGTTTTCATTTGTACAATATACACGAGGGTTCATTTCACTGATAACAAAGTATTGTAATAACTCAACATATTAAGAACGATTTTGAAACGAGTTTGAAATTTTTGCATTTTTCACGTCAAGCATGTTAAGTTATTATAGTATAACATCTTAGTATATTATTATAAAATCATGATAAAATCTTATTCTAATATTTTAAAATTTAAAATTGGATGCTGATTCACAACAAACGATGCTTGGTAAGTCATTTGTTCGCGAAAAATTATCGCGCGGAGGAAGAATTCTAAAATTGAAAAAACTTTCACAGGTAAAATGACGCGTCCCCATACATTCAAATCAATTTTTAGTGTTAAAACTATCCGCAAAAATTTTCCACGAACAGATAATGTGAACAAGCGATTGTCAAAGATCAAATTCCTTTAAAATTTTAGATGAAATTATTAGAACTCATTATTAACAAGGGTCTCAACGTGGACTTTCTATCCTTCCAAATATTCTCAATATTAATATGAACATGAAGACAAATTATTGAACTAAAAATTTGTAATTCACTGTTCGAGGCTTAACAAAACACAACTACAAAATTCAATCCAAATAAAATTTTAATTCGATAAATTTAAAAACCAGACTAATTATTAGTACAAAATGGGCAGCCATCCTGCAATAACAGAAGCATAAATGATAAAATATAGACCAAGTGAGATCTCTCACTCCATCAGTGTTGGTGTATCAGTTTATTGCATAAAATAATATATACTTCCTCTGTCCCTAGGTTTTTTATATTGGGAAACGGGGGCTCGACACGTATTTTAAGACTCCTACGTATTTTAAGACTCCTGTAAAGTATAGTTATATATATTATTTGAATTTTTATTAAAAAAAGAAAATTTTAAAAATAAGTTGTGGAACTCTACTTTATATGAGCATTAAAATACGTGTCAAGCAATGAAAAAAACTGTAAAAAAATGAGGGGGACAGAGGGAGCACTAGTCTTATATATTCAACACAAGCCATACTTGTTTGGCAACTCACAAACCCATTCTCTGCAAAAATGAAAACATTCACTTCAGCTCTCTTCTCTTTCTTCATCTTCTTCACTGCTTCTGCTCTTGCAGCTGTTCCTCTTGAAGGTAAATCCCCTCATTTCTTTATCTTGGTCTTCTTTTTTACTGTTGCATTATTTTTACTGTCCTTTTAGTAAATTTACCCTGTATGCTTCTGCTTTCTTGTACTGCAAAATCTTTTATTGTACTTGTGTGTGCCAAGTAGCTAAAATACACTTACCCTTTTCATCTAAAATCAAGATGCAAGCTTTACATTTGAAGAATGTCATGGATCTATTAGTCTTAGTTTAAATATGGTAAAAAATAAAAAAAAAATTACAAAAAAAAATGTGTAGCTAATCTATGGAAGCCCTTTTAGTGGAAAATGAGTTGAGTATAGTTGAAATGTAGTGTACAGTTTTGATCTTTATCAAGATTATATGTGTAGTGAATGTACTGAAGTTTATGTTTTTGAGCTAAATTTAGGACTACTTGCAAATGGTAACTTTGAAGAGTCACCAAAACCAAGTGACCTCAAGAAAACAGTAATTAAAGGAAAGTATGGACTTCCCAAATGGGAAATTAATGGTTTGGTTGAGTACATTTCCGGGGGACCTCAACCCGGAGGAATGTACTTTCCGGTAGCCCATGGTATTCATGCCATCCGTCTTGGTAATGAGGCCTCGGTTTCACAGACAATTCCTGTTAAGAAAGGGTCTCTTTATGCACTTACATTTGGGGCTTCGAGAACTTGTGCCCAGAATGAGGTCTTGAGGGTTTCGGTGCTTCCTCAAACCGGAGATCTTCCACTTCAGACTTTGTATGATAGTATGGGTGGGGATGTTTATGCGTGGGGATTTGTGGCAACTTCGGATGTGGCTAAGGTGATTCTGCACAATCCTGGGGTTCAAGAGGATCCGAGCTGCGGTCCTCTCTTGGATGCCATTGCAATCAAGGAGCTCTTTCCTGCACAGTATACTAAAGGTATGTGAAGCAAATGTCTTTGGCAGTATTCTTTTACTTTGTGTTCATTTTTCGGCTTTTTTATGGATCTTTCATCCAAGTCAAAGTAGGATGGTTGCATTCTGATCTTAATTTTAAGAATTTTTCAAGATATCATTTGGATGCATTGTTGCTTACACATGTAGTTGATTTCAAGTTTTTGTTGAAATTATTATAATTTGTAGATGTAGGTGTTTTGACTTCTGATTAATTACTGCAGTCAGTGATTTGGGTTCTCCTGAAGTCAGATAACATACTGATTTGTGTATTCTGATCCCTGCAGTGTTTATTTGTGCTAAATACTTCACAACTCAATCTCAGTTAACTGCAAAATTTCGGTTACTTCTTTTATTATTGAATGCATAAAAAATCATTTGAATTGGCATAAGACTTCGGTTGATCTTGAAAGATTCTCATTGTTGAATATTGATTGGAATTAGTAGACATGATTTCTGCAAATTATGCTGCAAAGACTTTATGCTTACAATTCATTTGTTTACATGATTTAGTTTCAGGATGTGTTAATCGAGCATCACTTTATTTTTCAAAATTAACATACATATACGTGAAATGATTTCTCACAGGTAACCTAGTGAAGAATAGTGGTTTCGAGGAGGGCCCTCATCTATTGCACAACTCTTCTCATGGTGTCCTCCTCCCACCTCGAGTTGAAGATCCATCATCCCCGCTTCCTGGATGGATCATCGAATCCCTCAAAGCTGTCAAGTTCATAGATGCAAAGCACTTCAAAGTTCCCTCTGGACGAGCTGCCATTGAATTGGTTGCAGGCAGAGAAAGCGCAATCGCACAAATCATCCGGACAGTCCCCAAGAAGGTTTACAGTCTCACTTTCACTGTTGGAGATGCAGAGAACAATTGCCATGGATCAATGATGGTTGAAGCATTTGCTGCAAAGGAGATGTTTAAAGTTCCATTCACATCTCAAGGTAAAGGACTGTCAAAGACCGAAACCTTCAAGTTCACAGCTGTCTCAGTAAGAACTCGATTGACTTTCTTCAGCTCATTCTACCACACGAAGGTTGGCGATATTGGATCCTTGTGCGGTCCTGTTCTTGATGAAGTTAAAGTTACCCCTGTTGCTTAAAATTTAAATTGTCTCAGAGGAATTCTTCCTCAAGGCTAATTTGTACTATAGAGAGTTTAAAGCTGTCTTTTGTTTCGACTCTTCGTCTCTAAATATGTAATGTCTTGAACTATTAGATGCCTACTATCTTCTGTTGAAAGACATATTGATCACTTTCAATTCCTACAAGTCCGTTATTATCTTTTCCTAATTTGGAATAGAAAAAAAGGTAAAGACATGAGTAATCTATTTTACATGGAAAATGCTAGATACCCCAAATTTTTTCCCAAAACCTTTCTCAAATGTTGATGTGTCAGTATATTATTGGTAACTTCCTCATTATAAATGCGCCATGTGTTATGTCACATCATTCGATGATAGTTTTGGGAATTTTTTTTGGAATACCTAGTACTACCGATACATACTGAGATCATTATTGTCTGGGACTTCAAAATTTATAAACTTGAGAAATAGAATTTATACACAAAATAAACAAACTTTTGCTAACAAACAAACTGCAGATTACCATTGCCGAATAATGTCTTTGTTAATCTTCAACCTTTTTCAAGTTACTGAAGAACTGTGCAACTAAACCAAACTAAACATGAAAACCAGAAAAGAACTAAAAAACAAAAGAATAGGCGCTGCTCAAAGAATGCTAAGACCCAGTTCAAAAACAAAAACTAGTCCCCTAAAATAAATTAATTTATTTAATATGTAAAACTTTTGCTACAGAATAATAATAAAAATAATAAATTATACAATTAATTCAATTTAATATGTTTCTATACTATTATATTAAAGAGTACGAGGTCGCCTGCCGGCTGCCGTTCTTCTTGCACATGTTAGGTTAGGCTCTGCAAAAGAGAGCGAGCAGGAGTACCATACATGAATCATGATATACGTTTGTAGGTAAAACTTGGGGAAAAAAGCTTACCTATTAAGAATAAAAATGGTGCAGATTTGCTGATTGCTTCTAATGAAGTTGTAACAAGTAACCACATTTAATAATGATAATCTTATAGTTCAATTATAATTTGGTATAACAGTGATTAAAAAGAATTTCACAACAGATTATAGATATCTAGAACTTGTCTCAAATCCGAGGATGCTGGTCTTGGTCATAGTACATCTCGGGTAACTATATTCACCAAAAAATTGATGGCGATGCCCTCTGTCAGGGTGTCGCGTGTATTTTTGTAAAAGCTAATTATGCATTCAATGGATGGACAAGAGACTTCCACCCCATCCCCTCGTTTTTATGAAGGGACCTTTACTGGCTATCGTCTAAAATACCAACCAGGCACTTCTCCAGCATGAAGTCAGCGTTCACCCAAGCATGGTATTTATCTGAACATAGTTTAAGGATGTTGCAACTTACAGCCACCGTACTTCTGTGGTCAATCTTATATCAATAAAAAACAGATATATTCAATTCAGAAGAAAATTTAGGGATGTTTTGGCAATGGCAGGTACACCAAATAATTTATTAATGAACATACATAATATAAATGCAAGGTAAATAGATAATTTAACAATGCAAGGATAAAGGATACTGAATAACGCTGTACAATCTTTTCCAACTGCCTTCATTAGGAAATCAACACCTGAGAAGCGAGGTTAAATTAACATACTGAAGGGTGATATTCCATATACAGTAGATTGTTACTATCAGTAAGCTAGTGATGAAATCAAGATGAATGACAATGAGCGATCAAGTAAAAAGGCTGACACGAAAACAAACAAATTACATATCATATACAAAACTGTAACTATCAGATGATAAGAAATTAAGAATTGCATCACAAAACCTTATCAATCCTTTATATCAGTATTAAGGGGTAGATAACATCATTCAAGCCACAAGTTCAGTAAATAATAATATCTAGACATTAATTAAATATGACTACCCTTTTGTCCTGATCACTTGTGATGCACTTAAAAATTAGTGTTTCCCATAATTTGGATTTCCTTGGATTCGCGAAATATAGTCTGATCATATAATTTCTGACCAGTTCTGCATTAAAAAACTCCCAAAACACACAAAGAGGAACCATTTTTTTTTCTTTTTGTTTTTTTATGGAATTGTTGACAATCAAAGGAAAAACCTGGAGGCATTACAGCCTCTGATAAGTTGATTAATACATTGGAGAAAAGGCATATAAGAAACATGAATAAATCTAACATATACAGACCGCACACAAACAGGGTTCCTGTAGCCAGTAACCACTAGCCACAATTGTATATTGCACTTTATGACAATGCTGCACAACTGTTTCCCATGAGAACCAAAAAATCATCCATGTATGTTATAAACATGTATTCTATCTAGAGCTCTCAAGTATAAATTAAGCAATTTGAATATATTTAGAGCTTTACGATCAAATTGAGAACATACATATTCCGGTATAGAATGGAAGAGTAAATTATATTCAATAAATACGATTTTTAACAAACCCTTTTCCTTGTACAGAGGGAAAGTTGAAACTGTGATAGGTCATGGTTTCTCATATAATAAAATATTAATCAAACAAAGAGAGTAAACAAACACAAAATTTATGAGTGAATAACATTTTGATGTCTATGCAAAACCAAGGCACAAAAATTTTATAAAAATAAACACTAAAGGCCATTAGAAAATTTTTGTACCTCCTGGATGGAACTTCATATAAGGAGTAATATTGTAGACACGGCCATTAAGAACAGTCCACATGGAGTCTTCTTCTGTTTTGTGCAGCTTCACTTCCTTCAGTGAAATCAGCCTCTTATTTGACTGTCCCTTTAACCCTAGATAAAAGAAAATGTTTTCCCATAACAGATGAGTTTTATCGTGATTAAGGAACATGGAACGTCATTTTAGAACTTGGTAAGCATATATTGCTACAGAGACTTTATTATAATCGTTAAGATGTTATTTCATAGCAGATTCTTGTGAAGCTGGTTTTGCCAGTCAATAATTGTCTATAGTGACTATACATAGAGAAGGTGAAAAATATAAGAGTAGTTCAGTAATATAATTTTCCTACTCTAATCTTGGTGCGTTTAATCTGTTAGAGTTTCAAGAGCTACGCCACATCACACATATTCTAGGGAGTTGAACATCAATAATGAAGAAATATAAAACCACCGATTGCAACTGACCTACCAACTATTTATGCACCAAGGAAGGACGTCACTATAACGAGGATTCTCTAATTAATGTTCTACAAACATTAAGAATCACACTGTAACGAGGATTCTCTGATTAATGTTTTACAAACATTAAGAATCATTGGAAGGCCCTCATGATTAGCTAGTTATCCCATAAAATGTCAAAGGGAAGCCGACATCCTGTTGGGACTGATAAAGTGGTTGTAAACGTTTGTGTCCAATCATTTAAGGGAGATGCACAAGTAGATACTCCTATTTAGTCGCTTGGCACGTATCAGGATGAAATTGATCAGAATTTGCTTACGCTCCGTTTGGGATTGTTGTGCTGTGAGTAAAAGTGTGCTGGTGGAAAAGTCAAACGATTGTTTTGTGATATTTTAGATATGTGCATGTCTTGAGGTAAAATATAAAAGAATAATGTTTTTGGTGAGGTATGATAGTGCAACTTGTAGTTGTTTCCGTCAATAGCTGAAAAGCAATTTTTTTCGAAAGCATGGAGAGACCTACTTTCTCTAAAAGAAAACAACTTTTCAGAAAAACTGTGGTTGAATTTTACCAAACATTTTTTTACCAGCTTTTCAGCTAAAAGCTACTGTACTGTCTGCAACAACAATACCAGACGTCATTAGCGTTGGAAAGCTGAATGAAAAAGGGTTACAAAGTAATTTTTAAGGAACAAAAAGCTTCCCATTAAAATCTTATGGAGGAGGAGCATATACCTTTCTCAAGAGTCAATAACAATGCAAATTTATGGCATAAAAGACTTGGGCATTTTCATCATGATGGCATACTATATATGCAGATAAAAAAACTTGTTCGAAGGTATGCCCTCTTTGGAAAACAGACTCGTTGATTGTGTGGCACGCCAATATGTGGAAACAATTCAAAAACCATTTCCTCAAGCAACATGCAAGCGAAAAACAAGCTACAACTTGTCACACAAATGTTAGAGGACTTCGAAAAACTTCATCTTTGAATGGTAATAAATACTATATTATATTTACTGATGATTTTACGAGGTTTTGTTGGATTATGTGTTTAAATATAAATTTGAGGTTGCTAGTATATTTTGGAAATTTAAATCACAGGTTGAAAAGCAAAGTCATTCCAAGTTGCACATAATAAGGTCGGATAATGCAAAAGAACATTCAAAAAAAAAAAAACTTTTGACAAGTTTACAGCACCATATAGCCAGCACCCTGCAGCAGAAGGGCATAAGTGAAACAAAAAATCGAAGTATAATGGAAATGACAGTATGCATAGTGCACGAGAAGAATTTGCCAAAGAAGTTGTGGGTGGAGGCTGCCAATAACTCTTTTTATTTGCTAAATACGCTGCCAACTAGAGTATGCATGAGAAGATTTTGCCAAAGAAGTTGTGGAAGGTCTACTACTCTGATGTCAAATCAGCTTTCTTGAATGACGAGCTTAAATATAAATATATGACAGGACTCAAAGTCAAGGGACAGGAGGAGAAAGTTTATTTGTTTAATGGCCTACTTTCCGCGAATGGAGGCAAAACAAAATGAAGATTCAGTTTTCATTAGTCGGAAGACGCAGGCTAAGGAAATAATCAGAAAATTTCACAGTGAAGATTGCAAAAGCACTAGCACACCAATGAATCAAAAGGAGAAATTCAGCACTAAAGATGGAGCGGAGAAAGTTAAAAAGAATCAATGCAGGAGTCTCATTGGCTGCTTGATGTACCTCACCACCAGACCAGATATAATGTTCGCTGTAAGTTTGCTTTCAATATTCCAACATTGTGCTACTAGCGAAGTGCATTTGCAAGCTGCCAAACGGTTTGTTAGATATATCAAGGGCACAACTAAGTATGGTATTATATAGACAGCATGTCAAAATTCAAAACTTAATGGTTATTGGAATAGTGACTTGGCAGGTTCTACTAATGAAATGGGAAGTACAACAAGCTATTGTTTCAGTTTTGGTTCTGGAGTGTTTAAATGGAGCTCAAGGAAACAAGAATTTACAGCTCAAAGTACAGCAGAAGCAGAATATGTAGCAGGTACTGCTACTGTTAACCAAGCAATATGATTTAGAACGATACTTGCAGATTTAAACATTCAGCAAACTGAACCGACCAGATTCATTTCAACAGCCAAACTGCAATTGACATTTCAAATGATCCTGTTTTTCATGGCAGGACAAAACATTTGAATATCATAATTTATCATCTGCGTGAACAAATGAACAGTAAGTTAAATTGATTTAGGAGGAACGAGAATCAGACCGCGGATGCATTCACCAAGGCTCTTCCAAAAGCTAGATTTGAAGTTTTAAGAGGATGTCTGAAACTACCAAGGCAAGGAGTATTGTTAGAAGTGTGCCTTAGGTTGTTGATGAATAATTGGTCACTGACCAAGTCTTTTAGATGTGATTTATCTGTTTCTTTTTGATTACTTCTAGGAAGAGTTTATAGATAAGTATGCTACTTATCTGTGCTTTATCATTAGTTTTCAGTTTGTTATATCAGATCTATATATATAGAGCAATGCAGGGAATAAAACATGCTTCCAGCAGTCTTGAAATTTATGATTTTTTATACAATTCTCCAGGTTTTATTGAATAAAATGTTAAACAGGAAAATAATTTATTACAATGAATTCATTCTGTGTTGATATTTGTTTGGCAAACAAACTGGTTGGACTGGATAGCATAAACTATTTGGCCTTGTCTGAGGCATTTCACTGTCCGTTAAGGTAAAAAGGTGAATATTTCCACACCTCGATAACAAATAAACCTACTTAATTAAATTTAATTTACGCAGATTGGATATCCAATACTGCAATGATAAACCACAGAGTTATTGTTAGGATACTGATGAGTTAGTTAGCACATTCACAACTCATTCTGGAGATACGTTCAAAAGATATAATATCAGCAAGACACAGCCTTAGAGCATGCAAAGTAGGTAACAATGGAAATATTATTCTGAATAATGTTTGTTTCGGTAAGAACTAAGAACTGGATCATATCACGCTCTCTGAATAAGTGCCCAATCATGCTTGAGACTATCAACACTTGATGGAGGACCGAGTAATTGATGTTCTTGCAGGACCTCACATGGAATATGACTGAGACCACAATTCATTATTCAAACTCCATTCCACTCGCTTCACAATGCTTAAGCGTGTGTTTGATGTTTGAAAACACATTGTAATGCTATGATCTGACATCTTTACCAGTTTATAGTTACCTGACTTACATGGTAAACTTCCTAATGGGGGTGGCTATGACACTTATCCTGGAAAGGTATTATTCTGTTGGTGTGGTACTTGCAAGGTTTTGTACATAAATCTATGTCAGACTCTTACAGCTAAGGTTTCTCCGCATAGACCCCGAGTTCCTGACAATTGTCCATCTGATTCAAGACATGCCAAGCACATAGATACAGTTCTACATTTTATCATGAATGAAGCTGATGACCTTTTTATCTGTTTTCCACACAGAAAGTCAAGTGATGAACTTGCCAACAACACCAACTGTTTTATTTGTATGGATTTTCATCCCATCATCTTCAGTTTAGGCATATATATTGCATTAACTTGAGATGGAGTGTCATAAGAAGTTACTTGGTAGATCCTTATGATATGTATAATACACAGGTAATTCATTATTAGTGTAAGTTGCCTAATCATGCCTGTATATGGACAGGGTCAATAAATAAGATAATATCTTAGTAATTAACATATCTCTTTCTACTCTCACTTCCTTTACAGTGATTTATTCAATTCGAGAATTAGCAAGTCCAGGTAGTGAAATCAGACCAAGCAAACTAAAACCAAAGTTGAATCATAAAGTAAAAAAGACTCCCATAAAGTTCATGCACTCGAGTTAAAACTAAAAATTTATCAGTTGAGCAAACAGATAGTATTTTTCTATGACTAAACACTATTACTGTGAAATTTTAAAAGCAACATCTTACGGAACATGCTTTATATACATTTATGTACATTTGTCAAATAGAGAAAATCAGTTCTTCTATAAAATGCTTGATTTTTTCTTACATACATTATAATATAATTATCATTTTAAACGTGAGTCTTACGAACATAAGATGTAAATGCGATTCTTTACCTTTTACGTAAGATATGGACGTTAAAGTCACTAAACAAGCAATTTTTTTTAAAAAAAATAGACATGAATTCTTTACTTTTTAAGTAAAATATAATTTGGTATTCGGTTTTTTATACACTCGGAATCCATTAATTATATCAATTAAAATTAGTTTTTATTAAATTAATGTATTTTGGCTCACCCTCACTTAAATTTTTAGCTCGTCACTGTTTAGGTTACAATAATGAATCTATATTTACTAAATAGGTTGAGTGTACCTGCTAGGTCTGGATGTGTTCGAGTAATTTTAAGCCAGTCCATTTGGCTGTAACCCTTCTCAAAAGGAACCTTGGCCCGAGGTACAGGCTTCTTCACTACAGTTTTTGGCTCCTGAGAAGCATTCGGTGCCTTTTCTTCATCTTTTGATGGTTGTGAAGCACTCACATCATTTTTCGACAAAACACCACTAGTTTTTTCAGTTTCATCATTTAAATCAATATTGCCAACATCTGGAACAATTTTACGTGCCTCAAACACTTCTACATTAGCCGGACCGGTAACCTGTAAAAGTTCCACTCTTTGTAATACACAGAAAGAAGTCCAAACCTTTCAATAAAAGCCACAGTCGTCGACTTATGCACACGCACATAAACAATTTACATAATGCAAATCTAAAAACTTACCTTACAGAAAGTAAAGTCATCATTATTATCCATTTCAAATCAAACACAGCTAGCTAGCAATCAGTCCTGCAAAAATTATACAAATTAAGTCAATTTACACTGGATCAGCTATTAATGATGCAATATAAACTTCTAACAAGTTAAAAATTCAAAATATGCAACAACCAAGGAAGCAAGGATATGGGTGCCGCCGCGGGATGCGGATACACAAATTCCACAAAGACAATAATACGCGGATTTGACATCATTAAAAATAATATTAATACATATTTAATGTTATTCATGACAAAAACTATCAACAAACCTCAAAATTTATATGCAAATCAAATCATACAAATACCTTATTCATCTAAAAACACAACAAATTCCACTTAATCAATTTGCTACTAAATATAAATACTTTGCTTTCGGATACCTACTTTCTAAACACTAATCATGAATACAATTCGTGGAATAAAACAATTTCATTTTAGACTGTACAATTATAATCACGTCGGATACGAGAATTCAAATGTCCAAAAATCCGACATAGGATACGCAACTAACCCTGCTGCCTAGATAACAACATCAAACAAAGATCAAAATCAAGTAATACCCAATCACTTAAATTACAACCACCAATTTTTAATTTTCTTCTCTTAATAATTAATTTTATTTACATAACAATACAATTCAACAAAAATAACCAAAACCCATTAAATATATATTCAGGTAGCTAAGGCCCATGCACAAAAAGCTTAAATTGAATCATAAACAATAATTTTCAACTCTCAACTTAAAAAACAAAAGATCATATATATACACAAACACAAACATAAATATAAATGCAAAGACATAAAGAATTAAAAATGAAATGGGTTTAGAAATTACCGATGAATGAAGCTGAGATTTGTATAGAATGATGGGATTTAAGAAATGATATAAGGGGTTTGAAAGAGGGAGAAGAATCAAAATTAGAATCAAAATTGGCGGTTGGCTGATCAACAACCCGACCCGGATAAATTAGGGATTGGGTATGGGCTTTGTTGGGTTGGGTAAAGAAAGGCCCAAAATATTAGGAGTTTGTTTGGATAGAATGGGTGGGCTGAATTCTGAAGAACCTGAAAATTTAAGATGCAGGGATTGATTTGATTCGGTTGTAACGGATCAATATATATATATATATATATATATTTTTTGTGAAAAGGAAACTTTTCCATTGATAAATAGTATCAAAGATACAAAGTCCGAAGGAACAGAGTTTCATTTATTCAAAAAAGTATATCATCTAGCCGAAAAGTAAGCAAGTACTCCCGGAAGTTTAGACAATATCGCCTTTAATGTCTGAAAAGATAACCCAAAGGCCTCGTTAAAACCTTGCAAGAGTAAAACCCTATGGGAAAAAACTCAAGAAGGAAAAAGAGTGCCCTACATCGTTTACAAAAGACTAAAAATAAAGACTAATTAGAGCTTCTTGTTATTTTGTGATTCCACAATGTCATCCGTTATTATAGCAGCCTTGTCTTTGGTTTTGCTCTATACCTTTGTGTTCCTTTACTATATCGAACATCCCAAGTATCCTGAAATTAAGATAAATAAATGAACAGAACATAAGTGCATAAATACTACAAAAAAATATAACTTTATTCTAACTCGTATAAAATATAACGTTTTAAAAGTAAAATAACCCGTATAAAAATATAAGTTAATAAAATAAAAAGATCTAACCAAAGGAATCCCTTTGGTTAGACATCTATTTTAAGACACAAGACTCTCAAATTATAAAAATAAGAGTCAACTCGTATGACACAAAGATATCCAAATGATACATAACAACCATCATATATGGTCCAAAAAGCCATCAAATATGGCACCCCCGTATAGGTACAAAATTCACCAAATGTAACACAAATTTCATTTAATCAGACAAATACATATATTTAAATACATTTAAAATCATCTATTTAAAAATTTTAGCTTTTGAATTTAAAACTTCAATTAACAGTCCATCAACCAGAAATTTCTTTGAAGAATAATTAAATAAATGTTAGCATTTAAAAATAACTAGCGTAAAAGCCCGTGCGAGGCACGAGCCTGTTTATATACTAAAAAATAAATTTGCATCAATATGTACACATATCAAAATAATTTTGTAAATATGGTAAATGATAGTATTTTGAATGCGAGGCACGGGCCTGTTTATATACTGAAAAAATAAATTCGCACCAATATATATACATATCAAAATAATTTTGTAAATATGGTAAATGATAGTATTTTGAATTACACAAATTGAAAATTTATATATATGTAATTTAGATTCATATTTTTAACACAACCATAAAATTCTATCCCATGCGATTTTAATATTTGAATTATAAATTATCTTGTGTTTGGCCTTATATGAATCATAATATACCTAAATAATTTAACATCTGTGTAGAGTAATTATTAATTAATTTAATATTCTTTTTGTCCAGGCTCAGTTGTATTTATATGTATAATACATGTTCTAAACACCGGAGATTAACCGCTAGACGGTGACTAATCAATTTGAATGTGTTAAAATCGGATCGGAAAATCAATTTTTATAGAAATCGATCTAGAAATCATATAATTTGGATTAACTGGGCACAAATTGGTTTAATCGGTCGAAAATTGGTTTACGAACCGATTAAAATGAACAAAATATACCCAACCCCTTTTTCAACCAACCAAGCCGACAAAGAAAACCTGATACTTAATTGGGTCTAAAAAAAAATTCAAACCGATTTTAATGGTTGCATATCAGTTTTATATATTTCAGCCGACCTAACCCAACCATATTTAAATTAAAAAATTTGTTCGATAATTTATATATATATATATAAAAATTATTATATGTAACTGTACATTATATAATATAGTATATCATCTTATTTATAGACGTGTACATAACTAAAATTATCATGTTAATAAAAAAAAATATTAGCACTAAAATCGTAAGTTATACGTATTTTAGCTTTACTTGAATTTTTGAAATGAGGACATTGTGTAATATTTATTTTTTATAAAAATTATTTAACACATTCAAACCAACCTAACCCGGCGCAAACTTAAGAATGATAAGTATGGTTGGGCCATGAATTAATATTTTGTGAGCTGGATTAAAAAATTTCAAACTTATTTAATTAGACTAGCTTGCAACCCCCGACAACCTAACCCATCTACACCCCTAACTATGATTCCCATTTTTTACAGTCCCTTGTATAATTCTAAAATATAAAAGTTACGTATAATATGTTACTTATTTTAGATCAAATTTTGATTATAGATTTATCAATACTTGAATAATTCGTATAAAGCTAATAAATGACATAGTATTGTATAAAAATATAAATTGTATAAAAATTAACATTTAATCAAAAAAATTAAGGGTGAAATAATAAAATTTGTAAAGAAATACATAATTATATATTAAAACTACGAAAACTTAAAAAAATGGAGCTATATAAATAATATCAACTAACATTTTTTTATTAAAAAATTGAATAAGCATGTTGTATAAATAATATAAAACAACATATTATTTACTCAAAAGTTGAAATAATAAAAGATAATATGATGAACGAATATACTTTATCTAATAATAATTTTAAAATAAACTCAAAACTCAATGTAGGACAGTCGATTATGACATGAAACTGTTACGAGAAGGCCAACATTTCGATTCTCGATGTTTACACACAAATTTGACATTTTCTATCTTCAGTAATACAGGGGTGTCATGTTTGTAATTTTAAAAATACAAGGGTAAAGTTGTAATTTCATGAACACTTTTTGGGTTCTTTTTGTCTCTGATGATCTTTTAATATATAAAAGTAGGTTTTTAAAAAAATTGGTTATGTATGTAAAATTATAAATTTAGATTGTCTTGCTCTTTTTTTCCATGTGTATATATATATATATATATATATATATATATATATATATATATATATATATATATATATATATATATATATATATTCGTATTTATATAATTTTAAAGTCAACTATCTATTTTAAGTATATTATTCATTACACACATTATCTAACAGCCTCTAGTTTAGAAATTAAGTAAATTGAAACATATTTTATATTATGATGTAGAATTATTTTTTAACTCAACTTTAAATTTATATATTTAAAAATTATATGATGCAATTATATCCACACGTAAATGAAATATTTATCTTTCTTAAAATATTATCCTATTATTATCCAATAATCTAATATATACATAGAGACGAATTTTAACAAATTCATATTTTCCCAATTTGAATTTGGTTACATTTATGAATAATTTAGAATTTCTTTTTTATAAGAAATATAAACCAACAATATATTTAATCAAAAAGTAAAGTAAAAAAGAGAAAATAAGATTATAAGGGAACATGTAGCTTATTTAATAAGATTTTTAAAGTTAACTCAAAAATTGATGTAGCACAATGGTTTTGATACTTTAATTGTAAGTGGAAGGTTTGTGTTCGAATCCTGAAAGCAACAAAATTTCATATAATTTTTGCATAAACTATAGAGGGGTGACATTTTTGTAATTATATGATAAATAAGGGTAAAGCTGTAATTTCACGGCCATTTTATTGGCATAGTTTACCCTTGGTTGGCTTTTAATATATAGAAGAAGATATATTAATTAACTATTTCAAAATATCTAAAAACCCCTTTGGTTGCATACTCCTTCGGTTAAAAACGTAACGAGTATAACTAACAAGATATAATAAAACAAGAACAAAAGCATTTAATCCAAATAAAGAAATATCAGTTATGGAAACGTAAATTTGAATCTAATAAAATTTAAAAAGAGTAATGCTAAAGAACCTAAAATTTTGAAAACATATAACATCCTAAAATTAATGCTCCAAATATGGCATAATTATATATATATATATATATATAATTATATATATATATATATAATTATATATATATATATAATAAAATAAGTATTAAAAGCTACCGTTATATGACACCACATGGATGGTTTGTTTCCTAAAATAGATGGTTTGTTTTTTGGAAAATAGTGTTAATTATTATTTATGCAAATTAATAACAATTAATGGCATAGATGACAACCCAAATCAATTGGCCATCAGTCATTAAATCTATCACAAATCATGTAAAGTTACAAAAATAAAATTTGAAGAATTAAATGCCATTAACAAGAAAGCTAAATTCATGCATAAATCATGCTGTAACCGAAAAACATTAAAAATCCTTAAAACTTAGTAATTAATTTCAAAAAACATAATTACAACAAAATCAGAGGATCACTATGTCTTGACAGATGATGTATTAACATACCATGGACCTGCAAAAACAACCAAGACTCAAGCTAAATATATACTGTTACAAACAAAGATAAGACATAACTTAACCATTAACATGAGCATGTATGAATCAATTCTTATAGTGAGACCACAAGAATGAAGAGAGTTATATGACTCCTAAGACCAAAATACACAAGTGTGGAGTAACTGAGAACTCCAAAAAAAAAAAAATAACTTTGAATAGAATTTTTCAAAATTCAACCTAACTAAGAGTAAATTAAGGAATTCAGAATATAACATTAACTCTATACAATTTTAGTAAAAACAAAGTAAACAGAAAAGGAATTAACAAAATTTCTAAAAACCTAAAAAGTCAACACAGTTAACACACACATTTAGTGCACATAAATTATCATAAAATTTTAAATTAGAAAGCTAGTAACAAGGCATAAACATGGAATCATTTAAAAACTTACCATTCTAAAACACATATTAAAAGTAAAAGTAAAATATACATCCTATACATTTAATATGACGTTACAAATTTGTAACAAACAGAAGATTCAAAACAAACATTATGACTGAGCATAACTAAAAAAAAAAGGTAACTGAGTCAAGAGTCAGTTATCATCTATCTTCTCATATCAAACCATGAATGAACCTTGAAAATTGATAATTTAGAAGAGATATAAGGTAATGGCAATTATACGAAGTAAAATTAATAATATAATTACCAAGTAGTACACTCTGTTAATAATTTCATAATATAATCTATCTAAAAAATAAAGTTAGGGTTTGGAGAATCAAACCTGCGTTCGTGGAGTCAATACACACGAATTATACAAGTTTTGACGAGATAAATCATAGAGTATAAACAAATGACTTGAAAAAGCGTGTAAGACTTGTTCTAAAAAATAACCTGGTAAAGGGAACGAGGAATGGGGAATTTACCTCGTGAAGATCTGATGAGAGGACAATTTCTGACTCATGTTAATAATTTAATTGTAGAAGCAGTAGTTTAAAGAAAAAACACCAAGGAAAATCAAAAGGTGAGAAGCTGAATGAAACCATTGAATTATTTGATTAAAGAGAGATTCACTAATAATGGAGCTAACATCCCCACATCCACCACTTAGGGCAGGTGTTGAACCATCACACTGGCTCTGGCAGTTACTGGAGTAAGCAGCAGTGGTTCCGCACCACCCGAATTGGCTGCAACAAATTCCATTTGGGCATAAAGCACTCCCAGCTTGTATTCCACATTGTTATTCAACATGAACAGCAGATACCGATACGGAGAAGAGAATGATGCAGGCAAGAACACACCAACTTCTCGTAGCCATTGTTGCAGCTACTGTAACTTAACTTATATATATGAATAAATGCAACTATGTGTATATGTGTGTGTGTGTGTGTGTATGTCTAAATCTACACAAAATGATTTGTTTGTGTGTGTGTGTGTGTGAGAGAGAGAGAGAGGGAGAGAGGGAGAGAGGGAGAGAGAGAGAGATAACGGATCAATATTTATATCTATATAGGTCTATCTATATCCATATATCATTCCAGATATTTAGTCTTTACTAGATCTTAGCCCGTGCTCTTAAAATATTATTCAATAAGAAAAATAATAATGCTAGGGGTACCGAATTTGGTTAAAAAAGATATACCGAATTACATGTGTTAACATCTGATTGGCTCTATATTAATGGACCCACATGCATTCACATTAATAGCACCAATAAAAACATTTTCAAATGACACATCACCATTACCACATCATTTTGTACCAATTTTTGGTACCTAATTCGGTACCTCTAGCACTACTCAAAAAGAATAATGCTAGAAAAATTATTTATATATAACATAACGGTTAATAAAAATTGAAACAGTAGCGTGCATCATTAGAAGCCAAAGGCTTGCGTCTGTGTTGTTCTAAGACTAAATATCTTTCGGCTAATTTGAGCGAGGAAGATAATGAGAGTGGTGTTGCGGTTTGTATAATTGAAGATCGAGTTCCACAAGCTAATAGTTTCAAGTACTTTGATTCTATTATATAGAGCAGCGTGAATATTGCGGTGGATGTTACACATCATATTAAGGCATGATCACTACGCCATAAGTGCTCATATACAATGTTTTTTGTGAGGTTGCAAGCAAAGCGTTGCAGAATCTATGCTTACTTTTGGTCTTCGGCAACACTACTAAAAAAAGATTGCATTAGATATGAATGCACCGTTGCGGAATGAATGCTAGTGTTGTGACGTGCAACACCATTTAAAAGCATTGCATTAAACTACATTATTTTCATATTTATGTAAATTAAACATTTTATCAAAATATATAAAATGATATTTAAATTTTTTATCTATTTCTTACTTTAAATTTAATATATAATATATTTTTAATTAAAACTACTTTCAGAACTATTATATAAATATACATATATCATTTTTTATTTTATTTAAATATTTAAATTTCAAAATTAAAGTTACACTTTTCAAAAAAAGAAAAGAAAAGTGCACACACAACAAATCTCACATCAAGAGGTGAAAATTTTGGACGGATAGTTTTAAGGTTAAAATTTTGGGCGGGTAGTTTTTTCCCCTCAAAGGAAATAACCCCCCCCCCCCAAGCACTCCCTCAGTTTCAGATGGACGAAAAACACTCCTGATCTTCTCATTCTCTTTGAAGTTAAAGGGTAAATTTTATACAGTAGCAGTTAGACCGGCCTTGTTATATGGTTCTAAATGTTGGTCACTGAGGTAGGCTCAAGAACGTAGATTAGAGACGACGGAACTGCGTATGTTGCGGTGGATTTGTAATCGCACACTGACGAATCAGATACCGATTAGCGTCTTTAGACGCGCGTTAGGTGTTGAGTCTATTTTGAAAAAAATAAGGGAGGGACGATTACGTTGGTATGGGAATGTCCGGAGAAGATGTACATCGGCTCCGGTTAGAGGGGTTGAAAGTATATTGGTAAGGGGGAAGAGAAAGAGAGGTCGACCGTGCAGAACATGGGCTGATCAATTAAGTTTGGACATGGAGACTTTAAATCTCACAGGTGACATGACGTTAGATAGGACTGCTTGGAGGCGGTGTGTTAAAGTGGTTGAGCCTAGTTCTAGTGGTGGTCTATAGTGGGTTCGGTCATAATAGTTCTTTTATATCTTTATCGCTATCGCTGTTGTCTGTTGGGGTGTGTGTGGTGTTTGTGTTTGCTTAGTTGTTTGGATGCACCTAGATATGTTTATATATAGTTCACTTGAATATAATAACATACTCACATGTAAGTTTCATGCGAAGACAACAATGGGCTTAGGTATTGTCTTTTACTCAAAATTACATGCTCATATTTATGTTTATGTTTATATTTTTTGCTCATATTTATATTTTTTCTGGGTTGATAATTAGTTTTTATATTGGGATAGTATTTTTTTTACTTTTTATGTATCACACATGTTATAACTACCACTCATAATTTTTCATCTCACATTTTATAAGCGACGTCGTTTTGAAGCTGTCAGACAAGTTGACAATGTTGACGTGGTTAAATGGGTCTCACTTTTTTCATCTCTTACACGCATGAGTAGATTTGGTTTTGGGTTTCAACCCAATATGGTATGGGCTTGGGTGATCCGAGATATATGGTTTGAGTAATAATTGTATGTGTAGACAATTATTATATAAGGTATGTCTTGGTCACTAAGTTGGGTAATTAGGCATCAAGAATTGAAAGACTTGTATAACAAGTATGGTAAGACTTGTACAACAAGTATGGTAAGTCTTGGTGACTAAGTTTTGGATGGTTATATAAACATAGTCATATTATGTTTGATATGTGAATTCTTAAGAGATGTAATCGTCTTAGGTATTGTTTGGAAGATACTTGAGCATTGCTTGGCTCCAGTATCAGTTGGGACACCATTGAGGTGTTATTGTTTGGATGTATTATTGATAATTGTTTTGATTAATAATACAAGTTGGGACGTGGGTGTTTCCGCGTCATATATGTTTTGTGTTTGTTACTTGTCACCTAATCATATGATTTTGTGTGTGCGCTCTGTATTGGTGTGTTGTGAATCTCGAACGTGTGTAGTCCTCCAACCTAACAAGTGGTATGAAGAGCCAAGGTTCGAGATGGATGAGGTTGGAGGAAAATTCAAGATTCAATTGGTATGGCGGAGTACAATGAAGGATTTGATGACAAAAAGCCTACTAACGTGGGAGGAGACAAAGTTACGTGTGGTATGACGGTTGACTTGCACCGTGGATTAATTTGTTTGGGCTCGTGATGGAAGAAGATGGAAGGGATCATCACAATTATTTCAATGGCTTGATCAATCAGGTGAAAATTTTGAATTATTCTAGTGTTGTTCTTCAACAAGCCGAAAGATTGATGAAGCAAGGATCAGGTGACTCAACTGATGGAAGGGCGCTCGTGGTGGAAGATGCACGTGATTTTGTAGATGGATACATCATTCTGCTGAAGAACGGTGGTTTGGAGGTCACTATACGGGTTTTAGCGACACTCAAAGGTTTGGAAAATCAAGAGGGTTTGATGTGTAAAAATAAATTAACTACAAGCGCACAGTTTTTAGTTGTAGCAATCACAGATCGATCGACAGAGACTATGTATTTTCAAAACCCTAACAAATAATTCAGGCGAACTAGGCAATAAGATTTGAGATGAGATTTGTTTAACCTAATTAGCAAATAAAATCGATTAAGAAAACCTAGGAATTCGAATCCATTAATCAATCACAATTAATATCAACTCGCCCTAAAATCAATTCTCTTTCCTTCACAAATAAGATATATCAATTAACGAGACAAGCATATACTATGAAACTTGTTATCTAACAATAACCTATCAAAACTTCATAGAGCAAGCATAGGCTATGAAAAATAAATCCGGTAACAATAATATATCAAAATCACTTTACCAATTGAACAATTAGCACCAAGAAAAATTATGAGAACCAATTAATTGGAACAAGAAGATATAAAAAATAATTAAATTAACTTCATCTTCATCCTAGGAGAATTAACTTAGCTAGACATGGCAGAATAAACAAAACAATTAAACATAAAGAATGCAAGCAAAAATGTTTGAATAGAATAAAGAACTTGTGTAAGATCCGTGAACTTTATTAATTATATAAATTGTATTATATGTGTAGAATAATTATTATGAAGTATTTTGAGTTTTAATGATAAAGGCTTGTTAGTAATGAATATCACTTAGAAATTAGACAGAGGGGAGGTGAATGGATAGTTTGATAGGTTTTTGCTTTCTTGAAACTAAATTGCTGTAATAGATTGTGTAGTAAGAAAATGCGGAATAAAATAAACAGTACACACACAATCACTTTAATCTACTTTGTATTAAGCAAATTAAATACTACATCTCCCAAAATCTCACAAGAGAAATTCTGGCTTCTAAATAAGAACAGTGTTTTCTTGTTTTTCTTACAGAGAAAAGAAGTGCTTGAATATAATTCTATGATATGCTCACTTGCAGCTAACAGTAGGGTGTGCACAATATATATATTGTCCTATACAAAACTAGTGCACACACCTAATTACACAGCTACCCTTCCTGCAACTCCATTTTGTCGTTCTATAAAAGGTTGACTGTGTCAGGGAGGACCACTTTCTTTCTGTGGTCCTCTCCCTTATCTGTAGCTACTTGTCTTCCTTCTTCCTCTCCAAGTTTAGCTGTATATTTGCCATCTATATTTTGGACCACCTGACCAATACAGATGCTTCAGTATTTGTCTCCATTGACTTTGATCTTGTACCTTCATTTGTCTTGTTGTAAACATCTAAGTGTTGATATCGTGAACTCCACTTCATTCCTGACTTCGCGATGTCCCTTGTGAAGACTACGCGACATGACCTTTTTGAGGACTTTGCGACATAAGCCATTTGAGGACTTTGCGACATAAGCCATTTGAGGACTTCGCGATCTAGTCGTTTTGAGGACTTCGCGATATAGCCTTTTTGAGGACTATGCGACATAGACTTTTTGAGGACTATGCGACATAGACTATTTGAGGACTTCGCGATCCAGTACATCTTGACTTTGCGGTATTAACACTTCACGATATGAGTCTTGATGACTTCACGACATAGTACAAATTTGACTATGCGATAAAGCACTTCTCGACATGGATATTGGTGACTTCACGATATAGCTTTATTCTGACTTTGCTATATAATGCCTTTGACAAATTTCTGCAACTTATTACTTCAGGGCCTTATTCATCTCCATCCTGCTGCATGAACAATTCTGAACTTCTACCAGGACAATTATTCAATGGCCTATGTACATTCTAGATGCAAGAAACATACTAAGCTCATTATAATTCTGAGCATACATGATCAAGCTAATATTCATGAGAACAAGACAAGTACAGAGAGACCTATACTATATCCCAGTGATAGAAATCACTAGGTCATGTAGAGTGATATAGTCACAATGATTAGGCTTGTTAATAGTGGTAATCAGACATGCCTTGAGCTTAACAAGGTTGTTAAGTGATTATGTGAAAATTGGTGTGTCGAAAGCCCCGTTCAAATATCTTGTCATTTGAAAATATCTTCAATTTTGAGCCCCGTTTTGAAAACTCAAGGGGCCCCGTTGAAATTTTGTACATCATTATTATTCCTTCGTCATTCGTGTCTGAATCATTATCGGAGGATTTCTTCGTATTATTATATCCCTTATTATCCGATACTATCAATAGTATTCGTTTTATTCAAAGGAAGACAAATTATTCCAAACCCTAACCCTAATATTTTTCTAGGGTAATTGATATATCGTCCGTATCAATAATACATATGTTATATCCCCAGTATTCTTGAGCATTAGTTATATAAATGATATGTATTGATTTGGATAACTATCAGTCTTTGTGGATATCTATCACCTCGTAAAACGTGTATTTTACTAAATTAGGGTTTTAAAGCGAACCAGGGGATCAATATCGATCCAAAAATGTTGTTTGGGGTATTATTTTCCACTAAGTATAAAAAGGAGAATCGTACATTATCCTTCATACAATCCGTATTAAAAATACAGAAAAATATAAAATTCCCGAACCGTGTTCTTCGTGTTCTCGAAAATCAAAATCAATTTTGAAGGTGTTATTGAAATCCAAATCACAAGTTCAAGTACTCAAATCAAAGATCTTGAGCTCTAGTTTCAGAATCTTCCAACCATATCATCATCTGGTAATATTTCGATTTTATACGAATTTTTCAATATTCGAATTAAATTAGGGCTCTTGATAAAAATTGGGGATTTCTATTCTGTTGATTGTTCTTTCAATTGATTGCTTCCAGCATGTTCCTAGGGTTATAATTAGTAGGAATTCATGCTTTAATTTCATGTTTGTGTTCGATTTTGAGAAATTCGATTTTAGGGTTTTTGCCCGATTTTTCTTTTTAATAGTCCATTCATATGAATGATCTGACCTTGTTTTTGATAGAGGGCTTTTGTTGTATGTGTTCTTAGCTTCATTTTAACATAAAGAATGTAGAGTTTCATGTAAGATTTTGGTAGATCGGAAAATTTGTTGAGCTCACCAGAATTTGGTCGGGATTGAATTTCCGGCTATATTTTTGGTTTGTTTTTGATCGGAATGAATATCTGAGTTTGTAAGGAATGTTTTGGTATAAAAATCCCCAATTTTTGATGTGTTTTTGAGTTGCCGGATTCTGGGCAGGTCACCGGATTCTGGGAATTTTCCGGCAAGTTCTTCGCGACCCGGTTTGTTATTGGCGACCCGTGACCCGTTTTTTTGACCCGGTTTCAATCTTCGAAACCCTAAATTATTTTCAGAAAACTGTTTTTGCATTTTATTTTTAAATTTAATTCGAAAATAGTTTAAATATTTATAAAAATCATATTTTTATTTTAAAAATACATTTTTAAATTCAGAAAATTCTGAAAAATTATATTTATTTATTTAAATTCAAAATTTGATTAAATTTAATTATTTTAATTATTTTTAATTAATAATTTATTTATTTAATTAATTGATTAATTCTTTTAATCAGTTAATTATTAATAATTAATAATTAATTAGATTTAATTGATTAAAATTAAGTTTAATTATTTTCTATCTTGATTTAATTATTTAAAAATAGTTTGAGTATTTGAAAAGTGTCAATTAATTTTATTAATTGATTTTAATTGCTTTTAAATACTTATATTGTGATTAAAAATCCGATTTTTGATTTAAAAATTGTTTGTGACTTATTTAAATTCAAATAAGCCTCGAATATTGTTTTAAAAATATTTATAAGTGCTATATGGTTTGTATGAGTTGTGTAATGTGTTTTATAGTCCGTAAATGCCCGTACGAGAGCTAGTGTCTGAGTTTTAAAATACCGTAAATTAGACCGGGCGTCCGATAAGTACCCGGTTACTTGTTTAAATGTGATAATGATTATGATTGTGTGTCGAGGATAGAATGAGGATAGTTAGAGTTGCAGTTATAAGTTGTTTATTATAGAATCGAGTTCTCGAAGCAAGGGAAATGGCAAAGTAGAGTGAACGAGGTAGAATCCCGTCAGTGACGTAGACCAGGCAAGTATCTGTGCCTTTACTTGTTGATTCAATTGACATTGTTTCCTATGATTACATGTATGTTACCATCATAACGATTCATATTATTCACTCTTCACCCGTATTGAGCAACTGATGCTATTTCCTTGAATATTCATAACTTTTGATCTGATCCACAATCGTGTTGGATATCAGAAACCTTCACCTTCAATTCAGTTTATATTGATGATAACCATTGTTGACTTTCTTAAATGAGTACGTTGTACCATTGAAACCATTCTGAATCTATTTCTCGGACTTCATTTGATATTGAATAGTTGAAGCTCTTTTGCAACTATTGCACCCTGTCATTGTGTACTTATCTTATTATGCATGTTATTGCTTATACTCTGTGATAGAATTGGCCTGTTTTAAAATGTGACTAGTAATGGTCGGGCCATATTTATGGTCGTAATAACTTAAGGCCTAGATGGCCATGGATCCTAGTGGAGGACTATGCTATATGTTAGGCCGAATACACAATATAATCAAGTATGTATGAGAATAACGATAATTAAGAACACTGTTTATGAATCAATAAACTGTATTTATATTAACAGCTTCTCTCTTTATGATGTTAATGAATCACAAAGAGCTTCTAGGTTACAAGAATAATATATCAATATTCGCGTGTCCCTTCTAGGGATAACCTATCTGTGTTTATATAGTACACAGCTACATACAATCCTTATCTAATTGATATTCCTACAAGTTAGCTATACAAAACTTATCAATTAAGGATTGCTTCTTATCTTCTATTCCGTTTCCTTAGCTGTATCAATATATTCTGCTTCTTTCCATCTTCAGAATATATTGCTTCTAGAATCTTCAATTCAGCACCGACAGCTAATTCAACTATCACCCTGTCAGACTTTAAATAAACTCTGACCGGCTTCAATTAAACTCTTCACCCTGTCAGAGTTTAACTAAACTCTGACTGGCTTCTGATAAACTCTTGTCAGTACCTGTTGCTTAAACACTGATAAACAAACATTAGCAATTATATCTAACAATCTCCCCCAACTTGTTCATAATTAAAATGTACAAGTTAAACATATAATTGATGATGTCAAAACCATTTAACAAATGCAGTGTTTAACATATAACAGAGTTTAATTTAAAACAGAGTTTAAATTTGACTTAGAATAGAAAATATTAAAAACTTACAGTCAGACTTTACTTGACTTCTTTAATATCAGGTACAGTCCTGAGATAATCAATCAGCAGTCTTCTCTCAGCATTCTCAAGTTCAGCTATCATAATCTCTTTCAGCTCCTTATACTCTGGATCTCCTTCATCAGTTTGATATATGGCAGCCCTCAGAGAATAGATACTGTTCTTCTTCATGTCATTTCCTAACCGAATGTACTGAGCTTTATCTGACTCTAAGTTGAATTCTAAGACTTTTATTCCAAGTGCAGTTGTAAATCTAGCACTGTTTTTCTTCATCTTCACCAACTTTCCAGCATGATTTCTATACTTTGGAATATAAGCATTTGAGACTTCTCCTCCTCCAAGCATCACTTTTGATCTCAGCATCTTTTCTCTTAAGATTTGAGCAACATTATGGGTGTGTCTGTTCTTAACTTTCAACAGATAAAGTACATATTCAAGTTCTTCCCATGATTTGAGATTTACATCAGATTCTCCAACTCTATAAACACTTCCATCACTCATGAAGTATAACAGAAACTGCTTCTTCAAGACTCTGTGAAAAATCAACTGAACAGATTCTAACTTATCAAGATTTTCTTGTGTATCCCTAATACCAGATCCTGCCAGTGAAATATTGTCTTGAGATCTGTTATTTATTCTCTTCTCCCTATGTGAACCTAAACCAGACTTATCATAAGATTCTTTTCCAAGTACAGTCCTGGTTTGAGAAAAATCCACAGGTTGAAGTGTCAGAGTTTCAGAGAGTACAGGTCTTAAGAAACCTTTGAGTTGAGGAGCTAGCTGAGTTTGCACAGCTTGAGCCTTGTCAGAGGCTGGCTTAACTTCAATAGTATCATCAACTTGAGCAGCGTCAGAGGTTGATTTTGCTAATCTTGTTTCAACTTGAGCAATGTCAGAGGTTGAATTATCTTTCTTCTTCAGGTTAGGCTCTTCAATCATTTTGCCTTTACCCTTATCAGAGTTTCTAATCATAGGTCTCCTTGTATATTGTATACTCTGTTGTGTATTCTCTTTGATAGAAATACCAACTTCTTTCTTCCTAGGAGCCTTGATTTCCTGTTTCTTGTAGATTCCAGCTTCAAGATTTTTCTTGTGTTCTTCAGCAAGCATCTGTTCTTCAGCCTGGATATCTTCAATAGTAACTTCCTTTCCATGCTCTTTAATAAAGATCCTAGCAGCAATCTCTTCATCAGTAGATGGGTTAGCTGAAACAACTAAACTTTTGTTGAGTTTTGAAGTAGATTGACCACCAGAAGTAGATTGACCACCAGAGTTTATTACACGTCTTTGCCTTTGAGCAGAAATCCTTCTTTCATTTCCTCTGCTTCCCCCATCAGTAGAATCATCCTTCCGTCTCAGAGTTTGAGTATCTTTGCATTTGTCTTTAGGTATACTCTCCCCCTTTTTGACATCATCAGAAAGTAGTACTGATGTCAGCAATTCAAGCGCAGTAGAAATGGAAGTCAGTTGAGCAGACATAGCATTCTGGTTGTCCTCAACTGTCCCAAGCCTCTTCTTGATTTCTTCAGAATCCCTGGCTTGCTGCTTGAACATAGCATAGTAAGAAGTTCTGTCAGCCTTTAAAGTAAGATCCCTCAGACTTACTTCATTCCTCAGTTTTGTTAGCATTTGTTGATTCTCATCAAATCTATTATTGAGAGATTTGACTTGAATAACAGTTGCCTGTAAGCTCATAAGGACATCAGGATTTGTAATCTTCTTAACAGAATCAGATAGAAAATCTGCAGCCCGTTGTGCTGGAAAGACACAATCTGCATTAGCCCATGCATTGTAGTACATATTCTGAAAATGCTCAGAAGCAGCCCTTTGAACTTCCCTCTCTTCAGTAGAATTTGCTTGAAGATCAGAAACTTCCACTTGAATATCAGAGTTTGAATGAGCAGGACTAGCTTCAGCATTGTCATCCTCTCTGTGAATATCTTCAAGCACATTTTCAGCAGTGATTTCATCAATTAACTGTGCAGTGGCATCAGGTACTTGATCTGCTACAGTTTGAGGAACATCAGAGTTTGCTGGAGCAGTAACCTCTGCTTCTCTCTGAACAATCTCAACAACTGATTGTTGCAAAGTTTCAAGGAAAACAATATCCTCATGATCATTATCTGTTGCATCAGCATGTACAGCAACAGCTTCTGGAACTGGATCAACTCTAATCTGATCAACTTCCTCACCTTTCTCAAAATCAAGAGAAATGATTTCTGTGTGAGAAGCAATAGGTTCTACTAATTCAGTAGTAGCTTGATCAGCTTCCAGTACAGTATCTTCATGATCCACAATCCTGCTGTCAGAGTATGCAGCAGCTTCCTCAACTACATCAGCTTTTGATGTAGGAGCTTCTGGTTCAAAATCCATCAGAATAGTTTCAGGATTTGCAGCATCCTCAGCAGTTAGAATATCCTCCTCAACAACAATTGCAGGAGTACTTGAAGGTACAGTTGTAATCACAATCTCCTCATTCTCTGATGTAGGAGCTTCAGTGTCCTCAGGTTCTTTGTCCATATTTGCAATGATATCACCAAAAAGTTGATCAGCAACTAGTCTTCTCTTTCTCTGATGAAGAGTCTCTTCATCAGCTTCAGTTTCTGAGTCTACAATAGAATCAGCAGCAACAGACTTTGCCCTTTGGGCTCGCCTTTTCTTCATTCTTTTTCTCTGAGGCACAGCATCAACATTTGATACCTCAGCTTCAGTTTGTTGCAAACCAGACTTAACTGCTCGAACTTTGGATCTCTTTGACCTCTATGGTTGAGACACAGAAGGTACAGCTTCAGCAGTTGATACTTGTTGTTGTTGTAAGTTGTCAAGAAATTGTTGCACTGATGCAGGCAACATTAAAGGACCAACTTCTCCTTTCTTGTTGTCCTTGTTGATAAGGTCAGAAAATATACGTTTGTGCAGTTTAAACGAAAGTATAACATCATCCTCTACTATCTCAACATTTGGACAGCAAAAATTGAATATCAATTGACAAAACCTAGAGAAATAAACAACATTTCTATTCTCTAGCATTTTCTCACCAATATTAGTTAGAACTAATCTAGCAACATCAAAATGACTGCCATAGAGAAGAGAATACCCGATCTGTAGACTATCCGTGGGAATCGCATCCCAATTGGTACACTTCTTTCCAAAAGCCCGAGTAATGCAATCGAAAAAGAAGCTCCACTCCTTGCGCAAAAATGGCCTTTTGAGTTGACCTATCTTTGTCAAAGGTCCAGTGTAGCCTATCTCGCCCATCATTCTGACTAGCTCAAAATCTCCAACAGAGATTGTGAATGCATTGAAATCTTCAAGACCCAAAGCATCACGAACAGTAGTAGGAGTAACAACAAATTCATCTCCTTGAAACTCAAAAATTATAGATGGCGATCCAGACTCTCCTCCATTATCATAAGTACCTGTCTGCCAAAAAGTTCGAATTTGAGTCGCAGACAGCTTCGATGGTGCGGTTAGAGCAGTACCAATATCAGAGTGTAACAAGAACCTCTGAATCAAATGAAACGCCTCCGGTGCGTTCTCATTTGCTACAGGAGCAGAATAATTGTTGGGAACAAATTCTAATTCAGAAGCAATAAACGCAGTAGTTGCCATTAGTAAGATTTGAAAATAAGAAGAACTGGGCTTTGAAAGTGTTTGAGTGTTTGTGTGTGAGTAAAAGCTTATGAAAAGATGAGGTGCGTAAAAGATTGAATCGTGTGTATGTAGTGTATTAAATAATAACTGTAAAGATTAGAAGTATGTTAGTGGGACAGATGTCAGACGTGGATACGCTGACAGCTGTATCTAACAACTTCCAATACACACGTGCAGACGTGAAGACACCTGGCATCACATATAACACTCAAAATATCCGCTCAAAAGAAAAAAAAATCAATAATAATAAAATTATCAATTTTAATAATAAAGTACAAAGGAGCTCAATAGTCAGAATAATAATGACTGTCTTGAAACTCCGCACCTTATTATCCCAAGCGCTTCGATTCAAGTAAAAACCTTTCAGTTACCCTGTTGAATGCTTTAAAAACCGAAGCATTGTAACAACAGGCTTCATATCTTAAAATTACCATACACCAAATGGCAGGAACCTTTGAATTCATGGATGTAGAATCATTCATGAACATGAACTGGCAGCAACAAGAAAACTATATCATCGATGAGTTTTTTGTTCTGTCTTTTCTGAATGATGAAGGTCTTATAGCAGATGATGAAATAGCAGAAGGACCAATCTCTAATCCTTATGTGCACATCATCCGTCCCGGTCCATATGATGTGCCAATTCTGGCAGACGATCATACTATGGAGATTTGTATGATGCTCTTCCAGCAGAGCTTCCTGATGGGTACTGAGGAGACAATCTTCTTGGAATCCTGCAAGCTGCAAAGCAGAAAGAGAATCCAGGAAGATGATGATGATGATTCATCTTCAGGATGTTGTCAAGCAATCCCAGATGGTATAATGATCAGTTAAACAACTGGGTAGCGATCATCAGAAGTAGTAGAGTACAATAACTTCTGGCTCTAGCTCTTCTGCTTCAGATGTAGCATTCAGATACTTGTCCTGGTTAAATAGATCTTCTCTTTTGTAACCATAGTGATTAGTATGTACCAGAAAGTTTAGCTAAACATGAGTATGAAATGGTCTGAATGTAAATTTGAATCAATTAATGAAAAAAATTTGTTTCTTTACATATCAGTATTATCAATTTTGCATAGTAATTGTAAAGTGAAAGAAATGATATCACTTTAAACAATAAACTAACATACTCAGCAGCATTACGAATCACTATCAGGACTTATCAAACACACTCTTTCTTTTCTCCGTTCAATCATACTTTTTCCGAAAAACAAATGGCTAATCTCAAAATTATAACATGTCTGAAACAAATAGATTATTTTAACCATCAGAGATTAAAACAAAGTAACCTCGGCGTATTTCACACAATACATCAGTGTTTACCATTTGTCCTTCTTTGTCAATAAACTCTTTTCTCAATCTGTATAGTTGTGAAAATATGTGTGTGTAGTAGCAGAGTTTACCGAAATCAGTATTTAGATCATCTCAAAGTGCATAAAATCCACAAACTAAAGTAGTAAAAACTGGTTGCCTAAACTCTCATGTATAACATAGACACTGATTTTTCTATCTAAACTATGTATTACTGATATCCTTTCATTTGGATATGTCTTTTATTTTTCACCCCCTTTATTATTTTTTTTTTTTTATTTTTTTTTTATTTTTTTTTTATTTTTCCAGTAATCAGTGGTTGGCACTAGTCACCAAAAATCAAAGATTTTAGCCCTTATTTTATACAATAAGTTCCTGGATCTTCCTAGGCACAACATGATCTCAAAGGAATTTGTGCTCTGTTTGGCATCTTTTTGATTGGAGGGTGAATTAATTGCAATGAATAATCAGAGTTTAGACTTTTCATCAGTAATTATAATTAACTTATGAGAGAAGATGCAAACAGCTAATACAGACTCAGTATATAGGAGCAATAAACTAAGAGATGCTATAAATATAGAGACAGTATCATGCTGTGTTAGCTTATTGCACATATTTGAGATCAGAATCTATCAACTCTTAAGGATTCACAATTACTTACTGAGAATTATGCTCCATACAAATTTCTTCATTGGTCTATATGTTCCAGACAAAATTACAATCAGAGTATAACATTTAAACTGTAACATTCAGAGTATGACCAACTTTTTATGACTCACAGAGTTTAGCATCAGAGTTTAACCGACAGAGTTTATGACACTGGTACTCATAACAGTTAATATATGCAAGGAATCATGAGCATTAAACAATCAAACATGGATAGATTTTGAGTCTAACCCGTATCTCTAGTCAGAACCAGAGATCATTCCAAGTTCATTTACCAATCTTGCAAACGTAGCTTCACTCAAAGGTTTGGTGAAGATATCTGCAAGTTGTTGGTCTGTAGACACAAAATGAAGCTCAATGTTCCCTTCTTCCACATGTTCTCTGATAAAATGATATCTTATGCTGATGTGCTTGGTCATGGAGTGCTGTACTGGATTACCTGTCATAGCAATAGCACTTTGGTTATCACAGAAAATAGGTATTTTAGAGTACCTTAACCCATAATCCAGCAGTTGATTCTTCATCCATAAAATCTGTGCACAACAGCTACCAGCTGCTATATACTCTGCTTCAGCAGTGGATGTGGAGATTGACTTCTGTTTCTTGCTGTACCAAGAAACTAATCTGTCACCTAAAAATTGACAGCTTCCACTTGTACTTTTTCTGTCTATCTTACAGCCTGCAAAATCTGCATCAGAGTAACCAATTAACTTAAACTCTGATTCTCTAGGATACCACAAACCCAGGGTTATGGTTCCTTTGAGATATTTGAAGATCCTTTTTACAGCTGTTAGATGAGGCTCTCTGGGATCTGCTTGAAATCTTGCACAAAGACATGTTGCATACATGATATCAGGTCTACTTGCAGTAAGATACAGTAGAGACCCTATCATTCCTCTGTAGTTAGTCAAATCTACTGAGGCTCCTGTGTCTTTGTCAAGCTTCGTTGCTGTAGCCATGGGAGTTGTAGCAGATGAACTATCAAGCATACCAAATTTCTTTAGAAGATTTCTGGTATACTTTGCTTGATTGATAAAAATCCCATCATCTGTTTGCTTGACCTGTAAGCCTAGAAAATAACTAAGCTCTCCCATCATGCTCATTTGATACCTGGATTGCATAAGCTTTGCAAACTTCTTACAAAGTTTGTCATTAGTAGATCCAAAAATAATATCATCCACATAAATTTGAACTAAAAGCAAATCATCACCAGAATTGAAATAAAACAAGGTTTTATCAATTGTACCTCTTGTGAACCCACTTTCTAAAAGAAATTGAGCAAGAGTTTCATACCATGCTCTTGGTGCTTGCTTTAGTCCATATAATGCCTTGTCAAGCCTGTAGACATAATCTGGATGCTTGGAATCTACAAATCCTGGTGGTTGTTCAACAAACACTTCTTCTTCAAGCTTCCCATTGAGAAAAGCACTTTTTACATCCATCTGAAAGACTTTAAACTTCTTGTGTGCAGCATAGGCCAGAAAAATTCTTATGGCCTCCAGTCTTGCAACTGGAGCAAAGGTTTCATCATAGTCAATTCCTTCCTGTTGTGAATAACCTTTAGCCACAAGTCTAGCCTTGTTTCTTGTAATCACACCTTCACTGTCAGTCTTGTTTCTGAAAACCCACTTTGTACCTACAATTGATCTATTCTTTGGTCTAGGTACAAGTGTCCAGACTTCATTTCTTTCAAATTCATTTAACTCTTCTTGCATTGCTGTAATCCAATTAGCATCTTGAAGAGCTTCCTCCACTTTCTTTGGTTCTGTTTGAGACAAGAAAGCATGATACAGACACTCATTGTTTGTTGCACTTCTAGTTCTCACACTAGCATCAGGATCTCCAATTATGAGATCAGGTGTGTGTGCCTGTGTCCACTTTCTGGCTGTTGGTAAGTGGTTTCTTGCATCATTATTGAATCCTCCCCCTTGATCCATGCTCTCCTGATTCATATGTTGACTTTCTGCATTATCTGAGGCTCCCCCTGAGTTGGATGGCTCAGTGTTTGAGCTGTCAGAGTTTGAATCAGTTTCCTCAACTGACTCACTTGCTGTGTCTTGTTGAGCTTCTTCACGCTCCCCCTCAACTGGTTCTCTATTTTGTTCAATTTGAGAATTTCCAGTTTCTCCAGTATTTACTAGTAGAGGTTCAGAGTATGCTTCGTCAGAGTTTGTCAACCCTGCTTCATCAGAGTTTATATCATCAGAGAATAGATCTTCATTTTCAAAACGTAGTTGATCATATCCATCCTTGTCTTCAAGTCCAATTATTTTCTTGTCATCAAACGACACATGTATGGATTCTATGATCACCTTTGTTCTCAGATTGTAAACTCTGAATGCTTTTGTTGACAATGGATAGCCAACAAAGATTCCTTCATCAGCTTTTAACTCGAACTTGGTCAACTGTTCAGGATGAGTCTTCAACACAAAGCATTTGCATCCAAATATGTGAAAATATTTCAAATTTGGCTTCTTGTTTTTCACCATTTCATATGGTGTTTTTCCATGCTTGTTGATCAGAGTTGCATTTTGAGTAAAACAAGCAGTTTGAACAGCTTCTGCCCAGAAATAAGTTGGCAATTTTGCTTCATCAAGCATAGTTCTGGCAGCTTCAATTAAAGTTCTGTTCTTTCTTTCAACTACACCATTTTGCTATGGAGTTCCAGGTGCAGAAAATTCTTGTTTGACTCCTCTTTCCTTGCAGAAAGCTTCCATGATTGAGTTTCTGAATTCAGTTCCATTATCACTCCTTATAATTTTGACTTTGTGCTGTGATCCTTTGTCCAGTAGATTTATATGATCCATCAACGTTTGAGCAGTTTCATCCTTCTTTGACAAGAAATACACCCATGTATATCTAGTATATTCATCAACAATTACTAGAGCATATTTCTTTCTGCCCATGGACATCACATTCACTGGTCCAAAGAGATCAACATGTAGAAGATGATAAGGTTCCACTACTGAAGATTCAGATTTGCTGTTGAAAGATGACTTCCTTTGCTTGGCCTTTTGACAAGAATCACATAGACCATCTAGATTGAGTATTGATTTTGGAAGTCCTCTTACAAGATCCTTTCTAATAAGCTCATTTATGTTGTTCAAATTGAGATGAGAGAGCTTCTTGTGCCAATTCCAACTCTCTTCATTTGACATTCTTGCAGTCAGACACACTGTTTTTCCATCAGAGTTTGTTACCAAACTTGCTTCATAAATATTGTTGCGCCTGTGTCCAACTAGAACAACTTTCCCAGTAGATTTACTGATAACTTCACAGTATTCACTATGAAAATCTACATGGTTTCCTCTGTCACAGATTTGACTCACAGATAACAGATTATGCTTGAGTCCTGAGACTAGAGCTACTTTTGTGATGATGACACTTCCAAGATTAATATTGCCATATCCCAGAGTGTGTCCTATGTTGCCATCTCCATAGGAAACTTTTGGGCCAGCCTTCTCCTCAAAGTCTGATAGCAGGGCTTTATTTCCAGTCATATGTCCTGAGCATCCACTGTCTAAGATAAGTGTGCTCTCTATTATACCTTGCAATCACAAACAAACACTAAGTGTTAGTTTTGAGGATCCAGACTTGCTTGGATCCTTTGTCTTTCTTAACAGTGTTAGTTTTTGCAGCGGAATCTGTATTATCAGAGTTTAAACTAATATTGTCAGATTTTACACTAGCAGAGTTTGCTCTAACCCATTTCAAGTTGGGTTTTAGCTCATAATAGTTATGATAAATTGCATGATAACTCTTACATGTGTAAATAGAATGCCAAGTGCTCCCACAATGTTTGCATAAAGTCTGTGGTCTTACTCTAACATAATCATTCTTTACTTCTGAAGTAGAAGGTAAAGAATTAATATGTTTGTTCTTAGTGCAAAATCTAGCAAGATGATTAGAACTACCACAATTATAACATGTTTTTCTTGAGGCACTAGCATTAGGCATATGATTATTTCTATTATTTATGCCTACTTTTCCATTCCTATTTCTCTTGGACCCTTTAGGTTTCATGGCAGACTTAACCTCTTTGAGCTTATGTTTAAACTGTTTTCCTGTCATTAAACCAACATTAACCTGCTTCTCACAGATTCTAATTGGTTCTTTAACAGCTTCTCTGTTTTAGATTCAATATCTACTTGTTCAACACAAGCTTCAACTGGCTCCATAACAGCTTCTTTCACAACTACAGATTTTAGCTTGGTGGATTCTGGAACAAATATCACAGGTTTAAGTTGTGGTTTAACCTTAACTTTGTCTTTAAACCTAAGTTCATCGTTTTCACAATAACCTAAACCTACAGAATCAGTCTGAAACACTTGATGAGTGTCTCTTCCAGAATCTGTCCAAGTCTTGATTATTTTTCTTTCTTTTTCTAAATCAGATTCTAGTTGCTTATACCTTTTAAGCAACTCCTGTTCAACATAAACAGCATCATCTCTTTCTTTTTGAATCTGCTTCATATTCTCAAGTTCTCTTTCAAGAAACTTGTTTCTTTCTTTAAGACTAAGATTCTCAGATTTAATCCTCTCATTCTCTAAAGTCTGATCCCTATAACTAACATGAACACTTTTCAGATATACTCTTAACTCAGATATATTATCAGTATCATAAGCATAAGTAGTTAGGGGTACCTTATTTTCAGAAGATTCAGTCTCATCTCTGACAGTTGCCATAAGAGCATAGTTTTCTCCATCATCAGAGTCTGAAGTATCTGCCCAGTCTCTGCCTTTAGAGATGAGTGCTTTCTCAGATTTGCCTTTCTTGCACTCTGGAGCATAATGACCCATCTCCTTACACTTGTAGCACTGGATTTGAGACTTATCCTTCTTGCCAGACTTGTTCTCCTTTCCATCAGACTTTCTGAAACTTCTCCTTTCAGGGTTTGAATCTTTCCTTGAGAATCTCTTTCCTTTCTTGAAGTTCTTGAATCCCATCTTCTTAAAGGTCTTCACCATCAATGCAGCCATTTGCATCAACTCCTCTTCATCATCCTCAGAGTCAGAAGCTTCATCAGAGTTTGAGTCATCACCAGAGTTTGATGACTCACTCTCAGATTTAATAACTAAAGCCTTTCCCTTGACTTTCTTCCTTGATGATTCCTTCTTGATGGGCTTCTCCTCGACTTTGAGAGCAACAAATTTTGTCTTCTTGCTGGACCTCCTGTTTCTTTGTTCTATCTCAAGTTCATGAGTCTTTAACAATCCATAGATCTCATCAAGATCTGTATCAGCAAGATCATAATTATCTCTGATTATTGTTGCCTTTAAATCCCACTTTTCAGGTAGAGATAACAGAAACTTGAGATTGGACTCTTCAAGTTCATATTCCTTATCTACCAGAGACAGATCGTTCAACAGTTTGCAAAATCTGTCATAAGTCTCAGTCAAGGTTTCATTAGTTCTTGAATCAAAGTGCTCATACTCCTGTGTGAGTATTGTTTTTCTGTTCTTCTTAATAGCACCTGTTCCCTGGCATCTGACTTCTAAAGCATCCCATATCTCTTTGGCAGTTTTGCAGCCAATTACTCTGTTAGACATTACATTATCTAAAGCACTGTGGAGAAGATGTCTAACCTTTGCATCCTTTGCAATTGATGAGATATCCTCAGGAGTCATATCTTTCTTTTCCTTTGGAACAGTCTTTTGTGCTTGACCATCAACAACAGGGGACAATTTAGTTGGCATATGAGGACCATCATTAATTCTGTCAAGGTATTCTGGATCTGTAGCCTCCAGAAACATGGTCATCTTCACCTTCCAAATCGGATACTCTACTGGCCTGAGAATTGGAACCCTGATTGTTTCATATCGACTCACAGAATTGGGCTTAACCTGTTCAGCCTTAGGAGCAGTTTGATTTTCTTCAGACATGATTAATACTGTGTTTGAATCGTAAAACTGTATATATTAAACAGCCTTGGCTCTGATACCAATTGTTAGGCCGAATACACAATATAATCAAGTATGTATGAGAATAACGATAATTAAGAACACTGTTTATGAATCAATAAACTGTATTTATATTAACAGCTTCTCTCTTTATGATGTTAATGAATCACAAAGAGCTTCTAGGTTACAAGAATAATATATCAATATTCGCGTGTCCCTTCTAGGGATAACCTATCTGTGTTTATATAGTACACAGCTACATACAATCCTTATCTAATTGATATTCCTACAAGTTAGCTATACAAAACTTATCAATTAAGGATTGCTTCTTATCTTCTATTCCGTTTCCTTAGCTGTATCAATATATTCTGCTTCTTTCCATCTTCAGAATATATTGCTTCTAGAATCTTCAATTCAGCACCGACAGCTAATTCAACTATCACCCTGTCAGACTTTAAATAAACTCTGACCGGCTTCAATTAAACTCTTCACCCTGTCAGAGTTTAACTAAACTCTGACTGGCTTCTGATAAACTCTTGTCAGTACCTGTTGCTTAAACACTGATAAACAAACATTAGCAATTATATCTAACACTATAAGCTAGTCCGGGGTTGATGCATGACTGATCAGCAGCTCAACCTTTGTATTTGAAAAATGTAGAAGTCCAATTCTAATTCCTCTTTCTTCAATAAAGAATGTTAAAAGCATATGTTTGACTTGTATATTGTTGATTCAGATAATTGAAATCCTTCATTTCATTATGGAACTGTGATTGATATATATTATGCTTGCTGAGACTTGTAGTATCCCTAATTTTCAGGGTTTATAAATATTATTATTTGAATGATTTATTGCTTTTCTCAAAAAGGAGGAATTGTATTATGTGTATATTTTATTTAAAATAATGTGAAAGCTGGTTATTTTTTATCCGGGAAATTAGGTGCGAATTTCCTATTTATTTGAGTAATAAAAATAGTAATATTTATTTATTTTGAGTAAATTAAAAATTTTGCTGCAACATGTGATTAAATGTTTAAATAATATTATGTGGATACGTGATGTGCTATTATGTGATTAAAAATGATTTTCAGTAATTATTAGTAAATTTGAGTCCGATATAATTGTTTTAAGTAAAATAGTTTAAAATTCATTTAATTATGAATTTTGAGTATTTAAATATTTTTGGAGTAATTTTGGTATTTAAATTATTTTTATGGTTCAAGAATTATTTTAGTAGTACCGAATAATTTTTATTGAATTATTCGTTACAAATTTATTTTCAGTATCGGGCAATTTCTTGTTAGTTGTAGTTATATTTATTGTGTTAGGTGTTAGTTACAAGCATCCTTATCTTTATAACAGTCAACCACCTAACCAAATATATACACGCATATACAGTTATATCAATCGGATAAGGAAAGAAAAGTATAGAAGGAAACAGAACCCCCCTTCTGTCACTGCTGCACGCCACAACTTTCTTCCCAGTTTTTTTTTCCGACCACCGCCAGACCTCTGTTCCATTTTCTCCACTGCTGTTGCCGCGCGCGCGCCACCTGTGTTTGCCTCTTTCCTTCACGCGCCTCTCCTCCCGCGTTTCTCCGGCGCCGCCAGTCTTCCCCGCGGTTCTGCAGCCGCAACCGCCGCCTTCCACCTCCATTTCTGGCCAGTTAACGCCGCTAGCCACCACCTCTGTTCCCAATCTCAAGTTCTTTGGGTATAACCACAATCCTTGTTTATTAATTCGTTTTTCATGAGTTATATGTGATTAAATTCGTTTATGATTATGTGATGCTAATAATTCGGTTTTGGGAAGTAGTTAATTTTAAAAATTCGTTTTTCTTTATTTAATTGTTTATAATTGTTATGTAGAAATTGTGGAACTGATTTTCTGATTATAGTTCAAATGAAATTGTTAGTGTATGGAAGTTGTGGGATTTAATTAGTGTTGTTATTAAGTTATGATAGTTATAAATTAGTTTTGTAGTAATTAATTGTTTATGAAATTATTTATGAAAAATCGAAAACTATGTTTGATAATAGGTCGAATGTATAATTGGCGTATGTTAATTCGGTGTTTAAACTCATGCCATTGGTATAGTTTATTGTTTCGTTTTATTTATGTAGTAATTCTTAAGTCATTTATGTATATACTGTTATTATATAGTTTATGCAGGTTTTCGACGATGTGAGTTACTTGCGCAGATATTTTGTTTATATAATTTTAAGTTGTTAAATAAATGCAAGTTATTAGTAGTTATTCCTATTTAGTAATTCATGATAGTATGTCAAGTTGGATGACGGATTATATTGTTGTAAACTTGTTTTGATAATAAGTGGCTAATAAATTGTTTTGTAGTAAATGGATTTTTAATCGGTTTTGTATGTGGATAGTATATATATGTGTTTTCTTTCATTAGTATATGTTGAATATCAGTTCAAGTCGTTTAGTTAAAGTGTGATATTTATAAGTGCGTTTTGGTATTAATGAGTTGAAAGTTCGAAGTGTTATTGTTATTTGAGATTAATTGATTTTATTGATTGTGCAGGTTCTTGGAATGTGTTAAGTAATAATGTGATGCAGAGTTTTATAAAGTATTTATAAATTTAGTTATTTTCGCATAAATTCAGATTGACAATAGTTTATTTATGTTTAGTAAGTCATTATAGTATGTCGAGCTTGATTTCGAGAAATTGTTAGTAGTATATTGTAAATTGAAGTATTTAAAGTTGGCTGAGTTGTGTAACAGCCGTTTGAGTGACTTCAGTATTCTGGTGGATTCCCAGTTTTGGGATTTGTTGTAGTTGTTGGTTGAAATATTATGTTGTTTAAGTTTTGCGATATATACAGGTTGTTATTGTTGTGATGTACTATGTGATCCGTCCTATGATTGGGGACGCATCATAGTACATGCAAAATTTCTGGCTAGTCCTGTTTACGAACGGGTCATGCCGAAATTTCGTAAAATCTAAATATTTATTTTATTATTTGTTTTAAAATTCTAGAGTTAAAGAGTAGTTGAATTTGATTATTCTTAATCAATTCTAAATAATAATGTAATTGATCTAATTGACCAATTAACTGAGTAGTTAATTGGTGAATTCTATTAATTAATTATTATTTAATCTTGATTGATTATAAATCAAATTCAACTAATATTTTCAAATTGTTTTATTATTTACCTGGTTTTGATTAATTCTATTTAATCTAGTGATAATTAGATTTAAAGTATAATAATTGTTTTTCAATTCGTAGATTTTTATATTCAAATTTCTTTTAAAAGAAAGACCAAATATTTTCCAAAAAGAGTTTCAACTTATGACGTGTTATGTGTTTAGATGATAATGAGTTTGGTATTTTATAATGGTGAGTTCAGATTGGTTAACTTAAGTATGTAAATCTGTTAGTTTGTAAATTGGATCTTGATTGTTGATATTAGTTTAAAAACAGGTGGATGAGTATGTAAATAGAGGAAGTGCTGCCGAATTTTCGGCAAAGCTATCAAATGAATATTATTTGGAATTGGTATATGTATATGATATGATAAACTAGTTTAAATGTGTTACGTGAAGTATATGAACTTATGTGAATTAGTTGCATGCGTGAATGAAAGGTATTTGTATGTTAAATGTGCAGCTAGTGAAATGTATAATTATAAAGTTGTCAGTCTATCCATGTACTATGTGTTACGTGAAGTATAGAAATCATGTGAAATAGGAAATTGGCGTGCTAAGTGCTAATTATGAAGGTGATTGTTTATTTCTGGATAAAGTAACTGCAAGTCAATGCAGAATTATTTTCTAATACGTTTATTTTCTTATATGTTTTCTGCAAGTCGAGGCAGATTATTTGAGTATTAAATAAGTTATGGATTTAATTGTGAATTGTTGTGGATGGTTGAATTAGTACCTTGGTATTTTGAAAGCAGGGCAATGCCCATTTTACGAATAGGTCATGCCCAATTTTCTATAGAATATATATATGTGCTTAAGTTTATAAATAGTTAAATTATGTAAAAGCATAGTGCAAAGGCTAAAGTATATCTTGTATTTAATTAGTGAATAGTTGGGCGGGCACGATCTCGATAGTGTAGACTCATAGCAACCACGTATGTGATGGAACCAAGAGTTATCAGAATAGAGAATTGTGATGACGTAAGATAGAAAAGATGAGAATCATAGTACTTCAGTTTATGTGACAGCTAAGGACCAAATGCAAGTTTACTAACTTGTACTCTTTTGTTCAGAGTACCGTATTAATATTTCTGTTTTCAATTTTCATTTAATTACTGTTTTATAACCAGATTCCTTTATCACCCTGAGATTGAGATAACCTTTGTTCGTGATTTGACGAACTTTATTTCGTTTCCTAACTTATACCTTGCAGCACCTTGTATTGTCAGATTATACCTTGATCCCTTGTGATGGGAAATCTAATTCTTGTGCATTTGTCTTAGCCTAATTCAGTTGATAAAGTTAAGCTTACAGTTGAAAGTAATAGTTTGAATTAATGAGGTGGTCGATTGTTCCGACACCTAACTCCCAATGGTAAGTTGAATTGGAAGTTTTTAATTAAAATGAAATGTTTTAAGGACTGCAGACGCCAGTCAGAGTATCAGTATTATGTAGGCCAAAGTGGCCTTGGATCCAGTTCAGTATTTGGACATACCGTGGGTATGGTCCGGAGTTTTGGTGTGACTGATCATCCACCTTAACTCGTTGCGTCACAGTAAAAATCCAATTCAATCTTACAGTTTGATATTGATTATCAGTATTTATTCATTGTAGCCAGTTAAGTTATTTCTTTTCATATGTTGCCATCTTCTTGGCCAGCTGAGTACATTCTTTTACATATTGCTATTATTGCACCATTATTCTATCCCAGTTGAGTTAATTTCTTTTCAGATATTGTTGCATCATTATTTGATCTTGTACAGTACTATATACTTGCTGAGCTTCTTTTGCTCACTCTTGCTTGTTTTATCTCTTAACCCTCCAGTGAAAAGATAGATTGCCAGTATCTGATTGCATAAGTATGGAACGAGATGATTCAAGACGACGTTGTGAAGATGAGTTGATGCAGAGCATTCGGATCTAGTGTGAGGGTATTGTATAAAGTTTATTTCCAGTAAATATTATTATATATATAGTTAGTTTGGCCTGGTATACTTCTCATCGAAGTTATACCAGTGTTATAGATTTATGAAGAGATTGTTGTAAAGAAAGTGTAAGTTTAAGTAAAGTTTGGATTTCTTGTTTCTAGTACTATAACTTAAAAGATTCTTGGTAGAGTTGGGGTCACGGGTGTTCCATTTGTATTGGTTGATTATTTAAGCAGGTTGTTTTGAGTTGAGATTTCAGGGTGACGACCCAATCCACTGACCCCGGGATTTGGAGGCGTCACAAGACTTGTGGCTCATAGTTGTTTTGTTTCTAACCCTATTCCAGTGAAGCGAGAGAATGAGCAGACACATCACTAGTGACAGTTCTCCAGATGCTAGGAGATCACCCAGAGTGATTGTCATTGGACGGGTAGTTGTCTTACTTTGGAAGTTAGACTAGATGTCTAGCTTTGTATATTAAGTTGTGTAATAACTCTGAAAACTGGTTTGTAATAATTATGACTTAGAAGCTTGTTTCCTGCCATAATCTGGATGCGATCTTGGATAAGGGGCATTTTACGTTATTGTTATATTATGCATGTGCTATATATAGGTATGTTGTGTTTCGTTGGTCGAGTGACTCCCCAGATCTGTGCCCCGGGTCTGGAGGGTGTCACAGGTTGGTATCAGAGCAACAGGTTATGGCATTTGAAACAAGTTAGGATTTAGGGTCCAGGATAACATAGAGGGTTAGAAATTCACCTAATGGTCATAGAAGGTCGATTAGAGATATTATGCGTAGTAATTGAGTATGGTTATAATTGCAGCCACCTAGCTCTAGTTCAGATTCAGATCCGTCAGAGCATACGAGAGAGGAGAGACCTGTACCAGATATGAGAGCAGGACTGTCGCGACCGACACTACCTCAGTTTGGACCTATAGTGGTCAGGAGGGATCCTATACCTTGTCCCGTTCCACTTCGACGCGTACCCGCAGCACCGCGATCTCAGGCTTCAGTTTCCGGACCGTTGTTCCAGATCTCTGAGACATCAGTTCCACATTACCGTTATCAGAGGATGAGAGGGGATAGGGATTTCTTTCATAGACATGTGTTAGAGATGCGTGGGATGCGTACAGTGGAGGCAGGTGTAGCCAGAGATAGAGATAGATTCAGGGATCAGATAGGAGAGACACAGATGAGACTCAGGGTTGTGAGGACATTGGTAGAGACAAGGTTACATGGATTAGCTACTAGCAGAGAGGGAGAGACTACGGCAGGGATGAGAGAGATTTTGGACTATGCGATGAGGGAGATTGGAGAGATTGCCGGACCAGCATTATGGGAGACTGGAGATGATGATCCATGAGCCGGTAGAGACGAGGTTGGGTTATTATGTGGATTCCAGTCAGATAGTACATAGATGCATAGTATAGTATCAGCAGTGCACCAGGCTTATAGTATCGCCTTGGATTGTTGTTGTATTTTGTTGTTGTATTGTTGATCGGCAGTTGTAGTTCAGCTATGACACACTTTACTTTTGAAAGCGTTCTACGCTTGTATCGAATCTATGTATATATTTATGATAACCATCTTTTGTAGAACTGTTATTATTCTCTTGTTATCCATTTCCAATATTATAATTGTTATTCTATTTGTTCAATGAGTGTACCCGTACGCCATTGAAAATCCGTAAATTATGATTTTACCAATTGTATTATCCTTCTTTTCTAATTATGAATTATCTGATTAAATCAGTTATTGTTTATTCATCAGCAATATGCCTCCTAGACGAAATACCCGTGCGAATAATTCCACTGACCAAGAAGGTCAACAGAATACACCCCCAACGGGTCATTTAGACCCGGTTGTAATACAGCTTTTGAACACCCTCACTCAACAAACTACTGCTTTAGCACAGCAACAACAACAGATCCAACATCAGTTACAACAACAGCATCAACAGCAGCAACAACAACAGCAGCAGTAGCAGCAGCATCAGCAACATCAACATCAACAACAGCAGCACCAGCAGGTATTACCCGTGGTCACGTTTTGATCTTTTCAAGCAGCAAAACCTCCAGAGTTCAAGGGATCTGTTGATCCAGTTGAGGCAAAGGCATGGTTAAAGGAAATGGAGAAAGCTTTTACGTTGATAGAGGTAACGGAAGAAAAGAAAACTGAGTATGCTAGTTATTTTCTGAAAAATGAGGCAAGTTATTGGTGGGAAACTAGTAGGGCTTTAGAACCTGAAGGGTTAATTACATGGGAGATATTACAGAATTGTTTTTAGAGAAGTATTTTCCTGATTTTATGCGAGATCAAATGGAGTTGAAATTTCTGGAATTGAAGCAAGGTAGTATGACTGTTTCTCAATACGAGACCAAGTTTACCGAATTGTCTAGGTTTGTTCCGACATACGTCGATACGGAGAAGAAGAAGGCCAAGAGGTTCCAACAGGGACTGAGGTCATGGATTCATAGTAAGTTAGCAGTTTTGGAATTAGATACATATGCAGCCCTAGTACAGAAGGCAATGATTGCGGAAGGAGAGAGTGATTCATACATGAAAGAGAGAGAGAATAAGAAAAGAAAGGTAGGGACATCTGATAAGGTCCAGTCACAGGGAGACCTTCAGAGCCATCCAAACAAGAAACCAGGATTCTAGCCGGGCAGAGGTACAACTTTCAAGAAACCAGATACCGGAAATGCAGGACCAATCAATCGTCCACTAAACAACAACCAGCAAGTAGTTCTCAGACCTCCCCTGTCAGAATGCAAGACATGCAGGAAAAGACATCCAAGTATATGTCACAGATTGAGTATCACATGTTTTAAGTGTAACCAGAAGGGGCATTATGCCAGGGATTGCAAGACATGTATTGTGTGTCATCGATGTAAGAGACCAGGCCATATGATTAAGGATTGTAAAGCGCCAGCACCCGTGAACAACATGATTCGAGCTATAGAGGCACCTCCAGCTGTTGATGTTCAGCCGTTAGCCAGAACCTATAATGTGTCAATGAGGGAAACAGTGAGAGACTCCGATTTGATGGCAAGTACACTTCTAGTAAATTCTGTTAATGCTAAAGTGCTGATAGATTCAGGAGCTACTAAGTCGTTTATTTCAGAAACGTTTGCTCGTAAATTAAATCGTTTAATGGAACCCTTAAATGGAGTGTTGAATATAGAAATAGCTAACCAGGATCGTATACCGGTCAGTTCGTATTGTCCCCGTTGTGAAATTGAGGTTTTAGGGAATCATTTTTATGCTGATTTATTACCTTTCAAGTTGGGAGAATTTGATGTGATTTTAGGAATGGATTGGTTAACTGATTACGATGCGCGTATTGATTGTAAGAATAAAAAGGTTACTTTAGTTACCCCAGAAAAGAAAGAAGTGATATTTAAAGGAGAGAAACAAACGAAGAAATTTTTGACAATGATTCAGACTAAGAGGTTATTAAAACAAGGATGTGAGGCTTATCTCGCATATGTGATAGATACAGAGAAGGAAGTTTCTAAGTTAGAAGATATTCCAGTCGTGAGTGAGTTTCCAGATGTTTTTCCAGAAGAGTTACCAGGACTACCTCCGGATAGAGAGATTGAGTTCGCAATAGATTTAACGCCAGGCGCGGAACCAGTATCCAAAGCACCATATAGAATGGCACCAGTAGAAATGAAAGAGTTGGCCAAACAATTGCAGGAATTGTTAGACAAAGGAATTATCAGACCTAGCGTTTCTCCGTGGGGAGCACCAGTGCTGTATGTCAAGAAAAAGGATGGAAGCATGAGACTTTATATAGATTATCGGGAGTTAAACAAACTAACCATCAAGAACAAGTATCCATTGCCCATAATAGATGATCTGTTTGACCAGTTAAAAGGAGCGGTTTATTTTTCTAAGATTGATCTACGATCAGGATATCACCAATTGAAGGTTAAACCAGACGATATACCAAAGACAGCTTTTCGAACAAGGTACGGACATTATGAGTTTTTAGTAATGGCGTTTGGATTTACGAATGCACCAGCAGCTTTTATGGATTTAATGAACAGGATTTTTAAGAAGCATTTGGATGAGTTTGTAGTGGTATTCATCGATGATATTTTGATATATTCCAAGACGGAAGAAGAACATACAAATCATTTGTGGATTGTGTTGGAGACTTTAAGACAAGAAGGATTATACGCAAAATTTTCAAAGTGTGAGTTTTGGTTAAGAGAAGTTCATTTCTTAGGGCACGTGGTAAGTAGTGAAGGCATCAAAGTAGATCCAGCAAAGATTAAAGCAGTGAAAGATTGGGAAAGACCAAGGAAACCAACTGAAGTTAGAAGTTTCTTGGGATTAGCCGGATATTATCGGAGATTCGTACAGGAGTTTGCAAAGATAGCTACTCCAATGACCAAGATGACAAGGAAAAGCGAACGATTCTTATGGAACGACAAATGCGAAGAGAGTTTCTAAGAGTTAAAGAAGAGACTAACTACGACACCAGTGTTAATGCTACCAGACGATCAAGGACATTTTCTAATCTATAGTGATGCGTCTTACAAAGGATTGGGCTGTGTACTTATGCAACATGACAAAGTAATTGCTTATACGTCAAGACAATTGAGACCTCACGAACAGAATTATCCTACACATGATTTGGAATTAGCAACGATCGTATTTGCACTGAAAATATGGAGACATTACTTGTACAGAGAGAGATGTGAAATTTACACCGATCACAAGAGTCTGAAGTATATCTTTACTCAGAAGGAGCTGAACATGAGACAGAGAAGATGGTTGGAGCTAATCAAAGATTACGACGTTTCTATAAATTATCACCCTGGCAAGGCAAATGTGGTAGCAGATGCATTCAACAGAAAAGAAAGATTGAATATGCTGACGATGACCAAAGAATTGTACAGAGAGTTTGAAAAGTTAGAGATAGAAGTACGTGCTCCGAAGGACGTGACAGAAATGATTTACGCCATGACGTTTCAACCAGAGTTGTTGGAAAGGATACAGAAATGCCAAAAGCAAGTCATGAACGACAATGCAAATAGTTTAACAGGTGAGGAAATATGTAGCCAATGGACGACAAGGGAATCTTAAGGTTTGCTTCTCGAATATGGGTACCTAATGTAGCGGAACTAAAGAATGAAATTTTGCACGAAGCGCATAACTCGAAGTATTCAATTCATCCTGGAAGCACGAAGATGTACCGAGATCTTAAAATGAACTTTTGGTGGCCAGATATGAAAAGAGAAATTGCTGAATGGGTGAGTAAATGTTTTACGTGTCAGAGGGTCAAGGTGGAACATCAAAGACCAAGTGGATTACTGCAGCCGTTAGAAATTCCTGAGTGGAAGTGGGAACACATCGCAATGGACTTTGTGGTAGGATTGCCTAAGACGAAGACTAACCATGATGCTATTTGGGTTATTGTAGATCGATTGACGAAATCTGCACATTTTCTTCCTATTAACGAGAGATTCTCGCTGGATAAATTAGTTCGTTTATACGTAAAGGAAATTGTGGTACGTCATGGAGTTCCAGTGTCAATAGTATCTGATCGAGACCCTCGATTCAACTCAAGATTTTGGAGAAGTTTTCAAGAGTGTTTAGGCACCGAATTGAAAATGAGTACGACTTATCACCCGCAGACAGATGGACAAAGTGAAAGGACGATTCAAACCATCGAGGACATGCTTAGAACATGTGCACTTGATTTTGAAGGTAATTGGGACGATCATCTACCCTTAGTAGAATTCTCATATAATAATAGTTTTCACGCGAGTATCGGGATGCCACCTTACGAAGCTTTATATGGACGAAAGTGTCGATCTCCAGTATATTGGGAAGAAGTTGGTGAACGGAAAGTGATAGGGCCAGAATTAGTACAGCAGACAAAGGAAGTGATTGAATTGATTCAGAAAAGGTTGATAACAGCTCATAACCGGCAGAAGAAATATGCTGACCTAGCAAGAAAGGATATGGGATTCGAAGTCGGAGAACAAGTGTTACTAAAAGTATCACCATGGAAATGATTAATTAGGTTTGGAAAGAAAGGGAAATTGAGTCCGAGATACGTTGGACCATTTGAGATTTTGAAGCAGGTTGGGAAGGTAGCTTACGAGTTAGCATTACCCCCGCATATGCAGCACGTTCATAATGTGTTTCACATATCCATGTTTAAGAAGTATCGACCAGATTCGAACCATGTAATAGAGTATGAACCCATAGAGGTCCAGTCAGATTTATCTTATGTAGAACGACCAATTCAGATATTGGATCGTAAGGAAAAAGTGTTAAGAAATAATACTGTAGTGATAGTCAGAGTTTTGTGGAGGAATCCTAAGGTAGAGGAGTCTACCTGGGAGTTAGAGAGTGATATATTAGAAAAGTATCCCTAGTTGTTTCCTTGATCTGATTCTGAGGACAGAATCCTATTAAGGGGGAAGGATGTAAGATCCGTGAACTTTATTAATTATATAAATTGTATTATATGTGTAGAATAATTATTATGAAGTATTTTGAGTTTTAATGATAAAGGTTGTTAAGTGATTATGTGAAAATTGGTGTGTCAAAAGCCCCGTTCAAATATCTTGTCATTTGAAAATATCTTCAATTTTGAGCCCCGTTTTGAAAACTCAAGGGCCCCCGTTGAAATTTTGTACATCATTATTATTCCTTCGTCATTCGTGTCCGAATCATTATCGGAGGATTTCTTCGTATTATTATATCCCTTATTATCCGATACTATCAATAGTATTCGTTTTATTCAAAGGAAGACAAATTATTCCAAACCCTAACCCTAATATTTTTCTAGGGTAATTGATATATCGTCCGTATCAATAATACATATGTTATAGCCCCAGTATTCTTGAGCATTAGTTATATAAATGATATGTTGGTCCTCGTGTATTGCAGAAGGGGGGGGGGGGGGATGAATGCAATACTGATAAAATTCAATCTCAGTTTCAACAACCAAAACTAAGATTTAATGTTATCAATAATATGTATGCATTCACAAACAGTATAATCGAGAAGACATGATTCACAAAATAAATGTTTTATTTATTTTGCAAAGTGTTGCTACCTCAAGAGAGAATTCTTGAGCTTCGGTTTTTCTTCAAGACACTTACTTGTCTTCGGGGTTAAATGACATTTAGGTCACTGTACTGACTACTAATTTTCAATTGGGTCATCCAACTCAAAAAGGTTTCAATTAGGTCACAAATCAGATAAAAGTTTTTAATCAGGTCACTGGGCGTTAACGTCGTATTGATAATTAACGGAGTTCTGTCTAATAGTACCAGCTCGGTGCCATATATGTCTAATAGTGTCGCAAGAAGGAGATGTTAGCAAATTTAAAAGAATATATGTATGTTATGCTGCCTGCAAGAATGCTTGGAAAAATGAATGTAGACCAGTGCTAGGACTAGATGGTTGTTTTTTATACATATATGGCACCGAGCTGGAACTATTAGAAGGAACTCCGTTAATTGTCAATGCGACGTTAACGTCCAGTGACCTGATTGAAAACTTTTATCTGATTTGTGACCTAATTGAAACCTTTTTGAGTTGGATGACCCAATTGAAAATTAGCAGTCAGTACAGTGACCTAAATGCCATTTAACCCCTTGTCTTCGTTACATACCTAGAATGAATTAATAGTCTAAGTATAAAACTAATCCTATCACTATCAACACGGGTCTGTGAATCTGCTGTCATTATCAAGTGGCAGCTTCTTACAAAGTGTCTACCCATGTGACTTTCCTAAATTGCTAACAATGTCAGATATACATTACAAAGAAAGCAACCTAGATTCATTCTATTTCTAGCTAAAACAATTCAGCAAATAGAGACTTGACCTTGCTCTTGAATTGATTCGCTTTTGTTTGCAGTGCTTGAAGCTTCTGTCGTAGTCTTGCAGACTTGGTGCAGCTTAGGGATACTACAACACGCCTGTTTCTTGAACATTGAAACTGTCACGGGATTTGACTGAGAAAGATACCTTGAACAAGGATCTTTCTCGAGACAGTTACTTTTGCCGCAAAGCTTGCTGTCACAGGAATGTGCTTTTGGTGACAGTAGGAGTTCCCCGCATAGTGTGCTGTCGAGGTTTCCAAACTTGCCGTCGAGGGCTAAAGTTGCTGTCGCGTAGTCTTCCGCCAATGTTGTTGTCAGAGTGAATATGCTGTCTTGACTTGCAACATTCTGTCTTCTTGTAATCTTACTGTCAATGCTTATGACAGTAACCTTTATTCATGCTGTCATCTAATATGCATTCTTTGAGGCTTGAACACAGAAAGTGAACTTCTTCCAAATTACACAATTAAAATAACATTGCATACTGATTACAAGAACATACTTTGGCTGTGACAGTATGTTCTACTTAATTAAAAAATTAAGTATATACAAAGTTAAGTTGTTCCTATGCTATCACCCATAAATCCCAACAATCTCCCCCAATTTGTTTTTATGGACAATAACAACAAATTTACAGTATATGCTGACAACTTAACTAACAAGATCAGAATGGATTTAGAATGTTTACTTAGTTTGAGATTTCCTCTTCTGTCTTGTTACTTCCTGTAATATCCGTGAATTTTATTATTTGATTAAATGATATATTTAATCTAAAATATTTATTTTGGAATATTGGAATATTATTATATGATATTTAGTGTGTGATTATGTGCTAAATGGTGAGTCAGAAGCCCCTTTCAAAAATTTCGTCATTTGGAATTTTCTTCAAATTTGAGCCGTTTTGATAATTCAAGGGCCCCATTGAAATTTCGTACATTCATTTTTAATTCTTCGTCTTTCATATTCGAATCGTTATCGAAAGGGTTATGGGATTCTATTTAACCCTACCTATTTGATTCTGCAAATAAATTTCAATTTTTGATCCGAAAAAGGAAAAATCGTTCCGAACCCTAATTGCTTGAGGGGACGGATTTGTCGTTCTATATCAATATTGAAGTTGTTATAGCCCTAGTATTCTTGAGCATTAGTTATATAATGATATATATCAATTTGGATGATCATCAACCTTTTTAACCCCTTATTTTTCGTAAAACGTGTTTTTGACCTAATTAGGGTTTTTAAACGATCTAACGAATCAATATCGATCCAAAAATGTTATTTGGGGTATTATTTTTCCAGAAATATAAAAAGACAAATCAGACTTCATAACTCATAGCAAATCTGCAGCAATTATTCATAAAATCCGAAATTCCGAAAAAATTATTTTTGTGTTCTTGATCTTCAATCAATTCGTTCTAAGGGTTATGGAAGTCCAAATTTGAAGTTCTTATACTCAAATCAAAGCTCCAAAAATCTAGTTTCAGAATCTTCCAACCTCATCATCATCTGGTAAGTATTCGATTTTATATTGATTTTACAAGTTTCGAATTATAATTAGGGTTCTTGATTCGATTTGGGGATTTTCATTCTGTTGATTCTCCGTTGATCAATTGGTTGCTTATAACATGTTCCTAGGGTTCTAATTAGCAAGAATCCATAGTTTAATTTCATGTTTGAGTCGAATTTTTACGGGTTTTGATTTCGGGTTTTGACCCGATTTCTTCTTTCAATTCGTACGTTCTTGATATTGATCTGACATTGTTTTTGATAAAGGGCTTTTATTGTGTGAGTTATAAGCTTCATTTTGGTATATTAATCTTTGAGTTTCATGTACGGAATAGGTAGATCGGGTTTCCGGCCGAGGTCGTCGCCGGAGAATTCTTTGAACGGATTCTGGGCACGATTCCGGCTAGAGACAGATGTTTTGATGTGTGGGTTTTGTTTGGCTTCAAAAGGCGAACAAAAGCCCTCTGGTTTGATTTATGTTTGGACGGAATCGAAGAATTCCGGCGGCCGGAGACCGACCGGATTCTGGAAAACCCAGAATCCGGTGGGTTGTTCTTGGCGACCCGGAATTGTTCTTCCCGACCCGTTTACCCGATTTTCGACCCGGTTTCAATCTTCAAAACCCTAATTCATTTTCAGAAAACTGTTTTTGAATTTTATTTTTAAAATTAATTCGAAAATAGTTTAAAAACTTTAAAAATTCATATTTTTATTTTAAAAATATATTTTAATATCAGGAAAATTCTGATAAATTATATTTATTATTTTAAATCCGAAAATTGATTAAACTTAATTATTTTAATTATTTTTAATTAATAATTAATTTATTAATTAATTGGTAAATTCTTTTAATCAATTAATTCTTAAAAATTAATTATTAATTGGATTTAATTAATTAAAAATTCAGTTTAATTATTTTCAAGCCTATTTATTTATTTAAAAATAGTTTGAGTATTTAAAGAGTGTCAATTAATTTTATTAATTGATTTATTTGTATTTAAATGTTTATATTGGATTTAAAAATCCGATTTTTGATTTAAAAATTAATCGTGACTTATCTAAAATTCAAATAAGTTTCGTATGATGTTTTAAAAATGTTTATAAGTGCTATATGGTTCATATTAATTGTGTGTTGTGTGTTATAGTCTGTATATGCCCGTACTAGGGCAAATATCTGAGTTTTAAATATCGTAAATTATACCGGACGTCCGATACGTAACCGGTTACTTGTTTAAATGTGATTATTGGTTGAATAAGTGTCGAGAGTAGAACGAGAATAGTTAGACTTATTGTGATGAGTTGTTTAATTATAGAATCGAGTTCCCAGAGCAAGGGAAAGGGAAAAGTAGAGTGAGCAGAGTCGATCCGACAGCAGCTTAGACCAGGCAAGTATCTGTGCCTTTACTTGTGATAAAAATGTATTATTGTCTTGATTACTTGAATACCGTTATCCCCAGAACAATTCAAATTATCAATCCTTTAACCGCATTTGGACAACTGATTCCATTTCCTTAGAGATTCTTGATTCTTTGATTTGATCTGCATCGGAAACCCTTATTTCCAATTCACTTGATTATTGTTTACCACCTATTGTTATTGTTTATCATCCTTTGATTATCATTGACAACCATTGATTATTTGACTTCCATCTTGACTATTGATTACAGTCATTGATTATCGACTACCATTACTGATTCCCTTATTGAATGAGTACACCGTACCATTGAAATTACTCCATGATTATTTCTCGATCTTCATTTGATACTGAACAGTTGAAGCTCTTTTGCAATTACTATACATTCAGTTTATCTTATTGAGCATGTTATTGTTTATACCCTATTATAGATTTGGCATGTGTTTTTAAAAATGGACCAGTAATTGGTCGGGCCATATTCATGGTCAGAATAACTTAAGGCCCAAATTGGCCTAGGATCCAGTAGAGGACTATGACATGAGCTAGTCCGGGGTTGATGCGTGGCTGGCCAGCAGCACAACCTTTGATTTGAATAAAATGTATAAGCCAAATTCTAATTCTTTTCTTCCATTGTTATTGATACAAAGCATGTGTTAGCTAAATATTGTTGATTCTGATATCATAAATTCATATCCTTACAACTGTGATAGAAATGATTCATTGATGTTTGCTGAGCAATTTTGGCTCACTCTTGCTTGTTGTTTCCTAACCCTATTCCAGTGAAGCGAGAGTATGAGTCGACATAGCGTGACCGATAGTTCACCAGCAGCCAGGAGAGCCCCTCGTGTCATTGTCATTGGCAGGGTAGTTGTTGTTTTGCTTTTCTAGATTAGATGTCTAGATTTGAACTTTGGTTGTGATGTAATAACTCTGATAAAACTGGTATTGTATTAATAAAAGATTGTAGTAGCTTGTGTTCATTGCCATAATCTGGATGCGGTCTTGGTCAAGGGGTATTTGTGTCTTTATATATATTATGCATGTGTTAAATAGTATTCCGTTGGTCGGATGACTCCTCAAATCTGTACCCCGGGTTTGGAGGGCGTCACACTTCCTCTCTTCTGAGAGCTTCTACCAAGCTGCCTCTTAGACCTTCTACAAGAGAGATTTCAGCAGGTGTGACTGCAGCATCTTCTATTTCTTCAATGATCTTCTTGATAGTAGGAGAAATAAGAGAACTAGCATCCCTGAGATTCAACCATTGCTCTTGATCAAATGGATAGCTTCTGAAGTGGAGTTCTTCATGAATGAGCTTGAATCTACTTCCACGATAAGCATTGAGAGACATCCTCCTTTGCTTGTCCAGCTTTGAATCTTCTCCTTTTCTCCTTTCCAATAATTCCTCTATCTTGTCAGTGTTGGGTTTTATACTAAACTATTCATTAGTAGTATATAAACATTGTCCATTTTATTGAGAATCTTGATTGCATATTTTTACATTGTCTGTTTATTATATATTGTGGATAATTTAGTATCAAATGGGATAACAGAAGATTAAATTATCAGTGTCTATATATAATATAAAGGGTTCACAGTTTAAGTGGAATTAGACAAACCACTGGAATAACTGAAGTATTATTTGGAATAGTTTATCTTGACTATTAAATAATACTTGTATACTTTGTGTATATTGAACAGGATCGAAATATTAGAATTGTTCTTCTATTCTGACAATAAAGAAGAACTAAGATTCTATGATATTATTAATGCTTAGGTTCTCAATCCAAGTGTAGTGATTGACACTTGTATGCAATGCACATGCTTTGATTCATATGTGATGTAATTAATTGTTAATTACAATATTATGTATTGAGCAATGACATTGCATGCAGAGTGGGATATTAATTACATAAGGAAACCATGTCCTGATAATATTCGGGTTGATGATGTCCTCTTGAAAGCTCATAAAGATAATTATGCTTTAGTCCTGCAGGCAGATTTGTTCTTGCATAATTATAAGGTTGAGTGGATGATCAAGGATAAAAAGATATTAATTAAATTAATTATCAGAAATTAATTTAATTAATGGACATACGATATCTTAAACATGGGGAATTTAATAAGCAAATAATATAGGAGCCGAATTTAATAATAAAGCAATTACGGTATTAGGAAAGGCAGTGCAGATATTAATTCGTTAGTGGATAGAATTAATATTTAATGACATTGGGCTTGACCCAGAATGTCATTGGGAGGCCCGACCTAATTGTCCATGATCCCTACTGGAGCCTATAAATATTCTTGTTCTCCTAAAGGCTGAAAACGTTTTTTCGGTTTTTCATAATTCGAGATTAAAACCTAGGGCAGCCGCAAGGAGCTAGGGTTTTGGGATTTCGAGGCTTTAAGGAGAGGAAACTTCGGGAGATCGAAGGCCACACTTCGCTCGAAGGGAATCAAGGAATTCAGTAGAAGACGTGGATCAGAATCGTATCGATTAAGGTAAAGTTTTCTTTTCGAACTCGTAATCAATCATATAGTAAAACGCAGAACAGTAATCATCCGTTCCAACAGTCAGAACAGATCTGCTCCAGGGGATGAATTGATCCAGCAACCATATACTGTAAATCCTTCAGAATAGTTGTTTTTAGCTTGTGCAAGCTGCAAACATAGATTTCTTCTTTTAGATGCTTGATTCTTAAGGGATTTTTCAGCATACATGTTTGATAATTTGGAGCTTCACTTTCTGCCTTGTTAGCAGTCTTGCATCTTTCCAGGAGTTCATCTTCCTTCTTATCAAATTCTGACTGATATTGAGCGTATTGAGAAGAGTCAGGTCTTTTGCTTGGCTTGGGTTGCCCTTCCTCTGTGGGTTGGGTTTTCCTTTCTTCTGTGGGTGAATCATCAAACTCATAGTACCGGTGATATGGTATGGGAGAAGCTGGTAAATCAGTTGAAATATCAGCATCATCAAAATCTGCAAAGTTGTAGCCAAATTTCTGATAGAATTCAGCATCCCTATCAGCTTGATATTTCAGAATATGTTCCATAACAGACTCTGGAACATTATCATAGCTCTCCAGCAACTATACCATTCTTTCCAGATAGAAGAAGTCAATTCTTCTTTTATCTAAGGTTGATATCCTACCACTGGTTGATGTGGAGACCAGATTGAAATCCTTATCAACCTTGGTAGATCTTGATTCTTCCCACCACAGAATGTACTCAGTGACCTCTTGATTTGCATCCATCTTGACCTCAACACTCTTGATTTCTCTAGATTGCATCTGTTGTATCTTAAGACTGTTGGGAGGTATTGATTGAATTGGCTTCTTAAGATTCCTGCCAAATCCAGTGGCCTTTTCCTTTCCTAGGTACTTGTGCTTTCCTTCAGGTTTCTGTCTAGAAAACCATGCTCTTGCTTTGGCTGTCAGTCTTATGGGCTTGACAGTAGCTTTGGCTGTCAGTCTTATGGGCTTGACAGTAGCTTTGGCTTCATCCTTGACAGAACCTTTCTTGACAGTACCTTTGTCGACAGTATCTTTCATGACAGCATCTTCTATGACAGTATCCTTGTCGACAGTACCTTTGGTGACAACATCTTTTTCTGCAGTTATGCAATCAATAGCACATCTAAGAATGCTTGCCTCCAAAGCTTCCAGTATTCTTGGCTCCTCTTCATCTGTTGCACCAACATCTTTCTTTTCTTGACTAGGAGTTTCTTCATTGCCTTCATTCTGAGATTGAATACCAGTATTCCCAGAATTACTTCCACCAGCATTTCCAGCATTTCCAGAAGCTTCACCACCTCCAACCTCATCATCATCATCATCATCATCATCATCATCATCATCATCCTGAGGAGGAATGTCATAGAGACAGCTTCCACCTTGATCATTTCTTTTGGCATTGGCTCTAGAGATTAGTTCCTTCACTCTAGCTCCCAGTGCCTTGTCTCTCAACACCAGCATTTTGTAGATCTCTTGAACAGCATAAACTCTTCCTGGATTGACATTTGAACTGAGTATTCTATCTAACACTTTCAGAATTGACTTGGTTTCCATTCTGGATGGGCTAACCAAATTCATGAAGCTGTTCCTTCTTGTGCCATCCTTAGTTTTAGATCTGTAGAAAACACTTGGTGGATTTGTGTAGACTTCAGGTAGCTTTTGTGTGATCAGGTTCTGGATTTTCATATCCAATATTTCATTGAATGGTGTTTGAGTTGCCCTGATCTTTCCCTTCAAAGCACACAACACCTTTGCTGGCAGACTCTGCAATAACTGCATTGTGATGAAATAAGATATGCCAGAAGTGAAATAGATACTTACAGCCCATCTTTTCTCATCATTCACCATTACACTGACACTGGTGATTTGATCCTTTAACAGTTTTGTGGTGTTGGTTGGACGGTTGCTTGGAGCATTCATTACTTCTTCCACCAAACTGCTAAATTCACTGTCATGATTGTGTAATGTGCTCTCCCTGTAATCCACCATTAGAGTATTGACTTCTTCTTGATCATACTCAGTACCATTGGACCAAGTATTTCTTTTATGGATGGATTCAGGCAGTTTCCCTTTACCTTTCCCAACCTTATTATGTTCCTCCATTTCTCTCCATCTTCTTTGTAGAGCAGATTCTTGAGTTGCTGGAGTTGGCTATCTGATTGTCACAGGAGGTAGAATTGGATGTCTAGATGCAGGTCTTCTTTGCATTGCATCTTGAGTTGCCTTAGACATCAACACTCTTTCTCCATCCAAGTCAACTTCAAGAAGCTCTTCAGCTTTATCCTTTGGTTGTCCACTGCTTGGTTTGACTTGCTCCCCCTTAGACATTGTTTTCCCCTTAGCTCCCCCTTTGGTCTTCACAGTTACTGGCTCCCCCTGAGTTCCACCTGATTCCTGAATAGACATTGATTCTGATCTTGCTACCTTCTCCCCCTTAGTTGAGTTGGCAGCTACTAGGTCAGTAAAGAACTGGATAGAGAGCTGAGTAGCAGCAAAACCATCAACCACCAGTTGAGAGAGAGAGTCCATCTTGGAGTTCAAAGTAGCACACTGTCCTTCCAGAGCTACAATCCTGTTACCAAAAGTAGCAGAGGGGCCACCATACCTTAACCTTCTTGGAGGGGAAGGAAAAGAAAGGGGCTTGGAGGCTATGGGGGTTCTCACACTCTCAGGGTGTTTTTGAGTGATCTCATCACCCCTCACAGATTGACTCGCAAGGCCTAATGCCTGAATAGTGTGGGCTCCCTCAAAGTCTCTCTGGACATGCTCAAGTCCCTCTCCTTTTGCCAGCACATTTGGCTGCCTCTCATTTTTATGCTCACCTCTCTGTTCTTTTATCTCTCTTTTCTTTTGCACACCCTCACTCAACCTAGATGCATGGGTATGAGCAGTACTAACATGCAGGGAAGGAGAAGATTTAGAATGTACCTTTAAGAGTTTGGCAAGAGGTAGATCATCATCAGAGGCATCCTCAATGAGTACAACATCAAAATCAGGCTGAGAGGACTGGACAGTATCTTTGGCATGAATGTTACTGTCAGTTGGAGTCTGGACAGCAGGTTCTGGCATGACAGCAACTTTGGGAGGTGGAGTGACAGTAGGTTCGGTAGTGACAGTATCTTTCTCTCCACCCATGACAGCAGCTGTGTCCAGGACAACAACATTGCCAGTGTCTTTGACAGCAACAGAGGCTGTGACAGCATCTTCCTGAAGGTAAGATGCTCCTTGGAGTACAGACAAAGTGTTGGCTGTTTCATTTTCTGACAAACTACCACTTTGCCCTGGCTCAGTGTTTGGAGGAGTGGTGTCCATTTCACTTTGAGAAATGGGTTCTTGTGGACCACTAGATGGGGGCTCATCCATGATTGGAGATGGATGATCAAAACCTGAAGGGTTGGGACTGTCCCCTTCTCTAGGTTGTGGAGAAGAAACAAAAGAATGTGTAGGGAAGGAAGAAGGTGAAAGTGTAGCAGAGAGTGGGGGCTGATTCACAGGAGAAACATGTGAATCATCAAAAGGAATAGAGAAATCCTCACTGTGCCTTAAATCACTGTGTGTTTCTTCAAGTGGAGGTTCCTCAGGTTGTGAACCATGAGTTTGTGCAGACTCTGTACAGGGTGCCTTGGGAGACAAGCCAATTTCAATAGATGCACCTTGTTGAGAAGGCACATCTAGGGAGGTGTTTGAATCCCTTTCAGTAACCACAGTTTGTTGAGAAACTGCAGCTTGGCTAACAGTGGTTTTAGTCCTCCTAGCTCTCTTCTTCTTAGGCTCAGGGGGAACCACTGGGGGTTCTGTTTGACTAGCCTCCTTATTTGCTGCACTAGGTGCAGTGTCTCCCTCTTGACTCACAGAGCTACCACCAACATCAGCTTCTAAAGGTCGTTTTCTGGATTCTTGCAAGGCTTCTCTTTGGGCTTTGGAAAGTCTAGAGGGCCTAGGCTGAGTGTATGGTGTTGAATGCGGGTTAACTGAATTTGGGTCTAATTCAGTTTCATTCTCAAGAGTGAAAGAGTCATAACCAGATGGTAATGGTAAATTAGGGTTGGACACTTGATCAACCATGTGCTGAGTGAAACAAAGTGGAATATGTGCATTGAGATTCTGTGAGGATAACAGTGTGTGTGTTCTTTTTCAAAACTGAGCAAGCCTCTAAACGAGGGGCAGCATCATTAAAATCACAGAATGAATTAATGCACATCATAAGAAAGCGAGGGTAGATTGATACCTTCTTACCTATGGCAGCCCTGAGGTGTGCCATGAGGAGAGCTCCAACATTCACCTTGTATCCATGGACAAGAGAATGTGTCAGTTTCTTGATGTAGGAGGGTATTCCATTCCAGCCTGTGGACTTGGTAGAGAACACCTTGACCATCACATCAAGTATCATGCTCCACTCCTTTCTCAGATGCTTCCTATCCATTTCACCAGACGGATACCATTTGGTAGTCCCCTCTTCGAGAATAGGGCCTGCATACCCAATCTTCAAGAAGAGCTTCTTCAGAGTGTCATCATTGGCAAGTTCAGCAAATTGTTGTCCTGCTTCAAGTGTAATTCCAAGAGCAGTGTTGATGACCTCAGCTGTAAGAGTGTATTGTTGCCCAGAGATTGTGAATTGAATACCCGGGTTCTCACCCTCAGTTTGAGCAACAGCAGTTCGCCAAAACGCCTCAATTCTGTCTAAGTCGAGAATGGGGGTTGAGGTGATGGCAGAACCGAGATAGGACTTGTTCAAGAACAACACGAGTCCTTTGAAACCTTCACCAGCATCATTTGGGGAAAAGATGCCAGCAAAGTTTGTTTGAGAGAGAGTCTGTTTGGGTGCCATGGAGATTTCAAGAAAAGAAGAAAGTAAGAAAGTGGCTTTTTTCTTGAAGAAAAGTATATTGCCTTGAGTTCGATGAGAGTGATATGTCTGAGTAACTGGGGAATAAATAGAGGTATCTCAAACGTTGTGCACAAAAAGTGGAATTTAAAGAACGTGTCTTAACCCACTCTTATAACACGTCAGTTACTGCCCGTTATTCACTGACCAACATGGGATAAATATCCAATTTCAACGGTCCACTACTGTTGACAGTAACCTGTGCGCTAGAAACAATCTGTCAGTAATAAGAGGTGGTGACAGTAGGTTTTGCGCGACAGCAACTATTGCGCAAAAACTTGCTGTCACCGTTAAGCATATGAATGAATATCCTTTACAAGTCTTGACAGAAAGTCTTTCCCTGATGTCAAGAAGGTTGCTGTCAAGAAACACACGACATTATCCTTCTTAACGACAGTAACTTCGATTGGGAATTGGTTCTGTCATGAACTTATTAGAATGCTTTATTCATACACTTAACTTAATATTGACAAATTATGGATTTAGCAATGTAATCTTTTGAACACAGATATTAAGCAATTAACACAGACAAATCATAAACTCAATAACTACAAAAACAAGAACTTTTATTATTATTAATAAAATCATTAAAATAGAACATTGAGTACATTATTCTATGATTTTATCAACTAGTTCTAAAAGCTCTTCTTTAATCTCTTCTTCAGAGCGACCTTCTTCCTTGAGAAGTGCCTGAAGCTCCTTCTCTTCTTCCTGAGCCTTGGCCTCCTCTTCCTGTTTCTTTTCCTCGTCTATCTCATCGATGGCGTCCAACAGCATCTCGAAAAGCTCATCAATCTCTTCACTGTCGGGTTCACTATCGCACCGTTTTAGCCCTACTTCAATTCCTACTCTGTTTTCCATTATTTACTTTAAAACTGAGAGCAGACTGATGAAACCTAAGGTTAATTTATAGGCAAAACCGTCTAAGGATTAAAGTCTAATGGTCAACAGTTAGAGTACCCATACAACTACCACAAAAGTAATTAATGGTCGTGTCCTCCTTTAATCCTACAGATTAATGCAAAACGGTGTGAAAGTCCAATGGAACAGATTTTTATCTCTCAAACTTAACAAGTAACCACATTAATGTCATACACGGTCTAAAAGTATGAGACTGGCACAAAATACTGACATGAAAAGTCAAATCAACACATGCTGTCACATAACAGACATAGACCAAGTAGACAGTAACTTCTCTTGACAGCAGGTTTGAAGTTGCTGTCATGAGCTTCAAAAGAGAATTTGGAAATATAGAAAACTGAGTAAATCAACATACCAGATTCAACATTCCCAATTCACTTACCAACCTGTTGAAGGTTGCTTCATCCAATGGCTTTGTGAAGATGTCAGCAAGTTGCTTGTCAGTTGGGACATAGATCAGCTTCACAGTTCCTTGTTCAACATGCTCTCTGATAAAGTGATGTCTTATATCAATGTGCTTTGTCCTAGAGTGTTGAACTGGATTGTCTGAAATGGCTACGGCACTAGTGTTGTCACAGTAGATAGGAATGTCTCTTAACACTAGACCATAATCTAGAAGTTGATTCTTCATCCATAGAATTTGTGCATAACAACTTCCTGCAGCAATATACTCAGCTTCTGCAGTTGAGGTAGAAACTGAATGCTGCTTCTTGCTAAACCATGAGACCAATCTTCCACCAAGAAATTGACAGCTACCAGTAGTACTCTTTCTGTCAATCTTGCATCCAGCATAGTCTGAGTCTGAGTAACCAATCAGATCAAATCCAGTATTCTTAGGATACCAAAGGCCTAGATTAGGAGTGCCTTTTAAGTATCTAAAGATTCTCTTGATGGCTACTAAGTGTGACTCTTTTGGATCACTTTGAAACTTTGCATAGAGACATGTAGCAAACATGATGTCAGGTCTGCTAGCAGTTAGATATAGGAGAGATCCTACCATGCCTCTATAGGTGCTTGAGTCAACTTTCTTTCCTTTAGGATCAAGGTCCAGACTAGTTGATGTGGACATTGGTGTCTTTGCAGGTGATGAATCTTCCAAGTTGAACTTTTTGAGAAGTTCCTTGATATATTTAGCTTGACAAATGAAGATTCCATCAGGTTGTTGAAGAATTTGTAATCCCAGAAGAATGACAATTCTCCCATCATACTCATCTCATATTTGTTACTCATGAGAGAGGAAAACTTCTCACACAGCTTCTCATTTGTAGAACCAAAAATGATGTCATCCACATAGATTTGTACCAGAATGATGTCCTTGCCATGGTGTTGGTAGAAAAGTGTCTTGTCCACAACTCCTCTAGTAAACTGATTTTCCAAAAGAAAAGTGGAAAGTGTGTCATACCAAGCCCTGGGTGCTTGCTTTAGTCCATACAAAGCTTTGAAGAGTTTGTATACAAAATCATACATTTCAGCATCCTCAAACCCTGGTGGCTGTTCAACATACACTTCTTCTTCCAACTCTCCATTTAGGAAGGCACTTTTGACATCCATCTGAAATACTTTGAAGTTTCAGTGTGCAGCATAGGCTAGAAAGATTCTTATAGCTTCAAGTCTTGCAACAGGTGCAAATGTCTCATCATAATATATTCCTTCCTGTTGACAGTAACCTTTAGCCACTAGCCTTGCTTTGTTTCTTGTCACTGATCCATTTTCATCAAGCTTGTTTCTGAAAACCTTTTTGGTCTCAATGACTGACTTTCCCTCAGGTCTTGGAACCAGCTTCCATACATTGTTCCTTTCAAACTGATTTAGCTCTTCTTGCATGGCTATCACCCAGTCAGAATCCAACAATGCTTCATCAGTTGTCTTGGGTTCCATTTGAGATAGGAAGCATGAAAACATGCTGTCAGCAGAGACTTTGTTCCTTGTCCTCACACTAGAAGTAGGGTCACCAATGATAAGGTCATTTGTGTGATCCTTGTTCCACTTGGTGATTCTGGGCAAGCTACTTGATTGTACAGGAACAGCTGCTTCAGTTTGTTGAGTTGAATGCTCACCAATCCCATTGTCTTCACCATGTTCTTCATTGTCTCCAGAGTCACCACTGTTATGAATGTTAGAGGTTATGGTCTGTGACTGAGCTGGAGTTTGGTTGACAGTAGTGGTATTGACAGTATCTTTATCAACTTCAACAATTTGAGTGAAGCTAGGTTCTTCATCAACAATTTCCTCAGCTTCCAAGTATCCTTGATTCTCAAATTTGAATGTCTGCATCTTTCCTTCTTCATGCAGTCCTGGAAACTTGGTTTCATCAAATGTGACATTTACACTTTCTTCAATAATCCTGTGTTCCATAACATAAACTCTGTAGGCAGTCCTTTCTGTACTGTAACCCATGAATAATCCTTCAAATGCCTTAGTGTCAAATTTTCCTTTCTTCTCATGGTTATCCTTCATCATAAAGCATTTGCTCCCAAACACATGAAAATATTTGATAGTAGGTTTCTTTCCAGTTAGCAGACAGTAAGGTTTACTTGCATGAGTTTTGTTAATCATGGTTCTGTTTTGAGTATAACAAGCTATGTTGATAGCTTCAGCCCAGAAATATGTTGGCAGTTTGGAATCATGCAACATAGTTCTAGCTACTTCAATGAGAGTCCTGTTCTTTCTTTCTACAACTCCATTCTGCTATGGAGTCCTTGCAGCAGAGAATTGTTGTACAATTCCTTCATCTTTACAGAAATTTCCAAGTGTGGCATTTCTGAATTCTGTACCATTGTCACTCCTCAAGATTTGAACTTTTGAGTTTGGAGTTCTATCAAGAACTCTGACTTGATCAATAATCACTTGAGCAGCTTCATCTTTGGATTCAAGAAACTTCACCCAAGTGTACCTTGAGTAATCATCCACCATTACTAAGGCATATCTCTTTTTGGCCATAGATGGTACATTGACTGGTCCAAAAAGATCCATATGAATCAACTTGAGTGCTTCTATGTTGGTGTTCATCTACTTGGACTTGTGCACAGCTCTCCTTAGTTTGCCCATCTGACAATCTTCACACAGTCCTTCTTGACAGAATTCCTGTTGGGGCAAACCTCTCACTAACTCCTTCTTCATCAAAATATTCATTGTTTTGAAGTTGAGATGTGAAAGCTTCCTATGCCAAAGCATACTGTCACCAACAGTTGCTTTACTGTAGAAACAGTAAACTTTATCCTTCTTTGTTGAGTTTAAGTCAGCAACAAACAAGCTTCCTTTTCTAACCCCTTTTAGAGAGAGGCTACTATCCTTCTTGTGATAGATGTTACACAGCATCATATCAAAATCAACCTTGAATCCCCTGTCACTGAATTGGCTGACACTGAGTAGATTGTGCTTCAATCCATCCACAAGAGCAATATCTTCAATGACAACATTTCCAATTTCCAGACAGCCATATCCCATTGTGTAACCCTTGCTGTTGTCTCCAAAGGTTATGATTGGGCCAGCTTTCTCTATATAGTGTGATAGCAGGGCTTTATCACTTGTCATGTGTCTTGAGCAACCACTGTCAATGATCCACATGACTTGATCTTTCTTCTTGCCCTGCAAAACATAATGTATTTAAGATGCATATGGTACCCAATCCTTGTTGGGTCCTGTAGTTTTAGTGTCTCCTGAGTTTCTTCCAGTCATAAAATCACAAGCATCATCAATGATCTCCTGTTTGACTTCTCTTTTCACCCACTTAGGTTTAGAATTGGACTTGATCCTTTTCTTAGTGGATGAGCCCTTCTTGCTGTTGCCAGCAGGCTCAGAAGTCTCAACAGTGTGCATGTATGAACATTTTTCAGTAGTGAGAATAGGTAAGTTAAAGCATGTACTCATGGCAGTGATCTTGCATGGCATACAATCAATGTTATTACAGACACTCATAGTTCTATGCATAAGGGGGGTTTTGTGTAAATTACCATTGAGTTCAGTAGCATTGATCTTATCCTCAATTATGTGTTAAATGATGTGAAGATCCACAGTTATTGCATAGTTTCCTAGAAGCACCTCCAACATTAGTGTATCCATTTCCTTTATTGACACCTACCTTACCATTCCTATTCTTAGACTTGGGAGTTACTGGATTGACAGTGTGTTCAGAAGTTGCTGTCGAACTTTCCTTGACAGTACCTTTTATTCCAACTGTCTTGACAGAAGGTTTGGAAGCTACTGTCTTGGAACCATTCTTGACAGCATCTTTGGAAGATACTATCTTTCCAACTGTGACAACATCTTTTGAACTTACTGTCTGATTGCTTGGTAAGTTTACTGTCTTGGGGATCGTGACAGTATCCTTTCCATCCTTGAATGTGCTGTCAACACCTTCATCCTCATCAAGAATTTCTTGTTTGATGAGCATGGCTTCTTCATCAAACTCAATTTCTGCAGCTTTGAAAATAGGAGTTTTAACCTTCTTGAGAATGGTGGGTTTGACAGCAGCATCTCCAGAACAATCTTGAATCACAGTTTCCTTTCCAGGTCTCCTACCATATGAAAAACCTATGCCAACAGTTTGATTTTCTGTATGCTTATCATTGTAATCCTGAACTATCTTAGATGAGTTTTTATAAGCCTTAATCTTGAATTCATTTTCAGCAATCTCATTTCTCAGGAATTCCTCAACTTCTTTAGCACATTTCAATTCATTTTTAAATTTTGCATTCTCCTGAGCTAAAGAGTCTAGTGAACTGGTTTTGAGAACAAGAGATTCATTTTCAGACTTTAGTGTTTCATTTAGCTTACTCAGCCTAGTGATTTCCTCATTAGCAGCAGATAAGCTAGTATAGACATTGAACATTTCAGCACTTAAGTCTTTAATGGTTTTCTTATACTCATCAATGGACATATCAAGTAAGACAAGTGAAGGTACCTGACTTGAAGATGTTGATGTTACTTCATCAGTGCTAGCCATGAGAGCTAGGTTGACATATTCTTCTTCATCTTCATCATCAGACTCATCCCAACACTTTCGTTCAGCCACATAGGCTCTACCTTGATTCTTCTTAGAGTATCCACCAGTTCCTTTCTCAAATCTCTGAACCTGTTTGGGTCTTTTGCATTCAGTAGAAAAATGACCAGGTTCACCACAGTTGTAACACTTGAATTTAGATCTATCCACAAATCCAGTCTTGTATCCTCCTTTGAATGAGCTTCCCACAGCAGCCTTTGATGAGCTCCCCTTGGTGAACTTGGATGCTTGGCCTTGGGGCCTGAATGACCTATCCTTCTTGAACCTAAAGTTCTTGAACTTTTTAGCCATGTAGGCCATAGTAGGATTGTCCATGCTTTCCAGTTCCTCCATTGTGTAGAAGTCTTCATCTTCCACATCCTTGAGCTGTAGTACTACTTTCTCATCATCTTCAACAACCTCTTCTATCTTCAAGGATTGTACAGGGGTTGGTTGTGTGATTTGTAGTACTTCACTTGGTTGTGTGATCCTTGGCACTTGTGCTACTAGGGCACTTGACATATTAGCCATCTTGTTCCTTGTTCCACTTTGTATGGCTCTCTTTTGAAAGAGTTCAAGTTCATAAGATTTCAGAATGCCATAAAGTGTCTCAAAGGTTATATTGTTGAGATCTCTTCCTTCTCGTATGGCTGTTGTCTTGTGTTCAAGGTGATCAGGCAGTGTAAGCAAGAACTTGACATTTAATTCTTTTATGTCATAGTACTTTCCATGTATCTGTAGTTCAGTTAAGAGCTTACTGAACCTTTCAAACATGGAAGTTAAGTCTTCACCAGGCTTGGCCATGAATGCCTCATATTGTGATATCAGTATTTGCCTTTGATTGCCCTTAACTTCTTCACTTCCTTCACATAGTAAAGCTAACCTGATCCACATCTCCTTGGCAGATGTGCAGCTTATCACACTTCACACATGGCTTTATCCAATGTGAGAGAATCGAGAAAGATGAGTTGCAAGTGATCATCTATCACTATTTTCTCCTTCTCAGGTTCCAAAAATTCGGAGGGATCTTTGGGAACCCAATGTGCAGGAATGACTTCACCATTTACTGTTGTGGCTTCAATTTCCTTCCTTGGAATGAAAGGACCATTCTCGAGAATACCTGGGTATAGTGGATTCACAGCTTTGATAAACAACAAGATCTTTCTTTTCCAAATGCTGTAGTTCTCTTTATCAAAAGCTGGGATCTTGATACTGTTTGATTTCTGCATTGTCGTTGTGATCACAGATATGTATGTTAATCTGATTGCTCTGATACCAGTTGTTGGTCCTCGTGTATTGCAGAAGGGGGGGGGGGGTGAATGCAATACTGATAAAATTCAATCTCAGTTTCAACAACCAAAACTAAGATTTAATGTTATCAATAATATGTAGGCATTCACAAACAGTATAATCGAGAAGACAGGATTCACAAAATAAATGTTTTATTTATTTTGCAAAGTGTTGCTACAACCTCAAGAGAGAATTCTTGAGCTTCGGTTTTTCTTCAAGACACTTACTTGTCTTCGTTACATACCTAGAATGAATTAATAGTCTAAGTATAAAACTAATCCTATCACTGTCAACACGGGTCTGTGAAGCTGCTGTCATTATCAGGTGGTGGCTTCTTACAAAGTGTCTACCCATGTGACTTTCCTAAATTGCTAACAATGTCAGATATACATTACAAAGAAAGCAACCTAGATTCATTCTATTTCTAGCTAAAACAATTCAGCAAATAGAGACTTGACCTTGCTCTTGAATTGATTCGCTTTTGTTTGCAGTGCTTGAAGCTTCTGTCGTAGTCTTGCAGACTTGGTGCAGCCTAGGGATACTGCAACACGCCTGTTTCTTGAACATTGAAACTGTCACGGGATTTGACTGAGAAAGATACCTAGAACAAGGATCTTTCTCGAGATAGTTACTTTTGCCGCAAAGCTTGCTGTCACAGGAATGTGCTTTTGGTGATAGTAGGAGTTCCCCGCATAGTGTGCTGTCGAGGTTTCCAAACTTGCTGTCGAGGGCTAAAGTTGCTGTCGCGTATTCTTCCGCCAATGTTGCTGTCAGAGTGAATATGCTGTCTTGACTTGCAACATTCTGTCTTCTTGTAATCTTATTGTCAATGCTTATGACAGTAACCTTTATTCATGCTGTCATGTAATATGCATTCTTTGAGGCTTGAACACAGAAAGTGAACTTCTTCCAAATTACACAATTAAAATAGCATTGCATACTGATTACAAGAACATACTTTGGCTGTGACAGTATGTTCTACTTAATTAAAAAATTAAGTATATACAAAGTTAAGTTGTTCCTATGCTATCACCCATAAATCCCAACATGATATGTATTGATTTGGATAACTATCAGTCTTTGTGGATAACTATCACCTCGTAAAACGTGTATTTTACTAAATTAGGGTTTTAAAGCGAACCAGGGGATCAATATCGATCCAAAAATATCGTTTGGGGTATTATTTTCCACTAAGTATAAAAAGGAGAATCATACATTATCCTTCATACAATCCGTATTAAAAATACAGAAAAATATAAAATTCCTGAACCGTGTTCTTCGTGTTCTCGAAAATCAAAATCAATTTTGAAGGTGTTATTGAAATCCAAATCACAAGTTCAAGTACTCAAATCAAAGATCTTGAGCTCTAGTTTAAGAATCTTCCAACCATATCATCTGGTAATTTTTCGATTTTATACGAATTTTTCAATATTCGAATTAAATTAGGGTTCTTGATAAAAATTGGGGATTTCTATTATGTTGATTGTTCTTTCAATTGATTGCTTCCAGCATGTTCCTAGGGTTCCAATTAGTAGGAATTCATGCTTTAATTTCATGTTTATGTTCGATTTTGAGAAATTCGATTTTAGGGTTTTTGCCCGATTTTTCTTTTTAATAGTCCGTTCATATGAATGATCTGGCCTTGTTTTTGATAGAGGGCTTTTGTTGTATGTGTTCTTAGCTTCTTAGATCAGAATTCAATGATCGTCAGGAGCTAGACTCAACTGATCAGGATTGTTGACGTCATCAGGATTACATGGTCGTCAGGATCAAGATACATATCAGGACTGGGATCAGGATTGATCATCAGGACTGGAAGCTGATCAGGATTCCTACTTCGAGTTATATTTGGAGTCTAGTTAAACATGGAAGTTTATTCTGTCGGTTCATGGTTTGTAGTATGTAGCTATCAATTATGGATAGGTTTCAATCTTTGTAATTGATTAGGACTTATCATTGATAGAGAAGCTGTGTAGTATATAAACACAGTTTTGGTTTCGATTTATGAAGGGGAACATAATCGAATAGAAGCTCTTAAGAACATAGAATTTCTTGAGAGAATTTTTGTAAGCTAGCAGCTCTCAAGAACATCAGAATTTCTTGAGAGAGTTTGTAACAGTTTTATATCAGATTTAATAAAGCTGTTATCTTTCTTTCATATTTGTGATATATTCATTAAGAAGTCGATTATCTTATACTATTGTATTCAACCCCCCTTCTACAATAGATTATTACTGGGCAACAATTGGTATCAGAGCAAACTGATTTAATTCTGAATCAGATACGATCTAAAGATGTCGACAACCAAGTATGAAAGCATGAAGATTCCCATCTTGAAGAAATCAGAATATCCAACATGGAGGGTAAAGATGCTGATGTACCTGGAGGCTATGGATCATGACTATTTGGACAGGATTCGTGATGGACCATATATTCCTACAAGGATTGTAGAACGAACAGATACAGTACCTGAACATTATGTGGTCAAGGCTAAAAGTGAATGGACTCCAGAAGAAAAAGCTCATGTACTCAGAGAACCAAAGATAAAGAATATCTTGCACAGTAGTCTTGATGCTGTCATGTCAAATAGAGTGATTGCGTGCAAGTCTTCAAAAGAAATTTGGGATACTTTGGAAACTCAGTGCCAGGGATCTGCATCTGTCAAGAAAAACAGAAGGGCTCTTTTAATCCAAGAATATGAATAATTTGATGCAAGACCTGATGAGAGCCTAACTGATCTATATGATAGATTTCTGACACTATTGAACAGCTTATCTTTAGTTGACAAGGAATATGAAACTGAAGATTCAAACACCAAGTTTCTAAGAGCTTTACCTGAAGAATGGGACACTCAGACCTCGATCATTAGACATCAGTATGATCTTAACACTGTGTCTCTTGATGAAGTCTATGGGATGCTAAGAACTCATGATCTTGAAGTTCAACAGAGAAAGAACAAGAAAAGCAGCAAGGCAAAATCAATTGCTTTGAAAGCAGAGGCTAAATCAAAAGGAAAAGCTACGGAGACCTTGAGAAGTAAAACAAGAATAGTTGAGTCAGATCCTGATGACTCTTCATCAGATACTGATGGCAATCCTGAAGCCAATACTGATGATGATTCTTCTGACTCAGACATGGAAGAGATGGTTGCTATGATTGTCAGAAACTTCAGAAGGATGAAGTTCAGGAAGAGTAGAAGACAAGGCAACTTTCAGAAAAAGGCTTTCAATCCAAACAAAGATAAGTATATCAAAAAGGACAGCAAGGGTAGTAAATTTGACAAGTCAAAGGTTAGATGCTACAAGTGCAATGGTATGGGTCACTTTGCTTCTGAGTGCAAGAAGACAAAGGCACTTATCACATCAAGCAAGGATTAGATGGACTCTTCCTCAGAATCTGATACTGAGGTGGTCAACTATGCTCTAATGGCAAAAGCTGATGTAACTGCTGCTCCTGATGATAAGGTACTAAATACTATCTTTGATTTTGATATTGATAATGCTTCTGAGTTAAGACGTTTTCTAAAGTCATTACATATTAGCTTTAGAAGTCAAACTGCTGAAAATACTAGGATCTTATCTGAGATGTCTGAACTTAGAAAAAATGAATGATATATTAGAAGCTGAATTTTCTCGTATGCAAGAAGTACAAAAAGAATGTGATAATGTGAATCACATGTATTTAGAGATGAAATCCAAATGTACTGCTCTTGAAAAGGAACTTGAAAATGCTAATGAGAAAATCAGAACCTGGACAGACTCTAGTAGGAAATTTCATGAGATTAATTCCTCTAAAAATTGGAAAGAGTGTCTAGGATATAAGTCAGATGAGGATAAGAAATTGAAAGAGAAAATTGTCATTGATGAGACAGTCAGTCCAAAGACCTATAGACATGTTATAGATACAACCAAATCTAAGATTACTCTTGTTAATTTTGTTTTTGGTAAGGATTCCACTTCTACTTTTGAAAAGGGATCTACTTCTACTCAAGGAATTAAAATTATAAAGTCTAAACCTGTCTTGAATAAAGTCATTAAGAATGTAGGTCTATTGTCTCAGAAACAGCTTAAGGATAAAATCTGTGAGGTGACAGATAAGAAAAAGGAATCTACTGTTAAGAGAAACAGGAATGGTAAAGTTGGGATCAACAAAGAGAATGGTTACAAATATATCTCAAATGCACCTAGAAAGTGTTGTTTTAACTGTGGTAACTCTAATCATCTTGCTATTGATTGTAAGAAGAGTAAGAAGAAGATTGCTGATATTTCTAAGTCTGATATTAGGAATAGATCAGTATTTTATAAACCACATAAGTCCTGTTTTCATTGTGGTAGTATATGGCATTCTATTTATACTTGTAAAGATTATCATGATTTGTACTATAACTTTTATGATCCACTGCCTAAGATTGATAATAGTACAAAGTCTGATAGAGTTAAGAATGTCAAGTTGGAACATGCTTTTGTTAATACTGATACTGACAAAGCAAATCCTGTTAGGACTGCTAAAGTCAGAAAGTCTTCTGCTGTGAAAGTTAATAAATTGCATGGAAAAGGAACCCAACAAGTATGGGTTCCTAAATGTTCTAACTAGTGTGTTTCTATTCTGATTGCAGGGTAAAAAGAAAAATGTGTTAGTCATGGATAGTGGATGTTCTGTGCACATGACTGGAAACAAAGCCCTGTTATCAGAATATGAGGAAAAAGCTGGCCCAACTGTGTCTTATGGAGATGGCAACATTGGACAAACCTTGGGATATGGCAATATAATCATTGGAAATGTCATCTTTGAAAAAGTAGCTCTAGTGAAAGGACTAAAACACAACCTGTTGAGTATTAGTCAAATCACTAACAGAGGTTATCATGTCAACTTCTATTCCACACATTGTGAAGTAGTCAGCAAAGAAACAGGAAAGATAGCTCTGACTGGCTACAGGCATGGTAACATATATGAAGCCAACATTCAATCAAATACTGATGACTCCCTTACCTGTCTGATCAGTAAAGCATCAGTAGATGAAAGTTGGAATTGGCACAGGAAGCTTTCTCATCTCAACTTCAGCAATATCAATGAGTTGGTTAAGAAAGATTTAGTGAGAGGATTACCAAAAGTGTTATATACTCCTGATGGACTCTGTGATGCATGTCAGAAAGAAAAACAAAGAAGGACATCATTCCAGAGTAAATCAGAATCCTCTATTGAAGAACCATATCACATGCTACATCTTGATTTATTTGGTCCAGTCAACATCATGTCCATCAGTAAGAAAAGGTACACTCTTGTAATTGTTGATGAATATTCTAGATTCACCTGGGTGTATTTTCTGCACAGAAAAGATGAGACTCCTGAAGTTCTGTTGGATCATGTGAGAATGATTGAGACAACCACAAAGTACAAAGTCAAGATACTGAGAAGTGATAATGGTACTGAATTTAAGAATTCAAAGATGGAAGAGTTCTGCAAATACAAAGGAATCATTCAACAATTCTCTGCTCCTGGCACACCTCAGCAAAATGGAGTAGTTGAAAGGAAAAATAGAACTCTTATTGAAGCTGGCAGAACTATGTTGGAAGAAGCAAAATTACCTACATATTTCTGGGCAGAAGCAGTCAACACAACATGCTATACTCAAAATCTCACATTAATAAACAGGCATGGTGTTACTCCTTATCAGTCTCTCAAGGAGAAGAAACCAAGTCTGAAGCATCTACATGTGTTTGGCTGTAAATGTTTTGTTCTCAGAACTCATCCTGAACAGCTAGGGAAATTTGAAACAAAGGCTGATGAAGGAATTTTCATAGGCTATCCTGCATCAAGAGCCTTCAGAGTTTTTAATTTGAGGACAAGGACTGTCATGGAGTCAATAAATGTATCTTTTGATGACAAGAAGATAGCAGGAATCAATGAAGACTCTCATGATAGATTGATTTTTGAAAATGAAGCTATCAAGGAACCTGAGGAAAGTGAATCAAATCCTGATGACACACCAGATGCTGATGGTGCAAATACTGATGATGCAATCAATAGTAATACTTCTAGTAGTGCTAATGTTGAGGGGGAGCAACATCATTCTACTACAAGTTCAGAGTCAACTCAATCATCAGGACAGAATTCTTCAGATACTGATTCAAGTGATGATCCTGATAACTTATCAGGAGGTCATAGCAATAATTCAGGGGGAGCTTCAAGACAAGCAAGTTCTTCAAATCAAGATAACACCAATCCAGGGAGAGCATCTACGTCAAGAAACAATTTAAGACCAGCGAGGAAATGGACTGCAAGTCATACTCCTGATTTGATTATTGGGGATCCTGATGCAGGTGTTCAAACAAGAAGTGCAACTCAAAATGAATGTCTATACAATAACTTTCTATCCAAGGAGGAGCCAAAGAAAGTTGAAGATGCACTTAAAGATGCTGATTGGGTTACTGCAATGCAAGAGGAACTGAATGAATTTGAAAGAAATGAAGTCTGGAAACTAGTACCAAGACCAAAGAATAGATCAATTGTTGGTACAAAGTGGATTTTCAAGAACAAGACTGATTCTGATGGAGTAATAATCAGAAACAAAGCAAGACTAGTTGCAAAGGGGTATTCTCAACAAGAGGGAATTGATTATGATGAAACTTTTGCTCCTGTTGCAAGACTAGAAGCCATCAGGATATTTCTTGCTTATGCAGCACATAAGAAATTCAAGGTTTTCCAGATGGATGTTAAAAGTGCTTTCTTAAATGGAGAACTGGAGGAAGAAGTCTATGTTGAGCAACCTCCTAGTTTCATTGATCCTAACTATCCAGATCATGTCTACAGATTGGATAAGGCACTTTATGGACTAAAGCAAGCTCCAAGAGCATGGTATGAAACTTTAGCTCTATTCTTACTGGAAAGTGGATTCAAAAGAGGTGCTATTGATAAAACTCTATTTTATTTGAATCATGGTAAGGACTTGTTGTTAGTTCAGATTTAAGTTGATGATATCATTTTTGGGTCAACTAACAATAAGCTTTGTGAAAAGTTTTCCAAGCTTATGCGGTCAAGATATCAAATGAGCATGATGGGAGAAATGAGTTACTTTCTTGGTCTTCAAGTTAAACAGACTGATGAAGGGATTTTTGTCAATCAGTCTAAATATACAAGGAATTTATTGACAAGGTTTAACATGCAAGATAGTTCTCCTGCTACAACTCCCATAGCTACAGCTATCAAACTTGATCCTGATCAAGGTGCTGAGGTAGATGTAACTCACTACAGAGGAATTATTGGCTCTTTATTGTATCTCACTACAAGTAGACCAGATATCATGTTTGCAACCTGTTTGTGTGCAAGATTTCAAGCAAAACCTAGAGAACCCCATCTGATTGCAGTCAAAAGAATTTTCAGATATCTCAAAGGCACTTCTTCACTTGGCCTTTGGTATGCAAGGGAATCAGATTTTGGGTTGTGTGGTTATTCAGATGCTGATTTTGCAGGATGCAAAATAGACAAGAAAAGTACTCCAGGAAGCTGTCAGTTTTTGGGTGGAAGACTAGTTTCATGGTTCAGTAAAAAGCAAAAATCCATTTCCACTTCAACTACAGAAGCTGAGTACATTGCTGCAGGAAGTTGTTGTGCTCAGATAATGTGGATGAGAAATCAGTTGTTAGATTATGGCCTGTCATACTCAAAAATCCCTATTTATTGTGATAACCAAAGTGCTATTGCAATGACAGGAAATCCAGTTCAACATTCTCTTACTAAACACATCAGTATTCGATATCACTTCATAAGAGAACCAGTTCTGGAAGGAACAATTGAACTTCACTTTGTTCCTACTGATCAACAACTAGCTGATATATTCACCAAGCCACTACCTGAAGCTACTTTCAATAAATTGGTGAATGAACTTGGAATGATGAACTTTGAGAATTTCCGAGGAAAGCTACAGAGAGGAAATCCTGATAACTGTCAAATCCTGATGGTTATTCAGAAAGGTATATTTTCTTTGATCAAATCCTGATAGGAAGTCAACTGGTCAAATCCTGATGCTCAGATATTGAAGCTGGTATGAAAACCAGAAGTTCTAAGACAATTTGTCAACAACACTCCTGGTAAACTCTGACAAATAAGATCATTACTTAGTCTTTGATTAAGTTATTAAGTCTTAATTTTCAATTACAATTATATTTTTGTCAGCGATTACTATTCGTTATATTATGTATCAAATGCAGTGTTACTAACAAATTGTGCAGGAAAAGTAAGAAGGACAAGAACAATTGAGCAAATTGATAGTTTTCATTAAATCTTGAAGATTCTTTACAAATGAAAATGGAAATTACATATTCTTTTCCTAGTCTACTTTTCTACTCAGGAACACGTGCCCTGCAAATAAGCATGAACACTCCTGATGGATCATAACCAGGCTTTGATCCATCTAGGGCTTCTCTTGTTCCATCCTTAAGAGACAAGAAGAGGAGCTGATTCACTTGAAGGCGGATCGTCACCGTGACCACCGGGACGCTTCCGTGCCTCCAACTTGCATGACATACAAGAATCACGGATTCTCTTCTTTCTTTTCTCAAGCTCTCGGACGAGCTCTTCATCATCTTCATTCTCATCCTCTTCATCATCCTCACCCTCTTCATAGATGAGGTTATCAAGCGGATTCCAGTCCGGATTGGCTTGCAGGAAGTTGTGCCAAACCACATCAAACATTGCGTTAATAAACGCTTCATGTTCCTGAGGGTCAGGAACTGTTTGTGGCTCAATGTCAGCAAGAGCCTCTTCCATCTCTTGCCATATGATATCGAGCTCAACATCAGGTATGTTGTTTTGTTGTTGATTGGCAGCCATTGAAAAACAAAGAAGGTGAAAGGTTTTCGTAAGTTTTTCTCTGGAGAGGGTTTGTGTTTTAATAGATATATGATGTTTATGCTTAACAGTTCTATTTTATAGAGAATGTGTGTTAAGGATGCAGGTCATTTTTTTTATCGAGGCGCCTGTTCAGTTTCTCATAATTACTTTGCCTCGGTAATTGGTAAGAATGGTTACATGGGTATTATGCTATTTGTTTTTGTAATCATTTAAAAAAAAAAACCAGCACTTATCAGGATTATCAAAATAAATTTTGTTTTCTTAAATAAAATTTTATTTTACTTCATTTTAAATATTTTTTTTCAATCCTGATAAGGCAAATGGTTTCATAGGAAATGCTTTTATTCCTGATGAGGTTAGGTTTTTCTTACATAGGAAAATGCCTACTCGTTATGGTTTAATTTCTAATGCTATGGGGCAAGGCCAATCACACCTTGTTCCTAACCCAATCATTCATCCTTAAAAGTCTAAACAGTCAACTACCACCTCTAATGTCTCTCAAAAGACTTTAGTTGTAAAAGCAAAGAAGTCAGCTAGAACTGATGTGTCAGGAAGGCAATCAGGTTCAAAGGACTTTTCCTCTACACCTATCACTAAAAAGAAGTTACAAGGGGGTGTACAAGGGGTCCTGGTGAAGAAAGCTGCAAAGGGAGGTGAGGCTGTTTCTGTTAAAAGAAAATTAGTTCTCAGGGATGAGACTGATTCAGAGGATGACTTACCTATATCCTCTGTGATGAATGTGAATAAGGAAGTTGCTGATATTGCTACTGCAGCTGTGGTTCAATTGTCTACAACACAGAAGAAAAGGAAGTTATCAAAAAGCAGGTATCATAATCCTTTAGAAAAGAAGCAGGATACTGATGTACAGGACACTTCTATTCTGAATGAGAAATCAGTTTCAACTGCTCAAGCAAATCCTGATGTTAGTATTCCTGATGCTGCACCAAGTCAAGTGGTTAATATTTCAGACTCTCCAACAAAAAGACATGTTGATATTTCATGGGAGAAGTATGGTGCTGCTGCTTCCAATCTTGGGATAAAACATCCAATAGAAAAGCTAAGGAAGGCAGAAGAGTTAGTCTATCAGAGACAGAAGAAACTGAAAGGATCAAGCCCACAAGAACCTGAACCTCAAAGTGGTTCAGCAGCTCTTTCTGATGATCCAGCCACACAAGAACCACTCAATCAAAGTTTGAGTGAAGGCTTAGCTCATGGAATGGTCCCACAAGAACCATTTTCTCAAAGGGAGAATGCAGACATCGACATTCCAGCTACATAAGAACCATCTTCTCAAAGTGAAGATGCAGGCCAAGCTACAGTTTCTGAGAAATTTCCTGACAATGCTCAAGGGATTTCTGGTGCAGATGAAGTTCAAAGATTGGTCGAGGACACTGTCAATGAGGGAAGCACACAAGAACCTTTGACTCAAATTGTTGAAGAAGCTTCTGAACCTCAAGCTCCACAAGAACCATTGGTAGCAAATACTGATGCAAGCATATCAAATCCTGACGGTGTTCATCCTAACGCTAGTGGTGCTCCTGATGTTGAACCTATCCTGATACAGCCACTTCGTTCAAGACCAATGGATCATCCTATCGCAGATTCACAGGATAAAATGAAAGGTATAGCTATTCCTGATCCTGATGATACTCATAGTACTGATGATAGTGATGATGATGAGAATCGAAAAGAGAAGGAACAGCTTGCTACAGCACTCAAAATTAGTCTTGGAACTAATTTTGGTTCATCAAGTACATATATGGCTGGCAAAGCTTCCTCTGGGAAAGATCAGAGACAAGATTTTTATATTCCTTCCTTTAATCCTGCTGAGGCACTTAGACAGAATGAATGGAATAATTCATGGCACAGATCTGCTGAATCTGTAAGTTATTCTTCTGCTTTGGAACATGCCTATGATGCAGTGAAATCTATAGAGAATCAAGACTTGAAGAATCATCTGAAGGCTACAACTCTGTTATCCAAAAGCCTAAAAAGTGAGATTGATTCTATCAAGAATTCAACTGAGTTGGTGAGGAATGATATTTCTCAAAATTTTACAAAGGTGTCTACTGCTTTTCAGCTAAGGGTAGTAGAATCCCAAGTGAAATCTGTCATTTCTGAACAAACCTCTATCAACAGAAGGATTGATTCTCTGGATACCAAGGTAACTGACATTCAAGCCTCTCTTTCCTTAATTTTGAATTTATTGTCAAATCCTGATGTCAAAAAGGGGGAGAAGGTTAGTCAGACAAAATGCACACCTGATCTAGTATTAAGGAATATGATGATGATACTGGAGATGATGGTAGTGACAAAGTGATACAAGGAGAAACCTCTGATGCTGCTGTTATGAAGTCTACAATTCAAACTTCACAAAGTCAAACAACGCAGTCAACTCATGTTTCTGATTCTGGAGTTAAGACAGTAAGAACGTTGGTGCAATCTCAGATCCTGACGGAAGAACAAATCCTGACACCTGGTCATGGACATATTCTTGCTACAATTCTTGAAGGTGATGAAGATATTTTTATTGATAATCCTGAAGATGCATCAAATTTATTCCAGAAGTTTTCTACAAAAGATGGCAGAATTGTTACTCTATATCACACTGATAAAAGAGTTCAACAATTATATGCAAGAAAAACACTCTCTACAGCAAGTGAAGAATATCCTGATCTCTCACATGAAGAATTCTTAAGACAACAGAGAGAAATGATGGAAAGCTTTAATAACCCTGCTCCTGCTAGAGGTAGAGGAGGCAGAGGTAGGAGAGGAGCTAGAAGAAGTAGAAGAGGTTCTTCAACTCAAACAATACCTAGACAGACAAGGTCTCGAGGGTTAAGAATTGAAGAAATTCCTGAACCTATTCAAACTCTAGTAGTTCCTGACAGATCTACTTTTGGTGATGATGGAAATATTGAAGAAGAACCTGAATTGAGAAGAAAATCAAGAAAATCAAATCTCTGCAATACAAATCAAATTGAAGAATCTAATCCTGATGTTGTTCCTGATAATATTCAAGATCCTGATGATTCTGAAATTATGCAAGAGATTGACTTGATAATTTTATCTACTGTGGTTGATTTACACAACAAGGAAGTAGATGAAGAAGAAGAAGCCAGAAGAAGTGAAATTACAAGATCAACAAATAGAGATTTCAATCTCTATGTACAAAGGCTTAAACTCTCAAACAGAAGAGTGTGGAGGAACCCAAGCAGACAAGAATCTTCACTGGAAAGAAACTATGCCTTTGAAAAGGAAAAGGATAAGAAGTGGAAACATATTAGTACACTAAGTTGTGATACACTAATCAATTTTCAGTCTGGAGGAATTATTTCAAGCGCTTCAAGTGTTGTTGATTTATCTGGGATGGTTAGATCAAAAGCACTCTGGTTAAAGATGTTTTCAAATCTGAAGCAATTGACGAGTAATTCAAGAGGAGGTATTGGACACAGGGATGCTGAATATATAAATATGTCATATGTTGATCCTTACTCCTTAACTGAAATTGGAGGTACTTTAACTTCTGAAAACCTGAACAATTTACTAGCTGTTGATATAGTTATAGATTGTCATGATGGTTTTGACAAGAAAGAAAAGCTTCTGTACTTCATGAAAGATGGTAGTGTGAAGATTTTATCTATTCAAGATCTGCTGATGAAAACTACACAGGAACTGAAATATGTTCATTATCTTTTGAGATCGAAGAATCAAATATGCAAAGAATGGAGTGACATGATTTTGTCAACAATAAGAAGAAGACTGGATGGAAACAGTAATTTCAATGGTAATTATACTCCCATGTACTTAAATCAAAGAGGTCAGGATGTGGAAATGCAAAGGGGTACTGCTGTTAAAGAAGTAACTTTTGGCATGACTCAACTTACTCTCAATCCTGATGGGAAGGAAATTGCTTATCTTTTGCTTGAAGAGCATAGTCTTCAGAAAAGCTCCATATTGAATCTCAGAGCAGCTATCTACCAGATTAATGAGGAAGATGAAGAACTCAGAAATCTTAAGGAAAAACTGATTCAAATTCTTGAAGAAAAAGAAGAAAATTTGTTATCCAACTTCTTGAAGATGAATCTGTTCTATCAAAGAATTTAAACAGATAAGTTGTTGCTGCAGATTCTGTACATTTTGTATATATGTTTTTGACATCATTGAATATTAGGAATCTATACTTTATTTCACAAAGTATGAGATTGGGGGAGATTGTTAGATCAGAATTCAATGATCGTCAGGAGCTAGACTCAACTGATCAGGATTGCTGACGTCATCAGGATCAAGATACATATCAGGACTGGGATCAGGATTGATCATCAGGACTGGAAGCTGATCAGGATTCCTACTTCGAGTTATATTTGGAGTCTAGTTAAACATGGAAGTTTATTCTGTCGGTTCCTGGTTTGTAGTATGTAGCTATCAATTATGGATAGGTTTCAATCTTTGTAATTGATTAGGACTTATCATTGATAGAGAAGCTGTGTAGTATATAAACACAGTTTTGGTTTCGATTTATGAAGGGGAACATAATCGAATAGAAGCTCTTAAGAACATAGAATTTCTTGAGAGAATTTTTGTAAGCTAGCAGCTCTCAAGAACATCAGAATTTCTTGAGAGAGTTTGTAACAGTTTTATATCAGATTTAATAAAGCTGTTATCTTTCTTTCATATTTGTGATATATTCATTAAGAAGTCGATTATCTTATACTATTGTATTCAACCCCCCTTCTACAATAGATTATTACTGGGCAACATAGCTTCATTTTAACATAAAGAACGTAGAGTTTCATGTAAGATTTTGGTAGATCGGAAAATTTGTTGAGCTCGCCGGAATTTTGTCGGGATTGAATTTCCGGCTATATTTTTGGTTTGTTTTTGATCGGAATGAATAGCTGAGTTTGTAAGGAATGTTTTGGTATAAAAAGCCCCAATTTTTGATGTGGTTTTGAGTTGCCGGATTCTGGGCAGGTCACCGGATTCTGGGAATTTTCCGGCAAGTTCTTCGCGACCCGGTTTGTTCTTGGCGACCCTTGACCCGATCCATTGACCCGTTTTTTGACCCGGTTTCAATCTTCGAAACCCTAAATTATTTTCAGAAAACTGTTTTTGAATTTTATTTTTAAATTTAATTCGAAAATAGTTTAAATATTTATAAAAATCATATTTTTATTTTAAAAATACATTTTTAAATTCAGAAAATTCTGAAAAATTATATTTATTTATTTAAATTTGAAAATTGATTAAATTTAATTATTTTTAATTAATAATTAATTAATTTAATTAATTGATTAATTCTTTTAATCAGTTAATTCTTAATAATTAATTATTAATTAGATTTAATTGATTAAAATTAAGTTTAATTATTTTGTAGCTTGATTTAATTATTTAAAAATAGTTTGAGTGTTTGAAAAGTGTCAATTAATTTTATTAATTGATTTTAATTGCTTTTAAATACTTATATTGGGATTAAAAATCCGATTTTTGATTTAAAAATTGTTTGTGACTTATTTAGATTCAAATAAGCCTCGAATATTGTTTTAAAAATATTTATAAGTGCTATATGGTTTGTATGAGTTGTGTAATGTGTTTCATAGTCCGTAAATGCCCGTACGAGAGCTAGTGTCTGAGTTTTAAAATACCGTAAATTAGACCGGGCGTCCGATAAGTACCCGGTTACTTGTTTAAATGTGATAATGATTATGATTGTGTGTCGAGGATCGAATGAGGATAGTTAGAGTTGTAGTTATAAGTTGTTTATTATAGAATCAAGTTCCCGAAGCAAGGGTAAGGGCAAAGTAGAGTGAACGAGGTAGAATCCCGTCAGCGACGTAGACCTGGCAAGTATCTGTGCCTTTACTTGTTGATTCAATTGACATTGTTTCCTATGATTACATGTATGTTACCATCGTAACGATTGATATTATTCACTCTTCACCCGTATTGAGCAACTGATGCTATTTCCTTGAATATTCCTAACTTTTGATCTGATCCACAATCGTGTTGGATATCAGAAACCTTCACCTTCAATTCAGTTTATATTGATGATAACCATTGTTGACTTTCTTAAATGAGTACGTTGTACCATTGAAACCATTCCGAATCTATTTCTCGAACTTCATTTGATATTGAATAGTTGAAGCTCTTTTGCAACTATTGCACCCTGTCATTGTGTACTTATCTTGTTATGCATGTTATTGCTTATACTCTGTGATAGAATTGGCATGTTTTAAAATGTGACCAGTAATGGTCGGGCCATATTTATGGTCTTAATAACTTAAGGCCTAGATGGCCATGGATCCTAGTGGAGGACTATGCTATAGGCTAGTTCTGGGTTGATGCGTGACTGATCAGCAGCTCAACCTTTGTATTTGAAAAATGTAGAAGTCCAATTCTAATTCCTCTTTATTCAATAAAGATTGTTAAAAACATATGTTTGACTTGTATATTGTTGATTCAGATAACTGAAATCCTTCCTTTCATTATGGAACTGTGATTGATATATATTATGCTTGCTGAGCACTTGTGGCTCATACTTGTTTTGTTTCTAACCCTATTCCATTGAAGCGAGAGAATGAGCAGACACAACGCTAGTGACAGTTCTCCAGATGCTAGGAGACCACCCCGAGTGATTGTCATTGGACGGGTAGTTGTCTTACTTTGGAAGTTAGACTAGATGTCTAGCTTTGTATATTAAGTTGTGTAATAACTCTGAAAACTGGTTTGTAATAATTATGACTTAGAAGCTTGTTTCCTGCCATAATCTGGATGCGGTCTTGGATAAGGGGCATTTTATGTTATTGTTATATTATGCATGTGCTATATATATAGGTATGTTATGTTTCGTTGGTCGAGTGACTCCCCAGATCTGTGCCCCGGGTCTGGAGGGTGTCACAACTTGTATCGAAAGACAATAATTAATCTATCCTACTCATAATTATCAGATCTAGTCTAAATTCTAGGTGTCTCAATTGATGTCTAAATTCTAGGTGGGAGATCTATATATATAGGAAAAAAAATGGGTTTGGGCTCTTTGACTACAAATCGGATTATAAAAATATTTCCTCAATTCCTTTTTCTTCTCCGATAAGTTTTCCAATTTTTCTCCAATTTCCTTTTGACTTCAAGTATTTCCATCTCTTTGCCTTTTTCACCTTTTTCTGCTTGAAATATGATTTTATTTATTTTCCTACAAAACAAAAGAAAACAATTTATTAAATAATAAAATTATGAAAACATACATAAAATAGGTATTAAAATTGTATTAAATTATGGACCTATCAAATGCCCAAATACCTATCTTTTGCTCGTCCTCGAGAAAAATTAATATATTATAAACTACTATATAATAGATAATACCACTTCCGTAGGTTATCACGGTTCCATTTGGCATATGCAACAAGCCCTTTAAACCCCTAGGCAGCCCTAGTGGACGAGTGAGATCTCGTGAGGGCCTATAGTGAATGTACCCACAAAATCCATCTAGCTCATGTAAAAGATCGCATGGCAATGCAACGCCACACATACAAGTCCTCTCATGCTACATCAACTTAAGAATCAAAAATGACTTTTCAATGTCTTGTCGTGGAAGATGCAAGAATTCACATAGTCTACTCAAAGAAATATGCATAAGTGCTCAAAAGTCCATGTCAAGTGTAAGAATAAGTTGGTAATCATGCTAAGCCCACAAGAGTACACCTTTGAGTTAAAACTTGGAATCTCAAATGTAGAAATAAGAAATAACTCACCTTTCACTCACAAAAGAATATTCACTCAAGAACAAGGGTAAGTGTATCACTCTATTCCAACAAAATCATAAGCATGCTTGACATTTGGTATCAATCTAACTTTAACACAACATACATCAATGATGATAATCAAAAGGTCTTTATTGGGTTGTAACGGGGCTAGGGACAAGGTATGTCAAGTAAGGCCAAATAAGGTGAAGTGTCAAAAGCTAGTAGGCACCATAATAAATCATACACATCACCAAACATCCTCCCAATAACTGAATTTTCTGATTTTCTCTTTTTTTTTCAACAAAAGGCTTGAGTAGTCGAATGAAGAAGGATCACAAAAACATAAGTATTCTCTCATACAATATTTTTTTTCTTTTTGCTTTTTTTTTTAATATTTTTTTTCATATATATATTTTTTCTTTTTTTTCGAGAGCTAAGAGATTGATATAAGCAACCACAATCCTCCTTCAAAAATTTCTTGAACAATGACTATCAAGTAAGCAATCAAACCAAATATTTCCTCAAAAGTAATGAACAAAAGTAAACCCATCTTACACACCTTATTACTCCTTCAAGTTCCTACTAGCCAATGACAATTTGGGATCAAGCTTAAGTAAGGCTAAACAAGAAAAAGGTCCAGGCAAGTAACGTGGTATGTCACCGAAAAAATAGGATTAAGCTCAAGAGGGTAACTAATTGATCATATAAAAATGGTGTGGTAATTTGAAAAATATAGGTTATTCCTAAATGCCTTTATCATCTTACCATCAAATAATGTCATGCATTCAAGAAAGGTCTAAAACAAGTGCTAACAATGCAAACAACATGTGGACACTCAAGCAAACGAATATAAAATGCAAAAGATATGCATATAGGCTCAAAAACTCACTTGGTGGTAAAACATAATCAATCCCAAGAAAAAATCTCTTCAATGCACAAACTTGTACTCAAAGCATGAAAACCAAATCATTTTGCACATATTCATGTCCTCCTAATTACTTGCAACATTCAATAAGTCTACTAGTTTCAACTTGCTAGTGTATGTGTGTGAACAAGAACTTAGCAAATCACTTCTCAATCAAAAGTATCAGAAACACAAGATTACTATAGCATGTAAGGGTGCATCAAGCCACTAGAAATCATTTTACAAGCTAGAATTCTACGATTTACAACTAAAGTTCTTTTTGGAATTTTTTCATTTTTCAATTTTTTTGTTTTTTAATAATACTACTAAACCCCTCCCCCATACCTAAATCATGCATTGTCCTCAATGTATGCAAATGAGAGAAAAATGACAAAGTAAAAGGACGAGAATACCTGATAAGGGAATGACAGAGGAATACAATACCTATAAAACACACAATAAACACACACACACACAAACACACACATTCCCCCATACCTACACTTGACTATGGGAGACACATACAAAACCACTTACTAACCAATACCAGATCGAGGAAAAACTACCTTCTTAACACAATCAACAAGCATGTGCAACTCACCCACAGAAAAGACAATATTATTCACTGGAGAAAGATGATCTTGAACCAGAATAAAACTCATACCACTAACATAATTCATAGACCAATTAGATGCTTCTTTATGTTGTTTAAGTAGATTAATTACTTGAAATTCTTGGTTACGAACTATGTCACTAGAGATAAAAACATGACGAGTTTCATTATTAACTATCAAATACTGATCAAGAGTGGAAAAAGATGGATTAAAATCAAGTGGGGGTGGCTCATCAACAGAAGTCTTAACAACGGACTTAGGATTAAAAGAACTATCCTCAAGGGCAGTTTCATGCTTTGAACAAATAACATTTAATTCATCTAACATCTCATCAGAAGAAAAATTCTTATATAGCTCATGAAATTCTTTATTACTCTCAAACTCTAAAAAAAATATCGTCTTCAAGAAAGGACTCAATTGCAATATCCTCAAGATTCGACCATGAAACAACTTCATCAATTAAATTAACTCCTACATGCGGAATAAACATGACTACTATGTTATCCTAAAAACAATCTAGACCTTGCTCCTAACAACAAGATACTACTAAAAGTAACAGCTCAAAAACCATTCGTCGTGACTGGCTAGACAGGAGGAAGCATTGCCAAGAGGCTAACCACCATTCTAGGCACCAGTCTAAAGGCCAGGTAAGATTTCGCTAGCCTAGACACCACCGAAAAATACTTAGTGATTTGTTCCTCCTAGATTCTCTTCCTAGTTGAGCGCGATATCCTAGGGCTAACGTCTAATTGATTTTATTAAGGAAAAAGGAATGCAAGATGAACAAATTAGTGATTTGTGGGCCAAGGAAAGAGTGATAAAATCCCTCACCTTATCTTGAAATTGGGTGCGCCCTTAAAATGTTGGGTTTCGGGGCAACAAACGCAGCGAAAACAGTCGTAAAAACAATAATAATCCGAAACCCTAACCCTAGGATCCGTGTACAAGACATGGCTGATTATGGAGAAACGAAATCATACCTTAATCGAGCTTATAATATTTAGAAACTTGGAGGTCCTTGTTGTAACCACCACGCAGCCCTTGTTCAAGATCTGCGTCGCCAAAGTAGTCCACACGAACGCTTGATCGTCCAACGATCACGGAGTTGGTACTAGCCAAATAAAACCGCCCTCAAAACCTTCTCTCTCTCTGTTTCTAGCCTCTCTAATATGCAGGGCTGCTAGGGTTTTTTCTGAAAAACGAATTTTCAACTAAACCTAAAACAATACATCATAATGTATTTATTGAAAGAGAATTTTGGGCCTTGCTTAATCTAATTGGGCTTCCAAAACCCAATCTGATTATTAGTATTATTAATTATTATATTCGAATTATTATATAATTAATCAAGTCCTACTTAATTAATCCAATAATTCAATAATAATAATAATTCAATTAAATTCGAAATTTAATTAATGCTCCGTTTAAAACGTTCTTTATGTGTAACCCTTTAGGTTATTATTACGTTGGCAATAATTTTAATATCTCAAAATAAAATTATAAACAATGAGCGGCATCTAGTAATACATCATTGCTACCCAAGTAATAATAATAATTGGTGATCCAATTAAACCTTTCGTGACTAATGTTTCCGTGTAATATAATCCCTTTAACAAAATATTATAGATTAAGCTCGAGGCATGTTATTAGTCATCCTCTTCAACATGTAATCCAGGTTTCCTTGATCAATGAGTAGACTATTAAAACAAATCAATATTTGAGCATGGCCATGCATTTTCATAGTCTCACTCAATCAAGAGGCCAATAATATATCTCCTAATAATAGGAGGGTTAAATCCTATATCTATCATTCATATTTCTCATACGACTCATAATATACCCGATGTCCACTTTTATCATCACCCGATCAAAGGTAACTTTTAATGTAATTCAAAGTATATTAATCCTCGTATAGAAATATAATGATCTCAAGTCTAAGGATCATTACACCATTATCACTGTGAGCTATTCTAATGATTTTATTACCATGTAGAATATCACTGTGGGTCAATCCGGTGCCATGTAGAATATTACATGCACCTATGTTCTTGACTTTAGTATCACTATACCTATGACCAATGAGATGTGGTCATTTAGTCAACGATCATACTAATCTTTATGCATCATAATTGTCCCAATTCATAATGCTTAATTAGGGATATTTTAGGAATATAAACACTATTCTTATAATCTCATTTTTAAGTCACATACTTAAAGATATAGAATACGTGTTCGTTATTCCAAGGACATTTATTACTCTAACATTAATATCGCAGTAAATAAAGACATAATAATTGTTGTCGAATAATCAATAGAACATAATCATTATTAAATAACAAAATAGTGTTTCCCAGAAGTACAATTGTATTGTCTCTAGGGCACTAATACTAACAATCTCCCACTTGCACTAGAGCCAATCACCCATGTATCTAATACCCATGGAACTAGTGTGACAATCGTGCTTCTGCTGCGACAAAGCCTTAGTCAGTGGGTCCGCCAATCACCCATGTATCTATTATTTATTTCTCTAATGAGGTGATATCTCCTAAGTATATGCTTTGCCTTGGAATGGGATCTTGGTTCCTTAGCCTGCGCAATGGCTCCATTATTATCGCAATATAGATCAATTGGGTCTGCGATCGATGGAACCACTCCAAGTCCCGTAATAAAATTCCGAATCTAAACAGCCTCTTTGGCTGCTTCACTGGCCGCAATATACTCAGCTTCCATTGTAGAATCAGCTACTGTTTCTTGCTTTGAACTCTTCTAGCTTACAGCACCTCCATTTAGGCAAAACACAAATCCAGACTGAGACACAGTGTCGTCCTTATCTGTCTGGAAACTAGCATCAGTGTAACCTCTTACAACTAGTTTCTCATCTCCTCCATATATCAAGAAAGAATCTTTAGTCCTCTTAAGGTACTTAAGAATGTTCTTGACAGCTGTCCAGTGACTTTCACCTGGATTAGACTGGTATCTACTCGTCATGCTCAAAGCATACGAGACATCGGGACGAGTACATATCATTGCATACATTATAGAACCAATTGCCGAAGCATATGGTACTTTATTCATACGGTCCTTCTCATCTGATGATTTAGGACAATTTTCTTTTGAGATCGTTATCCCATGAGACATTGGGACATAGCCCCTTTTAGCCTCTTGCATCCCGAAACGATGCAATATCTTGTCAATGTATGTACTCTGACTTAAGCCGATCATTCTTCTGGGTCTATCTCTATAGATCCTGATCCCTAATATGTAGGATGCATCGCCTAAGTCTTTCATCGAGAAATTATTTCCCAACCAAGTCTTCACAGCCTGTAGAGAAGTAATGTCATTCCCTATTAGCAATATGTCATCTACATATAATACTAGGAATGCCACATGGCTCCCACTAGCCTTCTTGTAAACACACGGTTCATCCTCATTTTGTATGAAACCAAACTCTTTGACTGTTTCATCAAAACGAATGTTCCATCTCCTCGAGGCCTGCTTCAACCCATAAATGGATCGTAGTAACTTACAGACCATCCTAGCAAATTTTGGATCGACAAAACCCTCAGGTTGTGTCATGTACACATCCTTTTCTAAGCTCCCATTTAAGAAAGCAGTCTTGACATCCATTTGCCAGATTTCATAGTCATAATAAGCTGATATTGCAAGCAAAATCCTGATGGATTTGACCATAGCCACCGGTGAGAAAGTTTCATCATAGTCAATACTGTAATATCCGTGAATTTTATTATTTGATTAAATGATATATTTAATCTAAAATATTTATGTTGGAATATTGGAATATTATTATATGATATTTAGTGTGTGATTATGTGCTAAATGGTGAGTCGGAAGCCCCTTTCAAAAATTTCGTCATTTGGAATTTTCTTCAAATTTGAGCCGTTTTGATAATTCAAGAGCCCCGTTGAAATTTCGTACATTCATGTTTAATTCTTCGTCTTTCGTATTCGAATCGTTATCGAAAGGATTATGGGATTCTATTTAACCCTACCTATTTGATTCTGCAAATTAATTTCAATTTTTGATCCGAAAAAGGAAAAATCGTTCCGAACCCTAATTGCTTAAGGGGACGGATTTATCGTTCTATATCAATATTGAAGTTGTTATAGCCCTAGTATTCTTGAGCATTAGTTATATAATGATATATATCAATTTGGATAATCATCAACCTTTTTAACCCCTTATTTTTAGTAAAACGTGTTTTTGACCTAATTAGGGTTTTTAAACGATCTAATGAATCAATATCGATCCAAAAATGTTATTTGGGGTATTATTTTTCCAGAAATATAAAAAGACCAATCAGACTTCATAACCCTAGCAATTCTTCAGAAATTACTCAAAAATATTCGAAATTCCCAAAAATTATTTTGTGTTCTTGATCTTCAATCAATTCGTTCTAAGGGTTATTGAAGTCCAAATTTGAAGTTCTTATACTCAAATCGAAGCCCCAAAAATCTAGTTTCAGAATCTTCCAACCTCATCATCATCTGGTAAGTATTCGATTTTATATTGATTTTACAAGTTTCGAATTAAAATTAGGGTTCTTAATTAATTTGGGGATTTTCATTCTGTTGATTCTCCGTTCAATTGGTTGCTTCTAACATGTTCCTAGGGTTCTAATTAGTAAGAATCCATGCTTTAATTTCATGTTTAAGTTCAATTTAGTCGGGTTTGATTTTCGGGTTTTGACCCGATTTCTTCTTTCGATTCGTACGTTCTTGATATTGATCTGACATTGTTTTTGATAAAGGGCTTTGATTGTATGAGTTATAAGCTTTATTTTGGTATATTAATCTTTGAGTTTCATGTAGGATTTAAGTAGATCGGGTTTCCGGCCGAGGTCGTCGCCGGCGAGTTCTTTGAATGAATTCTGGGCACGATTCCGGCATGGGACAGATGTGTGTGTATGTGGGTTGTGTTTGTCTTGCAAAAGCGAACAAAAGCCCTATGGTTTGGTTTTGTTTTGATCGGAAACGGCGAAGTCCGGCCACCGGACGCCGGCCGGATTCTGGAAAACCCAGATTCCGGCGGGTTGTTCTTGGTGACCCGGATTCGTTCTTCCCGACCCGTTTACCCGATTTTTCGACCCGGTTTCAATCTTCAAAACCCTAATTCATTTTCAGAAAACTGTTTTTGAATTTTATTTTTAAATTTAATTCGAAAATAGTTTAAAAACTTTAAAAATTCATATTTTTATTTTAAAATTTTATTTTAATATCAGAAAAATTCTGATAAATTATATTTATTATTTTAAATCCGAAAATTGATTAAACTTAATTATTTTAATTATTTTTAATTAATAATTAATTTATTAATTAATTGGTTAATTCTTTTAATCAATTAATTCTTAAAAATTAATTATTAATTAGATTTAATTAATTAAAAATTCAGTTTAATTATTTTCAAGCCTATTTATTTATTTAAAAATAGTTTGAGCATTTAAAGAGTGTCAATTAATTTTATTAATTGATTTATTTTCATTTAAATGTTTATATTGGATTTAAAAATCCGATTTTTGATTTAAAAATTAGTAATGACTTATTAAAAATTCAAATGAGTTTCAGACGATGTTTTAAAAATATTTATAAGTGCAATATGGTTCATATTAATTGTGTGTTGTGTTTTATAGTCTGTATATGCCCGTGCTAGGGCAAATATCTGAGTTTTAAATATCGTAAATTATACCGGACGTCCGATACGTACCCGGTTACTTGTTTAAATGTGATTATTGATTGAATAAGTGTCGAGAGTAGAACGAGAATAGTTAGACTTATTGTAATGAGTTGTTTAATTATAGAATCGAGTTCCCGGAGCAAGGGAAAGGGGAAAGTAGAGTGAGCAGAGTCGATCCGACAACAGCTTAGACCAGGCAAGTATCTGTGCCTTTACTTGTGATAAAAATTATTATTGTCTTGATTACTTGAATACCGTTATCCCCAGAACAATTCAAATTATCCATCTTTTAACCGCATTTGGACAACTGATTCCATTTCCTTAGAAATTCTTGATTCTTTGATTTGATCTGCATCGGAAACCCTTATTTCCAATTTACTTGATTATTGTTTACCACCTATTGTTGCTATTTATCATCCTTTGATTATCATTGACAACCTTTGATTATTTGACTTCCATCTTGACTACCAATTACGGTTATTGATTAACGATTACCAATATTGATTACCTTATTGAATGAGTACACTGTACCATTGAAACTACTCCATGATCCTTTCTCGATCTTCGTTGATACTGAACAGTTGAAGCTCTTTTGCAATTACTATACATTCAGTTTATCTTATTGAGCATGTTATTGTTTATACCCTATTATAGAATTGGCATGTGTTTTTAAAAATGGACCAGTAATTGGTCGGAATAACTTAAGGCCCAGATTGGCCTGGGATCCAGTAGAGGACTATGACATGAGCTAGTCCGGGGTTGATGCGTGGCTGGCCAGCAGCACAACCTTTGATTTGAATAAAATGTATAAGCCAAATTCTAATCCTTTACTTCAATCATTATTGATACAAAGCATGTGTTAGCTAAATATTGTTGATTCTGATATCTTAAATTCATATCCTTACAACTGTGATAGAAATGATTCGTTGATGTTTGCTGAGCAATTTTGGCTCACTCTTGCTTGTTGTTTTCTAACCCTATTCCAGTGAAGCGAGAGTATGAGTTGGCATAGCGTGACCGATAGTTCACCAGCAGTCAGGAGAGCCCCTCGAGTCACTGTTATTGGCAGGGTAGTTGTTGTTTTGCTTTTCTAGATTTAATGTCTAGATTTGAACTTTAGTTGTGATGTAATAACTCTGATAAAACTGGTTTTTAATAATAAAAGATTGTAGTAGCTTGTGTTCATTGCCATAATCTGGATGCGGTCTTGGTCAAGGGGTAATTGTGTCTTTATATATATTATGCATGTGTTAAATAGTATTCCGTTGGTCGGATGACTCCTCAAATCTGTACCCCGGGTTTGGAGGGCGTTACAAATACCATGAATTTGCTTGAAACCTTTCGCCACTAGTCTAGCTTTGTAGGTCTGTAAATTACCATCCATGTCAGTTTTCTTCTTGAAAACCCACTTGCACTCGATGGGTTTTACCCCTTCAGGTGGTTCAACCAAAGTCCATACTTTGTTTTCATACATGGAATCCATCTCAGATTTCATGGCCTCCAGCCATCTTTCAGAATCTGGACTATTCATAGCATCTTTGTAGGTAAGAGGCTCATCATTATCTACAAGCATTACATCACCATTTTGAGTCAGCAGAAATCCATAATATCTCTCTGGCTCATGACGAATCCTACTAGATCTACGAACGACCTGTGTTTCTTGAGCAATGTTGTCCTCAACATTTTCAGTCACATTATGCGCATGTTCCAACTCTGGTTCAACATTAATTTGTGGTTCTCGATCCTCATCGAGATCTATTGTCCTCCCACTATTTTTCTTAGAAAGTAATTCTCTTTCAAGAAACACAGCTGTTCGAGCAACAAACACTTTGTTCTCTGAAGGATTATAGAAGTAATACCCTTTGGTTTCATTTGGATATCCTACAAAATTACATTTATCTGATTTTGGTCCTAGCTTGTCTGAGGTTAAACATTTCACAAACGCTTCGCATCCCCAAATTTTCATAAATGACACGCTATGACGTTTTTCAGTCCATATCTCATATGGTGTCTTTTGAACCGTTTTTGAAGGAACTCGGTTTAGTGTTTGTGCAGCCGTCTCTAGGGCATATGTAATAACCCGAATTTTTGGTAAAATTTAAAACTTTTCTTATTATGATTAAGTGCATCAGTGAATAGTGAATTTGGTAGATGAATAGTGATTTTGAGGGTTAAGAAAATTTTTCATGCCACCTATGTACGAGACGTAGTGTGGATATTCCCAAGTCATATTAGTGATCTACGGAGTAAATAAGTGAATGCAAAGACGATCGGAATTCAGAAATTCCAAATTTTATTTTGGTATAGTATTTGACCGGGCAGCGAATTATATATTATTATATTCAAGAAATGAGATATTAAAATTGAGGATTGGAGGATTTAATATTTTGGAATTTTATTATTTTATTAAAGTCGATTTAAGGATTCGATTGTTGAGGTGAATAGTTACTATTCACTGCGAAAATCGCGTAGAGTTTTATTCGCTCTTTTTAGGAAACATTTCGAATCATTTTAAGAGGATCAAGGCAACATTTACAGGATTAAATATAGACATGTAAGTAACATGTAACAAGATTAATTCGAGGAATGCAACATTTGGATCATACATGTGAAAGGAAAGCGAACCAGTAAAGATACTTTATCAAAGCCAACGCATGTTGGACAAGTGTCAAGAGATGAAGACAACTAGGTGATGACTCACCACTTTCTAATACAAAATATCAGCATTATCATTATTGTTAACCAAGAAAAGAAAAAGAAGAGGAAGAACTCTCCCCCCCCCCCCCCGCCATTTTCGGCTCAGCTTGTGCAAGGAGGAAAGACAAATCCATAACTCCATTTCTATCCATCCATAAATCCCCAAAGTTTCACCATAGCTTCTCCACTCCATGGGTAACATTCACCCAAAATTTCATGGCCAACAAAGGAGTATAGCCTAGTCAAATCCCTTCCCCAAGTCGGAGAACAGAAACTGTCCTGCCTCTTCCAGTTTCGACCACTCACCTTAGAAAGCCAATAAGTCGAGCTTCAAGCATCCCCTGGTGATGATATAGGACTCAAAAGAAATCCCTTGAAGATTAGAAGGTGTGGTAAAAAGTTGAGAACCAAACTCTTGTTTTTCGATTTTATATGGATTTTACAAAGTGATGATGAATAGTAACTTTTCATGATTCTTGATTTTGTTTCTTAAGGATTAAGCTTGATAAGGTTTGTTCAAAGCTCAAGGAAGGATTATAAACCATTGTTAGTGTATATGAAGCATCAAGGAAGGTATATAAACCTCTGCCCTTTTTGTTTATATGAGTTTTTGAAGTGGTTTTGATGTTCATGTAAAGTTAAGATCATGATTAAGTGATTTAGTGATTGTTTGGATTTGTTTAAATGTGTAAAATGATGGATGTTGGATTTGAGCCTCACCACTGATCTTAGAGGTGTAGGATGGTTGTTTGTTGAGATTGTGGATATATGGTATGCCCGGTGTGGCTTGGTTATGATGTGACAAAATTGGATTATTCGATTTTAAGCCGTCGTAATGCCCGATTTTCGGTAACTCTATAAACTGCCTAGAATCCGAAAACTTAACTGCCTCTTTTGGTTCAATGATGAACATGAGTGTGTATAGCCTTGTTTCTAGTTTACGTGAGCGCAAGAATCATGTTAATCCGATTTACGGTGTAAGAGAAAAGTGAGTTTTAGTAAACGCCGTTCGGAGGAACAACCCCTCTCTGGTCAGTCACTTTGAGGCTATATTTGGACCACTTAGAAGGCATATTAATATGTGAAACTTTGAAGAATAATACTAGAGACAGTTAGGAAGGCTCACGAAAACGATTCGGATTAAAAGGATTATTTTTCGATTTTATAAAAATGTTTTAGCCGAGGTCGCGCAAGTGAAAACCACTAAGAACATGACTTAGAAACCAATGTTGTAAATGGTTAAGTATAACTTGTATTCGAGGATCGATTTCGGACTAAACCTATGACTTAAGTAATTGTCGATTAACATGGACTTAGTATGAGCCTATGACGAGCTAGTAATGCCTTGGTTGTGTTTCTCTTACGTGTTTAAGCATTGAGTACAAGTGGATTATCCAGGGGATTAATCATACGTTTTCTTTGACTTTGTCTAGATTGTCCGGCATCGTCGCGAACCCCTATCACTTCTCGAGCATCAGGCAAGTTTACTAAACCTTACTCTATCATTCAGAGTATGTATATTTTCCAATGTTCAATACTTGTGTATTCCCAATTTATATACCAAATCTTTGTTGCAAGTATTGTGGCAAGTTTTCTAAATATATACCTTGAAGTATTGATTATATATTACTGCTTTTGCCATGTGTGGAGTTATACAGTTTTGCGATACATGTTATATATTGTATAAAATAGGGTTTGATTTTGGTTTACATATGAGCTTTGAGATAAAGTAGTTATAAACCGGTGTACCTTGTAGCTCTAGAGATAAGAGCATACTTCTTGTTTTCGACTCTAGACCGGGAGTCAGTATTTTGAGATATAGAGATAGCCGTGGAAACCCGGAGGGATTCCAGCGGAAGTGTACTAATTATTTTGAGGACTGCTATTATTAAACATTAATTATATTTCTAGAAAGTATTAATTACCTGGAAATGATTTGAGTAATGTTATTTGAATATTACCTCATTCGAATGTTATTACCTGGAAATGATTTGGTAATTGGCTTATAAGCTAGATATGGGATATCAGTTATAAGCCAGGTTTTTATAAATGCCCTAGGTAAAGGGCGTATGATTTTATTCTTTAGACCGGAAGTAGATATATTTTCGGTATATTTTAAATGATTATTTTTCCGATAAAGATATCGGGTACCTGTTATTCGAGGGTTAATTATGTAGTTAAAGAATATCATTTATATTCATTTGAGGATTTTTGACTTAGAGAATATTATTTATATTCATTTGAGGATTATTGACTTTATGAATATTATTGTAAATATAATTTAGGAATATTCATTCGAGGATTAATTATTTATTTAATGAATATTATGTTGAATATTCATTTAAGGATTATTTAATTAATGAATATTATTTTTGAATATTCATTTAATGATTATCTATTTAAGGATTATTTATTTAAGGACTATTTACCTAATGAATATTACTTTTGAATATTCATTTGGGTTTTATTTATTTGATGAATATTATTTTCAAATATTCAATGGAGATTATTATTTAATGAATATTATTTTGAATATTCATTCAAGGTTTATATTATTTTGAATTATTCATTCGAGGTTTATTAGTTAATGAATATTATGTAGAATATTCATTTAATCCTTATTTATTTAATGGATATTATTTCTAAATATTCATTCAAGGTTTATTTACTTAATGAATATTATTTTCGAATATTCATTTGAGGGTTTACTTATTTAATAAATTTTATTAATTGTTTTAAATCAAAAGAGGTTCCCAAACCAATGTTTTCCATTTAAGTCCGTCTTTTAAGAGGATTTAAATGCTCGCTCAACTATCAAAAATATGGGAAACCTGAATTAAGTAACTCCTATTCATTTTAAACTCTCAACTCAAAACTGTCAGGGGACAGATATTTTCTCGAAGCAATTTAGTTGCTGCAAGTCAAATGTTGTGTACCACCTCAACGCTCGAGGGGTAAATTTCTGGAACAAGTCGATATCCATTAACAAGCATCGCTTGGGAAATATTGGAGAATCTTCCTTTCCAACCTAGATATAGCTACTGAGTGGAGTCGTATCAACAAGTATTACACTTGGGGAAAGGAAGACGATCTTTACGTTTTAGAGTCATGGATTTCATCTGAACTAGGAGCATGTGTAAGAGGTCGAGTCGCGCCGATCCATCACTTTATTGCCCCAAATGGGCCGGGAGATCCAGAAAGGCGGTAGACAATGTCAGGCTGTCGTGATACTTCCATCTACATGTAGAAAACATATATTTTGTTGTACAACCTGCTACTGATCATAGTAAGGTTGGTACGACGGGCGCGGAGAAGGCTCCAGTATTGGTTCATCATCCATTTTGGATAATTCTGCAACATGTACTGAAAGGGACCACGGATGACTCCATTGGTACAGGTTTACCGATCATGTTAGCAGAGGGATTCTGCAGCATGTATTGAAAGGGACCAAGGATGACACCGTGGTACAGGTTTACCGGTCATGTTGGCAGGGGTCGAAAAGTGTTCAAAATAAAGTTACAATAATTCCTTGCAACTTCATCTGTTATGAGTTATGACTCTGATAATATATGCATAACGGGTTTTGGATTACGGAGATATTATATTAATTTTCCTCGTAACTTCATCTTTTATATCATTTGACTCTGTGGATACCTTACATAACATGAGTTATGGTAAGGGAGTTGTTTATACTGAATCACCTTATAACTTCATCTTTTAAGTTATATGTTGATATTCTGCTTATATAGCAGATATTTTTCGGAAAGGTTATATTTGGTTTACTTTGAAACCTCATCTTTTATACTAGAAATTTGTTCATAATATAGCAAAAGTTTGCAGAAATATTATGAAATGATATTTGAAATACAATAATGGTACTGTTTTTGGGAATACATTCTGATAAGGAAATAATTTCAGTATCGAGATATTTTGACAAACTATTGTCTTATACCCGCTTTATTCTGGGTTGAGTTAAAGGCAGAATTATGCCATACTTTTATTACCTTGCTGAGCTATCGCTCACTCTTGCTATTGTTTTATATATATTATATACCAACGAAGCAGGATGCCAATGGGTCGGCACATACCCCGCAAGGCGTTTCCATAAACAGTTTCTAGCAGTGATCCCGAAGAGTAGTACGAACCAATCGAATCAGGCTACAGCTTTTGGTATTCAACTTATGTATAGATATGAATGGTATGAGAGGATTGTGAGCATCAGAAGACTAAGTTGGTAATGTAACATTACTTAGAAATTGTATCAGTGACAAATTCAAAAGACATTTGGGTATTGTAATAAAAATTATTTATTCCGCAGTTGTTGTATTGTGTCGTTTCTGAGACTCTAACCTGTGTGTGTGTGTGTGTGTGTGTGTGTGTGAGACCTATGTTGTGGGGTCATGAGCAGGTGAATTATGAAGGGTGTGAGTAATACAGGTAAGGTAAGGAGTACATGGATCGTGACTACCCTAAATCCCTGACCCCGGATTTGGGGCTGTTACAGAAATGGTATCAAAGAGTTAGGTTACAGTCCTCAGAAACGATAGGAGATCGAGTCTTACAATACCCTTAATAAGGATAAGAACATCTAGAGCTCAAATTGAGTTCATAGTCGGGTTAGAGGACATGACCCTGACTGTTTAAGATGAAGCCCGAGAGGGGACTTCTTCTGGGAAACCGTACTTAGGACTTCGTGATTAGTCACCTCGAGTCGTATGAGTTATAGATTGATGGGATTCTGAGATACCAGACCCCGAGGCCTTCGAGTAGGCAATTGATGATGCGTTTCTTGAAATGGACGGAGACCCGATAAAGGAAGATCCATAGGAGGATCTAGAGGAAGACCCCATAGTGGGTCAAGGAAAGAATCTTGTAGAGACGTGTTGATTGATAAAGATGTAGTATGTTACTTGAGGTCGTACAATAGGATCGGACGAACCTTCAAGGGATAAATAAGTGATGAGACGAGGGTTTAAGGATCGTTTATGATTCATCAAGAGATATGACAAAGAAAATGGAGTAGATTCTCCAAAGCAGAAGAGGTAGAGGTAGTATAGCCAGAATCAGTGGATTGATTCGACTTGAACGAAACCTGTTACTCGTAGTCGGTTATAGTTGCCCATAAGGAGGCGGCATACGTAAGAACCAAGATGTTCAGATTTTCACGAACGATTAAGGGTACTTAGTTGCCTAGAATAGTGAAAGGAATTGCTTTGGCTATGAGGTTTCAATCCCCCACGACCAGCGATTCCACTAGAAATATTGTCTATTACATCATTGAGGGATTTTATTATCTCAAGGAGAATTTTGGGTATATGTACCATGCAAATGTTATTGTAAGACAAGCACGCTAAGACAGAATCGAGGACGAGATTTACCACCCTCAGGAAACCAGGAAGGAATTATGAGGATAGAACAGAAAGGTCGGAAATCAGACCCGAGCATTACTAGTAGGTAAATAGATTGATCAAATTTCCCAGATTTGGAGAGAAATTCAGCAAAATTTGGCAAACCTTGTCTTTCTGATTACTAGAGGATGTCACCAAAGAGAGTGGAAATTAGAGCGAACCCTGTGGATTGGATAAGATAGCTGTTATATGGGTTGGTGGACAGACCCTGATTGCTACAATTGATTGTAGAGATAAAATGATGAAGTTGAGATTGGACGGTAAAGGCGAAATATATTTAAGGACCAAGACGGACTGAGAAATTCCGGGATTGACTTAAATGAAAAGGCTATTGTGCCAAAAGTGTTAAGCTTATGTAGCACACGGGATTGAAATGGGAGAAGGAATATTGGGTATAAGGATGATTGAAATAGAGACCAGATTTAAGCTTGTAGTTTCTAACGAGCTTCCGAAATACCGCCCAGTCGACATGTGGAATTGTCATTGCTATGGGCGACAACGGTATCAAAGTCTTCTTATATAACAGAACGCTTACTTGAGATGTTTGCGCCTAGTCGAATGGAACTCCCTGCGATTGCAATTGTGATGGTTGAATTCTTAGCGACTATTATAAGTCGGCAATTACGTAAGTATCGAACACCTTAGGGTGCGTGGAAAAGAAAAGCTTTGGAATAGAACGATTATCCATCAGAGGAGCCGACATAAAAGGCATCCGTAGAGACCTTGGTAGTACCCTCCCCATTTGCAAATTATGTGGGATATTTCCCCAATCTATGATCTATCTTGACCTCTTTTCAAGAAAGAATTCTGATAAAGGGTATATTCCCTCTTCGAAGTTATTTTATAACACTTGTGTTAAATCATAATTAATTTCAATTATGTTAGAGGCTGTCACGATGCCTACTTTCAGGTTTTCGAAGCCCTGTCAAATGATGTTATTTAAGCTTTCACTTTTCTTCAAATAATGAATGACCCTATGGTGATACCTCACCACTTGTTTGTTAAGTACCAGTATCTTTTTGGTTATTCTTTTCTTTGGAAAACCGCACCTTTGGAATCTGTTCAATTTTAATCCAAGGTGTTCCTTTGAGAAATATTGTCGAAAGACGATAATCATTAAATTGATCTCGAATTGCTTTCATACTTCTCAACTTCCACTGAGACGAACAACCCTATACTTATAGGGGCTACAAGGACTATCTGTCTATGTGATAGAAGTCTGATGGGACGCCATCACTTGTGAGTTGTGAAATACAAGAAGGCTAATTACCTTTAGTAATGTCTCAATCGAGGCACACAACATTGAGTTCTTATGATCATGTTGATCTCTCGGTAAATTCTCTTACCTCCAATAAGGTTGCCTTAAAACTCATAACCTTATGATCACCAGTGTGTGACGTTTTCCTTAATATAGGAGCTATCTTTTCAAAGCTCCATGATTCTTGTTATCTTTATTGAATTTCAAGGGGAGGCCAACCAGGTCAAATAAGTCAAAATTCGCTGATAGGAATTAGATTCGCAACGAAATCGCCTATGACAGGAGCGAATCCCTAAGACGAATAGAATGTTAGTGACATATCAATGAATTGGTTTATTCTCCCAAGGATATTATGATAATGGAAAGCGGGTCAATCGATATATGTGAAAGGAATAGCGATGTGTCGTGTACTCCAGTGACAACGGTGTTAGATAGATGCCCTATAGTGGAATTGAGATTTTGGAGGAGTTGTTTACAAATGGACACTACCTATGGGTTAACAAGATAAGTGCTGGCGATGGAGTCAGAGGGAGATGGTATTGTGACTTGGGAGAAGTGATATTATAATAAGGATGGGTTGGTTGACACCCAATGGAGCCCAGACTGATTGAAAGAGAGAGAGAGTAATAAATAAAGGATGGAGACAGATTCAGAGGTTCTTGAATATAGTTCAGACTTAGAAACTATTACGCCAGAGATACGAGGCTTAATTAGCTCTTATGGTTGACGCCAAGAAAAGAGATACCAAGTATAAAGGAAACTACAATGGTTTTGGGAGATTGTACAAGGTTTTAATGAGCTACCAGATATCGATTTGGATGACATGAGAATGAATACCGAGTATTCAGAGTATAGTGGGAATGAAAGAGTTAGCGACTCAGTTACAAGAATTGCTAGGCAAGTATATGATAAGACCCAGTGTACCACCGTGGAGAGCCCGGTGTTGTTGTAAGAGAGAAAAATGTTAGCACGAGATTATGCATCGAACCTCGAGAGTTGAATGAGTTCGACATGGAGAATGGGTACCCTTGTAAATGATTGTTTGACCAGCTGAAAGACGCTGTGTATTTCCAAATTTATTTAAGAACTGGGTATCACCAGTTGGAAGTTAAATCCAAGGATATACCCAAGACTGCGATTCGTACTAGGAATAGGCACTTCGAGTTTTCAGCAAGATTATTTTGGGTTGACTAATGCACCCACAAATTTTTATGGAATGTAATGAATTGGCTTTGAGTTACCCGTGATAATAGATAACATGGGATGGATAAATGGCTAGAATTGACCTAGGATTATGACTGTGAGATACACCACCATCCGGAGAAGGCCAATGTGGTGGCCGATACCCTTAATTAAAATAAGACAGAGATGGATTCTGAATGATCGGGAGTTAAAGGATGAGATTTTACACAAAACCCAAGTTAGTCCAACAGACTAGAAAGACAAAAGATTTCACCAACAAGCGGCTAGTGACAACCAAGACAGACAGAGAAAGCATGCGGACTAAGCCCGCGAGTATAGAGATAGTACTGCTATTGATAAGCTAAATGGCAAGTTGATGAATGACAAGAAAGTTTAGGTTGGTGTACTTTCTGTACAAACAAGATAGAGAATATGAGGTTAGAGATTCGTGATGCTAAAAGATATCCTCGTGGAAGGAATTAATGAGATTTGGAAAGAAAGGGAAGTTAAGCCCGAGATTCATTGGGCCATCTGAGATTTTAAGACGCGTCAGGAAGGTGGCCTACGAGCCAGCCTTACCCCCCCCCCCCCCCAAACTTGTAGAATGGTCATAACGGGGTTCATGTGTCAATGCCATGTCAGTATACTATAGATGCCCGACATATGTAGAGTACGAGCAGGTAGATATACAACCTGGTCTGACTTACAAAGGACAACCCGTGGAAATCACGGATAGAAAAGAACAAGTGCTAAGAGACGAGGTTGCCAGGCTAGTGAGAGGTTTGTGGAAAATCAAGAAGTGGAAGAATCCACTTGGGAGTTAGAAAGTGCAATGGAAGAGAAGTACCCCCAATTATTCCTAAGCTGATTCCGGGACGGAATCCTTTTAAGGAGGGGAGACTGTAATAACCCGAATTTTTGGTAAAATTTAAAACTTTTCTTATTATGATTAAGTGCATCAGTGAATAGTGAATTTGGTAGATGAATAGTGATTTTGAGGGTTAAGAAAATTTTTCATGCCACCTATGTACGAGACGTAGTGTGGATATTCCAAAGTCATATTAGTGATCTACGGAGTAAATAAGTGAATGCAAAGACGATCGAAATTCAGAAATTCCAAATTTTATTTTGGTATAGTATTTGACCGGGCAGCGAATTATATATTATTATATTCAAGAAATGAGATATTAAAATTGAGGATTGGAGGATTTAATATTTTGGAATTTTATTATTTTATTAAAGTCGATTTAAGGATTCGATTGTTGAGGTGAATAGTTACTATTTACTGCGAAAATCGCGTAGAGTTTTATTCGCTCTTTTTAGGAAATATTTCGAATCGTTTTAAGAGGATCAAGGCAACATTTACAGGATTAAATATAGACATGGAAGTAACATGTAACAAGATTAATTCGAGGAATGCAACATTTGGATCATACATGTGACAGGAAAGCGAACCAGTAAAGCTACTTTATCAAAGCCAACGCATGTTGGACAAGTGTCAAGAGATGAAGACAACTAGGTGATGACTCACCACTTTCTAATACAAAATATCAGCATTATCATTATTGTTAACCAAGAAAAGAAAAAGAAGAGGAAGAACTCTCCCCCCCCCCCCAATTTTCGGCTCAGCTTGTGCAAGGAGGAAAGAAAATTCCATAACTCCATTTCTATCCATCCATAAATCACCGAATTTTAACCATAGCTTCTACACTCCATGGGTAACATTCACTCAAAATTGCATGGCCAACAAAGAAGTGTAGCCTAGTCAAATCCCTTCCCCAAGTCGGAGAACAGAAACTGTCCTGCCTCTTCCAGTTTCGACCACTCACCTTAGAAAGCCAATAAGTCGAGCTTCAAGCATCCCCTGGTGATGATATAGGACTCAAAAGAACGCCCTTGAAGAGTAGAAGGTGTGGTAAAACGTTGAGAACCAAACTCTTGGTTTTCGATTTTATATGGATTTTACAAAGTGATGATGAATAGTAACTTTTCATGATTCTTGATTTTGTTTCTTAAGGATTAAGATTGATAAGGTTTGTTCAAAGCTCAAGGAAGGATTATAAACCATTGTTAGTGTATATGAAGCATCAAGGAAGGTATATAAACCTCTGCCCTTTTTGTTTATATGAGTTTTTGAAGTGGTTTTGATGTTCATGTAAAGTTAAGATCATGATTAAGTGATTTAGTGATTGTTTGGATTTGTTTAAATGTGTAAAATGATGGGTTTTGGATTTGAGCCTCACCACTGATCTTAGAGGTGTAGGATGGTTGTTTGTTGAGATTGTGGATGTATGGTATGCCCGGTGTGGCTTGGTTATGATGTGACAAAATTGGATTATTCGATTTTAAGCCGTCGTAATGCCCGATTTTCGGTAACTCTATAAACTGCCTAGAATCCGAAAGCTTAACTGCCTCTTTTGGTTCAATGATGAACATGAGTGTGTAGAGCCTTGTTTCTAGTTTACGTGAGCGCAAGAATCATGTTAATCCGATTTACGGTGTAAGAGAAAAGTGAGTTTTAGTAAACGCCGTTCGGAGGAACAACCCCTCTCTGGTCAGTCACTTTGAGGCTATATTTGGACCACTTAGAAGGCATATTAATATGTGAACCTTTGAGGAATAATACTAGAGACAGTTAGGAAGGCTCACGAAAACGATTCGGATTAAAAAGATTATTTTTCGATTTTATAAAAATGTTTTAGCCGAGGTCGCGCAAGTGAAAACCACTAAGAACATGACTTAGAAACCAATGTTGTAAATGGTTAAGTATAACTTGTATTCGAGGATCGATTTCGGACTAAACCTACAACTTAAGTAATTGTCGATTAACATGGACTTAGTATGAGCCTATGACGAGCTAGTAATGCCTTGGTTGTGTTTCGCTTACGTGTTTAAGCATTGAGTACAAGTGGATTATCCAGGGGATTAATCATACGTTTTCTTTGACTTTGTCTAGATTGTCCGGCATCGTCGCGAACCCCTATCACTTCTCGAGCATCAGGCAAGTTTACTAAACCTTACTCTATCATTCAGAGTATGTATATTTGCCAATGTTCAATACTTGTGTATTCCCAATTTATATACCAAATCTTTGTTGCAAGTATTGTGGCAAGTTTTCTAAATCTATACCTTGAAGTATTGATTATATATTACTGCTTTTGCCATGTGTGGAGTTACACAGTTTTGTGATACATGTTATATATTGTATAAAATAGGGTTTGATTTTGGTTTACATATGAGCTTTGAGATAAAGTAGTTATAAACCGGTGTACCTTGTAGCTCTAGAGATAAGAGCATACTTCTTGTTTTCGACTCTAGACCGGGAGTCAGTATTTTGAGATATAGAGATAGCCGTGGAAACCCGGAGGGATTCCAGCGGAAGTGTACTAATTATTTTGAGGACTGCTATTATTAAACATTAATTATATTTCTAGAAAGTATTAATTACCTGGAAATGATTTGAGGAATGTTATTTGAATATTACCTCATTCGAATGTTATTACTTGGAAATGATTTGTTAATTGGCTTATAAGCTAGATATGGGATATCAGTTATAAGCCAGGTTTTTATAAATGCCCTAGGTAAAGGGCGTATGATTTTATTCTTTAGACCGGAAGTAGATATATTTTCGGTATATTTTAAATGATTATTTTTCCGATAAAGATATCGGGTAACTGTTATTCGAGGGTTAATTATGTAGTTAAAGATTATCATTTATATTCATTTGAGGATTTTTGACTTAGAGAATATTATTTATATTCATTTGAGGATTATTGACTTTAAGAATATTATTGTAAATATAATTTAGGAATATTCATTCGAGGATTAATTATTTATTTAATGAATATTATGTTGAATATTCATTTAAGGATTATTTAATTAATGAATATTATTTTTGAATATTCATTTAATGATTATCTATTTAAGGATTATTTATTTAAGGACTATTTACCTAATGAATATTACTTTTGAATATTCATTTGGGTTTTATTTATTTGATGAATATTATTTTCAAATATTCAATGGAGATTATTATTTAATGAATATTATTTTGAATATTCATTCAAGGTTTATATTATTTTGAATTATTCATTCGAGGTTTATTAGTTAATGAATATTATGTAGAATATTCATTTAATCCTTATTTATTTAATGGATATTATTTCTAAATATTCATTCAAGGTTTATTTACTTAATGAATATTATTTTCGAATATTCATTTGAGGGTTTACTTATTTAATAAATTTTATTAATTGTTTTAAATCAAAAGAGGTTCCCAAACCAATGTTTTCCATTTAAGTCCGTCTTTTAAGAGGATTTAAATGCTCGCTCAACTATCAAAAATATGGGAAACCTGAATTAAGTAACTCCTATTCATTTTAAAATCTCAACTCAAAACTGTCAGGGAACAGATATTTTCTCGAAGCAATTTAGTTGCTGCAAGTCAAATATTGTGTACCACCTCAACGCTCGAGGGGTAAATTTCTGGAACAAGTCGATATCCATTAACAAGCATCGCTTGGGAAATATTGGAGAATCTTCCTTTCCAACCTAGATATAGCTACTGAGTGGAGTCGTATCAACAAGTATTACACTTGGGAAAAGGAAGACGATCTTTACGTTTCAGAGTCATGGATTTCATCTGAACTAGGAGCATGTGTAAGAGGTCGAGTCGCGCCGATCCATCACTTTATTGCCCCAAATGGGCCGGGAGATCCAGAAAGGCGGTAGACAATGTCAGGCTGTCGTGATACTTCCATCTACATGTAGAAAACATATATTTTGTTGTACAACCTGCTACTGATCATAGTAAGGTTGGTACGACGGGCGCGGAGAAGGCTCCAGTATTGGTTCATCATCCATTTTGGATAATTCTGCAACATGTACTGAAAGGGACCACATATGACTCCATTGGTATAGGTTTACCGATCATGTTAGCAGAGGGATTCTGCAGCATGTATTGAAAGGGACCAAGGATGACACCGTGGTACAGGTTTACCGGTCATGTTGGCAGGGGTCGAAAATTGTTCAAAATAAAGTTACAATAATTCCTTGCAACTTCATCTGTTATGAGTTATGACTCTGATAATATATGCATAACGGGTTTTGGATTACGGAGATATTATATTAATTTTCCTCGTAACTTCATCTTTTCTATCATTTGACTCTGTGGATACCTTACATAACATGAGTTATGGTAAGGGAGTTGTTTATACTGAATCACCTTATAACTTCATCTTTTAAGTTATATGTTGATATTCTGCTTATATAGCAGATATTTTTCGGAAAGGTTATATTTGGTTTACTTTGAAACCTCATCTTTTATACTAGAAATTTGTTCATAATATAGCAAAAGTTTGCAGAAATATTATGAAATGATATTTGAAATACAATAATGGTACTGTTTTTGGGAATACATTCTGATAAGGAAATAATTTCAGTATCGAGATATTTTGACAAACTATTGTCTTATACCCGCTTTATTCTGGGTTGAGTTAAAGGCAGAATTATGCCATACTTTTATTACCTTGTTGAGCTATCGCTCACTCTTGCTATTGTTTTATATATATTATATAGCAACGAAGCAGGATGCCAATGGGTCGGCACATACCCCGCAAGGCGTTTCCATAAACAGTTTCTAGCAGTGATCCCGAAGAGTAGTACGAACCAATCGAATCAGGCTACAGCTTTTGGTATTCAACTTATGTATAGATATGAATGGTATGAGAGGATTGTGAGCATCAGAAGACTAAGTTGGTAATGTAACATTACTTAGAAATTGTATCAGTGACAAATTCAAAAGACATTTGGGTATTGTAATAAAAATTATTTATTCCGCAGTTGTTGTATTGTGTCGTTTCTGAGACTCTAACCTGTGTGTGTGTGTGTGTGAGACATATGTTGTGGGGTCATGAGCAGGTGAATTATGAAGGGTGTGAGTAATACAGGTAAGGCAAGGAGTACATGGATCGTGACTACCCTAAATCCCTGACCCCGGATTTGGGGCTGTTACAGCATAGCCCCAGAAACTAATTGGAAGATCCGCTAGACTCATCATCGATCGCACCATGTCCAATAAGGTACGATTTCTCCTTTCAGATACACCGTTCCACTGTGGTGTACCAGGAGGTGTGAGTTGTGATACAATACCACACTCCTTTAAGAAATTCTTAAATTCTAAGCTTAGGTACTCACCTCCACGATCAGATCGTAGGGTTTTAATACTTCCGCCTATTTGCTTTTCCACTTCTGCCTTATACTCTTTGAATTTTTCAAATGATTCAGACTTGTTCTTCAAAAGATACACATATCCGTATCTACTAAAATCATCAGTAAAGGTTATGAAGTAGTAAAAACCACCTCTTGCCATCGTACGCATTGGACCACATACATCACTATGTATAAGCTCTAATCGTTCGGTGGCCCTTTCACCAATTCCGGTAAAAGGAGCTTTAGTCATTTTTCCAATGAGACAAGGTTCGCATTCTTCGTATGATTCAAAATCAAACTTATCCAAGTATCCATCCTTATGTAACTTGGAAATGCGTTTCTCATTTATATGGCCTAAACGACAATGCCAAAGGTATGTTTGATTTGAGTCATTAGCCTTAATACGTTTATTATTTATATTATAGACAGGAGTATCAAGATCTAGAACATATAAACCATTAAATAAACGTGCAACCCCATAGGTAACATTATTCAAACCAAAGGAACAACTATTGTTCTGAATTGTAAAGGAAAAACCTTTCTTGTCCAAACAAGAAACAGAAATAATGTTTCTGCAAATCGCAGGCACGTAAAAACAGTTCTCAAGTTCTAAAATAAGCCCTGTGGGCAATGATAAATTATAAGTCCCTACAGCCAAAGCAGCAACCTTTGCTCCATTGCCAACGCGTAGGTCGACTTCTCCTTTCGCCAAAGTCCTACTCCTTCGAAGTTCCTGCACATTTATACAAATGTGAGAACCACATCCAGTATCTAATACCCATGATGTAGAAGTAGACAAATTGACTTCTATAACATAAATACCTGAATCTGAAATCTTCACAGAATTCATTTTCTTCAAATCCTCCAAGTAAGCATGACAGTTTCTCTTCCAATGACCTGGTTTATTGCAATAGTGACAATCACCTTTTGCAGCACCTTTTGCAGCACCCTTTGTAACACCTCCTGTAGGCTTTAAAGCCTTTTTAAAAGCATGTTTTGGATTAGCAGATTTAGATCTAATCTTCTTCTTGCCTTTCCTTTTACCCTGTTCTTTGGCATTCCCTTTATTGACCATCATAATGGCGTTAGAGGATGCCTTCTGAATATTGGTCTCAGCAGTTTTCAACATTGCCAACAATTCGGTAGGTGTCTTGTCTATCTCATTCATGATGTAATTCATTACAAACTGAGCATAGCTGTCGTTCAAAGATTGCAAGATTAGATCTATCTGGGTTTCCGTACCGATGGTGGAACCCAGAGTAGCAAGGTACTCCATATATCCAATCATCTTTAGAACATGCGGTGCAACTGGATCACGATCACCCTATTTGCATGCATACAAGGCTTTGCTTGTATCAAACCTCTCCTGACGAGCCTGTCCTTCAAACATACGTTTAAGGTGCTCAACATCACATAAGCATCCATATGCTCATGTTGTTTCTGAAGCTCGGGACTCATAGTCGCAAGCATAAGACAGGTAACATCTGTGTCATCATCGATATGTTTCTGATAAACATTCTGTTGATCAACCGATGCACCTTCTGGCAGAGGTTCAGGGCGAGGAATATCAATGACATGGAGCTTTCGCTCTTGCCTGAGGACAATCCTCAAATTCCTTTGCCAGTCGAGGAAGTTTGTTCCTGTCAGCTTGTCCTTCTCAAGGACTGATCGTACAGAGAAGTTATTTGAGTTATGTGCCATTAAAAATCTACAATGTTAAAAAAATGCATAAAATAAGTTAGTCTGCGGATTATATAGATAATGTTCAAGTGATTATTCATATATATATATATATTCATAATATATATCACCCACTATTTTATCAAATTAATAGCCCTATCTATCAATTCGGAAAAGTTTCTTTAAACCTTTCTAGCGAGCCAAGATCCATATTTCATCATGCTTAAGGTCAGCTTTGGCTTTACTCCAAAAACAAAATTATTTAGGTAGACAACTTTTGTCAATTATATCTTATATAACTCTTGGATAGTTTGGTAGAACAACAATTGTACGTATTTATCCAATAAATCTTACCAAACTCCATGCCTCTAAGTTCACAATCCTATTGTGGTAACTTAGTTAAGTCTAACCCAATGGTCTAACAAATAAGTATCACATTTACTTCATCACGTCTTACCACGATAGATTGGAGTGCTTCGCTTTGGCGAACCCACTATTATCGATCTAGGTCTTGACGAGTGTTGCCCATTGGAAGGCATCTAAGTGACTTAATATTTTAAATTTAGGGATTTTATTATTAAAACGACCATGATCCCATCATCAAGAGATTCCCAATTTTTCCTTGAACTAAGTACTTCAATTCAAAATTCATCAATGGTTTGATTTCCAGTCCAGCAGAGGAGTCACAGTGGTCTCACTTAAAATCCACCTTTCTTACAAGCGCTGCTTGTATTTTTGTCAAAATCGCCCCATATCAAAAAATTGAAAATTCACACTTATTTCCGTGTTTCATAAACACAGGAATCTCATGTTCGTTTTGTTTAATTTTAAAATCTTGAATCGTTACAGATTTTATCTTGTTTAGCAGGCATGGTATGGGTGATGTATCTAATACATACATTAATACATGATTAATCTAATTAAAGCATGCATCTCATTGTATCCTACACATGCAATCATACATCAATATGTAAAGTGCAGTATTTAAACGTGCTTGGTTATGGCCTTTATCCTATATGATCCTTTCAAGCTAATGAAAGGATCAAGGTCAATCTATGGTGGAAAAACATAAATACAATTACATGTCTTCATTCTCCTTGTTCCCTTGAATGCACCTCCTCTTGGATCGTCCTTCAATCTTCAAGTACAATACATTGAACAATTGAATCCAACCTATACTAATGTACTTACATAATAAAACTCAATTTACATTCGAGGTTAAACAATTACAAGTATGAAGAAAACGACATGCAAGTCGTATTTATAAAACCAAAACCATAAACCATTAAACTACGGGTCTTAAGGCCATAACCAGCACCATGCTCATATACACAATTACGAACACAAAAATAATACAGCGGGGGTCCGGGGGCGGCAGCCCCCGGGCGGGGGTCAGGGGGCGGCAGCCCCCTGGCAGGGTCCAAGGGGCGGCAGCCCCTGGCTGGGGTCGAGCTGTATCATATACAGTTCCGGAAGCATGTATCATATACATACAGACATATCCCAGTTTGCAGATCATGTCCAAACATGATCTGTCTCACAGTTTATATCCCTATATAAACCAGACAACATGCATAACATACAATCATCGCATATTAATCAATCATATCATTATATTAAGCATAACAGTATCATATATAAGCGACATAACATATTATAATCGATATATCTCATAACTGTATCAAGGCAGATTCATAAAACATGCATACATGCATCGAATACAGTAAACACATAACCAAATCAGCCCCTTATACACGTAGCTCTGATACCATTGTTGGGTTTCGGGGCAACAAACGCAGCGAAAACAGTCGTAAAAACAATAATAATCCGAAACCCTAACCCTAGGATCCGTGTACAAGACATGGCTGATTATGGAGAAACGAAATCATACCTTAATCGAGCTTATAATATTCAGAAACTTGGAGGTCCTTGTTGTAACCACCACGCAGCCCTTGTTCAAGATCTGCGTCGCCAAAGTAGTCCACACGAACGCTTGATCGTCCAACGATCACGGAGTTGGTACTAGCCAAATAAAACCGCCCTCAAAACCTTCTCTCTCTCTGTTTCTAGCCTCTCTAATATGCAGAGCTGCTAGGGTTTTTTCTGAAAAATGAATTTTCAACTAAACCTAAAACAATACATCATAATGTATTTATTGAAAGAGAATTTTGGGCCTTGCTTAATCTGATTGGGCTTCCAAAACCCAATCTGATTATTAGTATTATTAATTATTATATTCGAATTATTATATAATTAATCAAGTCCTACTTAATTAATCCAATAATTCAATAATAATAATAATTCAATTAAATTCGAAATTTAATTAATGCTCCGTTTAAAACGTTCTTTATGTGTAACCCTTTAGGTTATTATTACGTTGGCAATAATTTTAATATCTCAAAATAAAATTATAAACAATGAGCGGCATCTAGTAATACATCATTGCTACCCAAGTAATAATAATAATTGGTGATCCAATTAAACCTTTCGTGACTAATGTTTCCCTGTAATATAATCCCTTTAACAAAATATTATAGATTAAGCTCGAGGCATGTTATTAGTCATCCTCTTCAACATGTAATCCAGGTTTCCTTGATCAATGAGTAGACTATTAAAACAAATCAATATTTGAGCATGGCCATGCATTTTCATAGTCTCACTCAATCAAGAGGCCAATAATATATCTCCTAATAATAGGAGGGTTAAATCCTATATCTATCATTCATATTTCTCATACGACTCATAATATACCCGATGTCCACTTTTATCATCACCCGGTCAAAGGTAACTTTTAATGTAATCAAAGTATATTAATCCTTGTATAGAAATATAATGATCTCAAGTCTAAGGATCATTACACCATTATCAATGTGAGCTATTCTAATGACTTTATTACCATGTAGAATATCACTGTGGGTCAATCCGGTGCCATGTAGAATATTACATGCACCTATGTTCTTGACTTTAGTATCACTATACCTATGACCAATGAGATGTGGTCATTTAGTCAACGATCATACTAATCTTTATGCATCATAATTGTCCCAATTCATAATGCTTAATTAGGGATATTTTAGGAATATAAACACTATTCTTATAATCTCATTTTTAAGTCACATACTTAAAGATATAGAATACGTGTTCGTTATTCCAAGGACATTTATTACTCTAACATTAATATCGCAGTAAATAAAGACATAATAATTGTTGTCGAATAATCAATAGAACATAATCATTATTAAATAACAAAATAGTGTTTCCCAGAAGTACAATTGTATTGTCTCTAGGGCACTAATACTAACATAAAATTGATTAGATGATGCAACACACAAAGAATGAGAAATAAACACTTATGGATGCAATACACTACGTGTTCTATTCTAAATTGTACGTACCTCTGTCCTCCAACAATCACCACAATTGTATAATATGGAAAGAGATAAAGACAATAAAGAAATCTAGATGATGTGATCCTATGTGAGAGAATGAATGATGCAACAAGTTGGTTTTTAACAAATAACTAACTAATATTTTTGGATTTTTCAAATATTTAATTTTTTAGGATTTTTTCAATAATGGGTGGGAAGAAAACAGAGAGAGGTGATACGGAATACCGAAAATCGCATCCAAAAATTTCACAAGAGACGACGAGGCCTTCACTGTTCCCTAAAAGACAAACAATGCAGAACAAGAAACTAATCCGAAGAATTAAATATCAAGGAGTGAAAATTATCAATAATCCCCGGCAGCGGCGCCAAAAACTTGATGTGTAAAAATAAAGTAACTGCAAGCGCACAGTGTTTAGTTATAGCAATCATGGATCGATCCACAGAGATTATGTATTTTCAAAACCCTAACAAATAACTCACGCGAACTAGGCAATAAGATTTGAGATGAGATTTGTTTAACCTAATTAGCAAATAAAATCGATTAAGAAAACCTAGGAATTCGAATCCATTAATCAATCATAATTAATATCAACTCGCCCTAAAATCAATTCTTTTTCCTTCACAAATAAGATATATCAATTAACGAGACAATCATATACTATGAAACTTGTTATCTAACAATAACCTATCAAAACTTCATGGAGCAAGCATAGGCTATGAAAAATAAATCCGGTAACAATAATATATCAAAATCACTTTGTCAATTGAATAATTAGCACCAAGAAAAATTATGAGAACCAATTAATAGGAACAAGAAGATATAAAAAATAATTAAATTAACTTCATCTTCATCCTAGGAGAATTAACTTAGCTAGACATGACAGAATAAACAAAACAATTAAATATAAAGAATGCAAGCAAAAATGTTTGAATAGAATAAAGAACTTGTATCGAAAGACAATAATAAATCTATTATACTCCTAATTATCAAATCTAGTCTAAATTCTAGGTGTCTCAATTGATGTCTAAATTCTAGGTGGGAGATCTATATATATAGGAAAAATAATGGGTTTTGGCTCTTTGACTACAAATCGGATTATAAAAATATTTCCTCAATTCTTTTTTCTTCTCCGATAAGTTTTCCAATTTTTCTCCAATTTCCTTTTGACTTCAAGTATTTCCATCTCTTTGCCTTTTTCACCTTTTTCTGCTTGAAATATGATTTTATTTATTTTCCTACAAAACAAAAAAAAAACAATTTATTAAATAATAAAATTACGAAAACATACATAAAATAGACATTAAAATTGTATTAAATTATGGACCTATCAGGGTTCTTGTTTAAGGAGAGGCATGGCGGATGAACGTCGATGCCTTTGATGGGTACCATTCAATCTGATATGGGTATTGCGTTGAAGGGGAGGATTGTTGGGTTTTAACTCAATATGGTATGGGCTTGGGTGATCCGAGATATATGGATTGGGTAATAATTGTATGTGTAGACAATTATTATATAAGGTATGTGTTGGTCACTAAGTTGGGTAATTAGACATCAAGAATTGGAAGACTTGTATAACAAGTATGGTAAGGCTTGTACAACAAGTATGGTAAGTCTTGGTGGCTAAGTTTTGGATGGTTATATAAACATAGTCCTATTATGTTTGATATGTGAATGCTTAAGAGATGTAATCGTCTTAGGTATTGTTTGGAAGATACTTGAGCTTTGTTTGGCTCAGATATCAGTTGGGACACCATTGAGGTGTTATTGTTTGGATGTATTATTGGTAACTGTTTTTTATTAATAATACAAGTTAGGACGTGAGTGTTTCTGCGTCATATATATTTTGTGTTTGTTACTTGTCAACTAATGGTATGATTTTGTATGCGCGCTGCATTAGTGTGTTGTGAAGGGTAGTCCCCCGACCTAACATTTGATTCCGTCCCTGATGTGCGGTCCGTTAACCAAGAATCCATAGTAAATTACTAGCAGGAAATAAGTCGGTAAAATTTATACTCTAATATTTTCTTAGTGTGAATGTTGAAAATTTGAGAATTTAATTAAAATTTTAAAGAAATCAAACATAAATACAAGGATATATAGTTTGAAAGCTTATTTCTAAAATTGTTTTTAAAGTAGAAATGCAAATATAAAATGAAATAAATCTTTAGAAAGAGGCATGTAAAAAACAAACATATGAATTCTAAAAGTTCAATTTTGTTGATTTTTTGTGCCTCTCGTTTTTCTGATTAGTTAATAATATTCATATAACAATTAATATGTATAAGTAAAAAGATCGCCTATTTTATATTTTTTCAACTAAAATACATTATTTTTTAATTAAAGTTTAAAATCAACATCTAAATTACCTGTTCAATTATAGTTTTCTTATATGTTTATATTTATTTTTTTACTTCAATCTCCTGTTATGATCATATGCTTAAATTCATAGATTTAATGAATTTTTTTTTATAGATATCAGAAAAAACTCATACACAGAGATAATGAAAAAGTATATCGTCTGTGAGACATCGAAGTCGACGCCGGGGAAGAAAAAGACTTTAAACGTTCTTTTGCATGTCCTCATGGCACTACTGTTGAGTGGCCATAAAATTTTCGCCCGTAACAGACTAACAGCTACTACTCGCTTGTGACGTTGAACATCTGCATATATATCTAGCTATAAATATATCATCTGTACATTGAGCAAAGCACATCTAATAAATTCTCTTATGCTCCTTCCGTCCCCTCAATTTTTTACAAGTTAATAAAGTGGTGGCACTAATCAATATTTAATGTAGAAAATGAGTATAGTGAGGATAGTAATGAATGTATTTAATTTTTATATTATAAAATTTTACTGTTTTAGTAAACTTTTGAAATATAAAAAATTGAGAAAGATATCCTAAAAAGAAAAATGTAAATAAATAAGAGGGACAGATGGAGTACTAGATATATTAAATTCCCAAACAATTAGCATGGAGGGGAAGATGCCGGTGTGTGTGACGGGAGCATCAGGGTGCATTGGCTCCTGGCTAGTCAAGAGACTTCTGGAGAGAGGATACCATGTTAGGGCTACTGTCCGGGACCCTGGTTTATACATCACTTATCCATGTCTCGTAAGTTTAATATGTAATTCTACCTTGAGTTCTTCAATCTCAGAGATAATAATCAACACAGGAATATTAAATGTGTGTGCATCTTTTATATGTATTGATCTGAAAGAGTATAGACCTGATTTCCCTTATTACAGAAGACGAAGCTGCCATGGGTTCTCTCAAGGGCTTAAATGGGATAACTGCTGTACATGTGGATGATGTATGCAACGCTCATATTTATCTTTTTGAGAATCCTCTAGCCAAGGGAAGATACATTTGCTCCTCTCAGAGTTTTAACATCTCTGATATTGCCCATTCCCTTAGGCTCAAGTACCCGAGCATAGATATACCAGACAAGTACGTACCTTAATATCATATTTTGAGTTAGGGCATATATATATATATATATATATATATTAATCTTTCACTATCGTGTTAGAAATTTCTGAGAAAATTTTCATTCTGATTTTGAATAGATTCGGGGTCTTAGACAAAACTTTTGCCCTCCCTTGTTCGTCCAAGAAGTTGGTGGACCTCGGGTTTAAGTTTGCACACGAACACAAAGATGCTGGTGACCTGTGCGCTGAAACTATTGAATCATGCAAAGACAAGGGTTTGATATGATCAAAACAAGGTGGCCAAATTTCTTGTATGCGAACCATCCAGCAATTCATTTCCATGGTTCCTAGTTCATTGTGTGGTTAAGTGGCACTTCAGCCTAATAACGTTTTAAATGTCATTAGTGATCTGTACTTCTCAATATCTCTGTTTGCGGTTGTTTCATGTTTGTAATCTTATTATATCTATACTTTTTTAAATCTGTGTTCGCAGTTGTTTCATATCTGTAATCTTATTATATAAATAAAGAACGAGTTAAGGTGTGTAAAAGTTCAATATCCTCAAATTTTAATAATTTCATGTATCCTGGGAAGTGTTCTTAACTAAGTCAGCCTTTTACATAATTGGCTTCAATATTCTGTGAAAACCCGATTACTCAAAGTTAAATTTGATTTTGAATTATTCTTTTTTATCGTTACATTAAGTCATGTTGTTACAAAATGTAATATTTGATCATGATAATTTATTTTAATTGTATTGATAATTAGTAGTGTTAATATTGAATATTTCTATTGCTGGTACATATTGTGAAAAATATTCTAAGTATAATTTTAGTATTTATATTGAATTGTTAGAGCATCTCCGACGCTAGAAAACCCTTAGGTAAATATCTACGTGGCACACCATAATTAGAATTATAGAAAATTTGTAAAACAAACATGTACTCTAATCGAACATAGGTGTTAAGTAAAATTATAGTCAATCTTATAATATTGACTATATTTATCGAACAACGTGTAACAAACCTTCACATCATCTCTTACCATATTGAATAATGAAAACATACTATTTTCAAAATATAGCCAACTCAAATAGCCAACTCTGTTTACAGGTTTAGCAAATTTTACATAATCAGTATATTATATTATTTTAGCCAACCAATTTAACTAAGACTTTGGAGATGTTCTTAGTAACTAACATGTAATTTAATATTTTTATTAAATTATAAAAATAATTTAATTGCCCGAGTATCCATTGGGAGTACTTAGCCCATTTTTGAGTACTCATTTTACTAACTAAACTAAGTTGGATCGATTCCTGACTTTGAAAACATTGATCCCAGAAGATGCTAACAAAAATGTTAATACAATTGTCAAAATTATCAAAAGCTATATATAAATTAAACCGTGTAGGTTTTCTTACAATAAATTATTTTTTACTTAAAATAACAAGGGTAGTATAAGAACACCTCCAACACAGTAGAACTGAAATAGTCAATTAATATTTTATAAGAATATTAAAAAGTCAATATTTGTTTGGATTTTAACTTAAAAGTCACCTAAAGAGATAAGTTAAAAAGTAATTTTAAGTTAATACAGTAAAACCTCTATAAATTAATAATATTGGGACCGGGATATTTTATTAATTTAGAGAGATATTATTATATCGATAAATTAATAATTTATTAATTTAAAGAGGATTTACATAAGACCTTTAAATTTCCAAGTCTAATGTACTAGTTACAATATATATTAGTTAGAGATGAAAAATAAATTACAAAAATAAGTTCCAAGGCACATTCTATGAATGTACATTCACAAGTTAATTGAATTTATCAAGTTCATTGTTTTTGAATAAGTAAAAAGTTAGTTCATAGTACCAAAAAGTTGGTCCATGGTACCAACGCAGTACATTAAACCGGTCACTCGGAAAGAAGCATTGCAAGCGGCAACAACTCTTCACAACTTTTTGTTGCAATACGAGAAGACAATGCTCCAACTCTTAAGTGCAGTGGGGAGATTTAAAGATGAAGTCAATATAGATTTGAAGTTCAACAAAAAACAAGTGACTATAGATTCATTTTTTACTAGACAATCTTAGAATATGTATGGAATCTTTTAATGATTATTAATTTATAGTTTCGTTGGGACCAATATATATACTTTGGGATTTCAAAAAAGTTATTATTTTATTATTTTATCGATTGGGGTCCAATTTATACTGGTCCCAAATTGGGACAGGACAAATTATTAATTTTATCGAGATTATTAATTTATCGAGTATTAATTTATAGAGATTTTATTGTATGTGTTTGGATTATATATAGGTAACTTGTAAGTTATTAGAAACGTAATAATTAAAATAAGTTTGATAAATAATATTTTTAAATGATAATATTAACTTTTATCAAATAAAATTATAAAAATAATATAATTACACAAAAAAGTACCTCGTATCTAAACATGCTATAGGTATCTCAACTGGAGAGATGTAGACATATAAAGTGGCTTGTGGACCAAAATGTACTCGTATGATAATTTTCACTTATCAAATGAGTTGTTAACATGTGGACTAAAAGATAATTCACCCGGGCCTCACATCACATGGTTATGTTATTGTTTCTTCCGTCTTTATTCATCGAAGCTTCGAAGTATGGGCCTGTTTGGCTGCAACTTAAAGTTGCAGTTTATGGTTTATAAACCCAAAAATACTTATTGGGGTGTTTGTCAAAATAAGTGAAATCAATTTATGGCTACTTAAAATGGATAAGTTGAATGTTAAGAATCCTTAACATTTAACTTATAACTTATAAATTATTCTCGATACACGCAATATATAATATCCTTCAAATCTTCAAATCTTCAAAACCATATATCTTTTGATCTGTTCATTAAAAAATTGATATGTATATATCAAATTTCTCTACTCATCGAGATCTATCCATTGATATCCATTTATATATATTAAAAAATAAATATTTTAAAAATAATAAAAAAAAGTTAACTTATAAGTTCTGATTTACCCAAACACTCTATTGCTTATAAGTTCTAATTTACCAAACACTCTAGGACTTATAAGCTTAGCTCTACTTATCACTTATAAAGCACTTACTCATTTTAAGCTATAAATCAATTTTTGCTTGATACCCCAAACGCCCACTATATTTTGTTTTCTTTTCCTCACGGGTCCCTTCCTAATAACATGGCTTCCCTCCATCGTAATAGTTTCTTGCTTAATTATGTTTGTACTATTTTCTTCTTTTTCGGTTTTCAATTATTCTTGGAGTAGGTTCCATATAGTGCTAGAAATTCATTTCAACAAGTTAGCAAATATATATATAATAGCAAAATTTTATATTTTATATTAAATATATAATCAAATTTAAATACTTTCACAGAAGAATGCAATTTGAAAGATGGAGGGTGATAAATTACTAAAATAATAGTGAAAAACGTAATCGTACTTTGAAAATGTAAATACCTGAAATCAATATACTTATTGTTATGGAGAAGACTACCGCGGTGATGTGGCGCCTCTCAAATCACTTCGATCTATTTTTCTAATTTTCTCAAATTTTTGAGATATTAATTGTAAAAATTCGAAAATATCTGAGGAAGTTTTCTAATTTTCTCAAATTTTTGAGATATTAATTGTAAAAATTAAAAATAATTCAAGTAATAAAAATTAAAATTTTCCTTTTTAACTTATAATTCATAAAAATGGAAACTTAAACAAGATAAGTTATTCAGAAATTACGAATCTAATCAAATTCTACGGTCAGTTGACTATATCTATAAATTTATAAACTGGGTTGGCAAACACCTTACATAAGCTATTATGATATTATAAGCTATAAGTTGCCTTTTATTTAGGTTGTCATACAGGCCCACAATAAGGTCACAACATAAACAAATTATAATACGTGTAATTTGTAGTTTAGGCCATCGAAAGTTTGTATTCTTATTGTAGTTCTAATTCTTTTATAATCTTAGTGTCTTGCTGAATTGAACTTAGAATATGAAACACTAACGAATATGAATGTAGGTCGTCATTACCGATGAAGTGATCATTGTCCATCACCAAAGTACAAAAAAAGTTACTAATCGAATACAAGTTATGGACATGTAAATTTACTTTTCAGCATGCCAAGTTTTTGTTAATACAAGTTGTGTAGAAGTAAATTCACTTTTCAACATGTCAAGTTGTTCCCATCTGCATGCGAATCAATTTCATAGAAAAGGTTCAAATATTTACATCACCAATCACAAGTGCATAAATTGAATACAATTATATTTGTTCTGTAATATTTATTCTTTATTCATGACTAACCTTATTATATTTAAATAGTCCCAAATGAATTTAACTATATATATATCATGTACGGTTAGTTAATTCATGAATAGGCTTAAAATATTTAAATCATCCATAATTTGTACGCTATTGAGCTAATTTCTTAGTCCTCTATATTTTTTCCTTCTAGCTATGCCTTTATAATTGGAAGACAAAAGGTGTGCATACAAAAAAAAGATATCGTCAAACAAGATATCCTGAAACTATTGAGTAGTGAGATGAACGTAATGATTAAATTCACAAAAAATTATGTCCCATGTATTACTATCAAAAGTTTTTTTTTTCTTAATTTTTAGAATTATTCCATTCAGATTATGATCTCTTGTGTTTTATGAATAAATAAAAAGTTGTTTCTAGAAATAAAGAAACTCAACTGGATATCAATCTTCTAAATTTTGGTCCATGTTGTATATACAAATTTTTAATTATATATACATAGTTTACACTGTATTTGACTGATTTCTTAGTCCCCTTACAATTATCCCTTACAGTTACCCCTTTAAAATTGGAATTGAAAAGATCTATCGGAAGAGAAAGATATCGTCAAACAAGAGATTCTTAAACTATTGAGCAGTAGAATAAACATAATGATAAACATCTCAAAAAATATATGACACATGTATTGGTGACGAAGTTTTTTTGTTTATTTTTATATAATTTTTCATATCAATTAATGATCTCTTACATTTCTATATAATTTCTATATAAGAGAAGGTTGTTTATGGGAAAAAAATTCAATTGAATGGGAATATTTTGGATTTATATACAAGTTGGTGTTTCAGTTTTAAAATTAATTTGATTTTAATTACGTTTTCGATATAATAAAAAAGCTATTTCTAGAAATAAAGAAAATCAACTGGATGAAAATCTTCTAGATCTTATCCCAGGTTGAATAAACAAAATTTTAATTATATGTATACTATTATGGATTGAAAAACGTGCTTTGTGAATTAAATGCTAGGGTTTGTGAGCGTTCAAGCTTTAATGGCTGCTCTTGTGTTTCGAGACTAAATCGGTCCTCACAAGATGCCTACGTATCTCTGCTGTATAGAGAATCAAGCCAATAAAAACGTAGTTCTAGAATGAAGGACGAGGGTCCTTATATAGGCGTCAGGAGCCTTGTATTTAGAGTATGTTTAGGAGACTTAATGGATAAGTCTCGTTATTGATAACTGATAAGGAGTGTTTTGCTTGGCAGACAAGTATTATCCTCATCTGATAAGTGTTGTGACTCATCGTCATACTTGATTGGGATTCTGGATCTTTCTACGAAGATATTATCATATTTGGACTCTTTTATGAGCTGTGTATTTTCCTTTATTTATTAATTACGAAATTAATAAATAATTAGGGTTTCGGGCCTTTTATCGGGCCTAATTCTTGGACCAAACTAGGTCTAATTAATATATCATTAATTATTTCTAGGGTTTTATTTCAGCCCATATCATTTGCCCCCCAACTTCTGGGAAAATACCCTTGGGATTTTTATAGAAGTTATCGCATTTTTTCCCGAATTTTTCCATTTTTTCAGAGCATTTTCGACCAGGAATCCATGCCATTTTCGACCAGAATTCTAGGTCATTTTCGACCAGAAATTCGACCAGGACTGGGGTGAGGTCGAACATTTCGACCAGGAATTTTAGTACAAATTCGACCAGGATTTTTTGACCTCACTCAGTATATCTTCGACCTCATTTTTGTAGTCATTTTCGACTAGGAAGTGGGGTGAGGTCGAACACGTCGACCTCGATTTCCAGTGCAAATTCGACCTCGATTCTTCGAGCTCGTTTTAACTGTTTTTCGACCAGGATTTTTGTTTAGGATTTCGACCTCGATTTGTGCGAGATCGAACATTTCGACCTCGCCTTTTAGGTATTTTTCGACCTCAAATCTTCGACTTCGAGCCTTTGTATTTTCGACCAGAAACTCCAAGCACTATTTCGACCAGAAGGTGAGATGAGATCGAACATGTCGACCTCAATTTTTAATGAAATTTCGAGTAGGATTTTTCGATCTCAAACCCATGCTTTTTTTACCTCGACTTTTCAGTATAGTTTCGAGCTCATCCTTAGTCATTCTTCGACCAGGATTTTCAATACTCCTTCGACCTGGATTTCCTTATAAATTCGATCAGGAATTTTAAGGTGTTTTTCGAACAGGATGTGGGGCGAGGTCGAGTAGTTCGATCTCGTTTTTAGGTGTTTATTCGATCTCGAATTTTCCGAGCTCAACTTGGGTCTTTTTCGATTTCGATTTTTGATTTCGAATTCGAACTTTGTTTATTCTGAGTTAGAATTTTTCTATGCTTTTAACTTCTTTTAGGGCCTTTAATTTTTGAGCTTTGGACCTCAAAATGTTTTGGGCCCAATTTCTCATTGGGCCTCGAATCCTCTTAGGTCCAATTCCTGGGCCCTTACTTTTATTTGGGCCCTGGGCCTTGATAAGTTTTGGGCCTTGATTTTTTCTGGGTTTAATAGCGGAGCTTGGGCCCTTAATGGGCCTAATTCTTGGGCCTTTAATTCCAGCAGCCCAAAGAACAATTATGGGCTTTGACTGGCTGTAACCGGTTAGACTTCCTTGACCGGTTGAGTTTCCAGTCACTTTGCCTATAAAAGAGTAAGATTTCATTTCTTACTCTTCACTCAAATCTTTCCAAAAAATTACTTTCCTTAAATCTCTTTGTCTTTCTCTCTTTTTCTCCGAGGTAAGGCGATTTCCGGCGAGTCTTTTGCGGTGGTGTTCTTATTTTTCTGGAATTTTTCTTCCTTCGTTGAAGATTTTATGGAATTTTTCTTCTTCCGTTGAAGATTTTCTGGAATTTTTCTTCTTCCGTTGAAGATTTTCACGCTTTTCTGGGTTTAAATCTTCTTCCCAAGAAGGTTTCTGGGTTTTGATCTTCATTGGTTGAAGATTTTTCTGGGATTTTATTGAAGATTTGAAGGGTTTTTCCAGTTTTTTCTGAAGATTCCTGAAATGGCTGATCGTTCTGCTCAACGCCTCCAGAAAATGAATCAAGCTTCTAAGAGAGGTATCATCATTCGTTCTCCCACTCTGTCTTTACAAGATATGATATTAGAGCGTAGTGATGAATACCCTTCTGTATCTCATTTGGATTCCTTTAACCATAGCAATAGATTTCATGATGTTGATAAAATTGCTGATTATAAGAATATGTATAGAATTAAGCCACCTTATAGGTTAGTCCCAGCTGGTCCTGGGGATCGTTCCTGCCATTGGCGCCCAAATGCTCTTTGCATTTATAAGGGGGTCATTGCTGCAGGAGTTCGATTCCCATTTCACCCTTTTATTCCCCAACTTTTAGCTGACGTAGGAGTTAACCCATGTCAGCTACCTCCAAATGCTTGGAGGTTGATTATGTGTTTTATTGTTTTGTGTCTAAAAAACAAATTCCCTCTTTCTGTCGCCCTTTTTAGAAAGATATTTCAATTTAAGAATAGCTCTTCTAAAGCCTTGGGTTGGGTGTACATTAGTCACCGTTCTTCAACACCCCCCATTTTCCATCCAAAATCCATCCCTGACAATAACCCCAAGTGGAAGGATGAGTTTATCTACTTGATGTGGGATGGAGGGGATTGGGGCACCCTTTTTCAGAGCTCGTTCAGTAGAGTGTCAGATGGTAGCCCAGATGACATAGTCTTGACTGAAGAGGAGGCTCACGCTTATGATGAGCTTATCAAGGATGATTATGCCACCATGGCCTGGGAGCTCCTGGACGAGTTTCTGCTTAAGTCTCTGAAACTTTCAAAAGTTTCTGATCAGGGTAACTCTTATTCTTACTTTCTTTTTGCTTGTTAAGATTGTCTTTATACTCATTATGTTTTCCTTGTTTGCAGCTGCGGAGTTCATTAACAAGCAAAATGAGCCGGAAGGTGGGGAGACTGCCCGAATAAAAAGGGCTTGCTTGAAGGATCCCAGGTTGGATGCTAAAGGCCCTTCTATTCTGAGGCCTTATGTAGCCGAGGTTGAAGAAGTCGAGGGCTCTTCCTCAGTTAAGAGCTCAGTTTGGCGCCCCAACTGGGGGATTAGGAAGAAGGACACCATTGTAGGGGTGGCCGAGCATGCCATTGAGTGGTCGCACCACTCTTTGACTCCTTGTGATTACAAGGATTTTGTGGCCAACTCCTCAATTGAGGGGGCTGAAAGTGCGGGCTCTCAAGCCTTTGCTGCTGTAAGTCATTAATCTCTTTTTCTTCTTGCAGTCCTTAGTATGTTTTTCAAGTTATTATCCTAACTTATAACTTGTTCGCAGGCCAATGCTAGCTTTCAAGGAGCCTTATTCCAAGCCAAAGCTTGGTGTGCATCCTCAGGGGCCAACAAGGCTAAGTTTGATAAGGCCCAACTGGAGGTGGGTTCTCTTAGGCCTTCCTTGGACCAAAGGGAGAAGGAGTTGATTGATGCTCAAGCGGAGCTGGTAGAGCTCAGGAAGGGGAAGGAGCGCCACATTGATGAGTACCTTAATTCTGATGAGTACCAGGGTTTGATTACCCAACACGATGATCTCCTCTTTCCTGTTCAGTATACTAAAGGATGGGACGAGGCATTGGCTGAGGTTTCGAGGAGACTTCCTGGATCCCTCACTATATACGACTTTCCCAGCCCCCACGCTCCCACTCGTTTGGAGATGGCTTTGGCTGGGGAGGATGATATGGATGAGGATGACAGGATTCCTGATCCCGAAAATTCCTCTCATCCTGGCGAAGAGTCTGAGGAATCCGGCTCCAGTGAGGAGGAAGAGTCTGCGAAAGGAGAGGATTCCGGAGAGGAATCTGGCTCTGAGGATGATCAAGGAGGGGATGATGCTTAGTTGTAGATTTTTATGGCCAACTGTGGCTTTTATTTATTTATTGATGTACTTTTTGGCCTATGGGCTTAACTTAACTCTTATCTAAGTTTTTATTTATATCTTGTGGCCATTCATGGCTTGTGTTGTCTTTCTTGCTTCTTGAATGTTTGTGAACACTCATAGTAGATAAGCTTTAAAACATGAAAATGCTGAATTTATTCATAGCTTAAAAATGGGGTTAACCCTTACATAGTATCCAAGTTTAAGAACTTGGGTTGGTTTTATCAAACCTTATTTCTAGTAGTGAGTCCACTTAGGAAACACTTTAAACATAATAAACTTTCAAATTGGAGGCATGCCAAGTCCTTGGCACCTCATGCCCTTCAAGGGTTTCTAGCTTGTACGAGCCTCGACCAAATACGTTCTTGACGTGATATGGTCCTTCCCAGTTTGGGGCTAACTTTCCTTTTTGTCCAACTCCGGATGCCTCAATCTTTCGAAGAACCAGGTCTCCTTGCCGAAAGAACCTTTCTTTAACCCTTAGGTTGTAGTAGAAAGATGCCTTCTTTTGATGTTCAACTATCTTGGCGTTTGCCTCATCTCTAACCTCGTCAATTAGATCTAAATCTAGCCTCAAGCCTTCTTCATTTGTTTTTGGTTCATAAGCTTCAACTCTTGGAGACGTGTGTGTAATCTCCACTGGAACCACTGCCTCTGCCCCGTATTCCAGCAAGAAGGGGGTAGCTCCAGTGGTGACTTTACAAGTAGTACAATATGCCCATAGTATGGGGAGCAATTCATCTACCCAAGTATTCCTGGAGCGTTCAACTCTTTTCTTCAGTCCATCTAGGATAATTCGATTTGCAATCTCAGCTTGCCCATTTGCTTGAGGATGGGCAACAGAAGTGAAGCGCAACTTGATATCATTCTCATCACAATATTTCTTGAACTCATCATTGTTGAATTGAGTTCCATTGTCCGTAACCAGGACTCGTGGAATTCCATACCTGCATATCACATTTTCCCAGAAGAATTGCATCACTTGCTTGGTGGTTATCTTAGCTAATGGCTTAGCCTCAATCCACTTGGTGAAGTAGTCAATTGCCACTATGAAGAACTTTCTTTGAGCACTTGCCATTGGAAATGGCCCAAGTATATCCATTCCCCACATAGCAAAAGGGATAGGAGAGTTAATAGATGTCATCATCTCAGGTGGTTGTCTAACCACTGGTGCATGCTTCTGGCACCGTTCACATTTTCTCACATAGCTTTTAGCATCAGCAAGCATGCTTGGCCAATAGAAACCTAGACGGGTGACTTTATGTGCTAAGGCTCTGCCCCCCAAGTGTTGCCCACGGATTCCTTCATGTACTTCCTTTAGGGCCAATTCTGCCTCTTGGGGTCTCAAACACTTCAGATAAGGAATGATGAAAGACTTCTTGTATAGGATTCCCTCAATTAGGGCATACCTTAGTGCTCTTACGTATAGCTTTCGTGCTTCTGAAGTGTCGTTGGGCAGCCACCCAGTTTCCAGATGAGCTTTGATAGGATCAATCCAACAACTGGTAATACCAATGGGTGCTATCAGTTTTCCATTGACGCTCGGGGTCTTCAAGACTTGGAAGTATACACTTCCTGCATAATTCTCGATTTCAGATGAGGCAAACTTAGACAGAGCATCTGCCTTCATATTTTCTTCCCTTGGAATGTGCTCCACATAGCATTCATCGAACTGAGTCATGATGGCTTTGACAAGTTTCAGATACTTAGCCATGACTTCATCTCTGGCTTCGAACTCTCCATTTACTTGAGAAACGACTAACCTTGAGTCTCCACATACTTTGAGAGTCTTGACTCTCAGGGCCCCAGCTAGGCCCAAACCAGCTATCAGAGCTTCGTACTCAGCTTCGTTGTTTGTTGTCGGGAAGTCTAGCTTTAGTGCGTACTCTACGAGAAATCCATCAGGACTTTGTAGCACCAAACCTGCTCCACTTGATTTTGTTTTTGATGCCCCATCGAAATAGAGCACCCAACATTCCTTGGACACCATGTCTTCATCTTTGTTGTCTTCCACTACTACTTCCTGTCCCCCGATTTCTTGGTTGTCAATGGTACATTCAACCATGAAGTCAGCGAGTGCTTGAGCTTTTATGGCCATACGAGGCTTATACTTGATATCAAATTCCCCCAACTCAATAGCCCATTTGATCAATCTTCCACTGACCTGAGGGTTGTGCAGAATGTTCCTTAAAGGTTGATTAGTCAAAACTTCTATCTTGTGCGCCTGGAAGTATGGACGTAGCTTTCTTGAAGCCATTATCAAGGCTAAGGCAAACTTTTCTATGGTAGAGTAGTTTATTTCTGACCCATGCAGAATCTTACTCATATAGTAGATGGGTTTCTGAACCTTCAATTCTTCCTTTACCAAAACAGCTCCAAGGGCAGTGTCGGAGACTGCCAAGTACAGATAGAGAATCTCTCCTGGCTTTGGTTTTGCCAACAGTGGTGCTTCAACCATGTATTTCTTCAGGGCCTCAAAGGCTTCTTGGCTTTCAGGTGTCCACTCGAAATTTTTCACATTTTTGAGTGCCTTGAAGAAAGGTAAGCACTTTTCTCCTGACTTGGAGATGAACCTTCCCAGTGCTGCAACTCTTCCTGTCAATTTCTGCACATCCTTAATAGACTTGGGTGGTTCCATGTCTAGGATTGCCTTGATCTTGTCGGGGTTAGCTTCGATTCCTCTCTTGGAGACCATCAGGCCTAAAAACTTTCCTGAGCCTACCCCGAAGGCACATTTTGCTGGATTTAACATCATCTTGTGGTGCCTCAGCACTTCAAACGCTTCTTGAAGATGTTTTATATGTTCTGCCTTGTCGAGGCTCTTGACTAGCATGTCATCCACATAAACTTCCATTATTTTACCAATCAGTGGTTCAAAAATCTTGTTCACCAATCTTTGGTATGTTGCCCCTGCATTCTTAAGTCCAAATGCCATGACTAAATAACAGAAAACACCAAAGTCGGTGATGAATGATACCTTGGAGATGTCGTCCTTGTGCATCTTGATTTGGTTGTACCCACTGAAGCCATCCATGAAACTTAGCATCTCGTGCCCAGCAGTGGCATCTATCAAAGCATCAATCCTTGGTAAGGGAAAACAATCCTTAGGACATGCATCATTCAAGTCGGTGAAGTCCACACACATTTTCCACTTTCCATTAGCCTTCTTGACCATCACTGGGTTAGCCAACCATTCAGGGAACTGAATTTCTTCAATGAAGCCTGCTTCCAAGAGTTTTTCTACCTCCTGCTTGATGGCTTCTTGCCTTTCTGGAGCAAAATTTCTTTTCTTTTGTTTCACTGTCTTCCTTTCGGGATCCACATTCAATTTGTGGGTTATCAATTGGGGATCAATCCCTGGCATATCAGCTGCTGTCCAAGCAAATACATCACTGTTTTCTTGAAGAAAGGATGTCAACTTGTTTTTCATAGATTCAGGTAGTAGAGCCCCAATGTAGGTGACCTTGTCTGGTTCTCCTGGAATCAGGGGGATGGGAACAAGATCCTCAGCTGGCTTTCCTCTTCTTTCTTCACCGTTTCTGATGTCCATGTCTTCAATTGGGAGAACCTGCCCCCCAACTCCATCAGGCCTCAACGCGGCTACATAACAGCTTCTAGCTATTTTCTGATCGCCTTTCTCTTCGCCAATTCCATTCCTGGTAGGGAACTTGATCTTTAAATGATAAGATGAGGCAACAGCCTTGAATGCATGAAGACCCGTTCTTCCCAGAATTGCATTGTAGGTTGAAGTCGCTTTGATTACTATGAAGTTCAGCATCTGAGTAGACGTCTTTGAACCTTGTCCCATTGTCATGGGGAGTTGAATCGTGCCTTCTACCTTCGATTCCACTCCATTGAACCCATATATGGGCATGTTTGAGGGTGTTAGCTGAGAGTCAGTGTAACCCATCTTGATGAAAGCATCATGGAACAAGATGTCCACTGAAGCTCCATTGTCAACAAGAACTCTCTTTGTTTCAGAGTTGCCTATCACAGGTACTATGACCAGAGGGTCATCATGGGGAAATTTCACTCCCTCAAGATCAGAATCATCAAAATTCAAAGATACTTCAGTCTTGGCACGCTTTGGTGCTTCTCCAACCACAGTCATTACCTCACGGGCATAAGCTTTTCTCGAGTTTCTGGAAGGTCCGATAGCAGTTGGCCCTCCAAATATCATATTGATAACAGGCCCTCGGGGCTTTGGATTTCGGTCTTGATCATTGTCCCGTCTATCATAGTCTTTCCTTTCATAATTTCCTCTCTGACTTCCCTGGTTTCCATCTTTGGTGTACTTACCAAGCTTTCCTCTTCGAATCAAGAACTCAATTTCATCTTTCAGTTGCCTGCAGTCATCTGTCTCGTGGCCAACTTCTTTGTGAAACCGACAGTATTGGTTTTGATTTCTTTTTGACACATCGGCCCTCATAGGCTTCGGCCATTTAAGGTCTTCTTCCTTTGTAATTTCCATCAGAATTTGGCTCCTAGGAGCATTCAATCTTGCATACTCCGTAAACTTAGGCCCAAAGTTGTTCTTCTTGGGTGGTGAATCAGAATCCTTTGATGTCCTAGGATACTTCTCTCTTGCATCATACTCTAGAGTATCCTTTCTCTTCTTTGAATTTCCATTGCCAGTAGCAACGGGTTCATACTTTCTCATGCTCTCCTCAGCTTTGATGTATTTTCCAGCTCTATCTTGTAGTGACAACATGTTTTCGGGGGGATGCTTAGCCAAAGACCTCCTGAAGTGGTCATCGGTAGTTCCTTGCTGTAGGGCTATCATAGCCACTTTATCTTCCAAATCTGGGACTTTTATAGCCTCCTTAGTGAATCTACTCAAGTATTCTCTCAATGTTTCATTCTTGCCTTGTCTAATCCCCATAAGAGAGGCGGAACTTTTCTCATGTATCTTCCCACTAACAAATTGATTGATGAATTCCTTACTCAGCTCTTTGAAGGATCCAATAGAATTGGGCGGAAGGCGACTATACCAACGTTGAGCCATACCCGCTAGGGTTTGTGGAAACGCCCTACACTTTGCAGCGTCATTGGCAGGCTGCAACAGCAGTGCATTTGAGAAGGTTCTTACATGATTTGCGGGATCTCCCGTTCCATCATAAGCTTTGATGGTTGGCATTTTAAACTTCCTGGATATAGTGGCCTTCATTATCTCTTGAGTGAAGGGTGGTGTAGGATCGTCAGGATCTCCAAGGGGTAACAACACAGTAGGATCTCCTCTTGGGGTTTCAACCCTTCTGGATCTCGGAGGAGTAGGATCCAGATTAATTACCGGAGGCCTCCCGGCTGCTCTTGCAGCCTCTTCTTCCTCTAACTTCTTTTTGAGTTTTGCAACCTCTGCCTCATGGGCTGCAATCCTTTCCTGAGTGGTTTGCTCCTTGTTTGCAGAACGTCTTCTTCGTGGGGGATAGACATCATCAGTGTTGTAATTTTCATCCTCAGTGTAAGGACCAGAGAAATCGTCTCGAAACATCTGATGAGTTTGGGTTTGACGGTTCAGGGGTTCCAAACCTTGTACGTAAGGGGGCACATATGCCTCATGGTGTACCAGATTGGTACCACTACTGCCCACCGGGGGTCGAGGGGGCCTGCTATGGGTAGGCATCCCAAGGGTCTGATTTACATATTGAGGGAGATCAGTAGTATGGAGTTGAAGGCTTCTCGGGGCATTCATGAGCAGTGGGGAGGTTGTGATCGGTTGCTGGTGAATGGTCTCTTGTGATTAGATCCATGAATGACCATCTGCAGGGGATTCGTCCCTTCAACCGATGTCAGGATTTCTGGTCCTTGAGTGTTGGTGGGGATATTCGCCCCTTCAATGCCAGTAGTTGGCGGTGGTTGACTTCCATGAGTATCAGCCCCGGAGGTGATAGGAAGTTCTTCAGAAGCTTGAGTTGTTCTCCGCGTGTTTGCCATGGTTGATGTTGTTTTCCCACAGACGGCGCCAAATGTTATGGATTGAAAAACGTGCTTTGTGAATTAAATGCTAGGGTTTGTGAGCGTTCAAGCTTTAATGGCTGCTCTTGTGTTTCGAGACTAAATCGGTCCTCACAAGATGCCTACGTATCTCTGCTGTATAGAGAATCAAGCCAATAAAAACGTAGTTCTAGAATGAAGGACGAGGGTCCTTATATAGGCGTCAGGAGCCTTGTATTTAGAGTATGTTTAGGAGACTTAATGGATAAGTCTCGTTATTGATAACTGATAAGGAGTGTTTTGCTTGGCAGGCAAGTATTATCCTCATCTGATAAGTGTTGTGACTCATCGTAATACTTGATTGGGATTCTGGATCTTTCTACGAAGATATTATCATATTTGGACTCTTTTATGAGCTGTGTATTTTCCTTTATTTATTAATTACGAAATTAATAAATAATTAGGGTTTCGGGCCTTTTATCGGGCCTAATTCTTGGACCAAACTAGGTCTAATTAATATATCATTAATTATTTCTAGGGTTTTATTTCAGCCCATATCATATACATACATAGTGTATACTACATTTGGCTAATTTGTTATTACCCATATAATTATCCCTTATAACTACGCTTTCAAAATTGAAAGTTAAAAGATCTGCTGGAATAAAAAGATGTCATTAAACAAGATATTCTGAATTAATGAGCAGCGAAATAAACGTAATGATCTGAAACGTCGAAAAATATATATGACACAGGTATTGGTGACATAGTTTCTCTTACTTTATATATATATATATATAATTAAAAAATTACAACTATTAATCTCTTACGTTTTCTATATAATAGAAAGTTGTTGCTGAAAATAAAAAAATTCATTTGGATGAAAATCTTTTGGATCTAAACACAAGTTGGTGTTTTAGATTTTAAAATGATTTTGCTTTCGATATTGAAATATAAATAATCTGCCATTAACATTTCATTTGATAGTGCTCCACAGTTAATTGAGATTCTATTATGTTGTAAAGGGATAACATATAATTTTTTTTATAATTAACTGAATAATAATAATAATATTTTCATGAGTAAAATATTTTTAAAATTCATTAACTAATTTCATGAAAAAATAATGTAATTGTAAACAATTTTAAGTCAAAATTTAAAATAACATAATTGATAATATTAATTAAAAAATATTATTAATAAAATAAATTTCCAAAAATAATCATTCGCCCGTGCGAAGCACTGGTTATCTTCTGGTATATATAACTATCCTATTGTTGTTGTTGTGTAGTATAATATTGTACCTAACATAAAATATCTGGGTTAAACCAATGATCAACTAATCAGCTAAATTACGTGTTCAATTATAGTTTTCTTATATGTTTATATTTATTTGTTTTCCTTCAATCTCCTGTTATGAAAAAGACTTAGACGTTCTTTTGCATGTGACCTATGTTTAGGGCTGTTCACGAACCGAGCCGAGCCGAGCTTTACTTTTTTCTCTGACGAGCCGAGCCGAGCTTTCTTATCGCACAAAATTCGTGTTCGAGCTCGAGCTCGTTAACTAACGAGCCGAACACGAGCTTTTATCGAACAAAAACGAGCCGAGTCGAGTCGAGCTCATTAAAACTTACAATTTTAATAGATAATAAAGCCCAATTTTTCTTAGCCCAACGAACTAAAACATTTTTTGTCGAAACCGAACCCAATTTTCCGATCAATTCTCAATAAACCTAAAATACACATACTATAAATTACAAAATTAATTTAAAATATTAACAAATAATATAAAAATAAATCGAGTATATCTTAATTTTTTCGAGCTTTATCGAGCCGATCTCAAGCCGAACGAGCTCGAGTCGAGCTCGAGCTCGTTTTCTTAACGAACAAATTTTTGTGTTCGAGCTCGAGCTCGAGCCTTAACGAGCCGAGCCGAGTCGAGCCCTTAACGAGCCGAGCTCGAGCTTGTTCACGAACAGCTCTGTTCGTGAACAGCTCTACCTATGTCAGCTTAAGTCCGCATGGCACTACTATTGAGTGGCCATAAAATTTTCGCCCGTGCCAGCTACTACGTCATCATCCTATCTACTACTCGCTTGTGACGTTGTCATACATCTGCATATCTAGCTATAAATATATCATCTGTACATTGAGCAAAGCACATCTAATAAATTCTCTTATACTAGATATATTAAATTCCCAAACAATTAGCATGGAGGGGAAGATGCCGGTGTGTGTGACGGGAGCATCAGGGTACATTGGCTCCTGGCTAGTCAAGAGACTTCTGGAGAGAGGACACCATGTTAGGGCTACTGTCCGGGACCCTGGTATATACATCACTTATCCATGTCTCGTGCATGCGTATCCTAGCTATATAAAATTTTATCCAGACAATAAAATTATATGTGCAGTGTAAAATTTTAATATTTAAAGCTCTAGAGCCGGTTACTTGGTTACTTAACAATTAATACTCCTTATCAATTTAATGGTTGAGCACTGCAGGAAACAAGAAGAAGGTGAATCATCTGTTAGGGTTGCCGAATGCAAGTACAAACTTAAGCTTGTGGAAGGCAGATCTAACGGAGGAAGGCAGTTTCGATGATGCAATTCAAGGTTGTGAAGGTGTCTTCCATGTTGCCACCCCCATGGAACTGCTACTTCTCAAAGACAATGCTGGGGTATCTAAACATCTTCATTTTTCTGAACCACGTTGGCGGAGAGTATTTTAACATTGGCCGCATTTATTATCATTTTAAATAATAATTTATCTCCATTGTAAATAGTCTGATTTTTTTGTAGGTTGTTTAATATGCTCAAATACTGATAATTTTTATTTGTTCATATATATATATATGGACAGATGGATGAGATAAAATCAACAACTGTGAATGGGATACTAAGCATAATGAAATCCTGCTCCAAGGCCAAAACTTTGAAGAGGTTCATCTACACAGCATCTGTATACACCGTTGCTCTGCAGCCTGAACCCTCACTATTTGACGAGTACACAGAAGACAACTGGTCCGATGTTGACTTCTGTTTTGATCGTAAGATGTTTGGCTGGGTACGTGAGCTAGCTTTTCCTTACCTATTGTGTTTTTCGTGCACACCAACTGCAGCAAAATATTTCTAAAGCCTGATACGTAAACCCCATGTAAACCCCAAAACTGCAGATGTATGCTATCGCAAAAACGAGTGCTGAGAAAGCTGGGTGGAAATATGCTGAAGAAAATGGGATTGATATGGTCACCGTTCATCCTGCCCTTGTTGTTGGGCATTTCATTACTCTTTGCACAAGTTTTAGTATTGACGCCGCAACTTCTTTATATACTCGTAAGTTTAATATGTAATTCTACCTTGAGTTCTTCAATCTCAGAGATAATTGTTGGATTTTTAAGGTTTATAGATAAGTAAATAGAGAGGCCTGGTAGGAGAAGACATGAGTATGAAGATGTAATATATTGATATAGGTTTGATATATGTTTGATACATCTTATTGTCTTATGATCAAGTCTTTTATATAGACTTACAAAATAAAAACTGAAAAATAGACATAAATGAAAACATAATTGAGAATTATTTCTTGACTGATTCTTGCCACCAAATCAGCCTCCATTGAATATTGAAGCATATTCCAACACTCCTCCTTGCTTCAATATTTGTTATTGTCTTCTGCACATCAACATTAAAGATATCTTCATGCTAAAGTGCATTTCTTTTGTGTTTTTTTTTGTTTCCTTGCAATTTCTTTTCATGTATACCAATCACAAATTATAGTTGTTTCCCTCATATACTTCAGGAAAAACATTGTAAAATTTATAGAATCAGTACCATGTGTAGGAATGTAAACAAGGTTTATGGTTATGGTTGTGGTTATGGTTATGGTTATGGTTATGGTTATGTTTATGTTTATGGTTTATGGTTTATGGTTATGGTTTATGGGGCATTGTTTTTGTATATGGGTATGGGTTATGGTATTTTATCAAAAGCATAGGTCCCTTAAGAAGAGAGCTCAGATATCATGTTGGATTTTTAAGGTTTAGCAAATTTTACATAATCAGTATATTATATTATTTTAGCCAACCAGTTTAACTAAGACTTTGGAGATGTTCTTAGTAACTAACATGTAATTTAATATTTTTATTAAATTATAAAAATAATTTAATTGCCCGAGTATCCATTGGGAGTACTTAGCCCTTTTTTGAGTACTCATTTTACTAACTAAACTAAGTTGGATCGATTCCTGACTTTGAAAACATTGATCCCGGAAGATGCTAACAAAAATGTTAATATTGTCAAAATTATCAAAAGCTATATATAAATTAAACCGTGTAGGTTTTCTTACAATAAATTATTTTTTACTTAAAATAACAAGGGTAGTATAAGAACACCTCCAACACAGTAGAACTGAAATAGTCAATTAATATTTTATAAGAATATTAAAAAGTCAATATTTATTTGGATTTTAACTTAAAAGTCACCTAAATAGATGAGTTAAAAAGGAATTTTAAGTTCATATGTGTTTGGATTATATATTATATAGGTAACTTGTAAGTTATTAAAAACGTAATAATAAAAATAAGTTTGATAAATAATATTTTCGAATAATAATATTAACTTTTATCAAATAAAATTATAAAAATAATATAATTACACAAAAAAGTACCTCGTATCTAAACATGCTATAGGTATCTCAACTAGAGAGATGAAGACATGTAAAGTGGCTTGTGGACAAAAATGTACTCGTATGATAATTTTCCTTATCGAATGAGTTGTTAACAGGTGGATTAAAAGATAATTCACCCGGGCCTCACATCACATGGTTATGTTACTGTTTCTTCCGTCTTTATTCATCGAAGCTTCGAAGTATATTTTGTTTTCTTTTCCTCACGGGTCCCTTCCTAATAACATGGCTTCCCTCCATCGTAATAGTTTCTTGCTTAATTATGTTTGTACTATTTTCTTCTTTTTCGGTTTTCAATTATTCTTGGAGTAGGTTCCATATAGTGCTAGAAATTCATTTCAACAAGTTAGCAAATATATATATATAATAGCAAAATTTTATATTTTATATTAAATATATAATCAAATTTAAATACTTTCACAGAAGAATGCAATTTGAAAGATGGAGGGTGATAAATTACTAAAATAATAGTGAAAAACGTAATCGTACTTTGAAAATGTAAATACGTGAAATCAATATACTTATATAAAGGAGAAGACTAGCGCGGTGATGTGGCGCCTCTCAAATCGCTTCGATCTATTTTTCTAATTTTCTCAAATTTTTGAGATATTAATTGTAAAAATTTGAAAATATCTGAGGAAGTTTTCTAATTTTCTCAAATTTTTGAGATATTAATTGTAAAAATTAAAAATAATTCAAGTAATAAAAATTAAAATTTTCTTTTTTAACTTATAATTCATAAAAAGGGAAACTTATACAAGATAAGTTATTCAGAAATTACGAATCTAATCAAATTCTACGGTCAATTGACTATATCTATAAATTTATAAATTGGGTTGACAAACACCCTACATAAGCTATTATCATATTATAAGCTATAAGTTGCCTTTTATTTAGGTTGTCATACAGGCTCACAATAAGGTCACAACATAAACAAATTATAATACGTGTAATTTGTAGTTTAGGCCATCGGAAGTTTGTATTCTTATTGTAGTTCTAATTCTTTTATAATCTTAGTGTCTTGCTGAATTGAACTTAGAATATGAAACACCAACGAATATGAATGTAGGTCGTCATTACCGATGAAGTGATCATTGTCCATCACCAAAGTACAAAAAAAGTTACTAATCGAATACAAGTTATGGACATGTAAATTTACTTAAGCATGCCAAGTTTTTGTTAATACAAGTTGTGTAGAAGTAAATTCACTTTTCAACATGTCAAGTTGTTCCCATCTGCATGCGAATCAATTTCATAGAAAAGGTTCAAATATTTACATCACCAATCACAAGTGCATAAATTGAATACAATTATATTTGTTCTGTAATATTTATTCTTTATTCATGACTAGCCTTATTATATTTAAATAGTCCCAAATGAATTTAACTATATATATATCATGTACGGTTAGTTAATTCATGAATAGGCATAAAATATTTAAATCATCCATAATTTGTACGCTATTGAGCTAATTTCTTAGTCCTCTATATTTTTTCCTTCTAGCTATGCCTTTATAATTGGAAGACAAAAGGTGTGCATACAAAAAAAAAAAAAAAAGATATCGTCAAACAAGATATCCTGAAACTATTGAGTAGTGAGATGAACGTAATGATTAAATTCACAAAAAATTATGTCCCATGTATTACTATCAAAAGTTTTTTTTTCTTAATTTTTAGAATTATTCCATTCAGATAATGATCTCTTGTGTTTTATGTATAAATAAAAAGTTGTTTCTAGAAATAAAGAAACTCAACTGGATATCAATCTTCTAAATTTTGGTCCATATTGTATATACAAAATTTTAATTATATATACATAGTTTACACTGTATTTGACTGATTTCTTAGTCCCCTTATAATTATCCCTTACAGTTACCCCTTTAAAATTGGAATTGTAAAGATCTATCGGAAGAGAAAGATATCGTCAAACAAGAGATTCTTAAACTATTGAGCAGTAGAATAAACATAATGATAAACATCTCAAAAAATATATGACACATGTATTGGTGACGAAGTTTTTTTGTTTATTTTTATATAATTTTTCATATCAATTAATGATCTCTTACATTTCTATATAATTTCTATATAAGAGAAGGTTGTTTATGGAAAAAAAATTCAATTGAATGGGAATATTTTGGATCTATATACAAGTTGGTGTTTCAGTTTTAAAATTAATTTGATTTTAATTATGTTTTCGATATAATAAAAAAGCTATTTCTAGAAATAAAGAAAATCAACTGGATGAAAATCTTCTAGATCTTATCCCAGGTTGAATAAACAAAATTTTAATTATACGTATACATACATAGTGTATACTACATTTGGCTAATTTGTTATTACCCATATAATTATCCTTTATAACTACACTTTCAAAATTGAAAGTTAAAAGATCTGCTGGAATAAAAAGATGTCATTAAACAAGATATTCTGAATTAATGAGCAGCGAAATAAACGTAATGAGCTGAAACGTCGAAAAAGATATATGACACAGGTATTCACTACAACAAAAGCGGCTAAATTCAACCGTCAAAATTCGGTTGAATTTAGTATAAATTCAACGGCAAACGGTTGAGTTTATATTAAATTCAACCGCAAGCTTCCGGTTATATATAAGGCCGTTACATTTAGCAGTCCGGTTGAATTTAGCATCAGATTCAACCATTTTCGGTTGATTTTAGATATATTATTTTCAACCATTTTCGGTTTAAAAAAACTTAAGGATTTTTTGAAAAACTTTGAAATTTTGAATTTGAATGCCACCAAAATAATTCATTTTCCCGCCAACAATACTAAATTCAACCGAAAACCGTTGAATTTGTTTTCCCTAAAATCAACTATTTCATGTTGATTATGTCATCTTGCCACGTGTCATTGTAGATTTAATTCAACCGAATCTTGTTGAATATGACTGTCCCAAAATCAACCAACTTTGGTTGATTTAATTTATGTTTTGCCACATGTGCACCTTATTTTCAACCGAAGTCAGTTAAAAATACTTGACGATATAATTTTTTTCCAACCATTTACAGTTGAATTTAATATACCAAATCATACCATTATTTTCACTATTGAATTCCCTCTATAATTTCTGCTTCTAATCTAATGGTCCAGTAAATATGAGAATTTATCAGTGATATACACAAACAATTAGGTCCAAAATAAAATCGAGATAATAATATTGCATTAATACATGAAATAAGTTTGGTGCCTCGTGTCTAGAACATAATACTCTAATTAGAGGTCTTACAACAAAAGCAAAGATTCAGAGATTTTAAGATTTTAAGACCAGAAATAACAAAAGGCACAGTTAGGGGAAAAGAGGATAGCGGTTCTCAAGCGCCTCTAAAGTAACATGGTAGTCATCTTCATGGTAGTCATCTTCATGCTGGTTTATCGGGGTCTCTGATCTAGTAGCCTGCAATTAAGAAAAATAAACGTTAGATGTAGTATTAAAACTATATAGAAAATTGTAACTTCAAACTTATTTGTAACCAACTAAGTTGAAGAACTTAGATACATAATTAAAAATCACACAACTTAAATCAATCTTTGATATTTAAATCAAAAGCCAATCTCTCACAGATCATTTAACAAGCCACAATTCACAACATAGTGATACAAGCATCCACACTCTTAATTTTGTGTCCTTATTTCTAGTTTAGAAGTCTTTCTGGAGACTAAAATTGTAACTAGATTCTTAAAAATTCATCTTATATTCAAAATAAGACTTAGAGAATCTAATATACTTTAGAACAAATGAAACAAAATACTTCTGACCTGATGTATAATTATAATTCTGCACTGCGGTTTTCTAATAATGGTGAATAATTTTCATGTCCAGCTCGGGTTTTTATCGAGATTTAGAATATAATAGTGTATTCATTGCTCTATGTTTTCTTAATCATTCTACTTGCTTACAGAGTGACATTTCAAACCCCTTTACCAGATGTCAAAAGAAGAAAACTCAACGATAATTGAAATCCCTATCTAAGTAAACCTTCTTCTGTTTTTTTCCAAGTTAGTGAACTTTACGATTTTATAATAATGGTGAATAATTTTCATGTCCAGAGGTTAATTTCTCTGCATTTTTTTAACAAATCCAGTTTTTGTGTCACTCATACCAGTCTATAAAATATTCTATAAAATATTCAATACACTTTGACAGGGAGAACCCATGATCAAATGTGTCAGAACAGAAACAACTTGCATTCCAAATAGGATAAACTCTTTTCGTGTGTATTTTGTGTGTGTAAAAAAATTGCATTATATTTAAATTATTACCTCTAGGATAACCTTTTTGTAACGCTCAAAGAGAGGAGTCGTCATTTGTGCAGCTATTCGAATATAATCTTCCCATAAGATTTTAGATGCTGGATCTTCTCCATTTGGATAAGCACGAGTAGCCAATTTCTGCACCTCTTCGTCAAGTCTGGCACGTGTCACCTCAATCTCCTCTATGGCCTCAACCATGTTGGTCACCTCTGTCATGACCTTCCCGATCATAGAGTATGCACGCTCTGGAATGCGTTCTGGAGAGCGGGATAAAGTAGATTGAGAAGTTGTATATTTGGCAGCTCCATCTAATCCAAGAATCTCTGGAAGTGTATGCCGCGGAAACATAAGCACTTTCCCCTTCTTTGGTGGACAAACCTCCAACAATAGCTCGACCTCCCGTTTTCTTTGGGAGCCAGGGGATGGTGTTACATTCTGATAACATCCCTCCTGAAAATTGTCCTCCTGAGAATTGCCTTCTTGCATAGTACGTTCCACAACAACCTACATTACATAAAAACCTAATAAGACTCACTCAAAATGACAAAACTATTAAACTGAGGGTACTGTTCAACTAAATATATCAGAATATAGCACTTACTCCATTTTTTGTTAGAAATTAACTAACACCACCACTGTACACCATTAGTGCGCACACATTAATCCATCATTTCTATTCAACACATAGTTATTAGAATTAAAAATTACACCTATGTTTGCATTAAGGGAAAATTCACATTAATTTCCTGATTCTTGTTGCACACAAAAAGTTCGTTAAGGCACAATTACAATTTAAACTGCAAAAAAAAAAGGAAAAAGAAAATAAAAACACGTCCTGCTATTAAACATTAAGAATTACGCTCAGTATTACGCTCAGTATTAAACTGTAAATCGAACTAAACGCATTGAACATCAGTATTACGCTCAGTTACAGATATTAATTCATACGTATTACGTATATGTTTAATTTTTCCACAGAAACGAGCAAAACAACTCGCAATCCGCCCTGCTATTAAACATTAAGAATGTAGCAGGCAGCAGCATTATGTTAAACTTTACCAGTAAAGTCAATTAAAACAATTTTATGTAATGTATAAACTTTACCAGCAGCATTATGTTAAACTTTACCAGTGAAGAACATACTTTAAGTTTTTTCCCTATTTCTTCCACCTGTCCATTCTTCTTGTACGAAACATCAAACTTTTCCAGGATAGTGAGAGGTTTTTTGTTTTTCTTCTCTAGTTCCTACAGAAAAACAAAACAAAGACATTGTATAACATATTCCCAATTGAAAAAATAGTAGAATGGTTTGACGTGATGAGATTAGAGCACAAAGTGGACCTAGTTGATTTTCTATTCATCAGCTAATGTCCAGAAAAATAAATTTCGAATGTGAACAAAAACCGTAGTGAAATAAAATAACATTATTTGTTGTGGCGAAAAGATGTAAGTTTCTAATAGAATATTATAGACCGATAACTGTCACAAATTTACACTATATCGAATAAAAAAACCTGCTATAATTCGCATCCATGTAAAATAAAAGCATTGATCTAAATTTAATAAGCAGACATTTCGACCACTAGACCTATTCATCGGATCTATGTATAGTTTGACATTTGTTTCCATCTTGTAACTAGAAAACACACCAACAACTCTACAGACCACAGCTATTGTTTTGCTCATTTCCCTTCTGGAAAATGTGCCTACTTGTTTATTGTTTTCTTGACTGAGTTATGTTTAAGACACACCACAAATTATTATTATTGAAGCCTATATCTGGAAATAGCAGGAGATATAGGCAAGAAGAGTCGATTATTATTGTAGATGCATTCATCAGCTAAGACTTGAGAGTACAGTCTCTCAGGCATAACAAACAGTCACAGGCAAGCACAAACACAGTACTCCATAAGTTGGAAGTTCACAGTAACAGAGAAACACGGTTATACATATTACTAGTTTTTGTTTTGGTCCAGCTAATAGCTATCTACTAAACTAGCTAGATAAGATATAACTAAAATAGGAAACTTAAGCACTTCGACGTGTTTTAGAAAGTATAACTCTGTAATCTAGTTCTTGCAAAAAAAGTACCTCGTAACGTTGGTCAAATGGCTTCGCTCCACTGCTGTGATTAATCTCAGACTTCTTGACGTTCACCCTACCATTTTCCGACATCTTGGAAAATCGCTCAGTTTCCCAGTAATCAACTAGACCATTCCATGCACTTTCAGATAAGTAGTATGGGGCGCAACTACGAAGATTTGAAGTTGTGTCTCCCTTAGCATGTGCCTCGTCAACCCTCATCAGACCATCACTCTTCCAGCCATTCGTATAACTTTTTATATTATTTTTCAAATGCTTCCTGACCACTGCATCCCCCTCCATCTCTTTAACTTTATCACCATTACATTCTGGTGGGTACTCATAATATTCCTTTCAAGAAAAAGTATTAGAACTTTTAACATAAAAACTTTCATAAAAATAACAAGAGCATAAAAATCGACAAGTGCTGAAAATGTGTATGTAGCATCATACCTTAAACTCCTCTATGCACTCGTTCAAAAATGTCTCTCGAGCCCGTCCCTTTTGTTTTGCTGTATCATAATCCCAACGCATTCTTACAATTGCTTTAAGTGTCTTCTTGTAATGAGGCTCCTTAATGCTACAAAAATTTGCAATTTCGTAATTGAGAAGTAATAATTTTCTGCAAAAAAAACTAACAAGACTGAATGTATATATAATATGTATATTACTTTTTTTTGTTTATGAAGGTTACGACACCAAGTTTAGGTTCTCCTAATGTTGGCTTCTTTTTGTAATCGCCATCACAAATGCTACGTGAATCTCTCGCAAATTTAATACCATCAGCCCCAACTTGTTCCTCATCGTCGCCCTCTGCTTCAGCACAACTTATTATCATTTCCTAGCAGGCCCTGACCATATGAAGAGGAAAATTAATGAATATATGACCTCCCTTATATAATATTTAATGTTAGCCAGAATTCATTAAATCTTCTCAGCACTTCACAAAAAGAAATGAACAAGCAGTGCATAAGGAATCAGGACCGTATAAAAAGTTTACTCATTGTACAAAGACACTGTACAAACATATTATCTGATACTTATTATGTCTCAAACACCCGATTATTAGTAAACTTAGTTTTGGCGAACTGGTGATAATATTACTGAAGGCTTTCTCTGTATTTCACAAATAAATAGTAATGAAATCAATATTAATACTAATACATATGCTTTATATTCCAAACTTCCCATTATATCCAAAGACTAAAGACTAAATTGTAACAGGTCCCATATACCAACTCACTCTCCACAGTAAATACCTCATAGAAAGTAAACACTTTCGTGTTTTCTCTCTATTCTCAGACCTGCAGAAATTACGAATCTGAACTAATCGATTAACCTACTGATTTCAGGATTAACCCAACATATTTTCATAAATCCTGGATTTTTAGTGTAGTGAAAGTATTCACAATCATCACTAATATTACGAAACAAATGAGGCTTGTCTGTGTTATTGCACCTTATAGCTCGGCATAAATACAACACTAAAACGACACAAATTTGAGATAATTATTTACACAGTTGAGTTGAGGGAACATGAACAAATAACATATAAACATATAAACTAATATAGAAGGAATTTCAAATGATGCAGAACACTCGTATACTCTACTAATGCAATAACCTAGTATCCAGTAAACCCGAACAAACTTAAGGGCGTTGTTGATCATGTGACTTTAACCCAACAGAAATTCGAATGAGACTGAATTACAAAAATCTACTAGAATTTCAGTCTTGTTAACATGGTAAAAATCTCATAATCCAAACGATCATTTAGTGTATAACATTCGCAGAACTGTAGTATACATAGAACTAGTATATTTCTATCTTCATATTATATACCTAATTCAGAAGAAGATAAAAATGAGAAAACAAATTTTCATATTATATTATAGAACTAGTGTTTTCTGATTTGAGTCCTAAACAGAGAAGCCCAATAAATTTGGTCATTCCTTCAAGACCTGACTGATTGCTATCAGCTACCTCTACCTCACAAATCAAAGGAATAACATGGCTGACGTGCAGTTGACATAGCAATTCAGGGACTTAAACTCAAAAAGCAAGAAACCAAAACACCAACTACTATTTTAATTAACAACGACGAGAAGTCTAATTTAAACACATAATTATACCAAATAGGTTATCATGTTAACTCATTCACACAATGCAGAAACTAAATCACCAGATACTCAGCATAAACACAAAAGTACGTGGAAAAAAAAAAATATGTACGCGAGAGGCAAATTTCCATACAGAAACACATTTAAGTAACCAATTTACCCAAAAATTTATTGATGGGGAACAATACTAGATCAACTATAGTGAAATTTTTGGAATTATAATTATAATTGAGTACGAAAAAAGTATGTTTGCAAGGTTATAAAAAATTTGAACACAATGTTTCGCATATACATAGCAATTTGAACACAAAGGACCCAAATAGATTGTGAGGCAGAGAACTGAGAAAACCAAATGTTTCGCATTTGAACACAAAGGACCCAAAAACACATAGCTACAAAACATTTTGAACTGAATAGCATATACGCTAAAGTTCAACACACAGCTACTTTAATGTGAGAACCAGTTGAGAACTTATACATAGCAATTCAGGAACTCGGCTTCACAAACTGATTAAAACACAAAAGAAGAAAAAATGAGTTGAGTACAGAGTAGTATTGGTACAAAATTAAAAACCTAATTGAAATTCCCAAAATCATCTCAAACAAATCAAAATTAAAACCCTAATTGAGAATCCATATAAACCCTAATCCCAAAAGATGAATAAATCCAAAAATACGCATTTGGAAATGAACAAACCCTGAATTCATACCTGTTGAGACGCACTCTGGAGATTTGAGAGGTTTGTGAGAGATTTATGAGATATTTTTGTGAGATTTGTGTAATTTATGAGAGCGGGTTGTGACTTGTGATATAGAAAGAGTAAGAGCGGCGTTGTGAGTAAGAGTAAGAGTAAGAGTAAGAGTATGACCTAGGGGTATTAGTTACTGATTATTTAGACCAATGAACTAATACAACTAAAATTGGTTGTTTTTAATATACCACTTGAACAATTAAAAGCTACTGGAAGTGGTATCCTGTTAATGTAAAAAAAGAAAAACACACAATAATAGTACCCATTTATATTGCAAATTTAAAGTCTAATCATAATAGAATATATAAATTCAAGTGTTAAACATAATCATCTCAATAATCACAAATTTGATAGAATTAAAAAGAATATTAAACCACCACATCATCATCGCTCTCACTTTCTTCCTCAACACTTATGTCTTCGTCATTGTTATTATTGTGTTCTTCGTTGTAGTTGTAGTCCTCCACGGAATTATCATTCTCAACAAACCTCAAATCAATGAAAAAATTTGTAGGATCATGAATAATCACCGGTTCAACATGAGAAGATGAAGTATTTGAAACATCATTTTGCAAAGCATCATCATTTGAGATAGAGTTCTTCTTTGACACCACTTCTTCATTGACAAAACGACTTTTCGTTGTCAAAACCGTGTACCATGATGATTTTGCATTTGAAATATTTCGCGCATAATAAACTTGATGAGCTTGACTAGCCAAAACGAACACATCTTCGACATTTAGTGTTGATCTAACATCCACCGTAGTAATTCTATTTCTATCCACTTTGACATGTGTTGTATGATCAAACCAATGACATTTGAGTAATATTACTTTATGCCCATTATGATAGTGAAGTTCAAGTATTTCTTCAAGTCGACCATAATAATTTTCAACACACTCCTTGTAAGAAGTTCCTATATATAAATGAGTAAATTTCTTAGGTACAAATTATGTAGCAATATAACAAGTAAGATAATATTGGATACAAGTAATGAAGTACCAAAATTAATAAATAAAACAACATTATATCTAAGATAAACTTCTTACCAATGACAAGAACACCGGAATTTGGTGAAGTGCGTTCATTAGGATTTGCGCAACCAAATTTATAACCATTATAGTAGCAACCATTATAAATATCCACGTCACGCATCGGACCTCTTATCGAATCTTTAAATTTGTGTTTGAGTTTAGGGTCATCCGCTACCTAATTATATAATGAATGAACCACACACATATATATAAGGCCTCTTCATTGCAATATTTAAAGATAATAACAAACATTTGTATTATATATTTGACACGTACCCTTCTTTCAAACCAATTTGTAAATTGATCTTTTTGAAATCTTTCTTTTGATGCATCATCAAATTCTGGGTATTGTTTATGTACCAACTTGTGAAACTCCCTATAAAACAACAATGATTAGTAAAATAAAATAAAGCATATAAAAAATATGAGTTAAAAGATCTTACCCCAAGTACTTTGCAACCTCCGGCGTATTAATAAGAACATAATATTTGATGATTCTATGTTCATCAACAGTCAAGATTCTATGTCTTTTTTTAACAATGGGTTTTGACGGGTGTGTGTACACCTCTAACAAGTTGGGATCACTGCACTTTTTGGGTGCCTCGTTACGACGCAATCGGTTATGCACTGTTTCGACTTTGGATTCAAAGTATAGAGAACAAAAGTGCACACATTCCTCCTCAATGTAGCGTTTAGCCATTGAAGCCTCCGGATGTGCTTTGTTCCTAACTTTCATCTTCAACCCGTGCAAGAATCTTTCAAAAGGATACATCCATCGATATGTAACAGGGCCACCCAACTTACACTCAGTAGCCAAATGTAATGGCAAATGCTCCATGGGGTCAAAAAACCCAGGAATAAAGATGGTTTCAAACTTAGACATTATCCTCACTATATCTTTCTCCATTTTTAACAAATCAGAGTATTTCAAAGTAGATGAGCATAAATCTTGGAAGAAGTTAGACAACTCAATAATGGCATCACCAACTTGCTTCGGTAGTAAGTCACGACAAATAATAGGCAACAACTTTTGCATGAAAATATGACAGTCATGCGATTTCATCCCACGAATAGAATGTTTTTCAAAATGCACACACCTAGATATATTTGAAACATACCCATCCGGAAGTTTAAGTGTTGAAATCCACTCCAACAACTTATCAACTTGTTCCCTCAGGAGCGCATATGGAGCATGTGGCATTATGTCACCATCTTGAAGCCATAACTCACGTCGTATACCAAGTTCCTTACAATCACGCCTTGCTTTCAAGTGGTCTTTAGACTTGTTTTTATCACCCAGTATGGTGTAGAATATGTTTTCAAAAACATTCTTTTCAGTGTGCATGACATCAATGTTGTGACGAAGGGCGAGTGTCTCCCAGTACGGGAGTTCAAAAAATGGAGAATAATGAGTCCAATTATGAGTCACACCATAGTCCCGGGGTTTTCTTTTGGTTGACTTTCCTGGGGGAGGAAACTGTATAAGCTCACATATTGTCTTCGCCCGTAATCCTGAGTGTCGAGCTGTAACAGATCGTGCCTCTCTTTTTCCAAACTTTGTGCTATTTCTCAATGGATCATCTGGTTCCAAAAAATATCGAGCAGTGCCAAAGAAAGAAGTTTTACCACCATTCTTGAGTTGAAAGCCTTTAATATCTCCACTACATACATTACATGCCAATTTACCCGTAGTCGACCATCCACTTAACATAGCAAGTGCTGGAAAGTCACTAATTGTCCACAGTAGTGCTGCCCTCATCTGAAAATTTGTGCGTGATGACCTATCATATGTCTCCACCCCTGTCCATAACGTTTTCAGTTCATCAATTAACGGTCGGAGATAAACATGTAGGTCTTTTGTAGGATCGTCGGGACCAGGAACAATGAGAGGCATGAACATGTATGGAGCTTTCATGCACATAGATAGTGGAAGGTTATAAACAACCACCACAACAGGCCATACAGTGTAATCCCTTGCTAGGGGATCACGAAATGGGTCAAACCCATCACTAGAAAGGCCAAGTCTGATATTTCGTGCCTCTTTTGCAAATCTTGGAAATCTAGCATCAAAATCTTTCCATTCATCTCCATCTGCTAGGTGAGATAATTGACCTTCAACTACAACTCTATCATGGTGCCAAGTCATACACTTAGCAGTTTGCTCAGACATGTATAAACGTTGTAGTCTTGGTATAAGTGGAAAGTATCGCAAGATCTTTCTTGGAATCAATTTCTTTCCATCATCCTTTTGATTCTTATATCGGCTTGTATGACATATATCGCAATATATCTTCTTACTATTTTCCTTGTAAAATAACATGCAATCTTTCTCACAAGCATCAATCTTTTCGTATCTCATATTCAACCCACTTATCATCTTTTTAACATCATAATATGTCTCAGGTAGGTTATGTTTCTCTAGCAGCACTGATCCAATAAGTTGAAGTAGCTCATCAAATACCTTGTTACTACAACCATGTTTGTTCTTGAAATACAACAACTTGTTTACGAATGATAAAGTGGTAGAACTGGAACAATCCGGATAAAGTGGTTCAGAAGCACCATCCAACATCTCATAAATTTTTTTTGCTGTTGCAGTCGGTTCCTCCTCACCACCCTCGAAATATCCATGTGCATCTGCAAAATCACTAAGCATTTCACGGGCATCATACATATGATCATCTCTAAGATCAATATTACACGAACTACTCTCGGCTTCAACTCGCGACCCACGCTTCTCACCATGAAAAATCCATTTAGTGTATGACTCCATAATTCCATACCGATACAAATCATAAGTTACATTTTCGGGTAACTTACTCCATGTATTCCCACATTCCTTACATGGACATTTTATCCTCCCCTTTGAATCAACATCCCCTTTCAAAGCAACTTTAATAAAATCTTGTACACCAAGCTTGTATTCCTCCGTTATATTATTTCTCGAATCGAACCTACGATACATCCAACTTCGATCGGATGCCATCTACAAATATCACATATAATTTAATTAATTTTTATAGTTAAAAACCAAACTAGATAACTAATAATATCAATAAAAATATACAAACATATTGTTAGTATAATCAATTTGTAGCTAATTATCTCTCTATTATCTTAACACTCTTAAGAACAAGTAGTAATTACACTAATTTTGTTAGTTTAATTAGCACAATAAAACATCATTTTATTCAAAAAAAACATACAATATTGACATAATTAACATAAATAATACAAATTGGAACAATAAGATGTAAAAGGAATATTTTGAATACTTACTTGGACATGAAAACTTGTAAAATTGAAGCTCAAGGTAGAGAAAAAATGGTGAAAGAGTAAAAAGGGAAATGGAGGCGACGAAAAGGAAAGGGTACTGGGCAGAAGGGTTTACAATTGTATCGGCCAAATTCAACCAGATATGGTTGAAAATGAAAGGTTACGTGGCAGAAAAACAACCATAAACGGTTGAGATTGTGTTTCTATTTTCAACCATATTCGGTCGAATTTAACTCATGCCACGTCACTTCCTGTTAAAGCACAAATTCAACTAATTCCCGTTGAATTAGTAACTATGAAATTACTAATTTGTTATAATTATTTAGATGTCTAATTTAAAATACATGTGAGAACTTTTAACATTTTCAACGTTTATCGAAAATATTAAAGATTTTTACATTATAATTACATAAAGTAACTTTTAAAATGTTGGATATGTAAACTAAACATTCTAGTAAACTTTTATGACTTTTATAAGTTAAGGAGTATTTATTTATTATATGAAAGTACGCATCGAATATATACTTATAATTGTTTTCTAAAAATGAAAGATTTATAATTTTACTAATATTTGTCGAAATAAAAGTGAAAGTGTATTTCATGGTTGCCCATATATTTCAATTTCTTTTTGAAAAAATTGATTTATTTTTTATATTTTAGATAATTAGGAAAAAAATGAAAAGTAAATTCAACCGAATTTTGATATTGGTTGAATTTACAAAATGGGGGGAAATTTCCCGCCCTCAACAAAAGAGTCTTTTCATTATTCAACCGGATATGGTTGAATTTAGCGTCGGTTGAAATTATCCGGTTGTATTTAACTTTTTAGCGGGAATTTTGACGCCTGACGAAATTTAAGCATATTGAAATTCAACCGGATCTGGTTGCATTTGTTTTCGGTTGATTTTGTTCGGTTGAATTTAATGCCGGTTGAATTTGTTCGGTTGAATTTATTCGGTTGAAAATGGGTCTCGGTCAAAGCTTAGACGTCATTGACTGCATATTTAACAGGATTCGGTTGAATTTATCCCCGGTTGAATTTATCAGGTTGAATTTAACCACTTTTTCTAGTAGTGATTGGTGACATAGTTTCTCTTACTTTATATATATATATATATATAATTAAAAAATTACAATTATTAATCTCTTACGTTTTCTATATAATAGAAAGTTGTTGCTGAAAATAAAGAAATTCATTTGGATGAAAATCTTTTGGATCTAAACACAAGTTGGTGTTTTAGATTTTAAAATGATTTTGCTTTCGATATTGAAATATAAATAATCTGCCATTAACATTTCATTTGATAGTGCTCCACAGTTCATTGAGATTCTATTATGTTGTAAAGGGATAACATATAAATTTTTTATAATTAACTGAATAATAATAATAATATTTTCATGAGTAAAATATTTTTAAAATTCAGTAACTAATTTCATGAAAAAATAATGTAATTGTAAACAATTTTAAGTCAAAATTTAAAATAACATAATTGATAATATTAATTAAAAAATACTATAAATAAAATAAATTTCCAAAAATAATCATTCGCCCGTGCGAAGCACTGGTTATCTTCTAGTATATATAACTATCCTATTGTTGTTGTTGTTGTGTAGTATAATATTGTACCTAACATAAAATATCTGGGTTAAACCAATGATCAACTAATTAGCTAAATTACGTGTTCAATTATAGTTTTCTTATATGTTTATATTTATTTGTTTTCCTTCAATCTCCTGTTATGAAAAAGACTTAGACGTTCTTTTGCATGTGACCTATGTTTAGGGCTGTTCACGAACCGAGCCGAGCCGAGCTTTGATGTAAACGAGCCGAGCTTTACTTTTTTCTCTGACGAGCCGAGCCGAGCTTTCTTATCGCACAAAATTCGTGTTCGAGCTCGAGCTCGTTAACTAACGAGCCGAACACGAGCTTTTATCGAACAAAAACGAGCCGAGTCGAGCCGAGCCGAGTCGAGCTCATTAAAACTTACAATTTTAATAGATAATAAAGCCCAATTTTTCTTAGCCCAACGAACTAAAACATTTTTTGTCGAAACCGAACCCAATTTTCCGATCAATTCTCAATAAACCTAAAATACACATACTATAAATTACAAAATTAATTTAAAATATTAACAAATAATATAAAAATAAATCGAGTATATCTTAATTTTTTCGAGCTTTATCGAGCCGAACGAGCTCGAGTCGAGCTCGAGCTCGAGCCGAGCTCGAGTCGAGCTCGAGCCGAGCTCGAGTCGAGCTCACTAATAGCTCGGCTCGAGCTCGTTTTCTTAACGAACAAATTTTTGTGTTCGAGCTCGAGCTCGAGCCCTTAACGAGCCGAGCCGAGTCGAGCCCTTAACGAGCCGAGCTCGAGCTTGTTCACGAACAGCTCTACCTATGTCAGCTTAAGTCCCCATGGCACTACTATTGAGTGGCCATAAAATTTTCGCCCGTGCCAGCTACTACGTCATCATCCTATCTACTACTCGCTTGTGACGTTGTCATACATCTGCGTATCTAGCTATAAATATATCATCTGTACATTGAGCAAAGCACATCTAATAAATTCTCTTATACTAGATATATTAAATTCCCAAACAATTAGCATGGAGGGGAAGATGCCGGTGTGTGTGACGGGAGCATCAGGGTACATTGGCTCCTGGCTAGTCAAGAGACTTCTGGAGAGAGGACACCATGTTAGGGCTACTGTCCGGGACCCTGGTATATACATCACTTATCCATGTCTCGTGCATGCGTATCCTAGCTATATAAAATTTTATTCAGACAATAAAATTATATGTGCAGTGTAAAATTTTAATATTTAAAGCTCTAGAGCCGGTTACTTGGTTACTTAACAATTAATACTCCTTATAAATTTAATGGTTGAGCACTGCAGGAAACAAGAAGAAGGTGAATCATCTGTTAGGGTTGCCGAATGCAAGTACAAACTTAAGCTTGTGGAAGGCAGATCTAACGGAGGAAGGCAGTTTCGATGATGCAATTCAAGGTTGTGAAGGTGTCTTCCATGTTGCCACCCCCATGGAACTGCTACTTCTCAAAGACAATGCTGGGGTATCTAAACATCTTCATTTTTCTGAACCACGTTGGCGGAGAGTATTTTAACATTAATTGGCCGCATTTATTATCATTTTAAATAATAATTTATCTCCATTGTAAATAGTCTGATTTTTTTGTAGGTTGTTTAATATGCTCAAATACTGATAATTTTTATTTGTTCATATATATATATATGGACAGATGGATGAGATAAAATCAACAACTGTGAATGGGATACTAAGCATAATGAAATCCTGCTCCAAGGCCAAAACTTTGAAGAGGTTCATCTACACAGCATCTGTATACACCGTTGCTCTGCAGCCTGAACCCTCACTATTTGACGAGTACACAGAAGACAACTGGTCCGATGTTGACTTCTGTTTTGATCGTAAGATGTTTGGCTGGGTACGTGAGCTAGCTTTTCCTTACCTATTGTCTTTTTCGTGCACACCAACTGCAGCAAAATATTTCTAAAGCCTGATACGTAAACCCCATGTAAACCCCAAAACTGCAGATGTATGCTATCGCAAAAACGAGTGCTGAGAAAGCTGGGTGGAAATATGCTGAAGAAAATGGGATTGATATGGTCACCGTTCATCCTGCCCTTGTTGTTGGGCATTTCATTACTCCTTGCACAAGTTTTAGTATTGACGCCGCAACTTCTTTATATACTCGTAAGTTTAATATGTAATTCTACCTTGAGTTCTTCAATCTCAGAGATAATGATCAACACAGGAATATTAAATGTGTGTGCATCTTTTATATGTATTGATCTGCAAGAGTATAGACCTGATTTCCCTTATTACAGAAGACGAAGCTGCCATGGGTTCTCTCAAGGGCTTAAATGGGATAACTGCTGTACATGTGGATGATGTATGCAACGCTCATATTTATCTTTTTGAGAATCCTCTAGCCAAGGGAAGATACATTTGCTCCTCTCAGAGTTTTAACATCTCTGATATTGCCCATTCCCTTAGGCTCAAGTACCCGAGCATAGATATACCAGACAAGTACGTACCTTAATATCATATTTTGAGTTAGGGCATATATATATATTAATCTTTCACTATCGTGTTAGCAATTTCTGAGAAAATTTTCATTCTGATTTTGAATAGATTCGGGGTCTTAGACAAAACTTTTGCCCTCCCTTGTTCGTCCAAGAAGTTGGTGGACCTCGGGTTTAAGTTTGCACACGAACACAAAGATGCTGGTGACCTGTGCGCTGAAACTATTGAATCATGCAAAGACAAGGGTTTGATATGATCAAAACAAAGGTGGCCAAATATCTTGTATGCGAACCATCCAGCAATTCATTTCCATGGTTCCTAGTTCATTGTGTGGTTAAGTGGCACTGCAGCCTAATAACGTTTTAAATGTCATTAGTGATCTGTACTTTTCAATATCTCTGTTCGCGGTTGTTTCATGTTTGTAATCTTATTATATAAATAAAGAACGAGTTAAGGTGTGTAAAAGTTCAATATCCTCAAATTTTAATAATTTCATGTATCCTGGGATGTGTTCTTAAAATCACTAAGTCAGCCTTTTACATAATTGGCTTCAATATTCGGTGAAAACCCCATTACTCAAAGTTAAATTTGATTTTGAATTATTCTTTTTTTATGGTTACATTAAGTCATGTTGTTACAAAATGTAATATTTGATCATGATAATTTATTTTAATTGTATTGATAAGTAGTGTTAATATTGAATATTTCTATTGCTGGTACATATTGTGAAAAATATTCTAAGTATAATTTTAGTATTTATATTGAATTGTTAGAGTATCTCCAACCCTAGAAAACCCTTAGATAAATATCTACGTGGCACACCATAATTAAAATTATAGAAAATTTGTAAAACATAGATGCACTCTAATTGAATATAGCTCTTAGGTAAAATTATAGACAATCTTAAAATGTTGACTATATTTATCGAACAACTTGTAGCAAACCTTCACATCATCTCTTACCATATTGTATTTTCAAAATATAGTCAACTCAAATAGCTAACTCGGTTGAAGCCTTACAGCCAATTTTACATAATGAGTATATTATATTATTTTAGCCAACCAGTTTAACTAACACCTTGGAGATGTTCTTAGTAACTAACATGTAATTTAATATTTTTATTAAATTATAAAAATAATTTAATTGCCCGAGTATCCATCGGGAGTACTTAGCCCATTTTTGAGTACTCATTTTACTAACTAAACTAAGTTGGATCGATTCCTGACTTTGAAAACATTGATCCTAGAAGATGCTAACAAAAATGTTAATATTGTCAAAATTATCAAAAGCTATATATAAATTAAACCGTGTAGGTTCTCTTACAATAAATTATTTTTTACTTAAAATAAAAAGGGTAGTATAAGAACATCTTCAACACAGTAGAACCGGTACTCAAAAGTAGCATGCTCCAACCACAGGTTCCTTTTAGCCATAATTATACCCAATAACTTTTGCTTGACCATATTTTAGTCAATTAATTAACACCTTATATATAATAAGCGTAAGGGAGATCTTATCCAAAACTTTGGTCGGTCACTGTACTACCAAAAGTATACGATCCGTTGGATTATAAAACTATAAATATTCAAATCGATGAGGACCGTCAGATATAATATTAAAATTTGTATTTGATTAATAATAGGATAGTATTTAAATACTAAAAGGTGTATTTTGATAATTTAAACCTATTATAAATGGGTTTTCTATTTTGAATAGAAATCATTATGTAAAAATTCGTAATTATCTTTTCTCTTTATTTTATGGATAGTTCCAGTTACATAATAATTATTAAACCATCATTAAATTAAAGATAATTTTGTAATCTTCGCGTGGGCTGTAAAATCGTTAAAATCTGTTGTCTAAAACTCAAGATAGAGCCCAAACAGTAAAGTTATTATCTAAATTTTAATAAATATTTTTTTATTATTGTAGCACCAATTTAATTTTTTTTTCCTAATTCTTTTAAATTTATAAAATTATATATTTATTTCAATAAAATATTAAAATCAATTTAAGAAAAATTAAAATCGATCTGGTCTGTGTACGATCAGTATACGACCAAATTAATAATTATAGTTAGATCTTAAATAGATCGATGAGAATTGTTAGATCTAATATTAAAAAGTGTATCTGATTAATAATAGAATTATATTTAAATACTAAAAAGTGTATTTTGATAATTTAAAATTTTTCTATGTAAAAATTCTTAAATATCTTTTCTCTTGAATTTATGTATAGTTCCAGTTAGATAATAATTGTTAAACCAAATATCAAGATAACAATTCATATCGATTACAATGATACCCTAAGTTATAAGAGACTTAGGAGAACTCTTTAAACACTTTTTTTTTTGAAGGAACGTAACAATTTGATTAATCCAAATTATAATTATATTATTTTACATATAACAAACATAAAAGAATAATATCAAAATATTATTAAAATGCTGAGGGTTTCATATTCATAAACGATAATTTTGAATATAATACTTATATTAAAATGTGTATTTGATTAAAGGTAGGATTATATTTAAATACTAAGACGTGTGCTTTGATAATTTAAACCAATTATAAATTGGTTTTCTATATTGAATTGAATTCTTTGTGTAAAACTTCTTAACCATCTTTTCTTTTCAGTTTATTTTATTTTTATGGGTAGGTCAACTGTTCAAGTTAGATAATAAATATTAAAACATCATTAAATTAAAGATAATTTCGTTAGTTTCACATGAGTTCTAAAATTATCAAAATTCAATTTCTAAAACTCAAGATAGAACCCCAAATATTAAAGTGAGTATCTAAATTTTAATAAATATTTTTTTTATTATTTTAGCACCAATTTATTTATTTTTCCACTAATTCTTTTAAATATAGAAATTTTATGTTTCTTTCAATAAAGTATCAAAATTAATTAAGAACAAATTCAAATCGATAAAGAATATAATAATATGAGAATAAATTTTTATATAATCTTAACATAATTTTTATTCTATTTGATAATTTTTAAGTAATAATGTATTTTAAAATTTTATTTACACCGTAAATAAAACCGAAACATTAAAAATAAAAGCAGTTAGTAAGATACTTATATCAGTATATATTTGATATCCTTATTATATTAAATCCTTATATATAATAATCATAATAGGGATCTTATCCCAAATTTTGGTGGACCATTGGATCTTAAATAGATAAATGAAAATCGTTAGATCAAATATTAAAAAAGTTTATTTTATTAATAATAGGATTATATTTAAATTCTAAAAGGTGTATTTTGATAATTTAAACCAAATATAAATAAGTTTTCTATATTGAATAGAATTCTCCAAGTAAAAAATTCGTGACTTTCTTTTATCTTCCATAGACAATTCCACCTAGATAAAAATTGTTAAACCATCTTTTAATTAAAGATAATTTAGTTATCTTCATGTGGGGTGTAAAATCGTCAAAATCTGATTTTTAAAACACAAAATAAAGCTCAAATTAATAAAGTGAATATTTAAATTCTAATAATAATTATTATGTCATCATTATTTTAACACCAATTTAATTAATTTTTTCTAACTATTTTAAATTTAGAAATCTATGTTCAAAAATTAAAATAAATCTAAGAAAAATTCAAATCAACAAAAAATATAATAATACGATGATAAAATTTTATAAAATTGTGCATATTTTTAATCCTATTTTATTAAGTTTTATATCATAAATCAAATATTATTTATTATTAAATAATAAATTATACGTAAATAGTGATTTTGTTTTATAAAAACTATATTCATATTAAAAAAAACCTTATTTTAAAATTTTAGACTCAGCTAGGCCAAACTTTTTAAACCTATATACATTGTAAATTATTAAAACCCGTGCGATGCACGGATTGTTAATTATTATTATTTTATTATTATTTTTTAATTGTATTTTTTTTAAATAAGTAGGCATGTAAAAATAGCCAAACACTTTTAATTAATTAAAAACATTAAAAAAGATTTTAAAATAAATAAGTAAGGGTTTGTTCGTTATATTTCTGGAAAAAGAGAGGTTTTAGTATGGAAAAATAAAAAATGTAACATATATTTAGTTTAAAAAGGTAAATGCCCGTGATATTTTTGGAAAATGAAGTTTTAAATTTTAATAATTTAAATTATTTAAATATGTTTTAAAATAAATAACTAAAAGGTTTGTCCGTGATATTTTTAGAAAAAGAATGGATTTTAGTGAGAAAAATAGAAAAAGTAAATTGAAAAGGCAATTTCCCGTGATATATTTAGAAAATGAGGGATTTTGTTAGAAAAAAATCTTTAATGTGTTTTAGCTAAAAATGTATTTGGTTATAAATAGGTATTTGATTATTTATATTTTAATATTTTTAGTAATTACATTTGTTAAGAAAAAGAAGTAGGCATGTTAAAATAGGTAAATTTTTAAAAAAAATAATTATAATATTAGTTTAAAAATAATTAACTAAAGGTTTGTCCGTGATATTTTTGGAAAATGAGGGGTTTTAGTAAGGAAAAATAGAAAAACTAACATGTTTTATTTAAAAAAGGTAATTACCCGTGATATATTTGAAAAAGTAGGGGAATTTGTTAGAAAAAATAAAAAATAATAATGTATTTTAGGTGAAAAAGGTAATTTGTTATAAATAGGTAATATTAATATTTAATAATATATTTCTATGAATAAGTAAGGTTAATTAAGTAAAAACACGAATTTAAGAAAGGACAATTAAGTAAAATCACAACGTACAATACCGACCGACCAAACTTTTAATGTTTCGTCTATTATATAATAGTATTGATTATAAATATTAAGAAAAACTAATGATGTTATTATGGTAGTTTGGTCCTAAATACCGCCAAAACATTCTCAACCATTAAAAATACATGATCAAGATTATATCATATAAAAAGAAGTTATTATCTAAAAATGATATAAGTTAAAAGATATTATATTATGATTGGATTTTCTAAAAAGTCAAAACATAAAAATAGTTGTAATTAAATAAGGAAACTCATTTAATACCAAAATAATAAAAATCGTTTAATGTTAAATAGATAGGTGAAAACCGTTAGATTTAACATTAAAAACTATATTTGATTAATAAAGCGTATTCTAATAATCTAAACTACATATAAGTAGATTTCCTAAATCTAGAATTATCAACATTAAATTTCGTCACTTTATTCTCTTTTTAGTTTTAGAATAGTTTTTAATTGAAAAAGAACTATTAAACCACAACTAAATTAAAGATTATTTTGTGAATTTCATGTGGACTATAAAATTGGCAAAATCTAATTTTTATAACTCAATATAAACAAATATTAAATTGAGCGTGTAAAATATAATAAATATCAAAATTTTAACCATAATTGTTTTGGCTAAATCTTTTTTAATAATAATTTAATCATGTAAACTAATAACTTTTAAATATTAAAATATTCATAAATAAATATAATTATAAATATTAAAAAAACAATCGTGTGTTGCATGAGTAATAAAATTATAATTATAAAAAAATAATTATAAATAAAATTTAAGTAACCGTGCATCGCACGGGCTATAAGCTAGTATTTTATAAGAACATTAAAAAGTCAATATTTATTTGGATTTTAACTTAAAAGTCACCTAAATAGATGAGTTAAAAAGGAATTTTAAGTTCATATGTGTTTGGATTATATATTATATAGGTAACTTGTAATTTATTAAAAACGTAATAATAAAAATAAGTTTGATAAATAATATTTTTGAATAATAATATTAACTTTTATCAAATAAAATTATAAAAATAATATAATTACACAAAAAAGTACCTCGTATCTAAACATGCTATAGGTATCTCAACTAGAGAGATGAAGACATGTAATTGGCTTCAATATTCGGTCAAAACCCGATTACTTTAAGTTAAAATTTAATTTTGAATTTTTTTTTTATCGTTACATGAAGTCATGTTGTTACAAAATGTAGTATTTGATCATGATAACTTATTTTAGTTGTATTGATAAGTAGTGTTAATATTGAATATTTCTATTGCTGGTACATATAGTGAAAAATATTCTAAGTATAATTTTAGTATTTATATTGAATTGTTAGTAACTAACATGTAATTTAATATTTTTATTAAATTATAAAAATAATTTAATTGCCCGAGTATCCATCGGGAGTACTTGGCGGATTTTTGAGTACTCATTTTACCAACTAAACTAAGTTGGATCGATTCCTGACTTTGAAAACATTGATCCTAGAAGATGCTAACAAATATGTTAATATTGTCAAAATTATCAAAAGCTATATATAAATTAACTCGTGTAGGTTCTCTTACAATAAATTATAAATTGTTCTTAATGGAATTTAATTACGTTTGCTTCAAAAAAATAATAATTTATTTTTTACTTAAAATAATAACAAAAGTAGCTAAATACAGTGCCATTCATTTCTATACATTTTCCATTTTGGATGTCCCTCTCATTTCTATACATTACAAAAACTATCTCTATTCTATAATAATATAAAACACTGTTACACCCACTATTTTTCTCCACTATCTCAAATTTATTATTAAATATTGATAGGTCCACCACTTTACCCACTTTTCATCTAATTTTACTTATTTTTTATATCTTTTCTTTTCTTGGTCTACGTGCCCACCCATTCGTTGGGACAGAGGGAGTACATCTGACACGACACATGAAAATAGCCAACTTCTGAAAAGTAGCCTGCTCCAGTTCCCTTTAGTCATAATTATAGTTAATGACTTTTGCTTGGTCATATTTTAATCAATCAATATTTTATATTATTATGATCAATCAATTTATTCAATCTCATCCGAGATACTCGGTTCCCTCTAGTCATAATTATAGTCCATGACTTTTGCTTGGCCATATTTTAATCAATCAATATTTTATATTATTATAATCAATCAATTTAATCAATCTCATACGAGATGCTCTATATATACATAAGTGACAGACAAGTTATTAATTTCAATTGTTTGATAAAGTATAAGTACATTATTAATATGTTTTAACTTGGTTATGAAGTTCGAAATCGATTGATTGATATACAGTAAAAACTTTATAAATTAATAACTTGGTATGAGAAAATTTTATTATTTTAGCGAGGTTATTAGTTTATCGATTAATGAATATTTTATTATTTTATTGATATATTAATATTTATTAATTTACACAATATTTTATATTAAATAACATTCTTATCCAATATATTATACAAGCAATCACAATCATTCAAATATATATTGATACATACATCAAAATTAATAGTTTAATATACTAAAAAATAGTTAATTAATTGATTAAATGTACCAAAAACTGTATTAACATTTTGCAAATTACAACAGATATACATCATATATGTTTTATGCCCTTCACAAAATCAAAAGACGAAATTTCATTTGATTCTTATAAAAAGAGGTTTTACTATACATCATTTCACAAAATCAAAGACGAAATTGCATTTGCCATTCACATATACATCATATATTTTTTATCAATATTCATTTATGGTGTACAAATAAGGAATTAATCAAATATCAAAATCAAACTTTTAATGTTTTGGTTATTCTATTATAATATAAATTTAAAAATAATACTCCTGATATTAGTAACACAACGAAACTAATGGACTAAGAATTTAATGAAAACAATAATTAGATATATTTAAAAATTCTTCATTATTATAGGAGTAGTTTTAAATACATCTAATTGCTATTATTATCAGGAGTAATTAGATAATTGATGGCCACCATCTCTTAAGGTTAGGAAATCAGAAACAAAATAAGTAAAAGTTGATACTATGGCTTGTTTGGATAAACTTAAAATTATAATTTATGTTTTAAACTCACTCACTTAAAGAGATAAGTTAAAAATGAATTTTAAGTTAATATGTGTTTGTATTATAGGTAATTTGTAAGTTATTAAAAATGTAATAATAAAAATAAATTTGATAAATAATATTTTTGAATAATAATATTAATTTTTATCAAATAAAATTATAAAAATAATATAGTTGCACAAAAGAGTACATCCCACGAACTTATTTACTGTTTTTTAACTTTAAGTCATTTTCTAATTTATTACAAAAATAAATATTTTTCAACTTAAAATCAAAAATAACACTTTAAACTCCAGCCGAACCAAACATGGTATCTAAACTAGAGAGATGTAGATATATACAGTGGCTTGTGGACAAAAAGGTACTCTTATGATAATTTTCACTTATCAAATAAGTTGTAAACCTGTATATACCATTTTTATCCAAACCGATGATGTTAACAAGTTCAACCTATTTAGGAAAAAAAAAACAAGTTCAACATATGTGGACTAAAAGATAACCGAGACTTGCACATTTAGATTTTTTTCCCATATCAATAATGTCGCACCGCTTCTGTTACTGTTTCTTCCGTCTTTATTCATCGAAGCTTCAGAGTATATTTTGTTTTCTTTTCCTCACGGGTCCCTTCCTAATAATATGGCTTCCCTCCATCGTAGCAGTTTCTTGCTTAATTATGTTTGTATTATTTTCTTCTTTTTCGGTTTTCAATTATTCTTGGAGTAGGTTCCATATAGTGCTAGAAATTCATTTCAACAAATTAGCAAATTAACTCCTTATATATAATAAACGTAAGATATAATATTAAAAATTGTATTTGATTATTAATAAGATAGTATTTACATACTAAAAGATGTATTTTGATAATTTAAACCAATTATAAATAGGTTTTCTATATTGAATAGAAATCTTTATGTAAAAATTCATAATTATCTTTTCTCTTTAGTTTATGGATAGTTCCAGTTAGATAATAATTATTAAACCATCATTAAATTAAAGATAATTTTGTAAGCTTCGTGTGGGCTGTAAAATCGTTAAAATTTGTTGTCTAAAACTCAAGATATAGCCCAAACAGTAAAGTTATTATCTAAATTTTAATAAATAAAAGATGTATTTTGATAATTTAAAACAATTATAAATAGATTTTCTATATTGAATAGAAATCTTTATGTAAAAATTCGTAATTATCTTTTCTCTTTAGTTTATGGATAGTTCCGGTTAGATAATAATTATTAAACAATCATTAAATTAAAGATAATTTTGTAAGCTTCGCGTGGGCTGTAAAATCGTTAAAATTTGTTGTCTAAAACTCAAGATAGAGCTCAAACAGTAAAGTTATTATCTAAATTTTAATAAATATATTTTTATTATTGTAGCACCAGTTTAATTTTTTTTCCTAATTCTTTTAAATTTATAAATTCTATGTTTATTTCAATAAAATATTAAAATCAATTTAAGAAAAAATTAAAATCGATCGTCCGTGTACGATTACGACCAAATTAATAATTATAGTTAGATCTTAAATAGATCGATGAGAATTGTTAGATCTAATATTAAAAAGTGTATCTGATTAATAATAGAATTATATTTAAATACTAAAAAGTGTATTTTGAGAATTTAAAAATTTTCTATGTAAAAATTCTTAAATATATTTTCTCTTGAATTTATGTATAGTTCCAGTTAGATAATAATTATTAAACCAAATATCAAGATAACAATTCATATCGATTACAATGATACACGTGGACCCTACGTGGAGAACTCCTGTACATTAATAAATTTAAACACTTTTTTCTGAAGGAAAATAACAATTTGATTAATCCAAACATAAAATGATAATATCAAAATATTATTAAAATATTGAGGGTTTCATATTCATAAACGATAATTTTGAATATAATACTTATATTAAAATGTGTATTTGATTAAAGGTAGAATTATATTTAAATACTAAGAAGTGTGCTTTGATAATTTAAACCAATTATGAATTGATTTTCTATATTGAATTGAATTCTTTATGTAAAACTTATTAACCATCTTTTCTTTTCAGTTTATTTTATGAGTAGGTCAACTGGTCAAGTTAGATAATAATTATTAAACCATCATTATATTAAAGATAATTTCGTTAGTTTCGCATGGATTGTAAAATCGTCAAAATTCAATTTCTAAAACTCAGGATAGAATCCAAATAGTAAAGTGTGTATCTAAATTTTAATAAATATTTTTTTATTATTGTAGTACCAATTTATTTATTTTTTCCACTAATTCTTTTAAATATAGAGAAATTTTATGTTTCTTTCAAAAAAGTATCAAAATTAATTAAGATCAAATTCAAATCGATAAAGAATATAATAATATGAGAATAAAATTTTATATAATCATAACATAATTTTTATTCTGTTTAATAATTTTTAAGTAATAATGTATTTTAAAATTTTATATACACTGTAAATAAAACCGAATCATTAAAAGTAAAAGCAGTTAGTAAGATACTTATATCAGTATATACTTGATATCCTTATTATATTAAATCCTTATATATAATAATCATAATAAGGATCTTATCCAAAATTTTGGTCGTAGATAACCAAATTAATAAGGACCATTAGATCTTAACTAGATAAATGAAAATCGTTAGATCAAATATTTAAAAAGTGTATTTTATTAATAATAGGATTATATTTAAATTCTAAAAGGTGTATTTTGATAATTTAAACCAAATATACCAAATATAAATAAGTTTTCTATATTGAATAGAATTCTCCATGTAAAAAAATTCGTGACTTTCTTTTCTCTTCCATAGATAATTACAGTTAGATAAAAATTGTTAAACCATCTTTTAATTAAATATAATTTAGTTATCTTCATGTGGGGTATAAAATTGTCAAAATCTGATTTTTAAAACACAAGATAAAGCCCAAATTAGTAAAGTGAATATTTAAATTCTAATAATAATTATTATGTCATCATTATTTTAATACCAATTTAATTACTTTTTTCTAACTATTTTCAATTTAGAAATCTATGTTCAAAAATTAAAATCAATCTAAGAAAAATTCAAATCAACAAAGAATATAATAATACGAGGATAAAATTTTATAAAATTGTGCATATTTTTAATCCTATTTTATTAAGTTTTAGATCATAACTAATCAAATATTATTTATTATGAAATAATAAATTATACGTAAATAGTGATTTTGTTTTATAAGAACTCATAGATACCTAATTTCATTGTTAGCAAGACTATATTCATATTAAAAAAACCGTATTTTGAAATTTTATACTCGAGGCCAAACTTTTTTAACATATATACATTGTAAATTATTAAATTCGAAACTTTAAAATTTTCTTAATCAATTAGTATAGTACTTTTCTGAAAAATCGTACTTTACAAAAAATATTATCAAATAGGCTTTATGACCTTTTGGCCCTTCAAGTATGGACCAGTGTACCCATAAACCCTTCAGGTATAAAAGCGTATCTTTTCGCCCCTCAGGTATCCGATACGTACTCTTTTGCCCCTCAACCGGTACAGAATTAAAAATCGGGTTAAAACGTTACAAAAGGCAGGGGATAAAATCGGAAACTGTGTTTATGTTTTCCCTCCAGTTGTGGTAATACTTCTCCCGCCAAACTGTCCTCCTGTTATATATAAGTTTCATGTACTCTTTACTCCCTCTCATTTATAACTTTTGCATCTATTTTTCAGCAGTTAGATTTGAAGGAGAAAAATGGACCCTCATTGTTGGTGTGGAAGGGCAGCTGTCTTGAGAACTTCATGGACCGATGCTAATCCGGGGAGAAGATTTTGGGGATGTTGTCGTTACATGGTAAAATCTGTATACAATTGCTTGTTATATTGTTAGATTTTCATGTTCTTATTCTTGTTATATGTAGGAACAAAGGAGCAGTGCTTGTAATTATCATTTGTGGTTCGACCCCCCTATGTGTCCAAGATCTAGAGCTATTATTCCAGGACTGTTGAGGAAATTAGAGAAGCTTGAAGAAGAAGGGGAGAACCTGAAGGCTGTTGTTGCTGAAATGAAACGAAAAAAAGGATGGTCCCTATTTGTTTGTGTTGTTATAGTCTTCATATTCTTAAGCTTTGTAATGAGAAACTATGATGGAGAGGTCGTAGTGAAGAGACATAATGAACTAGCTTAAGTGTAGCCTTGTTTTAGATGAACTATGTACTGGAAATGGACTTATGTAATGCCAAATGTTTATGAATGAAATGTAATCCCAATCAGTAACATTGCAGTAACATTCAGTACATTACATAAAGCCAAAAGAAAGTCATAACTTAAGGATTACACATTCATAACAAAAGCTGCAGAAATGTCTGAAATTAAACAAAAGATGGACCTTAATAAAGGCTGGGGTTCTTCAAGGTGCCTTCTCCTTTCCTTTTGATGAGTGTTTTCCCTTGCTCTCATTCTTCAGATTCTTTGCAGTTGCATCTATTGCCTGTCTGAGAGCAGTACTGGTGATGACATTTTTCCCATGAGATAAGAAAGGTGCCGACTTGAGCTTTGTCTTGCCAACTATAGTCTTGAATTGCTTCACTGGTGGTGGCATCTGTTTGCTTAACTTCACGGGTCCTGTGTATGTGTTGTGTTGTTCTTTGTTCCAAGAAGCATTCCCCTCCACCATGACTGTGTCACCTTCTTCATCTAGACACACAGGATTATCTGATGTGTTTTTAAAGGTAAAGGTTGGAGTGATCCTGGTACTTCTTCTCAGTGGAGGTGGAAAATCAGCATTATCTTCTGGAATCCTTTTGGTTTTTTTCCCTGCCTTAATCTTCTCTGTCATTTCTGTTTTAATAACCATTCTTCTTGCCTCCTCAGCTTCATTTTGACTCTCTACAACAGATTTTCCCTTATCATTCATCTGAGAAGAATCTGCCATCTGTTTTTCAGATATTGTTTTTTGAGCTTTCAATCTCTCCTTTAGTTTTTTCAACTTTTCAGCAGCCAACATGATTGGGGAATCCAAAGTTGTTGTTAGCCTTCTGCTTTGACATTTCAGTTTTTGAATTTTCCTTGCTGCAATTTCAATTGGAGCTTCATCATCAACCTCATTTTCAGCTAGAACCTCATCAGCTATAACCTCATTCTCAGCTAGAACCTCATCAGCTACAACATTTTCAGCTAGAACCTCATCAGCTACAACCTCCTTCTCCACTTGACTAGGTTGAGTCAAGGGTGGACCATCTGTAGCCACTTCATTGTATGCCTCTTGCATTTGTTCCTCATCTACTTGGGCATTGTCTACCTTTCGAAGATCTGGGCATGTTCTTTTGTTATGACCAGTTTTGTTGCATTTTCCACACCTACAAATATAAGTAGCAGTAAAATCAGTGCACAATGTATGAGACACAAGTTTAAATACACATACAAACATAAGTAGCAGTAAAACATTAATATACCTCACAGACTTCTGAGTTGTCCTGCTTAATATCTTCACTCCATTTTCAACCTTTTCATATGCCTCTTTAGGTTCTGGCCTTCTTTTCTTCTTGGGCCTGCCTGGCTGTTTTTCAATTGTTGGTGGTTTCAAAGAAATTCCTGATCTTTCCCAAGCCATGTGTCCATTCATAGGATATATTATTCCAGAATAAGCTTTCTTATAGTTAGATGTTGAATACACAGAATCAACATAGTCATCCACATTGTATCCTAATCTGTTGATGCATGAGATGGCATGGTGACAAGGGATGCCACTTAAATCCCACCTTTTGCAACCACAAGTTCTGTTGCCCAAATGCACTGCATACTTTGACCCATTGATTGTTGTCACTTCAAATTCATCATAACCTGCATATGTAGAATAACATCCTCCACTCCATTTTTTAAATTTCTCAAGCAACTTGTATACTTTTGGTGTAAATCTGTTACCTTCCCAACCATACATTTCCTCTCTCTTAGTTTGTAGTCTCTGCATCAGGTACTCTCTGGTCATTTCTAACATAACTAAAACACCTTGTTCCCTAGACCATAGAATGCATCTGTTAAAACTCTCACACATGTTATTAAGCAACATATCACACTTAGTCTCTGTTTTAAAATGGGACCTTGTCCAGTGATGGAAAGGCACTGCAGTTAACCATTGCCATGCTCCTACATTTTCTTCTTTCAGATAATTCAGGGCAGTCTCAAATGCTTCTACATTACTAGCCCTAGCACAACTCCACAATCTTTCTTTCAGTGAATTTCCTCCATATTTCTGCTTAAAGTTGTTATGCATGTGTCTAACACAATACCTTTGCTCAGCCATAGGTAGCGTTTCTTCTATCACATTAAGGAGACCTTTTTGTCTATCACTAATCATTGTCCACCCATCCCCAACCCTAATATCAAAATCCTGAACTAGTAAAGCTAAAAACCACCTCCAAGAGTCTAATCTTTCTGCTTCAACTACTGCATAGGCTAATGGGAACATACAATTATTACCATCTAAGCCAACAGCACACAAAATCTGACCTTTGTAAGCATTCTTGATATGGCATCCATCTAGGCCAATGACTTTCCTGCAACCAAGTTTAAAGCCATGCTTCAACCCACCTAGACATATATACATCCTCCTGAATTGACCAACATTTCCTACAAAATGGACAGATTTATAATTAGGCATACATTTTTTCAGATCTATGCACTAAAACAACTTTAAACATCTGAAATATACTGAAATATACTGAAATTACATACCTGGTTCAATCTCAATCTCAACTGTAGAGTTTGGATTCCTTTTTAACAACTCTAACTTGTAATCCCAGAGTTTCTGATATTGTTCCTCATGAGTACCATTAATGATCCTCATGCATTTCCTTTTAGCTTTTCTGAGTATATGAGCTTTGAAATCAATCTGCAAATCCTTCAACACAGTCTTGTGAAAAGACTTAATTGGCCAGTTTGGATTAATCCTAAACTCAGGTAGATATTTTCTTGATAGAAACCCAGAGTTGATAAGGGGTAATCCCTTTTGCTCTCTAACACATGTGTGATCTGTAAAGCAAAAAGAAATAATACAGTATTAAACCAATAGGTACAGTATGGACCCAATAATACAGTACTAGTCAAGGAAAGTGAATATTTAATGAAAATGACTAAAATGTACCTGGTCCCACTTTCTTTATTTGAATGCACCTGTCAAAATTATATCCAGCATTAAGGAACCAGGGACATGGAGGCTTACAAACTGCTCTAACTCTTGTTTTATCACTTTTAACAAACTTCACCACCCTCCCTTCAGTATAAGAATGCTTCATTATGGCCTCTCTGCACTGGTAATGATCTGTAAAGATCATCCCAACTATCCACTGTGGATTGTCACAATCTTTGTACACTGGAAACCTTTTTTTCCTCTTAAGAGCTTCTAGCTCTTCATCTTCATCCATGTCATTGTCTGGCAGACTATCATTGTCATCACAATCAGTGTGATTATCATCCTTATCACTGTCAGTGTCTTCTTTACCTAGTCCAAGTCCTTCTCTTATTCTACCCACCCATTCCACTCCCTCATCTACATTATTAGCATATATCATGTCATCATCTGACATTGAGTAGTCAGAGTCATCAAAGTCATAATCATCCAGTTCATCACTCCAATCTCCTACCTCATTACTTCCATCTCCTTCACTCCTTTCAAAAACATTCATGTCATCAAATGACCCCAAATTAGCTTCTTCAAATTGCTCCACATATATATCTATCTTTTTATCATTTTCCATAGCATAACTTTTCAATGCAACTACATAACTATCATCTGTGATTAACACAAGACCTTTATCTAAATCCAGTTTAGGATTCCTATAATATAAACAGAACAATCCCTTATGACCCAAAGCTTTAACATATTCCCTCAAACTGTCATACCTAAGTTCTTCTTCACATTGAAAGTGATATACTGTCACCTGACCCCCCAGATATTCAACACTTGGTAACCATTTTAACTTTCCACCATGAAATAAATTAACACTTATTCTTCCATCACCTTGAATACCAACAAATATAGTATCAGAAAATTTTAACATAACTAAAACAATAAACAAGATTCTTCGAATACCCACAAAAAACAATACCCACATAACAATAAACAACATACTTTGAATATATAACAATCGCAAATAACAAACAAGAACTTATAAAACAGAGCATGCATAAACAACAAACAAGCTTAATTAATAATCGCAAATGAGGGTTAAAAATCATACCAGGCGAGTGCTCGTTAGGATCCACCATTTTTCTTCTTCAATCGGAGCTCCAAAAACCAGAATTTGCTATGTGTTTGATTTGGGTATTCGAATTTTGGGAGTAAGTTGTGTTTACTTTGGGCGTAGTTGAGGAGACTGATCACTTTGTACCGGATAACCCCTTAAGATAATGTTAATATCAGCTTGTGTAATGTCTGTTTTATCCCCTGCCTTTTGTAACGTTTTAACCCGATTTTTAATTCTGTACCGGTTGAGGGGCAAAAGAGTACGTATCGGATACCTGAGGGGCGAAAAGATACGCTTTTATACCTGAAGGGTTTATGGGTACACTGGTCCATACTTGAAGGGCCAAAAGGTCATAAAGCCTATCAAATAACCTATGTCTGCAAGAAAAAAAATGAAAAAATTCTTAATTTTAAAAAAACCCTATAAATTTTAATATGTTGTTGGTAGATTCAAATCTTAGATTATTCTACATGATAATTTTACTGTTATATCTAACGTTTTTCAACAATTTAATTTGAAACATCCAACTATTATGGATTGAGTGATCAACAAAGCCACCAAACTTATAAGGAAGCTTTCATTATTTAGTTTTTAATATAATAACATAGATATTTATAGGATATACTATAAAAAATGAATTTTATACAGAATTTTGATCGTCACTGTGTACTACTTTAAAAGAAGAACTATTACAAAAAAAATTATATTTTAATTGATAATTTATTTTCTCAAAAGTTCAAAGTTCCCGCATCTTTAACATATTACAAAAAAGAGTATATTATATTTTAGCAATAAATAATTAAAAAAATTATAAATTAAAAAATTATAAATATTAAGAAAAATTAATGATGTTATCATGGTAGTTTGTTTCTAAATAACGCCAAAACATTCTCAACCGTTAGATCCAATACTTTTAAAAATAGATGATCAAGATTATATCATATAAAAAGAAGTTATTGTCTAAAAATGATATAAGTTAAAAGATATTATATTAGGATTGGATTTTCTAAAAAGTCAAAACATAAAAATAGTTGTAATTAAATAAGGAAACTCATTTAATACCAAAATAATCAAAATCGTTTAATGTTAAATAGATAGGTGAAAACCGTTAGATTTAACATTAAAATTTGTATTTGGTTAATAAAGGGTATTCTAATAATCTAAACTACATATAAGTAGATTTCCTAAATCGAATAGAATTCTCAACATTAAATTTCGTCACTATATTCTCTTTTTAGTTTTAGAATAGTTTAGCGTGTAAAATATAATAAATATCAAAATTTTAACTATAATTTTTTTGGTTAAATTTTTTTTAACAATAATTTATTCATGTAAACTAATAACTTTTAAATATTAAAATATTCATAAATAAATATAATTATAAATATTTAAAAAACAATCGTGTGTTGCATGGATAATAAAAATATAATTATAAACAGAATAATTATAAATAAAATTTAAGTAACCGCAGGCTATAAGCTAGTATATATATATATATATATATATATATATATATACTAACTTAAAACCCGTGCGATGCACGGTTAAAATTTAATTTTTTGTTTGTATTTTAATATTTTATATATCTTTATTTTTGTATTTGTTTTTTATGATTTTGAAATTTGAATAATTATACTTATATTTGGTTGTTGAACTCAATTAACGTAGGTGTTTGTGTTTTTGTATTTCAAGAATTTTGTGTTTAATAATATTTTATAGATGTTTTTAATAATTAGGTAGTTATTAGTAATTATAATATTAATTTTATTTTTACTAATTATTTTACGTGAATTGAAAGTTATAAAAGAAGTATAATTAAAATAAATTTTATGAGTTTAATTTAATAATATTATCGTGTTATTTTTAGAAGATGAGTTATTTTAGTTAAAAAAAATATAAAACAGATGATGTGTTGGAAAAGACAATTAGTTATTTATTAATAATTATATAAAGTTATATTATCTTTTAATATAAATGTTACCCGTATTATATTTTGAAGAGTAAGTTAGAAAATATAAAACAACTAATATGTTTTACCTGAAATAGGTAACTAATTATTTTTATTAATAATTATATATAATATATTATCATTCTATATATATGTCATTTGTATTATTTTTAGAATGTGAGTTGTTTCAGTTAGAAAATTTAAAATAAATAATGTGTTTTAGATGAAAAAGCTAATTGGTTATAAATATATAATAATATCACCATTATATATACGTTGCATGTGTTATTTTTGGCAGATTAATTGTTTTAGTTAAAAAAATATAAAACAGGTAATGTGATCAAGAAAGAAGATAGTCATTTATTAGTAATTATATAAAATTATATTACCTTTTTATGTATATATTGATCGTCTTATTTTTAGATGATGAGTTGTTTAAGTAAGATTATATAAAACAAATAATGTGTCCATGTTATTTTTAGAAGATGAGTTGTTTTAGTTAGAAAATATAAAATAGGTAATGTGCCGAAAAGGCAGTTGTATAAAATTTATATTACTTTTTATACAAAGTTGCTTGTTTTATTTTTAGAAAATGAGTTGTCTTATTTAGAGAATATAAAACATGTAATATGTTTTAGTTGTAAAAGGTAATTAGATAGTTTTTAGTAATTATAATATAAAATTTATTATTTTTAATAACTTTTAATATTTTATCCAACGGTTCTCATCAATTTGATTAAAAAGATTCGACGGCTGAGAATTGAGTGACCAGACTACAAAAATTTTGAACGACCAGATTACAAAACTTTCAATATTTCGTTTTTAATATAATAGTATAGATATAATAGCAAAATGTTATAATTAATATTAAATATATAGTCAAATTTAAATACTTTCACACAAGAATGCAATTTGAAAGATGGAGGGTGATAAATTACTAAAATAATAGTGAAAAACGTAATCATACTTTTAAAAAGTAAATAGGTGAAATATAACATCATTAACATATATTTGGTGCTATTATAAAACTCTGAATTAGGGTACAAATTATATTTTAATATAAAAATTATTTTTAATTTGAAAATACAGAAATTGATTTATGCATTTTAACACGAACTTGATTTTTAAGGGAAGGTGCCTTTGTGGACACATGTGTTCTAAAAGTCTTCGACCGAACTGATTAGCAAACCCACCTCCTGCACCTTTTGTTGTTTATCCAAGAAAAAGAAGAATAATTCCCATGTCCTTTTCCCTTCCACCAATTCATCATCTGGGACATCCCAGCCCCGCCACATCCCCCACATTGGGTTTCTCCCGAATTACCATCTTCGTTGTATGCGTAAACACCAAGATGACCGCTGTCACACCATTATCAATGATGTATATTTTAAGTCTATGAGTGTGTTTGGCAATGTAGATTTAAGTCGACTTATGTTTAATTCACAAAAATTTATGAAAAATATTTGTCTACTCAATTTGTGAACTTAATTTAAAATTTATATTAACTTATGAACTCAACTTAAAATTTATATAATATAATAAATATTTCACTAACTTATAAGTAAATTTATTCAAATACATATTGATCTACTTATAACTTTAACTATTCATTTTAAGATAAAAGTTACATTTTTGAAGATCACCGAAACACCCACAGTATCTTGAGGCTTATTTACCACACATCCCTTCCTTACGTAGAGCCTAGGGCTGTTCAGCCGAGCCGAGTTTTGTCCGAATCGAGCCGAGCTTGATTTTTTTTAAAACGAACCGAGTCGAGCCGAGCTTTCTAATTGAACGAAAAGTGATGTTCAAGATCGGCTCGTTAATAAACGAGCCGAACACGAGTTTGTTCACGAACATTTCGAGTCGAGCCGAACACAAACCGAACTCGAGTTGAGTCGAGTTGTTCACTTATAGTTCGTACTTTTATACTCAACCAAATCCAATTTTTAAAATTACATACTCGATTTACAGTCTTGCGCCTAAAATTACATCTTAATAATACACGATTATGTTTGAATTTCAATACTAAAAGTTAATTTATTTTCTTCTAATAATCATATTAGGTTAATATTTGTATTTATGAGTAATCAAACCTTACTCACTTCACCTAATAACAATAGTTAAAATAAAACAATTTTATCACTAACGTAGAGCCTCTCTATAAGAGCCTCTTTATCTTGGCTCTTAACTTGAAATTTGAGGAGGTTTACAACTTTTTTTTCTCCAAGACACTCTTATTAACTTTAAATTCACTAAAAGTATCATCTTTCTCCTCAATTTTAAGAGGTATGAGCCACTTTTAAATAATATTATATAATAAATTAATAAGACAAACTCTCTTTCTCTGTTCACTTTCTTTTGTAATTTTATGAATGCAACTGATATGGTCAGAAAAGTAATTATAGAAATATAATTGACTGGTCAAAACAAAAGGTCGATATTTAAGGCCCGACACCCTAATTATTCATTAATTTCGTAATTAATGAATAGGGAAAATATACAGCTCATAAAAAGAGTCCAAATTATGGCAAATCGGTCAAAGAAGGATCTAGAATCCCAATTAAAGGCAATTAATGAGTCACAGTCTTTATCAACAAGGAAAAGACTTGCCCGTCAAGTAATACAATCCTTATCAGTTATCAATAAGAAGACTTATCCGTTAAGTCTCCTAAACATACCATAAATACTAGGCTCCAGACGCCTATATAAGGTCCCTGATCCTACAATCAGAACTACGTCTTGGCTTGATTCTCAATAACGAATTGAGATACGTAGGCATCTTGTGAGGACCAATTTAGTCCGGAAACACGAGTGCAGCCATTAAAGCTCGAAGCTCATTAATCCTAGCAATTAATATACAAGTACGTTTTTTAATCCATAACATTTGGCGCCGTCTGTGGGAAGACAACATCAACCATGGCAAACACACGAAGAACAGCTCGGGATACTCAAACTCCCGATGAACGCCCTATCACCTCTGAGGCTGATCAGCCACCACCAACTACTGGCACACAAGGGGCGAATATCCTCCCTAACACTCAAGGACCGGAAATCCCGATTTCGGTTGAAGGGACGAATCCCCTGCAGATGGTCATTCATGGATCTAATCCACAAGGGACCGTTCACCAGCAACCAATCACGACCTCCCCGCTACTCATGAGTGCACCAAGGAGCCTTCAACTCCATACTACTGATCTCCCTCAATACGCGAATCAGACTTTGGGGATGCCAAGCTATGGCATGCCCCCTCGACCCATGGCGGGCGGTAGTGGAACTAATCCAATCTACCATGAGGCATATGTGCCCCCTTATATTCAAGGTCTGGGACCCCAAAATCAATAGACTCGTCAGACCCCTCTCATTCAAGATTACTCTGGCCCATACACTGAGGATGAGGGTTATACAACTGGGGAGGATGTCGCCCCAAGGAGGAGACGTTCTTCACAGACAAATCGGGAGCCACCCCAAACTACAAGGGAGAAACTTGCAGCCCATGAGGCAGAGACTGCAAGGCTCAAAAAACTCCTTGCTGAAGAAGAGGCCACTCAATCTCGGGGCCGAACGACTGAAGGAATCCCGATAATCAACTTGGATCCACCAAGAAGGACCAAGAGGGCTGAAGCCCCAAGGGGTGATCCTAGTAATCTGTTGCCCCTAGGAGATCCTGATGATCCTACACCACCGTTTACTCAAGACATCATGAAAACAGCTATATCCAGAAAGTTCAAGATGCCTTCGATTAAAGCCTATGATGGAACGGGAGATCCCGCTAATCATGTGAGAACCTTCTCCAATGCACTGCTGTTGCAGCCCGCCAATGATGCAGTCAAGTGTAGGGCGTTTCCACAAACCTTGGCAGGCATGGCCCAACGTTGGTATAGCCGTCTACCTCCCAACTCTATTGGGTCCTTTAAGGAACTAAGTAAGGCTTTCATCAATCAATTCATCAGTGGAAGGGTGCATGAGAAAAGTTCTGCATCACTCATGGCAATACGTCAAGGAAAGAATGAAGCCCTAAGGGACTACATCAATCGATTCACTCGAGAGGCTTTGAAAGTCCCGGACTTGGACGATAAAGTGGCTATGATAGCCCTGCAACAAGGAACCACTGATGATCACTTCAGGAGATTGTTGGCCAAACATCCACCAGAGAGCATGTTGAAGCTCCAAGATAGAGCCGGAAAGTATATCAAGGCTGAGGAAAGCATGAGAAAGTATGAACCCACCGCTGGCGACGGTGGAAACTCAAAGAAAAGAAAAGAAACTCAGGAGTACGACGTCAAGGAAAAGTTCCCCCGAACATCAAAGAATTCTGACTCTCCACCCAAGAGAAATAACTTTGGGCCTAAGTTCACGGAGTATGCAAGATTGAACACACCCAGGAGTCAAATTCTGATGGAGATAGCCAAGGAAGAAGATATCAAATGGCCAAAGCCAATGAGGGCTGATTTGTCCAAACGGAACCAAAATCAGTTTTGTCGGTTCCACAAAGAAGTTGGTCATGACACCGACGATTGTAGGCAACTGAAAGATGAGATCGAGTTTCTAATACGAAGAGGAAAACTCAGCAAGTTCACTAAGGATGGAAGCCAAGGGAGCCAAAGGGGGAACTATGAAAGAAAGGATTATGATAGAAGGGACAACGATCAAGATCGAAATCCCAAGCCACGAGGGCCAGTTATCAACATGATATTTGGAGGACCAACTGCTGCTGGGTCCTCCCGAAACTCAAGAAAAGCTTATGCCAGAGAGGTACTGACCGTCGTTGGAGAAGCACCGAAGCGTGCACGAACAGAAGTGTCAATAGGTTTTGATGATTCAGACTTGGAAGGGGTAAAGTTCCCCCACGATGATCCTCTTGTCATAGTACCTGTGATAGGCAACTCCGAAACAAAGAGAGTCCTAGTCGACAATGGAGCCTCAGTGGACATCTTGTTCCACGATGCCTTTATCAAGATGGGTTACACTGATTCTCAGTTAACACCCTCTAATATGCCCATATATGGGTTCAATGGAGTGGAATCAAAGGTGGAAGGCACTATCCAACTCCCAATGACCATGGGGCAAGGAACAAATACATTCACTCAGATGCTGAACTTCATAGTTATAAAGGCAACCTCAACCTACAATGCGATCCTTGGAAGGACGGGTCTTCATGCGTTTAAGGCTGTTGCCTCATCTTACCACCTGAAACTCAAATTCCCCACTCGGAATGGGATTGGTGAAGAACGGGGAGACCAAAAGATGGCTAGAAGCTGTTATGTAGCCGCGTTGAGGCCTGATGGAGTTGGGGGGGCAGGTTCTCCCCATTGAAGATATGGATACTAGTGACAATGAGGACCGAAGAGGGAAACCAGCTGAGGATTTAATCCCAATTCCCTTAGTCCCGGATGAACCAGAGAAGGTGACTTATGTTGGGGCACTACTGCCCGAACCATTGAAAGGCAAACTTGCATCTTTTCTTCAAGAAAACAATGACGTTTTTGCTTGGACAGCGGCTGACATGCCAGGGATTGATCCCCAACTAATATCTCACAAATTGAATGTGGATCCAGAAAGGAAGGCAGTGAAACAAAAGAAAAGAAGTTTTGCACCAGAGAGGCTTGAAGCCATTAAGCAAGAAGTGAATAAGCTTTTGGAAGCTGGGTTCATTGAGGAAATCCAATTCCCAGAATGGTTAGCTAACCCTGTGATGGTCAAAAAAGCTAACGGGAAGTGGAGAATGTGCGTCGACTTCACCGACTTGAATGATGCATGTCCTAAGGATTGTTTCCCCTTACCTAGGATTGATGCCTTGATAGATGCCACTGCTGGGCATGAGATGCTAAGTTTCATGGATGGCTTCAGCGGATATAATCAAATCAAGATGCACAAAGATGACATTGCCAAAGTGTCGTTCATCACTGACTTTGGTGTCTTCTATTTCTTAGTCATGGCTTTTGGGCTTAAGAATGCTGGAGCAACCTATCAAAGGTTGGTGAACAAAATCTTTGAGCGCCTGATTGGAAAAACCATGGAGGTCTACGTAGATGACATGTTAGTCAAGAGCCTTGATAAGGCCGATCACATTGAGCACCTCCGAGAGGCTTTTGAAGTGCTAAGACACCACAAGATGATGCTAAATCCAGCCAAGTGTGCCTTTGGTGTAGGCTCGGGAAAGTTTTTAGGCCTGATGGTTTCCAAGAGAGGAATCGAGGCAAATCCCGACAAAATCAAAGCGATTCTAGACATGGAACCACCAAAGACTGTCAAGGATGTCCAGAAACTGACGGGAAGAGTGGCTGCTTTGGGAAGATTCATTTCCAAGTCTGGAGAGAAGTGTTTACCCTTCTTCAAAGCACTCAAAAAAGTGAAGAATTTTGAATGGACAACTGAAAGTCAAGAGGCCTTTGAGGCCCTGAAGAAATATATGGTTGAAGCACCACTGTTGGCAAAACCCAAGCCAGGAGAAATTCTCTATTTATACTTGGCGGTTTCTAACATGGCCCTTGGAGCTGTTTTGGTAAAGGAAGAAGTAAAGGTTCAGAAGCCCATCTACTATGTGAGCAAGATCCTACATGGGGCAGAAATAAACTACTCAATGGTTGAGAAGTTTGCCTTAGCCTTGATAATGGCCTCAAGAAAGCTACGCCCCTACTTCCAGGCACACAAGATAGAAGTCTTGACTGATCAACCTCTAAGAAACATCTTGCATAGCCCTCAAGTTAGTGGAAGATTGATCAAATGGGCCATTGAATTGCAAGAATTTGATATCAAGTATAAGCCTCGAACGGCCATAAAAGCTCAAGCACTTGCTGACTTCATGGTTGAATGCACCATTGACAACCAAGAAGTCGGGGGGCAGGAAGTGACTATGGAAGATAAGAAAGATGAGGAAACGACCTTCAAAGAATGTTGGGTGCTCTATTTTGATGGAGCATCAAAAACAAAATCAAGTGGAGCTGGTTTAGTGCTACAAAGTCCTGATGGATTCCTAATAGAGTATGCACTAAAACTTGACTTCCCGACGACAAACAATGAGGCTGAGTATGAAGCTCTGATAGCTGGCTTAGGGCTGGCTGGAGCCTTGAGAGTCAAAACTCTGAAAGTCTGTGGAGACTCGAGGCTAGTGGTTTCCCAAGTAAATGGGGAGTTTGAGGCCAGAGATGAAGTCATGGCCAAGTACTTAAAACTTGTCAAGGCCATTATGACTCAGTTCGATGAATGCTATGTGGAGCACATTCCGAGGGAGGAAAATACGAAGGCTGATGCCTTGTCTAAATTTGCCTCTTCTGAAATTGAAAACTATGCCGGGAGTGTATACTTCCAAGTCTTGAAGACCCCAAGCATCAATGGAAAGTTGGTAGCCCCCATTGGTATCACCAGTTGTTGGATTGATCCCATCAAAGCTCATCTGGAAACTGGGTGGCTGCCCAACGACACTTCAGAAGCACGAAAGCTATACGTCAGAGCACTAAGGTATGCCCTAATTGAGGGAATCCTATACAAGAAATCTTTTGTTATTCCATACTTAAAGTGCTTGAGACCTCAAGAGGCAGAATTGGCCCTAAAGGAAGTGCATGAAGGGATTTGTGGGCAACACTTGGGGGGCAGAGCCCTAGCTCATAAAGTCACTCGTCTAGGTTTCTATTGGCCAAGCATACTTGCTGATGCTAAAAGCTACGTCAAGAAATGTGAACGGTGCCAGAAACATGCACCAGTGGTTAGGCAACCACCAGAAATGATGACATCCATTAACTCACCTATCCCCTTTGCTATGTGGGGAATGGATATACTCGGGCCATTTCCTGTGGCAAGTGCTCAAAGAAAGTTCTTGATAGTAGCAATTGATTATTTCACCAAGTGGATTGAGGCTAAGCCATTAGCCAAGATAACCACCAAGCAAGTGATGCAATTCTTCTGGGAAAATGTGATATGCAGATATGGAATTCCACGAGTCCTGGTCACGGACAATGGAACTCAGTTTAACAACGATGAGTTCAAAAAGTATTGTGATGAAAACGATATCAAGTTGCGCTTCACTTCTGTCGCCCATCCTCAAGCCAATGGGCAAGCTGAGGTTGCAAATCGAATCATCCTTGATGGACTAAAGAAAAGAGTTGAACGCTCCAGAAACACTTGGGTAGACGAATTACTCCCTATACTTTGGGCATATCGTACTACTTGCAAGGTCACCACCGGGGCAACTCCATTTCTATTGGCTTATGGAGCAGAGGCAGTGGTCCCGGTGGAAATTACTCACACCTCCCCAAGAGTTGAGGCTTATGAACCAGAAGAAAATGAAGAAGGCTTGAGGTTAGCTTTGGATCTAATTGATGAGGTTAGAGATGAAGCAAACGCCAAGATAGTTGAACATCAAAAGAAAGCATCCTTCTACTACAACCTAAGGGTTAAAGAAAGGTTCTTTCGTCAAGGAGACTTGGTTCTCAGAAAGATTGAAGCATCCGGAGTTGGACAAAAAGGGAAGTTAGCCCCAAATTGGGAAGGACCATATCGCGTCAAGAACGTATTTGGCCGAGGCTCATACAAGCTAGAAACCCTTGAAGGGCATGAGGTGCCAAGGACTTGGCATGCCTCCAACTTGAAAGTTTATTATGTTTAAGGTGTCTCCCAAGTGGACTCACTACTATAAATAAGGTTCGATGAAACCAGCCCAAGTTTTAAACTGGGATATTATGTAAGGGTTGATCCCATCTTCAAATTATAAATGAATTCAGCATTTTCATGTTGTAAAGCTTATCTATTATGAGTCTTCATGAACATTCAAAAAGCAAGAAAAGCAACACAAGCCATGAACGGCCACCAGACATAAATAAAAACTTAAACAAGAGTTAAGTTAAGCCCGTGGGCCAAAAATACATAAATAAAAGTACAAGCCATGATGGCCAAAAGTGAAACTACACCTAATCTTCTTTGTCTATGTCCTCCTCCTCTTCCTCTCTAGAGGAAAAGACAGCATCATCAGCTCTAGCGGTCTGACCAGGTGGGGGAAGTGTGATCCAGGTCTAAGATCCTATCATCCTCCTCCATCTCGTCCTCTCCAGCCAAAGCCATCTCCAAAGAAGTAGGAAGGTGAGGGCTTGGAAAATCGGAAATAGTGAGGGATCCAGGCATCCTCTCCAAGACAGCGGCAAGAGCGTCATCCCATCCCTTAGTGTACTGAACAGGGAAAAGGAGCCCATCATGCTTATCAATCAAGTCCCCGTACTCCTCAGAGTCAAGATACTCGTCAATAAAATCATCCTTGGCCTTCCTCAAAGATACCAGTTCAGCCTGGGAGTCAGCCAACTCCTTCTCCTTCCTAGCCAAGGTGGCCTTCACTGAAGCCATTTCTTCCTGGGACTTCTCAAACTTGCCTTGGTTGGCCTCAGAAGATGAGCGCCAAGACTTAGCTTGAAAGAGAGCCCCTTGGTAGTTGGCATTCATCTGCAAGCAAGTTATAGGATAAATACTTAAACTTGAAATAAATCAAAGACTACAAGGAAAAGAAGGAGAGAAATACTTACAGCAGCCATAGCCTGGGATCCAGCATGCTCCACCCCCTCAATGGTGGAGTTAGAAACAAAATCCTTGTAGTCACAAGGAGTCAGAGAGTGATAAGACCACTCCACAGCATGTTTGGACACTCCTACCACAGTGTCCTTCTTCCTAAGACCCCAGTTGGGGCGCCAAACTGCACTCTTGCCCGAGGGAGGGCCTTCAGCATCCTCAGTAAGGTCCACATGTGGCCTTATGAAAGCTGGAATACTAGAAGCATGAGGGTCCTTCCCCCCCAAACGTGCCCTCTTCATCCGGGCTGTTTCCCCGTCTTCAGGCTCGTTGGACTTATTGATAAAGGTCGCAACTGCAAAAGATACAAGGAAAGAAACAGTTGGTATAAGTCAATCTTAAATAAATAAAGAAAGATATGAGGTGAGAATTACCCTTATCAGAAACGTTGGAAAGTCCCAAGGACTTAAGCTGGAACTCGTCCAGGAGCACCCAAGCCATGGTGGCATAGTTATCCTTTGTAAGTTCAGCATACGCATGGGCTTCCTCATCACTCAGGATAATATCACTAGGGCTACCATCCGAAACTCTACTAAAAGAACTACGAAAAAGGGTGCCCCAATCCCCTCCTTCCCAAACTAAATACATAAATTCCTCTTTCCATTTTGGGTTATTATCCGGAATGGATTTGGGGTGAAATATGGGGGGAGTGGAAGGACGGTGGTTGATATAAACCCAACCCAAAGTAATGGCTGAACTATTCTTAAATTGAAAGATTTTCCTAAACAAGGCTACAGATAAAGGAAATTTGTTCTTCAAACAAAGAACAATGAAACACATAATTATTCTCCAGGCGTTTGGAGGAAGTTGGCAAGGGTTAATCCCAACATCAGCCAAAAGCCTGGGAATGAACTCATGAATGGGAAACCTAAGTCCTGCAACAATGGCATCCTTGTATATGCAAAGTGCATCAGGACGCCAATGGCAAGAACGGTCCCCTGGGCCTGCTGGAACTAACCTATAGGGGGACTTAACCCTATACATTTTGTTATAGTCCCTAATTAAGTCAATTTCATGGAACTTATTACTACAATCAAATGAATCTAAGTGTGATACATGAGGATATTCATCACTACGCTCTAAGATCATATCCTGAAGAGACATATGAGGGGAGCGAATGTTGATACCTCTCTTTGAAGCTTTGTTCATTCTTTGAAGTCGTTGGGCAGCCTTGTCAGACATCTTCAAATCTTCAAATCTTCAAAGGAAATTTCCAGAAAAACTTCCAGGGAACCCAGAAATCTTCGAATGAGGAAGGTTAAAACCCAGAAATCTTCAAATGATGAAGATTAAAGCCCAGAAATCTTCAAGGGATGAAGATCAATCCCAGAAAAACAAGAACACCACCGTAAAAAGCTCGCCGGGAATCGCCTTACCACGGAATAAAAACTAAGAGAAAACTAGAGAGAAATTTTGGAAAGTGAAAAGTGAGAAGTGAGAGTGAAATGAGAAATCTCACTCTCTTATAGTGAGAATGACTGGAAGATCAACCGGTTGAGGGATGGCAACCGTCTATAGCCAGTAAGGCCCATAAATCCATTTTTGGATTACAAAGGCAAAGGCCCAAATAAATTGAGTCTCAGGCAAAATCGAAGCCCAAGTCAAAAAGGCCCATTAAGGCCCAAGGCTGGAAAGAATTAAGTCCCAAATTAAAATTGGACTATTTAAAAGCCCAAAAATAATAAAGCCTGGAATAAAACCAAGGCAAAAAATCAAAAAACCAAGGTCGAAAAGACTCTAATTCGAGATCGCACGGCCCTGGTCGAAAGTATACGAGAAAACGAGGTCGTATCAAACGACCCCACTTCTAAATAAAGCGAAACAAATAAAGGTTTGAGGTCGAAAAGACCCTAAATCGAGGTCGTATGACCCTAGTCGAAAATACACACGAAATTGAGGTCGTGTCCATCGACTTCACACCAAAAATAAGTCAAAAAATTGGCAAAACGAGGTCGAAAATGACCCAGAGAATAAAGTCCATTTTTGACCTAGAAAAAACGAGGTCAAAAAGACATGGGATCGAGATCGAACAAACGAGGTCAAAAAGACATGGAATCGAGATCGAACAAACGAGATCGAAAATACATGGGGAATTGAGGTCGTATTGTTCGACTTCGCTCTAAAATAAAGCTAGAAAAAACATGGAATTCTAGTCGAAAAAGACCTGGAATCCTGGTCGAAAACACATGTAATTCCTGGTCGATCAATCGAGGTCGAAAATAGCCTTTGAGTCGAAGTCGACAGCTTCGACCTCGCAACCAGTCAAGGTCGAAGGTATATTAGAAACGAGGTCGTCAAATGAGCTCGACAATAGCCTATGAATTGAAGTCAACTATTCCTGGTCGAAATTACACTGGCTTCCTGGTCGAAAACTTGAGGTCGAAAATGACTTGGAAATCCAGGTCAAGAACTTCGACCTCACAGCTGTTCCTGTTCGAAAAAATACTGAGTCGAGGTCGAACAGGTGAGGTCGAAAAAGACCTAGAAATCCAGGTCGAGAGCTTCGACCTCACACCTGTTTGAGCTCGAATTCCAGGTCGAATTCCTGGTCGAAAATGACCTAAATTAAGGTCAAAAATGCCCTGAAAAATGGAAAATTTTGGGAAAAACACGCTATAACTTCTACGAAAACCCCAAGGAGATTTTCCCAGAAGTTGGGGGGCAAATGATATGGTCAGAAAAGTAATTATAGAAATATAATTGGCTGGTCAAAACAAAAGGTCGATATTTAAGGCCCGAGACCCTAATTATTCATTAATTTCGTAATTAATGAATAGGGAAAATATACAGCTCATAAAAAGAGTCCAAATTATGGCAAATCGGTCAAAGAAGGATCTAGAATCCCAATTAAAGGCAATTAATGAGTCACAGTCTTTATCAACAAGGAAAAGACTTGCCCGTCAAGTAATACAATCCTTATCAGTTATCAATAAGAAGACTTATCCGTTAAGTCTCCTAAACATACCATAAATACTAGGCTCCAGACGCCTATATAAGGTCCCTGATCCTACAATCAGAACTACGTCTTGGCTTGATTCTCAATAACGAATTGAGATACGTAGGCATCTTGTGAGGACCAATTTAGTCCGAAAACACGAGTGCAGCCATTAAAGCTCGAAGCTCATTAATCCTAGCAATTAATATACAAGTACGTTTTTTAATCCATAACAGCAACTTATAAATTTTAATAATGAAAAACTAATTTGGATTGGATATAAAGAGTTTAACTTTTGGCAGTACGTTGATATTATACCTTTTAGATATAAAAAATACAATTCCCTATTCAACCACAAAATAACTAAAATAGATCGCAATTAAGTTTTATTCAACATATTCAAATTGTTAAGGATATTTTGAAATTCACAAATTTATAATTAGTTAAACGAATCGAGCCGAGTTTAACGAGTTCGAGCCGAGCTCGAGTCGATCCCGAGCAAAACGAGCTGAGTTCGAGTCGAACAGGTGTAAAGCTCGGCTCGAGCTCATTTACTAACCGAACACATTTTCATGTTCAAGCTCGTGTTCATTTAGTAAACGAACCGAGCCGAGTCCATCTAAAACGAGCCAATCTCGAGTTTTGTTCACGAACGGCTATGTTCGCTTACAGCCCTACTAGAGCCTGGTTTAAAATGTGTTTGAAATGTATACGCACCTTAACTTTAACGCTTAAAGTAATCTATTTATTTATACTATTCTACTAAAGTTCCGTAGTAATTTGATCACTCAAATCACAAAAATCACAACCTCAAAATGTTTCAAATCAATTCAAATTTCTATAAGAACCATTAATATAATACTAGAAGTAATTAAATAAAATTATTATTAAAATTATTATTTACAATATTAGCTTTAAAAAATAAATAAAGATAAAATTTCGTCAAACAATTATTATTTATATTTTATTTTCTTTAACACATACTATATATACATTATATTTTATGTATAATTACCAAAATTAAAACTAAAAATAATATTTAATTATTTTTTAAAAAAGTAACCAATAATTTGTACTCAATATAAGCTAGTTATATTTTACACATGTAAACATTAAATAAAGTTAATAGTTCTCCTTCTTCATTAAAAAGATCCAAGATACAATTGTTAGACAATCTGTGATATTAGTACATAAAACAACGTGGGTGTGTGTGAATAACAGATAAGGTGTATATAAAAAATAAACAAATAAACAAATAAAAATAAGGAGACAAGGAACAAAAACCGAGTCCAGTGCGTGACTGTCTCATTAAAGCGTATTAGCCCTCACCGTATGTGCGAGCGAATTGCTTTCCAGGATAAAACGGTTTGCAGTGAGGCTGTCAAATAGCGTCACTCTCAGCGAGCTTGAGACGAATAAGAAAACTATCACCGGAGGAAGAGAAGAGAGATGTGTGTAAGAGAGGATGTATTTTCGAGTGAATAATCCTAAGGCTATACACGAGTTTATATAGGATAGGAAAACTTGTGCTCTACACAATTGCCATAATTAATTAACCACGTTAATCAATTATATCGGCTGGCAATTTCCTTAATTAATTAGACTGAGGGGAGTATGGTGATATAGCCCTGCTATCACATGACTGATGGGCCAGTCTTCTCCTCAAAATGTGATAGCAGGGCTATATCACCAATCTTCCTCTCAGCCACTCCATTTGACTGAGGGGAGTATGGTGCAGTGACCTCATGGATTATACCATGTTGTGAACAGAATTCCCCAAAGGGTTCAACATATTCACCTCCACGATCACTTCGTATCATTTTGATTTTCTCTGTTTGTTGTGTCTCAACTTCTTCCTTATAGATTTTAAATTTATCTATAGCCTCGTCTTTGCTTTTAAGCAAATATACATAGCAGTATTTCGTACAATCATCCACGAATGTAATAAAATACTTATTGCCTCCTCTAGTCGGAGCAAATTTTAAGTCACAAATGTCACTATGTATTAGGTCTAGCACTTTGGTGTTTCTTTCAACTTGTTTAAACGATGATCTCGTTAATTTTGCCTCAACACAAGTTTCACACTTATGTTTTGAATCGATATTCAATTTCGGTATGTATTCTTTTACACTTAACCTTCGTAAATTGTCATAATTTACATGTCCCAATCTAGCATGCCATAAATTAGGAGACTCGAGCAAGTAAGCAGAAGAATTCTTCATTCCATTATTATCCTTAACGGACATTACATTGAGCTTAAACAGCCCATCAGCTAAATAGCCCTTGCCTACAAACATACCATTCTTAGACAAAATAACTTTATCTGACTCTATTACAATGCGAAAGCCATGCTTATTCAACAAGGAACCAGACACAAGGTTCTTGAGAATATCAGGCACATAAAGTACATTCTTCAAAGTCAGATCCTTCCCAGAGGTCATCTTCAGAATCACCGTGTCTTCCCCTTCAATGGTATAAGTCGTTGAATTCCCCATATAGAGCTTCTCACCAGCATTGGAAGCTATGAGGCTAGAGAAAATCGCCTTGTCTGAGCAAACATGCCTTGTAGCACCAGTATCAATCCACCATTCCATTGGATTGGAGCCAACCAGGTTCACTTCAGAGACCGTAGCACATAGGTCTATGTCACCCATCTCCTTGGAGATATCATCCATCATGTTTGCTTCCTTTTTCTTGTTGGGCTTCTTGGCCTTCCTGCATTCGGAAGACCTATGACCCACTTTATCACAGTTATAGCACTTCCCTTGAAACTTCGACTTCGAAATTCCTCCATTGGTTGCCAATTTTGCCCCTTTTCTTGAATTGTTCTTCTTGGGCTTAAATTCCACCATGTTTGCCTTTTCAGTGGCAACATTAGTCTTCTTCTCGGATCCCATGTTGTCTTCTTCAATGCGAAGTCTAACGATCAGATCCTCCATAGACATCTCCTTTCGCTTGTGCTTAAGGTAGTTCTTGAAATCTTTCCAACAAGGTGGCAGCTTTTCAATCACAGCAGCAACTTGGAAAGACTCACTTATGACCATTCCTTCAGAATGAATCTCATGGATGATCAATTGCAATTCTTGCACCTGACTAATCACAGTCTTTGAATCCACCATCTTATAATCAAGAAAGCGGCCAACAATCCACTTTTTCGCCCCAGCGTCCTCGGTTTTATACTTATGGTCAAGAGATTCCCATAAGGCCTTAGCTATTGGCTTCGAGCTTTACACATTATACAACGAGTCAGCCAAAACATTAAGCACAAACCATTAAGCACATAGTTCCGACATATATAGTCGGCGTGCTTCCAGGCATCAACAACATACACAGTCTGTGCGTTACTCTCAACAGTGAGCAACGGTGCATCCTCTTTCAGATAGCGATCAAAGTGCAACGTGGTCAGATAAAACAGAATCTTTTGCTGCCGGCGTTTGAAGTTCATACCATTGAACTTCTCAGGTTTCTCAGCATGTGCAGCAGGCACAGCAGGAACCGTCGGCACAACAGGTGCAGTAGCCATTATAGGCACAACATGCATCTGTACTACCGACGTTTGCACACCATTAGAACCGAAACCTCCCATAGTCTTTCCAAACGGAACACTAAATTGTCCAATGACAGTGTGTCCCAAAGGCACATGTGTCGTAGGCACATGTCTAGTCGATGTCTGACCCCCATCAGGTGTAACCTGTGCGTTAGGGTTATGCAACAACTGGTGACCCCCATCAGGTGTAACCTGTGCGTTGGGATCAACCGAGCTTCCATTGTTTATAGTTTCAATATTCTCCATAGATCTGTTACTCAAAAAACCCAAACAGAGATGTATAAGTCACAGATATAAATTAATAATACGCTTTAAGATTGTTAGACAATCTGTGATATTAGTACATAAAACAACGTAGGCGTGTGTGAATAACAGATAAGGTGTATGTAAACAATAAACAAATAAAAATAAGGAGACAATGAACAAAAACCGAGTACAGTGCGTGACTGTCTCATTAAAGCGTATTAGCCTTCACCGTATGTGCGAGCGAATTGCTTCCCAGGATAAAATGGTTTGCAGTGAGGCTGTCGAATAGCGTCACTCTCAGCGAGCTTGAGACGAACAAGAAAACTATCACCGGAGGAAGAGAAGAGAGATGTGTGACACCCTCCAAACCCGGGGTACATATTTGGGGAGTCACTCGACCAACGAAACACAATATACCTGGATATAACACATGCATAATATAATAATGACATAAAACACCCCATAACCAAGACCACATCCAGATTATGGCATTGAACAAGCTTCTAAGTTATATCAATACAAACCAGTTTTCAGAGTTATTATTACACAACTTAAAGTTCGAAGCTAGACATCTAGTCTAACTAACTAAATAGACAACTACCCTGCCAATGACAACCACTCGAAGGGGTCTCCTAGCTGCTGGAGAACTATCGCTCGCGCTGTGTCTGCTCATACTCTCGCTTCACTGGAATAGAGTTAGAAACAAACAAGTATGAGCCACAAGTGCTCATCAAGCATAATATATATCAATCACAGTTCCATAATGAAAGGAAATCACAATTATCTGAATCAACAATATATAATCCAAACATATGCTTTTTAGCAATTTCAATGGACGTAAAATGGATTAGAATTGGACTTCTACATTTTCAAATTAAAAGGTTGAGCTGCTGATCAGTCACGCATCAACCCCGGACTTGCTTATAGCAAAGTCCTCCACTAGGATCCATGGCCATCTTGGCCTTAAATTATTCCGACCATGAATATGGTCCGACCATTATTGGTCCCATTTTAAAAACATGTCAATTCTATCACAAAGTATAAGAAATAACATGCATCACAAGATAAGTACACAATGACAAGGTATAATAGTTGCAAAAGAGCTTCAACTGCTCAATATCAAATGAAGTTCGAGAAATAGATTCAGAATGGTTTCAACGGTACAACGTACTCAATTAGGAAGGTCAACAATGGATATAATCTGTTAGGCCGAATACACAATATAATCAAGTATGTATATGAGAATAACAATCAATAACACTTTTTATAAATCAACAAACTGTAATTATATTAACAGTTTCTCTCTTTATGATGTTAATGAATCACAAAGAGCTACTAGGTTACAAGAATAATATTTCAATAATCGCATCCCTTCTAGGGATAACCTATCTGTGTTTATATAGTACACAGCTACATACAATCCATCTCTAATTGATATTCCTATAAGTTAGCTATACACTTCATATCAATTAAGGATTGCTTCAGTCTTCTATTCCGTTTCCTTAGCTGTATCAATATATTCTGCTTCTTTCCATCTTCAGAATATATTGCTTCTAGAATCTTCATCTTTGCACCGACAGCTAAGTCAACTATCACCACGTCAGACTTTATCAAACTCTGAATGGCTTCAATGTAAACTCTTCACCCAGTCAGACTTTATCAAACTCTGACTGGCTTCTAGATAAACTCTGATATGTACCTGGTACTTAAACACTGATGAACAAACGTCAGCAATTATATCTAACAATCTCCCCCAACTTGTGCATAATAAAAATGTACAAGTTAAACAGATAATTGATGATGTCAAAACATATAACAAATGCAGTGTTTAAAATATAGCAGAGTTTAATTTTAAAACAGAGTTTAAATTTAACTTAGAATAGAAAACATAAAAACTTACAGTCAGACTTTACTGAATTTCTTGGATATCAGGTACAGTCCTGATATAATCTGACAGTAACTTTCTCTCAGCTCGATCTAGTTCAGCAATCATATCCTTCTTCAGCTCCTTCAATTCTGGTTCATCTTCACCAATTTGATAAATGGAAGCCCTTAAAGAATAGATGCTGTTTTTGTTCATTTCATTGCCAAGTCTGATATAAAAAGCCTTATCAGACTCTAGATTGAACTCTAGAACTTTCTTATCTAGTGCAGTCCTGAATCTAGCACTATTTTTCTTCATTTCCACCAACTTTCCATGTGCATCTCTGTACTTAGGAATATAAGCACTGGAAACACTTCCTCCAAAAAGAACTTTCGATTTCATCATGCTGTCTTTTAAAACCAGAGCAGCATTATGAGTATTTCTATTTTTGATCTTCAGGAGATATAGAACATACTCTAGCTCTTCCCATAATTTCAGACGAATATCATCTTCTCCAATTCTGTAAACTCTGCCATCAGCCATAAAGTATAATAAAAACTCCTTCTTCAAGCCTCTATGGTAAATCATCTGAACAGATTCTAGTTTATCAAGGTTTTCTTGAGTAACCCCAACACCAGGTTCTGCCATTGATGTATGATCTAAAGGACTATTATTAACTCTTTTCTCTTGGTGGGAACCCAAACCAGATTTATCATACGATTGTTTTCCAAGTACTGTTCTGGTTTGTAGAAAGTTCACCTGGCTAGGCTTCAGAGTTTCAGGTAATGAAGATCTTTTGAAACCTTGGAGTGGTGAAGATAGCTGAGTTTGCACAACTTGAGCATTGTCAGAGGTTGGCACATCCTTAACAATAACATCAACTTGAGCATTGTCAGAGGTTGATTTAGCTTCAAAAACTTCAACTTGAGCTTTGTCAGAGGTTGAATAATTCTTCTTTGGTAACTGTTCTTCTTCTACCAGTATACCCTTTCCTTTATCAGCATTTGTAATCACAGGCCTCCTAGTGTATTGTATACTCTGTTGAGTATTTTCTTTAATAGAAATTCCAGTTTCTTTCTTTATAGGAGCCTTGATTTCCTTCTTCTTGTAGATTCCAGCTTCAAGATTCTTCTTGTGTTCTTCAGCAAGCATTTGCTCTTCAGCTTGGATATCTTCAATTGTAACATCTTTTCCATGTTCTGCTATAAACACCTTAGTAGCAATTTCCTCATCTGTGGTAGGCTTATCAGAGATTATCAAACTTTTGAATCTTGAACCACTGGCAGAGTTTGCATTTCCCTTTCCAGAGTTTGATCTTCTATCAGAGTTTGATCTTCTTGGAAGTAGTCTTCTATCAGAATTTAATCTTAAACTCTTTCCATCTCCTCCCTTGTTTCCACCATCATTACCATCATCCCTCCGTCTCAGAGTTTGAGTGTCTTTGCATTTGTCACTTGGTACACTCTCCCCCTTTTTGACATCATCAGAAAGTAGTACTGATGTCAACAACTCAATTGCATTAGAAATTGAAGTCAGTTGGGCAGACATAGCAGTCTGGTTGTCCTCAACTTTCCCAAGCCTCTTCTGAATTTCATCAGAGTCCTTAGCTTGCTTCTTGAACATGGAATTGTAGTAAGCTCTATCATTTTTCAGAGTAAGATCTCTCAGACCAACTTCATTCCTCAAAGCAGTGACTTCCTTATGAGACTCATCAAATCTGTTGTGGATAGATTTAATTTGAATCACAGTAGCCTTTAGACTTGTAAGAATATCAGGATTTGAAATTGTCTTCACAGAATCACCAAGAAAATCAGCAGCCCTCTGTGCTGAAAAGATACAATCTGCATCAGCCCATCTATTGTAGTACATATCCTGAAAATGCTCAGCCGTAGCTCGATTGAACTCTCTTTGCTCATCAGAGTTTGCTTGACTCTCAAATAACTCCTCTTGTGAATGATCAGAACTATCATCATCATTATTATCATCTGCTGTATTCTCTGCAGGAACATTCTCAGCAGCAGTTTCAAAATTACTCTGTGCAGCTTCAACAATAACTTTCTCTGCAACAGGTTCTGGAATCTCAGAGTTTGCAACAAACTCTGTTTCAACAGGAACAGACTCTGCCATAGCTTCATCGAAATTCTCTACAGCAGCTTCAGTAGTTATCTGCTCAGCTTTATTAGTCTCAGAGTTTGTAACAAACTCTGCTTCTATGGGAACATTCTCTGTTGCATCCTTGTCAGTTTCTGTAGCATTAGCAGCTAAAGTCTGATCGACTTCCTCACCTTTCTCAAATTCAAAAGAAATTATTTCTGTGTGAGAAGCCATAGATTCTGCAATTTCAGCAGTATCTTGATCAGCTTCCAAACCCTCTGTGAAATGTTCAGAGTTTATAGAGATGTTTGCTTCAACTTCCATATGAAATCCTTGTGGCTCAAAAAACTCAGCCTCAATATTTTCTGTAGCCTCCTGAACAATAATTTCAGGAGCTTCATCTGCAATCTCAACATGTGCTCTATCCTCTGTGAGCATAGTAGCTTCATTTGCAGCTTCCTCAACTACATCATCAGCCTTTGATGTAGGAGCTTCTACATCAGCACTTACCATTTCAGGCATAGATGCTGCTTCAGCAACATTTTCCTCAAAAACTCTGTCCAGATTGACAGCTTCAGCATTTACATTGGATGCACCAAAGAGATGTGCAGCCACCAATCTTCTTTTTCTCTGATGAAGAGTTTCATCATCAGTTTCACTCTCCTCATCAGCATTATCAGACTTTGCCCTGTTGGCCCTTCTTTTCTTTAACCTTTTCTTCTGAGGCATATCATCAGTATTTGATACCCCAGCTTCAGTTTCTGATGACTTCACTCTTGCAGACTTAACAGCCCTTACCTTAGACTTCTTTGACCTCTGTGATTGAGACACAGAAGGTCCAGCTTCAGCGTTTGCAAGTTGTTGTTGTTGTAAGTTGACCAGGAATTGTTGCACAGACTCAGGTAGCAACAAAACACCAACATCTCCTTTCTTGTTATCTTTATTGGTTAGATCAGAGAATATGCGTTTATGTAATTTAAAACAAGGAATCACATCATTCTCAGCTATCTCTACTTCAGAAACACATTCAGAGACTATCAATTGACAAAATCTTGCAAAATAGACTACACCTCTGTTTTCATTCATTTTCTCACCTATATTATTTAGAACTAGCCTAGCAACATCAAAATTACCTCCATAAAGAAGAGAATACCCGATTTGCAGACTATCCGTGGGAATAGCATCCCAATTCGTGCATTTCTTGCCGAACGCCCTTGTTATGCAGTCGAAAAAGAAACTCCATTCCTTTCGCAAGAGCGGTCGCTTCAACTGACCAAGCTTTGTCAGTGGCCCAGAGTATCCTATTTCCCTCATCATTCGAACTAACTCAAAATCTCCAACAGAGATTGTGAAAGCATTAAAGTCCTCAAGGCCCAGAGCATCACGAACAGTTGTAGGAGTAACTACAAACTCTTCTCCTTGAAATTCAAAGATAATAGATGGAGACCCAGACTTTCCTCCATTGTCATAAATACATGTCTGCCAAAAAAATCTGATTTGAGATGCAGACAGCTTCAATGGTGCTATGGGAGCAGTTCCAACATCAGAGTTTGACAAGAAATCTTGAATCAAATGAAACGCCTCCGGTGCGTTCTCATTTGCCAAAGGAGCAGCATAGTTATTAGGAACGAATTCTAACCCAGAAGCAGTAAACATTGTAGTAGCCATTAGAAAAGTTTAGAAGATAGATAGAGAAAAGTATCGAATGTATGCAGTGAAAGTGTTTGAGACAGTGTTTGTGAGTAAAAACTTATGAAAAGATGAAGTGTGTAAAATAATGAACCGTTTATGTGTAGTAAGTTTAAATAACAACAGTGAAAATTAAAACCCAATCGTTTTAATCATTACTACACACAGCAGGCGTCTTTGAAAAATGTGTGAGTGGGACAGATGTCAAACATGTATACGCTGACAGCTGTATGTAACAACTTCCAATACACACGCGCAGTAAAAATAGCCATAATTACCGCTTTCCACACTGTTCAAAACACTCAACCTCTCTCTCCTCTGTTTAATACAAATTTGAACCGTTTGTACTCATACTCTTTCGTATTTCTAAACAATTGTCTAATCTCAAAATTATAAAATGTCTGAAACAAAGAAATCATTTTAATCATCAGAGATTAAAACAAAATTACCTCGGCGTATTTCTCACAATACATCAGTGTTTACCATTTGTCCTTCTTTGTCAATAAACTCTTTTCTCAAACCGTACAGGTGTGAATAATTGTGTGTGCTATAGCAGAGTTTACTGAATATGAATATTTAGACCATCTCAAAGTGCATAAAATCCACAAACTTAAGTAGTAAAAACTGGTTGCCTAAACTCTCATGTAAAACATAAAATCTGATTTTTTATATCTAAACTCTGTATTTTGATATCCTTTCATTTGGATATATCTTTTATTCTTCACCCCTTCATATATATATATATATATATATATATATATATATATATATATTTTTTTTTTTAAAAAAATTTTTTTTTTAAAAATTTTTTTCCAGTAATCAGTGGTTGGCACTAGTCACCAAAAATCAAAGATTTTAGCCCTTATTTCATACAATAAGTTCCTGGATCTTCCTAGGCACAACATGATCTCAAAGGAATTTGTGCTCTTTTTGGCATCTTTTGATTTGAGGGTGAATTATTTATAATTAATAATCAGAGTTTAGACTTTTTAATCAGTTAATGTAATTAATTTATGAGAGAAAATGCAAACAGCTAATACAACTTCAGTGTATAGAATCAATAAACTAAGAGATGCTATAAATATAGAGACAATATCATGCTGTGTTAACTTACTGCACATATTGGAGATCAAAATCTAAACAACTCTTAAGGATTCACAATTACTTACTGAGAATTATGTTTCATACAAATTTCTTCATTGGTCCATATGTTTCAGACAAAATTACAATCAGAGTATAGCATTAGACTGTAACTATCAGAGTATGACCAACACTTTATGACTTACAGAGTTTAGCATCAGAGTTTACTTTCAGAGTTTATGACACTAGTACTCATAACAGTTAATACATGCAAGGAATCATGAGCATTAAAAATCAAATATGTATAGTTTTTGAGTCTAACCCGTATCTCTAGTCAAAACCAGAGATCATTCCAAGTTCATTTACCAATCTTGTAAAAGTAGCTTCACTCAAAGGTTTGGTGAAGATATCTGCAAGTTGTTGGTCTGTAGACACAAAATGAAGCTCAATGTTTCCTTCTTCCACATGTTCTCTGATAAAATGATACCTTATGCTGATGTGCTTGGTCATGGAGTGCTGTACTGGATTTCCTGTCATAGCAATAGCACTTTGGTTATCACAGAAAATAGGTATTTTAGAGTACCTCAAACCATAATCCAGCAACTGATTCTTCATCCACAGAATTTGTGCACAACAGCTACCAGCAGCTATATACTCTGCTTCTGCTGTGGATGTGGAAATTGATTTCTGTTTCTTTCTGTACCAAGAAACCAATATGTCACCTAAGAATTGACAGCTTCCACTTGTACTTTTTCTGTCTATCTTACAGCCTGCAAAATATGCATCAGAGTAACCAATTAACTTAAACTCTGATTCTCTAGGATACCACAGACCCAAGGTTATGGTTCCTTTGAGATATTTGAAAATCCTTTTTACAGCTGTTAGATGAGGCTCTCTGGGATCTTCTTGAAATCTTGCACAAAGACATGTTGCATACATGATATCAGGTCTACTTGCAGTAAGATACAGTAAAGACCCTATCATTCCTCTGTAGTTTGTCATATCTACTGAGGCTCCTGTGTCTTTGTCTAGCTTTGTTGCAGTAGCCATGTGAGTTGTAGCAGATGAACTATCAAGCATACCAAATTTCTTGAGAAGATTTCTGGTATATTTTGCTTGATTGATAAAAATACCATCATCTGTTTGCTTGACCTGTAAGCCTAGAAAGTAACTAAGCTCTCCCATCATGCTCATTTGGTACCTGGATTGCATAAGCTTTGCAAACTTCTTACAAAGTTTGTCATTAGTAGATCCAAAGATAATATCATCTACATAAATTTGAACTAAAAGCAAATCATCACCAGAATTGAAATAAAACAAGGTTTTATCAATGGTACCTCTTGTGAATCCACTTTCTAAAAGAAATTGAGCAAGAGTTTCATACCATGCTCTTGGTGCTTGCTTTAGTCCATATAATGCCTTGTCAAGCCTGTAGACATAATCTGGATGCTTGGGATCTACAAATCCTGGTGGTTGTTCAACAAACACTTCTTCTTCAAGCTTCCCATTGAGAAAAGCACTTTTCACATCCATCTGAAAGACTTTAAACTTCTTGTGTGCAGCATAGGCCAGAAAAATTCTTATGGCTTCCAATCTTGCAACTGGAGCAAAGGTTTCATCATAATCAATTCCTTCATGTTGTGAATAACCTTTAGCCACAAGTCTAGCCTTGTTTCTTGTAATCACACCTTCACTGTCAGTCTTGTTTCTGAAAACCCACTTTGTAACTACAATTGATCTATTCTTTGGTCTAGGTACAAGTGTCCAGACTTCATTTCTTTCAAATTCATTTAACTCTTCTTGCATTGCTGTAATCCAATTAGCATCTTGAAGAGCTTCCTCCACCTTCTTTGGTTCTGTTTGAGACAAGAAAGCATGATACAGACACTCATTATTTGTTACACTTCTAGTTCTCACACTAGCATCAGGATCTCCAATTATGAGATCAGGTGTGTGTGCCTGTGTCCACTTTCTTGCTGTTGGTAAGTGGTTTCTTGCATTATTATTGGATCCTCCCCCTTGATCCATGCTCTCCTGATTCATATGTTGACTTTCTGCAGCATCTGAGGCTCCCCTGAATTGGATGGCTCAGAGTTTGAACTGTCAGAGTTTGAATCAGTTTCCTCAACTGACTCATTTTCTGTGTCTTGTTGAGCTTCTTCACGCTCCCCCTCAACTGGTTCTCTATGTTGTTCAATTTGAGAATTTTCAGTTTCTCCAGTATTTACCAGTAGAGGTTCAGAGTATGCTTCGTCAGAGTTTATCAGAACCGCTTTATCAGAGTCTGTCGGTACCGCTTCATCAGAGTTTACATCATCAGAAAATAAACCTTCATTTTCAAAGCGCAGTTGATCATATTCAATTTCATCTTCAAGTCCAGTTATTTTCTTGTCATCAAATGACACATGTATGGATTCCATGATCACTTTAGTTCTCAGATTGTAAACTTTGAATGCTTTTGTTGATAATGGATAGCCAACAAAGATTCCTTCATCAGCTTTTAACTCGAACTTAGTCAACTGTTCAGGATGAGTCTTCAACACAAAGCATTTGCATCCAAATATATGAAAATATTTCAAATTTGGCTTCTTATTTTTCACCATCTCATATGGTGTTTTCCCATGCTTGTTAATCAGTGTAGAATTTTGAGTAAAACAAGCAGTTTGAACAGCTTCTGCCCAGAAATAAGTTGGTAATTTTGCTTCATCAAGCATAGTTCTGGCAGCTTCGATTAGAGTTTTGTTCTTTCTTTCAACTACACCATTCTGCTGTGGAGTTCCAGGTGCAGAAAACTCTTGTTTCACTCCTCTTTCCTTGCAGAAAGCTTCCATGATTGAGTTTCTGAATTCAGTTCCATTATCACTTCTTATAATTTTCACTTTGTGCTGTGATCCTTTGTCCAGTAGGTTTACATGATCCATCAGAGTTTGAGCAGTTTCATCCTTCTTTGATAAGAAATATACCCATGTATATCTAGTATATTCATCAACAATTACTAGAGCATATTTCTTTCTGCCCATAGACATCACATTCACTGGTCCAAAGAGATCAACATGTAGAAGAGGATAAGGTTCCACTACTGAAGATTCAGATTTGCTCTTGAAAGATGACTTCCTTTGCTTGACCTTTTGACAAGAATCACACAGACCATCTAAGCTTAGTATTGACTTTGGAAGTCCCCTTACAAGATCTTTTCGTATAAGTTCATTGATGTTGTTCAAGTTTAGATGAGAGAGCTTCTTATGCCATTTCTAACTCTCTTCATTTGACATTCTTGCAGACAGACACACTGTTTTTCCATCAGAGTTTGTTACCAAACTTGCTTCATAAATATTGTTGCGCCTGTTTCCAACTAGAACAACTTTTCCAGTAGATTTACTGATAACTTCACAGTATTCAGTATGAAAATCTACATGGTTTCCTCTGTCACAGATTTGACTCACAGATAGCAGATTATGCTTGAGTCCTGAGACTAGAGCTACATTTGTGATGATGACACTTCCAAGATTAATTTTGCCATATCCCAGAGTGTGTCCTATGTTGCCATCTCCATAGGAAACCTTTGGGCCAGCCTTCTCCTCAAAGTCTGATAGCAGGGCTTTATTTCCAGTCATATGTCCTGAGCATCCACTGTCCAAGATAAGTGTGCTTTCTTTTATACCCTGCAATCACAAACAAACACTAAGTGTTAGTTTTAAGGACCCAGACTTGCTTGGATCCTTTGTCTTTCTTAACAGTGTTAGCTTTTGCAGCGGAATCACTATCAACAGAGTTTAAACTAACATTGTCAGACTTTACACTTGCAGAGTTTGCCCTAACCCACTTCAAGTTGGGCTTTGGCTCATAATAGTTATGATAAATAGCATGATAACTCGTACAAGTATAAATAGAATGCCAAGTGCTCCCACAGTGTGTGCATAAAGTCTGTGGTTTAACCCTTACATAATCATTCTTTACTCCTGATGTCGAAGGTAAAGAATTAATATGTTTGTTCTTATTGCAAAATCTAGCAAGATGGTTAGTACTACCACAATTATAACATGTTTTCCTTGGAGCAGCAGCAGTAGGCAAATGATTATTTCTTTTGTTTATGCCTATCTTTCCATTCCTATTCTTCTTGGACCCTTTTGGTTTCATGGCAGATTTTATCTCTTTGAGCTTATGATTGAACTGTTTTCCTGTCATCAAACCAACATTAACCTGTTTTTCACAAGTTTTTACTGGCTTTCTAACAGCTTCTAGTTCCATAAGTTTTTCTGTTATAATATTTTCCTGTTTTTCACAGGTTTCATCTGATTCCATATCAGCTTCTCTTACTATAACAGATTTTAACTTATTGGTTTCTTGAACAAATTTCACAGGTTTAAGTTGTGGTTTAACCTTAACTTTGTCTTTAAACCTAAGTTCATCATTTTCACAATAGCCTAAACCTACAGAATCTGTCTGAAACACTTGATGAGTGTCTCTTCCAGAGTTTGTCCAAGTCTTGATTATTTTTCTTTCTTTTTCTAGATCAGATTCTAGTTGCTTATATCTTTTGAGCAACTCCTGTTCAACATAAACAGCATCATCTCTTTCTTTTTGAATCTGCTTCATATTTTCAAGTTCTCCTTCAAGAAACTTGTTTCTATCTTTAAGACTAAGATTCTCAGATTTAATTCTCTCATTCTCTAAAGTCTGATCCCTATAACCAACATGTACGCTTTTCAGATATACTCTTAATTCAGATATATTATCAGTATCATAAGCATAAGTAGTTAGGGGTACCTTATTTTCAGATGATTCAGTCTCATCTTTGACAGTTGCCATGAGAGCATAATTTACTCCATCATCAGAGTCTGAAGTATCTGCCCAGTCTTTGCCTTTAGAGATGAGTGCTTTCTCAGATTTGCCTTTCTTGCACTCTGGGGCATAGTGACCCATCTCCTTACACTTGTAGCACTGGATTTCAGATTTATCTTTCTTGCCAGACTTGATCTCCCTTCCATCAGACTTTCTAAAACTTTTCCTTTCAGAGGTTGAATCTTTCCTTGAGAATCTCTTTCCTTTCTTGAAGTTCTTGAATCCCATCTTCTTGAAGGTTTTCACCATCAATGCAGCCATTTGCATCATCTGTTCTTCATCATCCTCAGAGTCAGAAGCTTCATCAGAGTTTGAGTCATCATCAGAGTTTGATGACTCACTTTCAGATTTAATGACTAAAGCCTTTCCCTTGGCTTTCTTCCTTGATGATTCCTTCTTGATGGGCTTCTCCTCAACTTTGAGAGCAACAGATTTTGTCTTCTTGCTTGATCTTCTGTTTCTTTGTTCTATTTCCAATTCATGAGTTTTCAGTAACCCATAAATCTCATCAAGTTCAGTTTCAGCAAGTTCGTAATTATCTCTTATAGTTGTTGTCTTCAAATCCCATCTTTCAGGTAAAGATAAGAGAAATTTGAGATTTGATTCTTCAAGATCATATTCTTTATCAACTAGAGATAAATCATTCAGTAGTTTACAGAATCTGTCATATGTCTCAGTCAAGGTTTCATTGGCTCTTGAATCAAAGTGCTCATACTCCTGAGTGAGTATAGTTTTCCTGTTCTTCTTTATAGCAGTGGTTCCTTGACACCTGACTTCCAAAGCATCCCAGATTTCTTTTGCAGTTTTGCAACCAATTACTCTGTTAGACATAACATTATCTAAGGCACTGTGTAGAAGATGTCTAACTTTTGCATCTTTTGCAATTGATGAGATGTCCTCAGGAGTCATATCTTTCTTTTCCTTTGGAACAGTCTTTTGTTCTTGACCATCAACAACAGGAGACAATTTAGTCGGCATATGAGGACCATCATTGATTCTGTCAAGATATTCTGGATCTGTAGCCTCCAGAAACATGGTCATCTTCACCTTCCAAATTGGATACTCCACTGGCCTGAGAATTGGAACCCTGATTGTTTCATACCGACTCACAGAATTAGGTTTAACCTGTTCAACCTTGGGAGAAGTTTGATTTTCTTTAGACATGATTATTACTGTGTTTGAATCGAAAAACTGTATATATTAAACAGCCTTGGCTCTGATACCAATTGTTAGGCCGAATACACAATATAATCAAGTATGTATATGAGAATAACAATCAAGAACACTTTTTATAAATCAACAAACTGTAATTATATTAACAGTTTCTCTCTTTATGATGTTAATGAATCACAAAGAGCTACTAGGTTACAAGAATAATATTTCAATAATCGCATCCCTTCTAGGGATAACCTATCTGTGTTTATATAGTACACAGCTACATACAATCCATCTCTAATTGATATTCCTGTAAGTTAGCTATACACTTCATATCAATTAAGGATTGCTTCAGTCTTCTATTCCGTTTCCTTAGCTGTATCAATATATTCTGCTTCTTTCTATCTTCAGAATATATTGCTTCTAGAATCTTCATCTTTGCACCGACAGCTAAGTCAACTATCACCACGTCATACTTTATCAAACTCTGACTGGCTTCAATGTAAACTCTTCACCCAGTCAGACTTTATCAAACTCTGACTGGCTTCTAGATAAACTCTGATATGTACCTGGTACTTAAACACTGATGAACAAACGTCAGCAATTATATCTAACATAATCAATACAAATGAATTGAAGTAAAGGTATCTGATATTCAACACGATTGTGGATTAATCAAAGAATTAGGAATATTCAAGGAAATAGCATCAGTTGCTCAAATACGGGGTAAGGATTGAATTATCTGGATTGTTCTGATGGTAACATGCATAATCATTGGAAACAATATCAATTGAATCAACAAGTAAAGGCACAGATACTTGCCTGGTCTATGTAGCTGACTGGGATCTACCACGCTTACTCTACCTTCTCCTTTCCCTTGCTTCGGGAACTCGATTCTATAATAAACAACTCATTATAATAAGTCTAACTATCCTCGTTCTACCTTCGACATATACTCATAACCATTTTTAAGTTTAAACAAGTAACCGGGTATTTATAGAACGCCCGACCTAATTTATGATAACCAAACTCAAACACTAGCCTTTGTACAAGGCAGTTACGGACAATAAAACACATTATTCAACTCATATAAACCATATAGCACTTATAAATATTTTAAGAACAATATTCGAGGCTTATTTAAATTTAAATAAGTCACAAACAATTTTTAAATCGAAAATCGGATTATTAATCCCAATATAAGTATTTAAAAACAATTAAATCAATTAATATAAAATTAATTGACACTTTTCAAACACTCAAACTATTTTTAAATAATTAAATCAAGCTAGAAAATAATTTAAACTTAATTTAATTTAATTAAACCTAATTAATAATTAATTAATAAGAATTAACTGATTAATAAAATTAATCAATTAATTAAATAAATTAATTATTAATTAAAAATAATTAAAATAATTAAATTTAATCAGTTTTTGAATTTAAATAAATAATTATAATTTTTCAGAATTTTCTGAATTTAAAAATGTATTTTTAAAATAAAAATATGAGTTTTATAAAATTTTAAACTATTTTCGAATTATTTTTAAAAATAAAATCCAAAAACAGTTTTCTGAAAATGAATTAGGGTTTTGAAGATTGAAACCGGGTCAGAAAACGGGTCAACGGATCGGGTCACGGGTCGCCAAGAACAAACCGATCAAAACCCGGGTCGCCAACAATATTCCAGAATCTGGCGACCTTTTCTAGAATCCGGCGACTCAAAAACACATCAGAATTTGGGGCTTTTTACATCAAAACATTCCTCATACACTCAGCAATTCATTCCGATAAAAAACAAACCAAAAACATCACCGGAATCCAAAACCCGACTATTTTCTGGCGAGCTCCAGAAATTTTCCGATCTAACTAAATCGTACATGAAACTCTACGTTTTTTATGTTAAAATGAAGCTAAGAACACATACAACAAAAGTCCTCTATCAAAAACAATGTCAGATCATTCATATGAACAGACTATTCAAAAGAAGAATCGGGCAAAAACCCTAGAATCAAAATTCTCAAAATCGAACATAAACATGAAATTAAAGCATGGATTCCTACTCATTAGAACCCTAGGAACATGTTAGAAGCAATCAATTGAACGGAGAATCAACAGAATAGAAATCCCCAATTTTATCAAGAACCCTAATTTTAATTCGAATATTGAAAAATTCATATAAAATCAAATAATTACCAGATGATGATACGGTTGGAAGATTCTGAAACTAGAGCTCAAGATCTTTGATTTGAGTACTTGAACTTGAGATTTGGATTCCAATAACACTTCCAAAATTGAGTTTGATCTTCAAGAACACGAAGAACACGGTTCGGGGATTTTTATATTTTCGATTATATAAAATGTAGATTATACGATGGATAATGTACGATTCGTTTGTTTATATTTAGTGGAAAATAATACCCCAAACAACATTTTTGGATCGATATAGATTCATTGGATCGCTTTAATCTTTAATAAAGTAAAATACACGTTCTACGAGGTGATAATCATCCACAAAGACTGATAATTATCCAAATCAATACATATCATTTATATAACGAATGCTCAAGAATACTGGGGCTATAATAGATGTATTATTGATATGAACGATATATCAATTGCCCTAAACAATTAGGGTTCGGAATAATCTTTTTCCTTTTTGAATAAAACAGATAATATTGATAGTATCGGATAATGAGGAATATAATAATACGAAGAAATCCTCCGATAATGATTCAGACACGAATGACGAAGGGATAATAATGATGTACAAAATTTTAACGGGGCCCTTGAATTTTCAAAACGGGGCTCAAACTGAAGATTTTTCCAAATGAAAAGATATTCGAAAGGGGCTTTCGACACAACAATTAGCATATTATTACTCAATAACCTTAACCATTAAGACTCCAAATACTCCACAATAATTATTCTACACATAAAATATAATTTATATCATTAATAAAGTTTACGGATGTTACATCCTTCCATCCTTAATAGGATTCTGTCCTCAGAATCAGATCAAGGAAACAACTGGGGATACTTCTCTAACATATCACTTTCTAATTCCCAGGTAGACTCTTCCACCTTAGGATTTCTCCACAAAACTTTAACTAATGTTACATGTTAGATATAATTGCTGATGATTGTTTATCAGTGTTTAAGTAACAGGTACTTATCAGAGTTTATACTAGAAGCCAGTCAGAGTTTGTTAAAGTCTGACGGGGTGGGAGTTTATTTAGTTGTCGGTGCATACTTGAAGATTCTAGAAGCAATATATCTTGAAGATGGAAAGAATCAAGATATATTGAGATAGCTAAAGAAACGGGACAGAAGACAGAAGCAATCCTAAATTGATATAAATTGTATAGCTGATTTATAGGAATATCAATTAGAGATTGATTATGTAACTGTGTTCTATATAAACACAGATAGGTTAACCCTAAAAGGGATGCGAATACTGAATATATTATTCTTGTAACCTAGCAGCTCTCTGTGATATTTTTACATCACTGAGAAAAGAGTTATTTAATATAATTCAGTTTATTGTTCATAAACAGTGTTCTTAATTGTCATTCTCATACATATATTGATTATATATTGTGTATTCGGCCTAACAATTGGTATCAGAGCAAAGGCTGTCTAATATATACAGTTTATTGATCCAAACACAAGTATAATCATGACTGAAAACTCCCAGGCAGGTTCTAATGCTCAAAAGGTTCAATCTGCTTCTGTAAGTCGATATGAGTCAATCAGGGTTCCAATTCTCAAACCAGTGGAATATCCAATATGGAAGGTTAAGATGACCATGTTTCTAGAAGCCACAGATCCAGAATACCTTGATAGAATCTATGATGGTCCTCATATGCCAACTAAACTGTCTCCTGTAGTTGCTGGTCAAGAACAAAAGACTGTTCCGAAGGAAAAGAAAGATATGACTCCTGAGGACATCTCATCAATTGCAAAGGATGCAAAAGTTAGACATCTTCTTCATAGTGCCTTAGATAATGTCATGTCTAACAGAGTTATTGGTTGCAAGACTGCCAAAGAAATCTGGGATGCTTTAGAAGTCAGGTGTCAAGGAACAAGTGCTATAAAGAAGAACATGAAGACTATTTTAACACAGGAGTATGAACACTTTGACTCTAGATCTGATGAAACTTTGACAGATACATATGACAGATTCTGTAAATTGTTGAATGATTTGTCTCTTGTTGATAAAGAATATGACCTTGAAGAGTCAAATCTCAAGTTTCTACTATCTCTACCTGAAAGATGGGATTTAAAGGCAACAACAATAAGAGATAATTATGATCTTGCAGAAACAGATCTTGATGAAATCTATGGGTTGCTTAAAACTCATGAACTTGAGATAGAACAAAGAAACAAAAGATCTGGAAAGAAGACAAAATCTGTTGCTCTCAAAGTTGAAGAAAAACTCATGAAGAAAGAAACATCAAAGAAGAAAGCTAAGGGAAAAGCTTTGGTCATAAACTCTGAAAGTGAGTCATCAAACTCTGATGGTGATTCAAACACTGATGCTTCTTCTGAATCTGAGGATGATGAAGAACAAATGATGCAAATGGCTGCTTTGATGGTGAAGACCTTCAAGAAGATGGGTTTCAAGAACTTCAAGAAGGGAAAAAGATTCTCAAGAAAAGATTCAAACTCTGAAAGAAAGAATTTCAGAAAGTTTGAAAGAAGGGATATCAAACCTGGAAAGAAAGACAAGTCTGAGATCCAGTGCTACAAGTGTAAAGAGATGGGTCACTATGCTCCAGAGTGCAAGAAAGGAAAATCTGAAAAAGCACTCATCACTAAAGGAAGAGACTGGGCAGATACTTCAGATTCAGATGAGGATGTAAACTATGCTCTCATGGCAACTGTCAAAGATGAATCTGACTCATCTGAAAATAAGGTACCCCTAACAACTTATGCTTATGATATTGATAATATATCTGAATTGAGAATTTATCTTAAAAGCATACATGTTAGTTATAGAGATCAGACTTTAGAGAATGAAAGAATTAAATCTAAGAATCTTAAGCTTAAAGATAGAAATAAATTTCTTGAAGAAGAACTTGTTAACATGCAACAAGTTCAAAAGGAAAGAGATGATGCTGTTTATGTTGAACAGGAATTGCTTAAGAAATTTAGGGAACTATAATCTGATTTAGAAAAAGAAAGGAAGGTAATTAAAACCTGGACAAACTCTGGTAAAGACACACATCAAGTTTTTCAAACAGATACAGTTGGGTTAGGTTACTGTGAGGAAGATGAACTTAGGTTTAAAGATAAAGTTAAAGTTAAAACACAACTTAAACCTATGAAATTTGTTCCTGAATCCAGTAAGCAAAACTCTGTACTTGAAAAAGAAGCTGTTAAGAAAGAATCAGTAAAAACTTGTGTTAAACAGGTGAATGTTGGTTTAATGACAGAGAAACAATTCAAGTATAAGCTCAAAGAAGTAAAGTCTGTTGAAAAACAGAAAGTGTCCAGGAAAAACAGAAATGGAAAAGTAGGCATTAACAGAAGGAATAATCATTTGCCTATTACTGATACTCCTAGAAAAACATGTCATAACTCTGGAAGTACTAACCATCTTGCAAGTTTTTGCAGGAAGAACAAAGATATTAATTCTTTACCCTCCAAGTTTGGGGTTAAGAATGAATATAGTAGGGTTAGACCACAGACTTTATGCACTCACTGTGGGAGTACTTGGCATTCTATTTATACTTGCAAGAATTATCATGCTATTTATCACAATTATTATGAGCTGAAGCCCAATTTGAAATGGGTTAAAGTTGATTCTGCAAGTGTAAATTCTGATAGTGCAAACTCTGATACGGTTAGCTTAAACTCTGTAGATAAGAATTCCGCTGCAAAAGCTAACTATATTAAGAAAGCCAAAGGATCCAAGCAAGTCTGGATCCTTAAATCTAACTCTTTGTAATTGTTTGTGATTGCAGGGCATAAGGGAAAGTACCCTAGTCTTGGACAGTGGATGTTCAGGACACATGACTGGAAATAAAGCCCTGCTATCAGATTATGAGGAGAAAGCTGGCCCAAAAGTTTCCTATGGAGATGGCAACATAGGACGTACTATGGGATATGGCAATATCAATCTTGGAAGTGTCATCATCACCAATGTAGCTCTAGTCCCAGGACTCAAGCATGACTTGCTATCTGTGAGTCAAATCTGTGACAGAGGTTACCATGTAGATTTTCAACCTGAATACTGTGAGGTTATCAGCAAATCTACAGGGAAAGTTGTTCTAGTTGGACACAGACGGAATAATATCTATGAAGCTAGTTTGGTAACAAACTCTGAAGGAAAAGCTGTGTGTCTGTCTGCAAAAATGTCTAATGAAGAGAGTTGGAAATGGCATAAGAAGCTCTCTCACCTAAACTTGAACAACATCAATGAGCTAATTCGAAAAGATCTTTTAAGGGGACTTCCAAAGTCTATACTCAGCATAGATGGTCTGTGTGATTCTTGTCAAAAGGCCAAGCAAAGGAAGTCATCTTTCAAGAGTAAATCTGAATCTTCAGTTATAGATCCTTATCATCTTCTTCATGTTGATCTATTTGGTCCAGTAAATGTAATGTCTCTAGGCAGAAAGAAATATGCTCTAGTCATAGTTGATGAGTATACTAGATACACTTGGGTGTACTTTCTAGCAAAGAAGGATGAAACTGCCTTAACTCTGTTGGATCATGTAAAGTTACTGGATAAAGGATCACAGTATAAAGTGAAAATTATAAGGAGTGATAATGGAACTGAATTCAGAAATGTAACAATGGAAGAATTTTGTAAAGAAAGAGGAGTGAAGCAAGAATTTTCTGCACCAGGGACTCCACAGCAAAATGGTGTAGTTGAAAGAAAGAACAGAACTTTAGTCGAAGCTGCCAGAACAATGCTTGATGAAGCAAAATTGCCAACTTATTTCTGGGCAGAAGCTGTTCAAACTGCTTGTTTTACTCAAAATGCAACACTGATCAATAGGCATGGGAAAACACCATATGAGATGGTGAAGAAAAAGAAACCAAACCTGAAATATTTTCATATTTTCGGGTGCAAATGCTTTGTGTTGAAAACTCATCCTGAATAGTTGACCAAGTTTGACTTAAAAGCTGATGAAGGAATATTTGTTGGATACCCACTGTCAACTAAAGCATTCAGAGTCTACAATCTGAGAACAAAAGTGATCATAGAATCTATACATGTTTCATTTGATGACAAGAAAATAACTGGAATAGAAGATGAAGAATATCATGATCAACTTCGCTTTGAAAATGAAGATCTAAACTCTGATCACGTAAACTCTGATGAAGCATATCCAACAAACTCTGACGAAGCATACTCTGAACCTCTACTGGTAAATACTGAGGGAGTTTCTCTGACAGAACAAAATAGAGAACCAGTTGAGGGGGAGCTTGAAGATACTTCAGAAACATCTCAACATGGGGATTCACATTCTGAAAATGAGTCAGATGAAGAATCAAATAGAAACTCTGGGTCAAACTCTGAAAGTTCAAATAATGAATAGTCCAATTCAGGGGGAGCCTCAGAGAATGCAGATGGTCAAGAAGAAAATCAGGAGAGTATGGATCAAGGGGGAGGATCTAATAATGATGAAAGAAGCCACTTTCCAACAGCAAGAAGGTGGACACAAGCTCATACACCTGATCTGATAATTGGAGATCCAGATGCAAGTGTGAGAACAAGAAGTGCAACAACAAATGAATGTCTGTTTCATGCATTTCTATCCCAAACTGAGCCCAAGAAAGGGGAAGAAGCTCTTCAAGATTCTAACTGGATAACAGCTATGCAGGAAGAGTTAAATGAATTTGAAAGAAATGAAGTATGGACTCTTGTACCAAGACCAAAAAACAGATCTATTGTTGGTACAAAATGGGTTTTCAGAAACAAGACTAACAGTGAGGGAATAATTACAAGGAATAAGGCTAGACTTGTGGCAAAAGGATATTCTCAACAGGAAGGAATTGACTATGATGAAACCTTTGCTCCAGTTGCAAGATTGGAGGCCATAAGAATTTTTCTAGCATATGCTGCTCACAAAAAGTTCAAAGTCTTTCAGATGGATGTGAAAAGTGCTTTTCTCAATGGGAAACTTGAAGAAGAAGTGTTTGTTGAACAACCACCAGGGTTTGTAGATCCCAAGCATCCAGATTATGTCTACAGGCTTGACAAAGCTCTTTATGGACTAAAGAAGACACCAAGGGCATGGTATGAAACTCTGGCTCAATTTCTTTTAGAAAGTGGGTTCACTAGAGGTACAATTGATAAAACCTTGTTCTATTTCAATACTGGTAATGATTTGCTTTTAGTTCAAATCTATGTGGATGACATAATTTTTGGGTCTACTAATGACAAACTCTGTAAGAAATTTTCCAAGCTTATGCAATCCAGGTACCAAATGAGCATGATGGGAGAGCTTAGTTATTTTCTAGGCTTGCAGGTAAAGCATACAGATGATGGGATTTTTATCAATCAAGCAAAATATACCAGAAATCTTCTCAAGAAATTTGGTATGCTTGATAGTTCATCTGCCACAACTCCCATGGCTACTGCAACAAAGCTAGACAAAGATACAGGGGCTTTAGTAGATATTACAAACTACAGAGGCATGATAGGGTCTCTTCTTTATCTCACTGCAAGTAGACCAGATATCATGTATGCAACATGTCTTTGTGCAAGATTTCAAGCAGACCCCAGAGAGCCTCATCTAACAGCTGTGAAGAGGATTTTCAAATATCTCAAAAGAACCATAACCTTGGGTTTGTGGTATCCTAGAGAATCAGAGTTTAAATTAATTGGTTACTCTGATGCAGATTTTGCAGGCTGTAAGATAGACAGAAAAAGCACCAGTGGAAGCTGTCAATTTCTAGGTGACAGATTAGTTTCTTGGTACAACAAGAAACAGAAATCAATTTCCACATCCACTGCAGAAGCAGAGTATATTGCTGCTGGTAGCTGTTGTGAACAGATTTTGTGGATGAAGAATCAGTTGCTGGATTATGGATTAAGGTACTCTAAAATACCTATTTTCTGTGATAATCAAAGTGCTATTGCTATGACAGGTAATCCAGTACAGCACTCCATGACCAAGCACATCAGCATAAGGTATCATTTTATCAGGGAACATGTGGAAGAAGGAAATATTGAGCTTCATTTTGTGTCTACAGACCAACAGCTTGCAGATATCTTCACCAAGCCTTTGAGTGAAGCTACCTTTACAAGACTGGTAAATGAACTTGGAATGGTCTCTGGTTTTGACTAGAGATACTTGTTAGACTCAAAATCTATACTGCTGTGATTTAGTGCTCATGTTTCTTTGCATATGTTAACTGTCATTCATACCAGTTTGTCAAATTCTGAAATCATACTCTGTTAGACATAATGTGTCAGTCATACTCTGTCAGTTAAACTCTGATTGTGATTTTGTCTGAAACATATTGACCGATGAAGAAAATTGTATGAAGCATGATTCTTAGTAAGTAATCATGAATCTTTCTGAGTTATATAAAATCTGATCTCAAATGTGTGCAGAAATTTTACACAGCATGATACTGTCTCTATATTTATAGCATCTCTTAGTTTATTGATCCTATACACTGAGTCTGTATTAGCTGTTTGCACTTTCTCTCATAAATTAATTGTGTTAACTGATGAAAGTCTAAACTCTGATAATTAGTTACTAATATTTCACCCTCATATCAAAAGATGCAAAAATATGCACAAATTCCTTTGAGATCATGTTGTGCCTAGGAAGACCCAGGAACTTATTGTATGTAATAAGGGCTAAATTTTTTGATTTTTGGTGACTAGTGCCAACCACTGATTACTGGAAAAATAAATAAAAAAAAAAATTTAGAAGGGGGTGAAAATAATAAATTTATAAGTACAGAGTTTAGATGACATCATATTTTGTTTGTGTATGAGAGTTTGCGCAACCAGTTTTTACTGATTTATGTTGTGGATTTTATGCACTTTGAGATGCTCTCAATATTTATATTCAGTAAACTCTGCTATTCACACACAAATATTCACAACTGTGCATTTTGAGAAAAGAGATTATTAATGAAGGAGGAGAATTGATAAAAACTGATGAACTGTGTACTCTACGTCGAGGTAATTTATTTTTAATCTCTGATAATTAAAATAAATAAAGTTGTTTCAGACATTTCATAATTATTGAGGAACATTATTTTTGGAAAATAGAGAGTATGATTGAAACGGTTTGTTTGAGTTTTTGAAAATGGAGAGAGGTTGAGTGTCTAGGAAAATGTAATAGGCAGTAATTATTGCTCTTTTTACTGCGCATGCGTATTGGAAACTGTCAATTACTGCTGTCAGTCATTGCATGTATGCCACGTGTCACACTCACACGTTTCACGGAGTAAGACAGTTGTGTGTATTGATTAGAAACTATTCAGTTTTTAATTCTTTCTTTTTGTATTAATATACAATACACAAACTCTTTTGAACTTTTCACAACTTACTCCAATTCACACTTTATTGTCACATACACATTTTCACAAACACTCTTACTGCAAACACTCTCAAATATTCTCTAAGTCATTCTATGCTTATTTCTAAATCGTACTAATGGGTTCTACTGCTTTTGTATCTTCTGGGCTTGAATTCGTTCCTAATAATTATGTTGCTCCATTAGTTAATGTGAACGCACCGAAGGCGTTTCATTTGATGCAGAATTTTCTTGCCCAATCTCCAATCGGACATGCTCTTGTAGAACCAGAGAGGTTTTCTGGGTTTCAAATCAAAAGCTTCTGGGAGACTGGTATCTATGATGATGGTGGTGTTTCTGGAACGCCATCTATTCTTTTCGAGTTTCAAGAAACAGAGTATGTAATTACTCCTGGTACGGTACGTGCTGCTATGGGCTTTGGTGAACATACTGCTTACACCATTGCTGTTGGTGATGCTGAGTTGCTGAGGATGATGAGGGAGATAGGTTATGGTGGATCTTTGGCCAAGATAGGTCAATTGAAGAGACCGTTCTTGAGGAAGGAGTGGAGCTTTTTCTTCGACTGTATAACAAGAACGTTCGGGAAGAAGTGCACAAACTGGGATGCAATACCCACTGACAGTCTACAAATAGGGTATTCTCTTCTCTATGGTACCAATTTTGATTTTGGTAGACTTATTTTAAGTAACTTAGGAGAGAAAATGAATGAGAATAGGGGAGTAGTTTACTTTGCTAGATTCTGTCAGCTTTTATTTTCTGCCTGTGTTAGTGGGGTAGATATTATTGATGCAGATGTAATTCCGTGTTTTAAATTACACAAACGTATATTCTCTGATCTTGTGAACAAAGATGTGAAGAAGGGTGATGTAGGTGATCTCTTACTGCCTGCATTAGTGCAGCAGTTTTTGGATAATTCTATCCAAACAGACCCACAACCAGAACCAATAAACACTGAAGTTCCTCCATCTACATCACAACCAATTCAAATAGGTGTTAGAATCAAACACAGGGCTTTTAAACCTGCAAAGACTGTTAAGCCAGCTACTGAGGTTGGAGTGTCAAAATCTTATGTGCCAAAGTCTGATGGTCCATCTAAGAAGAGAAGAGCAAAGAGACCACGTTCTGATGATGAGGAAGATACTGAAACTCTGCATCAAAGAAGAAGAAGATTGGTAGCTGACTATCTTTTTGATGAGTTAGATACTGAAGCTGAACAGAATGAAGCTCCTGATGTTGTTAAGGAGGCTGATGTCAATGTTGAAGCTACTGTGCCTACAGAGGACAGAGTAAATGTTGATGAGTTGGTTGAAGACAATGATGCTGTTAATGCCAGAGCAGATGCTGAATATGCTGATGTTGATAACTTTGTAGATCCTTTGGACATGAATTTTGAAGCACATCCTGCAATCAGTGTTTGTGACACTGAGGATGTGGCAGCTGATCAAGCCACTCTAGTAGTTGATGAGTCTATGGAAACTCATACAAAGATCCTCTCTGTCACCAATCAAATTCTTGAATTGGGTAAGGAAGTTGATCAGGAAGCAAAATCTGTCTCTTCTGAGAAGATTGTTGAAGCTGCTGTTGAGCAGATGGATGAAGCTACAGCAGAGAATCTGGAAGAAGATGTTCTTGTTGAAAACTCTGTTCAAAATGCTGTTATAGCAGAAGAAGAGGTTGCTGAAGCAGTTAACTCTGAGAAGAATGAAGCTGTTGCAGAGCAAATTCATGATGAAGCTGCACAGCTAAACATTGAAGTTATTGCAGAGAATATAGTTGAAGAAGCTGCAGAGCCTTTAGCAGAAAATGTTGATGAAGACAGAGTTGTTTCTGACAGTGATGATCACACTTCTGTAAATTCTGATCATGCAAACTCTGGGATAAATATTGCACCTTCAGACTCTGCTGACCATGAATCAATACCTTTTCTAAGGGATCCTACTGCAGAGTCTGTCAAGGAAAATCAACATGCAACTGAAGCTCATTTTAGAGAAATGTACTATGCCAATTGGTCAGGGGCAGATTGTATTTTCTCTACACAAAGGACTGCTGATTTTGTTGATAAGTCTGCTAAAGAAATTTCAAATCCTGAGCTGCTGACACATTTGAAGGCTACAATTGTTCAAGTTAAATCTTTGCACAATCGCTTTGATGAGACTCACAAAGCTGTCATAGGCCTGAGGAATGATAGTGTTGCTAAGGAATTGGCCTTGAAGAATGATAGAGCTCAATATTCCTCTATGATCAAGGATCAGGTAGAAATCAAGCAGAGACTAAGCACAGTTGAGAGAAATCAAGATGTAATGGCTACAAAGATTGATTCTATTGCTGCATCTTTAGAATTGCTGACATCTGTACTTATTCCTGATGATGTCAAAAAGGGGGAGAGAGTTCCTAAAGACGAATGCAAAAGGGCTCCAACTCTGAGACGGAGGGATGATGCAACAGATGGTGGAAGCAAAGAATCAGAGAAAAGGTCAAAATTTGCTCAAGAGCAAGGGAGACTTAGGTCAAACTCTGCTAAGCTGACAAACTCTGGTAGAGTAAACTCTGGTGCTCAATCTTCTTCAAGACTTAAAAGTCTAGTGATTTCAGCTAATCCAATTACTGATGAAGAGATTGCAGCTAAGCTATTTCTGGAAGAACATGGTGGTGAAGCCACAGTTGAAGATATGGATGCTGAAATGCAGATTCTTGCTGAAGAGCATAAGAAGAAGGTTGAAGCTGGAACTTATAAGAAAAAGGCTGTCAAGGCTCCTAGGAGAAAGGAACAAGGAATTTCTATTAAATAGAACGTGAACTCTCAACAGAGTTTACAATACTCAAGGAGGCATGTTGGAGCAAACACTGATAAGGGTAAAGGTAAATTGATTGAAGAACCTGAGTTATCAAAGAAGGCTCATTCAACCTCTGACATGGCTCAAGTTGAATCAAGACCTAATCAATCAACCACTGACGTTGCTCAAGTTGATAATTCTGCTAAAGTTGTGACAACCTCTGACACTGCTCAAGTTGTACAAACTCAATTGATATCTCCACAACTCCAAGGTATTTTTGGAAAACCAACTAGAGATGAAACTCTGAAGCCAGGAAATGTGAATTTTCTTCAAACCAGATCAGTGTTAGGAAAGGAATCTTATGATAAATCTGGTTTGGGAACACATAGAGAGAAAAGAATAAATAACAGTCCTTTAGATCATACATCACTGGCAGAACCTGGTGTTGGGGTAACTCAAGAAAGCCTTGACAAGTTAGAGTCTGTTCAGATGATCTATCACAAAGGAATTAAAAAGGAGTTTCTGTTATACTTCATGGCTGATGGAAGAGTTTATAGAGTTGGAGAAGCTGACATTCATCTGAAGCTATGGGAAGAGCTAGAGTATGTTTTGTATCTGCTGAAAGTGAAAAATCAAAGTACTCATAATGCTGCTCAAGTTTTGAAAGAGAGAATGATGAAGTCTAAAGTTTTGCTTGGAGCCAGAATTTCAAGTGCTTATATTCCTAAATATAGAGATGCTCATGGAAAGCTGGTAGAGATGAAGAGGAATAGTGCAAGGTTCAGAACTGCACTGGGAATAAGAGTCTTAGAGTTCAATCTAGAGTCTGATAAGTCTTTCTTTATAAGACTTGGAAATGAGATGAATAAAAACATCATTTATTCTTTGAGGGATGCCATATATCAGACTGGTGAAAGAGATCCAGAACTTAAGGAGCTGAAAGAGATTATGACTGCTGAGCTAGAAAGAGCTGAAAGAAGACTACTTACAGATTATCTCAGGACAGTGCCTGACATTGAAGAAATTAAGTAAAGGCTGACTGTAAGTTTTTAAAGTTTTCTGTTCTAAGTAAAAGTTAAACTCTGTTATGTTATAAACACTGCATTTGTTATATGTTTTGAAATCATCAATTATCTTTTAACTTGTACATTTTTGTTATGCACAAGTTGGGGGAGATTGTTAGATATAATTGCTGATGATTGTTTATAAGTGTTTAAGTAACAGGTACTTATCAGAGTTTATACTAGAAGCCAGTTAGAGTTTGTTAAAGTCTGACGGGGTGAGAGTTTATTTAGTTGTCGATGCATACTTGAAGATTCTAGAAGCAATATATCTTGAAGATGGAAAGAATCAAGATATATTGAGATAGCTAAAGAAACGGGACAGAAGACAGAAGCAATCCTAAATTGATATAAATTGTATAGCTGGTTTATAGGAATATCAATTAGAGATTGATTATGTAACTGTGTTCTATATAAACACAGATAGGTTAACCCTAAAAGGGATGCGAATACTGAATATATTATTCTTGTAACCTAGCAGCTCTCTGTGATATTTTTACATCACTGAGAGAAGAGTTATTTAATATAATTCAGTTTATTGTTCATAAACAGTGTTCTTAATTGTTATTCTCATACATATATTGATTATATATTGTGTATTCGGCCTAACATTACAGTCTTATTCCTTTACAATTTCTCCCTACGATCCAATATCTGAATTGGTCGTTCTACATAAGACAAATCTGATTGGACCTCTACGGGTTCATATTCTATTATATGATTTGAATCTGGTCGATACTTCTTAAGCATTGATACGTGAAACACATTATGAACGTGCTGCATGTGCGGGGGTAAGGCCAACTCGTAAGCTACTTTTCCAACTTGCTTCAGAATCTCAAATGGTCCAACATATCTCGGACTCAATTTCCCTTTCTTCCCAAACCTGACTAATCCTTTCCACGGTGAAACTTTCAGTAACACTTGTTCTCCAACTTCGAATCCCATATCCTTTCTTGCTAGGTCAGCATATTTCTTCTGCCGGTTCTGAGCTGTTATCAATCTTTTCTGAATCAATTCAATCACTTCCTTTGTCTTTTGCACTAACTCTGGTCCTATCACTTTTCGTTCACCAACTTCTTCCCAATATACTGGAGATCGACACTTCCGTCCATATAGAGCTTCGTAAGGTGGCATCCCAATACTTGCGTGAAAACTATTATTATATGAAAATTCTACTAAGGGTAGATGATCGTCCCAATTACCTTCAAAATCAAGTGCACATGTTCTAAGCATATCTTCGATGGTTTGAATTGTCCTTTCACTTTGACCGTCTGTCTGTGGGTGATATAAGCCATACTCATTTTTAATTCGGTGCCCAAACATTCTTGAAAACTTCCCCAAAATCTTGAGTTGAATCGAGGGTCTCGATCAGATACTATCGACACTGGAACTCCATGTCATACCACGATTTCCTTTATGTATATATGAACTAAATTATCCAACGAGAATCTCTCGTTAATGGGAAGAAAATGCGCAGATTTCGTCAATCGATCCACAATAACCCAAATAGCATCATGGTTAGTCTTTGTTCTAGGCAATCCTACTACAAAGTCCATTGCGATGTGTTCCCACTTCCACTCAGGAATTTCTAACGGCTGCAGTAATCCACTTGGTCTTTGATGTTCCGCCTTGACCCTTTGTTAGGTCCTGATAAGTTTGTAGAAGGGGGGTTGAATACAAACTATACCGTTTTCTCGAAATTTGTTCTTTAAATGATTTAACTGTTTAGGAACAAATTGATGCGGAATAAAAATGAAACAAGATTCAAGTTAAATATAACATATATTAAACTTGAAGGGTGTTACAAATGATACTGAGTACAAGATTGAATCTTAAATAAATTAAAACAAATCTAGAATAAATTCGACATGAATTTATCTATATTTGTAATAAAATGATTTAACAAGATTTGATAATTTAAGATTCGTTCTAGGGATAAAAATCCGCTAGATAGTCAAAGCAATACAAGTAATCAAATTCTAGTGGTTTGGATTTAACAATACAAACTAGAATTAATTTCTTGAAGAGATGTAAGATTAAATGCTTGAGCTTTTGTTCTTCAGTAAATGCTTCTGTGTCTTTTCAATTCAACAACTCCTTTGCCTTTTCTCTTCTGCTTCCAATTAATACTAAACCAAATAAGCCTAGTATGACCTGAAACAGACTTCGGTAGAACCTGGTATGGTCAGTATGACCTAGCTCAAAACGTCCGGTATGACCTAAGCCAAACCACCAACTCTCGGTAGAACCTAAAAAGCACTTTGTATGACCTGAAGCAAAATACTTAGTATGACCTGTGAATTGACTCAATATGACCTAATGAATAATTCGGTAGAACCTAAAGAGATAGGTCATACCGAGCTTTCTCATCAAGGTCATACTAGTACATATTTCAGAAAATCCTTTTAATTTAAATTAGTTAGATTAAATTATAGATTAAATTAATTCTCTTAAAATAGAATTAAGTTAATAAATAATTTAAACTACTAACCTAATTAATTTAATAAATAAATTAATTCTGATAGAATTAATTTATTAATTAAATTAAATTAATAAATCAAATAAGATATCTTTAAACACTAGCATTCTTCCCTCTTCTGAAAACCACTGAATATAGATGATTGAATTCCACTGATTGATGTCGTCATTCGATGCACTGTCTGGTTTCATGAATAACTGACTTCAATGATAATTCTTCATCTTTAAAACATTTAAAGCTGTGGCTTCTTTACTTGAGCTTTGACAAAACTCTGATCCTGTACTTCTTCCGTCACCATCTGGAAATCTCTGTCACTGTAGTAAATCCACTAACTTGAATACTTCACTGAGGCTTGAACAATAAATTGAACTTCTTTCAATGTAGAATAACTTCAAGTCTGTAGATGACTTTAATTTCTCATTCTCTTGACAGATAAGACTATCTGAGATTCCTGTGACATATTAACTTATTATTTACTTATTACATACTTGTTTAAATTAAGTTGTTTCCTCGGAATATTAATAGGCCTAAACATATGCCTTTCAATCTCCCCCTATTTGTTTGTTAGAGAATAACAATCAAATACCTAGAGGATAACTCAACTAACTTAAACAAGAAATAGAAATGACTTTTAAGAGCCAAGTAAATAACAAGAAAAGTTCTGGATTTCATTTAACATTTTCCAGATTCAAACATTAAAGATAAATACAAGATAGATGTTCCTCTAGACTGAACACATGTTTGCATTGATCCTATCTTGAAATACCTAAGCTCTATACATATAACATTTACAGACTAGAGCTTCTTCAAATTTCAGACTCCATCATCTCTCCTTCTTCAAGTGCTTCAAGCAAATCCTTGTCCAGAATACGATCAGATTCAGAAGTAATACCACTAGGTCTGACAGGTTGAGCTGTGACTTTCTTCAGCCTATTCTTCATTTGTTGATATCTCTTTATATTGGCAATGCAATAGTCTTGAATCAAATCAGCAACTTCTGTCTTCTCTTGTGTAGCAAACCCTGTTGTCCTCAACATATTCTCCATGTAGACAAGATGCCTGGCAGGATAGTCTTTCAAAGAGATGGGGTCCATACCACAAGTTTGAAGTGCCCTTCCTTTGTAGAATTTAACTTCATAAGGCACATCCACAACTTGAGGACTAGCCTTCATTGCAAAGTCTCTTAGCTGATCATGCAGCAGCTCAGCTAATGGAGAAGATCTTTTTACCTTGCACATGAAAACCCATAGTTCAGAGAGAGTTCTGCTTTCCAGAAGATTGAGAGACACCAAGAACGTTCCCTCATTATGAGTGTAAACATATATCTTCAACTCCTCTCTAACTCTGTCATATCCAGTTGAGATCCTTGAAATCTCTGCATGAAGAGCTTTCATATAAACTGTGTTGTCTGGATTGACCTGTTTGTACCTTTCCAACATGCTAAAGAACTTTCCATCATTGTCTGACCCTGTAGGATTTGAGAACATCTCTCTAGCTCTATCCCATTCTTCTCCAAGCTTCAGCCTCACATATAACTTTCTATCACTGACCTTCAGATTGTGAAGTCTTTGTTTTTCTTGTTGCTCAGCTTTTTGAATGACAATATGCTTGGAGATGATGTCAGATACTTTTGCATTTTCCTCCTCTCTCCTCTTCAAATCAGCCTTTTGCCTTACCAACTCAGCTTCAAAGGCAGGATCCACTATAGGTTCATCTTCCCAGTCAGCATAGTCAGCCTCTCCTTCAACTTCTACCTCACCAAAGATATCTTCAGGGGCTTCAGATTCAACATCATCAAATACTCCCTCATCACCTTGATAGTAGTCAGCATCAGAAAAAGTTAACTTCTGCTTCCCTTTGTCCTTTGCAGAACCAGAACCTCCAGCTTCTCCTCCTTGTAACTCCTTCTCCTTATTCTCCCCCTTAGTTGAGGAATCCTCTAAAGATTTAACTTTATCAGTTTTAGGATCCTCCTTTGTACCTTCTCTTTCTCCTTCACCATCCCTGTCACCATTGTCCCCTTCATCATCATCACCCTCAAAGAATTTCTTTTGTTCAGCAGTGGGTTGATGTGTGACCTTGATCATATTATACAAATGTTTCATGCCCTCGTTCAGATGTTGCATCCCTCCTTCAATCTTGGTAAACCTCTCAGCATTGTAGTACTGATTTTCATCAATAGTATCTTGAACGGAGTCTACTTTGGTTGAAATCATAGGAATCTGTTTGATAGCCTCCCTGATCTCAGCATTAGAAACTAGGAGCTCTGACATATCTGAAGCCATAAACACTTGTGATTCTTGAATAGCATTCATCTTTGGGACCAATGTGACCTTCACTCCTTCCAATTCATCTCTAATGGAACCCAGCTGATTAGTTACAGAGGTGGAAGAAGTAGATCGTTCAACCACTTGTGCTTTGAGAATTTCCTTTTCAGCCTGGGTCTCTTGAAGTTGTTTCTGTAAACCAGCTATTTGAGCCAATAATGAAGCAGTGTATGTGTCATTGTGTGCACTCATCTCAATTTCTCTCGATGGTGTTTCACTCACCTCACGTGCTTGTGTATCGCTCTGTGTTTGTCTCTCAGAACTAACCACTAGCTGTTTATCCATTGTTGGAGTTGAAGTACCTGCAGAAAAAATCACCATAGCCCCTTCTTGAGAGGTCACTGGTGGTGCAATGGGAGTTCGCGAATCCCAGTCCATGGTAAAATCCAAATATTCATTAGAAATTGAAAACTGAATTGCTTCAGATATAGACTTACCATGTTGCCCTTCACTTTCTCCAGTTGAAACTGCGAGTGAAGAATCCCTTAGGGGAGCCAGAGATGTTCCCTCTGGGAGGGGAGAAAATGATTCTATTATTGGGGGCGAAGAACCAGATTTTCCCTCTGAAGCCTGTGAAGGCTCTTCTACCGTGACAATGGTAGGCACTGTTTCATCAAGCATTCCTATGTGCTCTCCTCTCAGAGTGTCCTGTGCAAGAGTCTCTACTAATGTTTCAGAAGTGTTTTCTCCCATTGTGAGTAATGGAAGAGTGCTTGACTCTTTACAGATTGCCATGGCCTGATGGCGAATTTCAATAGATTCATCCTGTTGAGAGGATGTCTCTAGTAACTGTTCATTGGCCTTTTGAGAATCTATATCCTTTTGGGAGGATACAGACTGGCTAACAGATGCCTCAAGTAGTGTTCTTCTCTTCTTTAGTGGTGGAGGCAGAGCTGTGGGATCACTCATATTAGACTCTACTTCAATTTGCTCACTTGATCTTGTTATAGCTGAGTGTTCCAGGGGAGCGGTCAAAGGATGTGACTCTGTGTATGGCTGTATGACCGTGGACAGAGATTGTGGTGCTACAATCCCTTGGTCAATCCTAAGAACCTCTTGGGTTAGTGGAGCAGTTGAGAGAGGATATATTACCTGAAGTGCCATGGTGTTAGGAGGTGCCATTGAAGTTCCTGCTGACGAGGATCCAACCACTGGATGTTCAATAAAGAGTAAGGGTAACTGTGGTTGCAAAATCTCTCGTAGATAGGATTGTGGAACTAGAGGTCTTCTTCCAGACTTTGAGCTTGTGGACAAGGTTGAGTAAATGAGAGGATTAGTGTTTGCGGGAACTTGAAAAGGAGTGTTTAAAAACAGTGTTTTATGTTCATCAGAAAGAACATGATTCAACACTAGAGAAAGGAAACGAGAATAAAAGCATCTAACTTTCTTTCCAGTTTCAATATCTCTAGGGTAATTGAAAATCCTCCTTATCAAGAGATCCCACACAAGAGTTCCTATGTCCAACCTCAGGTTAAAAACAGCAGCATAGGCAATGTTTTGCAGTAGAGAAGTGATGGTTGGAAAGTTGTTTTTGGTAGAATTACTAAAAACTTTAGCTAAACAGTCAAAGAACAAATCCCACTCACAAGCTAGATTACCCTTATTCAAACGAGGAAGAACAATATTTCCTTGGTAATCAATACTAGAGAAAAATTGAACTAACTCGGCATCAGTAGGGAATCTAACAAAGTTATCAAGTGGAAAATGAAGCACTTGACAAAAGATCTCCTTAGTTACTGTGTACTGATGATCAGAAATAGTGAATGTGAAAGATTGTTTATCTTCAGCAACAACAGCAGTTAAGCATAATAGACGAAGGGGTTCAATCTTTAAATCAACAGAAGCAGTGATAGCATAGCTAACAATTGATTGTTCATTTAAAAAACGAATCCACGGTCTAAAACGTTCAACAGAACACTTAAGGGGATCAAAATAGCCATTGTAATTATTAAAACGTTCAACAACAAACTCAGCAGCCATTAGAAATTTAATAATAATAAAAAATAATAATAATAATAATAATAATAATAATAATAATAATAAAGAACCAGCAATTAATAATATTAATCAGCAAAGAAATAAAATCCCAAGAAATTCACAAGAAAAATTTGCAATAGTTCGTTGTTCTAAGAATAAAACACAAACTAGAGCAAAGTTAACTAAGTAAAAACTTGAGTTAGAAAGGAATGAGAAGAGTATGACCTTGGGTGCTCAGTATTTATAGGCAATAGAATCTGAAGAGCTCGGTATGACCTAAAGGGAGGTCATACCGAGTTTTTGGTTGAGGTCATACCGAGCACAGCCTAGGTCATACCGAGAAAATAAGAAAAACTATTGAATAATTAACAAAATAAAACCAATATGACCACAGCAGAGGTCATACCGAGTTTTTGGAATTAAATAATTAACAAAAAAACCAATATGACCAATCCTGGGGGTCATACCGAGTTTTTGAAGTTAATAAAACAAAAATAATTAACATAAACACCAATATGACCTGTCTAAAGGGTCATACCGAGTTTTATTACAAATAAAACTAATAACATTATTTAAAAACAAGTCAATATGACCTCTAGAGGGTCATACCGAGACAAAATGCAATCAGAAGTTATCAAAAAACACAATATTCACAGACAAACTGCTATCAGTATAAAAACCTACTGCATAAAATAAATTAAAAACACAAAACTACCCAGACTTGCATAAAAATTCGAACAAAAAATTTTATAATCTGAAAATAACTTAAATGAGTCTAAATAAGTAAATTTTCAATAAAAATACATTTCTCCATGGAAAATGAGAAAAATATTTTTAAAGAAATTAAATTATTCAGAACATTTAAATTAACAAGCTTTATACAATGAACATGGATAGGCAATATTTAACATCTTAAAACACCAAGAGAAAATGATTTAGTTAAGAACAAACCTACCGGAGATATTGTCAATCACTAAGACTGTTCAACATACCCAATTTACCAACTAACTTGATAAATGTGGATTCATCAACAGATTTAGTGAAAATATCTGCAGTCTGTTCTTCAGTGGGTACAAAGTGTAACTCCACTGTCCCATCCATAACATGCTCTCTGATAAAATGATACCTGATATCAATGTGCTTCGTTCTCGAGTGCTGCACAGGGTTGTTGGAGATTGCTATGGCACTTGTATTATCACAAAAAATAGGAATTTTGTCTAATGCAAAGCCATAGTCCTTTAGTTGATTCCTTATCCATAAGATCTGAGCACAACAGCTTCCAGCAGCAATATATTCAGCTTCTGCTGTTGAATTGGAAACTGTTTGCTGTTTCTTGCTATACCAGGAAATCAACCTACCTCCTAGGAATTGACAACTCCCAGAGGTACTCTTTCTATCCACAACACTACCTGCATAATCAGAATCTGTATATCCTACAAGATTAAAACCAGAATCTTTAGGGTACCAGATACCTAGATTAGGTGTACCCTTAAGATATCTCAAGATTCTTTTCACAGCAACGAGATGAACATCTCTAGGGTCCGCTTGGAACCTTGCACACAAGCATGTAGCATACATAATATCTGGTCTACTAGCAGTAAGATAGAGTAAGGAGCCAATCATACCTCTGTAGCTTGTAACATCTACCTTGATAGATTTGTCAGAAGCTCCAAGTTTGACGGCTGTTGCAGATGGAGTCCTTGCTGATGCTGAGTCCTCCATGTGATACTTCTTGAGAAGTTCTTTGAGATACTTGGATTGACAAATAAATATACCATTTGACCTTTGACTTACTTGCAATCCAAGAAAGAACTTCAGCTCACCCATCATACTCATTTCAAACTTACTCTGCATTAGCTCAGCAAATCTCTTACAGAGATTATCATTAGTAGACCCAAATATGATGTCATCCACATAGACTTGGACTAATATCATATCACTTTTGTGTTTCTTTGAAAAAAGAGTTTTGTCTATGATACCTCTAACAAAACCATTTTCTAAAAGAAAACCAGAGAGAGTGTCATACCATTTTCTTGGGGCTTGTTTGAGACCATAGATAGCCTTGAAGAGAAAGTACACAAAGTCCAGCAACTCCTGATTTTCAAAGCCAGGGGGCTGTTCCACATACACTTCTTCATCAAGTTCACCATTCAGGAAAGCACTCTTAACATCCATTTGATAGACTTTAAAATTGGAGTAAGCAGCAAATGCTAAGAACATCCTGATGGCCTCAAGTCTAGCCACTGGTGCATAGGTTTCATCATAATCAATGCCTTCAGCTTGAGAGTACCCTTGTGCAACCAGTCTTGCCTTGTTCCTAGTAACAATGCCATCCTCATCTAGCTTGTTCCTGTATACCCATCTAGTACCAACTACTTTCTTGTTCTTTGGCCTGGGTACCAGCTTCCAGACTTGTTGTTGTTCAAACTGATTGAGTTCATCTTGCATAGCAATCACCCAATCTGGATCAGTAAGTGCTTCCTCAGTTTTCTTTGGCTCCATTTTAGATAAAAATGCTGAGAAAAGACATTCATTCTGAGAAGCTCTTCTAGTTTTAACTCCAACATCTGGATCACCAATGATCAGCTCAAAAGGATGAGCTCTATTCCAAACAGTCTGTCTTGGAAGATTTGATCTTGATGATTCACCTTGAAATTCACTTTGATGTTGTGAGTGACTAGCTGATCCTTCATTTGCTCCCCCTGAGTTGTTGCCTGTTTGCCTTGATGATCCTTCTCCAGTGCTGGTGGTATCTCCATTGTTACCAGTGTTTCCACCACCATCACCAGGATCATTATCATCATTGTTATTATCATTACCAGCAATAACTTCAGGTGGGGCTTCATCATCTGATTCTGAGTCTGGCAAGTTATCAAACTTCAGCTCTTCAGATGAATCTTCTTTTTGGATATTGGGGAACTTAGTGTCATCAAAAGTAACATTGACACTTTCCTTTACTGTGTGACTACCAACCACATAAACCCTGTAAGATCTTCTGGAATAACCAACAAAAATAGCTTCTTGTGCCTTGGCCTCAAACTTGCCACGTTTAACATTTTCATCTAAAAGTACAAAGCATTTTGCTCCAAATACATGAAAGTACTTGACAGTTGGTTTCTTGTTGTTCATGATCTCATACGGAGTCTTCATTAGGTCTTTGTTGATTAAAGTTCGATTCTGAGTATAACAAGCTGTATTCGCTGCTTCAGCCCAAAAGTACATTGGAAGTTTGGACTCACTTAACATAGTCCTAGCAGCTTCAATCAATGTACGATTCTTTCTTTCCACTACTCCATTTTGTTGAGGAGTTCTAGGGGCAGAATACTGTCTTGTTATTCCTTTATCAGCACAAAAGTCATTCAGAATGGCATTCTTGAATTCTGTACCATTATCTGACCTTATGGCTCTAACAGGGAATCTATAATCCAGCTCAATCAACTTCACATGGCCAATCACCAGAAATGGGGTCTCATCCTTGGAATGTAGGAATAAAACCCATGTATATTTTGAATAGTCATCAACAATCACAAGTGCATATTGTTTCTTTGACATGGACATCACATTAACTGGACCAAACAAATCCATATGCAGTAGCTGAAGAGGTTCAGTTATTGAAGATGTGTCAGTGCCCTTGTGAGACGCTTTCTTTGACTTTCCTTTCTGACATGCCTCACACAGTCCTTCCTGTGTAAATTCCATTTGAGGCAAACCTCTAACTAATTCCCTCTTGACTAAAGAGTTCATAGTTTTGAAGTTAAGGTGAGACATCTTCTTGTGCCATAGCCAACTATCATCTGATGAAGCTTTAGCATAAAAACAATTCACTTCATCTTTGAATCCCGAGTTCAGATCAGCTATGAACAAGTCACCTTTCCTTACTCCTTGAAGAGCAGGCTTTCCATTCTTCTTGTGAGTGATCTGACACTTCTCTCTTTCAAAGGAAACAGCATATCCTCTGTCACAGAACTGACTGATGCTGAGAAGATTGAACGTCAGACCTTCCACAAATGAAACATCTTCAATGATAACATTTCCGTACTTCAAACAGCCATATCCTTTCGTAATACCCTTGCTGTTATCTCCAAAGGTAACTACTGGGCCAGCTTTCACAACCACATCTGATAGCAGGGCTCTATCTCCGGTCATATGCCTTGAACAGCCACTGTCAAGAATCCACATAACACGGTTTACCTGTTTAACTCCCTGCAATATCAGATTGATTAGTCCTTCCTCGGAACCCAAAATTGATTGGGTCCGGCATACTTAAAAAACTGGCCTTTGTCAGGCAAAACAACATTTCTAACTAAACCTACTTCAACCTCTTTCACATAAGAGCGTTTCCATTTATAGCCAGCCTTAACACATTTCTGAGTAGGCTTAGGGATAAATGAATCCACTTTAATATTAGGAGGATTAGCAGTCTTAGCTTTAACATGCTTCTTACTATTAACATGTTGACGTGGAGCAGTCTTATCACTAGATACATGCTTTTTATTAAAGAAAGCATACATAACATTAAAAGCACAAGACATGCAATTACTCACACCACATGCTTTATGAGAAGAATTAATAGCAGGCATGTTAGTTCTACAGTTGTTTTGATCCAACTTATGGATATCTGATTTAGTCTTTTTAGTTGTAGCAACTTTGACTGGAATATCAGATACACACTTTTTGGATTGCTCAGCTTCTAAGGCAACATCTTCTTCATGAATCTCCTCAGCAATAATGATAGAAGATTCATTCAGAGGCTCTGCCTCAGACTCCTTACAGAAGGGTGTTTTAATACCCTTAAGAATATAAGGAACAACCTTTCCTTCTTCTCTGACTCTACAAGGTGTATTAATACCAAGCAATCCTATAGCCTCATTATAATCATAACCTATACTGACATGATTACCAACAGCTTGCTTATTGAGAATTTCTTTAGCAGTCTTACAAGAACTGAAATAAGCATTAGCTTTAGTCTTCAGCTCACTAATCTCTTTCTTAAGAATGGTTTCCAGTTGAATATAACATTTAACCCTATTCTCCAGAAAAGCAATTTTCTCATTAAGTTCATCCTGATTAACATGCACAAGTTTCAAATCTTTTAATTCCTTTTCAAGATTTGTGTTTAAAAGATTTATTCTATCATTTTCAGTGCGTGCACAACTTATGGTGCCACCAAGATGATAAATCATTTCAGCATCAGTAAAGGTTACCTCTGACATGTATCTGGATGAAGTGCTTTCCTCTTTAGCCATTAAAGCAAGGTTCCCAATCTCACCTGCTTCTTCATCACTGTCAGTGTCATCCCAACTCTTTCCCTCAGCAACATAAGCTTTCCCAATCTTGTTCTTCTTGCTAGAATCAAATGTGTTTCTAGTCACTTGCTTTGGCTTTCTGCATTCAGTAGCAAAGTGACCCAACTCATTGCAATTGTAGCATCTGATTATACTTCTTTCCACAGTTCCAGTTTTGTAGCCACCCCTTGTGCCACTTGAAGATGAAGATCCACCTCTCTGAAATCTGGGTCTGAACTTAAGATTGGGATTCCTCTTGAATCTAAACTTCCCAAACTTTCTGACTATCAAAGCCAAATCACCATCCTCCAGCTGATCAAGTTCTTCCAAAGAATAGAAGTCACCACCAGATTGATCAATGGATGTTAATCCATATTCAGCATCAATAACATTCATGTGAGAACTGGAAGGTTGAACAGCCTTCACTTCCAGTTTCTGTGGGACTTCAGCAGCCAATGCAGTGGAGGTACCAACAATCCTTCCAGTTCCATACAGCTCCTTCTGTTGAATCTGCTCCAGCTCATAGGTCTTTAGCACACCATACAATCTCTCCAAAGCAATCTCATTCATATCTCTTGCTTCTCTAATGGCAGAAATTTTGTGCTCCAAATGAGGTGGAAGGGTAAGAAGGAACTTCTTGTTAATCTCTTTGTTGGTGTAGTGCTTCCCATTGAGATTCAGATCATTGATTAATTTGTTGTATCTCTCAAAAACCTGAGAGATACCTTCACCAGGGTTTGATCTGAAATGCTCATATTGTGAAGTGAGAATTTCCAGCATATTCTCCCTAACTTCTTCTGTCCCCTCATTGATTATCTCTATGGTTCCCCAAATATGTTTGGCAGTTTCACAATTTAGGACATGATTATGCATGATAGGATCAAGACTCTCAATAAGGATCAACTGAAGACAGGAATCCAAGGTAACATCCTCTTTCTCATCAGGAGTGTATTCCTTGGGATCTTTAGGGTACATTCTAGCAGCCCTAGTCACAACATTATCCTCAACAACTTCAGGATCAATAATCATAGGAAGTTTGGGACCACTCTTCAGCACATCCAAGTATTTAGGATTTGCAACCTTAAGAAATAGGAGCATTTTCTTCTTCCACATTGGATAATGCTCCTTGCTGAATATTGGGATTTTAACTGTCCCCACTTTCTGTGTAGTAGACATCTTTTGAGATTTTTAGAATTTAAATAAAAAATCAGAGTTTAAAAGAAAAATCTCAAAACAATTGGATCTTTGATTTGTATATCAATCAAAAGGCTCTGATACCAATTGTTAGGTCCTGATAAGTTTGTAGAAGGGGGGTTGAATACAAACTATACCGTTTTCTCGAAATTTGTTCTTTAAATGATTTAACTGTTTAGGAACAAATTGATGCGGAATAAAAATGAAACAAGATTCAAGTTAAATATAACATATATTAAACTTGAAGGGTGTTACAAATGATACTGAGTACAAGATTGAATCTTAAATAAATTAAAACAAATCTAGAATAAATTCGACATGAATTTATCTATATTTGTAATAAAATGATTTAACAAGATTTGATAATTTAAGATTCGTTCTAGGGATAAAAATCCGCTAGATAGTCAAAGCAATACAAGTAATCAAATTCTAGTGGTTTGGATTTAACAATACAAACTAGAATTAATTTCTTGAAGAGATGTAAGATTAAATGCTTGAGCTTTTGTTCTTCAGTAAATGCTTCTGTGTCTTTTCAATTCAACAACTCCTTTGCCTTTTCTCTTCTGCTTCCAATTAATACTAAACCAAATAAGCCTAGTATGACCTGAAACAGACTTCGGTAGAACCTGGTATGGTCAGTATGACCTAGCTCAAAACGTCCGGTATGACCTAAGCCAAACCACCAACTCTCGGTAGAACCTAAAAAGCACTTTGTATGACCTGAAGCAAAATACTTAGTATGACCTGTGAATTGACTCAATATGACCTAATGAATAATTCGGTAGAACCTAAAGAGATAGGTCATACCGAGCTTTCTCATCAAGGTCATACTAGTACATATTTCAGAAAATCCTTTTAATTTAAATTAGTTAGATTAAATTATAGATTAAATTAATTCTCTTAAAATAGAATTAAGTTAATAAATAATTTAAACTACTAACCTAATTAATTTAATAAATAAATTAATTCTGATAGAATTAATTTATTAATTAAATTAAATTAATAAATCAAATAAGATATCTTTAAACACTAGCATTCTTCCCTCTTCTGAAAACCACTGAATATAGATGATTGAATTCCACTGATTGATGTCGTCATTCGATGCACTGTCTGGTTTCATGAATAACTGACTTCAATGATAATTCTTCATCTTTAAAACATTTAAAGCTGTGGCTTCTTTACTTGAGCTTTGACAAAACTCTGATCCTGTACTTCTTCCGTCACCATCTGGAAATCTCTGTCACTGTAGTAAATCCACTAACTTGAATACTTCACTGAGGCTTGAACAATAAATTGAACTTCTTTCAATGTAGAATAACTTCAAGTCTGTAGATGACTTTAATTTCTCATTCTCTTGACAGATAAGACTATCTGAGATTCCTGTGACATATTAACTTATTATTTACTTATTACATACTTGTTTAAATTAAGTTGTTTCCTCGGAATATTAATAGGCCTAAACATATGCCTTTCACCCTTTGACATGTAAAACATTTACTTACCCATTCAGCAATTTCTCTTTTCATATCTGGCCACCAAAAGTTCATTTTAAGATCTCGATACATCTTCGTGCTTCCAGGATGAATTGAATACTTTGAGTTATGCGCTTCGTGAAAAATTTCATTCTTCAGTTCCGCTACATTAGGTACCCATATTCGAGAAGCAAACCTTAAGATCCCTTTGTCGTCCAATTGGCTACATATCTCCTCGCTTGTTAAACTATTTGCATTGTCATTCATGACTTGCTCTTGGCATTTCCGTATCTTTTCCAACAATTCAGGTTGAAATGTTATGGCGTAGATCATTTCTGTTGCGTCCTTCGGAATACGTAATTCTATATCTAACCTTTCAAATTCTTTGTCTAGCACTTTGATAAGCGTGAGCTTTATCATAATATTGTCCCTATATTTAAGTTATTTTGTATTGATTTGGATTTTTATTTAATAAATTATAATGTTTTATTGTAGGTATCAAGGAGTTTTAATAAAGGAATGCTTGGAGCTTAAATGGCAAGAGTTGGAGATTAATTTGATTAAAATTCGGATTTGATGACCCCACTTGCGCAGTCCACACTATTTGGGCCATAACTGGAGTTCTATAAGTCCGATTCAGACGATTTAACAGTCCACGGAAAGCTTATGAGAAGAGATTTATTTTGGAAGTGGTCTTTATATTAAAATCCAGCCGAGTCAGTCCAGAAACAGAGCCCAACAGCCAGCTACGAATTTATGTTATTGGAATTCAATTCTGAATGGGAAATCTCCATGTATTTGTATTAAATAATTAAAAATACTTATATTAGATATTATTAGAGATATATCAGACCTAACAGGGAGAGAGACACAACGAAAGAGAGAAAAAGCCGCACAAGGGAGGAGGAGAAGCCATCAACGGAGAAGATTTCAGCCATTGAAGACATTCAATTGGCTTTGTTTTCTCTTATCTTTTTATATCTCTTCTTATGAATATGTGTTGGTTATGTTTTGATTGTTTTGAGATCTTGATTATGAACTAACTTTTATAAAGTTGGGATTTTTATGAAACCCTAGTATGGGATTATTGGTGTTTTGATAAGAAGTATTGTATGCAGTTCATAGTTTATTCGTTCAAGTGAATCTCATGATATATTATTTTCTGTTGTTTGGCCAACTCTAGTGGATAGTTGAGTTAATTATAATACTGAGAGGGTTATATTTAACTGACACATAACTTGAATGGTGCATGATTATATTTGTTGATATTAATTTTGTGACGGTACAGACATATATTGTTACCTTGCATAACCGTGTGAAATTGGTGCTTAATTGTATTCTTGAGATTAAATTGGCATAGACATATGTTGGTTTAGTTTATAGAATCTATATCATAGTGATTTCGAAAGAAACCTATGATCATTGAATTTCTGGTTAGTAGACTGTGAATTTGCTATAGTATTACACTTCTTTATCACCAACATGAACATATTAGGGGGAAGTAATTATTCTGACTTAGCTTCTCGTATCTAAAACTCATCCAACTCTCTTTGCTGGTTTAGTTAGTTTATTTAGTTGTTAATTAATTAGTGTTAGTATAAAACCAAAACTTATCTTGTGTTCCATAACTGAATTGTTAGATATTAATTGCGATTTATACAAGTAGACGGTCCTTGAGGAACAATATCTGGTATTCACTACTATATTACTTGTTTGCGATTGTGTACACTTGCACATCTGTATTTTACGCAACAAGTTTTTGGCGCCGCTGCCGGGGACTGTTATATTGTTTATTGCAAAATTAATTATCTTGCAGTTTGGTTTGTTTTTGTGTGCTAACGTGGATAATTCTAGTTGTTTGTCAGGTTCAACAACATAAAGTTATGTATTTTCCACAAGCGATGGATATGGTCTATGAGGAAGATTACGCTACTCGAGATCAAGAAGTTCTCTCGCTGCAGAGTAGATTATCTTCTGTGTCAGAGATGGTAAAGAATTTGAGCAGGGGGATGAATCAACCTATGTGGCAACCACCAAGTCCACCACGAAGCCAAGCTGATAATGTTTCGTGTGTATATTGTTGCGGTGCTCATACCTATGACTATTGTCCTTCCAATCTAGACTCTATTTGCTTTGCTGGTAATCAAAATTGGAGTGATCCATATTCCAGTTCTTGCAACCAGTCAGGGAGTCAACCTCTGAATTATTCATGGATAAATGAAGGAGTTTATCTTGGAACTTCATCAATGAACTCTAACTATCCATGTTTTCAGCAACCTCAACAGCAAGAGCCTGATGAAGAAGATCAATATGATTCTGTAAAAGCTTTGTTGAAGAAAGCTATTGAAAATCTTGATGTTGTCCAAAGTCAGACAGATTCGTTGATGAACTTAGGGAATCAAGTTGGGGATCTAGTTGATGAGATAAGAAATCAAGCGTCGGGTTCTTTACCATGTGATGCTGAAAATTATGAAGAAGTTCAGATAGAGCATTCTGAATGTGTGTTTACGAAAAGTGAAAAAGAGGTGGAGGTCTCTCAGACAACATATGAGCATGAAAAATATGTAGAGGAATCTTCAACAATATCTGTAAATGATGTTCTAGTTTCTGATAAACTAGAGCAAAATTCCTATGAAGATCCTTTGGAGCAGCCCATGATTCTAGATTCCGGACATGAAAATAATGAAGAGGAAAATCTAACTTTGTTGGATGTTAATTTACAAGATGCAGAAACAGTGCATTGTTTGGAGTCATTGAAAGTGCTATTTGCAGAAGTCATCCCTCCAAAAACATCTGTCAAAGAACCACCTGATTCGAAATTCAATTTGACTGCCTTTCATTCTCAAGAAGTTTATTCGAGCTCATCTTCAACATGTTTTATCATCATCTCAGCGGAATTACCTCCGGACAAGAAAGAAAATTTAATTGAGGTTCTATAGAAGAACATGATAGCTATTGGAAGCGTTATGCCAATTTTTTGTGATATTATGTGCCCTTTGGACATTGTAATGGGTTCTTTTGAGCAACGAGGAAGGTTGACATCTCCAAATTCGTTCATTATTATCTCAGCAGATTTAGCACCTGACAAGAAAGACTCATTTTTGGAGGTTCCACAAAAGCGGAAGTTAGATAGTAAATTGATGATTTCAAATATGCGGGATATCATCTATTTTTCTGGCACGCAATTATGGCGTAAGGACAATGTCACAAGCACTTTTGATGAGCATAGGAAGCTGAATTTTGTTGTTAAAGATGTGGCCCCGAACAAAATAATTATATGGCCATTAGGAGATGCAACATGGAATTTTACATTATAGTGTGAAATTGTCAAATAAAAAGATTAGTCTCATGTCTAGCCAAAAACGTAAAAGAAAGACGATTCTTAGGAGGCAACCCATGACTGTGTTTCAGAAAATTTTCAGGATACTGGATAATTTATTCAAGACACTTTATGTGTTATTTGAATTTTTGGAAAAAAGAGAAAAAAGAATGATGAAAAGGTACAGAGATTCAATGCTCGGGGTGCGGGATTTCGTGCTGGCAGTGTGAGAATCCCTGGTTCACGTAGTTGTTACGCGCACATTAATGTTGACAGTGCTGATTTTGTGACGGCCGTGTGAAAGTGTCTGGAGCTGAAAGAAAGAAAAGCGCTGATGTACCCTGCTTTGTAACTCACGCGCAGCATCCATCCAAATACCTGGTCCAAGTCAGGATAAAATTGTGTACTCCAGTGTCCAGCCAACAGCCATGCAAACAGGCCAGGCCCGATTCAACTATTTCTTCGGCCCATACAACTTGTCCAGCCCAGAAACAAGCTCAATTGCAGGCCCAGCTCATTCTTCAAGCAGGTCCAACGCTGGTGTTGGCTGCTCTTTTGCAAAAACTTAATAGAACTGGTGGAGTGGGGAGTCGAACCCCTGACCTCTAGCATGCAACATAGAAACATCAGCCACTCCACCAACCTGTTGTTTATGTTGAAAATTGATTTGCCTAGCTAATAACGAATTTGGACTAGCAATTTCAGCATACTTAAAAGAGGGAGGAACAAGCTTCAATAATAATATTCAACGGGCACTTCACGCGACATTTGGGGAGTACTTTGAACCTTTCTTTGTATATATATTATTTATTTATTTTTATTTTTGTATTTTTTTTAGAATCTTGTTAGTTTAAGGTATATATATTATTCATTGGGGACAATGAACCGCTTAAGTGTGGGGAGGGGTTTCCAGCATTAAAAAAATTAGGATTTTTTTTATTTTTTATTTTTCTCTTTTTTATATTTTTTTAGGATAGTTAAAAATATAAAAACACAAACAAATTAGAAAACTTAAAAAAATTGACTGCCTTGTCAAAAAAGCATGTTAATAAGGATAAGTACACAACATGTAGACTTATTTTGCAAGTGTCATGTATTTGTCTCCTTGGCGTAAAATACCTTATACATGATGATATATTGTACGTGCTTGCGAAATTTCTAAACTTGAACGTACGTTATTGTCAATTTTGATGAGTTTAGCATGCTATCACCTATGAGATCTTGGGCCTTAATATGCGATTGATACATCTCTTTATCAATCTATTTTTTTGTGGTGAGTTATTCGTCATTGTGCATGTTGCTCTAGAACTTGCTTTAAACTAGGTCATGCATATATTGATATCGTGTATTGTGTAAAAATGATAAAGGGACTAGGATTAACCGTATTGTCCCAAACAGTACCCTGAAAAGTAATCCTTAGTGAGCCCTCTTGAGCTTATAACCTTTTTCTTCGTATATCACCATCTAAATCTTGAGCTTATTTATTTGTTCTTGTCTTGATTGACTACTAGAGCATTGTGATATATACTTGAGATTGGTAAAATATTGAGTGTGGGGATATCTTTGTTAATGTGTGAATTTTGGTGGGATTTGAATTGGTTTGGTTACTTCTTGTCGGTGACATTTCAAACAGAGTCACAAAGGTCAACAAAAAAAGAAGCAAAAAAAAAATAGAGAGAGAGAAAAAAAATAAAGAAAAAAAAAGTGAAAAAAAAGATCTCTCTCTGAAAAAAGGAAAATAGAGTATATGTTCAGTGGTTCTTGTAATGTGAAATTTATGAGTTTAAATTTGAATGTGGGATGATATCTCAAGATAGTTTCATGTTGAGTGGTTCAAGTGTATATGGACAATATGCTCTATTAGTTGTCAAGTTTAGCCAATTGCAGCCTTTTTCATTTTCCTACCCCTCACCTAAGCCTCGTTACAACCCTTGACAAAGACCTTTTGATTTATACGAACACGAAGTCTAGAGATTTTGGTGGACAAGCAAGCATATGGTACCACATGTGCATTTGATTGAACTTGAGTGATACAGTTGCACCTAAACACTTGTGTGCTTTGAGTGTTTGTGAGGTTATCTTTCTATCCAAAGCATGCTATTATCTTGTTGAGTGAGACTTTGATGTTATTCATGATATATTTTAGTCTTTTGAGACTATGTGCGCGTACTTGAATAGTTGTGTTGGTGTGTAAAGTTGAGAAATTGCATTATATGACATATAAGAGCTATTACATGGTTAAGTTTGCATGTGTGGTGTGCTATGATATATTTCATGTTTGAGACTTGGCAGTCAACCCAAATAAGATTTTGTGGGTAGATTTACTATAAACCCTCACGAGACCTTACTCGTCCACTAGGGCTACCTAGGGGTTTAAAGGTCTTGTTGCATATGCCAAATGCAACCGTGATCACCTACGGAAGTGGTATTAGTTAGGCATTATAAGTCTTTTATTTCTTCTTTCCCGAGGACGTGCATAATGCTAAGTGTGGGGATGTGATAAGCGTGAGCTTTATCATAATATTGTCCCTATATTTAAGTTATTTTGTATTGATTTGGATTTTTATTTAATAAATTATAATGTTTTATTGTAGGTATCAAGGAGTTTTAATAAAGGAATGCTTGGAGCTTAAATGGCAAGAGTTGGAGATTAATTTGATTAAAATTCGGATTTGATGACCCCACTTGCGCAGTCCACACTATTTGGGCCATAACTGGAGTTCTATAAGTCCGATTCAGACGATTTAACAGCCCACGGAAAGCTTATGAGAAGAACTTTATTTTGGAAGTGGTATTTATATTAAAATCCAGCCGAGTCAGTCCAGAAACAGAGCCCAACAGCCAGCTACGAATTTATGTTATTGGAATTCAATTCTGAATGGGAAATCTCCATGTATTTGCATTAAATAATTAAAAATACTTATATTAGATATTATTAGAGATATATCAGACCTAACAGGGAGAGAGACACAACGAAAGAGAGAAAAAGCCGCACAAGGGAGGAGGAGAAGCCATCAACGGAGAAGATTTCAGCCATTGAAGACATTCAATTGGCTTTGTTTTCTCTTATCTTTTTATATCTCTTCTTATGAATATGTGTTGGTTATGTTTTGATTGTTTTGAGATCTTGATTATGAACTAACTTTTATAAAGTTGGGATTTTTATGAAACCCTAGTATGGGATTATTGGTGTTTTGATAAGAAGTATTGTATGCAGTCCATAGTTTATTCGTTCAAGTGAATCTCATGTTATATTATTTTCTGTTGTTTGGCCAACTCTAGTGGATAGTTGAGTTAATTATAATACTGAGAGGGTTATATTTAACTGACACATAACTTGAATGGTGCATGATTATATTTGTTGATATTAATTTTGTGACGGTATAGACATATATTGTTACCTTGCATAGCCGTGTGAAATTGGTGCTTAATTGTATTCTTGAGATTAAATTGGCATAGACATATGTTGGTTTAGTTTATAGAATCTATATCATAGTGATTTCGAAAGAAGCCTATGATCATTGAATTTCTGGTTAGTAGACTGTGAATTTGCTATAGTATTACACTGCTTTATCACCAACATGAACATATTAGGGGGAAGTAATTATTCTGACTTAGCTTCTCGTATCTAAAACTCATCCAACTCTCTTTGCTGGTTTAGTTAGTTTATTTAGTTGTTAATTAATTAGTGTTAGTATAAAACCAAAACTTATCTTGTGTTCCATAATTGAATTGTTAGATATTAATTGCGATTTATACAAGTAGACAGTCCTTGAGGAACGATATCTGGTATTCACTACTATATTACTTGTTTGCGATTGTGTACACTTGCACATCTGTATTTTACGCAACACTCTTTGGTCATCGTCAGCAAATTCAATCTTTCTTTTCTGCTCAATGCATCTGCTACCACGTTTGCCTTGCAGGGATGATAATTGATAGAGACGTCATAGTCCTTGATTAGTTCTAACCATCTTCTCTGCCTCATGTTTAGCTCCTTCTGTGTAAAAATGTACTTTAAACTTTTATGATCAGTGTAAATTTCACATCTCTCTCCGTACAAGTAATGTCTCCATATCTTCAGTGCAAATACGATCGCTGCTAATTCCAAATCATGTGTAGGATATTTTTGTTCGTGAGGTCTCAATTGTCGCGACGCATAAGCAATTACTTTGTCATGTTGCATAAGCATGCAACCCAATCCTTTGTAAGACGCATCGCTATAAATTACAAAATGACCTTGATCGTACGGTAGCATTAACACTAACACTGGTGCCGTAGTTAGTCTCTCCTTTAACTCTTGGAAATTTTCTTCGCATTGGTCGTTCCATATGAATCGCTCGCTTTTCCTTGTCAGCTTGGTCATTGGAGTAGCTATCTTTGCAAAATCCTACACAAATCTCCGATAATATCCGGCTAATCCCAAGAAACTTCTAACTTCAGTTGGTGTCCTTGGTCTTTCCCAATCTTTCACTGCTTCAATCTTTGCTGGATCTACTTTGATGCCTTCACTACTTACCACGTGCCCTAAGAATTGAACTTCTCTTAACCAGAATTCACATTTGGAAAATTTTGCGTATAATTCTTCGCGTCTTAAAGTTTCCAACATAATCCACAAATGGTTCGCATGTTCTTCTTCCGTCTTGGAGTATATCAATATATCATCGATGAATACCACTACAAACTTGTCCAAATATTTCTTGAAAATCCTGTTCATTAAACCCATGAAAGCTGCTGGTGCATTCATTAATCCAAACGCCATTACCAAAAATTCATAATGTCCATACCTCGTTCGAAAAGCCGTCTTCGGTATATCGTCTGATTTAACCTGCAATTGGTGATATCCTGATCGTAGATCAATCTTAGAAAAATGAACCGCTCCTTTCAACTGGTCAAACAGATCATCTATTCTGGGCAATGGATACTTGTTCTTGATGGTTAGCTTGTTTAATTCTCGATAGTCTATACAAAGTCTCATACTTCCATCCTTTTTCTTGACAAACAGCACTGGTGCTCCCCACGGAGAAACGCTAGGTCTGATAATTCCTTTGTCTAACAATTCCTGCAGTTGCTTAGCTAATTCCTTCATTTCCACTGGTGCCATTCGATATGGGGCTTTGGATACTGGTTCCGCACCTGGTGTTAAGTCTATTGCAAACTCAATCTCTCTATCCGGAGGTAGTCCTGGTAACTCTTCTGGAAAAACATCTGGAAACTCACTCACGACCGGAATGTCTTCTAATTTAGAAACTTCCTTCTCTTTATCTATCACGTATGCGAGATATGCTACACATCCTTGTCTTAGTAACCTCTTAGTCTGAATCATTGTCAAAAATTTCTTCGTTTGTTTCTCTCCTTTAAATATTACTTCTTTCTTATCTGGGGTAATTCAAGTAACCCTCTTGTCCTTACAATCAATGCGCGCATCATAATCAGTTAACCAATCCATTCCTAAAATCACATCAAATTCTCCCAACTTGAAAGGTAATAAATTAGCATAAAAACGATTTCCTAAAATCTCAATTTCACAATGAGGACAATACGAACTGCCCGGTATATGATCTTGGTTATCTATCTCTACATTCAACACTCCACTTAAGGGTTCCATTAAGCAATTCAATTTACGAGCAAACGTTTCCGAAATAAAAGACTTAGTAGCTCCTGAATCTATCAACACTTTAGCACTAATAGAGTTTACTAGAAGTGTACCTGCCACCACATCGGCGTCTCTCACTGCTTCCCTCATTGACATGTTATAAGTTCTGGCTTGCGGCTGGACATCAACAGCTGGAGGTGCCTCTATTGCTCGAATCATGTTGTTCACGGGTGCCGGTGCTCTACAATACTTAATCATATGACCTGGTTTCTTGCATCGGTGACACACAATACCTATCTTGCAATCTCTGGCATAATGACCCTTCTGGTTACATTTAAAACACGTGACACTCAATCAGTTGCATACTCCTGGATGTCTTTTCCCGTATGTCCTACATTCTGACAGTGGGGGTCTAGAAACTCCCTGTTGACTGTTGGCTGGTAAACGATTTTCTTGCCCTGTATTCCCGGTATCTGGTTTCTTAAAACTTGAACTCCTACCGGGCTGGAATACCGGTTTCTTATTCGACTGACCTTGTGAACTTCCCTGTGGCTGTACCTTATCAGATGTTCCTATCTTCCTTTTCTTATTTTCTTTCTCCTTCATGTATGAATCACTCTCTGCTTCCGCAATCATTGCCTTCTGAACCACTGCTGCATAGGTGTCCAATTCCAGGATGGCTAACTTACTACGAATCCATGACCTCAGTCCCTGTTGGAAATTCTTGGCCTTCTTCTTCTCCGTGTCAACGTATGTCGGAACAAACCTAGACAATTCAGTCAACTTTGTCTCGTACTGAGGAACAATCATACTACCTTGTTTCAACTATAAAAATTTCAACTCCATCTAGTCTCACATATAATCAGGAAAATACCTTTATAAGAACAACTCTGTAAACCTGACCCACGTAATTAATCCCTCAGGTTCCATAGCCCTACTTGTTTCCCACCAATAACTTGCTTCACTTTTCAAGAAATAACTAGCGTACTCTGTTTTCTTTTCTTCCGTTACCTCTATTAAGGTAAAATCTTTCTCTATTTCCTTTAACCATGCCTTTGCCTCAACTGGGTCTCCGGATCCCTTAAATTCCGGAGGTTTCGCTGCTTGAAATGCCTTAAACGTAACTACTGGTGCTGCCTGCTGGTGCTGCTGATGTTGTTGTTGATGATGCTGCTGCTGCTGCTGTAGTAGCTGTTGTTGAATCTGTTGTTGTTGTTGTGCTAGGGCAGTAGTTTGTTGAGTAAGAGTATTCAAAAGCTGTATTACAATCAGATCTATGTGACCCGTTGGAGGTGAATTCTGTTGACCTTCTTGGTCAGAGGAATCATTTGCACGGGTATTTCGCCTAGGAGTCATATTGCTGATAAATAAAAAATAATTTGGTTTAATCAAATAATTCATAAGTAGAAGAGAAAGAGAACACAATTGATAGTACCAAGGTTTACAATTTTCAACGCCGTAAGAATACCCTCGTTGTATCAAGTAGAATGACAGTTAAAATGTTGAAAATGAATGACAATAGAGTAATAACAGTTCTGTAAAAGGTGGTTATCATATATATATATATATATATATATATATATATATATATAGACTCGATACAAGCATAGAACGCTTTCAAAAGTAAAGTATGTCATAGCTGAACTACAACTACTGATCAACAGTACAACAAAAATACAACAACAACCCAAGGCGATACTATAAGCCCGGTGCACTGCTGGTACTATACTATACATCTATATAATATCTAACTGGAAATCCATACACCCACATAACATCCAATCCCACCTAATCTTGCTCACGGATCATCATCTCTAGTCCTCCATAGCGCTGGTCCGGCAACCTCTCCAATCTCCCTTACCGCATAGTCCAGTATCTCTCCCAACCCTGCTACAGTCTCTCCCTCTCGGCTAGAAGCTAGTCCATGCAACCCCGTCTCTACTAATGTCCTCGTAACCCTAAGTCTCATATGAATCTCTCCTATCTGACCTCTGAGTCTGTCCCTCTCTTGGGCTACGGCTGCCTCTGCTGAACGAGTCCCTCTCATCTCCAATACCTGTCTATAGAAATACTCCCTTTCCCCTCTCAGCCTCTGATACTCATGATGTGGAACTGGTGGCTGAGAAAGCTAGTACAAAGGTTCGGAAACTGATGCCTGAGACACTGGTGCTGGAGCTACGCGTCGAAGTGGAATGGGACAAGGTATATGATCTCTCCTGACTGCTGCATGTCCAGGCTGGGGTCGTGTCAGTCGCGACGGTCCTGCTCTCCCTCCTGGTACATGTCTCTCCTCTATCTTATGCTCTGACGGGTCTGAATCTGAACTAGAGCTAGGGGCTGCAATTATATAACCACATTCAATTACCACGCATAATATTCCTAATTGACCTTCTATCATCCTTAAGTGAATTTCTAACTCTCTACGTTATCCTAGACCCTAAGTCCTAACTTGTTTCAAATGCCATAACCTGTTGCTCTAATACCAACCTGTGACACCCTCCAAACCCGGGGTACAGATTTGGGGAGTCACTCGACCAACGAAACACAACATACCTGGATATAACACATGCATAATATAATAATGACATAAAACACCCATTAACCAAGACCGCATCCAGATTATGGCATTGAACAAGCTTCTAAGTTATATTAATACAAACCAGTTTTCAGAGTTATTATTACACAACTTAAAGTTCGAAGCTAGAAATCTAGTCTAACTAACAAAATAGACAACTACCCTACCAATGACAACCACTCAAGGGGGTCTCCTAGCTGCTGGAGAACTATCGCTCGCGCTGTGTCTGCTCATACTCTCGCTTCACTGGAATAGAGTTAAAACAAACAAGTATGAGCCACAAGTGCTCAGCAAGCATAATATATATCAATCACAGTTCCATAATGAAAGGAAATCACAATTATATGAATCAACAATATATAAGACAAACATATGTTTTTTAGCAATTTCAATGGAAATAAAATGGATTAGAATTGGACTTCTACATTTTTCAAATCAAAAGGTTGAGCTGCTGATCAGTCACGCATCAACCCCGGACTTGCTTATAGCAAAGTCCTCTACTAGGATCCATGGCCATCTTGGCATTAAATTATTCCGACCATGAATATGGTCCGACCATTATTGGTCCCATTTTAAAAACATGTCAATTCTATCACAAAGTATAAGCAATAACATGCATCACAAGATAAGTACACAATGACAAGGTATAATAGTTGCAAAAGAGCTTCAACTGCTCAATATCAAATGAAGTTCGAGAAATAGATTCAGAATGGTTTCAACGGTACAACGTACTCAATTAGGAAGGTCAACAATGGATATAATCAAATGAATTGAAGTGAAGGTTTCTGATATTCAACACGATTGTGGATTAATCAAAGAATTAGGAATATTCAAGGAAATAACATCAGTTGCTCAAATACGGGGTAAGGATTGAATAATCTGGATTGTTCTGATGGTAACATGCATAATCATTGGAAACAATATCAATTGAATCAACAATTAAAGGCACAGATACTTGCTTGGTCTATGTAGCTGACTAGGATCTACCACGCTTACTCTACCTTCTCATTTCCCTTGCTTCGGGAACTCGATTCTATAATAAACAACTCATAATAATAAGTCTAACTATCCTCGTTCTACCTTCGACATATACTCATAACCATTTTTAAGTTTAAACAAGTAATCGGGTATTTATAGAACGCCCGACCTAATTTACGATAACCAAACTCAAACACTAGCCTTTGTGCAAGGCAGTCACGGACAATAAAACACATTATTCAACTCATATAAACTATATAACACTTATAAATATTTTTAGAACAATATTCGAGGCTTATTTGAATTTAAATAAGTCATAAATAATTTTTAAATCGAAAATCGGATTATTAATCCCAATATAAGTATTTAAAAACAATTAAATCAATTAATATAAAATTAGTTGAAACTTTTCAAACACTCAAACTATTTTTAAATAATTAAATCAAGCTAGAAAATAATTTAAACTTAATTTAATTTAATTAAACCTAATTAATAATTAATTAATAAGAATTAACTGATTAATAAAATTAATCAATTAATTAAATTAATTAATTATTAATCAAAAATAATTAAAATAATTAAATTTAATCAGTTTTTGAATTTAAATAAATAATTATAATTTTTCAGAATTTTCTGAATTTAAAAATGTATTTTTTAAATAAAAATATGATTTTTATAAAATTTTAAACTATTTTCGAATTATTTTTAAAAATAAAATCCAAAAACAGTTTTCTGAAAATGAATTAGGGTTTTGAAGATTGAAACCGGGTCAGAAAACGGGTCAACGGATCGGGTCACGGGTCGCCAAGAACAAACCGGGTTGCGAAGAACAAACCGGAAAATTCCAGAATCCGGCGACCTTTTCCAGAATCCGGCAACTCAAAAACACATCAGAATTTGGGGCTTTTTACATCAAAACATTCCTCATACACTCAGCAATTCATTCCAATCAAAAACAAACCAAAAACATCACCGGAATCCAAAACCTGACTATTTTCTGGCGAGCTCAAGAAATTTTCCGATCTAACTAAATCGTACATGAAACTCTACGTTCTTTATGTTAAAATGAAGCTAAGAACACATACAACAAAAGCCCTCTATCAAAAACAATGTCAGATCATTCATATGAACGGACTATTCAAAAGAAGAATCGGGCAAAAACCTTAGAATCGAAATTCTCAAAATCGAACATAAACATGAAATTAAAGCATGGATTCCTACTCATTAGTGGATAATGTACGATTCGTCTTTTTATATTTAGTGGAAAATAATACCCCAAACAACATTTTTGGATCGATATAGATTCATTGGATCGCTTTAATCTTTAATAAAGTAAAATACACGTTCTACGAGGTGATAATCATCCACAAAGACTGATTATATAACGAATGCTCAAGAATACTGGGGCTATAACAGATGTACTATTGATATGAACGATATATCAATTGCCCTAAACAATTAGGGTTCAGAATAATCTTTTTCCTTTTTGAATAAAATAGATAATATTGATAGTATCGGATAATGAGGAATATAATAATACGAAGAAATCCTCCGATAATGATTCGGACACGAATGACGAAGGGATAATAATGATGTACAAAATTTTAACGGGGCCCTTGAATTTTCAAAACGGGGCTCAAACTGAAGATATTTCCAAATGAAAAGATATTCGAAAGGGGCTTTCGACACAACAATTAGCATATTATTACTCAATAACCTTAACCATTAAGACTCCAAATACTCCACAATAATTATTCTACACATAAAATATAATTTATATCATTAATAAAGTTTACGGATATTACAGATGTGTGTAAGAGATGGTGTATTTCCGAGTGAATAATCCTAAGGCTATACACGAGTTTATATAGGCTAGGAAAACTTGTGCGCTACACAATTGCCATAATTAACTAACCACGTTAATCAATTATATCGGTTGACAATTTCCTTAATTAATTAGTCAAGTTAATTAATTGCATCGGTGGCAATTAAGTTGGTGGCAATTTCCTTAATTAATTAGTCAAGCTAATTAATCGCGTCAATGGCAAAAAATCCGAATTTAAAAACAGAATTGATTTTATCAGATAACTCAAAATCAATGATTTTATCAGATAACTCAAAATCAATGACTTTATCAGATAACTCAAAATCAATGATTTAATTTTACCAAATCAATTAACTCACCCATACCATAATTAACCCATATTTTCCAACAATAATACAAATACTTTATATGTTTGTGTAGATATATTTTCATGTTTGTATTGAACTGCAACAGTCTTGACCTGATTTTCGTTACCCTGGATCTTATTATACAGAAGACGAAGCTTAACTGCTGTACATGTGGATGATGACCCTACCTATTTTTTTTTAATTTAGGGGCTATTATTATCAATTGTTGATTGATGATAAGCCCCATTTTCATTATTTTGTCTTAATTATGTTCTTATTTAATAAATTTCTCTCTTCATTGGGAGTTTTTTTTACCCAATTTTTGGATTTTGACTACCTATATTTTGGATTTATTCGGGAGAGTTTGTTTTATTTTCATGTCCGGGATCTATGATGTTGCCCAGTAATAAACAATTGTAGAAGGGGGGTTGAATACAATTGTATAAGATTCTCGACTTAATAAATTATGTATCACAAATATGAAAGAATAATAACAGCTTTATTAAATCTGATATAAAACTGTTAGAAACTCTCTCAAGAAATTCTGATGTTCTTGAGAGCTGCTAGGTTACAAAGATACTCGTGTATGCGATTGGTTGTTAAACCAAAACCTAAACTGTGTTTATATACTACACAGCTTCTCTATCAATTACATGATAAGTCCTAATCAATTGCAAAGATTGAAACCTATCCTAAATTGATAGCTGCATTCCTACAGACCAGGAACCGACAAAATAATCTTCCTTATTTAACTAGACTCCAAATATAACTCGAATTAGAATTCCTGATCAGCTTCCAGTCCTGATGATCAATCCTGATCCCAGTCCTGATATTCATCCTGATCCTGACGATCATGCAATCCTGATGGCTATGCATTACTGATGACGTCAGCAATCCTGATCAGTTGAGTCTAGATCCTGACGATCATTGAATCCTGATCTAACAATCTCCCCCAATCTCATACTTTGTGAAATAAAGTATAGATTCCTAGATTCAATGATGTCAAAAACATATTTACAAAATGTACAAATATTTACAGCAACAACTTATCTGTTTAAATTCTTTGATAGAACAGATTCATCTTCAAGAAGTTGGATAACAAATTTTCTTCTTTTTCTTCAAGAATTTGAATCAGTCTTTCCTTAAGATTTCTGAGTTCTTCATCTTCCTCATTAATCTGGTAGATAGCTGCTCTGAGATTTTGTATGGAGCTTCTTTGTAGACTGTGCTCTTCAAGCAAAAGATACGCAATTTCCTTCCCATCAGGATTGAGAGTAAGTTGAGTCATGCCAAAAGTCACTTCTTTAACAGCAGTGCCCCTTTGCATTTTCACATCTTGACCTCTTTGATTTAAATACATGGGAATATAATTACCATTGAAATTTCTGTTTCCATCCAGTCTTCTTCTTACTGTTGACAAGATCATGTCACTCCACACTTTGCACACTTCATTCTTCCATCTTAACAGATAATGAACATATTTCAGTTCCTGTGTAGTTTTCATCAGCAGATCTTGAATGGACAGAATCTTTACACTACCATCTTTCATGAAGTACATAAGCTTTTCTCTCTTTTCAATACCATCATGACAATCTATAACTATATCAACAGCTAATAAATTGTTCAGGTTTTCAGAAGTTAAAGTACCTCCAATTTCAATCAAGGAGTAAGGATCAACATAAGACATATTCAGATATTCAGCATCCATGTGTCCAATACCTCCTCTTGAATTACTTGTAAATTGCTTCAGATTTGAAAACATTCGTAGCCAGAGTGCTTTTGATCTAACTATATCAGATAAATCAACAACACTTGAAGCACTTGTTATAATTCCTCCATTCTGAAAATTGATAGGTGTGTTACACCTCAATGTACTTATGTGTTTCCACTTCTTATCTTTCTCTTTTTCAAAAGCATAGCTTCTTTCTAGTAAAGATTCTCGTCTGCTTGGATTTCTCCACAATCTTCTGTTTGAGAGTTTAAGCCTATGTACATAGAGATTGAAATCTCTATTTGTTCTTCTTGTGATTTCTCTTCTTCTGGCTTCTTCTTCTTCATCCACTTCCTTGTTGTGAGAATCAACCACAGTAGATAAGATTAACAACTCAATCTCTTGCAGAATTTCAGATTCATCAGGACCTTGAACATTGTCAGGAATAATATCAGGATTAGAATCTTCAATTTGATTTGTATTGCAGAGAATTAATTGTCTTGGTCTTCTTCAATAAACTCCTTGTCTTCCTTCTCAATGATATCTTGATAACAGGATCTATTAGATTTTGTGAAGCTTCAGGAATTTCTTCTATTAATAAACCTCTAGACCTTGTCTGTCTAGGCACTGTTTGAGTTGAAGAACCTCTTCTACCTCTTCTAGCACCTCTCCTACCTCTGCCTCTTCTTCCTCTAGCAGGAGCAGGGTTATTAAAGCTTTCCATCATTTCTCTCTGTTGACTTAATAATTCTTCACGTGAGAGATCAAGATATTCTTCACTTGCTGTAGAGAGTGCTTTCCTTGCAAATAATTGTTGAACTCTTTTATCAGTGTGATAGAGAGTAACAATTCTGCCATCTTTTGTAGTAAACTTCTGGAATAGATTTGATGCATCTTCAGGATTATCAATAAGCACATCTTCATCACCTTCAGGAATTGTAGCAAGAGTCTGTTCATGACCAGGCATAAGGATTTGATCACCTGTCAGGATTTGTTCTTCCGTCAGGATCTGAGATTGCACTAATGTCCTCACTGTCCTTACTCCAGAATCAGAAACATGAGTTGACTGCGTTGTTTGACTTTGAGAAGTTTGAATTGTAGACTTCATAACAGCAGCATCAGAGGTTTCTCCGTGTAGAATTTTGTCACCACCATCATTTCCAGTATCATCATCATTATTTCTTAATACTAGATCAGGTGTACATTTTGTCTGACTTACCTTCTCCCCCTTTTTGACATCAGTATTTGACAATATATTCAAAATTAAGGCAAGAGAAGTTTGAATGTTAGTTACCTTTGTATCAAGAGAATCAATCCTGTTGTTGATTGAAGACTGTTCAGCAATGATTGACTTAACTTGGGATTCCACTACCATGAGTTGAAGAGCAGTAGGCACCTTTGTAAAGCTCTGAGAAATATCATTCCTCACTTTGTCACTAGAATCTTTGACAGAATCTATTTCATGTTTCAGGCTTTTGGATAAAAGAGTAGTAGCCTTCAAACGATTCTTCAAATCTTCATTCTAAATCACCTTAGCAGCATTATAAGCATGATCCAATGCATAGGGATAGCTTACAGATTCATCAGATCTATACCATTCATTTTCCCATTGATGCATTTTCAGCTGCTCAGCAGGATCAATCTCAGAAGGAACGGAAAAGTCTTGTCTTAAGTCCTTTCAAGTAGTAGCCTTGCCAGCCATGAATGTGCTTGATGAACCATAGTTAGTTCCAAGACTAGATTTTATAACTCTGACAAGCCGATCCTTCTCTTAATTATCATCATCATAACTATCATCACTGTCATCAGTATCAGAATCAAGAGTAACATCAGGATCAGGAATAACAATACCTTTAAGTTTGTCCTGTGATGCTGTTATAGGATCTGTCATTGGTCTGGAGCTAAGTGGTTGTATCAGGATTGGCTCAGCATCAGGAGCACCACTAGCGTCAGGAGCAACACCGTCAGGTTTTGATAAGCTTGCATCATTATTTGCTACCAATGGTTCTTGTGGAGCCTGAGGTGCAGAAGCTGCTTTAACACTTTGAGTTAAAGGTTCTTGTGTACTTCCCTCAGTAACAGTGTCCTCGACCAATCTTTCACCAGAAGTTGTAGCTTTGCCTGCATCTTCACATTGAGAAGATGGTTCTTATGTGGCTGGAATAGAAGTGTCTTCATTCTCCCTTGGAGAAAATGGTTCTTGTGTGACCATTCCAATAGCTAAGCCTTCACCCAAACTTTGATTGAGTGGTTCTTGTGTGGTAGGATCTTTAGGAGCTGCTGAATGACTTTGAGATTCAGGTTCTTGTGGGCTTGATCCTTTCAGCTTCTTGAGTCTCTTAAAAACTATCTCTGCTGCTTTCCTCTTTTTCTGCAATGGCGGTGTAAGACCAATGTTAGGATTTTTGGGTGATGGCTATGAGACAACTTAACTAGACATTTTACTTACTTAATTTTATTAAGTATGAACATACTGTCACAACCAGAGTATGTCTTTGTAACCGTTTTTATTTGCTGCAAATAAGATTCTAGTACATTTTGGTAGAAGTTCATTAGTTTGTTCAAGCCTCAAGAAGTACTCAAGATGAACAACAAGAATAAAGATTACTGTCACAACACTGACAGTAAGGTTACTTGAAGACAACATGTTGCGAGTCACGACAGTACATTCACTCTGACAGCAACATTGGCGGGAGCCTTCTGACATCAACTTTACCTTAGCCTGACAGCAAGCTTGGAAATCCTGACAGCACCTTTAGCGGGGATTTCTTACTTTCACCAAAAGCGCATTCCTGTGACATCAAGCTTAGCCATCAGAATACTGTCATGAAGGGATAACATTTGTATTGGTAAACAATCCAGTCAAACTCGTGACAGTTTGGATGTTCAAGAAACAGGCGTGTTGCAGCATCCCAACATTGTAACAGGTCTGCAAGACTACGACTGAAGCTTGAGAGATCACATGACAAAGCTCACCAATTCCAGAGTATGACAAATCTACATCTACTGAATTGTGTTAGCTTAAAATAGAATGTTTCTATATTGCTTTGTAATGTATTGATAAGTTGTGTATATAGCAAGGACCAACAACTGGTATCAGAGTAGACAGATTGTTCAACAAATCTGAGATCATGACAAGTTTGCAGAAGTCAAGTAGCATAAAGGTTCCAGCTTTTGACAAGGAAAACTACAATGTATGGAAAAGAAAAATCATGTTGTTTATCAAAGCTGCGAATCCATTATACTTGGGAATCCTCCAGAATGGTCCCTTCGTGCCACGTAAAGAAATTGAAGCCTCAACTGTGGACGGCGTTCTTATTCCAGCCTACTGGGTCAACAAATTACCTTCGGAGTTTCTGGAGCCAGAAAAAGAAAAGGTGGCCTTGGATGATTACTTGCAACTCATCTTACTGGATGCTCTCACTTTGGACAAAGCCATGTGTGGGAACGTCATTGGGTGCTCATCAGCCAAGGATATGTGGAATAAGATCGAGCTGCTATGTGAAGGAAGTGAAGAAGTGAAAGACAACCAAAGATAAATCCTTATCTCACAGTATGAAGCCTTCATGGCAAAGTCAGGAGAAGACCTAACAACAATGTTTGAGAGGTTTAGTAAACTTATGACTGAGCTACAGATTCATGGCAAGTACTATGATAGAAAGGAATTAAATGTCAAGTTCTTTCTCACACTTCCTGAGCATCTTGAGCACAAAGTCACTGCCATAAGAGAAGGAAGAAATCTGAACAATATCTCTCTTGAAACTCTATATGGTGTGCTTAAATCATATGAGCTTGAGTTTTTCCAGAAAAGAGCTATTCTAGCTGGATCCAGAGGAAAGATGGCTAATATGTCAGGTGCTTTAGTGGCTCATGTGCCAAGAATCACTCAACCTAGTGAAGAAGTTCAAATCACTCAACCTGCTTCAGCACCCTCTCTTAAGATCGAAGAGGTTGTGGATGATGAGGAGAAAGTTGTACTGCAGATAACTGATGTTGAGGATGAAGACTTCTACTCCTTCGAAGAAATGGAAAAGATGGATAATCCAACCATGGCTTACATGGCTAAGAAATTCAAGAACATAAGATTCAAGAGAAACAAGCCATATAAGTCTCAAGTTCAAACATCAAGGTTCAGCAAAGGGAACTTCTCCAAAGTTGAAGGTGGTGCCACAAGAGGTGGATACAAAACAGGGATGGTGGACATATCCAAGTTCAGGTGTTACAACTGCAATGAGCTTAGCCATTTTGCTACTGAATGCAGAAGGCCAAAGCAGAATCAAAAGATGAAGCAGCTCAAGTCATCATTGATCACTTAAGAGTTCTTGAAAGAGCTCCAAATGCCAAAGTTCAAATAATAAGGAGTGACAATGGGACTGAGTTCAGAAATGCCACTCTAGGTAATTTCTGTAAAAATGAAGGAATTGTACAACAATTTTCTGCTGCAAGGACTCCTCAGAAGAATGGAGTTGTAGAAAGGAAGAATAGGACTCTCATTGAAGCTTCCAGAACTATGCTTCATGATGCAAAGTTACCTACATACTTCTGGGCAGAAGCTATCAACACAGCCTGCTACACACAGAACAGAACCTTGATCAACAAGACTCATGGGAACACTCCTTACTATCTGCTAAATGAAAAGAAACCTACTGTCAAGTATTTTCATGTGTTTGGAAGCAAATGTTTCATGATGAAAGACAACCATGAAAAGAAAGGAAAGTTTGACACCAAAGCTTTTGAAGGAATTTTCATGGGGTATGCTTTAGAAAGGACTGCCTACAGAGTCTATCTTTTGGAACATAGAATCATAGGTGAAAGTATGAATGTCACATTTGATGAAACCAAGTTTCCTGGACTGCATGAAGAAGGTCAAATGCAGACTCTTAGATTTGAGAATCAAGGATACTTGGAGGAAGAAGAAGTTGTTGATGAAGAACCTACTTTCACTCAAACTGTTGAAACAGAAAAGGATGCTGTCATTGAAGAGTATGTCAATCAAACTCCAGCCCAGTCACAGACCATCACAGGAAATACTCAAATTGATGGTGACTCTGGAGACATTGAAGAAAATGGTGGAGACAATTGCCCTGGTGAAGATTCAGTTCCTCAATTTGAAGTTACTGTCTCAAATCAAACAAAGAGCTTACCCAAAACCATTAGGTGGAACAGGGATCACTCAAATGATCTAATAATTGGAGATCCCTCTTCTGGGGTGAGGACCAGGAACAATGTTTCTGCTGACAGCATGTTTTCTTGTTTTCTTTCTCAAATGGAGCCTAAAGCAATTGATGAAGCATTGTTGGATTCTAATTGGGTGATTTCTATGCAAGAAGAACTCAACCAGTTTGAAAGAAACAATGTTTGGAAGTTGGTTCCAAGACCAAGAGGAAAGTCAGTTATTGAGACAAAGTGGGTTTTCAGAAACAAACTGGATGAAAATGGAAATGTGACTAGAAACAAGGCAAGGCTAGTAGCTAAAGGTTACTGTCAATAGGAAGGGATATATTATGATGAGACATTTGCACCTGTTTCCAGACTTGAAGCTATCAGGATTTTCCTAGCCTTTGCTGCTCACTGTAATTTCAAGGTGTTCCAAATGGATGTCAAAAGTGCTTTTCTAAATGGAGAGTTGAAGGAAGAAGTGTATGTTGAACAGCCACCTGGCTTTGAAGATGCTGAGATGTATAATTTTGTGTATAAGCCGTTCAAGGCACTTTATGGATTGAAACAAGCTCCTAGAGCATGGTATGATACCCTCTCTGCCTTTCTATTGGAAAACCAGTTTACAAGAGGTGTAGTAGATAAGACCTTATTCTACAAGCATCATGGCAAAGACATCATTTTGGTTCAAATTTATGTTGATGATATCATTTTTGGTTCATCAAATGAGAAGCTGTGTGAGAAGTTTTCATCTCTAATGAGAAATAAGTATGAGATGAGCATGATGGGAGAACTGTCATTCTTCCTGGGTTTACAAGTTCTTCAGAAAGATGATGGAATCTTCATTTGTCAAGCAAAATATGTCAAGGAACTTCTCAAGAAGTTCAACTTGGAAGATTCATCACCTGCCAAGACTCCTATTTCTACCTCAACTAGTCTAGATCTAGATTCCAAAGGAAAGAAAGTGGACTCTAGTGTATAAAGAGGCATGGTTGGATCCCTTCTTTATCTAACTGCTAGCAGACCTGACATAATGTTTGCTACATGTCTCTGTGCAAGGTTTCAAGCTGATCCAAATGAGTCACACTTGGTAGCAATCAAGAGAATTTTTAGATACCTTAAGGGCTCTCCTAATCTGGGCCTTTGGTATCCTAAAAACACTGGATTTGAGCTAGTGGGGTATTCTGATTAAGATTATGCTGGATGTAGGATTGACAGAAAAAGCACTACAGGAAGCTGTCAATTTCTTGGTGGAAGATTGGTATCCTGGTTCAGTAAAAAGCAACACTCAGTTTCTACATCTACTGCACTGCTGGAAGTTGCTGTGCACAAATCTTGTGGATGAAGAATAAACTCTTGGATTATGGCTTAGTGTTAAATAATATCCCTATCTACTGTGACAACACTAGTGCCATAGCCATCTCAGACAATCCTGTTCAACACTCTAGAACTAAGCACATTGATATCAAACATCATTTCATAAGAGAGCATGTTGAAAGAGGAACTGTGAAGTTGATCTATGTGCCCACAGAAAAGCAACTTGCAGACATTTTTACAAAACCACTGGATGAAGCAACCTTCAACAGGTTGGTAAGTGAATTGGGAATGCTAAATCTGGTATGTTAACTTACTAGTTTTTCATTCTATTATTCAAGTGAAGCTTGTGACAGTAACATCTTCAGAAGTTGCTGTCATGAGAAAAGTTATTGTCTACCTAAGTCTCTATCTGTTTTCGACAGCACATTTACTTTGACTTTGTTAAAATTGAACTTTGTGCTAGTCTCGTGCTTGAAAGTTGATTTTTGTATGAAACTAACTTGCATGTTTGTTAAAATTGAAATTGGTCAAGGATTCTCCTTAATTGGTCAGTTTTGCCTTGATTGTTGTATTAGTGGTAGACATCACTTAATTGCAATATGAGGTAGTTGTATGGATATTCCAAACTATTGACCGTTTACATCCCTCTTAACCTAGTATGCCTATAAAATGAATCTTAGGCCATATTAGTGAATCATTTGGAAAAAGGGTAAAATGGAAAACAAAGTAGGAATTGAGTACAGGCCTAAGCCTTGTGGAAGTGAACCCTACAATGAAGAGGTAGAAGCACTATTTGATGAGTTATGGGATATCCTCGATGAGGAAGAGGAAAAAGAACTTGCAGCCAAGGCCGCTGAGGAGGCTAAGGTGCAAGAAGAGGAAAAGGAGTTTCAAGCACTCCTCAAGGAAGAAGGAACCTCAGAAGAGATAGTTAGGGCAGAAGTACTAGAATTGGTTAAGAAAGACTGTTATGATTAGTTTATCTCACCAATTGTAGCTTTTTCCTTTCTTCATTTAATTTAATCAATAAAACTTCTCTTTTTGTTGTTTCCATTTGCTTCCTGTGTGTATTGCTTAATTGCTTAACTGGTTGAATGTTATTATGAATGTCTAATGAATCAGTAATAAACTATGTAAATGTTTAACTAGTGACTCCTCAGTTAAAGTTTTTAATCATAACAGTTTCAATTAAAAGTCCTGACAGTTGTTGTTTTCCCGCAAAGGTTGCTGTCATCTAGAAAAGTTGCTGTCACAATTCTTTGACAGCTAACTTCTCGACAGCAGTAAACAACCTTCTGTCATGACTCGTAAAAGATACTGTCATATGAGAACTTAACGATGACAGTTAGTTTTGCGCGTAATGTTTCTGTCACGCAAAACATGCTGTCATCACACCAAAGTTACTGAAACGGTTGTTTTGAGCGCACAGGTTACTGTCAAATTAGTGGACCGTTAAAATTGGACACACATCCTCAACGAGGAGAGATAAATTATCCAGTAACCCACGTGACTGCTAAGTGGGTTAAGACACGATTTCACTTTCCACTTTGTCAGTTAAACGCTTGAACTTCCCTCTAAATTCATCAAACATTCAACTGTTCTCAAAAAGCAAACACAATACTCACCTTTTTCTTATCTCCAAGCAATTCATCTCTTACCTTCTCTCTTCTTCTTCTCTCAAGAAAAACAAATGGCCCCCAAACAATCAATTTCACAAACTAACTTTGCTGGCATCTACTCTCCAAGTGATGCCGGTGAGGGTTTCAAAGGGTTTGTTTATTTCTTGAATAAGTCCTATCTTGGGTATGCAATTACCTCCACTCCTGTTCTTGACCTAGACAGGATTGAAAATTTCTGGGAGACAACCGTTGCTCAAGAAGATGGTGACATCTCCTCTATTCAGTTCAAAATCAAGGAGCACAACTACTCTCTCACTGTTCAGGGCATCAATGTAGCTCTGGGAATTGTGCTAGAACCAGGAAAGAATTATGTTGAGCTTGCTAGTGATGAGACCCTAAAGAAGCTCTTCTTGAAGATTGGGTACTCTGGCCCTATCCTTGAAGAGGGAACAACAAAATGGTACCCTTCTGGTGAAATGGACAGGAAATATCTCCGCAAGGAGTGGAGTATGGTGTTTGATGCTATGGTGAAAGTGTTCTCTACCAAGACCACAGGATGTGTAATAACCCCAAATTTTGGACTTAGTTAAAAAGATTTGATGAATAGTAAATTTGTTGATGGAAAATTTTTCAGGCCACCCTATATGGAAGACATGGAATAAATGTTTCGAGGTTATATTATTGATGTATAGAAAGAATAATAGAATGTAAACGCGATCAGAATAAGGAGATTCCAACTTTAAATTTTGATCACTATTCATCAGACAATCAAGGGTGAATTGATTTGATCGTTTTGAGAAAGTGTGTAGGAGGAGAAATCCATGATCATATCTGAAACCAAGGTGAGAAATCTATAACCATGTATTAAACCAAGACAATGGAAAGATAAAGGAAGTATCCCCTAGCTTTGGTACAGAGAAACGTTTTTAAAACCACTTGAAACTATCGCGAAAAAAAAGCGTAACAAATTATGGATTAGACCTTAACCAAAGGAGGAGTATTATATAAGATCATCAAGTGCATTATATAAGAGGATTGAGGATACAAATGATGACATAAGCATGATGCAGGGGAGTGACATAAGCATGACATAAGGATGACCAAGTGATGACAAAGTGGTGAATCACCACCTTGTCACCACTTTGACCACCACCACAAGTTCAAAAAGAGGCATGTCATGGGTGACAAGGCTTGCTTATGACCACACAATTATATGGCTGGTAATTAAGAGTAATTAGACCAAACAAAAAAGAAAAGAAAAAGCAAGAAAGTATCATCTTCTCCATTTTCTCAGAATTTCTGCCCAGCTTGACCATGGTGGAAAGAACATTTCATAACTCCAAATATACTCATCCTAAAATCGCCATGTTTTGACCAAAGCTTCCTCATGGCATAGGCAAGGTACGTTCAAAATTTCATGGTCATCCAATTAGTATAGCATGCTCAAATCCTTGCTCAAAGTTCGGGTGAATAGTAACTCCGAGAATTTACTAACTTGTTCTTGATTTCTTTTGTAAGTTTGAGGGTTTTAAGCATAGATCGAGGCTCACTTAAGGCTTACAATCTCTTGTTATTATGTTAAGACTTCAAGAAAGGTATGAACACCATCCACCCTTTTGATTTACTTTGAGTTTTAAGCTTAAGTTAAGTTATGTTTAAGCATGTGTTAGTTCTTGGAGTTTGGGTTATAAATGGCTAAACCTTGATGGTTAATGGTTATGAGTTGATGATTGGTAATGTTCTCATAAATTTTATGGACTGACCTTGAGTGTATAATGATGGATTGATGGCTTGGTTGATGTTATTGGATTATTTGGAGTGTTTTAAACACGGGATTCGCGTTTAAGCGTCGTTACCATCCCGGATTTCACTTAGGAAATTTGGACAGAGATTACGAATACCTTAAAGGCATAACCATAGAGGTTTCTGACCATGAACATGTAGCCTCTGTTCCCTAGTTTGTTTTAGCGAAAGAATCGTATCGTTTCGATTTACGGTTTAGGAGAAACGTCCGTTTTAGTAAAAGCGGTTACGGATAACTAAGTAGTTCATTGTATGAAATTTGAGATTGTGATCAAGCCCTTTAAAAATGGAATTGGGTCGAGATATTAATAAGGATATTGGTATGGACAGGTAGGAAAGGAACCTAGAAGGTTTTGTGTTAAAAAGATAATTTTTCGATTTTATAAAAATGTCGGAACCAAAGCTGCGCGAGGAGTAAGTGGTTCTGCACTTCACTGCCAAAAATCTGCTGCTCTCGGGAATTTCACCCCCTTAGGCAGAAACACATGTTCAAGAATTTTGTTCTATTCTTTCCCTAGATCGCGCACGTGAAAACGGTGTGTAAGTTTGACTAACGGTTAAGGAGATATGAGCGTTTTAGTGAAAGGCGTGCGAATAGTAACTTTCCGTAGCTCATCCAAGTTTGAGAATACATTTCACCAAGTGAAACCCCTGTTTTGAGATCGAAACTTTTATGATAAATATTACAAATACTCAAGATGATTTTAGAAGTGGTCTCGTATTTAAATACGAGTTTTCGGATATATTAAAAGTGTTAGAGTACGAGTCGCGTAATAGTAACTTTATGAAAAGTCAACTCTAGAGTACTATTTTGACCAACCATTGCGACTAAGATAAAAGGAGTATTTCGAGTCGATTAAAATACGAACCTTGTTGAGGAATAACGTGACTACATGATGTGTTTAACATATAGTTGATTTTAAATGAGTGTTATGAGCGAATGATTACGTTAGGGGACTGATCAAGTATTTCTTTGTTTATAGATTTGCGACAAGACTCGAACCCCTGATACCAAGGACTCAAGGCAAGTTTTCTCATTCCATGCTATGTTTTAAAGTACAATATTCTGATAATATGCATATGATAGATGCATGCTTTCAAATGTAATATATGCATACAATATTATGCATGCTTTCAAACCTCATGTCATATATAGATGTGATGGTATTAACATTGTTGAGATGAAAAATATGCATATGATAGATGCATGCTAGTTTTCCAACCCTACATCTGATATAAGATGTTGTTGTGATATATACTGTTTTAAATCGTTAAAAGGACTATGTATTGATGTACGCTTTTGGTTAAAAGCTTTCGTAAGATGGATGGTTTATATGCTATGATTACATTAGATATAAACCGAGGTTTTATAAAGACTCTAAGTATAGAGTACTAGAGTACTTGTACGATAGTTTTAAAACTTAGACCGGTAGTTAAAGTATTATTTTGTTTTGATCCTACTGTCAGAAGCTGGAAGGTTCCAGGGACAGTTATATTTTAAAGATTTATTAAATATTCCAATATTATGGGATATTTAAGGTGGGATATTTAAATATTATTATAATAAATATTATTTGAATATTATTTAATTAAGTGAATATTATTTTGAATATTAACTTAAGTGGTTTTATATTGAATAATAATTTAATATTATTATTTGGGTATTTATTAAATATTCCAAATATGATTTAAAAATCATAGAACCTTATTATATGATTAAAGGTTCTATTATTTACACAAAATATAAATTTCTGATTTTCAGAAAAGGTATTAAAATAGAGATTCCCAACTATATTCTTAAGATATTTAAAGGTAATTAAATGCGAATAGTGTTTTCTAACTCATCGAAAATTTGGGAATCTAGTTCAAGAATTCGAGGACAGAGTTTTACTTCCACTGTTCCTCTAGAATAACTATAACTGGGGATGGCTCCCCCATTCAAGTAAAGTATTTTGTTGATAATAGTTATCATAGTTCGAAGATTGTTCCTTCGAACATTATATGAGTAAAGATTTTTCCTGTTATTAAGGGGACTTGTTAGTGCAGGGATCATTGTATATGATGCACTAACAGATGTGACCGGATTGGTCAGTGTACTATTGCAACTAGATTGCGGTCGACTTGAATGTCGTTACTGCGGATTGAGAATACCGGATATGCGGTAAACCTGCGTAAGTGACCGTATCTAGTCGGTCCAGCCATTTTATTTCTGGCCCATGTGCTGCCAAAGGATGATTTACAAGTTCGAAAAGTGTTCTTGCATCATCAAGACAAGTTTGAAAAGTCATTCTTGTCATGGTCAGGTTCGAAAAGTGTTCTTGGCCTGGTCAAGTTCGAAAAGTGTTCTTGTCCATCTACTAGTAGTAAAAAGGTCCCTCAGAAGGACATGATTGAAGCGACTGATCATCGTTTAATCATATCCAGTGGCTTGAAAGTCCCAGTCCCTCGGATAAGATAATAATGAAAATGTTTTAAAAGTGAATTGTTTCAGATAAATGTTGTTAATAAATAGAGTAACTAATTGTGTTATCTCTACAACAGATTGAACTGTTAAGATTGATTGATATTGAAACAGCTTGGAGGCTGATGTTGATTGTTGAAAGAGTGATTGGGTAATTGTTGTTATTAAACTGTAGTTACAATAAATCCTTGCAACTTCATTTTTATTTTATGAGTATGACTCTGATAAAACCTTACTCAGATTATATATGCATAAGTAGATTTTGGGTTACGGAAACCTTATATTAATTTTCCTCGTAACTTCATCCTTTATGTTATACTAGTATCTTATCCGTTTAATGCGTAGCATTTGGTTATAAAGATATGTTTGAGACTTGGTTTATCATACTGATACCAAGGATTTCCTAAAGGATTTACGAAGAGTATATGAGTATGATTATAAGTCATACGGTATTTTAAACGGTATACTATTTTGGGGTTAGACCCCAGTAGTGATAAAAACTTTGATCCCTTATGGATTATCTCCCTAAAAGGTTTAAAGATTTAAACTGGGATAGATTTCTTGCTGAGCACTATTAGCTCATTCTTGCTTTATTAAATCTTTCAGCATGAAGAAAACATTGCCGATTCACCTCGTGTTACGAGAGTAAGAGAATGGAGAGACCACCCTTGAGTTAGTTCAGCAAGATGGATACTGTCGGATTTAGCAGAACAACTGTAGATTGAGTTAGTAAGAATTGTTTTCGAATAGGTTTGTATTATTAAACCTTGTATAGAATTGTGAGGTCTATTATTTTAACTTCAGGTAGAGGTTGTAAATGATAGATGAGATCCTGGATAGTACATTTGATTTGTAATAACAAATGTTACTTATTGTTGCTCATTTCCAAGGCTATAACATGTGTGTGTGCGCGTAAGTGATTGGGGTCTTTTGGAGTTATATTATTAGAATGTTGTAAGTAATGCAGGTATTATATAATTGATGGAGCGTGACAACCCAGATTCCTGACCCCGGATCTGGGGGTGTTACAGAAATGGTATCAGAGAGTTAAGTTATAAACTTGGATATGAGAAGTGTTAAGAGTTATAAGTGAGAGAATGACGCGAGGACTCATATAGAGCTCGTTAAGTGGACTACAGGAGGTAGTGACATTGAGGATGTTAAGACTAATGAGTTTAGTTGGGAACTTATCGGAGGACCGATAGGACCGTTGAAGATCATCATAATGATGAGAAGGGCGTTTAGAATTGTACATGGATTATCAAAAACATTAAGATAAGACGCAGAGCAGAGTCTTGGTTGTAGTTGGGGTAAGGTCGGAATGGCCAATACCAATGGATAACTTGAGTTAGTGAGAACCTAAGTGTTTGTAGTTCATCGTAGTTTGCCACGAGAAGGGAGCACATGTGAAGATTGAGACGTTTACATTCCTTTACGCGACCCGAAGTACTAAATTACGTGGACTAGTTAAGGCATTATCTTGTGTATGAGGTCCAAGCCTTGAGAACAACGATTTCACCAGAGTTGGTGTCTTTTCCGTCGATGGGTACTTTGTTACCTAAGAGGAAGATTTTTGTGTACATGTAGTACCAGCACGTTATCGTGAGACGAATGTGCTAAATCACATCGCGAGTATATTTCGTACGATAGGCCATGGTGGCTCAACTCAGAAATCAAAGATATGAAGAATGAATAGCGTGATTCTGATAAAGTCATGTATGGTTGCAACGAGCAATGCGACAATCTCAGGACCTACGAGGAACGAGACCTATGGTGGCCTGGGGTTGGATTCGTTCGATACGATTGGTGTTAAGAAATTACATATACGTTAATGGACCTCCGTCTTTTGAGGATGTGTTGATACGGCCGTAGGAGGCCCAATCTCTGAACGATTATCGGGGAATGACGAATATGTTTCGAACTCCCGACCTATTTAAGGACTTGTACGATTTTTAGGTACCGTTGGTTAGTACCATAAGCTATAAAGGCAGAAAGATATGATCATCCTCGTACGGGTGATGTTAGAATTATGATGACCATCTACTTTTTGGTATCTACTTGCTGGTACACTCCTCAATCTAAAACTGTTCCTGCCAATGTTACCTTGAATAGTTCATGTCAGGTAACCTTTCTAATTTCCTACTTCAACTTGGGATGCAACCAACTATTGTTAAGTATTCATCTTATTTCTTCATATTTGGACTCCTCAATCGAGTTCATAAATATCTAGCTATGTGTTTAAAACATAGATGATGTATATTTCAGAGACTACTCCTGAATTCTTTTCTTCTATTAAGGAGAGATTTGCACATCAGACGTTGAAATCGTAGAAAGGATATCAATTTGATATTGATATTCCGAATTCAATTCTATCGGAGAATTTGACAAAGTTTATGTACGGAGACACCTTGGGTGGACCGTTTCACTGATGAGGAATGTTTGATGGGAGGTTATCGATTGTTCCGATACCAAGAACTTTCAATTCAGACCTTATATTCTATTCAAGGGTTATAATTACCATGTTCGTCCCAAACTTATTTACTCTTCTTTTCAATTCATTATCCGAGTAGTCAAAATTTTGTTTTCTTTCTTTCTTCGGCTACGATGTCGAGATTTTGTACTAGTAGATTGAAAATGGCTAATTGCATGTGCCATAATGAGTGACTAGTTAGTTGTTCTAACTAGTTGAAATTTTAATGATATGATGAAAATCTAGCTAATCATCCTAGCTAGATGCTGCATCCCAAACTAATCGAACTAGCAAATTTTGTTCAGCTAGTTGTTAATGTTTATTGAAATGAACTAGTTATTGTATCACTAAGTTCAACTTTCGGTCAAATTTATATAAGTGAATTCACGATGCATTTGTATGCAGTGAAGTATGGTGGGAAGATTTTCAAACGATAATTTGATTGAGACCTAACCAGGTCGCCCCCTCAGCGAGAATTTTTACAAAGTTTTTTTTTATAAAGAATTCTGTTGCTTGAAGTATTCTTGGTGCCATGCAAGTATTTTCCTTAGTATTTGGAAAAGTAGAGTGTTGTAGCTGAAAGCTAATACGAATGAGTACGATAAGTTATGAATCGAGGATTACGGAAATTGCCAAGGTTTGTTTCGCATGATGCGAATTCAGAATAACGGAGTGTTCGAAACGACTGATTATGTTACCTTGGTTAATGAAACGATTGTGATAGAAAGAAGGTAAGAATTCAGATTGTCGGACGAGGGAATGATTGATCTCAAAGGATGTGAAACTTGTTTAGCGACTGTGATGGATACGAAACGGGAAGTACCCAGTGTACATAATATACATGTTGTCAACGAATTCGAGGATGTATTTCCAGAAGATCTCCCAGGATTACCACCCGATAGAGAAATAAAGTCTGCTATAGAATTAGCTCCAAGAACGGCGCCAGTTTCGAAGGCCCCGTACCGACTAGCTCCAGTCGAGATGAAGAAATTAGTCACTCAATTGTAAGAATTGTTAGGGAAAGGAATGATAAGACCAATTGCGTCACCGTGGGATGCACCCGTGTTATTGGTGAAGAAAAAGGACGGCAGCATGAGGTTGTGCATAGAGTATCGAAAGCTGAATAGGCTAATTGTTAAGAATGAATACCCCTGCCAAGGATCGGTGATTTGATCGATCGGCTGCACGATGCAGTTAAATTCTCGAAGATTGATTTGAGAACTAGATACCACCAGTTGAATGTTAAATCTGAGGACGTAACCAAGACTGTGTTTCGCACCAAGAATGGACACTACGAGTTTTTAGTAATTTCGTTTGGGCTGACGAATGCCCTTGCAGCTTTCATGGACGTGCTGAATAAACTTTTCAAGAAGCATTTGGATAAGTGTGTCATAGTGACATCGACAATATTTTGGTTTACCTCAAAGACCAAGGAAGAACACGCAGAACGTTTGAGGATAGTGTTAGAGACACTGAGAAGAGAAAAGTCATATGTCAAGTTCTCAAAGTGTGAGCTTTGGCTAAGGGAAGTACAATTTTAGGACATATGGTCAACAGTGAAGAGGTGCTGGCTGACCCCGCTAAGATAAAAGCTGTTTCGAATTGGGAAAGACCAACCACACCAACTGAGGTGAGAAGTTTTGTAGGCTTAGCCGAGTATTATCAGAGGTTGTGCAAGATTTTGCTGGAATGGCAGCCCCACTGACCCGACTTACTCGAAAGACTGAAAAGTTGAATGGATCGAGAAATGTGAGAAAAGTTTCCGGGAATTAAAGAAGAGACTAGTCACTGTCCTGTGCTAGTACTGCCAGACGGGAAGGGAGATTGTATGATCGATAGCGACGCATCGCATAAAGAAGTAGAGTGTGTGCTTATACAGCACGGAAAGGTAATTACGTATGCATCCAGGCAATTAAAGGAATATGAATTTAGATACCCTACGCTTGACTTAGAATGGGCAGCGATAGTTTTCGCTTTAAAGTTTTGGAGGCACTAATTGTATGGAAAGAAGTGCGAGATTTATACAAATCATAAGAGCATTATATACACTTTCCCAGAAAGAACTTACCATGAGGATTAAAAAGGTAGCTAAGGCTGATCAAGGATTATGACGGTGGGATCCTTTACCACCCAGGGAAGGCCAATGTGGTGGCCAATGCCCTTAGTCTGAGAGATTTAAGATGATAACATCGTTGGATAAAGTTAATCCAAGGATTTAAGAAAATGGAAATTGAGGTTAAGATAACCGGAAATGGTATTGAGAGACTAGTTGAGATTGCAATGCAACCGGAATTGCTGCAGGAAATCAAGTTATGTCAAGAGCGAATGACGAGTAAAGGTAGGAAGTCAATGTTGGAGAAAGCATTAAAGACTGAGAAAGATAATAGAGGAATCATAAGGTATTTTTACCAAGTTGGGATTCCTAATGATCGAGAGATAAAGGATGCTAATTTTCAGAAAGACTAATAAGAGGAACTGAAAGGATGAAGTTTGAAGTTAAGAGTACAACAAGGATTATTTAAAAGTCCTGATTGAGCCTGAATAAATTAAGGAATAAAGATCTGTCATAAAGAGACAGCTACGCGGAGAGTACTAAAAAGGTAAAGAAAGTTAAGGCAATGTTATTGTCGGACGGATAAATAAAAGGATTTATCGATTTATAAACAAATATTGGATATGTCAGAAAATGAAGGCAGAACAAAGACCTAGTTGACTATCACAGTTAGTGGAGATTCCTGATTAGGAATTTAATTTTACTATAATGGATTCTGTGATAGGATCAACAAGAATCGAGTCGGACTATGACGTCAATTGAGCTATAATTGATGGATCAAATGGGTCTACTCATATTTTGTTTTTAGCAAGAGATCTTAAATCAAAGAGTTGCGAAAGAGATAATTGGGTGACGTGGAGTTCCAGTCACCATCGTGTCAGATAAGAACCAATGCTTGAACTCCCGATTCGGGAGGAGTTTTCCAAACATATTTGGTAACGAGTTTGAGTGCAAGCACTACGTACGATCCGTAGACCGACGGACCAACCGGAAGAAACATTTTAGAGAACCGAAGTTATGGTAAGCGTTGTACCGTCGACTGCAAGAGTAGTCGGATGTTGATAGAAAATGGGTGTATAAGAGTACAACCAGAATTGGCGTATATAAAGCGTCCGGTAGATAACACAGACCGGAATGAGTAAGTGTTGTAAGGAACCAGAGGGTTGAAGAGTCAACCTGGAAACTGGAAGATTCCTATATTGAAAGAGTAACCTCGGCTATTTTCTTAGATTCCGGGACGGAATCCTTTTAAGAAGGGGAGACTATAATAACCCCAAATTTTGGACTTAGTTAAAATTTTTTGATGAATAGTAAATGTGATGAATAGTAAATTTGCTGATGGAAAATTTTTCAGACCACCCTATATGGAAGACATGGAATAAATGTTTCGAGGTTATATTATTGATGTATAGGAAGAATAAAAGAATGTAAACGCGATCAGAATCAGGAGATTCCAACTTTAAATTTTGATCACTATTCATCGGACAATCAAGGGTGAATTGATTTGATCGTTTTGAGAAAGTGTGTAGGAGGAGAAATCCATGATCATATCTTAAACCAAGGTGAGAAATCTATAACCATGTATTAAACCAAGACAATGGAAAGATAAATGAAGTATCCCCTAGCTTTGGTACAGAGAAACGTTTTTAAAACCACTTGAAACTATCGCGAAAAAAAAGCGTAACAAATTATGGATTAGACCTTAACCAAAGGAGGAGTATTATATAAGATCATCAAGTGCATTATATAAGAGGATTGAGGATACAAATGATGACATAAGCATGATGTAGAGGAGTGACATAAGCATGACATAAGGATGACCAAGTGATGACAAAGTGGTGAATCACCACCTTGTCACCACTTTGACCACCACCACAAGTTCAAAAAGAGGCATGTCATGGGTGACAAGGCTTGCTTATGACCACACAATTATATGGATGGTAATTAAGAGTAATTAGACCAAACAAAAAAGAAAAGAAAAAGCAAGAAAGTATCATCTTCTCCATTTTCTCAGAATTTCTGCCCAGCTTGACCATGGTGGAAAGAACATTTCATAACTCCAAATCTACTCATCCTAAAATCGCCATGTTTTGACCAACGCTTCCTCATGGCATAGGCAAGGTACGTTCAAAATTTCATGGTCATCCAATTAGTATAGCATGCTCAAATCCTTGCTCAAAGTTCGGGTGAATAGTAACTCCGAGAATTTACTAACTTGTTCTTGATTTCTTTTGTAAGTTTGAGGGTTTTAAGCATAGATCAAGGCTCACTTAAGGCTTACAAGCTCTTGTTATTATGTTAAGACTTCAAGAAAGGTATGAACACCATCCACCCTTTTGATTTACTTTGAGTTTTAAGCTTAAGTTAAGTTATGTTTAAGCATGTGTTAGTTCTTGGAGTTTGGGTTATAAATGGCTAAACCTTGATGGTTAATGGTTATGAGTTGATGATTGGTAATGTTCTCATAAATTTTATGGACTGACCTTGAGTGTATAATGATGGATTGATGGCTTGGTTGATGTTATTGGATTATTTGGAGTGTTTTAAACACGGGATTCGCGTTTAAGCGTCGTTACCATGCCGGATTTCACTTAGGAAATTTGGACAGAGATTACGAATACCTTAAAGGCATAACCATAGAGGTTTCTGACCATGAACATGTAGCCTCTGTTCCCTAGTTTGTTTTAGCGAAAGAATCGTATCGTTTCGATTTACGGTTTAGGAGAAACGTCCGTTTTAGTAAAAGCGGTTACGGATAACTAAGTAGTTCATTGTATGAAATTTGAGATTGTGATCAAGCCCTTTAAAAATGGAATTGGGTCGAGATATTAATAAGGATATTGGTATGGACAAGTAGGAAAGGAACCTAGAAGGTTTTGTGTTAAAAAGATAATTTTTCGATTTTATAAAATGTCGGAACCAAAGCTGCGCGAGGATTAAGTGGTTCTGCACTTCACTGCCAAAAATCTGCTGCTCTCGGGAATTTCACCCCCTTAGGCAGAAACACATGTTCAAGCATTTTGTTCTATTCTTTCCCTAGATCGCGCACGCGAAAACGGTGTGTCATTTTGACTAACGGTTAAGGAGATATGAGCGTTTTAGTGAAAGGCGTGCGAATAGTAACTTTCCGTAGCTCATCCAAGTTTGAGAATACATTTCACCAAGTGAAACCCCTGTTTTGAGATCGAAACTTTTATGATAAATATTAAAAATACTCAAGATGATTTTAGAAGTGGTCTCGTATTTAAATACGAGTTTTCAGATATATTAAAAGTGTTAGAGTACGAGTCGTGTAATAGTAACTTTATGAAAAGTCAACTCTAGAGCACTACTTTGACCAACCATTGCGACTAAGATAAAAGGAGTATTTCGAGTCGATTAAAATACGAACCTTGTTGAGGAATAACGTGACTACATGATGTGTTTAACATATAGTTGACTTTAAATGAGTGTTATGAGCGAATGATTACGTTAGGGGACTGATCGAGTATTTCTTTGTTTATAGATTTGCGACAAGACTCGAACCCCTAATACCAAGGACTCAAGGCAAGTTTTCTCATTCCATGCTATGTTTTAAAGTACAATATTCTGATAATATGCATATGATAGATGCATGCTTTCAAATGTAATATATGCATACAATATTATGCATGCTTTCAAACCTCACGTCATATATAGATGTGATGGTATTAACATTGTTGAGATGAAAAATATGCATATGATAGATGCATGCTAGTTTTCCAACCCAACATCTGATATAAGATGCTGTTGTGATATATACTGTTTTAAATCGTTAAAAGGACTATGTATTGATGTACGCTTTTGGTTAAAAGCTTTCGTAAGATGGATGGTTTATATGCTATGATTACATTAGATATAAACCGAGGTTTTATAAAGACTCTAAGTATAGAGTACTTGTACGATAGTTTTAAAACTTAGACCGGTAGTTAAAGTATTATTTTGTTTTGATCCTACTGTCAGAAGCTGGAAGGTTCCAGGGACAGTTATATTTTAAAGATTTATTAAATATTCCAATATTATGGGATATTTAAGGTGAGATATTTAAATATTATTATAATAAATATTATTTGAATATTATTTAATTAAGTGAATATTATTTTGAATATTCACTTAAGTGGTTTTATATTGAATAATAATTTAATATTATTATTTGGGTATTTATTCAATATTCCAAATATGATTTAAAAATCATAGAACCTTATTATATGATTAAAGGTTCTATTATTTACACAAAATATAAATTTCTGATTTTCAGAAAAGGTATTAAAATAGAGATTCCCAACTATATTCTTAAGATATTTAAAGGTAATTAAATGCGAATAGTGTTTTCTAACTCATCGAAAATTTGGGAATCTAGTTCAAGAAGTCGAGGACAGAGTTTTACTTCCACTGTTCCTCTAGAATAACTATAACTGGGGATGGCTCCCCCATTCAAGTAAAGTATTTTGTTGATAATAGTTATCATAGTTCGAAGATTGTTCCTTCGAACATTATATGAGTAAAGATTTTTCCTGTTATTAAGGGGACTTGTTAGTGCAGGGATCATTGTATATGATGCACTAACAGATGTGACCGGATTGGTCAGTGTACTATTGCAACTAGATTACGGTCGACTTGAATGTCGTTACCGCGGATTGACAATACCGGATATGCGGTAAACCTGCGTAATTGACCGTATCTAGTCGGTCCAGCCATTTTATTTCTGGCCCATGTGCTGCCAAAGGATGATTGACAACTTCGAAAAGTGTTCTTGCATCATCAAGACAAGTTTGAAAAGTCATTCTTGTCATGGTCAGGTTCGAAAAGTGTTCTTGGCCTGGTCAAGTTCGAAAAGTGTTCTTGTCCATCTACTAGTAGTAAAAAGGTCCCTCGGAAGGACATTATTGAAGCGACTGATCATCGTTTAATCATATCCAGTGGCTTGAAAGTCCCAGTCCCTCGGATAAGATAATAATGAAAATGTTTTAAAAGTGAATTGTTTCAGATAAATGTTGTTAATAAATAGAGTAACTAATTGTGTTATCTCTACAACAGATTGAACTGTTAAGATTGATTGATATTGAAACAGCTTGGAGGCTGATGTTGATTGTTGAAAGAGTGATTGGGTAATTGTTGTTATTAAACTGTAGTTACAATAAATCCTTGCAACTTCATTTTTATTTTATGAGTATGACTCTGATAAAACCTTACTCAGATTATATATGCATAAGTGGATTTTGGGTTACGGAAACCTTATATTAATTTTCCTCGTAACTTCATCCTTTATGTTATACTAGTATCTTATCCGTTTAATGCGTAGCATTTGGTTATAAAGATATGTTTGAGAATTGGTTTATCATACTGATACCAAGGATTTCCTAAAGGATTTACGAAGAGTATATGAGTATGATTATAAGTCTTAATGTATTTTAAACGGTATACTATTTTGGGGTTAGACCCCAGTAGTGATAAAAGCTTTGATCCCTTATGGATTATCTCCCTAAAAGGTTTAAAGATTTAAACTGGAATAGATTTCTTGCTGAGCACTATTAGCTCATTCTTGCTTTATTAAATCTTTCAGCATGAAGAAAACATTGCCGATTCACCTCGTGTTACGAGAGCAAGGGAATGGAGAGACCACCCTTGAGTTAGTTCAGCAAGATGTATACTGTCGGATTTAGCAGAACAGTTGTAGACTGAGTTAGTAAGAATTGTTTTCGAATAGGTTTGTATTATTAAACCTTGTATAGAATTGTGAGGTCTATTATTTTAACTTCAGGTAGAGGTTGTAAATGATAGATGAGATCCTGGATAGTACATTTGATTTGTAATAACAAATGTTACTTATTGTTGCTCATTTACAAGGCTATAACTTGTGTGTGTGTGTGTGCGTAAGTGATTGGGGTCTTTTGGAGTTATATTATTAGAATGTTGTAAGTAATGCAGGTATTATATAATTGATGGAGCGTGACAACCCAGATTCCTGACCCCGGATCTGGGGGTGTTACAGAAATGGTATCAGAGAGTTAAGTTATAAACTTGGATATGAGAAGTGTTAAGAGTTATAAGTGAGAGAATGACGCGAGGACTCATATAGAGATCGTTAAGTGGACTACAGGAGGTAGTGACATTGAGGATGTTAAGACTAAAGAGTTTAGTTGGGAACTTATCGGAGGACCGATAGGACCGTTGAAGATCATCATAATGATGAGAAGGACGTTTAGAATTGTACACGGATTATCAAAAACATTAAGATAAGACGCGGAGCAGAGTCTTGGTTGTAGTTGGGGTAAGGTCGGAATGGCCAATACCAATGGATAACTTGACTTAGTGAGAACCTAAGTGTTTGTAGTTCATCGTAGTTTGCCACGAGAAGGCAGCACATGTGAAGATTGAGACGTTTACATTCCTTTACGTGACCCGAAGTACTAAACTGCGTGGACTAGTTAAGTCATTATATTGTGTATGAGGTCCAAGCCTTGAGAACAACGATTTCACCAGAGTTGGTGTCTTTTCCATCGATGGGTATTTTGTTACCTAAGAGGAAGATTTTTGTGTACATGTAGTACCAGAACGTTATCATGAGACGAATGTGCTAAATCGCATCACGAGTATATTTCGTACGATAGGCCATGGTGGCTCAACTCAGAAATCAAAGATATGAAGAATGAATAGCGTGATTCTGATAAAGACACGTATGGTTGCAACGAGCAATGCGACAATCTCAGGACCTACGAGGAACGAGACCTATGGTGGCCTGGGGTTGGATTCGTTCGATACGATTAGTGTTAAGAAATTACATATACGTTAACGGACCTCCGTCTTTTGAGGATGTGTTGATACGGCCGTAGGAGGCCCAATTTCTGAACGATTATCGGGGAATGGCGAATATGTTTCGAACTCCCGACCTATTTAAGGACTTGTACGATTTTGAGGTACCGTTGGTTAGTACCATAAGCTATAAAGGCAGAAAGATATGATCATCCTCGTACGGGTGATGTTAGAATTATGATGACCATCTACTTTTTGGTATCTACTTGCCGGTACACTCCTCAATCTAAAATTGTTCCTGCCTATGTTACCTTGAATAGTTCATGCCAGGTAACCTTTCTAATTTCCTACTTCAACTTGGGATGCAACCAACTATTGTTAAGTATTCATCTTATTTCTTCATATTTGGACTCCTCAGTCGAGTTCATAAATATCTAGCTATGTGTTTAAAACATAGATGATGTATATTTCAGAGACTACTCGTGAATTCTTTTCTTCTATTAAGGAGAGATTTGCACATCAGACGTTGAAATCGTAGAAAGGATATCAATTTGATATTGATATTCCGAATTCAATTCTATCGGAGAATTTGACAAAGTTTATGTACGGTGACACCTTGGGTGGACCGTTTCACTGATGAGGAATGTTTGATGGGAGGTTATCGATTGTTCCGATACCAAGAACTTTCAATTCAAACCTTATATTCTATTCAAGGGTTATAATTACCATGTTCGTCCCAAACTTATTTACTCTTCTTTTCAATTCATTATCCGAGTAGTCAAAATTTTGTTTTCTTTCTTTCTTTGGCTACGATGTCGAGATTTTGTACTAGTAGATTGAAAATGGCTAATTGCATGTGCCATAATGAGTGACTAGTTAGTTGTTCTAACTAGTTGAAATTTTAATGATATGATGAAAATCTAGCTAATCATCCTAGCTAGATGCTGCATCCCAAACTAATCGAACTAGCAAATTTTGTTCAGCTAGTTGTTAATGTTTATTGAAATGAACTAGTTATTGTATCACTAAGTTCAACTTTCGGTCAAATTTATATAAGTGAATTCACGATGCATTTGTATGCAGTGAAGTATGGTGGGAAGATTTTCAAACGATAATTTGATTGAGACCTAACCAGGTCGCCCCCTCAGCGAGAATTTTTACAAAGTTTTTTTTTATAAAGAATTCTGTTGCTTGAAGTATTCTTGGTGCCATGCAAGTATTTTCCTTAGTATTTGGAAAAGTAGAGTGTTGAAGCTGAAAGCTAATACGAATGAGTACGATAAGTTATGAATCGAGGATTACGGAAATTGCCAAGGTTTGTTTCGCATGATGCGAATTCAGAATAACGGAGTGTTCGAAATGACTGATTATGTTACCTTGGTTAATGAAACGATTGTGATAGAAAGAAGGTAAGAATTCAGATTGTCGGACGAGGGAACGATTGATCTCGAAGGATGTGAAACTTGTTTAGCAACTGTGATGGATACGAAACGGGAAGTACCCAGTGTACATAATATACCTGTTGTCAACGAATTCGAGGATGTATTTCCAGAAGATCTCCCAGGATTACCACCCGATAGAGAAATAAAGTCTGCTATAGAATTAGCTCCAAGAACGGCGCCAGTTTCGAAGGCCCCGTACCGACTAGCTCCAGTCGAGATGAAGAAATTAGTCGCTCAATTGTAAGAATTGTTAGGGAAAGGAATGATAAGACCAATTGCGTCACCGTGGGATGCACCCGTGTTATTGGTGAAGAAAAAGGACGGCAGCATGAGGCTGTGCATAGAGTATCGAAAGCTGAATAGGCTAATTGTTAAGAATGAATACCCCTGCCAAGGATCAGTGATTTGATCGATCGGCTGCACGATGCAGTTAAATTCTCGAAGATTTATTTGAGAACTGGATACCACCAGTTGAATATTAAATCTGAGGACGTAACCAAGACTGCGTTTCGCACCAAGAATGGACACTACGAGTTTTTAGTAATTTCGTTTGGGCTGACGAATGCCCTTGCAGCTTTCATGGACGTGCTGAATAAACTTTTCAAGAAGTATTTGGATAAGTGTGTCATAGTGACATCGACAATATTTTGGTTTACCTCAAAGAACAAGGAAGAACACGCAGAACGTTTGAGGATAGTGTTAGAGACACTGAGAAGAGAAAAGTCACATGTCAAGTTCTCAAAGTGTGAGCTTTGGCTAAGGGAAGTACAATTTTAGGACATATGGTCAACAGTGAAGAGGTGCTGACTGACCCCGCTAAGATAAAAGCTGTTTCGAATTGGGAAAGACCAACCACACCAACTGAGGTGAGAAGTTTTGTAGGCTTAGCCGAGTATTATCAGAGGTTGTGCAAGATTTTGCTGGAATGGCAGCCCCACTGACCCGACTTACTCGAAAGACTGAAAAGTTGAATGGATCGAGAAATGTGAGAAAAGTTTCCGGGAATTAAAGAAGAGACTAGTCACTGTCCTGTGCTGGTACTGCCAGACGGGAAGGGAGAATGTATGATCTATAGCGACGCATCGCATAAAGAAGTAGGGTGTGTGCTTATACAGCACGGAAAGGTAATTACGTATGCATCCAGGCAATTAAAGGAATATGAATTTAGATACCCTACGCTTGACTTAGAATGGGCAGCGATAGTTTTCGCTTTAAAGTTTTGGAGACACTAATTGTATGGAAAGAAGTGCGAGATTTATACAAATCATAAGAGCATTAGATACACTTTCCCAGAAAGAACTTACCATGAGGATTGAAAAGGTAGCTAAGGCTGATCAAGGATTATGACGGTGGGATCCTTTACCACCAAGGGAAGGCCAATGTGGTGGCCAATGCCCTTAGTCTGAGAGATTTAAGATGATAACATCGTTGGATAAAGTTAATCCAAGGATTTAAGAAAATGGAAATTGAGGTTAAGATAACCGGAAATGGTATTGAGAGACTAGTTGAGATTGCAATGCAACCGGAATTGCTGCAGGAAATCAAGTTATGTCAAGAGCGAATGACGAGTAAAGGTAGGAAGTCAATGTTGGAGAAAGCATTAAAGACTGAGAAAGATAATAGAGGAATCATAAGGTATTTTTACCAAGTTGGGATTCCTAATGATCGAGAGATAAAGGATGCTAATTTTCAGAAAGACTAATAAGAGGAACTGAAAGGATGAAGTTTGAAGTTAAGAGTACAACAAGGATTATTTAAAAGTCTTGATTGAGCCTGAATAAATTAAGGAATAAAGATCTGTCATAAAGAGACAGCTACGCGGAGAGTACTAAAAAGGTAAAGAAAGTTAAGGCAATGTTTTTGTCGGACGGATAAATAAAAGGATTTATCGATTTATAAACAAATATTGGATATGTCAGAAAATGAAGGCAGAACAAAGACCTAGTTGACTATCACAGTTAGTGGAGATTCCTGATTAGGAATTTAATTTTACTATAATGGATTCTGTGATAGGATCAACAAGAATCGAGTCGGACTATGACGTCAATTGAGCTATAATTGATGGATCAAATGGGTCTACTCATATTTTGTTTTTAGCAAGAGATCTTAAATCAAAGAGTTGCGAAAGAGATAATTGGGTGACGTGGAGTTCCAGTCACCATCGTGTCAGATAAGAACCAATGCTTGAACTCCCGATTCGGGAGGAGTTTTCCAAACATATTTGGCAACGAGTTTGAGTGCAAGCACTACGTACGATCCGTAGACCGACGGACCAACCGGAAGAAACATTTTAGAGAACCGAAGTTATGGTAAGCGTTGTACCGTCGACTGCAAGAGTAGTCGGATGTTGATAGAAAATGGGTGTATAAGAGTACAACCAGAATTGGCGTATATAAAGCGTCCGGTAGATAACACAGACCGGAATGAGTAAGTGTTGTAAGGAACCAGAGGGTTGAAGAGTCAACCTGGAAACTGGAAGATTCCTATATTGAAAGAGTAACCTCGGCTATTTTCTTAGATTCCGGGACGGAATCCTTTTAAGAAGGGGAGACTGTAATAACCCCAAATTTTGGACTTAGTTAAAATTTTTTGATGAATAGTAAATGTGATGAATAGTAAATTTGCTGATGGAAAATTTTTCAGACCACCCTATATGGAAGACATGGAATGAATGTTTCGAGGTTATATTATTGATGTATAGGAAGAATAAAAGAATGTAAACGCGATCAGAATCAGGAGATTCCAACTTTAAATTTTGATCACTATTCATTGGACAATCAAGGGTGAATTGATTTGATCGTTTTGAGAAAGTGTGTAGGAGGAGAAATCCATGATCATATCTTAAACCAAGGTGAGAAATCTATAACCATGTATTAAACCAAGACAATGGAAAGATAAAGGAAGTATCCCCTAGCTTTGGTACAGAGAAACGTTTTTAAAACCACTTGAAACTATCGCGAAACAAAAGCGTAACAAATTATGGATTAGACCTTAACCAAAGGAGGAGTATTATATAAGATCATCAAGTGCATTATATAAGAGGATTGAGGATACAAATGATGACATAAGCATGATGCAGAGGAGTGACATAAGCATGACATAAGGATGACCAAGTGATGACAAAGTGGTGAATCACCACCTTGTCACCACTTTGACAACCACCAAAAGTTCAAAAAGAGGCATGTCATGGGTGACAAGGCTTGATTATGACCACACAATTATATGGCTGGTAATTAAGAGTAATTAGACGAAACCAAAAAGAAAAGAAAAAGCAAGAAAGTATCATCTTCTCCATTTTCTCAGAATTTCTGCCCAGCTTGACCATGGTGGAAAGCAAATTTCATAACTCCATATATACTCATCCTAAAATCGCCGATTTTTGACCAACGCTTCCTCATGGCATAGTCAAGGTACGTTCAAAATTGCATGGTCATCCAATTAGTATAGCATGCTCAAATCCTTGCTCAAAGTTCGGGTGAATAGTAACTCCGAGAATTTACTAACTTGTTCTTGATTTCTTTTGTAAGTTTGAGGGTTTTAAGCATAGATCGAGGCTCACTTAAGGCTTACAAGCTCTTGTTATTATGTTAAGACTTCAAGAAAGGTATGAACACCATCCACCCTTTTGATTTACTTTGAGTTTTAAGCTTAAGTTAAGTTATGTTTAAGCATGTGTTAGTTCTTGGAGTTTGGGTTATAAATGGCTAAACCTTGATGGTTAATGGTTATGAGTTGATGATTGGTAATGTTCTCATAAATTTTATGGACTGACCTTGAGTGTATAATGATGGATTGATGGCTTGGTTGATGTTATTGGATTATTTGGAGTGTTTTAAACACGGGATTCGCGTTTAAGCGTCGTTACCATGCCGGATTTCACTTAGGAACTTTGGACAGAGATTATGAATACCTTAAAGGCATAACCATAGAGGTTTCTGACCATGAACATGTAGCCTCTGTTCCCTAGTTTGTTTTAGCGAAAGAATCGTATCGTTTCGATTTACGGTTTAGGAGAAACGTCCGTTTTAGTAAAAGCGGTTACGGATAACTAAGTAGTTCATTGTATGAAATTTGAGATTGTGATCAAGCCCTTTAAAAATGGAATTGGGTCGAGATATTAATAAGGATATTGGTATGGACAGGTAGGAAAGGAACCTAGAAGGTTTTGTGTTAAAAAGATAATTTTTCGATTTTATAAAAATGTCGGAACCAAAGTTGCGCGAGGAGTAAGTGGTTCTGCACTTCACTGCCAAAAATCTGCTGCTCTCGGGAATTTCACCCCCTTAGGCAGAAACACATGTTCAATAATTTTGTTCTATTCTTTCCCTATATCGCGCACACGAAAATGGTGTATCATTTTGACTAACGGTTAAGGAGATATGAGCGTTTTAGTGAAAGGCGTGCGAATAGTAACTTTCCGTAGCTCATCCAAGTTTGAGAATACATTTCACCAAGTGAAACCCCTGTTTTGAGATCGAAACTTTTATGATAAATATTACAAATACTCAAGATGATTTTAGAAGTGGTCTCGTATTTAAATACGAGTTTTCGGATATATTAAAAGTGTTAGAGTACGAGTCACGTAATAGTAACTTTATGAAAAGTCAACTCTAGAGCACTACTTTGACCAACCATTGCGACTAAGATAAAAGGAGTATTTCGAGTCGATTAAAATACGAACCTTGTTGAGGAATAACGTGACTACATGATGTGTTTAACATATAGTTGACTTTAAATGAGTGTTATGAGCGAATGATTACGTTAGGGGACTGATCGAGTATTTCTTTGTTTATAGATTTGCGACAAGACTCGAACCCCTAATACCAAGGACTCAAGGCAAGTTTCTCATTCCATGCTATGTTTTAAAGTACAATATTCTGATAATATGCATATGATAGATGCATGCTTTCAAATGTAATATATGCATACAATATTATGCATGCTTTCAAACCTCACGTCATATATAGATGTGATGGTATTAACATTGTTGAGATGAAAATTATGCATATGATAGATGCATGCTAGTTTTCCAACCCTACATCTGATATAAGATGCTGTTGTGATATATACTGTTTTAAATCTTTAAAAGGACTATGTATTGATGTACGCTTTTGGTTAAAAGCTTTCGTAAGATGGATGGTTTATATGTTATGATTACATTAGATATAAACCGAGGTTTTATAAAGACTCTAAGTATAGAGTACTTGTACGATAGTTTTAAAACTTAGACCGGTAGTTAAAGTATTATTTTGTTTTGATCCTACTGTCAGAAGCTGGAAGGTTCCAGGGACAGTTATATTTTAAAGATTTATTAAATATTCCAATATTATGGGATATTTAAGGTGAGATATTTAAATATTATTATAATAAATATTATTTGAATATTATTTAATTAAGTGAATATTATTTTGAATATTCACTTAAGTGGTTTAAACTTGAATAATAATTTAATATTACTATTTGGGTATTTATTAAATATTCCAAATATGATTTTCAGAAAAGTTATTAAAATAGAGATTCCCAACTATATTCTTAAGATATTTAAAGGTAATTAAATGCGAATAGTGTTTTCTAACTCATCGAAAATTTGGGAATCTAGTTCAAGAAGTCGAGGACAGAGTTTTACTTCCACTGTTCCTCTAGAATAACTATAACTGGGGATGACTCCCCCATTCAAGTAAAGTATTTTGTTGATAATAGTTATCATAGTTCGAAGATTGTTCCTTCGAATAATATATGAGTAAAGATTTTTCCTGTTATTAAGGGGACTTGTTAGTGCAGGGATCATTGTATATGATGCACTAACAGATGTGACCGGATTGGTCAGTGTACTATTGCAACTAGATTGCGGTCGACTTGAATGTCGTTACTGCGGATTGAGAATACCGGATATGCGGTAAACCTGCGTAAGTGACCGTATCTAGTCGGTCCAACCATTTTATTTCTGGCCCATGTGCTGCCTAAGGATGATTGACAAGTTCGAAAAGTGTTCTTGCATCATCAAGACAAGTTTGAAAAGTCATTCTTGTCATGATCAGGTTCAAAAAGTGTTCTTGGCCTGGTCAAGTTCGAAAAGTGTTCTTGTCCATCTACTAGTAGTAAAAAGGTCCCTCGGAAGGACATGATTGAAGCGACTGATCTTCGTTTAATCATATCCAGTGGCTTGAAAGTCCCAGTCCCTCGGATAAGATAATAATGAAAATGTTTTAAAAGTGAATTGTTTCAGATAAATGTTGTTAATAAATAGAGTAACTAATTGTGTTATCTCTACAACAGATTGAACTGTTAAGATTGATTGATATTGAAACAGCTTGGAGGCTGATGTTGATTGTTGAAAGAGTGATTGGGTAATTGTTGTTATTAAACTGTAGTTACAATAAATCCTTGCAACTTCATTTTTATTTTATGAGTATGACTCTGATAAAACCTTACTCAGATTATATATGCATAAGTGGATTTTGGGTTACGGAAACCTTATATTAATTTTCCTCGTAACTTCATCCTTTATGTTATACTAGTATCTTATCCGTTTAATGCGTAGCATGTGGTTATAAAGATATGTTTGAGACTTGGTTTATCATACTGATACCAAGGATTTCCTAAAGGATTTACGAAGAGTATATGAGTATGATTATAAGTCTTAATGTATTTTAAACGGTATACTATTTTGGGGTTAGACCCCAGTAGTGATAAAAGCTTTGATCCCTTATGGATTATCTCCCTAAAAGGTTTAAAGATTTAAATTGGGATAGATTTCTTGCTGAGCACTATTAGCTCATTCTTGCTTTATTAAATCTTTCAGCATGAAGAAAACATTGCCGATTCACCTCGTGTTACGAGAGCAAGGGAATGGAGAGACCACCCTTGAGTTAGTTCAGCAAGATGGATACTGTCGGATTTAGCAGAACAGCTGTAGACTGAGTTAGTAAGAATTGTTTTCGAATAGGTTTGTATTATTAAACCTTGTATAGAATTGTGAGGTCTATTATTTTAACTTCAGGTAGAGGTTGTAAATGATAGATGAGATCCTGGATAGTACATTTGATTTGTAATAACAAATGTTACTTATTGTTGCTCATTTCCAAGGCTATAACTTGTGTGTGTGTGCGTAAGTGATTGGGGTCTTTTGGAGTTATATTATTAGAATGTTGTAAGTAATGCAGGTATTATATAATTGATGGAGTGTGACAACCCAGATTCCTGACCCCGGATCTGGGGGTGTTACAGGATGGAATGGAATTCCCACCTACATCAAGAAGCTCACTCACTCTCTTGTTCATGGGTACAAAGTGGATGTTGGAAAGCTGCTCATGGCACACTTCAAGGCTGCCATAGGTAAGAAGGTAAACATCTATCCTCGCTTTTTAATGTTGTGCATCAATTCTTTATGTGACTTTGATGAGAATGCCCCTCGTTTGGAGGTGTGCCCTGTACTAAAAATAAACACTCACATAACTCTCACCTCACAGAATTTGAATGCACATATTCCACTATGTTTCACCAAACACATGGTTGATCAAGTGACTAACCTTGATTTTCCATTACCGTCTGGTTTTGATACCTTCACTATTGAGAATGAGACTGCATTAGACCCCAATTCAGTCAACCCTCATTCTGCCCCATACACTCAGCCTAGGTTCTCTAGACTTCCCAAAATACAGAGGCTAGCCTTACAAGAAACCAGAAAAAGGCCCCTAGAGACTAGTGGTAGTGGTAATGTTGAGAGTCAAGAGGGAGTTCCTGCACCTAGTGCAGCAAATAAGGAAGGTAGTCCAACAGAACCCACAGTGGTTCCTCCTGAGCCTAAGAAGAAGAGAGCTAAGAGGACCAAAACCACTGTCAGCCACCCTGCAGTCTCCCAAAAGACTGTAGAGGAAACAAGGGAAATAAACTCCTCCCTAGATGTGCCTTCTCAACATGGGACATCTATTGAAATTGGCCTGTCTCCCAAAGCAACCTGTAAAGAGTCTGCACAACCTCATGTTCCAACTCATGAGGAGCCTCCACTTGCAGAAACACACATGGAGTCAGGACACTGTGAGGATTTCACTTTCCCTGTTGATACTTCTCAAGTTACATCTGAGAAGCAGCCACTATTCTCTTCTCCACTTTCACCTTCTTCCTTCCCTACACATTCATTTGTTTCTTCTCCACAACCTAGAGAGGGGGACAGTCCTAACCCTTCAGGTTTTGATCATCCATCTTCACTCATGGATGAGCCCCCATCAAGTGGTCCACAAGAACCCATTTCTCAAAGTGAGATGGACACCACTCCTTCAAACACTGAGAAAGAGCAAAGTACAACTCTGCTAGAAAATGAAACAGCCAGTACTTTGTTCAATCTCCAAGGAGCATCTTACCTTAGGGAAGATGCTGTCACAGCCCAAGTTGCTGTCAAAGACACTGTGGATGTTGCTGTCACAGGTGATTCTGCTGTCAAGGACTCAGTTAAAGTTGCTGTCACAATCAAACCTGCTATCCACGTTGCAGTGGAACCTACTGTCAATATTGTAACGCCCCAAATCTGGGGTCAAAGGATTTGGTCGTCACACTGCACCCTTAATCCAAACAACCTGTTCAATATAAAATCAACACAATAATAATAATAATAATATCTGTGACCCCAACTCTACCAAGAATCTTTAAAGGTTATAGTGCTAGAAACAAGAATCCAAAATTTCATTACAACAATCTTTCTTCTTTACAACCATTCTCTTTACAAAAATTCTAATACACTAGTATAACTTCGATAAAAAGTATACCAAGCAACTAATCTTATACAATATATTATTCAATAGAAAACATCTATATACAAAACCTCTCACTAGCTCCAAATGCTCTGGATCAGAACGTCTTTACGCTAATATCCTTCCCCATCTCTGATCAGCTACGCGGACAACTCTCGCCAATATACCTTCTTACTGGCAGGCTAAAATATATATAAAGAAAACAAGTATGAGCGAATGAATTGTTGATAAGTGGATTTCATATCCACTTGGATCGTTCTAAATCGGCTTAAATTGGCTGTTTGTACTCAAGTACTTGTCGTTTTTAATGTGTTTTGAGTTAATAAGTGCAGAGTCATATTGTTGGTTGAGAATGGGAGTTATCTTGACTTGGTGGTAGTTATTGAGCTTTATTGTGGAAGCCGTGAAGTTGCGGGACTTGAGAACGAGAAGAAAAGCTCAAGAAAATGGATTTTGAAGAATTCTGCCAGAATGTCAGGGGTCCCTTCCCCCGTCCAGGCGCGCCCGCGCCCTAGGGAATTCATTTCAAGCGCGCCCGCGCCCTATCAGGCGCGCCCACCCCTGCAAAATCCTGGAAAAAGGCAATTTCAAGTCAGAAAAGGAAACCTGCCAAAGTCCAATCAGAAGAAGGCTTATATAAACCATTGGTGGACGAATTCTGACATATACAACCATATAGATACATACATATTCATCCACCGGTGAGGAGAACAAGAAGACGGCTGATTACGAAGATCTAGATTTCATCTTTTCTTTGTATTCTTCTAATTAGGCGATACTTTGGATTCTCGTTGGTTTTGTTTGTTCTTTCTTAAACCCTAGCACTTTTATTCAGTATTCTAGACTTATTATTATCATGTTTTCATCAGAACCCACGATGATGAACGGTTCGATTATGAACTAATCGTTGTCGTGGGATTCTAACGGATTTATTTATGGATTTTAGTAGTTAATTGTTTTAAAGATGTGTGTGTGATGGTTAATTGATATCCTAGTTTGGTTATGCTTATTATTCTTGGATGTGTAGCTAACATCTAAGATTGTTTGTTAATCTCTATTGAATGCGAAAGTGGATATAGAGATTTAGAACTTGCCATGCTAGCATAGGTTTATGTATGTTTGTCATGCATGATTTGTAGGTGATTTTAACCATCTTACCTGCCCTGTGTAATCTGAATGGATAACTTGCTCGTTAAACCGTTATGTTTTCAAATCTTATAGACATATAGGGTCTAAACATAATTGGTGTCTGCCCAACTTCTATCTCTTTTGTGGATGTTTGAGTGGTTTGGTATACGTATACTGAAAGGTAGCGTGTACTGATTTCGTGTTATCCGATTAGTTATCACAACTGTCAAATGCATTGATTAAAGACAAAAGACTCTAGATGAAGTATTTAATGAAGTTAGGATCCCATGTTTTATTCTCATAAGTAATCAACGACAATTTTTAGTTTAATATAGTCTTGGTAATTTGTTTAGTTAATTTAGTTAATCAAAACACAACTTTGATACTTGTCTTAGCATTGAACGATAGCCATACATTGTTGCATAAGTGCATAACTATAATAACCAAAGCAGTCTCTGTGGGAACGAACTCTACTTATTCTTATATTACTTTTGACCGCGTATACTTGCGTGATATTGTATGAACAAGTTTTTGGCGCCGCTGCCGGGGACTCGGTGTTATATGTAGTTTATGTGCTTGTCATCAGTGGTCGTTAAAGTTCACTGACTCGGATTATACTCATCAATTTTACTTTGTTTGGTGTGTTTCAGTTTCTTTAGTAAGCGTGTATGCGAACACGTTCTCAATCTCGGAAAGAAGAACTTGAATTGAGTCTAGTTATAGGAGAACCAGTAGCAGAAACGAAGGCTTTGAAGGACTATTCTCAGCCAAAGATCAATGACATTCAATCTAGCATTGTTAGGCCGGCTATTGCAGCTAATACTTTTGAAATCAAGCCTGGCACGATTCAGATGATGCAGAATTCTGTTCAGTTTGGGGGTGCTCCGACGGAAGATCCTAATATGCATATTAGGGATTTTATCGAGATATGCGACACCTTGAAATTCAACGGAGTGTCGGAAGATGCTGTGAAGCTGAGACTTTTCCCGTTTTCTCTGAGGGATAAGGCTAAGGGCTGGTTGCATTCTCTACCAGCAGGTTCTATTACTACATGGGAGGATCTTGCTCAGAAGTTTCTCACTAAATTCTTCCCCATGGCTAAAACAGCTGCTATCCGGAATGCTCTTACTCAGTTTGCGCAACACTCTGGAGAAACTTTATGTGAAGCTTGGGAGCGCTACAAGGAGATGCTTAGGAAGTGTCCTCATCATGGAATGCCTGATTGGATGGTGATCAATTGCTTTTATAATGGACTGGGAGGTCAATCACGACCAATGCTTGATGCAGCATCAGGTGGAGCTCTGTGGGCTAAGAGATACGATGAAGCTTATGAACTAATTGAGATGATGGCTGCTAATGAATACCAGAATCCAACTCAGAGGTTATCACAAGGCAAGGTAGCAGGGGTTCTGGAAGTGGATGCAGCTACGGCAATAGCAGGTCAGCTGAAGGCTTTATCAATGAAGGTGGATTCTTTGTCTAACTATGGAGTTCAGCAGATTGCCAGTGTTTGTGAGCTATGTGCAGGTGCTCATGACACGAATCAGTGTGCCATATCTAGTGAGTCGGCACAGTTCGTGAGCAATTTTCAGAGATCACAGCAGCCAGTGCCTAATGCCTACCATCCTAACAACAGGAACCATCCTAATTTCAGCTGGAGTAACAATCAAGGTGGTCAGAATCAGCCACAACAGTCGTATCAGCAGTATCAAGGTCAGCAATTTGGAGCTAAGCCATTCAACCCTTCTGGTTTTCAGCAACAGTATGCTCCAAGGCAACCGTTTCAACCACCAGGGTTTCAACAACCATCTCAAGGCAATGTTGGTCAATCGTCTAATGAAAAGTCTGAATTGGAGGAATTGAGGCTAATGTGCAAGAGCCAAGTCGTTTCAATCAAGACTCTGGAGAATCAAATCGGTCAGATTGCCAATGCATTGTTGAATAGACCACATGGAACTCTCCCTAGTGATACGGAAGCTAATCCAGGCAAACGGGAGGTCAAGGAACATGTCAAAGCAGTTACCTTGCGATCTGGAAAGGTTACGAATGATCAGAATGCAGAAACGGATGAAAAAGAAGAAATTTTGCAAAATGGCCAGAAGGTGGAGCGCGCCCTCCCCCTCTCAAGCGCGCCCTCCCCTGCCCTTCTGCCAGAAAATGAAGAAAAAGTTGAAAAAGCTAGTTTGGGGGTGAACGAAGCGGAAAATGTTGACCATTCTTCTGAGAAACCTATTCCTAAGCAAGCTACAGAGAGCAAGGAGGTCTATCCTCCTCCGCCATTCCCTAAACGTCTTCAAAAACAAAAGTTGGATAAGCAGTTTGCCAAGTTTCTCGAAGTTTTCAAGAAGCTGCAGATCAATATACCTTTTGCGGAAGCTCTTGAACAAATGCTGAGCTACGCAAAATTCATGAAGGGTATTCTATCTAGGAAGTTGAAGCTCGAGGAGTTGGAGACCGTGGCTTTAACTGAAGAGTGCAGTGCTATTCTACAGCAGAAGTTACCTCCAAAACTCAAGGATCCAGGGAGTTTCACCATACCGTGCACAATCGGCAATATATCTTTCAACAAGTGTTTGTGTGACTTGGGAGCCAATATTAATCTGATGCCGTTGTCTGTCTTCATGCAACTTGGACTACCTGAGCCAAAACCTACAAACATGTCTTTACAGCTGGCTGATCGGTCGATCACATATCCAAGGGGTATAGTGGAGGATGTTTTGGTTAAAGTGGATAAGCTTATCTTTCCTGCTGATTTTGTGATCCTGGACTTTGAGGAGGACAAGAGGATTCCTATTATCTTGGGAAGACCATTCTTGGCGACAGGCCGTACTTTGATAGACGTGCAGAAAGGAGAGGTCACAATGAGGGTGCATGACCAGAATGTCACCTTTAATGTCTTCAATGCGATGAAATTGCCTATAGAAGAGGACGAATGTTTCAAGGTGGATTTGGTTGAGTCTGCAGTTTACACGGAAATTGAGCACTTGCTAAAATCAGATACTTTGGAAAAGGTACTGTCAGGGGATTCTGATTCTGAAGATGAAGAAAGAGAGGAGCAATTGAGGTTCTTGAACGCAACTCCGTGGAAAAGAAAGACTGACATGCCATTTGATTCTCTTGGCATAGCTGAGCTAAAGAAATCTGAGGAGCGTCTCAAACCATCTATTGAAGAAGCTCCTAAACTTGAACTCAAACCACTACCGGAGCACTTGAGGTATGCGTTCTTAGGTGATGCATCAACTTTACCTGTGATTATTGCATCTAACTTGTCAGGTAGTGATGAAGAGAAACTTTTGCGAATTCTGAGAGAGTTCAAGTCAGCCATTGGTTGGACCATAGCGGATATTAAGGGAATCAGCCCTTCATATTGCATGCATAAGATTCCGCTTGAACCAGGAAGTAAGCCAACAGTGGATCCTCAAAGAAGGCTCAATCCTATCATGAAAGAGGTGGTGAAGAAAGAAATTCTTAAGTGGCTGGATGCAGGCATTATCTATCCTATTTCAGACAGTTCTTGGGTGAGTCCAGTGCAATGTGTGCCTAAGAAAGGAGGCATGACAGTAGTTGCTAATGAGAAGAATGAGCTCATCCCTACTCGTACAGTTACAGGATGGAGAATTTGCATGGACTATCGAAAGCTGAATAAAGCCACCAGAAAAGATCACTTCCCTCTTCCATTCATTGATCAGATGCTAGATAGGTTGGCTGGTCATGAGTTCTATTGCCTTCTGGATGGTTACTCAGGCTATAATCAGATTTGTATCGCTCCAGAGGATCAGGAGAAGACCACATTCACATGTCCTTTTGGCACTTTTGCGTTCCGTCACGTTTCTTTCGGACTCTGTGGTGCACCTGCCACTTTTCAGAGGTGTATGATGGCCATATTTTCAGATATGATTGGCATTAATGTGGAGGTGTTCATGGATGACTTTTCAGTGTTTGGAACTTCTTACGAGGAGTGCTTACAAAATCTTGGCATGGTGTTGAAAAGGTGCGTTGAGACCAATCTGGTGCTCAACTGGGAAAAATGTCACTTCATGGTGCAAGAAGGAATCATTCTTGGGCATAAGGTATCTAGCAAGGGACTTGAAGTGGATAAGGCCAAGGTAGAGACGATTGAAAATCTTCCTCCACCAATTTCAGTTAAAGGAATTCGCAGTTTTCTTGGTCATGCGGGTTTTTATCGGCGATTCATTCAAGACTTCTCCAAAATTTCTAAACCCTTATGTAATTTGTTGGAAAAGGATGTTCCTTTCAAGTTTGATGAAGATTGCTTAGCTGCTTTCGAGCTGTTGAAGAAGAAGTTGACTTCAGCACCTATTATAACTGCGCCTGATTGGAGTGAACCTTTTGAGTTGATGTGTGATGCTAGTGATTATGCAGTAGGAGCTGTTCTTGGGTAGAGAAAGAACAAGGTTTTCCATGTGATCTTTTATGCTAGCAAAACACTCAATGATGCTCAGCTGAATTACACTACTACAGAAAAGGAACTTTTGGCAATTGTGTACAGTTTCGAGAAATTCAGGTCTTATTTTCTTGGAACTAAGGTAGTAGTCTATACTGATCATGCTTCCATTCGTTATCTGATTTCTAAGAAAGACTCAAAGCCTCGGTTGATTCGGTGGGTTCTTTTGCTCCAAGAATTTGATTTGGAGATTAAAGACAGAAAAGGTACAGAAAACCAGGTGGCGGATCATTTTTCACGATTGGAAGACCACGGTACAGATTCAAGGAATAAAACTCTAATCAATGAATCTTTTCCTGATGAGCAACTTTTTGGGGTGAAAGATGAAGAACCATGGTTTGCAGACATTGTGAACTATCTTGTGAGTAATGTCATCCCGGCTGAATTTTCTTATGCTCAAAAGAAGAAGTTTCTACATGATGTCAAGTGGTACCGTTGGGACGAGCCATTCTTATTTAGGCAGGGAGCTGATCAGATGTTAAGAAGATGTATTCCCTATAGTGAAACTGAGGGTGTCTTGCGAGATTACCATTCTACTACTTATGGAGGCCATTATGGTGGAGAAAAGACCGCTACTCGAGTACTTTAGGCAGGATTCTATTGGCCAACTCTGTTTAAAGATGCTCACCAGTTTGTGTTGAGATGTGATCGATGCCAAAGGATTGGTAATATCTCTAGAAGGAATGAGATGCCTCTTAACATGCTGCTTGAAGTGGAGATTTTTGATGTATGGGGAATCGATTTCATGGGACCGTTTGTTTTATCTTGCAACAATCAGTACATACTGTTAGCTGTGGATTACGTTTCTAAATGGGCCGAGGTGAAGGCTTTACCGACCAATGATGCTAAAGTGGTGCTGAATTTTCTGCATAAGCAAATTTTCACTCGGTTCGGAACTCCGAGGGTGATTATCAGTGACGAGGGTACGCATTTTTGCAATCGTAAGTTTTTAGCCTTCATGGCTAGGTATAATATCAATCATCGTGTTGCTACTGCTTATCATCCTCAGACAAATGGCCAAGCTGAAGTTTCTAATAGGGAGATTAAGCGGATTCTTGAGAAAGTGGTAAATCCTTCAAGGAAGGATTGGTCGTTGAAGCTTGATGAAGCTGTTTGGGCTTACATGACAGCTTACAAGACTCCGTTGGGTACATCTCCGTTTCAGTTGGTGTATGGTAAGGCTTGTCATTTGCCTTCCGAGCTAGAGCACAAGGCATATTGGGCATTGAAGAAGTTGAATTTCGATTTGAAAGCTGCTGGTGAGAAAAGAATGCTTCAAATTAATGAGTTGGATGAGCTCCGTCTACAGGTCCATGAAAATCACAAGTTATACAAGGAGAAGGTTAAGAGATGGCATGATAAAAAGTTGGTGCACAAGTCCTTTGTTCCTGGCCAACTTGTTTTACTTTTCAACTCTCGTCTCAAACTTTTTCCTGGTAAACTCAAGTCCAGGTGATCGGGACCATTCACTGTCAAAACTGTGTTTCCACATGGTGCAGTGGAAGTCTATGATAAGTCACCGGATGAAGCATTCAAGGTCAATGGTCAGAGGTTAAAACCGTATTTTGGTGAACGGGTGAATCGCGAGGCGGAAATCGCGGTTCATGTTTCAGCTAATTAAGGAGTCAGGAATCACGTCAAGCTATTGACGTAAAATGAGCGCTTCATGGGAGGCAACCCATGTTATTGTTGTAAGTATTTTATCCTTGTTTTGTTTAAAAAAAAAAAAACCAAAAAAAAATCAAAAAAATCAAAAAAATATTTTTTGGTAGAAAGAGCAGCGCGCCCGCGCTTGAAGAGGCGCGCCCGCGCCTGGGTTGCTGCCAGAAAAAAAAGAAAAACGAGAAAAATTTTAAAAAAAACCCCCAAAATCAGATTTTTCTTTGGATTCTTATCTATTTAAACATAAAGCTCACCTTACCCAACCCATATTCTTAAAAGCCTAGCCTCCTAAACACATCTCTCATTCTCTTTTTCCATTCTATACATACACTTCCTTACATATCTCCATCTATTCATCCTAATTCCATGGCACCACCAAAGAGAGGTCGTTTTGCGGGTAGTAGCAGCACTCGTCGTTCTTCTTCTGAGGAGGAGTCGAGTATTGGTGTTGGGGGTGAGAAGTTTTCATCTCCGGAGGCTCAATTGGAGTTTACACGGTTGCTTTCCAAAGCTGTGGCTAAGGAGAGGGGGTTTTTGCCTCAACCTACTGATGGGTACTTGTTCAAGATGATTACAGATAGGGGTTGGGAAAGTTTCTGTGAAGCACCGGGTCCGGTTCCGTTGTCTGTTGTGCGGGAGTTCTATGCTAATGCTAAAGTCGACAAGAATGGCTATAGTGTGGTTCGGGGCATGACTGTTGATTACACGGCTAAGGCAATTCATCGGGTTTTGAATTTGCCTAAGAAAAAGAGGGGTGATGAGGATTGGTCTTCGAAGACTCGGGAGGATGTTGATCTCGAGTACATTCTTGGGGAGATTTCTGTTCCGGGCACTACTTGGAAGTACAAGGCTGGTACCACTGAGCCGATTACTTTTCCATCTTCTGCGATGAACAGGTATGCGAGGGCTTGGAATATGTTTTTATGTGCTAATATTTTGCCTTCTTCGCATTCGCATGAGGTTACGGTGGACAGGGCTATAGTTCTGTGGGGAATTCTGAATGGTGAGTACATTGATCTGGGTGAACTCCTTCATAAGAACATTGTGAAGTTTTTGAAGGGTGGTACTACGGGGGCAATTCCTCACGCCTCTATTGTTATCAAGTTATGTTTAGCTGTTGGTGTTCGTTGGTCTGAGGAGGAGCAGGTTCAGTTACCTAGTGCTCCTATTGATCATGCTACGATTACTAGGATGGAGGATTCAGATTGGGATGGTGGTGCCGCGGATTATTCTGGTTTGGGTTATGCTGTTTATGATGAAGGAGGAAGAGAGGCTCCGCCTCGTGAGCCTGTAGCAGGGAGGAGACGTGCATCTCAGATTCAGCAGCAGGTGGATGGGTCTGGTTTTGGAGATACTCAGTATAGGCGGCTGACGCGGCGCATTGATGCGATTCATGATAGTCAGAGCCGTTTTGCTCAGGATTTGACTCAGGCTTTGAGTGCTGCATTCAGAGCCACTGGAGTTGATATCGCTTAGCCTACCTTTGGAGCTGATTCTGTTTATCCACCGCCAGATACACCACCCGAGGAGGGTGGTCCTGCTGATGATTAGGTATTCTCTGCATCTTTCCTTGTTATTACCTTCAATGAGGACATTGAATATTGTAAGTTTGGGGGTGATAATTAGGGAAGATTAGTGTGTGTAACAGCCCCAAATCCGGGGTCGGGGATTTAGGGTTGTCACAATCCATGTACTCCTTGCCTTACCTATATTACTCATACCATTCATAATTCACCTGCTCATGACCCCACAACATATGTCTCACACACAAACACAGGTTAGAGTCTCAGAAACGACACAATACAACAACTGTGGAATAAATAATTTTTATTACAATACCCAAATGTCTTTTGAATCTGTTACTGATACAATTTCTAAGTATTGTTACATTACCAACTTAGCCTTCTGATGCTCACAATCCTCTAATACCATTCATGTCTATACATAAGTTGAATACCAAAAGCCGTAGCCTGATTCGATTGGTTCGTACTATTCCCGGGATCACTGCTAGAACTGTTTATGGAAACGCCTTGCGAGGTATGTGTCGTCCCATTGGCATCCTGCTTCGCTACTATATAATATATATAAAATAATAGCAAGAGTGAGCGATAGCTCAGCAAGGTAATGAAAGTATAGCATAATTCTGCCCTTAATTCAACCCAGAAATAAAGTGGGTATAAGACAATAATTTGTCAAAATATCTCGATACTGAAATCATTTCCTTATCGGAATGTATTCTAAAAATAGTACCATTACTGTACTTCAAATATCATTGCCATAATACTCTGCAACTTTCGATATTCATACTATGAACAAAGTTCTAGTATAATCATAAAAGATGAAATAACAAGATAACTCAGTATATCCTTTCCGAAAAATATCTGCTATATAAAATATAAGCAGACTATCAACATATACTTGAAAGATAAAGTTATAAGGAAAATTCAATATCATCTTTCATATCAAACATTTACCTCATATCATAATTTGGAAATAAATACAATGTAAAATATTTCCAATCCATTTTCGAAACTAAACTGATTCCAATACCTTTTTCAAAACAATCATATACCTTTCGTAATTTCATATGCTTTCTCATAATTCATATACTGGAATAAACTTGAATACTCTTGAGTAAACTTTCTTTTTCCTGAAAACTTGCATAAAACATTTTCTTCCATGGATGACTTGCATAAAACATGTTCTTTCATGGATAACTTGCATAAAACATTTTCTTCCATGGATGACTTGCATAAAACATTTTCTTCCATGGATGATGAACTGTAGTCGGAGATTCTAGGCGCCAGGGATACCCCTACGATGATTAGTCGTAAGGCGAATCCCCCTGCTGTTTTTCTACGTAGAAGGGAAGATAATCAGTCTCACAATGACTTACCTCCCCGCCAATCGGTTGTAGGTAGGAAGAACAGACCCGTTGCAATAGTCCGAGAGTCTGTTACTCTCCTCTTATCCTACGGTCGGGCACTTACTGATAAACTAAGGGAAGAACAGACCCGTTGCAATAGTCCGTCGGCCTTATTGTAATTCCCTTAGGGGACCGGCGCTACTCAGTCCCTTACATATTCTCCAAGTTCGAGTAAATCCATAACACTGAAACATAAAGTTCCTTTCCCTTTTTTCCCCAAGTATACAACTCCACAAAGTAGTCATATCTGGTTGGAAAGGAAAATTCACCCATTTTTCCCAAGCTGACGCTTGTTAATGGATACAACTGACTCCACTGATCTTACTCCTCGAGTCTTGAGGAAGTAATCAAAATCATTTTGATGGTAGCATACGAAGCTGTTAAATTAATAGTTTCAAAACGATTTAGGACCGGGCAGTCCACTTGAAACAAACATAAAATCTTGAGAAAGATCCCCTGAATCTTTGTAGTTTGAGCGAACATTTAAGTCTTTCAGAATATAGACTTAAAAGGAAAATAGATTTGGGAACCTTCTCTAATTATATTTATAATTGTCTGAATAAAACTTTATTAGTTATCTAGGGTTAAAGAATAGTTTTCACAAAATACTTCCTTAAGAAGTAGGGCTTTAAATAATTAATGAAAACTATATTTAATAAAGAATATTTATTTAGGAGTAATTCCCAAATACTTTCTTAACAAAAGAAGGGATAATAAATAATAATAATATAACCCTAGATAACAACTGATACCATTCCCGGTCCGTAGAATAAATACAGAGTACATACCCCCTATTGAGGGTTTTTCTTGACCTATCGACTTATATATATATATTACCATAGCCATAGCTTATAAGTCCAACTTATACTAACAACTCTTACTTAGCATCATAAATATCGTTTCGAAATCATGAACACCTAGCATATATATCTCAAAATCTTTTATTTATCACCACGACAGTTTATAAAGGTATAGGTTTGAAAACTTGCCTCTATCATATGCATATATTATATCTCAACATTTGTAATACCGTTACATCTATATACGATGTAAGGTTTGAAAGCATGCATCTATCATATGCATATACTATAATCTCAATAGTTTTAATACTATCACATCTATGTACGATGTGAGGTTTGAAAACATGCATAATATACCATATGCATCATCAAAATATTATAACTTAAAATAAAGCATAGAATGAGAAAACTTGTACGATACTTGGAACAAAGAATATATATATATATATAGATATATTTTTGAATCAAAAAGTATTAAACATTTGAAAATATGCCCACTCTAACAATAGAGTAAGGGTTAGTAAACTTGCCTGATGCTCGAGAAGTGATAGGGGTTCGCGACGATGCCGGACAATCTAGACAAAGTCAAAGAAAACGCACGATTAATCCCCTGGATAATCCACTTGTACTCAATGCTTAAACACGTAAGCGAAACACAACCAAGGAATTACTAGCTCGTTATAGGCTCATACTAAGTCCATGTTTAAGCGACAATTACTTAAGTCGTAGGTTTAGTCCGAAATCGATCCTCGAATACAAGTTATACTTAACCATTTACAACATTGGTTTCTAAGTCATGTTCTTAGTGGTTTTCACTTGCGCGACCTCGGCTACAACATTTTTATAAAATCGGAAAATGATCTTTTTAATCCGAATCCTTTTCGTGAGCCTTCCTAACTGTATCTAGCATTATTCCTCAAAGTTTCACATTTTAATATGGCTTCTAAGTGGTCCAAATATAGCCTCAAAGTGACTGACCAGAGATGGGTCGTTCCTCCGAACGGCGTTTACTAAAACTCAGTTTTCTATTAAACCGTAAATCGGATTAACATGATTCTTGCGCTCACGTAAACTAGAAACAAGGCTCTACACACTCATGTTTATCATTGACCCAAAAGAGGCAGTTAAGGTTTCGGATTCTAGGAAGTTTATAGAGTTACCGAAAATCGGGCATTACGACGGCTTAAAATCGAATAATCCAATTTTGTCACAACATAACCAAGCCACACCGGGCATATCATACATCCACAACCTCAACAAACAACCATCATACACCTCTAGGATCAGTGGCGAGGCTCAAATCCAACACCCATCATTTTATACATTTAAACAAAGCCAAACAATCACTAAATCACTTAATCATGACCTTAACTTACATGAACATCAAAACCACTTCAAAACTCATATAAACAAAAAGGGGCAGAGGTTTATATACTTTCCTTGATGCTTCATATACACTAACAATGGTTTATAATCCTTCCTTGAGCTTTGAACAAACCTTATCAAGCTTAATCCTTAAGAAACAAAATCAAGAATCATGAAAAGTTACTATTCATCATCACTTTGTAAAATCCATATAAAATCGAAAAACAAGATTTTGGTTCTCAAATTTTTATCACACCTTCTACTCTTCAAGGGCTTTCTTTTGCGTCCTATCGCATCACCAGGGGATGCTTGAAGCTGGACTTATTGGCTTTCTAAGGTGAGTGGTCGAAACTGGAAAAGGTAGGACAGTTTCTGTTCTCCGACTTGGGAAAGCGATTTGACTAGACTACACTCCTTTTTTGGCCATGAAATTTTGAACGAATGTTACCCATGGAGTGGAGAAGCTATGGTTAATATTTGGTGATTTAAGGATGGATAGAAATGGAGTTATGGATTTATCTTTCCTCCTTGCACAAGCTGAGCCGAAAATGGGAGGGGAGAGTTCTTCCTCTTCTTTTTCTTTTTGTTTTGATAAATAGATAAGAATGCTGATATTTGTATAAAAGTGGTGAGTTATCACCTCTAGTTGTATCATCTTGTGACACTTGTCCAACATGCATTCGCTTAGATAAAGTAGCTTTACTGGTTCGTTTATTTTCACATGGATGATCCAAATGTTGCATCCCTCGAATTAATCTTGTTACATGTTACTTCCATGTCTATATTTAATCCTGTAAATGTTGCCTTGTTCCTCTTGAAACGATTCGAAATATTTCCTAAAGAGCGAATAAAACTCTACGCGATTTTCGCAGTGAATAGTAATTATTCACTATTCACTTCAACAATCGAATCCTTAAATCGACTTTAATAAAATAATAAAATTCCAAAATATTAAATCCTCAATTTTAATATCTCATTTCTTGAATATAAAAATATATAATTCACTGCCCGGTCAAATACTACACCAAAATAAAATTTGGAATTTCTGAATTCCGATCGTCTTTGCATTCACTTATTTACTCCGTAGATCACTAATATGACTTCAGAATATCCACACTACGTCTCGTACATAGGTGGCATGAAAAATTTTCTTAACCCTCAAAATCACTATTCATCCACCGAATTCACTATTCACTGATGCACTTAATCACAATAAGAAAAGTTTTAAATTTTTCCAAAAATTCGGGTTATTATAGTGTGTGTGTCATATAGGTTTCATATTGCATATTTAGTTAGTTCATTCATATCTTTGCATGTTTATGTCATATAGAGCATTCTGTTTGCATTAGTGTTTATATCTATTATGTGAGTCCATTTAGTTGCATTTGCATAGCATGCATATTTCATGATCCCTTAGAACTTGGCTATTTCTTGGTTGATGAGTCGATTTTAATGGGAGTGTGGTAGTGATAGATAGAGGGTTGATTAAGTTCCTATGAATTGACTTGCATGCTAGAAACAAAATAATTTCATAAGTCTCATTGGTTGCTTTTGAATTTGATCAGACCATGTTTGTTTGGATATTAGAATTTAATCACTTGCTTATATTCAGAATGTCTTCTATTCTCTTAAAATTGAAAGAAGCACTTAAGTCTAAGTTTGGGGGAAAGCAGAGACTTCATGCTAGTTGTCAATAAGGCTAGGCGTCAAATGGCTAGTAGCCGGCTCATTGAAAAGATGAGTAGTCTAGGGTGGGATGAGAAAAAGGCAAAATGCACTCATTCCGAAAAAGAAAAAAAAAGTTAAAAGAAAAAAAAAAGAAAAAAAAAGAGTTGTATTAGTTGTGTTTATGCAGAATTGATCAGGTTGACCTCTTTAATACTCGAGCAATTAAGTTCTAGGGGACTTTGTGCCTAGTGACCTAAGACTTTTCCGGTCTGGGATCCACTAACCTAAAGCTCGCTACATGGGTATTATTGTATAATCCTTTTGGGGTCTCAGCCATTGCACGGTCAAATAAGCATGTGTGTAAGTAATAAAGCATGATTTCCTTTCCTGTCTAACTCAAGTGGAGGTTGAGGTGTCTTTTAGTGGTTTCTTGTGTCTAGAGTTCATTCTGTTTATAAGCTTGTGGTTGTTTTGGTGAAGAATAGGATATGGTCTTGATTTAGTTTGGGAGTATATTGATGAGCATTGCACACACGCACGTTTCTGTGTTTGTTTGTCAGTATAAGGGGATTTGTTCGAACTCTGTTTGAAAGATTGCATTCCTTGAGATGTTGGCTTGTTGATTGGTTATGGTTAGTTTGAGGGGATCGTTTGCATTAGCATATTAGTTGCATTCATGCATTGCATTATATTTAGAGTCTGTTTATGCTTGAGGACAAGCATCAGTTTAAGTTTGGGGGTGTGATAAGTGGATTTCATATCCACTTGGATCGTTCTAAATCGGCTTAAATTGGCTGTTTGTACTCAAGTACTTGTCGTTTTTAATGTGTTTTGAGTTAATAAGTGCAGAGTCGTATTGTTGGTTGAGAATGGGAGTTATCTTGACTTGGTGGTAGTTATTGAGCTTTATTGTGGAAGCCGTGAAGTTGCGGGACTTGAGAACGAGAAGAAAAGCTCAAGAAAATGGATTTTGAAGAATTCTGCCAGAATGTCAGGGGTCCCTTCCCCCGTCCAGGCGCGCCCGCGCCCTAGGGAATTCATTTCAAGCGCGCCCGCGCCCTATCAGGCGCGCCCACCCCTGCAAAATCCTGGAAAAAGGCAATTTCAAGTCAGAAAAGGAAACCTGCCAAAGTCCAATCAGCAGAAGGCTTATATAAACCATTGGTGGACGAATTCTGACATATACAACCATATAGATACATACATATTCATCCACCGGTGAGGAGAACAAGAAGACGGCTGATTACGAAGATCTAGATTTCATCTTTTCTTTTTATTCTTCTAATTAGGCGATACTTTGGATTCTCGTTGGTTTTGTTTGTTCTTTCTTAAACCCTAGCTTTTTTATTCAGTATTCTAGACTTATTATTATCATGTTTTCATCAGAACCCACGATGATAAACGGTTCGATTATAAACTAATCGTTGTCATGGGATTCTAACGGATTTATTTATGGATTTTAGTAGTTAATTGTTTTAAAGATGTGTGTGTGATGGCTAATTGATATCCTAGTTTGGTTATGCTTATTCTTCTTGGATGCGTAGCTAACATCTAAGATTGTTTGTTAATCTCTATTGAATGCGAAAGTGGATATAGAGATTTAGAACTTGCCATGCTAGCATAGGTTTATGTATGTTTGTCGTGCATGATTTGTAAGTGATTTTAACCATCTTACTTGCCCTATGTAATCTGAATGGATAACTTGCTCGTTAAACCGTTATGTTTTCAAATCTTATAGACATATAGGGTCTAAACATAATTGGTGTCTGCCCAACTTCTATCTCTTTTGTGGATGTTGGAGTGGTTTGGTATACGTATACTGAAAGGTAGCGTGTACTGATTTCGTGTTATCCGATTAGTTATCACAACTGTCACATGCATTGATTAAAGACAAAAGACTCTAGATGAAGTATTTAATGAAGTTAGGATCCCATGTTTTATTCTCATAAGTAATCAACAACAATTTTTAGTTTAATATAGTCTTGGTAATTTGTTTAGTTAATTTAGTTAATCAAAACACAACTTTGATACTTGTCTTAGCATTGAACGATAGTCATACATTGTTGCATAAGTGCATAACTATAATAACCAAAGCAGTCTCTGTGGGAACGAACTCTACTTATTCTTATATTACTTGTGACCGCGTATACTTGCGTGATATTGTGTGAACAAGTTTTTGGCGCCGCTGCCGGGGACTCGGTGTTATATATAGTTTATGTGCTTGTCATCAGTGGTCGTTAAAGTTCACTGACTCGGATTATACTCATCAATTTTACTTTGTTTGGTGTGTTTCAGTTTCTTTAGTAAGCGTGTATGCGAACACGTTCTCAATCTCGGAAAGAAGAACTTGAATTGAGTCTAGTTATGGGAGAACCAGTAGCAGAAACGAAGGCTTTGAAGGACTATTCTCAGCCAAAGATCAATGACATTCAATCTAGCATTGTCAGGCCGGCTATTGCAGCTAATACTTTTGCAATCAAGCCTGGCACGATTCAGATGATGCAGAATTCTGTTCAGTTTGGGGGTGCTCCGACGGAAGATCCTAATATGCATAGTAGGGATTTTATCGAGATATGCGACACCTTCAAATTCAACGGAGTGTCGGAAGATGCTGTGAAGATGAGACTTTTCCCGTTTTCTCTGAGGGATAAGGCTAAGGGCTGGTTGCATTCTCTACCAGCAGGTTCTATTACTACATGGGAGGATCTTGCTCAGAAGTTTCTCACTAAATTCTTCCCCATGGCTAAAACAGCTGCTATCCGGAATGCTCTTACTCAGTTTGCGCAACACTCTGGAGAAACTTTATGTGAAGCTTGGGAGCGCTACAAGGAGATGCTTAGGAAGTGTCCTCATCATGGAATGCCTGATTGGATGGTGATCAATTGCTTTTATAATGGACTGGGAGGTCAATCACGACCAATGCTTGATGCAGCATCAGGTGGAGCTCTGTGGGCTAAGAGCTACGATGAAGCTTATGAACTAATTGAGATGATGGCTGCTAATGAATACCAGAATCCAACTCAGAGCTTATCACAAGGCAAGGTAGCAGGGGTTCTGGAAGTGGATGCAGCTACGGCAATAGCAGCTCAGCTGAAGGCTTTATCAATGAAGGTGGATTCTTTGTCTAACTATGGAGTTCAGCAGATTGCCAGTGTTTGTGAGCTATGTGCAGGTGCTCATGACACGAATCAATGTGCCATATCTAGTGAGTCGGCACAGTTCGTGAGCAATTTTCAGAGATCACAGCAGCCAGTGCCTCATGCCTACCATCCTAACAACAGGAACCATCCTAATTTCAGCTGGAGTAACAATCAAGGTGGTCAGAATCAGCCACAACAGTCGTATCAGCAGTATCAAGGTCAGCAATTTGGAGCTAAGCCATTCAACCCTTCTGGTTTTCAGCAACAGTATGCTCCAAGGCAACCGTTTCAACCACCAGGGTTTCAACAACCATCTCAAGGCAATGTTGGTCAATCGTCTAATGAAAAGTCTGAATTGGAGGAATTGAGGCTAATGTGCAAGAGCCAAGCCGTTTCAATCAAGACTCTGGAGAATCAAATCGGTCAGATTGCCAATGCATTGTTGAATAGACCACAGGGAACTCTCCCTAGTGATACGGAAGCTAATCCAGGCAAACGGGAGGTCAAGGAACATGTCAAAGCAGTTACCTTGAGATCTGGAAAGGTTACGAATGATCATAATGCAGAAACGGATGAAAAAGAAGAAATTTTGAAAAATGGCCAGAAGGTGGAGCGCGCCATCCCCCTCTCAAGCGCGCCCTCCCCTGCCCTTCTGCCAGAAAATGAAGAAAAAGTTGAAAAAGCTAGTTTGGGGGTGAACGAAGCGGAAAATGTTGACCATTCTTCTGAGAAACCTATTCCTAAGCAAGCTACAGAGAGCAAGGAGGTCTATCCTCCTCCGCCATTCCCTAAACGTCTTCAAAAACAAAAGTTGGATAAGCAGTTTGCCAAGTTTCTCGAAGTTTTCAAGAAGCTGCAGATCAATATACCTTTTGCGGAAGCTCTTGAACAAATGCCGAGCTACGCAAAGTTCATGAAGGGTATTCTATCTAGGAAGTTGAAGCTCGAGGAGTTGGAGACCGTGGCTTTAACTGAAGAGTGCAGTGCTATTCTACAGCAGAAGTTACCTCCAAAACTCAAGGATCCAGGGAGTTTCAGCATACCGTGCACAATCGGCAAAGGTTGTGCTGCTGGCCAGCCATGCATCAACCCGGACTTGCTTATAGCAAAGTCCTCTACTGGATCCTAGGCTAATCTGACCAATTACTGGTCCCATTTTAAAACATTCCAATTCTATATTATATACGTCAGGTGTCAGTACAATTGACAACCTTACTTCGACAATCAGGTGTCGGAAGAATCGACAACCCTAATACAACAATTGCTGGAAAACTCACGTCCAGGAAACAGTTCAATTATGAAGAATCCATCAAGGAATAACAATATAATCTAGTATCGACGAGATCGACACAATATTGGGAGGTGCATATGAAAAGTGACAATATAATAAACATCGACGAAATCGATGTAACAACTGGGATATTAATGAAGAATAAACAATGACATGCTCAACAAGATTAAGTCTGATATGAAACAGGCATTATGATATCAACAGAATTTGCAACAACTCAATATAGAATAGGGTTCAAAGAACAGGCTCTAGATGGCCTCAACAGTTCAAATTATCACATCATGGAAGAATTAGTTAAGATTTACTAATCTGGTAAGTGACAAGAAAGTCAAGTTCAAGTTTAAGAAAAATTCAAGGTGAAGTTTATAAATGAAGAAAACAAGGGTTTACTGACTGTTATTCCCAAATGACCTAACAGAATTGTAGAAGGGGGGGTTGAATACAATTCTTGATATTTTCTTGAACCTAAACACTTTATGAAATTAAACTGAACTGAATAAATAAAAACACAAGATATAAATAATTCAGTTGGATTGTTTGATGATCCAACTGAAGTGTTTTTATTGCGGAAATAATCTGTGATACAAATGTTCACAGCTGCTCAGTTACAATGTTGTAGAGAAGAATGCTCTCAAAAATAGCTAATACAATCTATTTGTTTTTCTTCTCTCTTTTTTTAAAGTAACTGCTACACTTGGTTATATAATCCCAAGTTTACAATTCTACGTTTGGTTAAACTAAAGAATAATAGTAGTAACCATCAGTAGCTTGCTCTTCATTCCTTTTGTCCAATGGTCCTTGGAGATCTTAGCTTTTGTCTTCATGCTCATTATAATCATTCCCAAGAGCCTTATTGGAAATTGGAATGTTTCCTTATTTCCAGTAACCACTTTGATGGCTTCCAATGCAAAGTACACTTCCATATCTCCTTTTAGATCTGTTCAGTAAACTGTCACTATCACTTTGTCAACTGTTCAAAAAGCAACATTGATTCGTTGATAGCAAGGAGATGTGTTTCGTTGATAGCTTCATTCTTCATTCCGTTGATGGTGTTTCCCTCGTTTCGTTGATGGGTAAACTCCATACCGTTGACAGAGTAATCTTCATACCGTTGACATGTCTTCACTTAGGCAGAATTACAAGGCATAACATATTTACAATTAACCAACCTATTTTGCCTATCTAGTACATAGTCAACATGACTTAGAAAACCTATCTAAAACATATAATAGAATGCCTATCATACTGAGAAGTATTGTACAATGCAATTGCTACAACACTCATTTCGTTGATGAGCTTCCTGTCAACGAAACACTGCTAAGCATGCTATTTCGTTGACAGCTACAAAATTGACTTTACACAAATTCTACTAAGTGTTTTATGCTTATCATCAAGAACAACATATTCCTAACAATCTCCCCCAATTTATGACTGATAGAATAACAGCCATAAATCAAGAGACTTGATGATAACAAAAACACTCAGATACATCATAAATTACAAAAGTAGAAAATGTATTAAGCTTCAAAACTTTATAGACAAAATACAAGACTTACAAGACTAATGCCCACAAGTGCTCCTTTAGTCTGAGCAAATGTTTCATCTGTGACTTCTTTGTGGCATAGTCTTCTTCCCTCTCTTGGAGTTGTTTTCCTCAATCTGGACCTGTAGTCTTCTGTAGAAGATTTTCTCCTCTTCATCTTGATCACCAAGCTTGGATTGCATCAGCTTTAGAGTTTGATTAGATGCCTTCTCCAGCTGGTCTTCCATTCTGAAGAATCTTCTGCAATTGTCCTTGTCCTTAAACTCCATCATCCAATAAGGTTGAAGATGGATTTTCTTTCCTGTTGAGGGAACTCTAAGTATCCTGGGAAGAGCCTCAGGCTTGTTCCAGCTAGCCTTTATCTGACAGATTTTGGAGACCACCTCAGACTTGGCTATTTTGGTGAAACCAAAGTCCTTTTTCAAGCATCTAAACACTGAGAGTAGTGTTTGATAGTCTTCTCCTAAAATTCTGTAGAGAGGCCACACTTGTTCTCTACCTCCCTTGAATATGAACACTAGTCTTTCAGGCAACTTTTGAGAAGCTGCAATTCCCCTTACTTCCACCAGGTTGTCTAAGTCAAGATGTAGACTGGATTCTTCCCTGATGTCAGCAATGTACATGCAGTCCTCTGGGTTTGAAGGGGGGTTTTTGAGATTGTGGCTTTCTCACAAGAACAGGCTTTGCTTTGACAGGCCTCTTCTTTGTCTTCATTGGTTGGTCCTTTTCTAACAGGAACTTTGGAAAGTATGCCTCATCAAAATCAATTGGTTCCTCTTTTGGCATGATTGGTTGATCATGAAAATTGACAGGATGTGCAGGATCACAGGCCAACTTTCCCTCAAAAACTGGATTAGCAATTGTTGGAGGTGCAATAGGTATTGAAGAGTCTGATGCAGTACTCTGAGAATCAGCACTCTCAAAGTCTATGTTTCTCCTAGCTCTCTCTTTGGGTTGCCTTGTGCTCTTCTTTGAACTCCTTTCCTCTCTAGTGCTTTCCTCTTGCTTCCTTTCTTCTTCATCTAGAGCTTGAGCTACTGCAAGAGCTTGCATAGCTGCTCTTTCTGATTCCTCAGCCTTGGCTTCAGCAAAGTTTGGATGACCAGCCCAAACACAGATTTGTTGTCCATTCCTGTAGACAATTGCCCTTTGCTTCCTTATCTCATAATCATTACTTTCCTTGCTTTTTGTGATGAGTAGACCAAGAAGCTTGTGCTCATCTGGATAAGGTGCAGGATAGAAAGTCCTTGCTATGTTTTTGCCCTTTGGTTTAGCAGGGGACTTGGGAGATAGGCTTCTTTGAATTGTAGCTTGTTCCACATCCCTAATGCATGAAGTTTGTCCTTTTTCCTTCCTTGGTCCTTGAGTGACTCCATGTAGAAGGGGCTCTTGGTGATAGAAAGAATTTGTCTGTGGCTCCCATTCCGTTGATGCTAGTGCCATGGCATTCGTTGATGGCTGTTCCGTTGATGGATTTGAGTCCTTATCTTCAGTAATCTTCTTGAACTTTGCTTCTATGTTGGACCAATGTTCTTTGATTTGTTCTGCAAGTCTCATCCTCATAGAAGCTTCTTGTATAAGGTCAATACCATCCTTTTTCTGCTTGCCAAGCTCCCCCATTGCTAATGGCTCATTAGGTAGGGAAATGGCTGGGACCATAACCTTGGTAATCTGAATGTCTAGCTCCTTAGATTTCTCCCCCTTTTTGTTATCATCAAAAGAGATGGCTGGGAGTCCTTGAGCTGCCACTAGCTGGGCCAATAGTTGAGTTTGTTTCTCCTGTTCCTTTTGCATCTGTGATAGAGTGGCTTCCACCTTGTCCACTCTAGAAGAGAGAGTCTTCAAGGAGGAATCCACTTCAGGTTCTTTAGAGAAAAACCTGTTCATCCTGGACACAGTGAGAAGAGGAAGCTTTTCATCTAGCCTCCTATCATTAGCAGCCCTAAGGTTGCTGATTGAATCCTTGATCTCTGTAGCCTCAATCCTTGTCTGCAACATTTGTAGCCTTTGAATTTCCAGAGAATCCATTATGGCTTTGTAGAATTTCTTGTCCCTTGCTCCTGCAGACTCATGAGCTAGATATGCTTCTTTGTACTGCCTTGTGATAGCAGCATCCAAATTGCTTCTACCATACATATCTTGAGAAAGCCAGTTTGGTGTAGGAGGCACCACAGAAGTCCCAGTCTGTGCAGTAGTGGCCACCTGTAAAGTGTCACCAAAGCTATCCTCATTATCAGAAAAATCAAAGTCTTCACTTGCTTCAGCTCCTGGAGGTAGATTGGTCAAGGCATCCTTTGCTCTTTGCATTGATGCAGTTGTGTGAATTAGTTGTAGTGACCTCTCTGCCTCCACATTGCCCTGTTGAGCCAAAATTTGATAGGCTGACACAGGATGAGTAAAGGTCTCAGGATCCAGGGAAATACTATCCAGAGTTTGCTGATAAACCTCTTGGAAAGTAAGTTCCCTTTCTCCCTCACTGACCTCCATTAACTCATTAGCAATGGCTGCTTCCATCCTTATTTCTCCTGTAGTCCCTTCTCTCTCTCCACTCTGTTCTTGCATCATGGGCTCCCCATGGCTCACACCTCTCACACCCTCACCTTCACCTTCTAAGGTGGAACTCTCAATCTCTCCTTTTGCCTGGCTGGAAGAAATAGCCAGCCTCTCACTCACATTCTCTCCTTTTGCCTGGCTGCAAGCCAGCCTCTCAGTTTCACTCCCTCTCAGTCCTAGAAGTGTCTCAACTACCACTAGATCATCTGCACTAGTTGTGGGAACAACTTGATTTTCAATTAAAGGTGCAGAGTGAACTATCAACGGAATGGTAGTTTGAACTGTCAACGGTATGGATACCGTTGATGGAGAAACACTTGTCAACGAAATAGACTGTTTCGTTGATGAAGTCAAGAAAGCACTTTGAGAATGAGAAATTACAGTAGAGTCTGTGGTGATTGATTTTAAAGATTGGTCCACAGATCCCCTTGCAACTTCAGGAAAAATTGGTTGATGGCCCAACAAATCACTTAACAAGTGATGGCCACCAGCTTCAGAGTGGGGCTTCTCCAAGATTATAGTTGGAGAATCAGGAATAGATGTATGGATCATGTCCACATCTAAAGATTGAGTTGGTGAATTTGATGGAGATAATTCAAGATTGATGTTTAGAGAATGGGACTGTAACCCCAGAGTAATGATAGGGGTTACATCAAACTGAATTTGAGAAACTGGAAGTGTTGCTTCCAGTGTGTGTGCACCCTGTGTACCCTTGGACTTTTGCTTCACTCTCCTTTGGTATTGGGAAAATGTAGACTTTGGGCTTGAAGTGTCCCTTACCCTTTTGGACTGTGCTCTAGGAGGAGAGCTTGTTTCAATAATCACATCCTTTTGGGAGGATGCAATTAGACTTGTGCTTAAATCCATGTTACTCATTGTGCCTTGTTGGGAAGACACAATGGGGCTTGGCTGGTACACACTAACCTGTCCTTCCTTATCCTTGGGGTTTCTTTGATGTTCACCCCTTCCCTCACCTCTCACAACTCCAGACTCACTCCCCTTAGGTTGTGTGGTAGTTTTTACAACAGGTGCCTTTTGAGAAGCACCTGAGGTTGGCTTGGAGGATTTCTTTGATTTTGGTTTTGTTGCTAGGGCAGGAGCCTGTTGGGTCACAGCTACAGACTCCATAGCAACATTGGAAGATAAAACAGTAGAGGTGTTAGCTACACTAACAGGGATAGTAGTAGTTACCTCAATGATTGGCAGATACACCACTGGAACATCACCATTGTGGTTCAGCCTCAGTATGTCTGTCAATACTCTCTTTTCTTGCACAAAGCACTCGAACCTGGCATTAGGGTTAGAGATAACTAATGGTGCTGGACTAACATGGTTAGCCAACATCATCAGAAACCTAGCATAATAGATATTTTTCTTCCTATTTGCTTTGTCACCCAACTTAGCACCAATTTCATACATAAGTTGGGTGCTAAAGTTGTGATATCTATCATTTAGAAGCATGGTTAGGAGAATTAACATAGAGTTAGTTAATGCATCAAAATTACTAATCTTTCCAGAAAAGACCTTAATGAATGCATCAGCTAAATAACTGTATTCCCTAACCAAACCTCTCCTAATTATTCTACCCAGATTATCAGTAGGCAAAGAGTAGTTTATAGAATTTAACATGGTAGTTATTTCAGTGTTAGTAGGCAAAGCATCACAGTTATTATCAGGAATATGTAAACATGCTTGCAAAACATCAGAATTAACTATGTACTCATTACCTTGAAGAGTGAATTTTAGTGTGCAGTGTGTTCCACTATACTCACATGAGGTCCAAATTTCCTCGATTATCTCATTATAGAGTGGTGTAGAGTGAAACATTGCATAGCTCAACTTGCAATTCTTCATGAAATCCATCATTTTGAAGAACAGTCTGTTCGGGTTTTCCTTGACAACAAAAGGGATGGAGTTGTTCTTCTCATAGATGAACCCTCCAGCAGACATAAGCTTAACTATAGGTGCCATTGTTGATTAAAGGAAAGCTTCGAACTGAATTGCTTGTTAGAGAGAAGAAGAGAGAAAAAGCCTTTGGAATTTTTGAGAACAGGTAAAAAGAAATAATGAAAATAAAATTTCTTAAATACTCCCCCAAAAATTCTCAGAAAATGAATCCAATAATAAATGTTAATTACTGGATTGGCTTAAAAATATAACCGTTACTCTTAAAGTATTACCATGATTTATACTTACAGGGGTGTATGCATAGATCGTGGTAAAAGACGTGTCAAATTTCAACGGTTCAGATAAAAAGCGCTAAATCAACGAATCAGGATTGGGCGGTTAAAGTCTCGTCTTATTTCGTTGATAAAGCTGCGTTTCGTTGATATAAAAGAGCTATCAACGAAACACCCAGAAAACTGCTAAGACTGTCAACGAAATGGTGCATTCCGTTGGCATAGTAATTTTGACTTAGACAAAATTTTACCTTTTCCTGAGAAAATTCATTCACAGAAAAACATAGCAAATTTCTGGCTGCATTTTAACTTGCAAATATCTCAAAAATAATTAAGAGAAATTTAGCATACCTAGCTCACTTACTAATCTTGAGAATGTTGATTCATCAAGTGGCTTGGTAAAGATGTCTGCAAGTTGTTGTTCACTTGGAACAAAATGTAACTCCACAGTACCATTCATAACATGTTCTCTAATGAAATGGTACTTGATGTCAATGTGCTTGGTCCTTGAATGCTGCACTGGATTCTCAGTAATGGCAATGGCACTAGTGTTGTCACAGAAGATAGGAATTTTCTCAACTCTTAATCCATAATCAAGTAGTTGGTTTTTCATCCATAAAATCTGTGCACAACAACTTCCAGCTGCAATATACTCAGCCTCAGCTGTGGAGGTAGAAACTGAGTTTTGTTTCTTGCTGAACCATGACACAAGCTTGTTTCCTAGGAATTGACAGGTTCCAGTTGTACTTTTCCTGTCAATTTTACATCCTGCAAAATCTGCATCTGAATAACCAATTAGTTCAAAACCAGATTCTCTAGGATACCAAATGCCAAGGTTTGGTGTTCCTTTGAGATATCTGAAAATTCTTTTAATAGCAACTAAATGGGATTCTCTAGGATCAGCCTGAAATCTAGCACATAGACATGTAGCAAACATAATATCAGGTCTACTAGCTGTTAAATATAAAAGTGAGCCTACCATGCCTCTGTAACTTGAAATGTCCACAGATTTTTCCTTAGTATTCAATTCAAGTTTGGTGGCAGTAGGCATGGGAGTTTTGGCAGGAGAGCATTCCATTAGGTTAAACTTCTTTAATAAATCATGAATGTATTTTGTTTGACTAATGAAAATGCCTTCATTAACTTGCTTTACTTGAAGACCAAGAAAGTAAGTTAATTCTCCCATCATGCTCATTTCATATTTACTTTGCATAAGCTTGGCGAACTTTTGACAAAGTTTCACATCTGTAGACCCAAAGATTATATCATCTACATAAATTTGAACAAGTAAAGTAGAGCCATTTACAACCCTGTGAAAAAGAGTTTTATCTACAGTACCTCTAGTGAAATGATTCTCAAGGAGGAACTGTGAGAGAGTGTCATACCAGGCTCTAGGTGCTTGTTTCAAACCATAGAGTGCTTTGAGAAGGAAGTACACATAGTCTGGAAAATCATCATCTTCAAAACCAGGAGGTTGACTTACATACACCTCCTCTTCCAATTCCCCATTCAGAAAAGCACTCTTCACATCCATTTGATAGACCTTGAAATTGGCATGGGCTGCATAGGCTAGGAAAATCCTTATTGCTTCTAGTCTTGCAACAGGAGCAAAGGTTTCATCAAAATCAATTCCTTCTTCCTGTGAATAGCCTTTTGCAACCAATCTAGCTTTGTTCCTTGTGACTATGCCATTTTCATCCATCTTGTTTCTGAACACCCACTTTGTGCCTATAACACTCCTGTCATTAGGCCTGGGCACCAGCTTCCAAACATTGTTTCTCTCAAATTGGTTTAGCTCTTCTTGCATGGCTAAAACCCAATCTGGATCTAGAAGTGCATCCTCAACTTTCTTTGGCTCATCTTGAGACAGAAAGCTACTATATAGACATTCTTCTTGAGTTGCTCTTCTAGTTTGGACTTTTGAAGAGACATCACCTATAATAAGTTCAAAGGGATGATCTTTAGTCCATTTCCTTGAGGGAGGTAGATTTGCTCTTGAAGACGTAGCTTCATGATCATGATTGCCTTGATTGGATATTTGTCCTTGAGAAACTCCCCCTGAGTTTGTTGTCCCTAAGTGATCACTTCTAGAAGTATTCCTATGACTATCAACGGTATGACCGTTTTGGCTGTCAACGAAACGCTCATTCTGACTGTCAACGAATCCACCATCATGACTATCAACGAAATGACCATTTGGTCTGCTAGCTGCTATCCTTTTTAACCTTAATGCAGCAATTTCATCTTCACTGCTGCTTTCATCTGTGCTAGATACAACAACTTTAGGTTGTTTCTCAGTAGCCTTATCATGATTCACTTGTTCTCCTTCCTCATTCTCAAAAGAGAGACTTTCATGGAAACCTTCATCACAGAGACCTTGTATTTTGAGATCATCAAAAACAACATGTACAGATTCCATAACAATGTTGATTCTGAGATTAAAGACTCTGTAAGCTTTCCCTGCTGCATATCCCACAAATATTGCTTCATCTGCCTTTGCTTCAAATTTCCCCAAATGCTCAGCTTGATTTCTCAGAACAAAGCACTTGCATCCAAAGACATGAAGAAAATCTAATAGTGGCTTCTTTCTTTTGAGTAACTGATAAGGGGTCATTCCTTTGGCCTGATTAATCAAAGAAATATTTTGAGTAAAGCAAGCTGTGTTAACTGCCTCAGCCCAAAAATATGTAGGTAACTTTGATTCATCTAGCATTGTCCTTGCAGCTTCAATAAGTGTTCTGTTTTTCCTTTCAACTACACCATTTTGCTGTGGTGTTCTTGCTGCTGAAAACTCATGCAAAATACCATTTTCTTCACAGAACACCTTCATGCTTGAATTCTTGAATTCTGTCCCATTGTCACTCCTAATCCTTCTTACTTTGAAATCAGGATGATTGCTTACCATCTTGATGTGATTGATAATGATTTCACTTGCCTCATCTTTAGAGTGCAAAAAGAAAGTCCATGTAAATCTAGAAAAATCATCAACAATCACAAGACAGTATTTCTTCTTTGAGATGGACATAACATTTACAGGGCCAAATAGGTCCATATGAAGCAATTCAAGCTGCTGGACAATTGATGACTCTGTCTTACTTTTGAATGATGCCTTCTTCTGTTTTCCCTTTTGACAGGCATCACACAAACCATCCTTGGAGAACTCCACCTGTGGAATTCCTCTAGCAAGATCTTTCCTCACCAAATCATTCATAACTTTGAAATTCAGATGGGATAACTTTTTGTGCCATAACCAACTTTCATCCTTGCTTGCCTTGCTGAAAAGACAAGTGATGGTGTCTGAACTTGTGCTACTAAAGTCAGCAATGTACACATTCCCTCTTCTGAATCCAGTCATTACCACATTGTTGTTTCCTCCTTTAGAAACAACACAGGCTTCTTTTGAAAAAGTAACTAAAAATCCTTTGTCACAAAGTTGGCTGATACTAAGCAAGTTGTGCTTAAGACCATCCACCAATGCAACCTCATCTATGATGACATTCTCTTTTGAAATCAAGCCATATCCCTTTGTGTAGCCTTTGCTGTCATCTCCAAAAGCAATACAAGGGCCAGCTCTTTCCTGAAACTCTGTGAGCAGGGTAGAATCACCAGTCATGTGTCTTGAACAACCACTATCCAAGTACCAAAGATTCCTTTTGTCTCCCTGCACACAATAAAACCAAATCAAGTTGATTTTGGTACCCAAGTTTCCTTGGGTCCTGTCTTGTTAGCCTTTGCATTCCCTTTTGTACCATTTTTCACTTTGGGCTCAGATTGATTCAAATCAATCTTTACCCTTGGTGTTGATTTCTGAGGGTTGCTCATATTTTCATTCATAGCATGCATAGTTGGAGGAACAATCATGTTATTCATGTTCCATGGCATTTGTGGCATGTTAAACATATTCATGTAAGGATTAGACACAAATGGCATACTAGCATATGGATTCTGAAATTGTGCATATGGAGCAAACATGTTAGACATAACAGGCATTGTAGGCATGGAACTGTTCATTGCAGGCTTGGGCATTCTCACATTAGGAGTTTTCTTAACAGATTTGTAGTTAGTAGACAAATGACTAACACTTCCACAATTAACACATGTCTTTCTAGGAGCATATTTATCAGGTGTGTAATTGTTGTGTTTGTTAATTCCTACTTTGCCATTCCTGTTATTCTTTTTATTTCCCTTAGCCTCATTATGAACTTTCTCTACCTTGTCTTTCAATTGCTTGTTAGACAAGTGACCAACATTAGCTCTCTCAACAGGCTTCTCAATTTTCTTTAAAGTACTAGACTCACCTTGAACAAAGTTCTTGGTGACAGGACCATACTTGTCATTAAGTCTAGTGAGTTTATCTTTTCTTTTGTCTGTCAACGAAACAGCCTGATCGGTTGATGGTTCATGTGTCAACGAAACATTGCATTCCGTTGACATATCAACCTTCAACAAATGATCATTGTTGTTTGTTGACTCTGTTTCTGATTCTAAGGTTTCACCAACATACCCTAGCTTCTCTTTGTTCCTTTTCCATGATTGCTCACAGAAGGATTCCACGCCTTGAACATTAATTATGTTGGCAGCAACATTCCTGGCATCCTTCCATTTTGCAATCACACCTTGTTCTATCTCAAGTTGTGTTTTAAGAATTTCTTCCCTTTGTAACACGTTCTCAAGTTCCTTCTTAGCATCCCTACTAACACATCTCATTTTCTCAAATTCAATGAGCTGTGCTTCTAACATTGCATTCCTATCACTTAAGAGCAGATTTGTTTCTTTTATTCTTGAATTCTCTTTAGTAAGTGATTTAAGAGTAACACGCAAATTATATAATACAGTAGACATTTCATTTACTGCATTGTCGCATTCCTCTTTAGAAAGCTCAGAAAGATTAGTAATTGTTACCTGGTTGCTTGAGGAACTTGCTTCCTGCTCATGATTGTCAGCCATAAGAGCCAAGTTGACATACTCAACATCATCATCAGAATCTTCACCATTACCAGCCCAATCATACTCCTGAGACATGAACGCCTTTTCTTTTTGTTTGAGAAGTTCAAAGTATTTCTTTTTATAATCAACAGGCTCAAATTTCCTGTTGCCCTTCTCAACCTTGGGCTTTCTGCAGTCTCCAGCAAAGTGACCAAGCATTCCACAATTGAAACATTTTGACTTAGACTTTTCAATCCAGTTTGTTTTGCTAGGTTGAAAGTCTCTTCTTGGTGGCCTTGCTTCTGAGTTTCTTTTGAACTTGAACTTAGAGAATTTTCTAGACAGAAAAGCAATGTGTTCATCAATCTCATCTAAGTCCTCCAAGTTGGCTGGTTCTGATTCTTCTTCTTCTGTCATCTTGTCTTTACCCTTGCTAACATCACTCCTACAACTAGATCGACTAGTTGTGGCCTTTGCAGCTTCTTTATTGTCATCTTCAAGTTGGTTCACTGATGCAATCAATGCAATAGATCCACCCTTCTTCTGTACCTTTTCAATTTCCTCATCTTGCTCCATTTCCAGCTCATAAGTCTTCAAGGTTCCATAAAGCCTTTCAAGAGTGTAGTCTTTGTACTCTTGAGTGTTTCTGAGAGAAACAGTCATAGGCTTCCATTCTTTTGGAAGAGCTCTAAGAAATTTAAGGTTTGAATCCTTGGTTTGATAGATCCTCCCATACAACTTTAATCCATTCAAAAGCTTTTGAAACCTACTAAACGTGTCATTTAGGGTTTCACCAGCTTTAAAATGAAAATGCTCATATTGTTGTATAAGGAGTTGCATTTTATTTTCCCTGACTTGCTCAGTTCCTTCACAGAGAGTTCTAACAGTATCCCATACTTCCTTAGAGGTTGTACAGTTGATAACATTGTCAAACATCTCTTGCTCCAAACCATTAAACAGAATGTTCATGGTCCTTTTGTCTTTATGAACTTCTGCAATATCTTCAACAGTCCATTCTGAGACAGTTTTTGGAATCTCTACATCAGGTGCATCATCTGGCAGTCCAACTCTAGAATCAAGCTTCATGGGAACGTGTGGACCTTTCTCAATGCAGTCTACATACCTCTCATCCATAGACATGAGATGTAAATGCATCTTTACTTTCCAGTGAAAGTAATTGTCTTTATCAAGAACTGGTATCTTCACACCTGCATCCTTCTTCACCATGGTTTCTGTTTTTGGTCTTGATCTTTAAACTTCTTGTATGTTAGAAGCTCGCTCTGATACCAATTGTTATTCCCAAATGACCTAACAGAATTGTAGAAGGGGGGGTTGAATACAATTCTTGATATTTTCTTGAACCTAAACACTTTATGAAATTAAACTGAACTGAATAAATAAAAACACAAGATATAAATAATTCAGTTGGATTGTTTGATGATCCAACTGAAGTGTTTTTATTGCGGAAATAATCTGTGATACAAATGTTCATAGCTGCTCAGTTACAATGTTGTAGAGAAGAATGCTCTCAAAAATAGCTAATACAATCTATTTGTTTTTCTTCTCTCTTTTTTTAAAGTAACTGCTACACTTGGTTATATAATCCCAAGTTTACAATTCTACGTTTGGTTAAACTAAAGAATAATAGTAGTAACCATCAGTAGCTTGCTCTTCATTCCTTTTGTCCAATGGTCCTTGGAGATCTTAGCTTTTGTCTTCATGCTCATTATAATCATTCCCAAGAGCCTTATTGGAAATTGGAATGTTTCCTTATTTCCAGTAACCACTTTGATGGCTTCCAATGCAAAGTACACTTCCATATCTCCTTTTAGATCTGTTCAGTAAACTGTCACTATCACTTTGTCAACTGTTCAAAAAGCAACATTGATTCGTTGATAGCAAGGAGATGTGTTTCGTTGATAGCTTCATTCTTCATTCCGTTGATGGTGTTTCCCTCGTTTCGTTGATGGGTAAACTCCATACCGTTGACAGAGTAATCTTCATACCGTTGACATGTCTTCACTTAGGCAGAATTACAAGGCATAACATATTTACAATTAACCAACCTATTTTGCCTATCTAGTACATAGTCAACATGACTTAGAAAACCTATCTAAAACATATAATAGAATGCCTATCATACTGAGAAGTATTGTACAATGCAATTGCTACAACACTCATTTCGTTGATGAGCTTCCTGTCAACGAAACACTGCTAAGCATGCTATTTCGTTGACAGCTACAAAATTGACTTTACACAAATTCTACTAAGTGTTTTATGCTTATCATCAAGAACAACATATTCCTAACACTGACTTCTGACAGAAATAGTTCAAGTCCTTCGAACATATACTTATAATAGATAAGCCTTGTATTTGAAGGAAGTAAACTAAATCATGCACAACATATATGAATTTGACTCAAGGAATGGATCAGATGATCGCATTAACAAGAAATGATAATAATACTTGCATAAGTGCAAGATGGAAAATAGAATACTTGTAGAACAAGTAACACAACTTCAGAATGTAAAATAACCTTTTTACCCTCATAGGGTTCACAAGTTCCCGCTCATCTAGGGTTGGTAATATTCCAACCTAACATTTTTAAATCAAGTCTTCGAAAGAAGGCCTTAGTATACAGCCCATAACTATCTTTTAAATCGTTTCAATACAATAACTATATTTTTCCAACCAACATGGAAATATGAATCTAAACTCAAAAGGTATAAAAGAATACTCGTCAATTTACGAGATTAAATAACATACTTTCAATTGAATGCAAAGGAATCGACATTTGAAAATTCAGTGAAAAGTATTCAACTTTCATAATAATAATAATTCAAGACAATATCACTTAATTAATAAGCAAGGGTATAAACACTTGCCTCCGGTCCTTAGCTATTTCGTAAGGCTGAAATAATACGATTCCCTCCTTATTCTGTCTTATCGCACGATTCTCTACTTCCGTCCTTCTTTGCTTTAACGCTCCTATGAATATCATTAATTTGATCCTACCGTTTTGAATCCACGCATCTGCCTCGATAGTCAAACATGTGACGGTACTTTAGTCTTCAGAGTACGATTCTCACATTCCATAAACGATTGTAATTTAACTCTAAGACATTTACTAATCTTACCGATATCTCTTATTTAACACACTTCGATAATCTGACTCGTCTCGTCCAATAGCCTTTGTTGCATAGACAACCATATTCAATAGATAGAATAATCACGATTAACTAAATAAGTAATCCACGTAACTCGCTCGACAAAAGTCTCCATACTATAAAGTCAACAGTTAGGTCAACAGTCTCACAATTCTCATTTTCCAACATTACTGACAAATTTCTATTCCAACTACCACTCGTGATAATATTAGACACGACCAAAGTATTTAAACGAGTCTTAAAACAATTATTCGCATTTACGACTCAACAACCAGATAATTCACTTAATTCATATAGCACGTATCTTCATTTCATTGTGATAAATAAATCACGTAAGTCTCGTAACATCTAAGAAATAATTTTAGAAAAATATACAACTCTCATTTCAAAGGATTTAAACCTCAAAAATATTTTTAGGTCAAAATCGGACCATTTCTCCCAATATAAAGATTTAAAAACAATTTAATCAATTAATATAAAATTAATTGACAATTTCCAAACTCTCCAACTATTTTTAAATAATTAAACCAAGCTAGAAAATAATTAAACTCAATTTTAATTAATTAAATCTAATTAATAATTAATTATTAAGAATTAACTGATTAAAAGAATTAATCAATTAATTAAATAAATTAATTATTAATACAAAATAATTAAAATAATTAAATTTAATCAATTTCCGAATTTAAATAAATATTTATGAATTTATAAAAAAATTGGAATAATAAAATGTATTTTTAAATCAAAGATATGATTTTTAGAATTTTTAAAACAATTTTTGAATTATTTTAAAAATAAAAAAACCAGAAACACTATTCATCTTCTTCCTGGAAAGCTTCAAGCCAGCTTTAATGGCTGACCGGCCGCCGCCGGCGGTAAACTCCGGCCAAAATCCGGCCAAAATCGTTTCTACACCAAACCTTAACCAAACTCAATGTTCTATATACCAAAACAAATCTTGAAACGCGTACAATCTAACCCACATATCCACGTATACAAACAATCAACAGAATTTTCGAACTAATGGTTTGAAAATTCGAAAACACTTAACAATTCGATCTAGAAATTCTAGGAATAGAACGACTCAATTGAACATGCAAATCGATTACCCATGATCATATGAAGCTATAGGAACCATCAAAATCAACGGACAAACTCTAAATCAAAAAGCCCCAAATTTCGAGCTCAAGAACCCTAATTTTCGAATTGGACAGTCCGGGAATCAAACAATGAAATTGAACACATATTTGGACTCCCTACAACCGTACAAAGCTATACATATAATCAAATCACATGAACAAGCTCAGAATTAAAAATCCCCAAATTTTACATGAACCCTAATTTTCGAATTAAAGAAAAATAATTCGTATGAAATTGAAATATTACCCCACACAAAATCTCATGGTAGATTATGAAACTAGATTCCAAGACCTTCGATTTGACTATAAGAACGTTGAAATCGGACTCCGGTAACACCTTCAAATTTGAGTTTGATTCTCAAGAACACGAAGAACACGTTCAGGGGTTTTTAGATTTTTAATTGTAATTAGACTTTATTATACGCAAAACAAAGTACGATTTGCCTTTTTATATTAAATGGAAAATAATACCCCAAACGACATTTTTGGATCAATATTGATCCGATGGATCGTTTTACATACAATATAACAGAATATATGCTTTAAATCTTTAATAAAGCAGAATACACGTTTTTCGAGACGATAATCATCCATAAAGTACGGATAACTACAAGTATCGTTTAATACAAAATATACGAACCAAAATACCTCCATTACGAATATTTTCGAATACTTCCCACTTTAACGAATGAAATATTGGTACGAACGATATACCAATGTCCCGAATAATTTGGGAACGATCCAAATTTTCTTTTCGATAATTAAAATAGAATAAAATAGTATGATATCCTTTTCAAAATAGTTTCTAATTCCCCACACATTTCACATAGCACCACCATATCACATATTCAATCATTTAACGAATAACTTAGCACGTTTAAACAGATAAATCATTTAATAACTCTTAATATGAAATTAAAATTTCATTTCACATCACATAATAACACGTAATTTTCCCGGATCTTACAAATATTCCAACTGACAGTAACATTCATGGCAAAGCTCCTGTCATCTCTACACAGCCTGACTTTGATGCTGTACTTCTTGAGGATGTCTCTGATGATGATGTGCCACTATCTCAGTTCTTAAAGGTACATTCTAAACCATCTATTTCATTGCATGACAGTACTGCTCATACCCATGCATCTAGGATGAGTGAGGGTGTGCAAAAGAAAAGGGAGGTGAGCATCAAAATGAGAGGCAGCTAAATGAGCTGGCAAAAGGTGAGGGACTTGAGCATGTCCAGAGTGAAATTGAGGGAGCCACACCTGTCCAGGCCTTAGGCCATGAGAGTTCTTTTGTGAAGAGTGATGAGATCACTCAGAAAAACACTGAGAGTGTGAGAACCCCCACAGCCTCCAAGCCCCATTCTTTTCCTTCACCCCCAAGGAGGTTAAGATCAGGTGGCCCCTCTACATCTTCCAGGTTGCATGCTCTAGAGAACAGATGTCTGTCCATGGAACTCAAAATTGACAGCCTGTCTACTGTAACAGCCCCAAATCCGGGGTCGGGGATTTAGGGTTGTCACGATCCATGTACTCCTTGCCTTACCTGTATTACTCCCACCATACATATTTCACCTGCTCATGACCCCACAATATATGTCTCACACACACAGACACAGGTTAGAGTCTCAGAAACGACACAACACAACAATTGCGGAATAAATAACTTTTATTACAATACCCAAATGGCTTCTGAATCTGTTACTGATACAATTTCTAAGTATTGTTACATTACCAACTTAGCCTTCTGATGCTCACAATCCTCTAATACCATTCATGTCTATACATAAGTTGAATACCAAAAGCCGTAACCTGATTCGATTGGTTCGTACTATTCCCGGGATCACTGCTAGAAACTGTTTATGGAAACGCCTTGCGAGGTATGTGCCGTCCCATTGGCATCCTGCTTCGCTGCTATATAATATATATAAAATAATAGCAAGAGTGAGCGATAGCTCAGCAAGGTAATGAAAGTATGGCATAATTCTGCCCTTAATTCAACCTAGAAATAAAGCGGGTATACGACAATAATTTGTCAAAATATCTCGATACTGAAATCATTTCCTTATCGGAATGTATTCCAAAAATAGTACCATTACTGTACTTCAAATATCATTTCAGAATACTCTGCAACTTTCGATATTCATACTATGAACAAAGTTCTAGTATAGTATAAAAGCTGAAATAATAAGATAACTCAGTATATCCTTTCCGTAAAATATCTGCTATATAAAATATAAGCAGACTATCAACATATACTTGAAAGATGAAGTTATAAGGAAAATTCAATATCATCTTTCATATCAAACATTTACCTCATATCATAATTTGGAAATAAATACAATGTAAAATATTTCCAATCCATTTCTAAGCTCATCTGGTTCCATATATCTTTTTCGTAAAATCATATGCTTTCTTATAAACTCATATGCTTGTATAAACTTGAATAAGCTTGCGTAAACTTTCTTTCTCTGAAAACTTGCATAAAACTTTCTTTCTCTGATAACTTGCATAAAACATTTTCTTCCATGGATGACTTGCATAAAACATGTTCTTTCATGGATAACTTGCATAAAACATTTTCTTCCATGGATGATGAACTGTAGTCGGAGATTCTAGGCGACAGGGATACCCCTGCGATGATCAGTCACAAGGCGAATCCCCACTGCTGTTTTTCTACGTAGAAGGGAAAATAGACAGACGCTAACTGACCTACCTCCCCGCCTTCGGTTGTAGGGGGAAGAGCAGACCCGTTCGTAGACCGCCGGTCTGATACTCTTCTCTGGGTGGGAAAAACAGACCCGATCATAGTCCGTCGGTCTGTCACCCTCCTCTTACCCTACGGTCGGGCACATACTGATAATCTAAGGGAAGAACAGACCCGTTCATAGACCGTCGGTCTACGCGTAGTTCCCTTAGGGGACAGGCGCCACTCAGTCCCTTACATATTCTCCGAGTTCAATTGAATCCACAACTCTGAAACATAAAGTTCCTTTCCCTTTTTCCCCAAGTATACGACTCCACAAAGTAGTCATATCCGGTTGGACAGGAAAATTCACCCATATTTCCCCAAGCTGATGCTTGTTCATGGATATAGCTTATTCCACTGATTTTACTCCTCGAGTCTTGAGGAAGTAATCAAAATCATTTTGATGGTAACATACAAAGCTGTTAAATGAATAGTTTCAAAAAGATTTAGGACTGGGAAGTCCACTTGGAACAAACATAAAATCTTGAGAAAGGTCACATGAGTCTTTGTAGTTTGAGCGAACATTTAAGTCTTTCTGAATATAGACTTAAAAGGGAAATAGATTTGGGAACCTTCTCTAATTATGTTTATAATTGTCTGAATAAAACTTTATTAGTTATCTAGGGTTAAAGAATAGTTTTCACAAAATACTTCCTTAAGAAGTAGGGCTTTAAATAATTAATGAAAACTATATTTAATAAAGAATATTTATTTAGAAGTAGTTCCCAAATACTTTCTTAAGAAAATAATGGATAATAGTATAATAATATAACCCTAGATAACAACTGATACCATTCCCGGTCCGTAGTATAAATACAGAGTATATACCCCCTACTGAGGGTTTTTCTTGACATATCGACTTATATATATATATATATTACCATAACCATAGCTTATAAGTCCAACTTATACTTAGCATCATAAATATCGATTCGAAATCATGAACACATAGCATATATCTCAATATCTTATTTATCACAACATCAGTTTATAAAGGCATAGGTTTGAAGACTTGCCTCTATCACATGCATATATTATATCTCAACATTTTTAATACTGTTACATCTATATACGATGTATGGTTTGAAAGCATGCATCTATCATATGCATATACTATAATCTCAATAGTTTTAATACTATCACATCTATATACGTTGTGAGGTTTGAAAACATGCATCTATCATATCAAATGCGTCATCAGTATAATGTAATCTGAAATACAGCATGGGATTAGAAAACTTGCATAAAACAAAATAGAGACTCCCGGTCTAGAGTCGAAACAATGAACATTCTCTTATCTATAGAGCTACAAGGTATACCGGTTCGTAAGTACATTATCTCAAAGCTCGTACAATAACTAAAAGTCCCATGCTATTTAACCCGATATAATCGTTTATCTCAAAACTATACATGGCAAAGGCAGTGTTATATAATTAATACTTCAAAGTATGGATTTAGAAACTTGCCTGATGCTCGAGAAGTGATAGGGGTTCGCGACGATGCCGGGCAATCTAGACAAAGTCAAAGCAAACGCACGATTAATCCCCTGGATAATCCACTTGTACTCAATGCTTAAACACGTAAGCGAAACACAACCAAGGAATTACTAGCTCGTTATAGGCTCATACTAAGTCCACGTTTAGTCGAAAATTACTTAAGTCGTAGGTTTAGTCCGAAATCGATCCTCGAATACAAGTTATACTTAACCATTTACAACATTGGTTTCTAAGTCATGTTCTTAGTGGTTTTCACTTGCGCGACCTCGGCTAAAACATTTTTATAAAATCGGAAAATAATCTTTTTAATCCGAATCGTTTTCGTGAGCCTTCCTAACTGTCTCTAGCATTATTCCTCAAAGTTTCACATTTTAATATGGCTTCTAAGTAGTCCAAATATAGCCTCAAAGTTGGTACATTTCTGCAATCTCGTTCCTTGAACCACTTTCACTAAAATGGTCATATCTCATAAACCGTAATTTGTATAGACATGATCTTTATACCAAAACAAACCTTAAAACAAGGCCTACATGTTCATGGTCAGTGTTGGTCAAAAATATTCCAAGACCAGTTCGTAATGCTTGCTCAAAACAGCCTCAAATCAAATGGGCATTACGACGGCTATAATCGTAACGTTTCCCGATTTTTGTTATGTCAAAACCTCTTAAAACTAAATAAATTCAACCACCCAACAATTTTTACAACATAATCAGTTTATATAATTCAAGAACATATCACCAACATTAACCAACAACAAGTATCCATCAAGATTTAACCATCCATACTCCAAATTCCATAAACATGCTTATTCTTGAACATTACTAAAAACTTCACTTCAAATCCAACATGAATCAAAGGGTGGATGAGTGGTATACCTTCCTTGATGCTCTACCAACACTAACCAGTGGTCACAATCACTCAACAAGCCTTAGATACTCCTTACAAAGCTTAAACCTTAAGATCCAATCAAGAAAACAAGTTAACAAATTTCGGAGTTACTATTCATCATCACTTTGTAAAATCCATATAAAATCGAAAAACAAGAGTTTGGTGCTAAGATTTTTACCAGACCTTGTACTCTTCATAAGATTTCTTTTGAGCTATAGATCGCCAAATGTAAAGCTTCCTAGCTAGGGTTTTGAGTCCCATCTTCCCGCTGGACAGAAACTGGACAGTTTGGATTCTCCAACTTGGGGAAGTGATTTGGCTAGGCTACACTCCTTTGTTGGCCATGAAATTTGGTTACCCATGGAGTGGAGAAGCTATGGTTAAAATTTGGTGATTTAAGGATGGATAGAAATGGAGTTATGGATTTTTCTTTGGACTCTGTTTCTGCTGAGCAGAAAATCTGGGGAGAGTTCTTCTCCCTTTTTCTTTTCTTTTCTCTTGGTTAATAATGATAAGAATGCTTATATTTGTGGTTAAAAAGGGGGTGAGTCATCACCTTTATGCACGTGTCGCACATGCAAGAGCTTAGCTAAAGTAGCTTTACTGGTTCGTTTCCTTTCACATGGATGATCCAATTGTTGCATCCCTCGAATTAATTTTGTTACATGTTACTTCCATGTCTATATTTAATCCTGTAAATGTTGCCTTGTTCCTCTTGAAACGATTCGAAATATTTTCTAAAGGGCAAATAAAACTCTACGCGGTTCTCGCATTGAATATTAACTATTCACTATTCACTTCAACAATCGAATCCTTAAATCGACTTTAATAATATAATAAAATTCCAAAATATTAAATCCTCAAATCCTCAATTTTAATATCTCATTTCTTGAATATAATAATATATAATTCACTGCCCGGTCAAATACTACACCAAAATAAAATTTGGAATTTCTGAATTCCGATCGTCTTTGCATTCACTTATTTACTCAGTAGATCACTAATATAACTTCGGAATATCCACACTACGTCTCGTACATAGGTGGCATGAAAAATTTTCTTAACCCTCAAAATCACTATTCATCCACCAAATTCACTATTCACTGATGCACTTAATCATAATAAGAAAAGTTTTAATTTTTTCCAAAAATTCGGGTTATTATATCTACCATGGTGGCCTCTGGTTTTTCTACCATTCAGGAAGCTATTCAAGCTCTATCTGCAAATCTTGGTGCTGCCAACTTACCTAAGGGGAGACAAAGGTAAGATCAGAATCTCAAAAGGCAAAATCAGGAACAAAAGGTATCCCCAAACAGGATGTTGCTCAGGGGGAGCCTGGCTCAAAGAAGGCTTCAAGGAGTGAGGGAGAGCCTAGAACTAAAGGAAGGTCAGTTCCTGCTAAGAGAAAAAGGGGAACTCAAGGAGATTCAGGAAGTAAGGGGAGCAAATGCAAGAAGCTGAAAATCTCTTTGAATATGAGATAGCTGGAGAAAAAGTTCTAATGTCCAAGGAAACCCTGGAAGCTATGCAAAAGGTTGTTTCTTCCAAGAACCCAATACTTCCTCCTGTGACTATAAGAGAGCCAACTCCAACTCCAAAGAAGAGTGCTCTTGAAAGGCAATGGAGAGAAAAGGAGGATCAGAACAAGTTGGGAAAAGGGAAAGACAAGATGCCTGAATACATCCTGTCTGGAAACACATGGAGTGAAGGAACAGAGTTTAGCCAAGAAGATGCTAATGCTCTAATGGTTGACTACAGGGAAAGTACTCTGAAGAATCATGATGAAGACTTCTACAAGGTAGTTGATGAAGCTATGAAAGAGCCTAGCAGAAGATTGAGTAACTGCTCAACTTTGCTAAAGGAGAAAATCACCAGTGTATGTGTAAAGATCAATGAAGAAAGGAGGTGGGCTATTGATGTGTACTTAAACATTGGAATATCCATGTTCATTACTATGCAGCTACTGTAGGGTCTTCCAGCAAGAGTGCTAGCAGTAATGAAGAACAAAATCACAGCAAACCATACAGCCTTCAATGAGATCTTGCATCTGCAAATGCTGAGTTTAATTTCAGAAAAACTCCCAGAAGTCTACACCAATCCATTTTGTGTCTACTATGCAGGCACCACCAAAAGTGGTAGCAAGAGATGTGCATACATGAGTCTAGGAGGCACTTCAACAATGGAGTCAAAGTCAATCTTAAAGGTGTTAAACATGATTCTCAACTCCAAAGCTAACAAGGAAAGAGTTCTTGCTGTCAAAGCAATTTATGACTTGCTGGTGAAAAAGGACAAGGAACTGAGCTCTACTATGAAGAAGATGATCTCCAAAGCAATCTCCAACAGATCTGAACAAGGAGAAAGCTGCTCCTATGAGGTTCCTCATGATGATGATGATGAGTTGGATGGTAGTGGAGGAACTGGAGAAGCAGGAAATGCTAGTGGAAGCACCTCTGGGAATGTTGGATCAAAGTCCCAGGAGGAAAATAAGGAAGAAGCTCCTGTACAAGAAAAAGAAGATGCTGAAGCAACAGAAGAAGAAGAGTTAGTAATTTTTGAAGCTTTGGAGGCAAATATCTTAAGATGTGCTATTGACAGTATAAATGCTGAAAAAGATACTGTCACCAAAGAGACTGTCACAGAAGACACTGTCCTCAAGGAAGCTGTCAGCAAAGAAGCTGTCACAGAAGAAACTGTCAAGAAAGATACTGTCATGGAGGACACTGTCAACAAAGATGCTGTCAAAGAAGGAATCAAGCCTACTGTCAAGCCAAAGAGGACAAAAACCTTGGAAAAGGCCTGGTTCTCTAGACAGGAACCTGAACCTGAGGAGACTTCAAAAGCAATAAAAGGAAAACACAAGTACTCAGGAAAGGAGAAAGCCACTGGGCTTGGCAGAAACTTGAAGAAGCCTATCCAATCAAAACTCTACAGCTCTCTGGATCTTTTGGAAAAGGAAGCTGATCAAATCAAGAGCGTCGAGGTAAAGTTGGATAACAACAATGAAGCAACTGAATATATTCTTTGGTTTGATGCATCAAGACTTGTGAAGGTCAAAAAGGACTTTTCCATGGAAGTGTCATCATATACTGTATCAGCAACTCTTTCAATGGAAAGGAGAATAGAGACAAGGAGAGTTGAATACTTCTACTTGGTAAGGATGGTCAATCTAATGCAAGGTTATGACAACGTTCCTGAAAGTGTCATGAACCATGTGTTGGCATACAAAGCCCTGAGGGATGAAGAATTCTATCAGAAGTTTGGAGAATGGTCACTATATGATGATAATGACATTGCTCACTTACTTGAATATTCTGATGAAGAAATGGCTGAGTATGAAGATGATGTTCCTGAAGAAGTGGTGCAAACCCAACCAAGTCAAGAAGAATCCTCAGAGCCTACAGAAAGAGAAACCACTGAAGATACAGAAGACACATTCTTGGGTAAAATCATAGAAGCCAACGGGATGGAAAGTGAAGGACCCAATTACCAATCTTGTATGCTTGAGAATCCTCTGAGAATCAAGTTCATATGGGAAGAGATTCCAGTAAGAAGCTTTCACAAACTTAGAACCAGTGCACTGAAAGACTTACTTTTCCTGGTGATTGGATCAATTCATCCATTGGAACATCAATGCTCTTCTGAGATAGAGAGCATTATTCAAGCAAGAAAGGGTGAAGACTCAAAGCTGGATAGGTCAAGGAGAAAAACTCTGAATGCATACCCTGGAAGTAGATTCAAAGACTTTAATGGTACACTGAAGTTCAGAACTCATGCTTTTGGCAAAGACTTATGGTTGGATCTTCAGGATGCTAGAGTATCTATCTCCAAGACACTCCAGAAACACATTGATGAAATTGAAGATAAGGCTATCACTCATGATGAAGTTGCACTGGTGGACGGACTCAGAGAAGTTCTTAAGGAAGCTCTCAACAGAGAGGATGAAGCAAGACAGAAAAGGAAATCTGAAGCTAAGTAAAAATCTTTTGTCAGATTCTGATCTTGTTAGTTAAGTTGTCAGCTAGTATTATTTGTAAATTTGCTGTTATTATCCATAAAATCAAATTGGGGGAGATTGTTAGGATTTTTGGGTGATGGCTATGAGACAACTTAACTAGACATTTTACTTACTTAATTTTATTAAGTATGAACATACTATCACAGCCAGAGTATGTCTTTGTAACCGTTTTTGTTTGCTGCAAATAAGATTCTAGTACATTTTGGTAGAAGTTCATTAGTTTGTTCAAGCCTCAATAAGTACTCAAGATGAACAGCAAGAATAAAGATTACTGTCACAGCACTGACAGTAAGGTTACTTGAAGACAGCATGTTGCGAGTCACGACAGTACATTCACTCTGACAGCAACATTGGCGGGAGCCTTCTGACAACAACTTTACCTTAGCCTGACAGCAAGCTTGGAAATCCTGACAGCACCTTTAGCGGGGATTTCTTACTGTCACCAAAAGCGCATTCCTGCGACAACAAGCTTAGCCATCAGGATACTGTCATGAAGGGATAACATTTGTATTGGTAAACAATCCAGTCAAACTCGTGACAGTTTGGATGTTCAAGAAACAGGCATGTTGCAGCATCCCAACACTGTAACAGGTCTGCAAGACTACGACTGAAGCTTGAGAGATCACATGACAAAGCTCACCAATTCCAGAGTATGACAAATCTACATCTACTGAATTGTGTTAGCTTAAAATAGAATGTTTCTAAATTGCTTTGTAATGTATTGATAAGCTGTCTATATAGCAATTTAGGAAAGAATCACGGGCATGCAAATTGTAAGAAGCTGCCACTTGAAAATGACAGCAGCTTCACAAAGACCCGTGATTGAAAGTGATAGGTTTAGCCTACTTAGTCTATCTCTCAATTCATTCTTTGTAATCACTCGAGAAACTGAAGCTCAAGAAAAGATACACTTTTTCTTGAGGTTGTAGCAACCCATTGCAAAATAAATAAAACATTTATTTTGTGAGAATTACTCGTGTGTCTACTTGTGTTTGCAATTGTTAAACTGATAATCTTTAATCTTGGTTTTAGTTGTTGAAACGTAGATTGAGTTTTATCAGTATTGCATTCAACCCCCCCTGCAATAGTCAAGGACCAACAACCAACCATGGAAGCTCTAGCAAATCCAGTCTCAGAGGCTGGAGAGTCTGAGATAGAGATAATTTTTGTTTGTGCATCAGGAATACCAACATCAGGATTTGCTAGAGCATCAGGAGTAGATGACTCATCAGGATTTGATGTCTGAATATCAGTATCCTTCATTTGCACCTTCAAAGGAATATGATACCTGCTTTTTGATAATTTCCTTTTCTTCTGTGGCTTTGATGAAGGTGCCACGACTTCAGTAGCAGTATCAGCAACTTCCTTGACTATCTTAAACTTTGAGGAGATAGGCATATCATCCTCAGAATCAGTTTCATCTCTCAAAACTAACTTTCTCTTCACAGAAACAGCCTCAACCACCTTGTCAGCCTTCTTCTGAACCAGGACCTCTTGTACACCCCCTTGTTTCTTCTTTTTAGTGAATGGTGTAGAGGAAAAATCCTTTGAACCTGATTGCCTTCCAGACACATCAGTTCTAGCTGATTTCTTTGATTTTACAACTAAAGTCTTTTCCAAAAGAAACTGTATTACATCATTAATTTTTCTTAATATTTATAATTTTTTTAATTTATAATTTTTTTAAATATTTATTGCTAAAATATAATATACTTTTTTTTGTAATATGTTAAATATGGGGGAACTTTGAACTTTTGAGAAAATAAATTATAAATTAAAATACAATTTTTTTGTAATAGTTCTTATTTTAAAGTAGTACACCGTGATCAAAATTCTGTATAAATTTCATTTTTTTATAGTATATCGTGTAAATATCTATGTTATTATATTAAAGACTAATTAATGAAAGTTTCCTTATAAGTTTGGTCGCTTTGTTTGATCACTCAATCCATAATCGTTGAATCTTTCAAATTAAATTGTTGAAAAACGTTAGATATAATAGTAAAATTATCATGTAGAATGATCTAAGGTTTGAATCTACCAACAACATATTAAAATTTATAGGTTTTTTTGAAAAATAAGAATTTTTTCATTTTTTCTTGCAGACATATGTTATTTGATATTATTTTTTGTAAAGTACGATTTTTCAGAAAAGTACTATACTAATTGATTAACAAACTTTAAAAGTTTCGAATTTCATAACTTACAATGTATATAGGTTTAAAAAGTTTGGCCTCTTCTGTAGCTGAGTCTAAAATTTCAAAATAAGGTTTTTTTAATATGAATATAGTTCTGTTAACAATGAAATTAGGCCTCTATAAGTTCTTATAAAACAAAATCACCATTTACGTATAATTTATTATTTAATAAAAAATAATATTTGATTAGTTATGATATAAAATAGGATTAAAAATATGCATAATTTTATAAAATTTTATCCTCATATTATTATATTCTTTGTTGATTTGAATTTTTCTTAGATTGATTTTAATTTTTGAACATAGATTTCTAAATTTAAAATAATTAGAAAAAAGTAATTAAATTGGTGTTAAAATAATGATGACATGATAATTATTATTAGAATTTAAATATTCACTTTATTAATTTGGGCTTTATCTTGTGTTTTAAAAATCAGATTTTGACGATTTTACACCCCACATGAAGATAACTAAATTATCTTTAATTAAAAGATGGTTTAACAATTTTTATCTAGGTGGCATTGTCCATGGAAGAGAAAAGAAAGTCACGAATGTTTTACATGGAGAGTTCTATTCAATATAGAAAACTTATTTATATTTGGTATATTTGGTTTAAATTATCAAAATACACCTTTTAGAATTTAAATATAATCCTATTATTAATAAAATAAACTTTTTTAATATTTGATCTAACAATTTTCATTTATCTAGTTAAGATTTAATGATCCTTATTAATTTGGTTGTCTACGACCAAAATTTGGGATAAGATCCCTATTATGATTATTATATATATACGGATTTAATATAATAAGGATATCAAGTATATACTGATATAAGTATCTTACTAACTGCTTTTACTTTTAATATTTCGGTTTTATTTACGGTGTAAATAAAATTTTAAAATACATTATTACTTAAAAATTATTAAATAGAATAAAAACTATGTTATGATTATATAAAATTTTATTCTCATATTATTATATTCTTTATCGATTTGAATTTGTTCTTAATTAATTTTGATACTTTATTGAAAGAAACATAAAATTTCTATATTTAAAAGAATTTAGGAAAAATAAATAAATTGGTGCTACAATAATAAAACAAATATTTATTAAAATTTAGATACTCACTTTAATATTTGGGTTCTATCTTAAGTTTTAGAAATTGAATTTTGACAATTTTACAACTCATGCGAAACTAACAAAACTATCTTTAATTTAATGATGGTTTAATAATTATTATCTAACTTGACCAGTTTACCTACCCATAAAATAAACTGAAAAGAAAAGATGGTTAATAAGTTTTACACAAAGAATTCAATTCAATATAGAAAACCAATTTATAATTGGTTTAAATTATCAAAGCACACTTCTTAGTATTTAAATATAATCCTACCTTTATTCAAATACACATTTTAATATAAGTATTATATTCAAAATTATCATTTATGAATATGAAACTCTCAACATTTTAATAATATTTTGATATTATCCTTTTATGTTTGTTATATGTAAAATAATATAATTATAATTTGGATTAATCAAATTGTTATGTTCCTTCAAAAAAAAGTGTTTAAATTTATTCATGTACATGAGTTCTCCTAAGTCTCTTATAACGTGGGTATCATTGTAATCGATATGAATTGTTATCTTGATATTTGGTTTAACAATTATTATCTAACTGGAACTATACATAAATTCAAGATAAAAGATATTTAAGAATTTTTACATAGAAAAATTTTAAATTATCAATACACTTTTTAGTATTTAAATATAATTCTATTATTAATCAGATACACTTTTTAATATTAGATCTAACAATTCTCATCGATCTATTTAAGATCTAACTATAATTATTAATTTGGTCATATACTGATCGTACACGGACCAATCGATTTTAATTTTTTCTTAAATTGATTTTAATATTTTATTAAAATAAATATAGAATTTTATAAATTTAAAAGAATTAGGAAAAAAAAATTAAATTGGTGCTACAATAATAAAAAAATATTTATTAAAATTTAGATAATAACTTTACTGTTTGGGCTCTATCTTGAGTTTTAGACAACAGATTTGAACGATTTTACAGCCCACGCAAAACTTACAAAATTATCTTTAATTTAATGATGGTTTAATAATTATTATGTAACTGGAACTATCCATAAAATAAAGAGAAAATATAATTACGAATTTTTACATAAAGATTTCTATTCAATATAGAAAACTCATTTGTAATAGGTTTAAATTATCAAAATACACCTTTTAGTATTTAAATACTATCCTATTATTAATCAAATATAATTTTTAATATTATATCTGACGGTCCTCATCGATTTGAATATTTATAATTTTATAATCCAACAGATCGTATACTTTTGGTAGTACAGTGAGCGACCAAAGTTTTGGATAAGATCTCCCTTAAGCTTATTATATATAACTAGCTTTTATAGCCCGTGCGATGCACGGTTACTTAAATTTTATGTATAATTATTCTGTTTATAATTATATTTTTATTATTCATGCAACACACGATTGTTTTTTAAATATTTATAATTATATTTATTTATGAATATTTTAATATTTAAAAGTTATTAGTTTACATGATTAAATTATTGTTAAAAAAGATTTAGCCAAAAAAATTATAGTTAAAATTTTGATATTTGTTATATTTTACACGCTAAACTATTCTAAAACTAAAAAGAGAATAAAGTGACGAAATTTAATATTGAGAATTTTATTCGATTTAGAAAATATACTTATATGTAGTTTAGATTATTAGAATACTCTTTATTCTATTTAACATTAAACGATTTTGATTATTTTGGTATTAAATGAGTTTCCTTATTTAATTACAACTAGTTTTATGTTTTGACTTTTTAGAAAATCCAATCCTAATATAATATCTTTTAACTTATATCATTTTTAGACAATAACTTCTTTTTATATGATATAATCTTGATCATCTATTTTTAAAAATATTGGATCTAACGGTTGAGAATGTTTTGGCGGTATTTAGAAACAAACTACCATGATAACATCATTAATTTTTCTTAATATTTATAATTTTTTTAAATATTTATTGCTAAAATATAATGTACTCTTTTTTGTAATATGTTAAAGATGCGGGAACTTTGAACTTTTGAGAAAATAAATTATCAATTAAAATATAATTTTTTTGTAATAGTTCTTCTTTTAAAGTAGTACACCGCGGCGATCAAAATTCTGTATAAAATTCATTTTTTATAGTATATCCTATAAATATCTATGTTATTATATTAAAGACTAAATAATGAAAGTTTCCTTATAAGTTTGGTCGCTTTGTTTGATCACTCAACGTTAGATATAACAGTAAAATTATCATGTAGAATGATCTAAGGTTTGAATCTACCAACAACATATTAAAATTTATAGGTTTTTTTTGAAATAAAGAATTTTTTCATTTTTTTTTTCTTGCAGACATAGGTTATTTGATAATATTTTTTGTAAAGTAGGATTTTTCAGAAAAGTACTATACTAATTGATTAAGAAACTTTTAAAGTTTCGAATTTAATAATTTCCAATGTATATATGTTAAAAAAGTTTGGCCTCTGTAGCTGAATCTAAAATTTCAAAATACGATTTTTTTTAATATGAATATAGTCATTCTAACAATGAAATTAGGTATCTATGATTTCTAATAAAACAAAATCACCATTTACGTATAATTTATTATTTAATAATAAATAATATTCGATTAGTTATGATCTAAAACTTAATAAAATAGGATTAAAAATATGCACAATTTTATAAAATTTTATCATCGTATTATTATATTCTTTGTTGATTTGAATTTTTCTTAGATTGATTTTAATTTTTGAACATAAATTTCTAAATTTAAAATAGTTAGAAAAAAGTAATTAAATTGGTATTAAAATAATGATGACATAATAATTATTATTAGAATTTAAATATTCACTTTACTAATTTGGGTTTTATCTTGTGTTTTAAAAATCAGATTTTGACGATTTTATACCCCACATGAAGATAACTAAATTATATTTAATTAAAAGATGGTTTAACAATTTTTAGCTAACTGGAATTATCTATGGAAGAGAAAAGAAAGTCACGAATTTTTTACATGGAGAATTCTATTCAATATAGAAAACTTATTTATATTTGGTATATTTGGTTTAAATTATCAAAATACACCTTTTAGAATTTAAATATAATCCTATTATTAATAAAATACACTTTTTAAATATTTGATCTAACGATTTTCATTTATCTAGTTAAAATCTAATGGTCCTTATTAATTTGGTTATCTACGACCAAAATTTTGGATAAAATCCCTATTATGATTATTATATATAAGGATTTAATATAATAAGGATATCAAGTATATAATGATATAAGTATCTTACTAACTACTTTTACTTTTAATGTTTCGGTTTTATTTACAGTGTATATAAAATTTTAAAATACATTATTACTTAAAAATTATTAAACAGAATAAAAATTATGTTATGATTATATAAAATTTTATTCTCATATTATTATATTCTTTATCGATTTGAATTTGTTCTTAATTAATTTTGATACTTTTTTGAAAGAAACATAAAATTTCTCTATATTTAAAAGAATTAGTGGAAAAATAAATAAATTGGTGCTACAATAATAAAAAAAATATTTATTAAAATTTAGATACAAACTTTACTATTTGGGTTATATCGTGAGTTTTAGAAATTGAATTTTGACGATTTTACAACCCATGCGAAACTAACGAAATTGTCTTTAATTTAATGATGATTTAATAATTATTATCTAACTTGACCAGTTGACCTACTCATAAAATAAACCGAAAAGAAAAGATGGTTAAGAAGTTTTACATAAAGAATTCAATTCAATATAGAAAATCAATTCATAATTGGTTTAAATTATCAAAGCACACTTCTTAGTATTTAAATATAATCCTACCTTTAATCAAATACACATTTTAATATAAGTATTATATTCAAAATTATCGTTTATGAATATGAAACCCTCAATATTTTAATAATATTTTGATATTATCTTTTTATGTTTGTTATATGTAAAATAATATAGTTATAATTTGGATTAATCAAATTGTTATGTTCCTTCAGAAAAAAAAAGTGTTTAAATTTATTCATGTACAGGAGTTCTCCACCACGTGTATCATTGTAATCCATATGAATTGTTATCTTGATATTTGGTTTAATATTTTATTATCTAACTGGAACTATACATAAATTGAAGAGAAAATATATTTAAGAATTTCTACATAGAAAAATTTTAAATTATCAAAATACACTTTTTAGTATTTAAATATAATTCTATTATTAATCAGATACACTTTTTAATATTAGATCTAACAATTCTCATCGATCTATTTAAGATCTAACTATAATTATTAATTTGGTCGTAATCGTACACGGACGATCGATTTTAATTTTTTCTTAAATTGGTTTTAATATTTTATTGAAATAAACATAGAATTTATAAATTTAAAAGAATTAGGAAAAAAAATTAAATTGGTGCTACAATAATAAAATTATATTTATTAAAATTTAGATAATAACTTTACTGTTTGGACTCTATCTTGAGTTTTAGACAACAGATTTTAACGATTTTACAGCCCATGCGAAGCTTACAAAATTATCTTTAATTTAATGATGGTTTAATAATTATTATCTAACTGGAACTATCCATAAACTGAAGAGAAAAGATAATTACGAATTTTTACATAAAGATTTCTATTCAATATAGAAAACCTATTTATAATTGGTTTAAATTATCAAAATACATCTTTTAGTATTTAAATACTATCCTATTAATAATCAAATACAATTTTTCATATTATATCTGACGGTCCTCATTGATTTGAAGATTTATAGTTTAATAATCCAACGGATCGTATACTTTTGGTAGTACAGTGACCGATCAAAGTTTTGGATAAGATCTCCCTTACGCTTATTATATATAAGGAGTTAATGTTTCTTTGAACCTCTATTAGTTGTTACACTGTCTGCGCGTTTGATTATTTTTTACGAGTTTACGTTTAGAATACTTAATTTAGGTATCTGACAATGTATTGTAATCTTGATTTCATAAATGTTGGGAGTTGACGTAGCTAACTTGTCTGGTGATGGTGATAGGCGTGTAATTGCTCAGGCAGTGCCTAAAACGGCGACTCTTGTGGTGCCTAATACGGCTGTACCGGTAACCGCTCACGCGGAAAAACCAGAGAAATTTAGTGGGCCAAATTTCAAGAGGTGGCAACAAAAGATGTTGTTCTACTTGACCACCTTGAACCTTGTGAGGTTCTTGACCGAGGATGCACCTAAGCTGAAAGATGATGAATCTGATGTTGAGCTAGTTAATGCAACTCAAGCTTGGAACCACTCAAATTTTTTGTGGAATGACTGTGAAGATTATTAATAAGAATAATTCTTCTGCTTACTTGCTTGAGTCTTCCAATTTGTGGCATGGTAGACTAGGTCATGTTAATTATGAAACAATGCATAGATTAATTAACTTGAACCATATACCCATATTCCAAATTAGTTCGAAACACAAATGTGAAATTTGTGTGGAAGCAAAATTAACAAGATCATCGTTTCAAACAATTTAAAGACATACAAAACCCTTGGATTTGATTCACAGTGATGTGTGTGATTTAAAATCAAATAAAACAAGGGATGGTTATAAGTACTTCGTCACTTTTGTGGATGATAGTACAAGATTTTGTTATGTCTATTTGCTGAAAAGCAAATATGAAGCTATAGAGAAGTTTGAGCTCTATAAAAATGAAGTTGAAACTCAACTTAAGGAAAAAATAAATGTTATAAGAAGTGACAGAGGTGGTGAATATGTATCACCATTTGGTGAATTCTGTGTGAAACACAGAATTATTCATGAAGTCACTGCATCGTATTCGCCTCAATCAAATGGGATAGTTGAGCGTAAAAATAGGACCTTGAAAGAAATGAGCAATGCAATGTTGTTAAGTTCAGGGTTGCCTACAAATATGTGGGGAGATGCTGTCTTGTCAGCAAACTATCTTTTGAATATGATACCCCGGAAAAATCAAGAGCTGACTCCCTATGAATTTCGGAAAAGGAAGAAGCCTTCCTATAAATTCTTATGAGTGTGGGGGTGCCTTGCGAAGGTTCTTGTACCAGAACCAAAGAGGGTGAAAATCGGTCCAAAAACAGTGGATTGCATGTTTATTGGTTATGTGCCTAATAGTACGGCATATAGGTTTCTTGTACATGATTCAAAAATCCCTGACATACACAAGAATACAATAATGGAATCGAGAAATGCTTCATTTTTTGAACATATATTTCCTCGTTAGTCCATAGAAAGTTCAAGTTCATCGAAACGGATGCGTGAAACTTATTCTGAAAATGAATATAGTGATGACGAGGAATCAGAAAATACGGATGAACTTGGAACCGAGGATGCACCTCGTCGAAGCAAAAGAGCTAGAGTTGAAAAATCCTTCGGGCTGAATTTTCTAACATACTTGCTCGAAAATGAACCACAGTCTTATTCAGAAGCTGTGCATTGTCCGGATGGTCCTTTTTAGAAAGAGGCCATTAAAAGTGAAGTTGATTCTATTATGCATAATCATACTTGGGAATTAGTGGATCTTCCTCCGGGTTGTAAACCACTAGGATCTAAATGGATTTTCACTAGGAAGATGAGAATAGATGGATCCATTGATAAGTATAAAACCCGACTTGTTATTCAAGGTTTTTGCCAAAAGAAAGGCATCGATTATTTCGATACGTATTCTCCGGTGACAAGAATGGCATCCATAAGGATGATCATTGTTATTGCAGCATTGCAAAACCTTGAAGTACATCAAATGGATTTAAAAACGGCCTTTCTTAATAGAGATTTACATGAAGAAATCTATATTAGACAACCTGAGGGTTTTGTGGTTCCTGGATTGGAACATAAAGTTTGTAAGTTAGTTAAGTCAATTTATGGCTTAAAACAAGCACCTCGAGACTGACATCAGAAATTTGACAGTGTGATATTGTCGAATGGATTTAAAATCAATGAATGTGACAAATGTATATATGTCAAAGATACAATAGAGGGATACATGATCCTGTGTCTTTATGTTGATGACATGCTTATCGTTGGTAGTAATGATAAAATGGTGAAATCTACCAAAGACATATTACATTCAAGGTTCCACATGAAAGATATGGGCTTAGTTGATGTGATTCTAGGGATAAAGATCCTAAGAACATCAAGTGGACTTGTACTGAACCAGTCACATTATGTTGATAAGATCCTTCAGAAGTTTAGTAAAGATTATTCTAGTTTGTCAAGAACCCCTTTTGATATGACTTTACATCTATCTAAAAATAAAGGTGAAGGTGTTTCTCAAGGAGAATATGCTAAAGTAATAGGAAGTCTGATGTACTTAATGAATTATACACGACCAGACATTGCCTTTACTGTGAGTAAGCTAAGCCGATACACGAGTAATCCAAGTGTAGATCATTGGAAAGCAATAACTAAAATGCTTAGGTACTTAAGGTATACGCGTGATTATGGGTTGCATTACTCGAGATATCCTGCTTTACTTGAAGGGTATAGCGATTCAAACCGGATTAATGGTATAAAAGGATCGAAGTCCACAAGCGGGTATGTATTTACGCTAGCAGGTAGAGCGATCTCGTGGAAATCTTCGAAACAAACGGTAGTGACCAAAACTACAATGGAAGCTGAGTTTGCTGCTTTGGATAAAGCAGGCGAATAAGCTGAATGGTTACGCCAGTTTTTAGAGGATATTCCTAGATGGGAGATGCCAGTGCCACCACTTTATATACATTGTGATAGTACGACAACAATTGGTACAACTGAGCGCGTACTATATAATGGAATCTCGAGACATATTTGTCGGCGACATAATTCCGTTAGACAACTACTCTCAACTAGAGTTATCACTATTGACTATATCAGGTCAAAAGATAACACTGCGGATCCGCTAACCAAAGGGTTAACAAGAGAGTTAGTTGAGAAATCATCGAAAGGAATGGGACTAAAGCCCATAATAAAAGTCGGTGCAAAGGAAACCCAACCTTGTTGACTGGAGATCCCAAAATCTTGGTTCAATTGGACAACCTAATTGTAAAGATTTAGTGAGATCACTGTGGGGGTTTTACTCCTGGGTCCATTCCTATGATTAAAAACAATGATGAAATTTGGATAAGGCTAAGTTATGCTTTTAATGATCCTTATGTGTCGATATGTCGAACAAATAATACGTTTGTATTGTTTAAAGATCACCTATGTGAGTGAATTGGGGTCGCTTCAAGAAGGAATTGTGGGGGCTAATTTTGGGAAAAACTCACAGAACCATATTACATTCACGTGTCTCGAATCATTTTCGGTATTTTCTTATTGTAATCTTGATTTCAGGTATTTTCTTACTCTATACTTCCTACATTAATATGTGTTTGATATACTGGCTGAAATTTGTGTGCTTGTGGAGGTTTGAAGGGTGTGCATCGAATTTTTAGCTGTGTTTTCCAATTTTCTGAATCAGAAAACAACCAAAAGCTCTTTTCTAAATTTTTCTAAAGTGTAGTTATAATTTAGAAAACGGTGTTTTCTAATTTTTCATTTTTCTATTTGGAAAAACATTGATTTGAACATGTTTTCATTTTTTCTCTTTTTTTAGAAAATTTTTCCATAAAAATGTCTCTATTCTTTTCTTATTTTTCCGTTTTCCATTTTTCTTGGAGTAATTAAGTTCCATATAGTGCTAGAATTTCATTTCAACAAGTTATCAAATATATATATGTAAAATAACAAAAGGTAATATTTAATATCAAATTCAAATATATAGTCAAATTCTAATATTTTTCACATAAGAATGCAATTTGGAAGATGGAGGGTGATAAATTATCAAAGTAATAGTGAAAAACGTAATCGTACTTTAAAAATTAAATAGGTGAAATATAACATGTCATATATTGTCTTTGGGGATTCGTTGTGGGCATCTGTTTATGTTATACTAGATTTTTTGGTAATGGGCCCTAGACAGGTCCCTAAATGATTTGGGCCTAGGGAATGAATTATATTTTGGAAAGATTGATGTGAGCTGAAATTAGGGCTCGCACCGTGAGCTATGTTGAGCCCAAAATCCTAAGTATGGTGGGCTCACTTTGTTAGCGTATGGTGAGCCCCTTTCCTTATGAGGGCTCGCATCATAATCGGGCTCGCTTCGCTAAAATGAATGTTGGGCTCTCTTCCTTATGAGTTCACTCTGATGGGCTCGCGTCTTTATTTATGAACCCTCGCCATAAGCTTATGGGCTCTCACCATTATGAAGTAATGGGCTCGTGTTACTTATCAGAAATGAGAATAATTGAACATAGGTGAGCTTGCACCACTTAAACTACGCAAGGGTAATTTTCATATGTTTTGTGCGATGCGAGCCTGGCCAGCTCGCATCGTGGGTGAAGCCCAAAATATGGAAATTCCTGTTTATGGAATGTTTCTTGGTTGACACAGGACAAACCTGCAATCATGGAAAGAAATGCGGAGATACCGCGAGATTGTAGGAAAACGTGTGAAGACCAGATTATTTATGGGAACATGAGGTGGATTGATAATCCTTGGACTATTTATGGGAACATGAGGTGGATTGATAATCCTTGAGCTATTTATGGGAACATAAATCTTGACTATTGTATGGGCTTGGACTGAATGGGCTTATTCAATAACTTGTTTTCCAAGAACTACGTGAGGCTTGATCCCTATATAAAGGGGTACGTAGGCACCTTGTATGATACAAAATTGACACTCGGAAAGAGCAAGAGAAAAAACCCATTCTCTATTCAATTTTTGAGGAGTCATCATACAAGTCCAGCCACAACTTTCCATAAACCTCCAACACACGGTTGTAAGAAATTCTCCTTACAACAATTGGCGCTAGAAGGAGGGGGCTTAATACATCTTAAGGAGAAGGATGTCGAAGAACAACAAGAACGGTGACAAGGGGATTGAGCACAAGAAGGATGCCACACCACAAGGAGCAAGGACGGATCCACCACCCCACGGAGAGGGAAGACCAAGCAAAACCACCCCTATCATGCCTCAAGTCGCACCAGTTACACTAGATGGCCAGAAGATCCTATGCTACCTCGAGGGGATCGAGCTCCAATTCAAAACTATGAACGCCCGGCTAGCTAAGGTCGAGCAGAACTCAATCAAGAATGCGAAGAGGAAGGCTCGAAGGCTCAAGGGCACTAGGGACAAGAAGGATAAAACCTCTAAAAAACTCATACTTGAGTTCGACGAGGTAGCAGATGGGCTAAAGAAAACCGGGTCTCTTGAGACGGATGAGATATCTCCAAGCCAGGTGGAGCGAGGCAGCCAGGCTCCGAGCGAGCCGCGGCATGAGCCAGCTTCGTCCGAGGCTAGATCCACTAGTGTTTTAGATCGAATCGGGAAGAAGCTAACTGAGCACGATCTAAGACTTAGATTGGAAAAGTCCAAATCGCGGAAGGAGGCACCAAAGAGGACTCCACCTACAACAGAACGAAGGGAGATGACTCCACCTAGAACCGAACGAAGGGAGAGGACTCCACCTAGAACAGAACAAAGGGAGAGGACTCCACCTAGAAAAGAACGAAGGGAGAAAACTCCACCTCGGACTCATATAAGGGAGCGAAGGGAGAGGACCTCCTCTCACCATTCAAATGAAGAGAGGTCAGATGAAAGAATTGCAGACCTGAGGTGTTGCCCAATAAATAACAATTGTAGAAGGGGGTTGAATACAATTGTATAAGATTCTCGACTTAATCAAGTATATAACACAAACAATAACAGCTTTATTAAATCTGATATAAAATTGTTACAAACTCTCTCAAGAAATTCTGATGTTCTTGAGAGCTGCTAGTTTACACAAATACTCGAGTGTATGATCGTTTATGTTCTCATACATAAATCGAAACCTAAACTGTGTTTATATACTACACAGCTTCTCTATCAATGATAAGTCCTAATCAATTACAAAGATTGAAACCTATCCATAATTGATAGCTACATTCTACAAACCAGGAACCGACAAAATAAACTTCCATGTTTAACTAGACTCCAAATATAACTCGAAGTAGGAATCCTGATCAGCTTCCAGTCCTGATGATCAAACCTGATCCCAGTCCTGATATGTATTCTGATCCTGACGACCATGCAATCCTGATGACGTCAGCAATCCTGATCAGTTGAGTCTAGCTCCTGACGATCATTGAATTCTGATCTAACAATCTCCCCCAATCTCATACTTTGTGAAATAAAGTATAGATTCCTAAGATTCAATGATGTCAAAAACATATATACAAAATGTACAAGTATCTGCAGCAACAACTTATCTATTTAAATTCTTTGATAGAACAGATTCATCTTCAAGAAGTTGGATAACAAATTTTCTTCTTTTTCTTCAAGAATTTGAATCAGTCTTTCCTTAAGATTTCTGAGTTCTTCATCTTCCTCATTAATCTGGTAGATAGCTGCTCTGAGATTCAATATGGAGCTTCTCTGAAGACTATGCTCTTCAAGCAAAAGATAAGCAATTTCCTTCCCATCAGGATTGAGAGTAAGTTGTGTCATGCCAAAAGTTACTTCTTTAACAGCAGTACCCCTTTGCATTTCCACATCCTGACCTCTTTGATTTAAGTACATGGGAGTATAATTACCATTGAAATTACTGTTTCCATCCAGTCTTCTTCTTATTATTGACAAAATCATGTCACTCCACACTTTGCACATTTGATTCTTCAATCTCAATAGATAATGAACATATTTCAGTTCCTGTGTAGTTTTCATCAGCAGATCTTGAATAGATAGAATCTTCACACTACCATCTTTCATGAAGTACATAAGCTTTTCTTTCTTGTCAAAACCATCATGACAATCTATAACTATATCAACAGCTAGTAAATTGTTCAGGTTTTCAGAAGTTAAAGTACCTCCAATTTCAGTCAAGGAGTAAGGATCTACATATGACATATTTAGATATTCAGCATCCCTGTGTCCAATACCTCCTCTTGAATTACTTGTCAATTGCTTCAGATTTGAAAACATCTTTAACCAGAGAGCTTTTGATCTAACCATATCAGATAAATCAACAACACTTGAAGCGCTTGTAATAATTTCTCCAGACTAAAAATTGATAAGTGTATCACACCGCAGTGTACTAATATGTTTCCACTTCTTATCTTTTTCCTTTTCAAATGCATAGCTTCTTTCCAGTAAAGATTCTTGTCTGCTGGGGTTCCTCCATTTTCTTTCATTTGACTATTTAAACCTTTCTTTATAGAGATTGAAATCTCTATTTGTTTTTCTTGTGATTTCTCTTCTTCTGGCTTCTTCTTCTTCATCTACTTCCTTGTTGTGAGAATCAACCACAGTAGATAAGATCATCAAATCAATCTCTTGCATAATTTCAGAATCATCAGGATCTTGAATATTATCAGGAACAACATCAGGATTAGATTCTTCAATTTGATTTGTATTGCAGAGAGTTGATTTTCTTGGTCTTCTTCTCAATTCAGGTTCTTCTTCGATATTTCCATCATCACCAAAAGTAGATCTGTCAGGAACTACTAGAGTTTGAATAGGTTTAGGAATTTCTTCAATTCTTAACCCTCTAGACCTTGTTTGTCTAGGTACTGTTTGAGTTGAAGAACCTCTTCTACTTCTTCTAGCTCCTCTCCTACCTCTGCCTCCTCTACCTCTAGCAGGAGCAGGGTTATTAAAGATTTCCATCATTTCTCTCTGTTGTCTTAAGAATTCTTCATGTGAGAGATCAAGATATTCTTCACTTGCTGTAGAGAGTGCTTTTCTTGCAAATAATTGTTGAACTCTTTTATCAGTGTGATATAGAGTAACAATTTTGCCATCCTTTGTAGTAAACTTCTGGAATAAATTTGATGCATCTTCAGGATTATCAATAAAAATATCTTCATCACCTTCAGGAATTGTAGCAAGAGTATGTCCATGACCAGGTGTCAAGATTTGTTCTTCCGTCAGGATCTGAGATTGCACCAACGTTCTTAGTGTCTTAACTCCAGAATCAGAAACATGAGTTGACTGCGTTGTTTGACTTTGAGAAGTTTGAATTGTATACTTCATAACAGCAGCATTAGAGGTTTCTCCTTGTATCACTTTGTCACTACCATCATCTCCAGTATCATCATCATTATTCCTTAATACTAGATCAGGTGTACATTTTGTCTGACTAACCTTCTCCCCCTTTTTGACATCAGGATTTGACAATAAATTCAAAATTAAGGAAAGAGAGGCTTGAATGTCAGTTACCTTAGTATCCAGAGAATCAATCCTTCTGTTGATGGAGGTTTGTTCAGAAATGACAGATTTCACTTGGGATTCTACTACCCTTAGCTGAAAAGTAGTAGGCACCTTTGTAAAATTTTGAGAAATATCATTCCTCACCAACTCAGTTGAGTTCTTGATAGAATCAATCTCACTTTTTAGACTTTTGGATAACAGAGTTGTAGCCTTCAGATGATTCTTCAAGTCTTGATTCTCTATAGATTTCACTGCATAATAGGCATGTTCCAAAGCAGAAGAATAACTTACAGATTCAGTAGATCTGTGCCATGAATTGTTCCATTCATTCTGTCTAAGTGCCTCAGTAGGATTAAGGGAAGGAATAGAAAAATCTTGTCTCTGATCTTTCCCAGTGAAAGCTTTGCCAGCCATATATGTACTTGATGAACCAAAATTAGTTCCAAGACTAACTTTGAGTGCTGTAGCAAGCTGTTCCTTCTCTTTTCGATTCTCATCATTATCACTATCATCAGAGTCATCATCATCAGTACTATGAGTAACATCAGGATCAGGAATAGCTATACCTTTCATTTTATCCTGTGAATCTGTGATAGGATAATCCATTGGTCTTGAACGAAGTGGCTGTATCAGGATAGGCTCAGCATCAGGAGCACCACTAGCGTCAGGATGAACACCGTCAGGATTTGATATGCTTGCATCAGTATTTGCTACCAATGGTTCTTGTGGAGCTTGAGGTTCAGAAGCTGCTTCAACACTTTGAGTCAAAGGTTCTTGTGTGCTTCCCTCATTGACAATGTCCTCGACCAATCTTTGAACTTCATCTGCACCAGAAATCCCTTGAGCCGTGTCAGGAAATTTCTCAGAAACTGTAGCTTGGCCTGCATCTTCACTTTGAGAAGATGGTTCTTGTGTAGCTGGAATGTTGATGTCTGCATTCTCCCTTTGAGAAAATGGTTCTTGTGGGACCATTCCACTAGCTAAGCCTTCACTCAAACTTTGATTGAGTGGTTCTTGTGTGGCTGGATCATCAGAAAGAGCTGCTGAACCACTTTGAGGTTCAGGTTCTTGTGGGCTTGATCCTTTCCGTTTCTTTTGTCTCTGATAGACTAACTCTTCTGCCTTCCTTAGCTTTTCCATTGGATGTTTTATCCCAAGATTGGAAGCAGCAGCACCATACTTCTCCCATGAAATATCAACATGTCTTTTTGTTGGAGAGTCTTGTGCTGGAGAGTCTGAAATAGTAACCACTTGACTTGGTGCAGCATCAGGAATACTAACATCAGGATTTGCTTGAGCAGTTTAAACTGATTGCTCATTCAGAATAGAAGTGTCCTGTACATCAGTATCCTACTTCTTTTCTAAAGAAATTTGATACCTGCCCTTAGTTAATCTTCGTTTCTTCTGTGGTGTAGACAATGAAACCACAGCTGCAGTAGCAGTATCAGCAACTTCCTTATTCACATTCATCACAGAGGATATAGGTAAGTCATCCTCTGAATCAGTCTCATCCCTGAGAACTAATTTTCTTTTAACAGAAACAGCCTCAACACCTTTTGCAGCTTTCTTCACCAGGACCCCTTGTACACCCCCTTGTAACTTCTTTTTAGTGAGTGGTATAGAGGAAAAATCCTTTGAACCTGATTGCCTTCCTGACACATCAGTTCTAGCTGACTTTTTTGATTTTTCAACTAAAGTCTTTTGAGAGACAATAGAGGTGGTAGTTGACTGTTTAGACTGTTTAGGATGAATGCTTGGGTTAGGAACAAGGTGTGATTGGCCTTGCCCCATAGCATTAGAAATTAAACCATAACGAGTAGGCATTTTCCTATGTAAGAAAAACCTAACCTCATCAGGAATAAAAGCATTTCCTATGAAACCATTTGCCTTATCAGGATTGAAAAATGCAAAAAATTTTAATATGAAGTAAAATAAAATTTTATATAAGAAAACAAAATTTATTTTGACAATCCTGATAAATGCTGTTTTTTTATAAAAAAAACGATTACAAAACAAATAGCATAATACCCATGTAACCATTCTTACCAATTAACGAGGCAAAGTAATTATGAGAAACTGAACAGTCGCCTCGATATTGAGAAAATGACCTGCATCCTTAACACACATTCTCTATAAAATAGAACTGTTAAACATAACATCATCTATCTATTAAAACACAAACCCTCTCCATAGAAAAACTTACGAAAACCTTTCACCTTCTTCGTTTTTCAATGGCTACCAACCAACAACAAAACAACTTACCAGACGAAGAAGTCGAAAATCTCGATGAAATCTGGCAAGAGATGTTCGATGCACTGGCTGAGATAGCAGAAGATGAAGAGCCTCAACCAGTTCCTGACCCTCAGGAACATGAAGCGTTTGTGAATACCATGGTTGATGTTCTCTTTCATAACTTCCATCAGGCAAATCCTGATTGGAATCCTCTTTAAAACCTCATCTACGAAGATGAAGAGGATGAAGACGATGAAGATGATGAAGAGGATGAGGAGCTCGTACAAGAGCTTGAGAGAAGAAGGAAGAGAGTGCTTGATGCATGTGCTTCATGCAAGGTGGAGGCACGGAAGAGTCCCGGTGGACACGGTGACGATCCGCCTTCAAGTGCATCAGCTCCTCTTCTCGTCCTTTAAGGATGGAACAAGAGACCTTCCAATCCTGATGGACTGTGAAGCTGCTCAGGAGCATTCATGCTAATCTGTAGGGCACGTGTTCCCGAGTAGAACAATAGAATAGGAAAAGAATATGTAATTTCCCTTTTCATTTGTAATGAATCTTCAAGAATTAATGAAATTTGTCTATTTTCTCAACTGTTTTCTTTCTGTACTTGCCTGCAAAATTTGTTAGTAACACTAATATTGACATATAAAATGACGAATAATAAACTCTGATAGAAATATAATTGAAATTGAGAATTAAGACTGAAAACTTAATCAAAGACTAAGTAAAAATCTTATTTTCCAGAGTTTACCAGAAGTGTTGATGACAAATTAGCATAGAACCTCTGGTTTTCATACCAGCTTCAATATATGAGCATCAGGTTTTACCATGTGACTTCCTGTCAGGATTGAGTCCTATCAGGAATAGATCAAAAATACATACCTTTCTGAATAACCATCAGGATTTGATAGTTATCAGGATTTCCTCTCTGTAGATTTCCTCAGAAATTTTCAAAGTTCATCATTCCAAGTTCATTCACCAATTTATTGAAAGTAGCTTCAGGTAGTGGCTTGGTGAATATATCAGCTAGTTGTTGATCAGTAGGAACAAAATGAAGTTCAATTGTTCCTTCCAGAACTTGTTCTCTTATGAAGTGATATCGAATACTGATGTGTTTAGTAAGAGAATGTTGAACTGGATTTCCTGTCATTGCAATAGCACTTTGGTTATCACAAAAAATAGGGATTTTTGAGTATGACAGGCCATAATCTAACAACTGATTTCTCATCCACATTATCTGAGCACAACAACTTCCTGCAGCAATGTACTCAGCTTCTGCAGTTGAAGTGGAAATGGATTTTTGTTTCTTACTAAACCATGAAACTAGTCTTCCACCCAAAAACTGACAACTTCCTGAAGTACTTTTCCTGTCTATTTTGCATCCTGCAAAATCAGCATCTGAATAACCACACAACCCAAAATCTGATTCCCTTGCATACCAAAGGCCAAGTGAAGAAGTGCCTTTGAGATATCTGAAAATTCTTTTGACTGCAATCAGATGGGGTTCTCTAGGTTTTGCTTGAAATCTTGCACATAGACAAGTTGCAAACATGATATCTGGTCTACTTGCAGTGAGATACAATAAAGAGTCAATCATTCCTCTGTAGTGAGTTACATCTACCTCAGCACCTTGATCAGGATCAAGTTTGGTAGTTGTAGCTATGGGAGTTGTAGCAGGAGAACTATCTTGCATGTTAAACCTTGTCAATAAATTCCTTGAATATTTAGACTGATTGATAAAAATCCCTTCATCAGTTTGTTTAACTTGAAGACCAAGAAAGTAACTCATTTCTCCCATCATGCTCATTTGATATCTTGACTGCATAAGCTTGGAAAACTTTTCACATAGCTTATTGTTTGTTGACCCAAAAATGATATCATCAACATAAATCTAAACTAACAACAAGTCCTTACCATGATTCAAATAAAATAGAGTTTTATCAATAGCACCTCTTTTGAATCCACTTTCCAGTAAGAATAGAGCTAAAGTTTCATACCATGCTCTTGGAGCTTGCTTTAGTCCATAAAGTTCCTTATCCAATCTGTAGACATAATCTGGATATTTAGGATCAATGAAACCAGGAGGTTGCTCAACATATACTTCTTCCTCCAGTTCTCCATTTAGAAAGCACTTTTAACATCCATCTGGAAAACCTTGAATTTCTTATGAGCTGCATAAGCAAGAAATATCCCGATGGCTTCTAATCTTGCAACAGGAGCAAAAGTTTCATCATAGTCAATTGCCTCTTGTTGAGAATACCCCTTTGCAACTAGTCTAGCTTTGTTTCTGATTATTACTCCATCAGAATCAATCTTGTTCTTGAAAATCCACTTTGTACCAACAATTGATCAATTCTTTGGTCTTGGTACCAGTTTCCAGACTTCATTTCTTTCAAATTCATTCAGTTCTTCTTGCATTGCAGTAACCCAATCAGCATCTTTAAGTGCATCTTCAACTTTCTTTGGCTCCTCCTTGGATAGAAAGTTATTGTATAGACATTCATTCTGAGTTGCACTTCTTGTTTGAACACCTGCATCAGGATCTCCAATGATCAAATCAGGAGTATGACTTGCAGTCCATTTCCTTGCTGGTGGTAAATCAGTCCTTGAAGTAGATGCTCCCCCTGGATTAGTGTTATCTTGATTTGAAGAATTTGCTTGATTTGAAGCTCCCCCTGAATTATTGCTATCTCCTCCTGATAAGTTATCAGGATCATCACTTGAATCAGTATATGAAGAATTCTGTCCTGATGATTGAGTTGACTCTGAACTTGTAGCAGAATGTTGTTGCTCCCCCTCAACATTAGCACTACTAGAAGTATCACTATTGATTGCATCATCAGTATTAGCACCATCAGTATCTGGTGTGTCATCAGGATTTGGTGACCCATCAGGATCTGATGTATTGACAGGATCTGATTCACTTTCTTCAGGTTCCTTGGTAGCTTCATTTTCAAAAATCAATCTATCATGAGAGTCTTCATTGATTCCAGTTATCTTCTTATCATCAAAAGATACATGTATTGACTCCATGACAGTTCTTGTTCTCAAATTAAAAACTCTGAAGGCTCCTGATGCTGGATAGCCTATGAAAATTCCTTCATCAGCCTTTGTTTCAAATTTCCCTAGCTGTTCAGGATGAGTTCTGAGAACAAAACATTTACAGCCAAACACATGCAGATGCTTCAGACTTGGTTTCTTCTCCTTGAGTGACTGATAAGGAGTACTACCATGCCTGTTTATTAATGTGAGATTTTGAGTATAGCATGCTGTGTTGACTGCTTCTGCCCAGAAATATGTAGGTAATTTAGCTTCTTCCAACATAGTTCTGCCAGCTTCAATAAGAGTTCTATTTTTCCTTTCAACTACTCCATTTTGCTGGGGTGTGCCAGAAGCAGAGAATTGTTGAATGATTCCTTTGTATTTGCAGAACTCTTCCATCTTTGAATTCTTAAATTCAGTACCATTATAACTTCTCAGTATCTTGACTTTGTACTTTGTGGTTGTCTCAATCATTCTCACATGATCCAACAGAACTTCAGGAGTCTCATCTTTTCTGTGCAGAAAATACACCCAGGTGAATCTAGAATATTCATCAACAATTACAAGAGTGTACCTTTTCTTACTGATGGACATGATGTTGATCGGACCAAATAGATCAAGATGTAGCATGTGATATGGTTCTTCAATAGAGGATTCTGATTTACTCTGGAATGATGTCCTTCTTTGTTTTGCTTTCTGACATGCATCACAGAGTCCATCAGGTGTATATAATACTTTTGGTAATCCTCTCACTAAATCTTTCTTAACCAACTCATTGATATTGCTGAAGTTGAGATGAGAAAGCTTCTTGTGCCAATTCCAACTTTCATCTACTGATGCTTTACCGATCAGACAGGTAGGAGAATCATCAGTATTTGAGAGAATGTTGGCTTCATATATGTTACCATGCCTGTAGCCAGTCAGAGCTATCTTTCCTGTTGCTTTATTCACTACTTCACAATGTGTGGAATAGAAATTGACATGATAACCTCTGTCAGTGATTTGACTAATACTCAACAGATTGTGTTTTAGTCCCTTCACTAGAGCTACTTTTTCAATGATGACATTTCCAATGATTATATTGCCATATCCCAAAGTTTGTCCAATGTTGCCATCTCCATAAGACACAGTTGGGCCAGCTTTTTCCTCATATTCTGATAACAGGGCTTTGTTTCCAGTCATGTGCACAGAACATCCACTATCCATGACTAACACATTTTTCTTTTTACCCTGCATCAGAATTCCAAAACACTAATTAGAATGTTTAGGAACCCACACTTGTTGGGTCCCTTTGTCATGCATTTTATTAACATTCACAGCAGAAGACTTTCTGACCTTAGCAGTCCTGACAGGATTTACTCCATCAGGATTTGCTTTGTCAGTATCAGTATTAACAAAAGCATGTTCCACTTTGACATTCTTAATGCTACCAGAGTTTGCAATATTTTTATCAACTTTAGGCAATGGATCATAAAAGTTATAGTACAACTCATGATAATCTTTACAAGTATAAATAGAATGCCATACACTACCATAATGAAAACAGGACTTCTGTGGTTTATAAAATACTGATCTATTCCTAACATCAGACTTAGAAATATCAGCAATCTTCTTCTTACTCTTCTTACAATCAATAACAAGATGATTAGAGTTACCACAGTTAAAACAACACTTTCTAGGTGCATTTGGGATATATTGTTGCCCAGTAATAATCTATTGTAGAAGGGGGGTTGAATACAATAGAGTAAGATAATCGACTTCTTAATGTATATATCACAAATATGAAAAGAAAGATAACAGCTTTATTAAATCTGATATAAAACTGTTACAAACTCTCTCAAGAAATTCTGATGTTCTTGAGAGCTGCTAGTTTACAAAAACTCTCTCAAGAAATTCTGTTCTTAAGAGCTTCTCTTCGATTATGTTCTCTCTCTAATGAATACATAAATCGAAACCAAGACTGTGTTTATATAGTACACACAGCTTCTCTATCAATAACAAGATAAGTCCTAATCAATAACAAAGATAGAAACATATCTTTAATCGATAGCTGCATTCTACAAACCAGGAACAAATAGAATAAACTTCCATGTTTATCTAGACTCCAAATATAACTCGAAGTAGGAATCCTGATCAGCTTCAAGTTCTGATGATCAATCTTGATCATAGTCTGAGTAGGAATCCTGATGATCAATAAGATACTGACGCTTGATCAAATACTGATGACCATGCAATACTGATGACGTCAGCAATCCTGATCAGTTGAGTCTAGCTTCTGACGATCATTGAATTCTGATCTAACAATCTCCCCCAATCTCATACTTTGTGAAATAAAGTATAGATTCCAAATATTCAATGATGTCAAAAACATGTATCAAAATGTACGAGTATCTTCAGAAACAACTTATCTGTTTAAGCTTTTTGATAGAACAGATTCATCTTCAAGAAGTTGGATAATAAACTTTCTTCTTTTTCTTCAAGAATTTGAATCAGTCTTTCCTTAAGATTTCTGAGTTCTTCATCTTCCTCATTAATCTGGTAGATAGCTGCTCTGAGATTCTGTATGGAGCTTTTCTGTAGACTGTGCTCTTCAAACAAAAGATAAGCAATTTCCTTCCCATCAGGATTGAGAGTAAGTTGGGTCATACCAAAAGTTACTTCTTTAACAGCAGTACCTCTTTGCATTTCCACATCCTGACCTCTTTGATTTAAGTACATGGGAACATAATTACCATCGAAATTACTGTTTCCATCCAGTCTTCTTCTTATAGTTGACAAAATCATGTCAGCCCATACTTTGTACACTTGGTTCTTCCATCTTAACAGATAGTGAACATATTTCAGTTCCTGTGTAGTTTTCATCAGCAGATCTTGAATAGATAGAATCTTCACACTACCATCTTTCATGAAGTACAGAAGCTTTTCTTTCTTTTAAAAACCATCATGACAATCTATAACTATATCAACAGCTAATAAATTGTTCAGGTTTTCAGAAGTTAAAGTACCTCCAATTTCTGTCAAGGAGTAAGGATCAACATATGACATATTCAGATATTCACCATCTCTGTGTCCAATACCTCCTCTTGAATTACTTGACAATTGCTTCAGATTTGAAAACATCTTTAACCAGAGTGCTTTTGATCTAACCATCTCAGATAAATCAACAACACTTGAAGCGCTTGTAATAATTCCACCAGACTGAAAATTGATAGGTGTATCACAACTTAATGTGCTAATATGTTTCCACTTCTTATCCTTTTCCTTTTCAAAAACATAGCTTCTTTCCAGTAAAGATTCTTGTCTGCTTGAATTTCTCCATTTTCTTTCATTTGAAACTTTAAGCCTTTGTAGATAGAGATTGAAATCTTCATTTGTTCTCTTTGTAATATCTCTTCTTATGGCTTCTTCTTCTTCATCTACTTCTTTGTTGTGACAATCAACAACAGTAGATAAGATTATCAAATCAACCTCTTGCAGAATTTCAGATTCATCAGGATCTTGAATATTGTCAGGATTAGAATCTTCAATTTGATTTGTATTGCTGAAAGTTGATTTACTTGATTTTCTTCTCAATTCAGGTTCTTCTTCAACAATTCCATCATCACCAAAAGTAGATCTGTCAGGAACTACTAGAGTTTGAATAGGTTCAGGAATTTCTTCAATTCTTAACCCTCTAGACCTTGTCTGTCTAGGTACTGTTTGAGTTGAAGAACCTCTTTTACTTCTTCTAGCACCTCTCCTACCTCTGCTTCCTCTACCTCTAGCAGGAGCAGTATAGCTTTCCATTGTCTCTCTTTGTAGTCTCAAGAATTCTTCATGTGAGAGATCTGGATATTCTTCACTTGCTGTAGAGAGTGCTTTTCTTGCATATAATTGTTGAACTCTTTTATCAGTGTGATATAGAGTAACAATTCTGCCGTCTTTTGTAGAAAACTTCTGGAATAAATTTGATGCATCTTCAGGATTATCAATAATTACATCTTCATCACCTTCAGGAATTGTAGCAAGAATGTGTCCATGACCAGGTGTCAGGATTTGATCTTCCGTCAGGATCTGAGATTGCACCAATGTTCTTACTGTCTTAACTCCAGAATCAGAAACATGAGTTGACTGCGTTGTTTGACTTTGAGAAGTTTGGATTGTCTTCATAACAACAGCATCAGAGGTTTCTCCTTGTATCGCTTTGTCACCACCCTCATCTCCAGTATCATCATCATTATCTCTTAATACTAGATCAGGTGTACATTTTGTCTGAATAACCTTCTCCCCCTTTTTGACATCAGGATTGGACAATAATTGCAAAATTAAGGAAAGAGAGGCTTGAATTTCAGTTACCTTAGTATCCAGAGAATCAATTCTTTGTTTGATGGAGGTTTGTTCTGAAACAACAGATTTCACTTGGGATTCCACTACCCTCAATTGTAAAGTAGTAGGCACCTTTGTAAAATTATTAAAGATATCAGTCCTCACTTTTTCAGTTGAGCCCTTGATAGAATCAATCTCACTTTTCAGACTTTTGGATAACAGAGTTGTAGCCTTCAGATGATTCTTCAAGTCTTGATTCTCTATAGATTTCACTGCATGATAGGCATGTCCAATAGAAGAAGAAAAACTGATAGATTCATCAGAATTGTGCCATGAATTGTTCCATTCATTCTGTCTAAATGCCTCAGCAGGATCAAAGGAAGGAATAGAAAAATCTTGTCTCTGATCTTTCCTAGTATAAGCATTGCCAGCCATATATGTACTCGATGAACCAAAATTAGTTCCAAGACTAATTTTGAGTGTTGTAACAAGCTGTTCCTTCTCTTTTCGATTCTCATCATCATCACTATCATCAGAGTCATCATCATCAGTACTATGAGTAACATCAGGATCAGGAATTGCAATACCTTTCAATTTATCCTGTGATTCTGAGATAGGATGATCCATTGGTCTGGAACGAAGTGGCTGTATCAAAATAGGCTCAGTATCAGGAGCACCACTAGCGTCAGGATGAACATCGTCAGGTTTTGATATGCTTGCATCAGTATTTTCTACCAATGGTTCTTGTGGAGCTTGAGGTTCAGAAGCTGCTTCAACACTTTGAGCTAAAGGTTCTTGTGTGCATCCCTCATTGACAATGTTCTCGACCAATCTTTCAACAGAAGCTGTAGCTTTGCCTGCATCTTCACTTTGAGAAGATGGTTCTTGTGTAGCTGGAATGTTGATGTCTTCATTCTCCCTTTGAGAAAATGGTTCTTGTGTGACCATTCCACTAGCTAAGCCTTCACCCAAACTTTGATTGAGTGGTTCTTGTGTGGCAGGATCAACAGTAGCTGCTGAATTACTCTGAAATTCAGGTTCTTGTGGGCTTGATCCTTTCAGCTTCTTCTGTCTCTGATAGACTAACTCTTCTGCATTCCTCTTTTTCTTTGATGTAGGTGTAAGACCAACCAAGGAAGCAGTTGTAGAAACCTTCTCCCAAGAAATTTCTCTAATCTGAGATGGAGAGGCTGGAGAGTCTGATATAGAGACAACTTTTGTTGTTGCATCAGGAATACTAACATCAGGATTTGATGTCTGAATATCAGTATCCTTCATTTGCACTGTCAAAGGAATATGATACCTGCTCTTTGATAATTTCCTTGTCTTTTGTGGTTTTCATACCAGCTTCAATAACTGAACATCAGGATTTGACCAATTGATTTCCTGTCAGGATTGAGTCCTATCAGGATTTGATCAAAGATACATACCTTTCTGAATAACCATCAGGATTTGACAGTTATCAAGATTTCCTCTCTGTAGCTTTTCCTCAGAAATTCTCAAAATTCATCATTCCAAGTTCATTCACCAACTTATTGAAAGTAGCTTCAGGTAGTGGCTTGGTGAATATATCAGCTAGTTGTTGATCAGTAGGAACAAAGTGAAGTTCAATTGTTCCTTCCAGAACCTGTTCTCTTATAAAGTGATATCTGATACTTATGTGTTTAGTAAGAGAATGCTGAACTGGATTTCCTGTCATTGCAATAGCACTTTGGTTATCACAATAAATAGGGATTTTTGAGTATGACAGGCCATAATCTAACAACTGATTTCTCATCCACATTATCTGAGCACAACAACTTCCTGCAGCAATGTACTCAGCTTCTGCAGTTGAAGTGGAAATAGATTTCTGCTTTTTACTGAACCATGAAACTAGTCTTCCACCCAAAAACTGACAACTTCCTGAAGTACTTTTCCTGTCTATTTTGCATCCTGCAAAATCAGCATCTGAATAACCACACAACCCAAAATCTGATTCCCTTACATACCAAAGGCCAAGTGAAGGAGTGCCTTTGAGATATCTGAAAATTCTTTTGACTGCAATCAGATGTGGTTCTCTAGGTTTTGCTTGAAATCTTGCACATAGACAGGTTGCAAACATGATATCTGGTCTACTGGCAGTGAGATACAATAAAGAGCCAATCATTCCTCTGTAGTGAGTTACATCTACCTCTTCACCTTGATCAGGATCAAGTTTGGTAGCTGTAGCTATGGGAGTTGAAGCAGGAGTACTGTCTTGCATGTTAAACCTTGTCAGTAAGTTCCTTGTGTATTTAGACTGATTAATAAAAATCCCTTCATCAGTCTGTTTAACTTGAAGACCCAGAAAGTAACTCATTTCTCCCATCATGCTCATTTGATATCTTGACTGCATAAGCTTGGAAAACTTTTCACACAGCTTATTGTTTGTTGACCCAAAAATGATATCATCAACATAAATCTGAACTAACAGCAACTCCTTACCATGATTCAAATAAACTCTTGGAGCTTGCTTTAGTCCATAAAGTGCCTTATCCAGTCTGTAGACATGATCTGGATATTTAGGATCAATGAAACCAGGAGGTTGTTCAACATAAACTTCTTCCTCCAGTTCACCATTTAAGAAAGCACTTTTAACATCCATCTGGAAAACCTTGAATTTCTTATGTGCTGCATAAGCAAGAAATATCCTGATGGCTTCTAGTCTTGCAACAGGAGCAAAAGTTTCATCATAGTCAATTCCCTCTTGTTGGGAATACCCCTTTGCAACTAGTCTAGCTTTATTTCTGATAATGACTCCATCAGAATCAGTCTTGTTCTTGAAAATCCACTTTGTACCAACAATTGATCTATTCTTTGGTCTTGGTACCAGTTTCCAGACTTCATTCCTTTCAAATTCATTCAGTTCTTCTTGCATTCCAGTAACCCAATCAGCATCTTTAAGTGCATCTTCAACTTTCTTAGGCTCCTCCTTGGACAGAAAGTTATTGTATAGACATTCATTCTGAGTTGCACTTCTTGTTTGAACACCTGCATAAGGATCTCCAATTATCAAATCAGGAGTATGATCTTTTGTCCATTTCCTTGCTGGTGTCAAATTGTTTCTTGAAGTAGATGCTCCCCCTGGATTGGTGTTATCTTGATTGAAAGAATTTGATTGATTTGAAGATCTCCCTGAATTATTGCTATGCCCTCCTGATGTGTTATCAGGATCTTCACTTGAATCAGTATCTGAAGAATTCTGTTCTGATGATTGAGTTGACTCTGAACTTGTAGTTGAATGCCGTTGCTCCCCCTCAACATTAGCACTACTAGTTGTATCACTGTTGTTTGCATCATCAGTATTAGCACCATCAGTACCTGGTGAGTCATCAGGATTTGGTGACCCATCAGTATATGGTGATTTGACAGGATCTGATTCAATTTCTTCAGGTTCCTTGGAAGCTTCATTTTCAAATAACAATCTATCATGCGAGTCTTCAATGATTCCAGTTATCTTCTTATCATCAAAAGATACATGAATTGACTCCATGACAGTTCTTGTTCTCAAATTAAAAACTCTGAAGGCTCTTGATGTAGGATAACCTATGAATATTCCTTCATCAGCCTTTGTTTCAAATTTCCCTAGCTGTTCAGGATGAGTTCTGAGAACAAAACATTTACAGCCAAACACATGCAAATGCTTCAGACTTGGTTTCTTCTCCTTGAGTGACTGATAAGGAGTGACACCATGCCTGTTTATCAATGTGAGATTTTGTGTATAGCATGCTGTGTTGACTGCTTCTGCCCAGAAATATGTAGGTAATTTAGCTTCTTCCAACATAGTTCTGCCAGCTTCAATAAGAGTTCTATTCTTCCTTTCTACTACTCCATTTTGCTGAGGTGTGCCAGGAGCAGAGAATTGTTGAATGATTCCTTTGTATTTGCAGAACTCTTCCATCTTTGAATTCTTAAATTCAGTACCATTATCACTTCTCAGAATCTTGACTTTGTACTTTGTGGTTGTCTCAATCATCCTCACATGATCCAACAGAACTTCAGGAGTTTCATCTTTTCTATGCAGAAAATACACCCAGGTGAATCTAGAATATTCATCAACAATTACAAGAGTGTACCTTTTCTTACTGATGGACATGATGTTGACTGGACCAAACAGATCAAGATGTAGCATGTGATATGGTTCTTCAATCGAGGATACTGATTTACTCTGGAATGATGTCCTTCTTTGTTTTGCTTTTTGGCATGCATCACAGAGTCCATCAGGTGTATATAAGACATTAGGTAATCCTCTTACTAACTCTTTCTTAACCAACTCATTGATGTTGCTGAAGTTGAGATGAGAAAGCTTCTTGTGCCAATTCCAACTTTCATCTACTGAAGCTTTACTGATGAAACATGTAGGGGAGCCATCAGTATCTGAGAGAATGTTGGCTTCATATATGTTACCATGCCTGTAGCCAGTTAGTGCTATCTTCCCTGTTCCTTTACTGACTACTTCACAATGTGTGGAATAGAAATTGACATGATAACCTCTGTCAGTGATTTGACTAATACTCAACAAGTTGTGTTTTAGTCCCTTCACTAGAGCTACTTTTTCAATGATGACATTTCCAATGATTATATTGCCATATCCCAAGGTTTGTCCAATGTTGCCATCTCCATAAGACACAGTTGGGCCAGCTTTTTCCTCATATTCTGATAACAGGGCTTTGTTTCCAGTCATGTGCACAGAACATCCACTATCCATGACTAACACATTTTTCTTTTTACCCTGCATCAGAATAGAAACACACTAGTTAGAACACTTAGGAACCCATACATGTTGGGTTCCTTTCTCATGCAATTTATTAATTTTAGCAGCAGAAGACTTTTTGACTTTAGCAGTCCTGATAGGATTAACTCCATCAGGATTTGCTTTGTCAGTATCAGTATTAACAAAAGCATGCTTCACTATGACATTTTCAGTTCTATCAGACTTTGTACTACTTTCAAACTTAGGCAGTGGATCATAAAAGTTATAGTACAAATCATGATACTCTTTACATGTATAAATAGAATGCCATAGACTACCACAATGAAAACAGGACTTCTGCGGTTTATAGAGTACTGATCTATTCCTCACATCAGATTTAGAAATATCAGCAATCTTCTTTTTAATCTTCTTACAATCAATAGCAAGATGATTAGAGTTACCACAGTTAAAACAACACTTTCTAGGTGCATTTGGGATATATTTATAACCATTCTCTTTATTGATCCCAACTTTACCATTCCTGTTTCTCTTAACAGTAGCTTCCTTTTTCTTATCTGTAACCTCACAGATTTTATCTTTAAGCTGTTTCTGAGACAATAGACCTAGATTCTTAGTGACTTTGTTCATGACAGGTTTAGACTTTATAATTTTAATTCCTTGAGTAGAAGAAGATCCCTTTTCAAAAGTAGAATTGGAATCCTTACCAAAAACAAAATTAACAGGAGTAATCTTAGATTTGGTTGAGTCTATAACATGTCTATAGGTCTTTGGACTGACTGTCTCATCAATGACAATTTTCTCTGCTAATTTCTTATCTTCATCTGACTTATATCCTAGACACTCTTTCCAATTCTTAGAGGTATTAATCTCATGAAATTTCCTACCAGAGTCTGTCCAGGTTCTGATTTTCTCATTAGCATATTCAAGTTCTTTTTCAAGGGAAGTACATTTAGATGTCATCTCTAAGTGCATGTGTTTAGCATTATCACATTCTTTTTGTACTTCTTGCATACGAGAAAATTCAGCTTCTAATATCTCATTCCTCTTTCTAAGGTCAGACATCTCAGATAAGATTCTAGTATTCTCAGCAGTTTGACTTCTAAAGCTAATATGTAATGACTTTAGAAAACGTCTTAACTCAGAAGCATTATCAGTATCAAAATCAAAGATAGTATTTAGTACCTTATCATCAGGAGCAGCAGTTACATCAGCATTGGCCATTAATGCATAGTTGACTACCTCAGTATCAGATTCTGAGGAAGAGTCCATCCAATCCTTGCTTGATGTGATGAGTGCCTTTGTCTTGTTGCATTCAGAAGCAAAGTGACCCATTCCATTACACTTGTAGCATCTAACCTTTGACTTGTCAAATTTGCTACCCTTGCTGTCCTTTTTGATATACTTGTCTTTGTCTGCTTTGAAGGTCTTTTTCTGAAAGTTGCCTTGTCTTCTATTGTTCCTGAATTTCATCCTTCTGAAGTTTCTGACAATCATAGCAACCATCTTTTCCATGTCTGAGTCAGAAGAATCATCACCAGTATTGGCATCAGGATTGCCATCAGTATCTGATGAAGAGTCGTCAGGATCTGACTCAGCTACTCTTGCTTTCCTTCTAGAGACCTCCATAGCTTTTCCTTTTGATTTAGCTTCTACATTCAAAGCAATTGACTTTGCCTTGCTGCTTTTCTTGTTCTTTCTCTGTTGAACTTCAAGATCATGAGTTCTTAGCATCCCATAGATCTCATCAAGAGACACAATGTTCAGATCATACTGGTGTCTAATGATTGAGGTCTGAGTATCCCATTCTTCAGGTAAAGCTCTAAGAAATTTGGTGTTTGAATCTTCAGTTTCATATACTTTGTCAACTAAGGATAAGCTGTTCAATAGTGTCAGAAATCTATCATATAGATCAGTCAGGCTCTCTTCAGGTCTTGCATCGAATTGTTCATATTCTTGAATCAAAAGAGCCCTTCTGTTTTTCTTAACAGATGCAGATCCCTGGCACTGAGTTTCCAAAGTATCCCAGATTTCTTTTGAAGACTTGCATGCAATCACTCTGTTCACTACAAGAAAAATGCCTAGTAGCGACCGCATATCAGCGACCGTATTCCGTAGCTACTACCTATTAGCGACCACATTTGGTCGCGGATGCTAGACGCAGATAATCTAGTCGCTAATATGTACTTCTGCGACGACTTTCGCCGACCGTGGTAATAGCGACCGCTATCAGCGACGCTGCGGTCGCTAATCCTAGTCAGCTTTGTCCTTTCCCAAGTCCATGTGTCAGCGACGAAGCCAGCGACGCTTTTCGTAGCTAATACCAGCGACCTACTTTAGCTACAACTTTCGGTCACTGATAACAGCGACCAATATCCAGCTACCGCTGTTTGTCGCCAATTTCAGCGACTAACAGTAGCTACCATTTCCAGTCGCTAACATCAGCAACCAAATATTAGCTACCGAAGTTTGTCGCTAGTTTCAGCGACCACCAGTAGCTACAGGTTTTTGTCGCTAATTTTAGCGACCCATATCAGCTACCTCTTGTCGCCAATTGGTGAAGTGCATCAGCTACCGTATGCGGTCGCAGATAGTATGTGGTCGCAGATACATAATTTTTAGTGTACAATACATCCCCTGTTTCTGGAAATTTCCCAAATTTTACACCTGTTTTTGTCCCACACATTCACAACACAAAACATCTACTAGATCTCACATTCACAACAATTGTCGCAACACAATAAAAAAGAATATAAATATTTGCCCAATTAACGAAATCCAAGTACTAGAATAAAATAAATTAAAAAGTCTACATCATTTGAAAACATCCAACATTATATCCTTAACAACCATAACCATATGTCCGAGTATCGTTCAAGTACAAAATTGCAATAAAGACATAATTGCAACCAAAACAAACTAAGATCCGCCAGACTCGCCATCCCCAGCACCATGATGTGATCCCTGGATTTAAAAAAACAATAAAACATGTTACCTATACATGGTATTAAGAACAAACTAAGTACGCAAATTCAAGAAAAGAAATACAGGGATCTCAAGTAGATTTAAGGGATCTCAAGTAGATTTAGTAAACAATATACCTGGCTGCCATCATCTCGCTGTGAAGATGATGCTGCCTCCGCCACTGCACGAGCTAACTCGTCAAGATCCAAAGCCCCAAGATGTCCACCCAGTATGCGTAGAAGCTCACGGTCTCGGCATATAGCCCTGACACAATCAGCTGGAGTATGAGTAGGTGGATGGCTCGACGACTGTGACGACTGAGTGCTACCTGAGCCACTAAATGAGCCACTGAAGGATGAGCGTCTTTGTTGCCCTTGACCTTTTATATAGTTCTTCTTCACAATAGAAGCCCTTTCCCATAACTCCTGATCAATCTCTGGACGCTCGGTGCCCTCAGGATAGCGCTCGTCAAGTAGACGTCAATAGTCATCCTGCAATAACAGTTAAATAGGTAAAAACAAGATTAAAATGATCCTAAAGTTATTTATCAAAACTACGCATTGTTGCAAAAGATATTGTTGTTTACAGTAAATCTTAGAAAATGATGTTGAACTTAATAAAAAAAATAACAAAGTTATACCGCTATCTTCTGCGCATCGGGGAGACCATCACGAGTGGACACGTACACATCCAACCAGTTGATAGGAGTACCCTCACACTCAGACTCCTGTAAAAAAACACATCTTTCGAGTATATCAACTTAACTAATAGAAAATATGTTAACAAACTTGATTCAACAACTAAAAAGTTGAATAAATTAAAATCTCTTAAAATGCTTGTCCTGTATCAATACATCTGTTTTTCGGTTCTTGTAATGTAAAATGAACAAATAGTAGAGTTTCTTTGTGCTAGGAAATAAACAGAATGCCATATATAACCTTCTGATCCTTCATTGTTACTCCTTCACAAGAGGTCAAAAATGGAAAACCAAAAACACTCACTCTAAAAACAGAGCTTTGGGGGAAAAAGCAAGGCATGCAATGAAAAACTCAGAAAACATGAAAGAGGGTTCCGGAGAGAAGGGAATTTTTTAGGGTAGTTACCCCTCTCTGTACAATTTGAATGATTTTATAAGCATTCAATGAGCCTATGATTTCACATTCCATAATGAAACAACCATCATCTGTGTGTGCATATATATACACAACTTCAATTATCGATCTACCAAACAAAACTTTTAATGTTTCGACAATAATAATATACTAGTAGATTTATTAGCAGTATTATGTTTCTGGTAGGAGTTGATGCCTGATACAAGTACAAGTTTATCCAGACAGACCCCTGATTAAACAAAGGCTGTGATGATAAGTCAATTGTTTGGTTTTTTCTGAGTTAACTAAAAAATAATGCAATTCAGAATTCTTATGATCCAGTTTTTAAGTTTTAAAAAAAAACCATGTGGTTATTGGATTCAGTATCATACAAGAAAGTACAACAAATTCTTGGTTGTAGAGATAAAATCGAAATTAATCATATGTACCTTATTTGCGATATGCTGCAGCTGGGAGATACTACCGCCCCTATAGGTACCTTTGGCCTTCTCGCCAACAGGTGCACCTGCGGATCTGTTGTTGGCGGCTGTGTAGCGTTTCTGCACCCACTTCTCGTCTCTCCACTGTTCACACATTTGAGCCCATATATCGGCGCTGCACCACCAAGGGCCATACTCGTGCATGTGCAACACTCCTTGACCTGGATAGTCAACGCCAGCATTATTAAGGGCTTTCTGGCGATCTTTCGAAAACTTATCTTTCGTGCGAGCAGCACACTTCTGCCAGAAAAGAGTAGATATCACCGCAGCATCCTCATTCGCCCACCTATAACGTTTCTGCATAAATAAACAATTCATTAAAATCAACAAAAAGCAAACTATGCATTACAAATAAAAATCTGATTATATAGATGCAAACTGCATTACAAAAAAAATCTGATTATTTATACAAATGAATATAAAAAACTACAGAGATGCATCAGATTAATACAATGCAGAGATCAGATTAATTTACTGTTTGTGGGATCAGTGGCAATTGGACGCAATCAGGTTCTGGAACACACATGCACCTTCTTGTAAGCATGCGTATTCTAAATTATTAAGTCCTATACTCTTCGATTTTGAAGCAGCTAAAATCAAGCTCACAGAATTTATCATATCCAAACACAAACAGAAAGGAAATTTCATTCATCACTAATAAAATCAACAGCTTCCTATGATCACAAAATAAGGACTCCATCCAAATAACTACTTTAATAACTATACCAGATAATAAAATTAATAAAACCCCAAATCTAGAAACTGCAGACTGATTGCTGCTTACCTACTATTATTAGGCATTTCTTGTAAATACTGTTATTTTTTATGAGCATTATTACTACTAATAATTGATTACTGGACTTGGACTGTGCATCATATGTCTCTAATCTAATCGCTTAAAATGTTATGTTAACAATTTTAATATTAACATAGACATACTTAAAAATAAAACTTAATTCTAATTGCTCAATTTGATTCTTTCACAAAACTTAAAGACGAGGGAAGCAATAGATGCAGCAATAAAAATAAAACTTAATAGTTATCAGCCTCGTTCCTCAACTGTCAAAGTGTAGCATCAAGGTTCCCTTCATCATGGTAACCTTTTCACAAACTTAAAAAGACATTATAAATGTTAAAAATGACAACCATCAAAATTTAAGGGACATTAAAGCTTAAACAAAAGACATCCACACGGATGAATGTAGCTGATTCCACCCCAAGCTGAAAAACAAAAAAAAGGAGATGCATCAAATAGATTTTTCTCCAATTTTATGAACATATTTGCTGATCGGCTAGGAACAGAGTTGTTGCCACTGTTTCGACCATATATACTCTATTTCCACAATTTTGCTGCACATAATTGTTTAAGCGTGTCTATCCAAAATGATTCGAAGCAGCCAACAAATGGTGCAAGGTGATAGTAGATGAACATGTTGACCAGTACTGAGTAAAAAATCTGAGATAAGCAAGTTGATTCAGACAGCAGAAGAGCGTCCATTAGACGCAGGATTTGGCCGAAATATACTTGGAATTTTAACTAATAACCCAATCATGTTTTCTCACACAGAAGGAATAAAGGAAGAAGTGTCGTTAACATTTTATCGTGTTCAGAATTAGATAGTGAGACAAGCCTGTACATGTTAAGAAATGATTCCAATAACTAAATTTCTACCTTCCACTCACCACTGAGAAACAGAATTAGCAGGCTTTTTATATGAAAGTAAAGGACCTTCAGGGTAACTAGAACATAGAATATTGGTTTTTCTTTGCGATTAAGAAAACCTTTTTTTTATTGGTAATCAGATTTGTAGTTTTTTTTTTCTCTCAGATTTGTAGTTTTTGAAGTCGAATAATATTTGTGTTGAGATAAGGTCAGATGGAAACAAACAAGTCCAAGACTTTCAAGCATGTAAATCTCTCTTTCCTCATGCTAAAAAATTTCTTTTGAAAATACTGATCTGTTTTAAGTACAGTAAAAATAATGTCAGCTTATAGGCCAACCAAAAGTCCAGAGCTAAAGTATCAGAGTGCCTAACAACTAGTACAAGAGAGCAATTAGCATTGGGACTTTACGAACCCAGACATGCATTATCATATGTAACAATGATGCATTCTGAACTGTGTAAATTATGAACTGACAATGATAAAAAAAATACCGTAAATTCAGCCCACACTGCGTCCTTGTGGGTAGCAGGCGTGGTTGACCACGTAATCGCAGGAGTAGGCCAATTCTGAATGCACATCTGAGAAATGCATTTCACAATTCTAGGATCTGCAAAATCACTGCAACATACAACAAATTTTACATTCAAGATGTAGATAATTTATAATTTTTAAATCAGAATCCAAAATGCTTGAAAGAATAGATACGTACGGGCTATTAGGACCATGACGAATCTGAATAAGAGTCCGATCATCTAGGTTAGCAGGGGCCTTTGGGATGGTATTGGGGCCCCTACCCATGCCTATCTTTTTCGGTGCTGTTGATCCTCCTGTTTGAGAAGCCATCTATATATATAGGGCTTATTCAGTAATCTTAATTAAAAATTGTTGCTCTATTTTTCATATGATTGATTTAATACTTAGTTTTAGATCTATTAATTATTAATAGAATGCATGACACGAGGAGATTGATAAGTTGACAAAACTAATGAGGTGAAAAGTATAAACTACAAACACAAGAAATTCATAGACTCTTCTCCCAGAAATAAATAATCAGAAATCGTCAAGTAAATAGACACTGGATCAACAATGTATAATAAATAATCAGAAATCGTCAAGTAAATAGATCACCAATGTTTTCAAATCTCTAAATAAACTACTAATGTTTAAGTTTTTAAGTGTCATTGTCTGATTCAGAATCATTTTCTCTGCCAAATTCATAACCATCGTCTTCCTCATTTTCTGACTCAGTGTCAGTGTCGGTCAGTAACTCTTCCTCTTCCTCATTGTCTGACACAAGTAATAACGCAGGATCCATTTCTTGTGGATCGTCTCCACCATCTAACTGGATTATTTCACCCTCGTCCACATTTATTACATCTGGTCTATGAAGCATCTGCTCTTGGTAAATATCACCATCAACTACTTCTTCACGTCTGCGCGCGGGAGTATGAATTACAACTTTCCAGTCTGCAGGCAGCCTATCCCTTTTTTTACCAGGACTAGCAGTGTAGTATACTTGTGTTGTTTGAGTTGGTAAAACAAATGGTTCGTTAGAGTACGTAGTCTTATGGAGGTCAATATCAATAATTCCATGTTTGTCAACACGAATCCCTTTTTCTGAATCGAACCAACGACACTTGAACAGGTTAATATGACCCCCGTATGTGCCCTTGTACGACAACTCTATGATTTCCTCTAACTCTCCATAAAAAGGCATGACTAAGCTCATTATAACAATCTCCTAGGACACACACACCCGAATTTGTTGTTTTTTTACTGAGCCCATATGCCTTGGTATGAAAATCATAACCATTTACTTTGTATCCATTACGGCTAACTTGGTCCCTATCTGGTCCCATAGCTAGGGCGAGTACATTTCCCGGAATCGTTGATTCGACAGCCAAAGCCTACAAACATTTCATCTTAGTATATATATATATATATAAATCAATGGTTAATATAAAGTGTGTATATATATATTCTACTTGAGAAACTCAACTTACTTTGTCCTTTATCCAATGTGCAAATTCTTTAGCACGTATACTTTCAATATCTTTGTCAGTTATACCTGGATGCTTCACTTTTAACTCGCCATCATAAAATCTATAAAACATATTGTCGAATTACATATCATTTCTTTATAATATGCAGTTAAATAAATATTATAGTTTAATACTCTTATTAAATAAATAAATGCATTACATATGTACCTTACATATTCCTCAATCTCCTCGCAATTGAGAAGAATATAAGTATGTGCAGCATGTAATTCTTTCTCCGGCATGAATATGCGCTTCTCTTTTCCATAAGCGCGACCCGATAGACCAAATACAGCAAGGCGACCATTTAATTCAACATTACCCCCATCATCATTTCTCGAGACTCGATTAGCCTTTGTCAAGACTTCATCCGTAAAATAGTCTGAGACAAAAGTAGATATCTCATTGAAACTGTAGGCTTCGCAAATTGACCCCTCTACACAAGCTCTATTCTTCACTGTCCTCTTAAGCATTCCCATCAACCTCTCAAAAGGGTACATCCATCTATATTGAACTGGACCCCCAACACGAGCTTCATAGGGAAGATGTATTGGTAAATGCTCCATAGAGTCAAAAAAACCTGGTGGGAAGATTTTTTCCAGTTTGCACGTGATCTCTGTGATGTTCTTCTCAAGTATAGACATGTCCTTCTCATTCAAGGTTTTCGAGCATAAGTCATTAAAAAAAAGACTAAGATCCGTCACAGCATCCCATATTGGTTTATAAAGCTGGTCTCGAAATGCTATAGGCAGGAGTCTCTCCAAGAACACATGACAGTCATGGCTCTTCATCCCTTTGATTTTCCCATTCGGGTTTTTATCGGTAACACACCTTGCAATATTTGACGCGTATCCATCTGGTAGTTTCAAAGACCTAATCCATGTGCAAACTTCTTCAACCTGTTTTTTAGATAATGTGTATCTTGCTTGCGGTTTTAATTTCTTACCATTGGAAGATTCATAAATTTCTAAAGTAGGACGCTTACAAATATCTTTCATGTCCAAACGTGCCGCATCATTATCTTTTGTCTTCCCAGTGACATTCATCATGGTGTTAAACAAATTGTCAAACACATTCTTCTCAACATGCATGACATCTAGATTATGACGAATTAAATTTGTGGACCAATATGGCAATTCCCAAAATATGCTTTTCCGAACCCAATTATGAGATTCACCAAACCCGTCGATTTTCAAGGAATTCTTACCAAATGGAACGACCGGGAGTCTCATTACACGGGCTCGCATGTCTGTTCCCGACAAACGTGGTGCAGGCTTATCATTTTCAACTTTCCCTTTCCTAAAGTTTTCTCTATTTTTTCGAAATGGGTGATCTACGGGTAAGAACCGTCGATGGCAGTCAAACCAGCAAGGCTTTCGACCTTTTGCTAAAGTGAATGACTTTGTTTGTTCCATACAATATGGACAAGCCAACTTCCCGTGTGTGCTCCATCCAGATAACATACCATAAGCTGGGAAGTCGCTAATCGTCCACATAAGGGCTGCCCTAAGGTTGAAATTTGTTTTCGTAGCAACATCCCAAGTCTGTACTCCATCTTTCCACAGTACCTTCAACTCGTCTATAAGAGGTCTCAAGAAAACATCTAAGTTCTTTCCAGGACTCTTGGGACCGGGAATCATTAGTGAAAGAAACAAGTATGGTTGTTTCATGCACATCCAAGGAGGCAAGTTGTACGGGGTAACAATCACAGGCCAACATGAATACGGAACAGCTGAGTGGCCAAATGGGTTGAAACCATCGGTGGATAGTCCAAGCCTCACATTTCTAGGTTCTAATGCAAACCCAGGATGTGCCAAGTTGAAATCTTTCCAAGCCTTTCCATCTGCAGGATGATTTAATTCTCCATCTTTAGACAGCGATTTCGCATGCCAACTCATATGTTTGGCTGTTCTTGAAGACATATACAGTCTTTTTAGCCGATCAGTTAATGGAAAATACCTTAGAATCTTGAACGGTATATTTGATTTTTTTGTAGTCACCCCCTCTTTATTAGGTCTAAACCGATCATGACCGCAAATAGTGCACCTTGTTACCTTTTCATGTTCCTTATAAAATAACATGCAATCATTAGGACATGCATCGATTTTTTGGTATCCAAGACCCAACTTTTTCACCATTTTCTTGCAGTAGTAATAATTTTCGGGTAATTTCTCGCTGTCGGGCAACATACTCTTTATTGCCTTCAAGAGCGACTCAAAACACTCATGGCTCATGTTGTGATCGGCCTTGATGTTAAGTATTGTTGCCACTGCAGACAATTTACTGTGTTTGATGCAACCATCCCATAGTGGCTCGCTACCCTCATCTAATAACTTAAAAAAGTCTTTGGCATCAGAATTCATAGGCTGCTCTCTCGCTTGTTCCCAATCAAAATCTGGCCCTGCCATATTATGAACCATTTCATTCATATGATAATTACTACTGCTGCCTGGATTGTTTACTGTAAAGCCACCATCTCTTGTTTGTCCATGTGCCCACCAGCATTCTTCATAATTTTTCATAAACCCGGTCACAAGTAAATGGTAGTTTACAATATCTCTGTCCAGATAATTATTGTTCTTACACTTGTGACATGGACATCGTATTTGATTCTTATCATTCACACATTTCGGGTGACTATACGCATATTCCAAAAATACTTGACAACCAGCCCTAAATTCAGCCGTAGCACCTATTTCAGTACTTGACTTTCGTCGTCCCATCCAACTACGATCGGAAGAGAGGTTCATGATACCTAGTCACAAAGCCTAATAAACTATATCACACGTAGCAAAAATTAACAAGAAAAATTGAGAGTATTTAGAAGAACTTAATACCATGTATAAATTTAATTACTAGAGACAGTTGTGCAACTTTAATAACTAGAGGATGTATAAATTTGCACTTCATATTATACTAAAATAGTCAATCCCCGGTTCTATTAATTTGGGGCCATAAAGAAAACCCAAAAACAGAAAACTTACTATAATCAAAACATACAAACACAAAATCAAATAAAAAACAGAGAGTTTAAAACAAGCATGTAATCACAACATAATATTATTAACATATATAATATCTTAAGTATCAACCCAATAGGTTAAATTAAAGTATGCATATTTCAAAAATATAAATGTATTGTATTTAGTCGTTGCATTTTTCTTGTAGTGTAATTCAAAAATATAAATGTATTGTATTTCCAAATTCTTTCGGTTTTACTTTTCTTATTCACTCTCACTTGCCCCGCTGCTTTTGTTACCATGTATTGTAAAAATATATAATAAATGTATTGTATTTCCAAGTACTATTTATCTAGAAATGATTTGGTTAAGCAGCAAGATTAAGCCTAAACATAGTACTACTTCTGTGATGCCTGACAATATGCCAAAGATTTTATTGGACATCAGAAAATACAGAGGAGAATTCGAATGACAATGTGACCCTGAATTATATAGGAAGCACTTCTGCTTATGAGCTTCTGAGTTTCTACAGCTGTTATTTTGATACTTAGATCCAACTGCGGAATTTGTAGCCAAGTAGAAGGACAAGAAGAATGATGCTGCTACTACTTACTCAAGATGTCAGACATTTTGTATTATGAAAGACCATTCTTAACTCTTTTATAGCAGTCTGAATAGAAGTGAGAGTTCTGTAAGCATATAACCAAAATTGCAACATTTCACGTTCGAGAAATTCACAAATGTAATTAGTGGGATGGATAGAAGTATTACAGTTGGTAAATTTAAGAGATTGTATGTAAAAGATCAAGAATAGGTTGTTGCAGGGGGTGAAAATCGTGAGCATTATCTAATGAAATGATTCTCCTATATCAGGTTTAACATATTTAACTGAGAACTAAAGAGCTGCAGGATAGAAGAGAGAAAAATGTGGATCAACACCTTAGTAAGTGATTAGAGAAGAATATCTACTGCCCTGGCCAATCCACCACCCGGTCGCAGCCCTATCTTGACTCGTAATAAGCAAGTTATTAAAGTTCAGATCTCAGGGATTGATTTTGTTCGAGTGCAAGTAAAAAGAGTCGCAAAGATAAGTATTTTGGATGCTGATTCAAAAAATTTCTTACACGGTTGGAATATTTCTAATATTTTAAACTTCTTACCAGTTACAAACCTCAACTGTAAAAAACCCTCATAATCAGCAAACATACCTGATCATGATCAATAAAGAGTGATAAAGACAGGTAATCTGATTTCTTGTTGAGTTACGTGCTTATCTATAAACAAATAAATTGCAATTTCAAGAAATAATGTCTTTTACAAGAAAGCTCACTCAGTTTGATCATCCTGACAATTACCTTGACAATTACCTAGAGTAAAGCCATAAAGAAGTCCTTTTGAACTATCTTGAACAGAAAAGCTATCAACATCCAATTTCAATGTGGCAACACAAATTGACTCCATTTCAAATAAATTATATGTTTCTATAATTCTGATTATTAAAAAAACTTATATTAATTCACAGCAGTAACGACTATTTGCAACCAAAAACAGTTGCTAACAATGACGTGGCAACAAAATGTTAGAAATCTAAAGCCATGTAGCAGAAGTGAGAAAAAAAAGGTAACAATACAATATCATCACACTTGATAACCGAAATGTAAATGAACTCTGTCATCAAACTTAAGTCCCGACAAAAAAATTTATAATTTTTTTAACAACCACAACAACAATGACAAACTTCAGTAACAACAAGCAACTATAAGTCAATAAGCCTCATCAAAAAATACATTAAAATTTCATATATCATTGAAACGAATATATACAATTTATATATCACTGAGGCCAATGTAAGTTTCCCGCCAGTCACACAAAATGATATTCGAGCCAATAAAAACCCACCCACTCCCCCCATTAATTGAATACTAACAAATTAAGTATCTAAATTCTACATAAACTTAACACAGACATATATAATCAGATGATAATTACATAGGTTAAAGACCTAATTACATGTAATTGGCACATAGGTTTGTAATTGATGATCAAAGCCCCATTACATACACACATATATATAATAATCAAACACAATAGATTACCTTAGGTTATGGGGAAAGAGAGGCGCCGATGATAAAGAAAGAGAGATGATAAAGAAACAGAGTACTGAACAGCCGATTGTAGTCGATTGTAGAGGGAGAAAAAATGACACTGAAGAAAAAACCCTCGGGCACCAGCACCACGATGATATCCACAAAAGAAAAAATATATAGAATGTTTAATAAGGCAAAACATATATATTCAAATTAAGAATAATAAAATAAAAACAAATTTTATGATCACCTTTTTTTAATTCTTTTATAAATTCGTAATATCTAAAAAAATCAGTAACTATAAAATACTATTTTACCTTATTTAAATATAAGATTTACAAGTTACGTATTTTTTAATTACTCCCCCTGTCCCACTTTTATTGTCCAGTATTTCCAAATTTATTTGTCCCAAAATTATTGTCCATTTTTAATTAATATGGTAAATTATGTGTTAGTTATGTTAACTTTTATAAAAAACAATATAATTATTTGGTAATTATCTATTGAATAAAAGGTGGATTTTTTATTGCGGACAATAAAAGTGGGACGGAGAGAGTATAGAACTCTTTATTTTCAAGAAAACACTAACAACATGTAACTCACATATCTTTTTTATAACAAGAAACCCTCTTAGTTCGCCAATAAATCAATAAAGTCAATGTATAACACAAGTTATAAAACTAGTACTATATATAATAAGTATAAGAGAAATTATACAAGAATATAGTTAAATATCGATTTAGCAAAAAAAAATTAATTTAGCAAAAACAAAGAAAAAAGATCAACACCGTTTAGTATTATTTACAACAAAACTTCAAATTTAATATTTAATTATTACCAATGTTCTAAAATTCGATTCACTCTTGGACAAATACTTGAAAATGGGTTGTCAACCAACTCGAATTTATGTAAGTACTCGATAGAACGAGAATTGATGTTAAAAATAAGTACACTGAAATCAACCAATTACTTGAATTCTAAAGACTCCCTTGAGTTGAATCGATTTTCGAGTTATACAAATTAACCTTTAGTATATATATATATATATGTAACATATTATAACATACTAACAAATTCAAGTGTTCAAATCATGTCAATAACATGCAAAATTAAAATAAAATATTTATATTACCAACTTTATTTTTAAGATTTTAAATTGTATCAAATTAAAGTTGCATTTGATTATAAACTAACCTTAATCTAAAATCAATCTTAATTATATGCTTGTCTAATTTAAAATGTAATTATCTTCCGTAAAAAAAAAAATTTTAAAAAAAAAATTACTATTAGCGACGGCTAATTGCGACAGAATTGGTCACAGAAAAATGACGTGGCATCTTCTGCTACTGCAATCGGTCGCTAATATCATCTGTCGCTAACAATTCTTACAGTGACGTCTCAGCTACGGCAATCGGTCACTAATTCTTTGCTTATGTGGCACCATCTGCGACGGAGGTCGGTCGCTGAAACAATTTTGTCGCTAACAAATGTGCGCCAATTTTGCGCGGTGTTTATTTTGGCGGGAAATTTACATTGGCGACCAACTGGCGACGGATGTCGGTCGCTAAAAACCTTTAGCGACGGATTTATTATCTGTCGCCATAGATGGTCGCTGATGCTTATCATTAGCGACGGAACATGCGGTCGCTGATACATCTGGTCGCTACTAGGTGTTTTTCTTGTAGTGGTTTGACATGACAGCATCAAGGCTATTATGCAAGATATTCTTTATCTTTGGTTCCCTGAGTACATGAGCTTTTTCTTCTGGAGTCCATTCAGCTTTAGCTTTGACCACATAATGTTCTGGTACTGTATCTGTTCGTTCTACGAACTTTGTTGGTATATATGGTCCATCACGAATCTTGTCCAAGTAGTCAGGATCCATAGCCTCCAGGTACATCAGCATCTTTACCCTCCATGTAGGATATTCTGATATCTTTAAGATGGGAATCTTCATGCTTTCATACTTGGTTGTCGACATCTTTAGATCGTCTCTGATTCAGAATTAAATCAGTTTGCTCTGATACCAATTGTTGCCCAGTAATAATCTATTGTAGAAGGGGGGTTGAATACAATAGAGTAAGATAATCGACTTCTTAATGTATATATCACAAATATGAAAAGAAAGATAACAGCTTTATTAAATCTGATATAAAACTGTTACAAACTCTCTCAAGAAATTCTGATGTTCTTGAGAGCTGCTAGTTTACAAAAACTCTCTCAAGAAATTCTGTTCTTAAGAGCTTCTCTTCGATTATGTTCTCTCTCTAATGAATACATAAATCAAAACCAAGACTGTGTTTATATAGTACACACAGTTTCTCTATCAATAACAAGATAAGTCCTAATCAATAACAAAGATAGAAACATATCTTTAATCGATAGCTGCATTCTACAAACCAGGAACAAATAGAATAAACTTCCATGTTTATCTAGACTCCAAATATAACTCGAAGTAGGAATCCTGATCAGCTTCAAGTTCTGATGATCAATCCTGATCATAGTCTGAGTAGGAATCCTGATGATCAATAAGATACTGACGCTTGATCAAATATTGATGACCATGCAATACTGATGACGTCAGCAATCCTGATCAGTTGAGTCTAGCTTCTGACGATCATTGAATTCTGATCTAACATATATTTATAACCATTCTCTTTATTGATCCCAACTTTACCATTCCTGTTTCTCTTAACAGTAGCTTCCTTTTTCTTATCTGTCCCCTCACAGATTTTATCCTTAAGCTGTTTCTGAGACAATAGTCCTACATTTTTAGTGACTTTATTCATGACAGGTTTAGACTTTATAATTTCAATTCCTTGAGTAGAAGTAGATCCCTTTTCAAAAGTAGAATTGGAATCCTTACCAAAAACAAAATTAACAGGAGTAATCTTAGATTTGGTTGCATCTATAACATGTCTATAGGTCTTTGGACTGACTGTCTCATCAATGACAATTTTCTCTTTCAATTTCTTATCCTCATCTGACTTATATCCTAGACACTCTTTCCAATTCTTAGAGGTATTAATCTCATGAAATTTCCTACCAGAGTCTGTCCAGGTTCTGATTTTCTCATTAGCATATTCAAGTTCCTTTTCAAGAGAAGTACATTTAGATTTCATCTCTAAGTACATGTGTTTAGCATTATCACATTCTTTTTGTACTTCTTGCATACGAGAAAATTCAGCTTCTAATATGTCATTCCTTTTTCTAAGTTCAGACATCTCAGATAAGATCCTAGTATTTTCAGTAGTTTGACTTCTAAAGCTAATATGTAAAGACTTTAGAAAACGTCTTAACTCAGAAGCATTATCAGTATAAAAATCAAAGATAGTATTTAGTACCTTATCATCAGGAGCAGTAGTTACATCAGCATTGGCCATTAGAGCATAGTTGACTACCTCAGTATCAGATTCTGAGGAAGAGTCCATCCAATCCTTGCTTGATGTGATAAGTGCCTTTGTCTTCTTGAACTCAGAAACAAAGTGACCCATACCATTACACTTGTAGCATCTAACCTTTGACTTGTCAAATTTTCTACCCTTGCTGTCCTTTTTGATATACTTGTCTTTGTTTGCATTGAAAGCCTTTTTCTGAAAGTTGCCTTGTCTTCTACTCTTCCTGAACTTTATCCTCCTGAAATTTCTGACAATCATAGCAACCATCTCTTCCATGTCTGATTCAGAAGAATCATCATCAGTATTGGCATCAGGATTGCCATCAGTATCTGATGAAGATCGAGTCATCATGATCTGACTCAACTATTCTTGTTTTACTTCTAGAGACCTCCACAGTTTTTCCTTTTGATTTAGCCTCTGCTTTCAAAGCAATTGATTTTACCTTGCTGCTTTTCTTGTTCTTTCTTTGTTGAACTTCAAGATCATGAGTTCTTAGCATCCCATAGACTTCATCAAGAGACACAGTGTTCAGATCATACTGATGTCTAATGATCGAGGTCTGAGTGTCCCATTCTTCAGGTAAAGCTCTTAGAAACTTGGTGTTTGAATATTCAGTTTCATATTCCTTGTCAACTAAAGATAAACTGTTCAATAGTGTCAGAAATCTATCATATAGATCAGTTAGGCTCTCATTAGGTCTTGCATCGAATTGTTCATATTCTTGAATCAAAAGAGCCCTTCTGTTTTTCTTGACAGATGCAGATCCCTGGCACTGAGTTTCCAAAGTATCCCAGATTTCTTTTGAAGACTTGCATGCAATCACTCTGTTTGACATGACAGCATCAAGACTACTGTGCAAGATATTCTTTATATTTGGTTCCCTGAGTACATGAGCTTTTTCTTCTGGAGTCCATTCACTTTTAGCCTTGACCACATAATGTTCAGGTACTGTATCTGTTCGTTCTACAATCCTTGTAGGAATATATGGTCCATCTCGAATCCTGTCCAAATAGTCAGGATCCATAGCCTCCATGTACATCAGCATCTTTACCCTCCATGTTGGATATTCTGATTTCTTCAAGATGGGAATCTTCATGCTTTCATACTTGGTTGTCGACATCTTTAGATCGTATCTGATTCAGAATTAAATCAGTTTGCTCTGATACCAATTGTTGCCCAGTAAATAACAATTGTAGAAGGGGTTGAATACAATTGTATAAGATTCTCGACTTAATCCAGTATATAACACAAACAATAACAACTTTATTAAATCTGATATAAAACTGTTACAAACTCTCTCAAGAAATTCTGATGTTCTTGAGAGCTGCTAGTTTACACAAATACTCTAGTGTATGATCGTTTATGTTCTCGTACATAAATCGAAACCTAAACTGTGTTTATATACTACACAGCTTCTCTATCAATGATAAGTCCTAATCAATTACAAAGATTGAAACCTATCCATAATTGATAGCTACATTCTACAAACCAGGAACCGACAAAATAAACTTCCATGTTTAACTAGACTCCAAATATAACTCGAAGTAGGAATCCTGATCAGCTTCTAGTCCTGATGATCAAACCTGATCCCAGTCCTGATATGTATTCTGATCCTGACGACCATGCAATCCTAATGACGTTAGAAATCCTGATCAGTTGAGTCTAGCTCCTGACGATCATTGAATTCTGATCTAACATGAGGGTTGGTGATTTAAGGCGCCTACTGGTGCAGATGGAAAACGAAAAGAGAGCGCCACCCCTGCTACAGCCCCATCTCCCTTCACTCCAGCAATAATGATGTCTCCTCTGCCCCCGGCCTTTAGAAGCAACCTCGAACTTGCCTTCAATGGAGATGCGGATCCAGTTGAGTACCTGGCCCATTTCAATACCGAGATGGAGGTCTACCAGGTTCCTGATCTAACTCATTATCGATTATTCGCTGCCTCGTTAAGGGGAAGTGCCCAACAGTGGTTTACTAAGCTAGGACCAGCTAGCATTAGCACGTGGAGACAGTTGGGAGATCTATTCTTAAGGCAGTTTCAGTCCACTCTTCACTATGCCCCCCCCCGGTGGCCACCCTTGCAAACATTAAGCAGGGAGAGGTAGAGTCCCTGCAGGATTATTTCATGCGATTTAACGCTGAAGTCCCTAGAGTTCGAGGAGCAACAGAAGAAGCCCAGAAGATTTCCTAATTGCTGGGTTGGGAGAGGGCTCTAAATTCTGGAAGACTCTACAGGCTAGGGAGCCAGAAACTTTGGCTGAATTTTATGAACAGGCGGAGCCTCACAAGCGGGTAGAGAAATCCATGAGGGATCTAAGAAGCAGTGGCCGAAGGATGGAGAAGAGAGGGAGATCTTCTAGTCCCGAAGAAAGGAGAAAGACTTTTAAAAGGAGCCCCAGCCCAAAGAAGTTCAACAGGGCCAAGGAAAATGTCAATAAAGAGACTGGAAGGCCTTACACAACCAATGGCAGAATCATACCCCCTTGGTCGCCTCCATTGATCATATATATGCCACTTATGCTAGGAAGGGGGTATTCAAGAAAGCCACCCCTCTGACGGAATATAGTAAAAGGGACACCTCTAAATACTGTGCTTACCATGAATCCACAGGACATCACACGGCCGATTGCCGACAGTTGAAGGATGAAATTGAGAGTCTGATTCGACAGGGAAAGCTAACGGAATAGGTTGTGAAGGAAGTACGGAAACATAAGGCTGAATACCGTCAGGTGCCCCCTCCACCCCCGATAGCAAATGATGGTGACACATAGAGGATTGCTAGGGCTGATAGCATTCACGTTATTATTGGAGGACCTCATGTGGGAGGAGATAGTAAGAAAGCCATGGAGAGATATGCTCGAGAGGCAAAGGACCGTCCTCTAACCAATGTTCATCATCTTGAACAAAGGCCTCCTTATCTGTTCACGAAAGAGAGAGAGAGAGATGAAATCATGTTTAGTGAAGAAGATGCCAAATGGTTACACCATCCTCATGCTGATGCTCTTGTGGTAAGGATATAAATTGGATCTACTAATGTATATCGGGTGCTGGTGGACAATGGGAGCGCTGTGAATATCTTGACCTACGACACTTACAAAAGGCTGGGATTCCTAGACAGAGAGTTGGTCTCAAGCGGAAACCAGCTCTACGGGTTCATTGGGGCTTCAATAGGAATTCGTGGAACAATCCAGCTACCGGTCAGTTTAGGAGACAACCCCCACGTGGCCACACAAATTGTCACTTTTACTGTGGTGGACCAGCCGTGTGCTTATAACGCCATCATTGGGAGACCAATCCTTAAGGAGATGAAGGTAGTTACCTCTGTCTATCACTTAATTATGAAATTTCCAACTCCCACAGGTGTTGGACAAGTGAAGGGATGCCAATATGACTCAAGAGTATGCTACAACCAAGCCATGAAAGGAGGAGAGAAGTTGGATGTTCCACGAGAGGTGGTAGACCTTAGAAAACAAGAGCCTGTGGAAGATAGTGAAGAGAAGAAAAGAAAGCGTGTGGATACTCTCATGATGGATGTCTGTAACATGATATCTATAGAAGAACTCCCGGAAGACTACTTCAAAAATTTGGGAATTGAAGTAGAGCCTAGGCCCGGAGCCTTAATGATGGAGCCCTCTCAACCCATAATGACATTGCAGGAAGGCATAGTGGAGGAGGCTAGCGATGATGAGGAGAGCCCAGAACAAGTAGCCTCCAGATTGAATAAAGGAAAGTGGGTGAAGAAAGAGACCTCAATTCTGATAAACTTGCCAACTAGAGTCTCCCGAGAGGTCACCATTACGACAGAAGGAAACATCCAGCAAGAAACACCGGAGTTGTCCATCAACAATGGGGGATCATCTTAGTCTTACTGAAGTAGGAGAGCCTAGCATGGATAGAAGCTTGGATGTTGATTTGGACCCAAGAATGCCTCCCCTACCAGACGGAGCTGGAACATTCGAGGATATCATTCCTATCTTAGTGGACCCAAACAACTCGGCTAAAGTCTTGAGGATTGGAGCAAACCTCGGCCCCGAAATAAGAAACAACCTCGTCTCATTCCTTAAGGAAAACCTGGATGTGTTTGCATGGTCTCACGCTGACATGATAGGGATCGACCCAGAAGTGATGTGCCATAGGCTGAACTTAGATCCCAGCAAGAAGGGAACAAGGCAGAAGAGAAGACCTATTAGTGGAGAGAGGGCGGAGGCCCTTAGAGAAGAGGTGGACAGATTAATGGAAGTCGGACTCATCAAAGAGTCATTCTACCCGACTTGGTTGGCTAATCCTGTGCTGGTAAAGAAACCAAACGGGAAGTGGAGAACCTGCGTTGACTTCACCGACTTGAACAAAGCTTGTCCAAAAGATAGCTTCCCACTTCCTCGTATCGATCAGCTTGTAGATGCCACTGCAGGACACGCATTGTTAAGCTTCATGGATGCCTACTCAGGCTATAATCAAATTCATATGTATGGGCCAGATCAAGAACACACTTCGTTCATCACTGATCGAGGCCTATACTGTTATATTGGGATGCCTTTTGGTTTAGTCAATGCTGGAGCAACTTATCAGATATTGGTGAATAAGATGTTTAAAGATCATATCGGGAAAACAATGGAAGTGTATGTTGATGACATGCTTGTAAAATCAAAGGAGGCCAAGGACCACATCCAGCATTTGGCAGAAATGTTCACTATCTTACGCATCTATAGAATGAAGCTCAACCCCCAAAAATGTGTGTTTGGGGTGGAGTCGGGAAAATTCCTGGGGTTTATTGTCAACCATCGAGGAATTGAAGCTAACCCAGCCAAGATCAAGGCTCTAATGGAGATGAGATCACCTCGCAGGGTGAGGGATGTGCAGAGTCTCACAGGGAGAATTGCGGCGTTGAACAGATTTGTCTCAAAATCTTCTGACAAGTGCCAAGAGTTCTTTAAGGCCATTAAAAAGGTGGGCAAGAATTTTCAATGGACAGAGGAATGTGAAAAGGCCTTTCAAAATATCAAGAGACATTTGAGTACACCACCTCTATTGTCTAACCCGCAGCAAGGGGAGGTACTGGTGCTTTATTTGGCCGTGTCGGAGTATGCGGTAAGTGCGGTGCTAATTCGAGAGGAAGGCGGAGTTCAGCTCCCGATTTATTATGTGAGCAAAAGGCTGGTGGGCGCAGAAACTCGATACTTGAACATGGAAAAACTGGTGTATGCTCTGATCGTCGCTTCACGGAAGCTCCGTCCTTATTTTCAGGCTCATAAAGTTGAGGTGAGGACAGCTTATCCACTTAGACAAGTGTTGCATAAACCAGAAACTTCAGGAAGAATGTTGAAGTGGGTTGTAGAGCTGGGACAGTTCGATGTGGAATATAAGCCTCGGGTTGCGGTTAAAGTACAAGCCCTAGAAGACTTTATGTTAGAGTTCTCACCATAAACAGAAGAGGACTCTAGGGCGTTGCAAATTTTTTCAGAAATACCAGCAGAGGAGAGTCAGAATAGTGCCCCATGGTGGAGCTTGTATGTGGATGGGGCGTCCAATGGAGATGGAGCTGGAGCCGGGTTTGAGTTAGTAAGCCCAAAAGGATGTAAGGTGAAGAGGGCTGTTCACTTCACTTTTTATGCAACAAACAATGATGCTGAGTATGAGGCCTTGATCAACGGATTCAAGTTGTCATTGGAACTAAAGGTGGAAAACCTTAACGCTTTTAGTGATTCCATGATCGTGGTATACCAGATAAATGGGGGGTATCAAGCACGGGGGCCTAGAACGGAGCTGTATTTGCGTTGTGCGGAAAGGTTGATCAAGTTATTTAATGAGGTGAACTTGGAGCTCATCCCTCGGGGCCAGAACGAGACGACAGACGAACTTGCAAAGATCGGTTCACGTCGTGAGACCTCTCTATTAGGGTCAACACCCTTGGAAATACAGAGGAGGCCTAGCGTGCCAGAGGTAGAGCTTATGGTGGTGGAAGATGGGGCAACATGGATGACTCCACTCTTGGCTTACATAAAAAATGGGGCTTTACCAGGTGATAAGAATGAAGCACGACGGGTGCGATATATGGCTGCCAGGTATGCAATATATGATGGAGGCTTATATATGAGAGGCTTCAATGTGCCCCTACTCAAGTGTGTTGATGAAGAAGAGTGCAACTATATACTAAGGGAAGTCCATGAAGGTATTTGTGGAAATCACTCGGGGGGTAGCTCAATGGCACAAAAGATACTTCGTCAAGGATATTACTGGCCAACTCTCAAAAAAGATGCTTTCGAGTTTGCTAGAGCTTGTGACAAGGGCCAAAGGTATGCAAATTTTCACAACAGCCCGGTGGCACCATTAACCTCACTCATGAGCCCTTGGCCCTTTGCCACGTGGGGGATAGATTTGATTGGAGAACTGCCTAAGGCTAAAGGTAGTGTGAAGTATGCTGTGGTCGCGGTGGATTATTTCACTAAGTGGGCAGAGGCTGAGCCCTTAGCCACAATAACTGCAAAGAAGCTCATTGACTTTGTGTATCGGGCTATTGTTTGTCGATTTGGAATACCCTACAAGTTGATCTCGGATAATGGTAAACAGTTTGTCGATTCTGAAGAGTTTCAGTGCAGTAAGCCATCCACAGACGAATGGTCAGACTGAGGAAATCAACAAAATTCTCAAGCACACACTCAAGGCAAAGCTAGAGGATGCTAAGGGAAATTGGCCGGAGGAACTTCCACAAGTCTTATGGTCTTATAACACCACTCCCCGAACCACAACGGGTGAGACCCCTTTCTCCTTGGTGTATGGATGTGAGGCTATGGTCCCGGTGGAGGTGGGAGCTGGATCTTTTAGGAGAGCTCATTATGACCCAGAGAATAGTGAGAAGAATCATCGTCTTTACTTGGACATGATTGAAGAAATACGGGTTGACTCCCAAGCAAGGCTGCTAGCATATCACCAAAGAACTGCCAGGCATTATAACCGCAAGGTGAGAGCCCGACCTTTCCGGGTAGGGGACTTGGTTCTCCGTCGAGTCATGCCTAACACCAAGGTAGTTAATCATGGAGTGTTTGGTGCAAATTGGGAAGGCCCATATCAGATTAAATCAGTTCTATGGGAGGGAACTTATCATCTCAATGACATACGAGGAAAGCTCATACCAAGGGCCTGGAATGCTGAGCACTTGAGGAGATATTATCAGTAGTTTCTATCTATTTAAGACTTAGCATGCATTGACATTTATCCTAAGTCTCGGGGGGTAGCGTCATATAGACACCTCCCTGTGACATACGATGTAATAAGTCTAAGTCTGTTATTATCTAAGAAGGTGAACGTTTTGTTATCTAAATAAAGTTAAAGTTTATTGTGTGTTGACATGCATTAAGTAAATTTTACTTTCTTTCTATTATCATTTATGTTTTCAGAAGTACATTGGATGGGGACTCGGCCCATCAATTATAAAAAAAAAGAGAGCTTGTGCGAGGCGAGCCCTCTTTAGAAACGAGCTCAGGAAAGTTGGGAAATAAAACAAAAATTTCAACTTAAACTTTGCGCGAGGTGGAAACTTCGTACGAAGTGGAGGCTTTGTGCGAAGTAAGACTCTGTGCGAGGAGGGACTAGACTCTGTGCGAGGTGGAACTTTGTGCGAACAGGAAACATGGGCAAAGTAGTCCCGTGCGAGGTGAGCCTGGTGAGAGTTATGAAAAGCTTAAACAACAAATACTATGTAAGGAAAAGTAAAGGCATGGATAGAAAAATATCAAGTGTTATGGGCGCGAGGCCATCAAATGTTTACAAGTGGCGAGGCAAATGGGGTGCCCGCGTCCCCAAAGAAAATGATTGAATAAAGTTAAGTTTGAGGAGTTTCCTCATGGGCCTCAGGAGTGAGATGAGCTTCTGGGCCGGGCTGAACCTCATCTACGATGCGAGCCCTCTCTACAGCTTCCTCCTCCATCTCCTTGCGAAGCTTCGCAGCATAATTGACAGTAGCAGCACCAAGGGGACTCCAATCGAACTCAGGGACCTTCGCCATGAAGCCCTTCATAAAGTTCTTGGATCCCAGGGCCTTCGCATCCTTGACCTCTTCATCCCGGCTTGCTTCTAACCTGGAGAATTTGGCTTCGAACTCATCATCCTGGGACGCCATCTTAGCCTCGAGCTCAGAAACTTGGGTCTTTAGAAGATTGTTCTGGGAGGTGGCCTCAGCTAGAACCATGGAATGTTCTCCCTTCATTTTCTCCACAAGTGCTTTAGCCTCACGCAAGTCCTTCTCAAGGCTTGTGGGCGCATCAAGGATGCTTTGCTTGGATTCCTCGACCAATGCCACGTTGTTGGCCTTCCTCGCTTCGTCTAGCTTGCTCTTCAGGATTCTGTTATCCTTGTCGAGACGAGCAGAAGCTTGACCCATAGAACGAAGCTCCCTGTGTCTACTGATTTTCCTTATAAACACCTCAGCTGTGGCCTTGGTGAGGGCATCATTGTTCACCTCGAACGAGCCCGAAGACCATGCCCTTAAATCACTCTCGGAAATGTGTGGGGCTTCGAGTCGAACCGAAGTACTGGCCACCACATTTCCTTGAGGAGTTGGGGGCAAATCCTTGCGGGCCCGCTTCACTGCATCAACATCAGGTGGGGTATCTTTGGATTGTCGGGTTTTCCTTTTTAGCGGAGAGTCCCCCCCAGTGGCCAAGTATTCAGTGAGGGTAGTCTTAAATCGGGAAGGGATCTCTTTTGTTTTAATCTTGTTGGAGCCCTCTGCATGCGAACCGGTCTGGCTTCCAGAAGGAACGGTGCGAGCTTGAACCTCTGGCTCGTCTAAAAATGGAGGAGGATAAATCGCCATTTCTGAAATAAAACGAAGACAAAAGGGTTAGTCAAATACACATGCTAAATAAAAGAACAAGAATAAAGGTGCCAAAGTAAAGTAACGATGCGAGCTGAGGGCTCGCATCGACTGAAACTTACCTTTTCTTTTCCTCCTAGATTTCTTGTTAGGGGTCAACCTAGTCCCTTCTTTTAAGAAGCCGTATTCGACAAGGTTGGCAGTTGTAATCAACTTTCTAATGTTTCGTTCTGAGACGGGGATTTTTAGAAGGTTATCAGCGTTAACCTTCTCTTGACCTTGTAAAGGTGTCCTCACAGGAGATTCTGAATAAATAAAAATAAACTATAAGAACGATGCGAGCTCAAAGAACGATGTGCGGTGAAAACAAAACGATGTGAAATGAAGTGCTTACCAGGGTCGTAGTAGAAATGGGTCTGGACTCGAGGAACTTCGTGAACGTAGAAGAAAGGGTCTTTCCATTTGCCCGAGTTGCTTGGGCCCCCGAAAATTAGCTTCTTCTTATTATAATAAGGCCAGACAGAAAGGTAGAAATAACCAAACTCGGCTGAATGCTTTAAATTTAAGAAGTATCCCAGCTGCCTAGCGGTGAGAGTTGGATAACCTTGTTTTTTATAAAGGATATACAGAGCTATGGCAGACCTGTAACCATTGGGGTTAATCTGTAACGGTGCGAGCCCATAATATTCCAGGATTTCTTGGATAAAGGGATGGAGGGGCGCAGTAATACCCAGCTTTAACAGAAATGTTGAAAGAACCATGCGAGGAGCTCGTCCTCCATTCTCTGGGTGATTAAATCAATAGCATCTCATATGCAGCGAGGGGAGGATTATACGACCCTCTGGCCTGAACTGCTCCACAAGGACGCGTAAAGACTCATCGGTCAACGAAGTGGACATATCTCGACAAGCTAGAATCTTCCCATCCTCATGGAAAGAAGATGAGCTCTCATCGCCATCCGGAATTACACATTTTTTAAGAAAAACAACTCCTTCGAGCTCGGGCTGTTGGATGGGTTCGTATGGAACAGGCGATGATTCAGGGACGTAAGCATAATTACAGAAATCCACCTCTTTAGATACATCTGCCACTTCCTCACTAGCAGGACTGTCGTATGACTAATGAGAACTAGTGTCCTCGTCATCATCCTGTTCAAATTCATCTTGAGGCGATGCGATGCGAGCCACAGCTTTTCCTTTGTTTTTTGCATAGAATGCGCTACCCAGAGAACTATCTGTGGACGACTCTGAAATTTCAATAGGAAGATGGGCGGAAGCTGGTGCGAGGTGAAGCCTTGCCTCTCTTTCTCGACGCAGCTGATTTATAAGGGCATTGGCCCCCTCTTCGCTCATGGGTGGTAATGGACGATTAAAAAGCTCATCAAGATCAAACGAGCTGGAGACACTTGGTCCTGTTTTCTTGTTTCTCCATGAATAAAGATTTTTCTCCCTAGTGTAGTTTTCTGGAGCGGAGTTGGGATCGAGTTGAAGTCCCAACGAACTGGAACCGCTAGCCCGCATCGCACTTTCTACCCTTGCGATGTTGGCAGCCCCTTCAGGAGTAATGGCTAAGTTGGGAGAGATGGGCTGGCTTAAGCGACCCGAAATGGATGTCAACTCACGCTGGAACTCCTTGGAACCTCTAAGCTCAGATGGATACTGATTCAAAGGAGATGGGGTGGCAGAAGAACGAGCTGGGCTCGGGGTGTTATTAAGCGAACCGGCAGATGGAGATGGGGTCGCACTCGACATCTGAAAAAGATGGTGAAAATTAGTGTGTGCCCCTAAAATAAGAAAGAGAAGGAAAAAGATAGTGAAGAATCCTAAGTGTCCTCGCCTCGCACGGATAATTAAGGCTACTGAGTTCGATGCGAACACAGATCTTGTCTTCGTATTGAACCAAGGTTCAGCTCGAACCATGGTTTGAGATCGCCTCGATGAGGGAACTCAGTTCACAACTTGTTCAGTTCGAACAGATAATATATAGAAACATAAAAATACATATGAAATAAGGTTTTTGAGATTGAAATGCTTACTTTGTGAAGGATTAGAGGATGAACTTGAAGAACTTGATGAAGTTGCGGACGAACGCCGAGAAGTTATAATAATTCTCGCCCAGTTTGATCCTTGAGCAAAATTGGGCAGAGTTTCATTGATGTTTCTGATAGAATGAGTTTATGAAAGGAAATTCTGAGGTATTTATAGAGGGTAGGAGAGAGAATATAAGGGACACGTGTCCGAATGTGAATGGATGGCGCGTCTTTTTATGAACAGTTGTAAAGCGATTGGGTGAACACGCGTCTAATAGAAGTAAGCGAAATGGAGACTATACGAGCTGGGAATCGGGCTCGCATCGTATTAATTGGAAGCAAATAAAAATTCCTTATCTGATATTACTAAGGAATTTTGGGGGGTAGTTGTTATACTAGATTTTTTGGTAATGGGCCCTAGACAGGTCCCTAAGTGATTTGGGCCTAGGGAATGAATTATATTTTGGAAAGATTGATGTGAGCTGAAATTAGGGCTCGCACCGTGAGCTATGTTGAGCCCAAAATCCTAAGTATGGTGGGCTCGCTTTGTTAGCGTATGGTGAGCCCCTTTCCTTATGAGGGCTCGCATCATAATCGGGCTCGCTTCGCTAAAATGAATGTTGGGCTCTCTTCCTTAGGAGTTCACTCTGATGGGCTCGCGTCTTTATTTATGAACCCTCGCCATAAGCTTATGGGCTCTTACCATTATGAAGTAATGGGTTCGTGTTACTTATCAGAAATGAGAATAATTGAACATAGGTGAGCTTGCACCACTTAAACTACGCAAGGGTAATTTTCATATGTTTTGTGCGATGCGAGCCTGGCCAGCTCGCATCGTGGGTGAAGCCCAAAATATGGAAATTCCTGTTTATGGAATGTTTCTTGGTTGACACAGGACAAACCTGCAATCATGGAAAGAAATGCGGAGATGCCGCGAGATTGTAGGAAAACGTGTGAAGACCAGATTATTTATGGGAACATGAGGTGGATTGATAATCCTTGGACTATTTATGGGAACATGAGGTGGATTGATAATCCTTGAGCTATTTATGGGAACATAAATCTTGACTATTGTATGGGCTTGGACTGAATGGGCTTATTCAATAACTTGTTTTCCAAGAACTACGTGAGGCTTGATCCTTATATAAAAGGGTACGTAGGCACCTTGTATGATACACAATTGACACTCGGCAAGAGAAAGAGAAAAACCCATTCTCTATTCAATTTCTGAGGAGTCATCATACAAGTCCAGCCACAACTTTCCATAAACCTCCAACACACGGTTGTACGAAATTCTCCTTACAACAGTTTATTTTGGTTTTATGTGTAAATGGTGCATTTGGTCATTATCTTATTTGGAGATTATATCTATACTTTTGTCTTTAAAAAAAAATATAACATATCATTAAGATATATTTGGTGCTCTTATAAAACAATGAATTAGAGAACAAATTATATTTTAACTATAAAGTTATTGTTTAGTTTGAAAATATAGAAATAGATGTATGCATTTTCATGGACTTAATTTTTAACCCGTTGGTGTAGATATTAGTATTTTAAAAGTAGGCTATTAATTGTCATGTCACCTAACAATATGCAAAAATGACTAAAAATTGAATTTTCCAAAAATGGTTTAAAAAAAGGATTAAAATGATCAAAATCGATAAAAATTGACCTAATTAGTAAAAAAAATTAAAAATTAAAAATAAAAACTTCAGTAAAAAAATAAGAAAAAATATTATTTTAATACATATAGTAAAAATCATATTTCTCTTAATTTTCTCTCTCAAATTTATCCCTAATTTAAAAGGTACACCTTGAAAATTATATTTATTTTAATCATACAATATTTAAAATTTATTTACATAAACATATGATTATATTATATGTATATTTAAAACAACAATAATTATTTAAATAATAAAATTGTATATGAAAAAGTATTAAATTAATTTTGATTATTAAGCCAATTAATTATTCCGATAAATTCGTGATTATATCCCAGTAATATCTGAACAAAACACTCCATTCACCGTTTAAGTCTTTGTTTACAAAAAACACACATCATGTACTGTTATGGATTAAAAAACGTACTTTGCGAATTGAATGCTAGGGTTTGTGAGCGTTCAAGCTTTAATGGCTGCTCTTGTGTTTCGGGACTAAATCGGTCCTCACAAGATGCCTACGTATCTCTGCTGTATAGAGAATCAAGCCAATAAAACGTAGTTCTAGAATGAAGGACGAGGGTCCTTATATAGGCGTCTAGAGCCTAGTATTTATGGTATGTTTAGGAGACTTAGCGAATAAGTCTTGTTATTGATAACTGATAAGGAGTGTTCTACTTGGCAGGCAAGTTTTATCCTTATCTGATAAGTGTTATGACTCATCGTAATATCTGATTGGGATTCTAGATCCTTCTATGAAGATATTATCATATTTGGACTCTTTTATGAGCTGTATATTTTTCCTTATTTATTAATTACGAAATTAATAAATAATTAGGGTTTCGGGCCTTTTGTCGGGCCTAATTCTTGGACCAAACTAGGTCTAATTAATATATCATTAATTATCTCTAGGGCTATATTCCGGCCCATATCATTTGCCCCCCAACTTTTGGGAAAATACCTCGGGATTTTTGTAGAAGTTATCGCCCCTTTTTTCCTGAATTTTTCCATTTTTTCAAAGCATTTTCGACCAGAAATTTAAGTCATTTTCGACCAGAAACCTAGGTCATTTTCGACCAGAACTGGGATGAGGTCGATCAGTTCGACCAGGAATTCCAGTTCAATTTCGACCAGAAATTTTCGACCAGGAATTTAATATACTTTCGACCAGAACTGGGATGAGGTCGATCAGTTCGACCAGGAATTCCAGTTCAATTTCGACCAGAAATTTTTGACCAGGAATTTAATATACTTTCGACCAGAACTGGGATGAGGTCGATCAGTTCGACCAGGAATTCCAGTTCAATTTCGACCAGAAATTTTCGACCAGGAATTTAATATACTTTCGACCAGAAATTTAATATAATTTCGACCAGAGCTGGGATGAGGTCGATCAGTTCGACCAGGAATTCCAGTTCAATTTCGACCAGAAATTTAATATACTTTCGACCAGAACTGGGATGAGGTCGATCACATCGACCTCACCTTTTGGGTCTTTTTCGACCAGGAATTTCCGACCTCGAGCCTTTGTACTTTCGAGTTCAACCCTAGTCATTTTCGACCTCAATATTTCTGTACAAGTTCGACCTCAAATTATCGTGTGGTCGAATAGTTCGATTTTATTTTTCAGTTCATTTTCGAACTCATTTTCCTGACCTCAATTTCTTGGGAATTTCGAGCTCAACTTGCTGATTTTTATTTGGTTCGACTTCGATCTTACTTTCGATCTCAAACAGCTGTGAGATAGAATAGTTGGACTTGGATTTTTAATGTAAATTCGAGCTCAATTTTTCGAACTCTTTTCTCAGTACCTTTTCGATTTCGATTTTATTCTGAGATAGAATTTTTCCAGCCATATTTTTGGGCCTTCAATTTGTGAGTTTTTGGACCTCAAAACGATTTGGACCCAATTTTTAATTGGGCTTTGAATCTTCTTAAATCCCTGGGCCTTTATTTTCATTTGGGCCTTGGGCCTTGAGAATTTTTTGGGCCTTGAACCTTTTTAAGTTCATTTCCTGGGTCTTCACTTTAATAATTGGGCCTTGATTTCTACTGGGCCTAATTCTTTGGAGTCTTAATTCTAGTAACCCAAAGAATAATTATGGGCTTTTGACTGGCTGTAACCGGTTAGACTTCCTTAACCGGTTGAGTTTCCAGTCATTTCGCCTATAAAAGAGTGAGATTTCACTTCTTAATCTTCACTTGAATCTTTCCAAAATTTTCTTTCCTTAAATCTTTCTGTCTTTTCTCTCTTTTTCTCCGTGGTTAGACGATTTCCGGCAAGTTTTTTGCGGTGGTGTCCTTGTCTTTCTGGAATCTATCAGTTTTTTCTGGGTTTTCATCTCCTTCCCAAGAAGATTTCTGGGTTTCAATCTCCTTCCCAAGAAGATTTCTGGGTTTCAATCTCCTTCCCAAGAAGGTTTCTGGGTTTTGATTGAAGATTTGAAGATCTATTTCCAATTTCTTTGAAGATTTCTGAGATGGCCGATCGTTCTGCTCAACGTTTGCAGAAATTGAACCAAGCATCGAAAAGAGGTATCACTATCCGTTCTTCTGCTATGTCTTTACAAGATATGATTCTAGAACGTAGTGAAGAATATCCCTCTGTATCGCATTTAGATTCTTATAACCATAGCAATAGATTTCATGATGCTGATGCAATTGCTAATTATAAGAATATGTATAAAATTAGGCCACCTTATAGGTTAGTCGTAGCTGGTCCTGGGGATCGTTCTTGCCATTGGCGCCCAAATGCTCTTTGCATTTATAGGGGGTCCTTGCTGCAGGAGTTCGATTCCCATTCCATCCTTTCATTCCCCTACTTTTAGCCGATGTAGGAATTAACCCCTGTCAGCTACCTCCAAACGCTTGGAGGTTCATTATGTGTTTTATTGTTTTGTGTTTAAAAAACAAATTCCCTCTTTATGTCGCCCTTTTTAGAAAGATATTTCAATTTAAGAATAGCTCATCTCAAGCCTTGGGTTGGGTGTACATTAGTCACCGTTCTTCGATACCCCCTATTTTTCACCCAAAATCCATTCCTGACAACAATCCTAAGTGGAAGGATGAGTTTATGTATCTGATGTGGGACGAAGGGGATTGGGGCACCCTTTTTCAGAGCTCGTTCAGTAGAGTGTCAGATGGTAGCCCAGATGACATAATCTTGACTGAGGAGGAGACTCATGCTTATTATGAACTTATCAAGGATGATTATGCCACCATGTCTTGGGAGCTCTTGGACGAATTTGTTCTTAAGTCTCTAAAACTTTCAAAAGTTTCTGATCAGGGTAATTCCCTTTTTTTTTTTTTTTCTTATAGTTGTATTAAGATTGCCTTATACCAATCGTTTTCCTTGACTTTTGTTTGCAGCTGCTGAGTTTATTAACAAGCAGAATGAGCCGGAAGGCGGGGAGACAGCCAGAATCAAGAGGGCTTGCTTGAAGGACCCCGGGTTGGCTGCTAAAGGCCCTTCTATTCTGAGGCCTCATGTGGCCGAGGTTGAAGAAGTCGAGGGCTCTTCCTCAGTTAAGAGCTCAGTTTGGCGCCCCAACTGGGGAATTAGGAAGAAGGACACCATAGTTGGGGTGGCCCAGCACGCTGTTGAGTGGTCACATCATTCCTTAACTCCTTGTGACTACAAGGATTTTGTGGCCAACTCGACCATTGAGGGTGCTGAAAGCGCAGGCTCTCAAGCTTTTGCTGCTGTAAGTCTTTATTCCCTTTTTATTTGTAGTTCTTTGCATATATTAAGTTATCATACTAACTTGTGATCTGTTTGTAGGCTAATGCCAGCTTTCAAGGGGCTTTATTCCAAGCCAAAGCTTGGTGTGCATCCTCGGAGGCCAACAAGGCTAAGTTTGATAAGGCCCAGCTGGAGGTGGGTTCTCTTAGGGCTTCTTTGGACCAGAGGGAGAAGGAGCTGTTGGATGCTCAAGCGGAGCTGGTGGAGTTCAGGAAGGGGAAAGATCACATTATTGATGAGTATTTTGACTCTGCCGAGTACCAGGAGATTATTACTCAACACGATGATCTCCTTTTCCCCGTCCAGTTTACTAAAGGATGGGATGAGGCTTTGGCTGAGGTCTCGAGGAGACTTCCTGGGTCTCTTACTATTTCTGACTTCCCCAGCCCCCATGCTCCTAATCAGTTGGAGAAGGCCTTGGCCGGAGGGGATGATATGGATGAGGACGACATGATTCTCAATCCTGAACATGCCTCTCAGCCTGGCGAAGAGTCAGAGGGATCCAGCTCCGGTGAGGAGGAGTCTGGTGAGGAGGAGGAGTCTGAGGAGGGAGAGGGTTCTGGCTCTGAGGAGCCATAGCTGTTTGTAGCTTTTATTTATTTTATGTAATTCTGCCTTCGGGCATAACTTTAACTTTATTGGAAGTTATTTAACTTATTTTCTTCATGCCTTTTAATTTCTCGTGTTTGCGTACTTAATTCGTACTTTGAATCTTATGAACATCAATATGCAATGCTTTGTAGAATATTTTGGAAATTGCTGAATAAATTCATAACTTGAAGAAATGGGTTCAACCCTTACATAGTTTGCTACTTCTACCTCAAGTTTAAAAACTTGGATTGGTTTCGTCGACCTTATTTCTACTTGTCCTAATAGTGAGTCCAATTAGGATACACTTAAACATAGTAAACTTTCAAGTTTGCAGCATGCCAAGTTCTAGGCACTTCAATCCCTTCCATAGTTTCCAACTTGTATGAGCCTCGTCCATACACATTCTTGACCCGATAGGGCCCTTCCCAGTTTGGGGCTAACTTTCCCTTTTGTCCAACTCCAGATGCTTCAATTTTTCTAAGGACCAAGTCCCCTTGACGAAAGAATCTCTCTTTAACCCTTAGGTTGTAGTAGAAAGATGCTCGTTTCTGATGTTCAACTATCTTGGCATTCGCCTCATCTCTAATTTCGTCAATTAGATCCAAGGCTAGCCTCAAGCCTTCTTCATTTACTTCTGGCTCATAAGCCTCAACTCTTGGAAATGTGTGAGTAATCTCCACTGGAACCACTGCCTCGGCCCCATATGCTAGCAAGAAGGGGGTAGCTCCAGTGGTGACTTTACAAGTAGTACGATAAGCCCATAGTATGGGAAGCAATGCATCTACCCAAGTATTTCTGGAGCGTTCAACTCTTTTCTTCAATCCATCTAGGATAATTCGATTTGCAACCTCAGCTTGCCCATTTGCTTGAGGATGGGCAACGGAAGTGAAACGCAACTTGATATCATTCTCGTCACAATACTTCTTGAACTCGTCATTGTTGAATTGAGTTCCATTATCCGTTACCAGGATTCGTGGAATTCCATATCTGCATATCACATTCTCCCAAAAGAAGTGCATCACTTGCTTGGTGGTTATCTTGGCCAAAGGTTTAGCCTCAATCCACTTAGTAAAGTAGTCAATTGCTACTATCAGAAATTTTCTCTGTGCACTTGCCATTGGAAATGGCCCAAGTATATCCATTCCCCACATAGCAAAAGGGATAGGTGAGTTTACGGATGTCAACATCTCAGGTGGTTGTCTAACCACTGGTGCATGCTTCTGGCACCGTTCACATTTCTTCACATAACTTTTTGCATCAGCAAGCATACTTGGCCAATAGAAACCTAGTCGAGTAACTTTATGGGCCAAAGCTCTGCCCCCCAAGTGCTGTCCACAAATCCCTTCATGAACTTCTTTCAGGGCCAATTCTGCCTCTTGAGGTCTCAAACACTTCAGATAAGGAATGATGAAAGACTTCTTGTATAGGATTCCCTCAATTAGGGCATACCTTAATGCTCTGACGTATAGCTTTCGTGCTTCTGAAGTGTCGTTAGGCAGCCACCCAATTTCCAAATGAGCTTTGATTGGATCAATCCAACAACTGGTAATACCAATGGGTGCTACCAACTTTCCGTTGATGCTTGGGGTTTTTAAGACTTGGAAGTATACACTCCCTGCATAATTTTCAATTTCAGAAGAGGCAAACTTGGACAAGGCATCAGCCTTCACATTTTCCTCCCTCGGAACGTGCTCCACATAGCATTCATCAAACTGAGTCATGATGGCTTTGACAAGTTTCAGATACTTAGCCATGACTTCATCTCTGGCTTCAAACTCTCCATTTACTTGAGAGACAACTAACCTTGAGTCTCCACAGACTTTCAGAGTTTTGACCCTCAGGGCTCCAGCCAGCCCTAAGCCAGCAATTAAAGCTTCATACTCAGCCTCATTGTTTGTCGTCGGGAAGTCAAGTTTTAGTGCGTACTCTATTACGAATCCATCAGGACTTTGCAGCACTAAACCAGCTCCACTTGATTTTGTTTTTGATGCTCCATCAAAATAGAGCACCCAACATTCCTTGGACACCATGTCTTCATCTTTGCTGTCTTCCACTACTACCTCCTGCCCCCCGACTTCTTGGTTGTCAATGGTACATTCAACCATGAAGTCAGCGAGTGCTTGAGCTTTAATGGCCGTACGAGGCTTATACTTGATATCAAATTCCCCTAACTCAATAGCCCATTTGATCAATCTTCCACTAACCTGAGGGCTGTGCAGAATGTTCCTTAGAGGTTGATTAGTCAAAACCTCTATCTTGTGTGCCTGGAAGTATGGACGTAGCTTTCTTGAGGCCATTATCAAGGCTAAGGCAAACTTCTCTATGGTAGAGTAGTTTATTTCTGCCCCATGCAGGATCTTACTCACATAGTAGATGGGTTTCTGAACCTTCAATTCTTCCTTTACCAAAACAGCTCCAAGGGCAGTGTCGGATACTGCCAAGTACAGATAGAGGATTTCTCCTGGCTTTGGTTTTGCCAACAGTGGTGCTTCAGCCATGTATTTCTTCAGGGCCTCAAAGGCTTCCTGGCTTTCAGGTGTCCACTCGAAATTTTTCACATTCTTAAGTGCTTTGAAAAAAGGTAAGCATTTTTCTCCTGACTTGGAGATGAATCTTCCCAAAGCTGCAACTCTTCCTGTCAATTTTTGCACATCCTTAACAGACTTGGGTGGTTCCATGTCTAGGATTGCCTTGATCTTATCAGGGTTAGCCTCGATTCCTCTCTTGGAGACCATCAGGCCTAAAAATTTTCCTGAGCCAACCCCAAAGGCACACTTTGCTGGATTTAACATCATCTTGTGGTGCCTCAGCACTTCAAACGCTTCTTGAAGGTGTTTTATATGGTCTGCCTTGTCGAGGCTCTTGACTAGCATGTCATCCACATAAACTTCCATTGTTTTTCCAATCAATGGTTCAAAAATTTTGTTCACCAATCTTTGGTATGTTGCCCCTGCATTCTTAAGTCCAAATGCCATGACTAAATAACAGAAAACACCAAAGTCCGTGATGAATGATACCTTGGAGATGTCGTCCTTGTGCATCTTGATTTGGTTGTATCCACTGAAGCCATCCATGAAACTTAGCATCTCGTGCCCAGCAGTGGCATCTATCAAAGCATCAATCCTTGGTAAGGGAAAACAATCCTTAGGACATGCGTCATTCAAGTCGGTGAAGTCCACACACATTCTCCACTTTCCATTAGCCTTCTTGACCATCACTGGGTTAGCCAACCATTCAGGGAACTGAATTTCTTCAATGAAGCCTGCTTCCAAGAGTTTTTCTACCTCCTGCTTGATGGCTTCTTGTCTTTCTGGGGCAAAATTTCTTTTCTTTTGTTTCACTGTCTTCCTTTCAGGATCCACATTCAATTTGTGGGTTATCAATCGGAGATCAATCCCTGGCATATCAGCTGCTGTCCAAGCGAATACATCACTGTTTTCTTGGAGAAAGGATGTCAACTTGCTTTTCATAGATTCAGGTAGTAAAGCTCCAATGTAGGTTACCTTATCTGGTTCTCCTAGAATCAGGGGAATGGGAACAAGATCCTCAGCTGGTTTTCCTCTCCTTTCTTCATCGTTTCTGATGTCCATGTCTTCGATTGGGAGAACCTGCCCCCCCAACTCCATCAGGCCTTAATGCGGCTACATAACAACTTCTAGCCATTTTCTGATCACCTTTCTCTTCGCCAATTCCATTCCTGGTAGGGAACTTGATCTTTAAATGATAAGATGAGGCAACAGCCTTAAACGCATGAAGACCTGTTCTTCCCAGAATTGCATTGTAGGTTGAAGTCGCTTTGATGACTATGAAGTTCAGCATTTGAGTAGACGTCTTTGAACCTTGTCCCATTGTCATGGGGAGTTGAATCGTGCCTTCTACCTTCGATTCTACTCCATTGAACCCATATATGGGCATGTTTGAGGGTGTTAGCTGAGAATCAGTGTAACCCATCCTAATGAAAGTATCATGGAATAAGATGTCCACTAAAGCTCCATTGTCAACAAGAACTCTCTTCGTTTCCGAGTTCCCTATCACAGGTACTATGACCAGAGGGTCATCATGCGGAAATTTCACTCCCTCAAGATCAGAATCGTCAAAATTCAAAGATACTTCAGTCTTGGCACGCTTCGGCGCTTCTCCAACCACAGTCATTACCTCACGGGCATAAGCTTTTCTCGAGTTTCTGGAAGGTCCGGCCGCAGTTGGTCCTCCAAATATCATATCGATGACAGGCCCTCGGGGCTTTGGATTTCGGTCTTGATCATTGTCACGTCTATCATAATCTTTCCTTTCATAATTCCCTCTCTGACTTCCTTGATTTCCATCCTTGGTAAACTTACCCAGCTTTCCTCTTCGAATCAAGAACTCAATTTCATCTTTCAGCTGCCTGCAGTCATCTGTCTCGTGGCCAACTTCTTTGTGAAACCGACAGTATTGGTTTTGATTTCTTTTTGACACATCGGCCCTCATAGGCTTCGGCCATTTGATATCTTCTTCCTTTGCTATCTCCATCAGAATTTGACTCCTGGGAGTGTTTAATCTTGCATATTCTGTGAACTTTGGCCCAAAATTGCTTTTCTTGGGTGGTGAATCTGAATCCTTTGATGTCCTAGGATACTTCTCTCTTGCATCATATTCTGGAGCATCCTTTCTCTTCTTTGAATTTCCATTGCCAGTAGCAATGGGTTCATACTTTCTCATGCTCTCCTCAGCTTTGATGTATTTCCCAGCTCTATCTTGTAGTGACAACATGTTTTCGGGGGGATGTTTGGCCAAAGACCTCCTGAAGTGGTCATCGGTAGTTCCTTGATGTAGGGCTATCATAGCCACTTTATCTTCCAAATCTGGGACTTTTATAGCTTCCTTAGTGAATCTACTCAAGTATTCTCTCAATGTTTCATTCTTGCCTTGTCGAATCCCCATAAGAGAGGCGGAACTTTTCTCATGTATCTTCCCACTAACAAATTGATTGATGAAAGCCTTACTCAGCTCTTTGAAGGATCCAATAGAATTGGGTGGAAGACGACTATACCAACGTTGAGCCATACCCGCTAGGGTTTGTGGAAACGCCCTACACTTTGCAGCGTCATTGGCAAGCTGCAACAGCAGTGCATTTGAGAAGGTTCTTACATGATTTGCGGGATCTCCCGTTCCATCATAAGTTTTAATGGTTGGCATTTTAAACTTCCTGGATATAGTGGCTTTCATTATCTCTTGAGTGAAGGGTGGTGTAGGATCGTCAGGATCTCCTAGGGGCAATAATACAGTAGGATCTCCTCTTGGGATTTCAACCCTTCTGGATCTCGGAGGAGTAGGATCTAGATTAATTACCGGAGTCTTCCCGGCTGCTCTTGCAGCCTCTTCTTCCTCTAACTTCTTTTTAAGTTTTGCAACCTCTGCCTCATGGGCTGCAATCCTTTCCTGAGTGGTTGGCTCCTTGTTTGCAGAGCGTCTCCTTCGCGGGGGATAGTCATCATCAGTATTATAATTTTCATCCTCAGTGTGAGGACCAGAGAAATCGTCTCGAAACATCTGAAGAGTTTGTGTTTGTCGGTTCAGGGGTTCCAAACCTTGGATGTAAGGGGGCACGTAAGCCTCATGGTGTACTATATTAGTGCCACTACCGCCCACCGGGGGTCGAGGGGGCCTGCTATGGGTAGGCATCCCAAGGGTCTGATTCACATATTGAGGGAGATCAGTAGTATGGAGTTGAAGGCTTCTTGGGGCATTCACGAGCAGTGGGGAGGTAGTGATCAGTTGCTGGTGAGTGGTCTCTTGTGGATTAGATCCATGAATGACCACCTGCAGGGGATTCGTCCCTTCAATTGGGATCTCTGGTCCTTGAGTGTTGGTGGGGATATTCGTCCCTTCAGTGCTGGTAATTGGTGGTGGTTGAGCTCCTTGAGTACCGGCCTCAGAGGCAACAAGAGTTCCTTCAGAAGTTTGATTTGTTCTTCATGTAACTGCCATGGTTGATGTTCGTTTCCCACAGACGGCGCCAAATGTTATGGATTAAAAAATGTACTTTGCGAATTGAATGCTAGGGTTTGTGAGCGTTCAAGCTTTAATGGCTGCTCTTGTGTTTCGGGACTAAATCGGTCCTCACAAGATGCCTACGTATCTCTGCTGTATAGAGAATCAAGCCAATAAAACGTAGTTCTAGAATGAAGGACGAGGGTCCTTATATAGGCGTCTGGAGCCTAGTATTTATGGTATGTTTAGGAGACTTAGCGAATAAGTCTTGTTATTGATAACTGATAAGGAGTGTTCTACTTGGCAGGCAAGTTTTATCCTTATCTGATAAGTGTTATGACTCATCGTAATATCTGATTGGGATTCTAGATCCTTCTATGAAGATATTATCATATTTGGACTCTTTTATGAGCTGTATATTTTCCCTTATTTATTAATTACGAAATTAATAAATAATTAGGGTTTCGGGCCTTTTGTCGGGCCTAATTCTTGGACCAAACTAGGTCTAATTAATATATCATTAATTATCTCTAGGGCTATATTCTGGCCCATATCATGTACCTTTTGTTGTTGTTGGTTTACCCAATTGCTTCAAACACTGTTACCGTTCCTTTTCGTTTCAAACTTCAAAAAAGAAAATCCCATGTCATTTTTTCTCACATTTCTCTCCCACCAATTATGCATCCGGGGCTTCCCAATTCAGATGTAAACACCGAGATGACCACCGTCTGTCACACCATGATCAGTGATGTATCTCTTATATGGCTTATTTATCACATCCCTTTGATTATCTTTTAACTTGCGGCTTAAAGAAATCTAAATTATCTATTTATATTATTATTATATGAGAACCCACATTGTGAGATATGACATCTAATGTCAATTCAATGATATACCTTTTATTTATATCCACCACTCATTAATTTTATTAACATTTTATTATTTCACCACCTTCACCCACACAACACCTCCTGCCACCAGTGACCACCATTTCCGGCAAACAGCAGTAATCACCAACGTCATAACTAAAATCACCACAGTTCAGAATAAAATCACCACCGTCAAACAGAAAATCACCATCATCTCCTTCAAATTTCAACCATCTCCCACCATCACTTCTGGCCACCATTAACTCTAACCACCACTTCTGGCTACTCCCTACAAATAATCACTCCACCACTATCTCCAAACACCAATATTTAACACAAAATAATCACATTTTTTAAACAATATCTACTAATCACCTCCGTTGTCATCAATAATCACCACCGTTACCACCAGTAATCACCACCGTCGTTTCCAGAAATCACCACACAGCCATCGCAACGGAATTACCAAATTGCAAAAAATCACCAAAAATTGAACGCAAATTCAAGAAACTAGTTTCAGATCTGAAAATGTCGGCGTCGGAGATGGTGGTGAAGAAGGAGAGGGAGAAGAGAGAGAGATGGGGGCGGCGGCGGTGGGTGATGGTGGCGACGGCGCTGGTGGTGGTGGAGCGGGTGGCAGCGGGGAGGTGGTGGTGGGCGGAGGGTGAGGGTGGTGGAGGCAGGTGGTGGTGGTGGTGTGGTGGGTTGTGTGGGTGGTGGTGGTGGTGGTGGGTAGAGAGAAAATGAGGTTAGATGATAGAGATGAAAGATTAAAAAAATTAAAATTAAAATATTAATTGTGTGGCTAGGATTTGGTTTAGATATAAAAAATGTGTGAATGAGATTAGATCTCAGTTCTCACAATTAATGTGGTTCTCATATGAGCACAAGGCTATATATATGAGTCTTACTCCAATAGAAACAACTCTTAGGCTAGAAAATCTATATTATCTTAAATCGCGTCGAAATATAGCACATATGGTATGCAAATTGTTCGTTGGGAGATGAGAAAAAATACGGTGAACTCTGATTTAAAAAAAACTCACCGATTGACGGGAAAAATTAAATTAAAAATGGAGATGATTAGGTGAGATTATGTATGGAAAGATGTATTTTAATTGTGTGTGTGCCTCTAGGAGGCCATTAGATTAGATTGATTCAAGAGCAACTCCAAACGACTAGCTAAATAGGCTCCTAAAGGAATTTGAAGCAAAAACTTGCTCCAACAGTCTCCTTAGTCATCCCTTATAAAACACTCTATAGAATACTTAACAGAATCCTAATTTTAATATAATTATTAAAACACTTAAAAGAATCTTATAAAATTATTAAAACACTTAAAAAAATCTTAAAATACTAATAAAAGTATAATAGATTTTTTTTAAAACATATCAGCCGTTGGATGGTACTGTGACAAATCAAGGGTGATTGGTTAGTTCTCTCGGTTCTCTCAAAAAGATAGGTTCTCTCTGGATCTTTCCCCTATATATATATAGGCTAGTGATCAAATAGAAACTAAAATTAAAATAGAAACTAGAAACTAATCTAAGCCCATAGATTAATCTAATTTAATGGCCTTCTACTGCACCAGTTAAAATACACCCTCACATACACAATACCACCTAATCCTCTTCGTTTTTAATTTGATTTTTCCCATGAATCGGTGATCTTTTTTTGAAATCCGACTTCACAATATTTTTCTCCATCTTCCAACGATCAATATGCATACCATATGTGCTATATTACGGAGTACTAAAATTTTAGTGATTTCTGTAAAAATAAATAGTGATTTCAGCATAGATCTAGTGATTTATTTTTATAAACGTATAAATTTAGTGATTTTGCGGTACAAAATTTGTAATTTACGTATAGATCTAGAGAAAAAATCATTACATTTACGCAGAAATCACTATTTATTCTTACAGGAATCAGCAACATTTTAGTGATTCTCGCAAGCATAAATAGTGATTTATCGTCGGAATATATCAAATATGGTATGCAAACTGATTGTTGCGAGATGAGGAAAAATACAATGAAGTCAGATTTCGAAAAAAAGATTACTAATTAACGGGAAAAATATAATTACAAATGAAGGAAATTAGGTGGGGTTGTGTGTGAGAGAGTGTATTTAATTGTGTGCGGTGCAGTTTCTAGTTTATATATATATATATATATATATATATATATATATATATATATTGATATTCTTTTTTTTAATTTATTACATGTATATGTGTATAGTTTCTTTTATATTTTTACATTTTATTTATTTTTGTTTTGTTTCATTATTTTTGTGATTTTAATTTTAATTTTAATTTTTTATGTATAAAATGTATTTATATTATTTTTACATTATATAATTCTTGAACATACTATATGTTTTGTATATTTATTATTTTTTTTATATTATCTTATTTTTAGTTTTAGCCATGTACGTATTGTGTATATATTATATTGTGTACTGGACATATTTTACTAGCCTATATAACTCGTGCGATTCACGGATGAATTTTAGTATTTTTGATTTATTATTTTAGTATTTTTATATGATTTTTTAGTATTTTTTATCTTATTTTATTAGCATTTATTTGTATTTTGATCTTAAAAATTCTTAATATGTCGTCGACGGAATAATATCTTGAACTTTTGAATATAGCTTAGAAAAATAGATGATATAAATATTTAATAATAATATGTTGTTGACGGAATTCGAACCTTGAACCCGTGGGAGCATTTTAGATACCAAGAAAATAATATTATTTTAAAATTACATCCAACGGTTCTCATTTATCTATCTTTACATCTAACGGTTATTATTTAGAGGACCAAACTACCAACCAACCAAATAGAGGGTAGTTTGCTTATAATAGTATAGTATAGATACATAATTTTTTTTATCTTTGTTTTTTTGGTTAGTTCCGTGGCCACGTTCACACAGACACTCGAGGGATCTAGGGTTTATACGCGAGCGGTTACCACAACATTGAGCGGAGATATTTGATTCTTTAAAGAAAATAAAACAGAGCAACAAGCAAACATCCCTCCTGTAGTAATCTACCAACGTGTTCTTCCACTGATACTCAAGATACTGATTCTGGGGATTTCACCTTAAGCTTGTAGGCTACTACAAATTAAACGGAACCGAGTTGTCATCAGGTCATCAACGTGTATTGTAACACCTTTAATGTATGAAAAAGTGGTTATCCTTAGCGCATGAACAGACCAGCAGTACAATGCGGAGCCCTCCTTTTGCATTCTCTGGCTTTGGATTCTTGTATTAAATTTGAAGAACAATAGCTTGTATAACTCTGCAGACAGGTTACAGAAATGTTGTGTAAATCACCAAGGCAGTTGTCGAGCTGCAGCTGCAATTTAAATCGAAGGGATGTTGTAGCAATTTGAAGGTAGTTGGCAAAGGGTCAAAATAACAGCTTGCATTTTTAACTGCCCTGAGTCTAGCATCAAGAGTCAAGACACCAGGCTTCCAAAAAGAACAAAAACATGATTCAGGAGCAGTGTTTCAGGTATAAAACATTGAGTTTGGAATGAGATGGACTGAAAAAAAAAACAGAAATGAATCACTGCCATGACAAAAAGTTGTCACTCCGGTGCAAAAATTCTGCTTCTCCAGAACCTGACATCAGTCAGCAGCTAGCATCATTCAGCTTATCCAGCAGCATTCAGCTTCTACCACTTGTCAGCAGAAGCCCTCCATCTACATTAATAGGCAATGCGTGTGTTGTTACATTGAACTTTAAGAAAAACTGAGGAGTACATCAAAATGATGCAGGCTAATATTGATTGAGAATCAATTTGTCACTAGAAAGTCCATTCACGGTGGCGCCTTATTTATATGTTCAACTGCTTTGAAGTTGACTTCAGCAACAAAAGGCCAGGCTGAGACACCAAGAACCAACTGTAGCTCTTATGTTGACTTTCATGAAGCTAGCAGTGACACCTTCCACACTGTTGTTGGACGAATTTTGTAACAAAAAGAATCAGAGGTTTGCTGGAATAGTAGAGCAATTTGGGGCTGTTTTTAGGGGTTTAGGGTTTATAGAAAATAAAGGGGCTGGACTTGGGAGGTGTCTCTATTTGTCTCATATATCGGATCCCTTTTGCCAAGATGCCTGCGTACCAATTTATATTGGATCAAGCCCACGCAGTTCTGTGCAATTGTGTTGATCCCTGAGAGACTTTAGGGATAAACTTTGTTAATGTGGGCAATTACAGATTTTATCTTGCATTATCTTGGCGCTGTGATATCTTCCTGATTTGAAGAATATCGTTTGGAGATATTTTCCGTAATTTATTGATTGAGATTGAGTATTTCCTCGTTTCAGAGAGAGGATATTACTTAGTGGTTAAGCAATTAATTATTATTCTAAATTAATAATTATTTAACGTAGAAATTTGGGACTATGCCAAAATGTGGCATAACAACAAGCCCCCAGTTCTTCAGTGTAGCTTGCTGCAGTGGAGAACTAAGAATTCTTCAAGCTTCCAAATTTCTTGAGTCGCTGAAAAAGATGAAAGTAATAGGTCAATAAACAATACAGAGCACTAGGTGCCCATAATCTGTACGATGATACAAGTAGTATATGTAATATCATATTTCAAAATCCGTTGCGGTCTCATTGTTAAGTTAGGACCTTGGCGTTTTGCATAGAGTCCGAATTGGCGTACACGCTTTTCAAGTGTCATTGTCTACATAAGGATGTGTATTCGTTCATCCACGAGCCCCCGAGCCGAGGCTTTAATAAGTTACTCAATTTCAAATGTCAGGCTTTCAGCCCATATCACGTCCGGTCCCACACATTTTTCTACAATCTCGCGGCATCTCCGCATTTCTTCCCATGATTGTAAGAATGTCCCGTGCCAACCAAGAAATATCCATCTACCAATGGGCCTTCAATAATGTAATTTTATCTCTGGACTCTCCTCTGAGAGTAGGGACTTCAATCCAGAGTGTCGTTGACTCCTTTCTATAAGCGTGTAGTAGTGCGGGACTTATAGCTTGCCCATGCTACCCTACTTGACAATTTAAGCTCGCAAATTTGAAATATTTTCGACATATATGTATTATGGCGATGATATATGGAAAATAGTTTGAACACAGTCGAAAAATAAAATAAATATGTAATTTAAGAATGTCGTGATATTTATTTTTCTTCAAAAATAATGCACTTTTCGTAAGAATTTTCTTCAAAAATTATGCGTCTCGCATAAATATTTTTTCTTCGAAAATATGCAGCTTGTTCAATATTGTAAAATATCCACAATTCTCCAAAATAAAAATACCGAACGATATTTTCTAAAATATATGTGCGTGAGTCTCGCAATAATTTTACAAGTATAATAAAATATGACTCGCACAAATTTTTGAATAATAAATATATTTTTTTGAAAAAATATTTAAAAATAATTTATACATGCAAGACATAGTATTTAAGCAATATACTTTAAATTGCAGAAAATAAAAATAATTAAATTTCATAAAATTAAATAAGAATCAGAAACTTATATTTATTTTCTATATCTTCGATAGCTTCCAGTTTTTCGTTGCGCGCGTTGCTTTCTGATATTTTATTCGCCTACCCAGTAGCCTGTTTTGATGTCGCGCCTGAGCCAATGCATGTCTTCATTAAAAAAAAAAATCTTTTAAACTCCACGTGGGTCCCAAACATTTTAATGTACAGAACTTCCATTTGTGTTACTGTAAAGCATAATGTAACATAAGATGAAACAGAGATAACTACAACTCAACAAAGGACAAGACAGACAATAATATTAACAGAAGCACAGGAATCTAGAATCAAAGAAGAAAAGGTAAACTCAAAAAATCAAAATATGGTATGTATTCTTGAAGTCCGTAAACAGGTCACGGAAAGAAGTTCATGAAAATGTTCAAGCCTCAGTGACAATAAAAGAAACAAGACTTTCAAGACTACAGAAGTATGTGAATGATTTAGGGTTAGTACCACAGGGTTCGAGTGATTTATTTGAAGCCACCAGAACGACAAAGGACTAATCAGCAACATTGAATTGAAGACATAGAAGAATTGATCAAGTGTTATTCATCTGTGAACTAGACCAGTTGCACCAGTTGACGGCACTTAAAAAGATCAAGTTATTTTATCGTCTCAGAAGAAATTGATTTAGTCTAAAACTAAACACCCTGAAACTCTGAAGGTTTTATGAAAAGATCAAGTCAAAAGAAAATGGTTCGATGGTTTGAAAACCATCGAATGGGATAAATATAATCAAACAGAAAACCATTATAATCTAATTTGTTATTCGATAGTTTTAATTAAAAAACTATCGAATGGAAAATTGGTTTATAACTTTCGATGGTTTTTCAATTGAGGAGCAAGTGAAGAAGTGATTTGTTTGTCAGGTTGATGAAGATCCAACGGCCAAGATTAATCGTAATGATCACAAAGACATTACGAAGAGAGAGTTTGAGCCAGAGAGAATTATCAGAGAAATTAATATTGCTCAGAATTCTATCATTGTATTAAATTTGTGTAACCTTGAACTCATTGAAGCTAATCTACAGATTAGAATTGTAGCACCCCTCCAGGTGTATATTTATAAAATGATATATTCCCCGACTCGTGTTTTGATTTGGTGCATTTGATTTCGTGTTAGAACTGAATGATTAATCCGCGAACGAAATTAAATAATTTGTGAGTATCGTATTCAACCCCCCCCCCCCCCTTCTACGATACTTTGGACCTAACAATTGGTATCAGAGCTATTTGATTGATGTACAAATCAGATCCGGTGAATGAGACCAAAATCAAACATAGCTTGAAAATTCGAAGCAAATTTTTCATTTAATTGGAATTTCTTGAATTTTAAACAATTTGAAATTTTCAGAAACCATGAGTTCTCCAAAGACAACTGTTGGTATTAAAGTTCCCCCCTTCACTAGAGATGATTTCGGTTTGTGGAAGATGAAGATGCTGTTATTTATCAAGGCATCTAATCCGTTGTATATTGGCATATTAGAGAACAGACCGTTTGTACCAATGAAACCAGTTAGTGAATCTACAGCTCCTGATGGTACCAGAATTCCTCAAGGCACCCAACCTAAGGATATCTCTGAGTACACAGATTTAGACAAAAAACTGATTCGATTGGATACAGGTTTGATGTTGATATTGGCAGACTCCGCAGACAAGGAAATGAGCTATCAGTTGATGAACTGTGTGAGCGGGAAACATTTGTGGGATACCATAAACTTAATAATGGAAGGAACTGAAGACGTTCAGGAAAACAGATTGGACATCCTGACTTCTCACTATGAATGTTTTAGGTCTCTTCCAGGAGAAAGTATAACTCAGGTCTTTGAGAAGTATAGTAAGCTGTTGAATGAATTGTCAATGAAAGGGAAGACCTATCCACTGAGAGAAACAAACAGGAAGTTCATGATGACACTGCCCCATCATGTAGAACACAAGTCCTCATCCATAAGGGAAAGAATAGACTTTACAAAGATGTCATTAGAGATGATCTATGGCAAGTTGAAGACTTATGAGATGGAGCAAGAACAAAGAGTGATAATCTACGGACCAGAGACAGTGGATAACAAGCACAATGCACTTGTGAGATCAACATCACTTGTAGTGGACGAACCAACAACTTCTGATATTCAGGTTCAAACCCCTAGAGCTGGAAAGGAGCTGATTATAGAAGCTGAAATGGATTCTGTGAATCTGGGTGTTGATGAAAGTGATTACTACACCCTAGAAGAGCTTGAGCAAATGGAAGACAAAACCATAGCGTACTTAGCTCAAAGTTTAGCCACATTTGTTTCAAGAGAAACCCTAAGTACAAGTTCAAGGGCTCAACCAACAGATTCCAGAAGAGCAAGTATTCACCTGGTACAGGCTTTAATGGAGGCTACAAGACTGGCTCGATTGATAGAAGCAAATCAAGATGCTACAATTGTAATGAGTTAAGGCATTTCGCCACTGAATGCCGGAAGCCTCGTCAAGCAAGAGACAAGAAAGATGTCTATGAAAAGAAAGACTCTTATGAGGATTTGAAGAAGGAGAATGCCAAGCTGAAACAGCAACTGGAGGCATTGTCTGGAAAGCAGAAAGGGAAAGCTTATATAGCAGAGGGAAAACACTGGGATGATACTGATTTAGATGAAGAGGAAGAGTATATAAATGTTGCCCTAATGGCTGACTCTTCAGAGGAATCATCGCAATTATCTCAGGTACCTATCTTAACAACAATTGACATGTCTAATTCTGAGTACAAGAAAACTGTGCAAGATCTTAGTGTAGAATTGTTTAATGTACACACAAGCATGCTAGCATCGGAAATGGAAAATGATAAACTAGTTCTTAAGATTAAAAATCTAGAATCTAAGAATGAAGACCTAGAGCTTGTAGCTCTCACATAGATCTTAAGCAAAAGAATGTGTACTTAGAGAACAAGGTCAAGTGTAATGATGAGATAGAGACTATCCTCAGGAAGCAGATTTCATATTTAGATTTGAAACTAAATGCTTTTAAGAATTCCGCCCTAATTGCTAAGGAGATCATTGATACTCAGACCATAGGGAATAAGACTGCTATAGGACTTGACTACACCAAAAAGGCTAGGAAAAGGATTCTGGAATTTCCTGTGACATCTACTGTTGTCAGGAAGGACATTCCACACATTCTTAAGAATGTGGTCAGTCCAGTCTTTGTCAAGCCCTTCTCAGAACCTTTTCATGAGGATGATCTTTTCATAAGACAAGAATTGTGTGAGGAGGATTTATTGAAGGAAAAAGAGGTAAAGACTAAGTTGCCTAGGAAATAAGTAAAAACTGTAATACCTAAAACTTAAGTAGGTGACTTAGCAATTAGGGAATGGGAAAAAGAATATTGTTAATCAGAATATTTTTTCTTCTTCTCCCATTGCATCTAGGAAGTTGTGCACTATTTCTAATTCTGCTGGACACCTTACACATGCATGTAAAAAGGTTAAAGTAGAAACTGCTGATACTTCTGCAATGCATAACATGTCTGACATGCCTGATCTTCATGAACCCTGTGGAAAGAAAGAGTGTTTGCTATGTACATAAAACATCATGCATGCTTATTTTAAGTTGATGAATGCATCTAGTAGCAATAGCACTGTTAATGTTAAATCCACAGATACTATGAAAATCAAACAGGTTAAGACTGAATTGAATGTTACTCCTGTTAAATCATCTAAACCTTCAGGACCCAAACAATTTTGGGTACCAAAGTCCGCTTAATCGATCTGTGATTGCAGGGTAAGGTTAAAAGCTCAAAGGTTGTGTGGATTCTGGATAGTGGCTGTTCTAGACACATGACAGGTGAAGAGTCCCTGCTTACAGAGGTGGTTAAGAAGACCGACCCGATTGTAACCTTTGGAGATGACAACAAAGGATTCACTACAGGATATGGTAAATTGAAAATTGGGAATGTCATCATTGAAAACATCTCTCTTGTTGAAGGATTGAAGCACAATCTTCTAAGTATCAGTTAGTTCTGTGATAAAGGCTACAATGTAGATTTCAGAAAAGACAAGTGCTTGATCACAAACAGGAAGGATGAGAAGCTTGCTCTACTGGGAGTAAGAAAAGGAAATTTGTTTATAGCTGACTTAAGTTCTACCAGTGAAGGAGAAGTTACATGTTTCTACAGTAAGGCATCTTCAGAACAAAGTTGGCTATGGCATAAGAAGCTCTCACACTTGAACTTCAAAACTATGAACTCTTTGGTAAAGAGAGAGTTAGTGAGAGGGTTTCCCCTAATGGAATTCAATCAGGAGGGACTATGTGAAGAATGTGAAAAAGGGAAGTCTAAGAAGGCATCACACAGAAGCAAAGAAATGACAAGCATTATTGAACCTCTTCAGCTGATTCATATGGATTTATTTGGTCCAGTCAATGTTATATCACTTTCAAGAAAAAGATATGCATTAGTGATGGTGGATGACTATTCCAGTACACGTGGGTGTTGTTCTTACAATCAAAGGATGAAGCAACACAACTTATCATTGATCACATCCAGAAGATAGAAGTGGAAGCTAAGCTACCTGTGCGGACAATCAGATCAGACAATGGAACTGAATTCAAGAATGCAGTTCTTAATGATTTCTGCTCAGAGAAAGGAATATCAAGACAGTATTCAGCACCAAGAACTCCTCAACAGAATGGAGTAGTGGAAAGGAAGACCAGGACCTTGGTTGAAGCAGCAAGGACTATGTTAAATGAATCAAAACTTCCCACTTACTTTTGGGCTGAAGCAGTGAATACAGCTTGCTACACTCAGAATCGAACCCTGATTAACAAAGATCATGAAAAGACTCCGTATGAGTTAATGGCCAACAAGAAACTAACACTGAATTACTTTCATGTGTTTGGTGCAAAGTGCTTTGTACTAAAAGATGGAGAACATCAAGGCAAGTTTGACGCCAAAGCAGATGAAGGCATTTTTCTGGGCTATTCTCTGGAATCTAAGGCTTACAGGGTATTTGTGATTGAAGATAAGAAGGTGTTGGAAAGCTTTAATGTAACATTTGACGACACCAAAAGACCAGGCCTGCAAACTAGAGAGAACTCTGAATCCTTGATATTTGAAAATCTATCAGGAGATCTCTCTGACATTGAAGAAGAACCTGAAGTTGTTATAGTTATTAATAATAATGATAATGATAATGATTCTGGACCAAGTGGTGATAGTGGTGGAAATACTCAAACTACTACTGGATCCACTAGTCAATCAACAGGGTCAGCAGATCATACCGTCAACAACTCAGGGGGAGCAGGAGAAGGTGTTAATCCCAAATGGCCTAACAGAATTGTAAAGGGGGGGGGGGGGGGGGTTGAATACAATTCTAGATATTTCGAAACTTTAAAACAACTTTCTAAAATAAAAACTGAACTGAAATAAAAACACAAACAACTATAAAATTTCAGTTGGATGCTTTGAGGATCCAACTGAGATAATTTTTATTGCGGAAATAATCTGTGTTACACAAGTATCATAGCTGCTCAGTTCTTGATACAAAGTGAGAGTGCTCTTGAAAAAGCTAATACAAACTATTTTATCTCACTCACATCTATATGTAAAATGAACTGCTACACTTGGTTATATAACCCAAGTTTACAATGCTATTTTTGGCTACTCTAAAATAATCTAAAGTAACTTTCAGTAGCTTGCTTTTCATCCCTTTTGTCCAATGGTCCTTGGAGATCTTGGCTTTTGTCTTCATGCTTATTATGATCACTCCCAAGAACCTAATTGGAAATTGAAATGTTTCCTTATTTCCAGTAACCATTTTGATGGCTTCCAATGCAAAGTACACTTCCATATCTCCCTTTTGATCTGTCAGATAACTGTCACTATTACTTTGTCAACTATTCAGAAAAACAATAATGATTCGTTGATAGTAGAGAGATGTGTTTCGTTGATAGCTTTATTCTTTGTTTCGTTGATGGTATAATCCTCGTTTCATTGATAGAGTAGTCTTCATTCCGTTGATAGAGCAATCTTCATTCCGTTGACATGTCTTCACTTAGGCAAAATTACAAGGCATAATATATTTACAATTCACCAACCTATTTTGCCTATCTAGTACTTAGTCAACATGTCTTAGAAAACCTATCTAATACCTACAACAAAATGCATATCAAACTATGAAGTATTGTACAATGCAATTGCTACATCACTCATTTCGTTGATGAGCTTCCTGTCAACGAAAGCTGCAAAGCATACCATTTCGTTGACAGTTACAAAATGACTTAATACAAAATCTACTAAGTGTTTTATAATTATCATCAAGAACAACATATTCCTAACAATCTCCCCCAATTTATGACTGATAGAATAACATCCATAAATCAAGAGCCTTGATGATAACAAAAACACTCAGACAAATTACAAATGATAAAAGTAGAAGTTGCATTGAGCTTCATTGAATTTTATTGAAATACAAAGTAGAAAATCTTACAAAACAAGTGAACAGAGTTGCTCCTCTAGTCTGAGCAGATTTTTCATCTTTGCCTCTGTGGTCTTGTTTTCTTCCCTTTTCTTGCATTGTTCTCCTCAATCTGAGCTTGAAGTCTTCTGTAGAAAATCTTCTCTTCTTCATCTTGATTCCCCAACTTGGATTGCATTAATCTCAGAGTTTCATTGGATGCCTTTTCCAGTTGGTCTTCTATTCTGAAGAATCTTCTACAGTTGTCCTTGTCTCTGAATTCCATCATCCAAAAAGGTTGGAGATGAATTTTCTTTCCTGTTTGAGGGACCTTCAGTACTCTGGGAAATGCACCAGGCTTGTTCCAGCTAGCTTTGATTTGGCAAATTCTGGAGACAACCTCAGACTTGGCTGTTTTGGTAAAACCAAAATCTTTCTTCAGACATTTGAACACAGATAGCAGTGTCTGATAGTCTTCTCCCAGAATTCTGTGTAGAGGCCAAATCTGTTCTCTCCCACCCTTGTAGACAAACACCAATCTCTCTGGTAGTTTGTAAGAAGCTGCTATTCCTCTCACTTCAACCAGGTCATCAAGATTAATGTGTAGGTCAGACTCCTCCCTGATTTCAGCAATGTAGATGAAGTCTTCTGGGTTGGTAGGGGGTTTCTCAGCTTGTGGTCTCCTTACAAGAATTGGCTTAGCCTTGGCAGCCCTCTGCTTAGATTTCTTCTTTGGATTCATTTCAAAAAGGAATTTTGGAAAGTTGGCCTCATCAAACTCAATTGGCTCTTCCTTTGGCTCAATTGGCTGATCATGGAAATTTACTGGATGTTTAGGATCACAGGCTAACTTTACCTCAAAAACTGGATCAGGAATCGTTGGAGGTGCAATAGGTGCAGAAGAGTCTGTTGCATTGCTCTGAGAGTCATCATTCTCAAAAGCTATGTTTCTCTTAGCTCTTGCCTTGGGTTGCCTTATGCTCTTATTTGTACTCCTTTCCTCTTTGGCTCTTTCCTCTTGCTGTCTTTCTTCTTCATCTAGAGATTAGGCAACTTCAAGGGCTTGCATAGCTGCTCTTTCTGACTCCTCAGCCTTAGCTTCAGCAAAATTTGGGTGACCAGCCCAAACACAAATTTCCTGTTCATTTCTGTAGACAATTGCTCTTTGCTTCCTTATCTCGGGATCATTGCTTTCCTTGCATTTTGTGATAAGTAGTCCAAGAAGCTTGAGCTCATCTGGATAGGGTGAAGGATAGAAAGTCCTTGCTATATTCTTGCCCTTTGGTTTAGCAGGAGACTTGGGAGATAGGCTTCCTTGAAGTGTAGCTTGTTCCACATCCCTCATGCATGAAGTTTGTCCTTTTTCTTTCCTTGGACCTTGAGTTACTCCATGTAGAAGGGGCTTTACCTCATAGAAAGAATTGGTCTGTGGCTCCCATTCCGTTGATGCTAAAACCATGGCATACGTTTATGGTGTTGTAGAAGTAGCTTGATCTGTTGATGAATTTGAATTCTTTGCTATCTTCTTGACTCTTGCATCTATGTTAGCCCAATGGTCTTTTATCTGTTCAGCAAGTGTTAGCCTCGTAGATGCTTGTTTAATCAAGTCAATACCATCCAGTTTATCCTTTCCTGACTCCCCCATAGCTAGTGGCTCCTTTGGCAGGGAAATGGCTGGGACCATAACCTTTGTGATTTGAATGTCTAGCTCCTTAGATTTCTCCCCCTTTTTGTTATCATCAAAAGGGATGACTAGGAGTCCTTGAGCTGCCACTAGCTGGGCTAAGAGTTGTGTTTGCTTCTCCTGTTCCTTTTGCATTTGAGTTAAAGTAGCTTCCACCTTGTCCACTCTAGAAGAGAGAGTCTTCAAGGAGGTAGCCACCTCAGGTTCCTTAGAGAAAAACCTGTGCATCTTGGACACAGTGAGAAGAGGAAGCTTTTCATCTAGCCTCCTGTCAGTAGCATCCTTAAGATTGCTAATGGAGTCCTTGATTTCTGTAGCTTCAATCCTTGTCTGCATCATCTGTAGCCTTTGGATTTCCAGTGAATCCATAATAGCCTTGTAGAATTTCTTGTCATTGGCATTTGCAGACTCTTGAGCCAGATAGGCCTCATTATACTGCCTTGTGATTGCAGTATCCAGGGTGATTCTTCCTTGCATATCCTGAGAAAGCCAGTTTGGTGTAGGGGGCACCACAGAAGTCTCAGTCTGTGAAGTGATGGCCACCTGTAGATTGTCACCAAAACTGTCATCATCATCAGAAAAATCAAACTCACCACCTGCTGCAGCTCCTGGAGACAGATTGGTGATTGTAACAGCCCCAAATCCGGGGTCAGGGATTTAGAGTAGTCACGATCCACTTACTTCTTGCCTTGCCTGCTTAACTCACAATAGACACAATTCATCTGCTTATGACCCCACAATGAATATATCTCTCTCACACACACACACAGGTTAGAGTCTCAGAAACGACACAAATACAACCATTGCGGAATAAATAATCTTTATTACAATACCCAAATGTCTTTTGAATTTGCTACTGATACAACTCCTAAGTAATGGTACATTACCAACTTAGCCTTGTAATACTCACCACCCTCTCATACCATTCATATCTATACATAAGATGAATACCAAAAGCTCCAGCTTGATCTGACAGGTTCACACTACTTCCAGGATCACTGCTAGAAACTGCTCATGATACTGCCTTGCGCTTGCCACTCGCCTGAGGGATGTGCGCCGAATCCTTGGTATCCTACTTCGCTGCTAAATAATATTTATGAAACAATAGCAAGAGTGAGCGATAGCTCATCAAGGTAATTAAAGTATGGCATAATCCTGCCTTTAACTCAACCCAGAATAAAGCGGGTATAAGACAATAATTTGTCAAAATATCTCGATACTGAAATTATTTCCTTATCGGAATGTATTCCAAAAACGGTACCATTTTTGTATTTCAAATATCATTTCATAATATTTCTGCAAACTTTTGCTATATTATGAACAAAGTTCTAGTATAATATAAAAGATGAGGTTTCAAAGTAAACCAATATAACCTTTCCGAAAAATATCTGCTATGTAAGCAGAATATCAACATATAACTTAAAAGATGAAGTTATAAGGTGATTCAGTATAAACAACTCCCTTACCATAACTCATGTTATGTAAGGTATCCACAGAGTCATATGATATAAAAGATGAAGTTACGAGAAAAATTTCATATAATGTTCCGTAACCCAAAATCCACTTATGCATATATAATCTGAGTAAGGTTTTATCAGAGTCATAACTCATAAAGTAAAAGATGAAGTTGCAAGGATTTATTATAACTTCATTTTTGAACACTTTTCAACCCCCTACCAACATGATCGGTAAACCTGTACCACAGTGTCATCCTTAGTCCCTTTCAATACATGTTGCAGAACCCCCTGCCAACATGATCGGTAAACTTGTACCAATGATGTCATCCGTAGTCCCTTTCAATACATGTTGCAGAATTATCCAAAATGGATGATGAACTAATACCGGAGTTGCTACCGCGCCCGTCGTACCAACCTTACTATGATCAGTAGTAGGTCGTACAACAAAAATATGTTCTCTACATGTAGATGGAAGAATCAAGACAGCCTGACATTGTCTACTGCCTTCCCGGATCTCCCGGCCCATTTGGGGCAATAAAATGGATGGGTCGGCGCAACTGGACCACTTACACCACTCCTAGTTCAGATGAAATCCATGACTCTGAAACGTAAAGATCGTCCTCCTTTCCCCAAGTGTAATACTTGTTGATACGACTCCACTAAGTAGTTATATCTAAGTTGGAAAGGAAGATTCTCCAATATTTCCCAAGCGATGCTTGTTAATGGATATCGACTTGTTCCATCAATTTACCTCTCGATCGTTGAGGTGGTAACACAACATTTGACTTGCAGCAATTAAATTGGTCCGAGAAAATATCTGTCCCCTGACAGTTTTGAGTTGAGAGTTTAAAATGAGTAGAAGTCACTTAAATCAGGTTTCCCATATTTTTGATAGTTGAGCGAGTATTTAAATCCTCTTAAAAGATAGATTTAAATGAAAAAACGGTGTTTTGGGAACCTCTTTTTGATTTAAAATAATTAATAATACAGCTTAGAGTATCCTTCGTAATTATTGAAGGTCGAGGATAAACTTTAAATAACATTTCTCATTTTTAAAACGTGTTAAAAGTATTTAATAAATAATCGAATAATATTTATTAAATAATAAACTTTAAATGAATATTCAAAAATAATATTCATTAAATAAATAATGATTAAATGAATATTCAAAATAATATTCATTAAATAAATTAACCTTGAATGAATATTTAAATAATATTCATTAAATAAATAAACCTTGAATGAATATTTAAAATAATATTCATTAAATAAATAAACCTTGAATGAATATTCAGAAATTATATTCATTAAATAAATAATCATTGAATAATAATTGCCCTATCTCTTTATCGGAAAATAATCTTTAACATATACAGAAAATATAACTACTATCGGTCTAAAGAATAAAATCATACGCCATTTTACCTAGGGCCTTTATAAAAACCTGGCTTCTAACTAATATCCCATATTTAGCTTAGAAGCCCATAACTAAATCATAAAGCAAGTATCACAATATACTTTCGAAAACAGTTATGCCTTCCATTAGCATTTATAACTGAAATAGTATTCAAATAGTATTTCTTGACCGAGATAATACTCAAATAACATTCCTTGAAAGATATAGTAAGAAAATATCATTCCTCGAATGATGTCACACTCGAATAACAATCCTCAAAATACATAGTATTCTGCCGATGGAATCCCTCCGGGTTTCCACGGCTATCTACATATCTCAAAATACCGACTCCCGATTTAGAGTCGAAAACAATGAATATGCTCTTATATTTAGAGCTACCAGGTAAACCGGTTCATAACTACTTAACTCAAAAGATTTTATATAATCCAAAGGTCAAATCCATTTCAACAAGAAATAAGATATATCGCAAAACTGTCCAATTTTATACATGGCAAAAACAGTATTATATAGTCAATACTTCAAAGTATAGATTTAGAAACTTGCCTGATGCTCAAGAAGCGACAGGGGTTCGCGACGATGCCGGACAATCTAGACAAAGTCAAAGAAAACGCACGATTAATCCCCTGAATAATCCACTTGTACCCAATGCTTAAACACGTAAGCGAAACACAACTGTTAGATATAATTGCTGACGTTTGTTCATCAGTGTTTAAGTACCAGGTACTCATCAGAGTTTACTGGAAGCCAGTCAGAGTTTATTAAAGTCTGACGGGGTGAGAGTTTGCCTTAGCTGTCGGTGCTAATATAAAGATTCTAGAAGCAATATATCTTGAAGATGGAAAGAAGCAAGATATATTGAGACAGTTAAGGAAACGGAACAGAAGACAGAAGCAATCCTAATTTGATATGATTTGTATAGCTAATTTATAGGAATATCAATTAGAGATTGATTATGTAACTGTGTATTATATAAACCCAGATAGGTTAACCCTAAAAGGGATGCGATTATTGAAAACATTATTCTTGTAACCTTGCAGCTCTCTGTGACATTTAACATCACTGAGAGAAGAGTTATTTATATAATTCAGTTGTTGATTCATAAACAGTGTTCTCAATTGTTATTATCATATTTATATTGATTATATATTGTGTAATTCGGCCTAACAATTGGTATCAGAGCCTAGGTTGTTTAATATATACAGTTTATCGATCTAAACACAAGTATAATCATGGCTGACAACTCTCAGGAAGGTTTTAATGCAGGTTCGAATGCTCAGAAGGTTCAACCAACTTCTGTTAGTCGATATGAGACTATAAGGGTTCCAATTCTAAGATCAGTTGAATATCCAATATGGAAGGTGAAGATGACCATGTTTCTGGAAGCCACAGATCCAGAATACCTTGATAGAATCAATGATGGTCCTCATATGCCAACAAAACTGTCTCCTATTGTTGCTGGTCAAGAACAAAAGACTGTTCCAAAAGAGAAGAAAGATTTGACTCCTGAAGACATCTCATCAATTGCAAAGGATGCAAAAGTTAGACACCTTCTCCATAGTGCTTTAGATAATGTCATGTCTAACAGAGTTATTGGCTGCAAAACTGCCAAAGAAATTTGGGATGCTTTGGAAGTCAGGTGTCAAGGAACAAGTGCTATAAAGAAGAATAGGAAGACCATTCTAACACAGGAGTATGAAAACTTTGACTCTAGATCTGATGAAACTTTGACAGATACTTATGACAGATTTTGTAAATTGTTGAATGATTTGTCCCTGGTTGATAAAGAATATGAACTTGAAGAGTCAAATCTCAAGTTTCTGTTATCCCTACCTGAAAGATGGGATTTGAAGGCGACAACAATCAGAGACAATTATGATCTTGCAGAAACAGATCTTGATGAAATCTATGGGTTGCTCAAAACTCATGAACTGGAGATAGAACAAAGAAACAAAAGATCTGGAAAGAAGACAAAATCTGTTGCTCTTAAAGTTGAAGAAAAGTCTGTCAAGAAGGAATCATCAAGAAAGAAAACCAAAGGAAAGGCTTTAGTCATTAAATCTGACAGTGAGTCATCAAACTCTGATGATGGCTCAAACACTGATGATGAAGCTTCTGATTCTGAGGATGATGAAGAAGAGATGATGAAAATGGCTGCTTTAATGGTGAAGACCTTCAAGAAGATGAGATTCAAGAACTTCAAGAAAGGAAAGAGATTCTCTAGGAGAGATTCAAACTCTGATAAGAGAAATTTCAGAAAGTCTGATGGAGGGAATACCAAGTCTGGAAAGAAAGACAAGTCTGAGATCCAGTGCTACAAGTGTAAAGAGATGGGTCATTATGCTCCAGAGTGCAAGAAAGGAAAATATGAGAAAGCACTCATCACTAAAGGCAAGGACTGGGCAGACACTTCAGACTCAGATGAGGGAATCAATTATGCTCTCATGGCAACTGTTAAAGATGAAGCTGAGTCATCTGAAAACAAGGTACCCCTAACTACTTATGCTTATGATACTGATAATATATCTGAATTAAGAGTTTATCTAAAAAGCATACATGTTAGTTATAGGGATCAGACTTTAGAGAATGAAAGAATCAAATCTGAGAATCTAGGTCTTAAAGAAAGGAATAAATTTCTTGAAGAGAAACTTGTTAACATGCAACAAGTTCAAAAGGAGAGAGATGATGTTGTTTATGTTGAACAGGAATTGCTTAAAAGATATAGGCAAATAGAATCTGAGTTGGAAAAAGAGAGAAAAGTGATTAAAACCTGGACCAATTCTGGAAAAGACACACATCAGGTTTTTCAGACAGATACTGTAGGCTTAGGTTACTGTGAGGGAGATGAACTTAGGTTTAAAGATAAAGTTAAAGTGAAACCACAACTTAAACCTGTGCAATTTGTTCCTGAATACAGTAAGCTAAAGTCTGTTGTTGTAAAAGAAGCTGTTATGGAGCCAATTGAAACTTGTGAAAAACAGGTTAATATTGGTTCAATAACAGAGAATAAGATTGAGATAGAAGCTGTTAAAGAACCAGTAAAAATCTGTGATAGACAGGTTAATGTTGGTTTAATGACAGAAAAACAATTCAAACATAAGCTCAAAGAGGTAAAGTCTGTCAACAAACAGAAAATGTTTAAGAAGAATAGGAATGGAAAAGTAGGCATTAATAAAAGAAATAATTATCTGCCTAATTCTGCTGCTCCTAGAAAAACATGTCATAGTTGTGGTAGTACTAACCATCTTGCCAGGTTTTGCAAGAAGAACAAAGATATTAACTCTTTACCCTCCACATCTGGAGTAAAGAATGATTATGTTAGGGTTAGACCACAGACTTTATGCACACACTGTGGGAGCACTTGGCATTCCATTTATACTTGCAAGAGTTATCATGCTATTTATCACAACTATTATGAGCTAAAACCCAACTTGAAATGGGTTAGGGCAAACTCTGCAAGTGTAAAGTCTGGCAATGTTAGTTTAAACTCTGTTGATAGTGATTCCGCTGCAAAAGCTAACAATGTTAAGAAAGCCAAATGATCCAAGCAAGTCTGGATCCTTAAATCTAACTCTTTGTAATTGTCTGTGATTGTAGGGCATAAGGGAAAGTACCCTAGTCTTGGACAGTGGATGTTCAGGACACATGACTGGAAATAAAGCCCTGCTATCAGATTATGAGGAGAGAGCTGGCCCAAAAGTTTCCTATGGAGATGGCAACATAGGACGTACTATGGGATATGGCAATATTAATCTTGGAAGTGTCATCATCACAAATGTAGCTCTTGTCTCAGGACTCAAGCATGATCTGCTTTCTGTGAGTCAAATCTGTGACAGAGGATACCATGTAGATTTTCATACTGAACATTGTGAAGTTATCAGCAAATCTATTGAGAAAGTTTTTCTAGTTGGACACAGGCACAATAACATTTATGAAGCAAGTTTGGTAACAAACTCTGAAGGTAAAGCTGTGTGTCTAACTGCAAAAATGTCAAATGAAGAGAGTTGGAAATGGCATAAGAAGCTCTCTCATCTAAACTTGAACAACATCAATGAGCTAATACGAAAAGATCTTGTAAGGGGACTTCCAAAGTCAATACTTAGCTTAGATGGTCTGTGTGATTCTTGTCAAAAGGCCAAGCAAAGGAAGTCATCTTTCAAGAGTAAATCTGAATCTTCAGTTGTGAAACCTTATCATCTTTTACATGTTGATCTCTTTGGTCCAGTGAATATAATGTCAATGGGCAAAAAGAAATATGCTTTGGTAATTGTTGATGAATACACCAGTTACACATGGGTGTATTTCTTAGCAAAGAAGGATGAAACTGCCTTAATTCTTATTGATCATGTGAAGCAATTGGACAAAGGATCACAACACAAAGTAAAAATTATCAGGAGTGATAATGGTACTGAATTCAGAAATTCTGAAATGAAAGCTTTCTGCAAGGAAAGAGGAGTGAAGCAAGAATTTTCTGCACCTGGAACTCCACAGCAAAATGGTGTAGTTGAAAGAAAGAACATAACCTTAATCGAAGCTGCCAGAACGATGCTTGATGAAGCAAAATTGCCAACTTATTTCTGGGCAGAAGCTGTTCAAACAGCTTGTTTTACTCAAAATGCTACACTGATCAACAAGCATGGGAAAACACCATATGAGATGGTGAAAAATAAGAAGCCAAATTTGAAATATTTTCATATTTTTGGATGCAAGTGTTTTGTGTTGAAAACTCATCCTGAACAATGGACCAAGTTTGACTTAAAAGCTGATGAAGGAATTTTTGTTGGATACCCACTATCAACTAAAGCATTCAGAGTCTACAATCTAAGAACTAAAGTGATCATGGAATCTATACATGTGTCATTTGATGACAAGAAAATAACTGGAATAGAAGATGAAGAATATCATGATCAACTTCGCTTTGAAAATGAAGATTTGTATTCTGATGATGTAAACTCTGATGAAGCAAATCCAACAAACTCTGACGAAGCATACTCTGATCCTCTACTGGTAAACAATGAAGAATTTTCTCTGACATAACAAAATAGAGAACCAGTTGAGGGGGAGCGTGAAGAAACTTCAGAAACTTCTCAAAGTGATGACTCAAATTCTGAAAGAGGGTCAAATGAAGAATCAAACAGAAACTCTGAGTCAAACTCTGAAAGTTCAAATTCTGAACAGTCCAATTCAGGGGAAGCCTCAGAGAGTGCAAATGGTCAAGAAGAAAATCAGGAGAGCATGGATCAAGGGGTAGGATCTAATAATGATAATAGAAGCCAATTAACAACAGCAAGAAGGTGGACACAAGCCCATACACCTGACTTGATAATTGGAGATCCAGAAGCTAGTGTGAGAACTAGAAGTGCTACAAATAATGAATGTCTGTTTCATGCATTCTTATCTCAAACAGAGCCCAAGAAAGTGGAAGAAGCTCTTCAAGATGCTAACTGGATAACAGCAATGCAAGAGGAGTTAAATGAATTTGAGAGGAATGAAGTCTGGACACTTGTACCAATACCAAAGAACAGATCTATTGTTGGTACAAAGTGGGTTTTCAGAAACAAAACAGACAGTGATGGAGTGATAACAAGGAATAAGGCTAGACTTGTGGCTAAAGGCTATTCACAGCAGGAAGGAATTGACTATGATGAAACCTTTGCTCCAGTTGCAAGATTGGAGGCAATAAGGATTTTTCTGGCCTATGCTGCTCACAAAAAGTTTAAATTCTTTCAGATGGATGTGAAAAGTGCTTTTCTCAATGGGAAACTTGAAGAAGAAGTGTTTGTTGAACAACCACTAGGGTTTGTAGATTCCAAACATTCAGATTATGTCTACAGGCTTGATAAGGCATTATATGGACTAAAGCAAGCACCTAGAGCATGGTATGAAACTCTGGTCAATTTCTTTTAGAAAGTGGGTTCACTAGAGGTACAATTGACAAAACCTTGTTCTATTTTAATTCTGGTGATGATTTGCTGTTAGTTCAAATCTCTATGGATGACATAATTTTTGGGTCTACTAATGACAAACTCTGTAAGAAATTTGCCAAGCTTATGCATTCAAGATATCAAATGAGTATGATGGGAGAGCTTAGTTATTTTCTAGGCTTACAGGTCAAGCAAACAGATGATGGGATTTTTATCAATCAAGCAAAATATACCAGAAATCTTCTCAAGAAATTTGGTATGCTTGATAGTTCATCTGCTACAACTCCCATGGCTACTGCAACAAAGCTAGACAAAGACACAGGAGCCTCAGTAGATATGACAAACTACAGAGGGATGATAGGGTCTCTTCTTTATCTGACAGCAAGTAGACCTGATATCATGTATGCAACATGTCTTTGTGCAAGATTTCAAGCAGACCCCAGAGAGCCACATCTAACAGTTGTGAAAAGAATTTTCAAATATCTCAAAGGAACCATAACCCTTGGTCTGTGGTACCCTAGAGAATCAGAGTTTAAATTAATTGGTTACTCTGATGCAGATTTTGCAGGCTGTAAGATAGACAGAAAAAGCACAAGTGGAAGCTGTCAATTTTTAGGTGACAGATTAGTTTCTTGGTACAGCAAGAAACAGAAATCAATTTCCACATCCACAGCAGAAGCAGAGTATATAGCTGCTGGTAGCTGTTGTGCACAAATTTTATGGATGAAGAATCAATTGCTGGACTATGGATTAAGGTACTCTAAAATACCTATTTACTGTGATAATCAAAGTGCTATTGCTATGACAGGTAATCCAGTACAACACTCCATGACCAAGCACATCAGCATAAGGTATCATTTTATCAGGGAACATGCGGAAGAAGGAGATATTGAGCTTCATTTTGTGTCTACAGACCAACAGCTTGCAGATATTTTCACCAAACCTTTGAGTGAAGCTACCTTTACAAGGCTGGTAAACGAACTTGGAATGGTCTCTGGTTTTGACTAGAGATACTGGTTAGATTCAAAATCTATACATGATTGATTTTATGCTCATGGTTCTTTGCATATGTTAACTGTTATGTGTACCAGTATGTTAAACTCTGATAGTAAACTCTGTTAGTCATACTCTGTCAGTCATACTCTGTCAGTTAAACTCTGATGTTATACTCTGATTGTGATATTGTCTGAAACAAATGGACCGATGAAGAAACCTGTATGAAGCATGATTCTCAGTAAGTAATCATGAATCTTTCTGAATAATATATGATCTAATCTCAAAATGTGCAGTAACTTAACACAACATGATACTGTCTCTATATTCATAGCATCTCTTAGTTTATTGATCCTATACACTGAGTCTGTATTAGCTGTTTGCACTTTCTCTCATAAATTAATTGTATTATCTGATGAAATGTCTAAACTTTGATAATTAGTTGCAAATATTTCACCCTCAAATCAAAAGATGCCAAAAAGAGCACAAATTCCTTTGAGATCATGTTGTGCCTAGGACGATCCAGGAACTTATTGTATGAAATAAGGGCTAAAATCTTTGATTTTTGGTGACTAGTGCCAACCACTGATTACTGGAAAAATTATAATACAAAAAAAAAATATATATATATATATATATATATATATATATATATATATATATATAAAGGGGGTGAAAATAATAGAAATATCCAAATGAAAGGATATAAGAAGACAGAGTTTGGATAAATATCAGATTTTACTTTATACATGAGAGTTTGAGCAACCAGTTTTTACTGATTTATTTTGTGGATTTTATGCACTTTGAGATGATCTAAATATTTATATTCAGTAAACTCTGCTATTCACACACAAAAAATACTCACACCTGTACAGTTTGTGAAAAGAGTTTATTTATAAAGAAGGAGGATTGGTAAACACTGATGAACTGTGTACTCTACGCCGAGGTAATTTAATTTTAATCTCTGATGATTAAAATAAATTTTGTTTGTTTCAGACATATTATGATTTTGAAAAAAACATTTGTTTTTAAAATTTAAAAAGAGTATGATTGGACAGTTGTTCGAGAATGTATTAAACAGATGAGAGAGGTTGAGTGTCTAGAAAAGTGTAAAAGGCGGTAATTATTGCTGTTTTTACTGCGCATGCGCATTGGAAACTGCCAATTACTGCTATCAGTCATTGCATGTGTGCCACGTGTCCCACTCACACAGTTAACGGAGTAAGACAGTTGTGTATTAATGATTAAAAACTGTTCAGTTTTTAATTTTGAATTTCATATTTAAACAATACATACACATACATCTAAACCTTTCACATCTTACTCCAATTCACATCTATTGTCACACACACATATTCACAAACACTTTTCTACTTTCAAACTCTTTCGAGCTTTTGCACCTGATTCTTTGTTATTCTTTCAAATCTTACTAATGGCGACTACAGCTTTTGTTTCTTCTGGGTTAGAGTTTGTTCCAAACAATTATGCAGCACTACTAAACACTACCAACGCACCAGAGGCGTTTCATATGATACAAGAATTTCTTGCTCAGTCAGCGATTGGGCGTGCTCTAGTCGAACCAAAAAAACTTTCTGGTTCGCAAATCAAGGCCTTCTGGGAGACAGGTATGTATGATGATGGTGGTGAATCTGGCAACCCATCCATAATCTTTGAATTTGAAGAAGCAGAGTATGAAATTACTTCTGGTACAATTCGGGCTGTAATGGGGTTTCTTGAGTTTTCTTCATATACAACTGGAATGGGTGACATTGATTTGCTGAGGATGATGCGAGAGATTGGGTATTCTGGACCTTTGACTAAGATTGGACAGTTGAAGTGACCGTTCTTGCGGAAGGAGTGGAGCTTCTTCTTTGATTGCATCACAAGAACGTTCGGAAAGAAATGCACGAACTGTGATGCTATTCCCACGGACAGTCTGCAAATCGGGTATTCTCTTTTATATGATAATCGTTTTGATTTTGCACGACTTGTCTTGAATAATTTAGGGGAGAAAATGACAGAGAATAGAGGGGTAGTATACTTTTCTAGATTTTGTCAGATTTTATTCTCTTACTGTGTTGAAGGGGTAGATATAGTTGATGAAGATGTCATTTCTTGTTTTAAATTACACAAGAGGATATTCTCTGATCTTATCAACAAAGATGTTAAGAAAGGGGTTGTTGGAGATTTGCTACTGCCTGCATCTGTGCAACAGTTTGTAAATGATCAAGTTAATCCACCAACACAAGATCCCTCTCAACCAGAACCTCAACCAGAACCTCTACAAACAGAGCTTCCTCCATCCACATCTGTCAAACCTAAATCCAGTGGTAGGACTAAGCATGTTGGTACTAAACCTGCAAGGTCTGTTAGACCAGCTACTGCAGTGGTGGTGTCCAAGTCTACTGATGAGCCCAAGGGTCATTATAAGAAGAGGAGAGCCAATAGATCAAAAGCTAATGATGAGGATGATGTTGACAATGAAACTCTTCATAAGAGAAAAAGAAGATTAGTAGCCAATTATCTTTTTGATAATGTGGATGAGTCTACACCAAACACTGAAGCTGTCCAGCATGAAGCTCCAGAAGATTTTGTTGAGGAGCCTGTTGTAAATAATGCTAATGAGGACAGGATTTTTGTAAACACTGAAGCTCCTGAAGTTATTGTTCAGGAGGCTACTGAAGATGTTGAAGCAGCCACTGTACCTGACATGGCAAATGCTGATATAGAGGCTGAAATTTTTGAGCAAGATACTTTATTTGCTGATCTTGATATGGATAATATTCTTGAAGCACATCCGAGTATCAGTGTTTGTGATACTGAGGATGTGGCAGCTGATCAACCCACCCAAATTTTAGATGAGTCAATTGTAACTCATACAGAGATTCTCTCTGTAAATAATCCAATTCCTGAAATGGGTGAGGAGGTTGATCAGGTAATTGAAGCTGCTGTAGAGAAATTAGATGAAGCTACAGCAGAGACTCTAAAAGAGTTTGTTCAAACAGAGGATATTGTTGCAGAGTCTATTCCTGTAGAAATAGAGGTTCATGTAAACTCTGAGATTCTTGAAGCTGCTCAGGTAAATGCTGAGGCTACTGCAGACAATGTTGATGAAGAAATTGCAGAGCAGATAGAAGAAAATGCTAATGAAGCTAGAGTTGATTTTGATAATGCAGATCACACATCTGTACACTCTGATCATGCAAACTCTGAGGTTAATCCTGCACTTTCAAACTCTGATAGTCATGAGTCACTACCTTTTCTAAGGGATCCTACTACAGAGTCTATCAAGGAAAACCAAAATGCAACTGAAGCTCACTTCAGAGAAATGCATTATGCTAATTGGTCTGGAGCAGACTGCATTTTCTCTACACAAAGGGCTGCTGATTTTGTACAAAAGTCTGCTGAAGAAATTTCTAATCCTGAGTTGCTAACACATTTTAAGGCTACCATTGTTCAAGTCAAGTCATTGCACAATCGCTTTGATGAGACTCACAAAGTAGTTCTTGGATTGAGTAATGACATTGCTCTTAAGGAGTTAGCATTGAAGAAAGATAGAGCTCAATTTACATCTCTGGTCAAGGATCAAGAAGATATCAAGCTGAGGTTAACCAGGGTTGAAAGCAATCAGGCTGAAATATCTACTAAAATTGATTCGATTGCTACTTCACTAGAGTTGCTGACATCAGTTTTTATTCCTGATGATGTCAAAAAGGGGGAGAAAGTACCTAAAGACAAATGCAAAAGGACTCCAACCTTTAGACTGTGGAAGCCGAGGAACAGAGAAAAGGTCAAAGTCTTCTCAAGAGCAAGGGAGACTTCGGTCAAACTCTGCTAGACAGACATACTCTGAGAGAAAGCATTCTGGTGGTCAGTCTTCTTCAAGACTTAAGAGTCTAGTGATTTCATCAAATCCAACTACTGATGAAGAGATTGCTGCTAAGCTTTTCATGGAAGAACATGGTGGTGAAGCCACAATGGAAGATATAGATGCTGAGATGAAGCTTCTTGCTGAAGAACACCAGAAAAAGATTGAAGCTGGTACTTATAAGAAGAAATCTGTAAAGGTTCCTAGGAAAAAGGAAATTGCACTTTCTATCAAGGAAAATACTCAACAGAGTATACAATACACAAGGAGGCCTACAGTAAATGTTTCTGTAAAAGGAAAAGGTATACTGGTAGAAGAAGGGCAGTTACCAAAGAAGAATTATCCAACCTCTGACGTTGCTCAAGTTGAATCAAGGATAAATAAATCAACCTCTGACGTTGCTCATGTTGATATTTCTACTAAAGTTGTGACAACCTCTGACAAGGCTCAAGTTGTACAAACTCAGCTAGCTCCACAACTCCAAGGTTTCTTAAGACCTGTACTTTCTGAAACTCTGACGCTAGAAGCTGTGGACTTTTCTCAAACCAGAACAGTGCTTGGAAAAGAATCTTATGATAAGTCTGGTTTAGGTTCACACAGGGAGAAGAGAATAAATAACAGACCTCTAGATCAAACATCACTGGCAGAACCTGGTGTTGGGGTATCTCAAGAGAGCCTTGATAAACTAGAGTCTGTTCAGATGGTTTATCATAGAGGGTTGAAGAAAGAGGTGCTGTTATATTTTATGTCTGACGGAAGAGTATACATAATAGGAGAAGCTGATGTTCATTTGAAACTATGGGAAGAGCTTGAGTATGTTCTATATCTTCTCAAAATCAAAAATAGAAGTACTCATGATGCTGCTCTAGTTTTAAAAGACAGAATGATGAAATCTAAAGTTCTTCTTGGAGGAGGGGTTTCAAGTGCATATATTCCTAAGTACAGAGATGCTTACGGAAAGATTGTTGAAATGAAGAGAAACAGTGCCAAGTTTAAGACATCACTGGGTATAAAGGTCTTGGAGTTCAACTTAGAGTCTGACAAATCTTACTTTATCCGGCTAGGGAATGAAATGAGGAAGAACATCATTTATTCTCTGAGAGCTGCTATCTACCAGACTGGAGAAAGTGATCCAGAGCTTAAGGAATTGAAAGAAATCATGGTGGAAGAGCTGGAAAAAGCTGAAAGGAGGCTTCTCATCGATTATTGTTACGACCAAACTCAACACGCAAGTGCACGTGGTCACAAGTAATATAGAGTTAAGTAGAGTTCGTTCCCACAGAGACTGCTTGGTTATTATAGTTTTGTACCTATGCAACAATGTATGGTTTTTATTCACTGCTAAGACAATTAACAAAATAGGGTTTTGAATAACTAAGATTAACTATGAAGCAATTTAATAAACTAAGAATTAATTAACTAACAAGATTTGGAATCGAATTACTTATGCAGAGAAAACATGGGATCCTAACTTCATTAAACAATCCATCTATAGTTTCCAATTCTCTAGCCTTTTCATGTGATTTATTAATACCTGATCGAACACACAAAACTGATATAAGCCAACTTTCGTTGTACCAATACCATCCTAAATAATATCCACAATTAAGATAGAAATCACTTAGTCTCCCAATTATGCTTAGTCCTTATATGTCTATAAAGATTGAAAACATAATGGTTGAAGTACAAGCATTCAATTGATCACATAGTCGTCATAAAACGGTTAGAGTTACGACACTAATTACGAATGATATTCTCACGCATAAACCTATGCTAGCATGGCAAGTTCTAAACTCTTAGATCCACTTTCGCTTCAATAAGAATTAACACACAATTACAGGAGTTAGCTACTCTCCTATAACGAATTAAAACAACCATGATAGGATATCGCATCAATCACACTATAGGCATCGAGAAAATTCAACACATAAACTTCATGAATAAATCCGCTAAAACCCCATGACAACGAGTTAGTTCATAATCCAACTAATCGTCACCAATGTAAACATGATGAAAGAAAACGAATTATATTGAATAAATATCAAGGGTTCTAAAGAATACACCCAAACCAAGCATCCACAAGCTAGAAAGAATACAAGAATAAATTGAAACTATCTTCTTCCTTCTTCTTCGTGCTTTAAAACTCCGTAGATAATATGTGTTATCTGTATCTAGGGTTTTCTTCTCTTTATATAAGCCTCCAGGTGCAAACAAGTCGTACTCAATTGTAATTTTATTTTATTTCTTGACAAATCAGCAAATCGGGTCAAAACAGGAATTTTCGTCAGAAAGACCGGCGCTGCCGCGCCACAAATACACAGGAAAGCGGCGCTGCCGCGCCAGACAAATTCTGCTCCTTTTTCCACGGCGCTGCCGCGCCATAAACAAGCACAAACACGGCGCTGCCGCGCCGTACCTTCTGTCCAGAATTATAGAAAATGTTGTCCTCTTCGCGTGAGCTGTAAGATCGTCAGAATCGGACTTGTAGAACTCCAGATATGGCCAAAACCGTGAGAGCTTCGCACCTTACCCGGAAAATCCGAATTTTAATCACATTAACCTCCAACTCTTGATTCTGCAAAACTTAATGAAAACACATTAAACACACCACATACTTGAGTTCAAGTCATCAATTTAAGCCGATATGAAGCATTCCAAGTGGATAAAAATCCACTTATCACACCCCCAAACTTAAACCGATGCTTGTCCTCAAGCATAAACAAACATAACTATATACAACTAACTAGTACCACTTCCGTAGGTGATCACGGTTGCATTTGGCATATGCAACAAGCCCTTTAAACCCCTAGGCAGCCCTAGTGGACGAGTAAGGTCTCGTGAGGGCCTATAGCGAATGTACCCACAAAATCCATCTACTCATGCAACTAACAATGCAATGCATGTATGCAACTATATGGAAATGCAACGATCCCTTCAAACCAACCAAAACCAATCAACAAGCCAACATCTCAAAGAACACAGTCTTCCAAACAGAGTTCGACCAAATTCCCATCGACCAACAAGACAAACACAGAAACGTGCGTGTGTGCGATGCTCACCAATATACTCCCAAACTAAATCAAGACCATACCTATTCTTCACCAAAACAACCACAAGCTTATAAACAAAATGTACTCTAGCCACAAGAAACCACTTAAAGACACCTCAAATATCCACTTGAGTTAGACAGGAATTCATGCTTTTATAACAAAACAACATACTAAACACAATACGCATGCTTAATTGACCGTGCAATGGCTGAGACCCCTAAAGGCTTATACAATAATACCCATGTAGCGAGCGTTAGGTTAGCGGATCCCAGACCGGCAAAGTCTTAGGTCACTAGGCACAAAGTCCCCTAGAACTTAATTGCTCGAGTATTAAAGAGCTCAACCTGATCAATTCTGCATAAACACAACACAAACACAACTCTTTTTTTTTCTTTTCTTTTTTTTTTTTTTTTTTTTTTATTTCAATTTCGGAATGAGTGCGCTTTGCCTTTTTCTCATCCCACCCTAGACTACTCATCTTTTCAATGAGCCGTCTACTAGCCATTTGACACCTAGCCTTATAACAACTAGCATGAAATCCCTGTTTTCCCCCAAACTTAGACTTAAGTGCTTCTTTCAATTTCAAGAGAATAGAAAACATTCTAAATATAAGCAAGTGGTTAAATTCTAACATCCAAACAAATATGATCTGATCAAATTCAAAAAGCAACCAATGAGACTTGTGAATTTACAATTGTTTCTGGCATGCAAGTCAATACTTAAAAACTTAATCAACCCTCTATTCATCACAACCACACTCCCATCAACATCGACTCACTAACGGAAATAGTCAAATCCTACGGGATCATGAAATATGCATGCTATGCAAATGCAACTAAATGGACTCACATAATAGATAAACAAAAATGCAAAACAGAATGCTCTATATGACATAAACATGCAAAACTACGAATGAACTACAACTACATATGCAATATGAATCCTACATGAATCCTACATGAGACACACACTAACACTACCAACCCACACATCACCCCCAAACTTAAAATATTCAATGTCCCCATTGAATGTAAATAAATACAAGGAATAGTAGGAAACATACCTAAAAATACCGAAACACGTGGGTTGCCTCCCACGCAGCGCTTGTTTAGAGTCAATTAGCTTGACTACGTCCAAGTCTCCATTAAGGATGATAATAGTTGGCCTGGTCATCTCTTCGTGAGACTTCATCGTCATCACGGCGGCACACTTTCTGCCCCTTCTCCTCGCTTGGCCTATTCGTATGTCCTATTCCAATGCCTTCATCGGTTGACCCAAAATTTGTCAATTTGTAGAACAACACACATTTGCGGGCTTCGCTTGAATATAATGGAGGAGGGTAAATGTAAGTTGTTGAAGCATTTGGTTCCTCAAAGAGAACTTCCTCCAATGGCTCTAATGCGCTACCTCCATCTTTATACTCTGAGACAAGTAGAAGACCTGCATCTTTCCCATGGTCATCAGCCTCTTGGTACGCACATACCAATTCTTGAAATTTGTGTAGCTCATTAGTGTCTGTCCCATATAGCGCCCTTTCCAAATCATCCACCATACTAGCATGATCAAATTCTTCACATGGCTTGTGAACGCTCACCTCACCTTGGAATTTGCCTTCTTCAATTATGCATACAGTACCTTGCTCCAAGTCACCATTATTTCCTGGAATTGCCTCTAGGATGATTCGTTGATTCTCTTGTTTCAAGGCTCTCACAGCTCGAGCAACTAGTGGCTCCAAAGCTTTGACAGACTCTTCGTTACTCTTTGCAAGAATCCTAATCTCCTCCATAGTCTCTTGTTCCAAGGATCTCACAGCTTGAGCAACGAGTGTCTCCAAAAATTTTAAAGACTCCTCGTTACTCTTTACAAGCATCCTAATCTCCTCCATATCAACAACCTCATCTGACTGAAAAGTAGGAGTATGTTGTTGATGTTGAAACTCTTCACTACCAAAGAAATATGACATTTTTGGAACATCTTGCTGGTACTGTTGAGGATGGTATTGAGAATATGGTTGTTCCTCATAAGTGACATATGGATCAACTCCTTCGTAGTAACAATATTGTGAGGCCTCATGAACGCCCAAACATTGCTCACATTGCTGAGGCATGGATGTCCTCGAATATGCCCACCATGGCAACTCCTTGCCTGCCATTTTCAAACACTCAAGTACCTGAAACACACCGAACTAAACAAGATAGGTTAGAAAAACAATCCGAGTCAGTGAACTCTAACGACCACTAATGACAAGCACATAACTATATAAATAACACCGAGTCCCCGGCAGCGGCGCCAAAAACTTGTTACGACCAAACTCAACACGCAAGTGCACGTGGTCACAAGTAATATAGAGTTAAGTAGAGTTCGTTCCCACAGAGACTGCTTGGTTATTATAGTTTTGTACCTATGCAACAATGTATGGTTTTTATTCACTGCTAAGACAATTAACAAAATAGGGTTTTGAATAACTAAGATTAACTATGAAGCAATTTAATAAACTAAGAATTAATTAACTAACAAGATTTGGAATCGAATTACTTATGCAGAGAAAACATGGGATCCTAACTTCATTAAACAATCCATCTATAGTTTCCAATTCTCTAGCCTTTTCATGTGATTTATTAATACCTGATCGAACACACAAAACTGATATAAGCCAACTTTCGTTGTACCAATACCATCCTAAATAATATCCACAATTAAGATAGAAATCACTTAGTCTCCCAATTATGCTTAGTCCTTATATGTCTATAAAGATTGAAAACATAATGGTTGAAGTACAAGCATTCAATTGATCACATAGTCGTCATAAAACGGTTAGAGTTACGACACTAATTACGAATGATATTCTCACGCATAAACCTATGCTAGCATGGCAAGTTCTAAACTCTTAGATCCAGTTTCGCTTCAATAAGAATTAACACACAATTACAGGAGTTAGCTACTCTCCTATAACGAATTAAAACAACCATGATAGGATATCGCATCAATCACACTATAGGCATCGAGAAAATTCAACACATAAACTTCATGAATAAATCCGCTAAAACCCCATGACAACGAGTTAGTTCATAATCCAACTAATCGTCACCAATGTAAACATGATGAAAGAAAACGAATTATATTGAATAAATATCAAGGGTTCTAAAGAATACACCCAAACCAAGCATCCACAAGCTAGAAAGAATACAAGAATAAATTGAAACTATCTTCTTCCTTCTTCTTCGTGCTTTAAAACTCCGTAGATAATATGTGTTATCTGTATCTAGGGTTTTCTTCTCTTTATATAAGCCTCCAGGTGCAAACAAGTCGTACTCAATTGTAATTTTATTTTATTTCTTGACAAATCAGCAAATCGGGTCAAAACAGGAATTTTCGTCAGAAAGACCGGCGCTGCCGCGCCACAAATACACAGGAAAGCGGCGCTGCCGCGCCAGACAAATTCTGCTCCTTTTTCCACGGCGCTGCCGCGCCATAAACAAGCACAAACACGGCGCTGCCGCGCCGTACCTTCTGTCCAGAATTATAGAAAATGTTGTCCTCTTCGCGTGAGCTGTAAGATCGTCAGAATCGGACTTGTAGAACTCCAGATATGGCCAAAACCGTGAGAGCTTCGCACCTTACCCGGAAAATCCGAATTTTAATCACATTAACCTCCAACTCTTGATTCTGCAAAACTTAATGAAAACACATTAAACACACCACATACTTGAGTTCAAGTCATCAATTTAAGCCGATATGAAGCATTCCAAGTGGATAAAAATCCACTTATCAATTATCTCAGGACAGTACCTGATATTGAAGAGATTAAGTAAAGTCTGACTGTAAGTTTTTAAAGTTTTCTGTTCTAAGTTAAAGTTAAACTCTTTTATATTTTAAACACTGCATTTGTTATATGTTTTGACATCATCAATTATCTATTTAACTTGTACATCTTCATTATGCACAAGTTGGGGGAGATTGTTAGATATAATTGCTGATGTTTGTTCATCAGTGTTTAAGTACCAGGTACTCATCAGAGTTTACTGGAAGCCAGTCAGAGTTTATTAAAGTCTGACGGGGTGAGAGTTTGCCTTAGCTGTCGGTGCTAATATAAAGATTCTAGAAGCAATATATCTTGAAGATGGAAAGAAGCAAGATATATTGAGACAGTTAAGGAAACGGAACAGAAGACAGAAGCAATCCTAATTTGATATGATTTGTATAGCTAATTTATAGGAATATCAATTAGAGATTGATTATGTAACTGTGTATTATATAAACACAGATAGGTTAACCCTAAAAGGGATGCGATTATTGAAAACATTATTCTTGTATCCTTGCAGCTCTCTGTGATATTTAACATCACTGAGAGAAGAGTTATTTATATAATTCAGTTCACTACGTCAAATTTTGGCTTCCGTCACATAAAATACGTGTGGCTAAGCACTTTACGTCACGTTTTAATTTTTCAGCAAAGTGTCACCTAAGGTCGGATCATTTTACGCCCCCTACGGCCACACCCCAGATGTGTGGCTGTAACTCAAAACAGAGTGACTAAAGCATACCACCCCTTCGGTCTGACAGCCCCTGTTTTAAGCTCAAAAGTGTGACTAAATACCAGCTTTCAGCCACAGGATGGGTCGTGGCTAAAGATAATTAATAACGTGGCTAAATACCAACATTCATCAAAGGCTTAGTTTTGGTCGCACTATTTATTGGTAAATCGTGGCAAAAAACTTGGGTATGGCCACATTTTATAATTTTTCTGTAGTCGTTTGTATGTTTTATATACTATTAAATAACTGCTTTTAGTCACTAATAATTGTAGTAACTATCCCCCAATATAATATAATAGGTAGTGTGGCTGAAGTGTGGTACTAGCCACACATACTTAACCACATCACAAACAGGTTTCATTTGTAATATAAATCACAATACCAAAAGGCCACAATCCAATTCAAAAAGGCCACAATATGCAAACAAGTAAAATGCCAAAATACAAGTAAAAAAAATGCCAAATTCCAAACTAGTCCATATTAATCCATAAAATCCATACTAAATCCATGATCCATAACAACGATATGGAGTATAACTCCACAATCCATAAAAACCACATAACCATAACCAGAGTACAGAAAATTAACAACTTATCGAAAAGTTCACAACCAGAAAACCACATTAACATGAGTCAAATTCAGTTTACAGTTACACCACCAGCTTCCGCTTCTTCCTCAGCTTGTCTGCCTTGTTCGCCTTAGCCTTTGAACGTGTTACTGGGGAACCAGTAATGGTATTACATCTCTTCTTCTCCTTAACTTGATCTGCGCTATGTTCTTCCTTAGCTTGAGCTGCGCTATGTTCTTCCCCTTTCCCATTGGCCGTTGGATTTGGTACCTAGAGTAAAACATGAAAACAAATACGATGATCATTCCAACAGCCCTCAAGTTAAGACCATTCTAACACAAGTAATGTAATAACTTCAACGTTATAACTTCAACTTGCTTATGCTTCTGAATTTTACTTGAGATTGTTGATTCCTCTGATTGTCTCTATTGGCGGCATCAGTGATATCTTGTGTTGGGATTAATCTCCAAGAAGGAATTACTAGGGCAAGCTGGGCAAGAACACTTCTCACCATTTGATTTGGTGTTATGGCATCTGCAACCTAGATATTTAGCCAACAAAATCATGTTAAATTATGTACATAATGTACTGATCACTCAAATAATCAGGCATTACAAGCATTTACCATTGCTTGATAGAAACAAGAATCCATCTATGTGTTCTATCGCTTCTGATATATCGAAGAGATAAAAGGATTATATTTCATCTTCAGCAGCCTCGAAACAGAGACATATACACAACAAAACAGATTATTACACATATATGAAAACACACAAATAATGATAATAAATGATTAGACTATGTGCTTGTCGTATAGTACATACACACAGGTGACCAATCTTACACTCTACAGAGGGACTACTGCCAACTGCCAGCTTAAAATCAACTAAGTTTCTTACACATACTACGGGGACTATAGCTCCAAATATATCTATACCTCAGATAAAATTGGAGAAATGAAATTAGTCATCATCTCAATGAAATGAAGAAATGGATTGCATAGTATTCAACTGTATTCAGGGAAATAACAAAAAAGTCCGAGGAAAGATCACAGAATACTAACACGATATCAAGCCCAAACACATTTTCCCCCCAATACAACCACAATAACATCAACCACTACACTGAACAACAACTAATTCAACAATCATATATAACAAACAAATCGGCTCAATATCGTATATAATTATAACTTATCACCACAAAAGCATAAATCAATCATACATACATACAATACAATCAAATTTTGAACAAAACATTATCGAAATATTCGAAAACAAAACAATATCGAAACAATCAAAAATGAAACAACATCTCATACCTGCCGACAACAGTAACCAGTAAACAGCGATTGAGAGAGCTTGGGATTTGCTCGATGTATGTGTTCCCTGCTTTTGTCACAAACAGAAATTGATAATCAAGATAATGAAAGCACCTTTATGTTTGTGACAAAAACACGAACACCTACATCTACCAAAATCAACTGACCAACAAACAGATCGGGGCCGGGACTATCTAGCAAAATCAATTTGTATGTGTGTGTTTGATTTGAACTTGAGCCGTGAACATACTGAAATCGAGCTAAGAGCCGTGAACATATGTGTGTGCTGAAAAAGAAGGGGGAAAATGGGGAAATGAAATACTGGGTAGGGAGGGAAGTGAATTATTGGGTACATAGGAGGGAAAGAGGAAGCGGGAAATGAAGTTCACTTGATTTTTAGCAATGTTGTTCATTTAGCAATGTTGTAATACCTGTTAAGTTCACTTGATTTTTGTTATAAAGTCGTACAAGATAAATTTAGATATTTTTTTAAAATTTTGCATATCACTGATATAAGTAGTTGTTCACATCCGTTCGGTTGGATCGTCCAAAAATAAATTTAAAAAAATAGTTTGTTAAGTGGGTGGTACTCTCGTTTCTCGAAGTAGTACTTTCACTTGATTTTTGTTATAAAGTCGTACAAGATAAATTTAGATATTTTTTTAAAATTTTGCATATCACTGATATAAGTAGTTGTTCACATCCGTTCGGTTGGATCGTCCAAAAATAAATTTAAAAAAATAGTTTGTTAAGTGGGTGGTACTCTCGTTTCTCGAAGTAGTACTTTCACTTGATTTTTGTTATAAAGTCGTACAAGATAAATTTAGATATTTTTTTAAAATTTTGCATATCACTGATATAAGTAGTTGTTCACATCCGTTCGGTTGGATCGTCCAAAAATAAATTTAAAAAAATAGTTTGTTAAGTGGGTGGTACTCTCGTTTCTCGAAGTAGTACTTTCACTTGATTTTTGTTATAAAGTCGTACAAGATAAATTTAGATATTTTTTTAAAATTTTGCATATCACTGATATAGGTAGTTGTTCACATCCGTTCGGTTGGATCGTCCAAAAATAAATTTAAAAAAATAGTTTGTTAAGTGGGTAGTACTCTCGTTTCTCGAAGTAGTACTTTCACTTGATTTTTGTTATAAAGTCGTACAAGATAAATTTAGATATTTTTTTAAAATTTTGCATATCACTGATATAAGTAGTTGTTCACATCCGTTCGGTTGGATCGTCCAAAAATAAATTTAAAAAAATAGTTTGTTAAGTGGGTGGTACTCTCGTTTCTCGAAGTAGTACTTTCACTTGATTTTTGTTATAAAGTCGTACAAGATAAATTTAGATATTTTTTTAAAATTTTGCATATCACTGATATAAGTAGTTGTTCACATCCGTTCGGTTGGATCGTCCAAAAATAAATTTAAAAAAATAGTTTGTTAAGTGGGTGGTACTCTCGTTTCTCGAAGTAGTACTTTCACTTGATTTTTGTTATAAAGTCGTACAAGATAAATTTAGATATTTTTTTAAAATTTTGCATATCACTGATATAAGTAGTTGTTCACATCCGTTCGGTTGGATCGTCCAAAAATAAATTTAAAAAAATAGTTTGTTAAGTGGGTGGTACTCTCGTTTCTCGAAGTAGTACTTTCACTTGATTTTTGTTATAAAGTCGTACAAGATAAATTTAGATTTTTTTTTAAAATTTTCCATATCACTGATATAAGTAGTTGTTCACATCCGTTCGGTTGGATCGTCCAAAAATAAATTTAAAAAAATAGTTTGTTAAGTGGGTGGTACTCTCGTTTCTCGAAGTAGTACTTTCACTTGATTTTTGTTATAAAGTCGTACAAGATAAATTTAGATATTTTTTTAAAATTTTGCATATCACTGATATAAGTAGTTGTTCACATCCGTTCGGTTGGATCGTCCAAAAATAAATTTAAAAAAATAGTTTGTTAAGTGGGTGGTACTCTCGTTTCTCGAAGTAGTACTTTCACTTGATTTTTGTTATAAAGTCGTACAAGATAAATTTAGATTTTTTTTTAAAATTTTCCATATCACTGATATAAGTAGTTGTTCACATCCGTTCGGTTGGATCGTCCAAAAATAAATTTAAAAAAATAGTTTGTTAAGTGGGTGGTACTCTCGTTTCTCGAAGTAGTACTTTCACTTGATTTTTGTTATAAAGTCGTACAAGATAAATTTAGATATTTTTTTAAAATTTTGCATATCACTGATATAAGTAGTTGTTCACATCCGTTCGGTTGGATCGTCCAAAAATAAATTTAAAAAAATAGTTTGTTAAGTGGGTGGTACTCTCGTTTCTCGAAGTAGTACTTTCACTTGATTTTTGAAAATTAATTTTCATTTTGAGGTAAAACTTGTAAAAATCATAAAAAATTCATTTTTGATCCCAAAATTATTTTAAAAATATGGGAATGAAGCTAATTTTGTGATCTTGTTTTTTTTAATTAAAATTTTGATTTTAGAAATTATCTTCTATTTAAACTTCAGATTAATAAGTGATTAAATTTGATTTTCAGCAAAGTAGTATAATAAATTAACCCTAATCACATATGTTTTAGATTGCCGGACATCATCTTCGCCAGAGAGGGTACATATGTTTTAACCCTAATTCATTGCTACACACAGCAGTAGCGACACTCTCTTCTATTTTGCCGCCTAAAACAAGAACCCCAATCATATCCTTTTTTTCCCTCTTATACAACAACAATTGGTTCTAGATTTGATTGAAATACCCAAGATTAACAAAGCCCCTTTCTGGAGAAGATGAGCGGCGGCACTGTTCAGTTCAATTGGCATGACACAACGCCTTTATGTCTTAACCCTAGGTTTTCACCCCTCTCTGGCGAAGATGATGTCCGGCAATTAGTACCTGTATGTCTCCTCTCTCTCTCTCTCTCTCTCTCTCTCTCTCTCTCTCTCTCTCTCTCTCTCTCTCACTCTCTCTCTCTGGCTAAATCTATTAAGTCTTGCGTCTATTGGAAATCTAAGTTAATATGATTAACTTAGTTAATGAATGTTTATTTTCTGGAGACTTCAATTTTAGTTTTAATTGATTAACTGACTTTGAGAATATGTTTATTGAAATATTTTGACTAAAACTGTTCGTATTAATCTAAGAGAGTTTATTGCGTCTATTGGGAATCTAAGAGACTACAACTGCATGCAATTATGACATTGATCTCAGTTAATATGAGCGTTGTTTCATATGCCTTACACTCTTCTATTTAAACCATCCCTAGTTAATCCCCTTTCTCATCCTCTCAAACATTCTTAATTGTTATCAAACCCCCCGTCTATCAAATGGCCTTCAACGCTCTCACCATACGTCTTGCCAATGTAGTGTTCAATTACGAAAACTTCACGATCGTAGTGGAAGGTGCAAGCTTTCCAGTGGACGCTGTTCCAAAGAACATCAGCTCTGAGTTCTCCTATGATCAGCAAATCGAGTGGATGTTTCTGCTGATGCACTTCGATCTAGAGAAGGAGAGGAGGGAGGCGGTGCGTCTCCGGGCCCTGGAGTTGCGTGAGAGGATCATTGGACTGGCTGTCACCATATCCAGGATTTACAAGAGGAGGAGGGAGACTGGTTCTTAGAATTTTGTTATTATTTCTTTGTAATTTTTTTTTTGCAATGTTATGCAAGTGTTATGACGTAAGGAGACAGTTGTTATCATGACAGTGTGGAAGTATTTTTATTTTTATCATAACAATTGTTATTTATAGTGTTATGTATGAGTTATTTTTGTCTTTTTCTATTTTTCAAGAAGGAATAGCTAGGTAAATCTGCATATAAGGTAATTTTTGTAGTAATTGTCATCCCTAATACTCTCTTGTTTGACATGGTCATTGTTCATTATTGGTAGCTTAGATGCATTTGATTTGCAGAAAGAAACATGGTGTATGACGTGCTTAGAGTTTCATTGTTTATTGATCATTAGCTTGTAAGTATGCAGTTGTAGACCTGTAAAAGATGTGTACTTGATGAATGTTCTACAGATTGACTTGCATGATGGTTAAATCTGATTTATGTTTACTCACATATTGAGGTATTTGTTAATGTTACATCAATGTTGACAATCTTCACTGATTTTGACCAAGGGAGATCTCAGCAACATGTAGAGAATACTTGTAATATCAGCAATACTAATACTGGTTTGGGTGCTCCTCAACATGTAGAGAATACTGGTTTCAAGGTTAGTGTATAGTCTGTGATTTAGAAGTATAATTGCTTATTCTTTTTCATATTTTGGGTTGATTTTCATAATGATTTCACTTGCCAGTCCTCGACGCAGGTGGAGCTCACAGAAGCTGAAACAGAGTATGTAGTCAATGCCGTGAAACAGAGTATCCGTGCCTTACACTAGTTAATTTGTTTAATATCTTGATCTGCATATTGCTAGGTTTCTGTTATTGTGAATGCTTCTGAAGTTGAGGAATTTTCAAAAGTAGCTATCAAGCCTGTACGTTCTCTAGCTTCATAGGAATTTAAAGTTTCTTTTATATATAGGGGTGTTGAAAAGGATAATGCAGCAAGAGGAAATACTTGAATCTGAGCAACCTTATTAATCAGTTATGTTCTAAATGGCAGGTACAACGACACCTACAGCTTCGAATAGAAGCTCAAGGGAAATACTTGCAAACAGTGCTAGAGAAAGCTCAAGATACTCTTGGAAAACAGAACTTGGGCACAGTAGGACTAGAAGCTGCAAAGGTCCAACTATCTGAATTGGTCTCAAAAGTATCCACCAAGTCCCTTAATTCTGCGTTTTCGGGAATGACAGAAGTTCCTAGTTTCTGTCCACAACAAATACAAGCAAAGCAGCCAACAGATTGTTCAATGCAAAGCTTCCTGACCTCTTACGAAGTTTCCCAACAGGGCCAAGAGATACAAAATAGGTGGAGCAAAGACCTTAAAGATAATAGAAACTTCATATCGCCTATGGTTCAGGATACGGATAAAGCATACGAGATGCAGCTTCATGCCAGTGACTTGTCAATGAGAGTTGGAGTTCAGGGAGGAAACTGGAATAGTAACAGCACAGACGTTCAAGAAAAAATGAAGGACAGGGATCTTGATGCTAATCTTTTTTATCCCAGTACACACTCAGTTAAGCAAGAGGACGTGAAATCAAGACAAGGCTTTCAGATATCCCGCTCAGCCCCGAAGTTGGACCTGAATATCCATGATGATAGCGATACTTGCTGCATTTCCCTTGGCTCGGAAGCACCTCCCAGTTTTGACTCCTCATGTTTTGAATAAACCAAGACGTTCTTATGAATATATTTGCTTGAAAATAGTTTGTTACTTTCAACAGATAGTTGGAATATGGAATTTGAATGTTATATTATTATTGCATATATATTCAAATAGTAATAAAATATTCAAATTTCTAACAAGGATATCAGTTGTTGTCACCTGTTTTCGAAACTTTTTAGTCACACAATAATATAGTCACTAGTTTTTAGCTTCCTTAAGCGAACAAAGCTCTGACATAGATGCAGAAAACTCTACTTTTTAGTCACATATAAAATGTAGTGACCATAGGTTATTTCCCATTTAGCCACATCACCGAAAACGACTGTAGTCGTTTCGTAACATTTAGACACAGCAAAGAAGCGTCGCTAGTTATTGTCACACTTCTATCTCTCAAGTATGACTATAAATTTTGGAATTGGTCAAAGTCAAAAAAAACCATGCTGTTATTGTCACATTTTTTTGAAGTTGTGACTAAATCTTCCAAAAAATGTGTCTTCGGTCACTCGAAAAACAATGGTGTGGCTAAAACTTGGGACGATGATCTTTAGCCTCTCGTTTTTTCCAAAGTGTCACAGCCCTTACTGTACAAAAGAGTGACGAAAGCCCAAATTTGACGTAGTGGTTGTTGATTCATAAACAGTGTTCTCAATTGTTATTATCATATTTATATTGATTATATATTGTGTAATTCGGCCTAACAACAACCAAGGCATTACTAGCTGGATATAGGCTCATACTAAGTCCATGTTAATCGACAATTACTTAAGTCGTAGGTTTAGTCCGAAATCGATCCTCGAATACATGTTATACTTAACCATTTACAACATTGGTTTCTAAGTCATGTTCTTAGTGGTTTTCACTTGCGCAACCTCGGCTAACACATTTTTATAAAATCGAAACATAATCTTTTGGACTCGAAACCTTTGTACAAACTTTCGTAACTGACCTTGGCACTTCAATACAAAATTTCATATTTTAAAACAACTCTTAAGGGTCTCAAACATAGCCACAAAGTTGGTACATTTCTGCAATCTCATTCCTTGAACCACTTTCACTAAAATGGTCATATCTCATAAACCGTAAACTCTTTTGACATGATTCTTGCGCTCACGTAAACTAGAAACAAAGATCTACACACTAATGTTCATCACTGAACCAAAAGGGGCAGTTAGGTTTTCGGATTCTAGGCAGTTTTAAGAGTTACCAAAAATCGGGCATTACGACGGCTTAAAATCGAATAATCCAATTTTTTTAACCAACCCAAATAAGCATTCAACCAACACCCAAGACTCATATACACCATTCATCATCTTCCTCACTGCCTCAACAGGTCTTGGAGCTACAATACTTATTTTTCCATTTTCATAACAACCACATAAGATTCATGCCTCTAAACATGCATACCACATCAAAACTCCATTAAAACACAATATTCATCAAAGGGGTTTCCAAAGATTTATACCTTGGCTTGAAGCTTAGAAGTGCTCTAAAGACTTTACAACTCTTAAACCTTGCTTAGAACATCCTTTGGAAGCCAAACCATCAAGAAACAAAATATGAAAATTAAGTTAGTAACTAATCATCCTAGAACACACCATCTTGTAAAAATCATATAAAATCGAAAAATAAGAGTTTCGTTCTCAAATCTTTTACCACACCTTCTGATCTTCAAGTGCGTTCTTTTGAGTCCTATATCATCACCAGGAAATGCTTGAAGCTCTACTTATGAGCGTTTTAAGATCGGTGGCAGAATCTGCCAGGAACAGGGCAGATTGGAATCTTCAACTTGGGGAAGGGATTTGACTAGGCTACACCCCTTTGTTTGCCATGAAATTTTGAATGAACCTTACCCATGGAGTGGAGAAGCTACGGTAAATATTTGGTGATTTATGGATGGATAGAAGTGGAAATATGATTTTTTCTTTGAGTTGTATTCTTGGTTGGCAGATTGGAGAGCTTCTTGCTCATCTTTACTTTTGTGTTGTTAACCACCAATTAGTCCACTTGTTGCTCTCTCATTAGTCCAAGTGTTGGCCTCTCATCAAACAACCCCATTTTTTCCAATGTTGCAAATACATCATTAGCTTTCTGGTTGACTTTGATGCATGACACCATGGTTTTTCTTCTTCCACCAATTGGATCGTCTTTGTGTTCTTTTAATAAAATCAATACGTTACAGCTTATATGTTGCATTTTATTACTCCACTGTGGCACAATCCCTTAAATCAATATTAACTCCAACATCCCTTATCTATTCCATCTTTATTCCTTGTTCTTAGAAAATGTTCTCGCGTTTCTTCGAATATTCTCAAATCAAATATAATAAAATTCCAAAATATTAAATCCTCAAATCCTCAAATTTAATATCTCATTTCTTGAATATAATAATATATAATTCGCTTCCCGGTCAAATATTACACCAAAATAAAATTTGGAATTTCTGAATTCCGATCGTCTTTGCATACACTTATTTACTCCGTAGATCACTAATATGACTTCAGAATATCCACACTACGTCTCGTACATAGGTGGCATGAATTTTTTTTTTAATCCTCAAAATCACTATTCATCCACCAAATTCACTATTCACTGATGCACTTAATCATAATAAAAAAAAATTTAATTTTACCAAAAATTCGGGTTATTACAGTGATTGCATCCTCTGCTCTTTGCATAGATGCAGTTGTATGGATTAGGTTGAAAGACCTTTCTGCCTTCACATTGCCCTGCTGAGCCATAACTTGATAGGCTGGCACATGATGAGTAAAGGTCTCAGGATCCAGGGAAATACTATCCAGAGTTTGTTGATAATGCTCTTGGAAAGTAAGTTCCCTTTCTCCCTCATTAACCTCCATTAACTCACTTGCAATGGCTGCTTCCTCCCATGTTGCTCCTGTAGTCCCTTCTCTCTCTCCTCTATATTCTTGCATCATGGGCTCCCCATGGCTCACACCTCTCACACCCTCACCTTCACCTACTAAGGTGGAACCCTCAGCCTCTCCTTTTGCCTGACTGAAAGAAATAGTCAGCCTCTCACTCTCAGCCTCTCCTTTTGCCTGGCTGCAAGCCAACCTCTCAGTTTCACTCCCTCTCATTCCTAGAAGTGTTTCAACTACCACTAGATCATCTACACTAGTTGTGGAAACAACTTGATTTTCAATAAGAGGTGCAGAATGAACTATCAACGGTATGGTAGTTTGAACTGTCAACGGTATGGATACCGTTGATGGAGAAACACTTGTCAATGAAAGAGACTGTTTCGTTGATGAAGTCAATAAAGCACTTTGAGAAAGTGAAATTACAGTAGAATCTGTGGTGATTGATTTTAGAGATTGTTCCACAGATCCTCTTGTAACTTCAGAAAAGGATGATTGGTGGCCCAACAAATCACTTAACAAGTGATGACCACCAATGTCAGAGTGGGGCTTCTCCAAGAAAAGAGTTGGGGAATCAGGAATAGATGAATGGATCTGTTAGGCCGAATACACAATATAATCAAGTATGTATGAGAATAACAATCAAGAACACAAGTTTGTAAATCAACAAACTGTAATTATATTAACAGCTTCTCTCTTTATGATGTTAATGAATCACAAAGAGCTACTAGGTTACAAGAATAATAATCAATTATCGCATCCCTTCTAGGGATAACCTATCTGTGTTTATATAGTACACAGTTACAATCAATCTCTAATTGATACTCCTACAAATTAGCTATACAATTGTAATCAATTAGAATTGCTTCAGTCCTCTGTCCAGTCTCCTTAGTTGTATCAATATATTCTGCTTCTTTCCATTTTCAGAATATATTGCTTCTAGAATCTTCATGATATGCACCGACAGCTAAATCGACTTTCACCCTGTCAGACTTTAACAAACTCTGACCGGCTTCCATGTAAACTCTGATAACTACTTCAGACTAAACTCTGAACAGTACCTGTTACTTAAACACTGATTAAACAAACATCAGTAATTATATCTAACAATCTCCCCCAACTTGTGCATAATAAAAATGTACAAGTTAAACAGATAATTGATGATGTCAAAACATATAACAAATGCAGTGTTTAATCATAACAGAGTTTAATTTTAACTTAGAACAGAAAACTTTAAAAACTTACAGTCAGACTTTATTTGATTTCTTGAATATCAGGCACTGTCCTGAGATAGTCTGTAAGTAATCTTCTCTCAGCTCTTTCCAGTTCAGCAATCATATTTTCCTTCAGCTCTGGATCTCCTTCACCAGTTTGATATATGGCAGCTCTCAGAGAATAGATACTGTTTTTCCTCATTTCATTTCCAAGTTTTATATAGAAAGGCTTGTCAGACTCTAGATTAAATTCTAGAACTTTCATTTCCAGTGCAGTCCTGAACCTAGAACTATTCCTCTTCATCTCCACAATTTTTCCATAAGCATCTCTGTACTTAGGAATATATGCACTCGAGACTCCTCCTCCAAGCATTATCTTTGATCTAAGCATCCTTTCTCTAATAACTAAAGCAGCATCATGAGTACTTCTATTCTTGACTTTTAACAAATATAGAACATACTCCAATTCTTCATAAGATTTGAGATTGATGTCAGTCTCTGCAACCTTGTAAACTCTTCCATCAGCCATGAACTACAACAAAAACTCTTTCTTTAATACTTTATGAAATATCATCTGAACAGATTCTAGCATATCAAGACTCTCTTGAGTAATAATACCAGATACTGCCAGTGATGATTGATCTCCAGGTCTATTGTTTATTCTCTTCTCCCTATGTGAACCTAAACCAGACTTATCAAAAGATTCTTTTCCAAGTACAGTCCTGGTTTGAGAAAAGTCCACAGGTTGAAGTGTCAGAGTTTCAGAGAGTACAGGTCTTCTAAAAGTACTTTGGAGTTGAGGTGCTAGTTGAGTTTGTACAACTTGAGCCTTGTCAGAGGTTGTCACAATTTTAGTAGAAACATCAACTTGAGCAGCGTCAGAGGTTGATCTAGATTCAAAAACTTCAACTTGAGCTTTGTCAGAGATTGAAAAATTCTTCATAGGTAACTGTCCTTCTTCTACCAGTTTACCCTTGCCTTTATCATTCTTTGATATCATAGGCTTCCTTGAGTCTTGTATACTCTGTTGAGAAATTTCCTTGATGAAAATACCCTTTTCTTTCCTTCTAGGAACCTTGACAGCTTTCTTTTTGTAAGTACCATCCTTCAATTTCTTCTCATGCTCTTCAGCAAGACTCAGCATTTCAGCTTCCATGTCTTCAACTGTAGCTTCATTTCCATGTTCTTCTAGAAATATTTTTGTAGCAATTTCTTCATCAGTAGATGGATTCGCTGAAATAATTAAACTCTTAAGTCTTGAACCACTAGCAGAGTTTGAGATTCCTTTACCAGAGTTTCTCAACCTGTCAGAATTTAATCTTGATCTTGTTTGCCCTTGCTCAGAAATTTGCTTCCTCTCACTTTCCTTGCTTCCACCATCAGCAGAATCATCCCTCCGTCTCAGAGATTGAGTGTCTTTGCATTTGTCATTTGGTACACTCTCCCCCTTTTTGACATCATCAGAAAGTAATACTGATGTCAGCAATTCGATAGCAGTAGAAATAGAATTCAATTGAGCAGACATTGCAGTCTGATTCTCCTCAACTTTCACAAGCCTCTTCTTAATGTCATCAGAATCCTTGGCTTGCTGCTTGAACATGGCCGAATAATAAGACCTATCAGTCTTTAATGTAAGATCCCTTAGACCAACTTCATTCCTAAGATTTGTGACCATCTGTTGATTCTCATCAAATCTATTATTAAGAGATTTGACTTGAACAACAGTTGCTTTTAAACTGGTAAGAACATCAGAGTTTGAAATCTGCTTCACAGAATCATTAAAAAAATCAGCAGCCCTCTGTGCAGAAAAGATACAATCTGCAGCTGCCCATCTTTTGTAGTACATATCCTGAAAATGCTCAGCAGTGGCTCGATTGACCTCTCTTTCCTCATCAGAGTTTACTCGAATATCAGATAACTCCTCTTGTGAATGAGCAGAACTATCATCATCATTATCATTCTCTGCTGTATTCTCTGCAGGAACATTCTCAGCAGTAGTTTCAAAATTACTCTGTGCAGCTTCATCAATAACTTTCTCTGCAACAGGTTCTGGAATCTCAGAGTTTGCAGTTTGCATTAACTCTGTTTCTTTTGTTACAACCTCAACAACAGATTGTTGTAGAGCTTCAAGAATAATATCCTCAGAGATTATCTTATCAGCAGCCTCTTGTACATTCTCTGCTACATCCTCCAAACTCTGATCAACTTCCTCACCTTGTTCAGAATTACCATTATTTACTGAAAGAACCTCTGTGTGAGAACCCACAGAGTCTTCAATCACTAAGGTGGCTTGATCAGCTGCCACATCCTCAGTATCACAAATACTGATACTAGGATGTGCAACTTGAATATCTTCATCAACAATGAAATCCATTGCCTCAGCTTCATGTTCAAAAACTCTGCTGTCAGAATAATCAGCAGCTTCCTCAGCTACATCATCAGCCTTTGATGTAGGAGCTTCTATAGACACTCTGTCCACATTGACAGCTTCATCCTCCTGAGACTCAACTTCAGGAGCTTCAACAACCTTTGAGGAAACATTTTTAGCACCAAATAAATGTGCTGCTACCAATCTTCTTTTCCTCTGATGAAGAGTTTCATCATCAGTTTCACTCTCCTCATCAACAGCATCAGTCTTTGACCTGTTAGCCCTTCTTTTCTTTAAAATTTTCTTCTGAGGCATATCATCAGTGTTTGATACCCCAGCTTCAGCAGTTGATGGCTTCACTCTAGCAGATTTGACAGCCCTCAATTTAGACTTCTTTGACCTCTGTGATTGAGACACAGAAGGTCCAGCTTCAGCATTGGCAAGAAGTTGTTGTTGTTGGGAATTGACCAGAAATTGTTGCACAGACTCAGGCAACATTAAAACACCAACATCTCCTTTCTTGTTATCTTTATTAGTGAGATCAGAGAATATGCGTTTATGCAATTTAAACGAGAGAATGACATCATCCTCTAAGATCTCAACATCAGGACAGCAAAAGTTGACTAACAATTGACAAAATCTAGAGAAATAAACAACATTCCTATTCTCTAGCATTTTCTCACCAATATTAGTTAAAACGAGCCTATCAACATCAAAATTACCTCCATAAAGAAGAGAATACCCGATTTGCAGACTATCAGTGGGAATTGCATCCCAATTCGTGCACTTCTTTCCAAAAGCCCTGGTGATGTAGTCGAAAAAGAAACTCCATTCCTTGCGCAAAAACGGCCTTTTTAGTTGACCAATCTTTGTCAATGGTCCAGAGTAACCTATTTCTCTCATCATTCTCACCAACTCAAAATCACCAATAGAGATTGTGAAAGCATTGAAATCCTCAAGACCCAAAGCATCACGAACAGTAGTTGGAGTAACTATAAACTCTTCTCCTTGAAATTCAAAGATAATAGACGGAGACCCAGACTCTCCTCCATTATCATAAGTACCTGTCTGCCAAAGAGTCCTGATTTGAGATGCAGACAGCTTCAATGGTGCGGTGAGAGCAGTATCAACATCAGAGTTTGAAAAGAAATCCTGAATCAAATGAAACGCCTCCGGTGCGTTCTCATTTGCCAAAGGAGCAGCATAGTTGTTTGGGACAAATTCTAACCCAGAAGCAGTAAACATTGTTGTAGCCATTAGAGATGTTTAGAAGAAAGCAAGAAATAAGACAGAGAAAAGTGTAGAATGGATGCAGTGAAAGTGTTTGAGACAGTGTTTGTGAGTAAAAAATGAAGTGTGTAAAAGAATGAACCGTTTATGTGTAGTAAGTTTAAATAATGACTGTGAAAATTAAAACTGAATCGTTTTAATCATTACTACACACAGCAGGCGTCTTTGAAAAATGTGTGAGTGGGACAGATGTCCAACATACATACGCTGACAGCTGTATGTAACAACTTCCAATACACACGCGCAGTAAAAATAGCCATAATTACCGCTTTTCACACTTTTCAAAACACTCAACTTCTCTCTCCTCTGTTTAATACAAATATGAACCGTTTGTAATCATATTCTTTCAAATTTCTAAACAAATGTCTAATCTCAAAATTATAAAATGTCTGAAACAAAGAAATCATTTTAACCATCAAAGATTAAAACAAAATTACCTCGACGTATTTCACACAATACATCAGTGTTTACCATTTGTCCTTCTTTGTCAATAAACTCTTTTCTCAAACTGTACAGGTGTGAATAATTGTGTGTGCTATAGCAGAGTTTACCGAAATCAATATTTATATAATCTCAAAGTGCATAAAATCCACAAACTAAAACAGTAAAAACTGATTGCTCAAACTCTCATCTAACATAAAATCTGATTTTTATATCTAAACTCTGTATTTTGATATCCTTTCATTTGGATATATCTTTTATTCTTCACCCCCTTTATATATATATATATATATATATATATATATATATATATTTTTAATTTTTCCAGTAATCAGTGGTTGGCACTAGTCACCAAAAATCAAAGATTTTAGCCCTTATTTCATACAATAAGTTCCTGGATCTTCCTAGGCACAACATGATCTCAAAGGAATTTGTGCTCTTTTTGGCATCTTTTGTTATGAGGGTGAAATATTTGCTATTAATTAGCAGAGTTTAGACTTTTCATCAGTTAATACAATTAATTTATGAGAGAAAGTGCAAACAGCTAATACAGATTCAGTGTATAAGATCAATAAACTAAGAGATGCTCGAAATATAGAGACAGTATCATGCTGTGTTAACTTTCTGCACATATTTGAGATCAGAATCTTTATAACTCTTAAGGATTCATAATTACTTACTGAGAATTATGCTTCATACAAATTTCTTCATTGGTCCATATGTTTCAGACAAAATTACAATAAGAGTATAGCATTAGACTATAACTATCAGAGTATGACCAACACTTTTGGACTAACAGAGTTTAGCATCAGAGTTTACTTTCAGAGTTTATGACACTAGTACTCACAACAGTTAATACATGCAAAGAATCATGAGCATAAAAATCAAACATTTATAGTTTTTGAGTCTAACCCGTATCTCTAATCAAAATCAGAGATCATTCCAAGTTCATTTACCAATCTTGTAAAAGTAGCTTCACTCAAAGGTTTGGTGAAGATATCTGCAAGTTGTTGGTCTGTAGACACAAAATGAAGCTCAATGTTTCCTTCCTCCACATGTTCCCTGATAAAATGATACCTTATGCTGATGTGCTTGGTCATGGAATGCTGTACTGGGTTACCTGTCATAGCAATAGCACTTTGATTATCACAGTAAATAGGTATTTTAGAGTACCTTAACCCATAATCCAGCAACTGATTCTTCATCCATAAAATCTGTGCACAACAGCTACCAGCAGCTATATACTCTGCTTCTGCAGTGGATGTGGAGATTGACTTCTGTTTCTTGCTATACCAAGAAACCAATCTGTCACCTAAGAATTGACAGCTGCCACTTGTACTTTTTCTGTCTATCTTACAGCCTGCAAAATCTGCATCAGAGTAACCAATTAGCTTAAACTCTGATTCTCTAGGATACCACAAGCCCAAGGTTATGGTTCCTTTGAGATATTTGAAAATCCTTTTTACAGCTATTAGATGAGGCTCTCTGGGATCTGCTTGAAATCTTGCACAAAGACATGTGGCATACATGATATCAGGTCTACTTGCTGTGAGATACAGAAGAGACCCTATCATGCCTCTATATGTTGTCATATCCACTGTAGCACCTGTGTCTTTGTCTAGCTTTGTTGCTGTAGCCATGGGAGTTGGAGCAGATGAACTATCAAGCATACCAAATTTCTTTAGAAGATTTCTGGTATACTTTTCTTGATTGATAAAAATCCCATCATCTGTTTGCTTGACCTGTAAGCCTAGAAAATAACTAAGCTCTCCCATCATGCTCATTTGGTACCTGGACTGCATCAGCTTTGCAAACTTCTTACACAGTTTGTCATTAGTAGATCCAAAAATAATATCATCTACATAAATTTGAACTAAAAGCAAATCATCACCAGAATTAAAATAAAACAAAGTTTTATCAATTGTACCTCTTGTGAACCCACTTTCTAAAAGAAATTGAGCAAGAGTTTCATACCATGCTCTTGGTGCTTGCTTTAGTCCATATAATGCCTTGTCAAGCCTGTAGACATAATCTGGATGCTTGGAATCTACAAATCCTGGTGGTTGTTCAACAAACACTTCTTCTTCAAGCTTCCCATTGAGAAAAGCACTTTTCACATCCATCTGAAAGACTTTAAACTTCTTGTGAGCAGCATAAGCCAGAAAAATTCTTATGGCCTCCAATCTTGCAACTGGAGCAAAGGTTTCATCATAGTCAATTCCTTCCTGTTGTGAATAACCTTTAGCCACAAGTCTAGCCTTGTTTCTTGTAATTACACCTTCACTGTCAGTCTTGTTTCTGAAAACCCACTTTGTACCTACAATTGATCTATTCTTTGGTCTAGGTACAAGTGTCCAGACTTCATTTCTTTCAAATTCATTTAACTCTTCTTGCATTGCTGTTATCCAGTTAGCATCTTGAAGAGCTTATTCCACTTTCTTTGGTTCTGTTTGAGACAAGAAAGCATGATACAGGCATTCATTTGTAGTAGCACTTCTAGTTCTTACACTAGCTTCAGGATCTCCAATTATAAGATCAGGTGTATGTGCATGTGTCCACTTTCTTGCTGTTGGTAAGTGGTTTCTTGCATCATTATTGAATCCTCCCCCTTGATCCATGCTCTCCTGATTCATATGTTGACTTTCTGCAGCATCTGAGGCTCCCCCTGAATTGGATGGCTCAGAGTTTGAACTGTCATTGTTTGAATCAGTTTCCTCAACTGACTCACTTGCTGTGTCTTGTTTAGCTTCTTCACGCTCCCCCTCAACTGGTTCTCTATTTTGTTCAATTTGAGAATTTCCAGTTTCTCTAGTATTTACCAGTAGAGGTTCAGAGTATGCTGCGTCAGAGTTTGTCAGAACCGCTTTATCAGAGTTTACATCATCAGAGAATAAATCTTCATTTTCAAAGCGCAGTTGATCATATTTATCTAGGTCATCAAGTCCAGTTATTTTCTTGTCATCAAATGACACATGTATAGACTCCATGATCACCTTTGTTCTCAGATTGTATACTCTGAACGCTTTTGTTGACAATGGATAGCCAACAAAAATTCCTTCATCAGCTTTTAACTCGAACTTGGTCAACTGTTCAGGATGAGTCTTCAACACAAAGCATTTGCATCCAAATATATGAAAATATTTCAAATTTGGCTTCTTATTTTTCACCATCTCATATGGTGTTTTCCCATGCTTGTTGATCAGTGTAGCATTTTGAGTAAAACAAGCAGTTTGAACAGCTTCTGCCCAGAAATAGGTTGGTAACTTTGCTTCATCAAGCATTGTTTTGGCTGCTTCAATTAAAGTTCTGTTCTTTCTTTCAACTACACCATTTTGCTGTGGAGTTCCAGGTGCAGAAAATTCTTGTTTCACTCCTCTTTCCTTGCAGAAAGCTTCCATGATTGAGTTTCTGAATTCAGTTCCATTATCACTCCTTATTATTTTGACTTTGTACTGTGATCCTTTATCCAGTAGATTTACATGATCCATCAGAGTTTGAGCAGTTTCATCCTTCTTTGATAAGAAATACACCCATGTATATCTAGTATATTCATCAACAATTACTAGAGCATATTTCTTTCTGCCCATAGACATCACATTCACTGGTCCAAAGAGATCAACATGTAGAAGATGATAAGGTTCCACTACTGAAGATTCAGATTTGCTCTTGAAAGATGACTTCATTTGCTTAGCCTTTTGACAAGAATCACATAGGCCATCTAGACTGAGTATTGATTTTGGAAGTCCCCTTACAAGATCCTTTCTTATTAGCTCATTGATGTTGTTCAAATTGAGATGAGAGAGCTTCTTATGCCAATTCCAACTCTCTTCATTTGACATTCTTGCAGTCAGACACACTGTTTTTCCATCAGAGTTTGTTACCAAACTTGCTTCATAAATGTTGTTGCGCCTGTGTCCAACTAGAACAACTTTTCCAGTAGATTTACTGATTACTTCACAGTGTTCAGTATGAAAATCTACATGGTTTCCTCTGTCACAGATTTGACTCACAGATAGCAGATTATGCTTGAGTCCTGAGACTAGAGCTACATTTGTGATGATGACACTTCCGAGATTGATATTGCCATATCCCATAGTACGTCCTATGTTGCCATCTCCATAGGAAACCTTTGGGCCAGCCTTCTCCTCAAAATCTGATAGCAGGGCTTTATTTCCAATCATGTGTCCTGAGTATCCACTGTCCAAGATAAGGGTGCTCTCTTTTATGCCCTGTAATCACAAACAAACACTAAGTGTTAGTTTTAAGGACCCAGACTTGCTTGGATCCTTTGTCTTTCTTAACAGTGTTAGCTTTTACAGCGGAATCACTATTAACAGAGTTTAAACTAACATTGTCAGACTTTACACTTGCAGAGTTTGCCCTAACCCATTTTAAGTTGGGTTTTAGCTCATAATAGTTATGATAAATAGCATGATAACTCTTACAAGTATAAATAGAATGCCAAGTGCTCCCACAATGTGTGCATAAAGTCTGTGGTTTAACCCTTACATAATCATTCTTTACTCCTGATGTAGAAGGTAAAGAGTTAATATCTTTGTTCTTATTGCAAAATCTAGCAAGATGGTTAGAACTACCACAATTATAACATGTTTTCCTTGGAGCAGCAGCAGTAGGCAAATAATTATTTCTTTTATTTATGCCTATTTTTCCATTCCTATTCTTCTTGGACCCTTTTGGTTTCATGGCAGACTTTACCTCTTTGAGCTTATGATTGAACTGTTTTCCTGTCATCAAGCCAACATTAACCTGTTTTTCACAAGTTTTTACTGGCTTTCTAACAGCTTCTGTTTCCATAAGATTTTCTGTTATAATATTTTCCTGTCTTTCACAGGTTTCATCTGATTCCATATCAGCTTCTCTTACTACAACAGATTTTAACTTAGTGGACTCTGGAACAAATTTCACAGGTTTAAGTTGTGGTTTAACCTTAACCTTGTCTTTAAACCTAAGTTCATCATTTTCACAATAGCCTAAACCTACAGAATCTGTCTGAAACACTTGATGAGTGTCTCTTCCAGAGTTTGTCCAAGTCTTGATTATTTTTCTTTCTTTTTCTAGATCAGATTCTAGTTGCCTATATCTTTTGAGCAACTCCTGTTCAACATAAACAGCATCATCTCTTTCTTTTTGAATCTGCTTCATATTTTCAAGTTCTCCTTCAAGAAACTTGTTTCTATCTTTAAGGCTAAGATTCTCAGATTTAATTCTCTCATTATCTAAAGTCTGATCCCTATAACTAACATGTACGCTTTTCAGATATACTCTTAATTCAGATATATTATCAGTATCATAAGCATAAGTAGTTAGGGATACCTTATTTTCAGATGATTCAGTCTCATCTTTGACAGTTGCCACAAGAGCATAATTTACTCCATCATCAGAGTCTGAAGTATCTGCCCAGTCTTTGCCTTTAGAGATGAGTGCTTTCTCAGATTTGCATTTCTTGCACTCTGGGGCATAGTGACCCATCTCCTTACACTTGTAGCACTGGATTTCAGATTTATCCTTCTTGCCAGACTTGGTCTCCCTTCCATCAGACTTTCTAAAACTTTTCCTTTCAGAGTTTGAATCTTTCCTTGAGAATCTCTTTCCTTTCTTGAAGTTCTTGAATCCCATCTTCTTGAAGGTCTTCACCATCAATACAGCCATTTGCATCATCTGTTCTTCATCATCCTCAGAGTCAGAAGCTTCATCAGAGTTTGAGTCATCATCAGAGTTTGATGACTCACTTTCAGATTTAATGACTAAAGCCTTTCCCTTGGCTCTCTTCCTTGATGATTCCTTCTTGATGGGCTTCTCCTCAACTTTGAGAGCAACAGATTTTGTCTTCTTGCTTGATCTTCTGTTTCTTTGTTCTATTTCCAATTCATGAGTTTCCAGTAACCCATAAATCTCATCAAGTTCAGTTTCAGCAAGTTCGTAATTATCTCTTATAGTTGTTGTCTTCAAATCCCATCTTTCAGGTAAAGATAAGAGAAATTTGAGATTTGATTCTTCAAGATCATATTCTTTATCAACTAGAGATAAATCATTCAGCAGTTTACAGAATCTGTCATATGTCTCAGTCAAGGTTTCATTGGCTCTTGAATCAAAGTGCTCATACTCCTGAGTGAGTATTGTTTTCCTGTTCTTCTTTATAGCAGTGGTTCCTTGACACCTGACTTCCAAAGCATCCCAGATTTCTTTTGCAGTTTTGCAACCAATTACTCTGTTAGACATAACATTATCTAAAGCTCTGTGGAGAAGATGTCTAACCTTTGCATCTTTTGCAATTGATGAGATGTCCTCAGGAGTCATATCTTTCTTTTCCTTTGGAACAGTCTTTTGTTCTTGACCATCAACAACAGGAGACAATTTAGTCGGCATATGAGGACCATCATAGATTCTGTCAAGATATTCTGGATCTGTAGCCTCCAGAAACATGGTCATCTTCACCTTCCAAATTGGATACTCCACTGGCCTGAGAATTGGAACCCTGATTGTTTCATACCGACTCACAGAATTAGGTTTAACCTGTTCAACCTTGGGAGGAGCTTGATTTTCTTCAGACATGATTATTACTGTGTTTGAATCGAAAAACTGTATATATTAAACAGCCTTGGCTCTGATACCAATTGTTAGGCCGAATACACAATATAATCAAGTATGTATGAGAATAACAATCAAGAACACAAGTTTGTAAATCAACAAACTGTAATTATATTAACAGCTTCTCTCTTTATGATGTTAATGAATCACAAAGAGCTACTAGGTTACAAGAATAATAATCAATTATCGCATCCCTTCTAGGGATAACCTATCTGTGTTTATATAGTACACAGTTACAATCAATCTCTAATTGATACTCCTACAAATTAGCTATACAATTGTAATCAATTAGAATTGCTTCAGTCCTCTGTCCAGTCTCCTTAGCTGTATCAATATATTCTGCTTCTTTCCATTTTCAGAATATATTGCTTCTAGAATCTTCATGATATGCACCGACAGCTAAATTGACTTTCACCCTGTCAGACTTTAACAAACTCTGACCGGCTTCCATGTAAACTCTGATAAGTACTTCAGACTAAACTCTGAACAGTACCTGTTACTTAAACACTGATTAAACAAACATCAGTAATTATATCTAACAGGATCATATCCACATCTAATGACTGAGTTGGTGAATTTTGTGGAGTTGGTTCAAGATTGATGTTTAAAGAATGGGACTATAACCCCAGAGTAATGATAGGGGTTACATCAAACTGAATTTGAGATACTGGAAGTGTTGCTTCCAGTGTGTGTGCACCCTGTGAAACCTGGGATTTTTGCTTCACTCTCCTTTGGTATTGGGAAATTGTGGACTGTGGGCTTGAAGTGTCCCTTACCCTCTTGGAGTGTGCTCTTGGAGGAGAGCTTGTTTCAATAATTACATCCTTTTGGGAGGATGCAACTAGACTTGTGCTTAAATCCATATTACTCATTGTGCCTTGTTGGGAAGACACAATGGGGCTAGGCTGGATCTCACTCATCTCTCCCACCTTATCCTTAGGGTTTCTTTTATGTTCACCCCTTCCCTCACCTCTCACAACACCTACACCACTCCCCTTTGGTTGTGTAGTGGTTTTTACAACAGGTGCCTTTTGAGAAGCACCTGAGGTTGGCTTGGAAGATTTCTTTGATTTTGGTTTTGCTGCTGGGGCAGGAGCCTGTTAGGTCACAACTACAGACTCCATAGCAACAGGGTTGGGTGAAACAGTAGAAGTAACAGCTATACTAGCAGGGATAGTAGTAGTTACCTAAATTATTGGCAGATACACCACTGGGACATCACCATTGTAGTTCAACCTCAGTATGTCTGTCAGGACCCTCTTCTCTTGCACAAAGCAATCAAACCTGGAAACAGGGTTAGAGATAACCAATGGTGCTGGACTAACATGGTTAGCCAACATCATCAGAAATCTTGCATAATAGATATTTTTCTTCCTATTTGCCTTATCACCCAACTTAGCACCAATTTCATACATAAGTTGGGTGCTAAAGTTTTAATATCTATCAGTTAGGAGCATGGTAAATAGAATCAACATAGAGTTAGTTAATGCATAAAAATTACTAATTTTACCAGAAAAGACCTTGATGAATGCATCAGCTAAATAACTATATTCCCTAACCAAATCTCTCCTAATTATTTTACCCAGATTATTAGTAGGCAAAGAGTAGTTTATGGAATTTAGCATGTTAATCATTTCAGTATATGTAGGCAAGGCAGAGCAATTATTTTCAGGAAGGTGTAAGCATGCTTGCAACACATCAGAATTGACTATGTACTCATTACCTTGAATGGTGAATTGCAAAGTGCAATTTGTCCCACTGTACTCACATGAGGTCTAAATCTCCTCAATTATCTCATTGTAGAGCGGAGTTGAGTGAAACATTGCATAGCTCAGTTTGCAGTTCATCATGAAATCCATCATTTTGAAAAAGAGTCTGTTTGGGCTTTCCTTGACAACAAAAGGGATGGAGTTGTTCTTCTCATAAATGAACCCTCCTGCTGACATGAACTTGACTATGGGTGCCATTGTTGAGTGAAGAAAGCTCGAACTGTAAATTGCTTTGAGAGAGAAGAAGTAAGAGAGCCTTTGGAATTTTTGAGAACAGGTAGAAAAGAATTAACGAAAATGAAATTTCTTAAATACTCCCCCAAAAATTCTCAAAAATTAAGTCCAATAATAAATATTAATTACTGGATTGGCTTAAAAATGTAACCGTTACAATTAAAATATTACCATGATTTATACTTACAGGGGTGTATGCATAGATCGTGGTAAAAGACGTGACAATTTTCAACGGTTCCGATTAACTGTGCTATATCAACGAATCAGAATTGGGTGCTTAAGGTCCCGTCTATTTCGTTGATAAAGCTGCGTTTTGTTGATATAAGAGAGCTATCAACGAAACACCCAGAAACATGCTAAGACTGTCAACGAAATGGTGCGTTTCGTTGACATAGTAATTTTGACTTAGACAAAATTGCACTTTTTCCTGAGAAAATTAATTCACAGAAAAACATAGCAAGATTCTGGCTGCTTTGTAACTTGCAAAAATCTCAGAAATAATTAAGAGAAATTTAGCATACCTAGCTCACTTACTAATCTTGAGAATGTAGATTCATCAAGTGGCTTGGTAAAGATGTCTGCAAGTTGTTGTTCACTTGGAACAAAATGTAACTCCACAGTACCATTCATAACATGTTCTCTAATGAAATGGTACTTGATGTCAATGTGCTTGGTCCTTGAATGCTGTACTGGATTCTCAGTAATGGCAATGGCACTAGTGTTGTCACCGAAGATAGGGATTTTCTCAACTCTTAGTCCATAATCAAGTAGTTGATTTTTCATCCATAAAATCTGTGCACAACAACTTCCAGCTGCAATATACTCAGCCTCAGCTGTGGAGGTAGAAACTGAATTTTGTTTCTTGCTGAACCATGACACAAGCTTGTTTCCTAGGAATTGACAGGTGCCAGTTGTGCTTTTCATGTCTATTTTACATCCTGCATAATCTGCATCTGAATAACCAATTAGTTCAAAGCCAGATTCTCTAGGATACCAAATGCCAAGATTTGGTGTTCCTTTGAGATATCTGAAAATCCTTTTAATAGCAACTAAATGGGATTCCCTAGGATCAGCTTGAAATCTAGCACATAGACATGTAGCAAACATAATATCAGGTCTACTAGCTGTTAAATATAAAAGTGAGCCTACCATGCCTCTGTAACTTGAAATGTCCACAGATTTTTCCTTAGTGTTCAATTCAAGTTTGGTGGCAGTAGGCATGGGAGTTTTGGCAGGAGAACATTCCATTAAGTTAAATTTCTTTAACAAATCATGAATATATTTTGTTTGACTAATGAAAATGCCTTCATTAACTTGCTTCACTTGGAGACCAAGAAAGTAAGTTAATTCTCCCATCATGCTCATTTCATATTTACTCTGCATAAGCTTGGCAAACTTTTGACAAAGTTTTACATCTGTAGACCCAAAGATTATGTCATCTACATAAATTTGAACAAGTATAGTAGAGCCATTCACAATCCTATGAAAAAGAGTTTTATCTACAGTACCTCTAGTGAAGTGATTCTCAAGGAGGAACTGTGAAAGTGTGTCATACCAGGCTCTAGGTGCTTGTTTCAAACCATAGAGTGCTTTTAGGAGGAAGTACACATACTCTGGAAAATCATCATCTTCAAAACCAGGAGGTTGACTTACATACACCTCCTCTTCCAATTCCCCATTCAGAAAAGCACTCTTCACATCCATTTGATAGACCTAGAAATTGGCATGGGCTGCATAGGCTAGGAAAATCCTTATTGCTTCTAGTCTTGCAACAGGAGCAAAGGTTTCATCAAAATAGCCTTTTGCAACCAATCTAGCTTTGTTCCTTGTGACTATGCCATTTTCATCCATCTTGTTTCTGAACACCCATTTTGTGCCTATAACACTCCTGTCCTTAGGCTTGGGCACCAGCTTCAAAACTTTGTTTTTGTCAAATTGGTTTAGCTCCTCTTGCATAGCTAATACCCAATCTGGATCTAGAAGTGCATCCTCAACTTTCTTTGGCTCATCTTGAGACAGAAAGCTACTATATAGACATTCCTCTTGAGTTGCTCTTCTAGTTTGGACTTTTGAAGAAACATCACCTATAATAAGTTCAAAGGGATGATCTTTAGTCCATTTCCTTGAGGGAGGTAGATTTGCTCTTGAAGAAGTAGCTTCATGATCATGGTTGCCTTGATTAGATATTTGTCCTTGAGAAACTCCCCCTGAGTTTGTTGTCCCTAAATGATCACTCCTAGAGGCATTTCTGTGACTGTCAACGGTATGACCATTTTGACTATCAACGAAACGCTCATTCTGGCTGTCAACGAATCCTTCATCATGACTGTCAACAAAATGACCATTTGGTCTGCTAGCAGCTATTCTTTTCAATCTCAATGCAACAATTTCATCTTCACTGCTGCTTTCATCTGTGCTAGATACAACAACTTTAGGTTGTTTCTCAATAGCCTTGACATGATTCACTTGATCTCCTTCCTCATCCTCAAAAGAAAGACTTTCATGAAAACCTTCATCACAGAGACCTTGTATTTTGAGATCATCAAAAACAACATGTACAGATTCCATAACAATGTTGGTTCTGAGATTATAGACTCTATAAGCTTTCCCTGCTGCATATCCCACAAATATTGCTTCATCTGCCTTTGCTTCAAATTTCCCCAAGTGCTCAGCTTGATTTCTCAAAACAAAACACTTGCATCCAAAGACATGAAGAAAATCCAATAGTGGCTTCTTTCTTTTGAGTAGTTGATAAGGGGTCATTCCCTTGGCCTGATTAATCAAAGAAATATTCTGAGTGAAGCAAGTTGTGTTAAATGCCTCATCCCAGAAATAATTTGGTAACTTTGATTCATCTAGCATTGTCCTTGCAGCTTCAATAAGTGTTCTGTTTGTCCTTTCAACTACACCATTTTGCTGTGGTGTCCTTGCTGCTGAAAACTCATGCAAAATACCATTTTCTTCACAGAACACCTTCATGCTTGAATTCTTGAATTTTGTCCCATTGTCACTCCTAATCCTTCTTACTTTGAAATCAGGATGATTGTTTACCATCTTGATGTGATTGATAATGATTTCACTTGCCTCATCTTTGGAGTGCAAAAAGAAAGTCCATGTAAATCTAGAAAAATCATCAACAATCACAAGACAGTATTTCTTCTTGGAAATGGACATGACATTTACAGGAACAAATAGATCCATATGAAGCAGCTCAAGTTGTTGGACAATTGATGACTCTGTCTTGCTTTTGAATGATGCCTTCTTTTGTTTCCCTTTTTGACAGGCATCACACAAACCATCTTTGGAGAATTCCACCTGTGGAATTCCTCTAGCAAGATCTTTCCTCACCAAGTCATTCATAATCTTAAAATTCAGATGAGATAATTTCTAGTGCCATAGCCAACTTTCATCCTTGCTTGCCTTGCTGAAGAGACAAGTGATGGTGTATGGACTTGTGCTACTAAAGTCAGCAATGTCACATTCCCTCTTCTGAATCCAGTCATTACCACATTGTTGTCTCCTACCTTAGAAACAACACAGGCTTCTTTTGAAAAAGTAACTAAAAATCCTTTGTCACAAAGTTGGCTGATACTAAGCAAATTGTGATTAAGACCATCCACCAATGCAACATCATCAATGATGACATTTTCTTTTGAAATCAAGCCATATCCCTTAGTGTAGCCTTTACTGTCATCTCCAAAAGCAATACAAGGGCCAGCTCTTTCCTGAAACTCTGTGAGCAGGGTAGAATCACCAGTCATATGTCTTTAACATCCACTATCCAAGTACCAAAGATTCCTTTTGTCTCCCTGCACACAATAAAATCAAATCAAGTTGATTTTGGTACCCAAGTTACCTTGGGTCCTGTTTTGTTAGCCTTTGCTTTTCCTTTTATATCATTTTTCACCTTAGACTCAGATTGATTTAAATTAAACTTTATCTTTGGTGTTGATTTCTGAGGGTTGCTCACATTTTTATTCACAGCATGCATAGTTGGAGGAACAAACATGTTATTCATATTCCATGGCATTTGTGGCACATTAAACATATTCATGTATGGATTAGGCACAAATGGCATGCTAGCATATGGATTCTGAAATTGTGCATATGGAGCAAACATGTTAGGCATAACATGCATTGTAGTCATAGAACCATTCATTGCAGGCTTAGGCATTTTCACATTAGCAGTCTTCTTAACAGATTTGCAGTTAGTAGATAAATGACTAACACTACCACAATTAACACATGTCTTTCTAGGAGCATATTTATCAGGTGTGTAATTGTTATGTTTGTTAATCCCTACTTTGCCATTCATGTTATTCTTTTTATTGCCTTTAGTCTCAACTTGAATTTTCTCTAACTTGTCTTTCAATTGCTTGTTAGACAGGTGACCTACATTTGCTCTTTCAACAGGCTTCTCAACTTTCTTTGATTTAATAGACTCACCTTGAACAAAGTTCTTGGTGACAGGACCATACTTGTTATTAAGTCTAGTGAGTTCTTCTTTCCTTTTCTCTGTCAACGAAACAGCCTGATCGGTTGATGGTTCATTTGTCAACGAAACTTTGCATTCCGTTGACATATCAACCTTCAAAAAATGATCATTGTTGTTTGTTGACTCTGTTTCTGATTCTAAGGTTTCACCAGCATACCCTAGTTTCTCTTTGTTCTTTTTCCATGATTGCTCACAGAAAGATTCCATACCTTGAACATTAATGATGTTGGTAGCAACATTCCTGGAATCTTTCCATTTTGCAATCACACTTTGTTCTATTTCAAGTTGTGTTTTAAGAATCTCTTCCCTTTCTAACACTTTCTCAAGTTCTTTCTTAGCATCCCTACTAACACACCTCATTTTCTCAAACTCAATGAGCTGTGCTGTTGCCCAGTAATAATCTATTGTAGAAGGGGGGTTGAATACAATAGAGTAAGATAATCGACTTCTTAATGTATATATCACAAATATGAAAAGAAAGATAACAGCTTTATTAAATCTGATATAAAACTGTTACAAACTCTCTCAAGAAATTCTGATGTTCTTGAGAGCTGCTAGTTTACAAAAACTCTCTCAAGAAATTCTGTTCTTAAGAGCTTCTCTTCGATTATATTCTCTCTCTTATGAATACATAAATCGAAACCAAAACTGTGTTTATATAGTGCACACAGCTTCTCTATCAATAACAAGATAAGTCCTAATCATAACAAAGATAGAAACATATCTTTAATCGATAGCTGCATTCTACAAACCAGGAACAAATAGAATAAACTTCCATGTTTATCTAGACTCCAAATATAACTCGAAGTAGGAATCCTGATCAGCTTCAAGTTCTGATGATCAATCCTGATCATAGTCTGAGTAGGAATCCTGATGATCAATAAGATACTGACGCTTGATCAAATACTGATGACCATGCAATACTGATGACGTCAGCAATCCTGATCAGTTGAGTCTAGCTTCTGACGATCATTGAATTCTGATCTAACAATCTCCCCCAATCTCATACTTTGTGAAATAAAGTATAGATTCCAAATATTCAATGATGTCAAAAACATGTATCAAAATGTACGAGTATCTTCAGAAACAACTTATCTGTTTAAGCTTTGTGATAGAACAGATTCATCTTCAAGAAGTTGGATAATAAACTTTCTTCTTTTTCTTCAAGAATTTGAATCAGTCTTTCCTTAAGATTTTTGAGTTCTTCATCTTCCTCATTAATCTGGTAGATAGCTGCTCTGAGATTCTGTATGGAGTTTCTCTGTAGACTGTGCTCTTCAAGCAAAAGATAAGCAATTTCCTTCCCATCAGGATTGAGAGAAAGATGAGTCATGCCAAAATTTACTTCTTTAACAGCAGTACCCCTTTGCATTTCCACATCCTGGCCTCTTTGATTTAAATACATGGGAGTATAATTACCATTGAAATTACTGTTTCCATCCAGTCTTCTTCTTATAGTTGACAAAATCATGTCACTCCATTCTTTGTACACTTGGTTCTTCCATCTTAACAGATAGTGAACATATTTCAGTTCCTGTGTAGTTTTCATCAGCAGATCTTGAATAGATAGAATCTTCACACTACCATCTTTGATGAAGTACAGAAGCTTTTCTTTCTTTTCAAAACCATCATGACAATCTATAACTATATCAACAGCTAATAAATTGTTCAGGTTTTCAGAAGTTAAAGTACCTCCAATTTCTGTCAAGGAGTAAGGATCAACATATGACATATTCAGATATTCACCATCTCTGTGTCCAATACCTCCTCTTGAATTACTTGACAATTGCTTCAGATTTGAAAACATCTTTAACCAGAGTGTTTTTGATCTAGCCATATCAGACAAATCAACAACACTTGAAGCGCTTGTAATAATTCCACCAGACTGAAAATTGATAGGTGTATCACAACTTAATGTGCTAATATGTTTCCACTTCTTGTATTTCTCCTTTTCATGAGCGTAGCTTCTTTCAAGTAAAGATTCTTGTCTGCTTGAATTTCTCCATTTTCTTTCATTTGAAACTTTAAGCCTTTGTAGATAAAGATTAAAATCTTCATTTGTTCTCTTTGTAATATCTCTTCTTCTGGCTTCTTCTTCTTCATCTACTTCTTTGTTGTGACAATCAACAACAGTAGATAAGATTATCAAATCAACCTCTTGCAGAATTTCAGATTCGTCAGGATCTTGAATATTGTCAGGATTAGAATCTTCAATTTGATTTGTATTGCTGAGAGTTGATTTACTTGATTTTCTTCTCAATTCAGGTTCTTCTTCAACAATTCCATCATCACCAAAAGTAGATCTGTCAGGAACTACTAGAGTTTGAATAGGTTCAGGAATTTCTTCAATTCTTAACCCTCTAGACCTTGTCTGTCTAGGTACTATTTGAGTTGAAGAACCTCTTTTACTTCTTCTAGCACCTCTCCTACCTCTGCTTCCTCTACCTCTAGCAGGAGCAGTATAGCTTTCCATTGTCTCTCTTTGTAGTCTCAAGAATTCTTCATGTGAGAGATCTGGATATTCTTCACTTGCTGTAGAGAGTGCTTTTCTTGCATATAATTGTTGAACTCTTTTATCAGTGTGATATAGAGTAACAATTCTGCCGTCTTTTGTAGAAAACTTCTGGAATAAATTTGATGCATCTTCAGGATTATCAATAATCACATCTTCATCACCTTCAGGAATTGTAGCAAGAATGTGTCCATGACCAGGTGTCAGGATTTGATCTTCCGTCAGGATCTGAGATTGCACCAATGTTCTTACTGTCTTAACTCCAGAATCAGAAACATGAGTTGACTGCGTTGTTTGACTTTGAGAAGTTTGGATTGTCATTGTCTTCATAACAACAGCATCAGAGGTTTCTCCTTGTATCACTTTGTCACCACCATCATCTCCAGTATCATCATCATTATTTCTTAATACTAGATCAGGTGTACATTTTGTCTGAATAACCTTCTCCCCCTTTTTGACATCAGGATTTGACAATAATTGCAAAATTAAGGAAAGAGAGGCTTGAATTTCAGTTACCTTAGTATCCAGAGAATCAATTCTTCGATTGATTGAGGTTTGTTCTGAAACAACAGATTTCACTTGGGATTCTACTACCCTTAGTTGTAAAGTAGTAGGCACCTTTGTAAAATTATTAAAGATATCAGTCCTCACTTTTTCAGTTGAACCCTTGATAGAATCAATCTCACTTTTCAGGCTTTTGGATAACAGAGTAGTAGCCTTCAGATGATTCTTCAAGTCTTGATTCTCTATAGACTTCACTGCATTATAGGCATGTTCAATAGCAGAAGAAAAACTGATAGATTCATCAGAATTGTGCCATGAATTGTTCCATTCATTCTGTCTAAATGCCTCTGCAGGATCAAAGGAAGGAGTAGAAAAATCTTGTCTCTGATCTTTCCCAGTGAAAGCATTGCTAGCCATATATGTACTTGATGAACCAAAATTAGTTCCAAGACTAATCTTGAGTGCTATAGCAAGCTGTTCCTTCTCTTTTCGATTCTCATTATCATCATCACTATCATCATCAGAACTATCATCATCAGTATCAGGAGTAATATCAGGATCAGGAATAGCAATACCTTTCAGTTTATCCTGTGGTTCTGAGATAGGATGATCCATTGGTCTTGAACGAAGTGGCTGTATCAAAATAGGCTCAGTATCAGGAGCACCACTAACGTCAGGATGAACATCGTCAGGATTTGATATGCTTGCATCAGTATTTGCTACCAATGGTTCTTGTGGAGCTTGAGGTTCAGAAGCTGCTTCAACACTTTGAGCTAAAGGTTCTTGTGTGCTTCCCTCATTGACAATGTTCTCGACCAATCTTTCAACAGAAGCTGTAGCTTTGCCTGCATCTTCACTTTGAGAAGATGGTTCTTGTGTAGCTGGAATGTTGATGTCTTCATTCTCCCTTTGAGAAAATGGTTCTTGTGTGACCATTCCACTAGCTAAGCCTTCACCCAAACTTTGATTGAGTGGTTCTTGTGTGGCAGGATCAACAGTAGCTGCTGAATTACTCTGAAATTCAGGTTCTTGTGGGCTTGATCCTTTCAGCTTCTTCTGTCTCTGATAGACTAACTCTTCTGCATTCCTCTTTTTCTTTGATGTAGGTGTAAGACCAACCAAGGAAGCAGTTGTAGAAACCTTCTCCCAAGAATGTCCTCGAATCTGAGATGGAGAGGCTGGAGAGTCTGATATAGAGACAACTTTTGTTGTTGCATCAGGAATACTAACATCAGGATTTGCTAGAGCATCAGGAGTAGATGACTCATCAGGATTTGATGTCTGAATATCAGTATCCTTCATTTGCACTGTCAAAGGAATATGATACCTGCTCTTTGATAATGTCCTTGTCTTTTGTGGTTTTGACGAAGGTACCACAACTTTAGTAGCAGTATCAGCAACTTCCTTGTTCACATTCATCACAGAGGATATAGGTAAGTCATCCTCTGAATCACTTTCATCAATCAACCTTAACTTCCTTTGCACAGGAACATTCTTAACAACCTTATCAGCTTTCTTCACCAGGACCCCTTGTACACCCCCTTGTATCTTCTTTTTAGTGAGGGGTGTAGAGGAAAAATCCTTTGAACCTGATTGCCTTCCAGACACATCAGTTCTAGCTGATTTCTTTGATTTTACAACTAAAGTCTTTTGAGAGACAGTAGAGGTGGTTGTTAACTGTTTAGACTGTTTAGGTTGCATGCTTGTGTCAGGAACAAGGTGGGTTGGTCCTTGTACCATAGCATTAGAAAGTAGTCCATAATGAGTAGGCATTTTCTGATGTAAGAAAAACCTAACCTCATCAGGAATAAAAGCATTTCCTATGAAACCATTTGCCTTATCACTGTTGACTAAGGACTTAATATTATTCTCAGTAATTCTACAGATTGGTAGAACTACATCATCCTCAAAAACAACATTAGGACATAAGTGATTAAATATCAACTGTAAAAATCTAAGAAAACAGACAGAACCCAATTTATCTGATTTCCTATCACTTAAAGCTTTTAAGATAAAAGACCCATAATCAAACACTGTAGAATGGATAAGAGAGTACCCAATTTTAAGAGATCCTGATGGAAGAGCATCAAAATTTGATGTCTTGTTCAGGAAACAGCGGCTGATTGTATCAAAGAAGAAATTCCATTCCTTCTTAAGCTTTGTCCTGAAGAGATTTCCTTATCTCTTTACTTCACCATTGTAGCCCAACTTTGTAACAAACTCAAAAAGAGTAGAGTCCGAAACATTAGCAGGAATAGCATCACCAAGAACAGGTAAATGCAGGGCTTCCTCCACAATTGTAGGAGTCACATAGTGAGTAGTTCCATTATATTCAAAACTCATCAAGATTGTATCAGAATGCCCTTTATCAAAAGTAACTGAGTTCCACACCTGCATTACAGACTTAAAAGAAACATTTGCAGGTTCTGTTAAAGCAAACTTCAATGGGCTTGAAGCTAGAAAATCTTGAATGATATGAAACTCATTGGGTAAATCTTGATGATTTAGAATAGCCACAAAATTGTTAGTGGCAAATGTAACACCACTAATCACTGTTTGTTTGTTCATGAATGATGAAGATGTCATTGTAATGCTTTTGAAAACTCGAGAATTAAGATTTGAAGCAATTAGGGTATGAAAGCACAGAGAGAGATAGAAAACGAAAAACTGATGATAAGAGAGTAATTAACGATGTAGACCAATGAAAAGTATTTTGTTAAAACAAAATATTACTCTCAAAGACAGGTGGCAAAATATGATATGTGCACAAAGAATTAGTGGACAGATTACGTGTGTCATTTAAATAAATCTGCACCGCCTTTTATGTGTATGTATTGATATATCTATAATAGTGCAACACACGCGCGCATACAGTTGTCCTACTAAAACTCAACCGTCCATCAGTAGAAACTGACGAAAAATTAGGCACAAATTAAGTAATGAAATACTGACCTGTACATCAGGATTGACCAGTTGACTTCCTGTCAGGATTGCATCCTATCAGGATTTGATCAAAGAAAACATACCTTTCTGAATAACCATCAGGATTTGACAGTTATCAGGATTTCCTCTCTGTAGCATTCCTCAGAAATTCTCAAAGTTCATCATTGTCAATTCCCTCTTGTTGGGAATACCCCTTTGCAACTAGTCTAGCTTTGTTTCTGATAATGACTCCATCAGAATCAGTCTTGTTCTTGAAAATCCACTTTGTACCAACAATTGATCTATTCTTTGGTCTTGGTACCAGTTTCCAGACTTCATTCCTTTCAAATTCATTCAGTTCTTCTTGCATTGCAGTAACCCAATCAGCATCTTTAAGTGCATCTTCAACTTTCTTAGGCTCCTCCTTGGATAGAAAGTTATTATATAAACATTCATTCTGAGTTGCACTTCTTGTTTGAACACCTGCATCAGGATCTCCAATTATCAAATCAGGAGTATGATCTTTTGTCCATTTCCTTGCTGGTGTCAAATTGTTTCTTGAAGTAGATGCTCCCCCTGGATTGGTGTTATCTTGATTGAAAGAATTTGATTGATTTGAAGCTCTCCCTGAATTATTGCTATGCCCTCCTGATGTGTTATCAGGATCTTCACTTGAATCAGAATCTGAAGAATTCTGTCCTGATGATTGAGTTGACTCTGAACTTGTAGTTGAATGCCGTTGCTCCCCCTCAACATTAGCAATACTAGTTGTATTACTGTTGTTTGCATCATCAGTATTAGCACCATCAGTACCTGGTGAGTCATCAGGATTTGGTGACCCGTCAGTACTGGATGAATTGACAGCTTCTGATTCACTTTCTTCAGGTTCCTTGGAAGCTTCATTTTCAAATAACAATCTATCATGCGAGTCTTCAATGATTCCAGTTATCTTCTTATCATCAAAAGATACATGTATTGACTCCATGACAGTTCTTGTTCTCAAATTAAAAACTCTGAAGGCTCTTGATGTAGGATAACCTATGAATATTCCTTCATCAGCCTTTGTTTCAAATTTCCCTAGCTGTTCAGGATGAGTTCTGAGAACAAAACATTTACAGCCAAACACATGCAAATGCTTCAGACTTGGTTTCTTCTCTTTGAGTGACTGATAAGGAGTGACACCATGCCTGTTTATCAATGTGAGATTTTGTGTATAGCATGCTGTGTTGACTGCTTCTGCCCAGAAATATGTAGGTAAGTTAGCTTCTTCCAACATAGTTCTGCCAGCTTCAATAAGAGTTCTATTCTTCCTTTCTACTACTCCATTTTGCTGAGGTGTGCCAGGAGCAGAGAACTGTTGAATGATTCCTTTGTATTTGCAGAACTCTTCCATCTTTGAATTCTTAAATTCAGTACCATTATCACTTCTCAGAATCTTGACTTTGTACTTTGTGGTTGTCTCAATCATCCTCACATGATCCAACAGAACTTCAGGAGTTTCATCTTTTCTATGCAGAAAATACACCCAGGTGAATCTAGAATATTCATCAACAATTACAAGAGTGTACCTTTTCTTACTGATGGACATGATGTTGACTGGACCAAACAGATCAAGATGTAGCATGTGATATGGTTCTTCAATAGAGGATTCTGATTTACTCTGGAATGATGTCCTTCTTTGTTTTGCTTTTTGGCATGCATCACAGAGTCCATCAGGAGTATATAACACTTTTGGTAATCCTCTCACTAAATCTTTCTTAACCAACTCATTGATATTGCTGAAGTTGAGATGAGAAAGCTTCTTGTGCCAATTCCAACTTTCATCTACTGAAGCTTTACTGATCAGACAGGTAGGGGAGTCATCAGTATTTGATTGAATGTTGGCTTCATATATGTTACCATGCCTGTAGCCAGTCAGTGCTATCTTTCCTGTTTCTTTGCTGACTACTTCACAATGTGTGGAATAGAAGTTGACATGATAACCTCTGTCAGTGATTTGACTAATACTCAACAGGTTGTGTTTTAGTCCCTTCACTAGAGCTACTTTTTCAATGATGACATTTCCAATGATTATATTGCCATATCCCAAGGTTTGTCCAATGTTGCCATCTCCATAAGACACAGTTGGGCCAGCTTTTTCCTCATATTCTGATAACAGGGCTTTGTTTCCAGTCATGTGCACAGAACATCCACTATCCATGACTAACACATTTTTCCTTTTACCCTTATCATCAGGAGCAGCAGTTACATCAGCATTGGCCATTAACGCATAGTTGACTACCTCAGTATCAGATTCTGAGGAAGGGTCCATCCAATCCTTGCTTGATGTGATGAGTGCCTTTGTCTTGTTGCATTCAGAAGCAAAGTGACCCATACCATTACACTTGTAGCATCTAACCTTTGACTTGTCAAATTTGCTACCCTTGCTGTCCTTCTTGATATACTTGTCTTTGTCTGCTTTGAAGGTCTTTTTCTGAAAGTTGCCTTGTCTTCTATTCTTCCTGAACTTCATCCTTCTGAAGTTTCTGACAATCATAGCAACCATCTCTTCCATGTCTGAATCAGAAGATTCATCACCAGTATTGGCATCAGGATTGCCATCAGTATCTGATGAAGAGTCGTCAGGATCTGACTCAGCTACTCTTGCTTTCCTTTTAGAGACCTCCATAGCTTTCCCTTTTGATTTTGCTTCTACATTCAAAGCAATTGACTTTGCCTTGCTGCTTTTCTTGTTCTTTCTCTGTTGAACTTCAAGATCATGAGTTCTTAGCATCCCATAGATCTCATCAAGAGACACAATGTTCAGATCATACTGGTGTCTAATGATTGAGGTCTGAGTATCCCATTCTTCAGGTAAAGCTCTAAGAAATTTGGTGTTTGAATCTTCAGTTTCATATACTTTGTCAACTAAGGATAAGCTGTTCAATAGTGTCAAAAATCTATCATATAGATCAGTCAGGCTCTCTTCAGGTCTTGCATCGAATTGCTCATATTCTTGAATTAATAGAGCCCTTCTGTTTTTCTTAACAGATGCAGATCCCTGGCACTGAGTTTCCAAAGTATCCCAGATTTCCTTTGAAGACTTGCATGCAATCACTCTGTTTGACATAACAGCATCAAGGCTATTATGCAAGATATTCTTTATCTTTGGTTCCCTGAGTACATGAGCTTTTTCTTCTGGAGTCCATTCAGCTTTAGCTTTGACCACATAATGTTCTGGTACTGTATCTGTTCGTTCTACGAACTTTGTTGGTATATATGGTCCATCACGAATCCTGTCCAAGTAGTCAGGATCCATAGCCTCCAGGTACATCAGCATCTTTACCTTCCATGTAGGATATTCTGATATCTTCAAGATGGGAATCTTCATGCTTTCATACTTGGTTGTCGACATCTTTAGATCGTATCTGATTCAGAATTAAATCAGTTTGCTCTGATACCAATTGTTGCCCAGTAATAATCTATTGTAGAAGGGGGGTTGAATACAATAGAGTAAGATAATCGACTTCTTAATGTATATATCACAAATATGAAAAGAAAGATAACAGCTTTATTAAATCTGATATAAAACTGTTACAAACTCTCTCAAGAAATTCTGATGTTCTTGAGAGCTGCTAGTTTACAAAAACTCTCTCAAGAAATTCTGTTCTTAAGAGCTTCTCTTCGATTATATTCTCTCTCTTATGAATACATAAATCGAAACCAAAACTGTGTTTATATAGTGCACATAGCTTCTCTATCAATAACAAGATAAGTCCTAATCATAACAAAGATAGAAACATATCTTTAATCGATAGCTGCATTCTACAAACCAGGAACAAACTTCCATGTTTATCTAGACTCCAAATATAACTCGAAGTAGGAATCCTGATCAGCTTCAAGTCCTGATGATCAAACCTGATCATAGTCTGAGTAGGAATCCTGATGATCAATAAGATACTGACGCTTGATCAAATACTGATGACCATGCAATACTGATGACGTCAGCAATCCTGATCAGTTGAGTCTAGCTTCTGACGATCATTGAATTCTGATCTAACATGTGCTTCTAACATGGCATTTCTATCACTTAAGAGCATATTAGACTCTTTGATTCTTGAGTTCTCTTTGGTAAGTTATTTAAGAGTAACACGCAAATTATATAGTACAGTAGACATTTCATTTACTGCACTATCGCATTCCTCTTTAGAAAGCTCAGAAAGATTAGTAATTGTTACCTGATTGCTAGAGGAACTTGGTTCCTGCTCATGATTGTTAGTCATTAGAGCCAAGTTGACATACTCAACATCATCATCAGAATCTTCACCATTAACAGCCCAATCATACTCCTGAGACATGAAAGCCTTTTCTTTTTGCTTGAGAAGTTCAAAGTATTTCTTTTTATAATCAACAGGCTCAAATTTCCTGTTGCCCTTCTCAACTTTGGGCTTTCTGCAATCTCCAGCAAAGTGACCAATCATTCCACAGTTGAAACATTTAGACTTAGACTTTTCAATCCAATTATTTTTGCTAGGTTGAAAGTCTCTCCTTGGTGGCCTTGCTTTTGAGTTTCTCTTGAATTTGAACTTAGAGAATTTCCTTGAAAGAAAAGCTATGTGTTCATCAATCTCATCAAAGTCATCCAAGTTGGCTGGTTCTGGTTCTTCTTCTTCTGTCATCTTGCCTTTACTCTTGCTAACATCACTCCTACAACTAGCTCGACTAGTTGTAGCTTTTGCAGTTTCTTCATTGTCATCTTCTAGTTGGTTCACAGATGCAATCAATGCAATAGATCCACCTTTTTTTTTGTACCTTCTCAATTTCTTCATCTTGCTCCATTTCCAACTCATATGTCTTTAAAGTTCCATAAAGCCTCTCAAGAGTGTAGTCTTTGTACTCCTGAGTGTTTCTCAGGGAAACATTCATAGGCTTCCATTCTTTTGGAAGAGCTCTAAGAAATTTGAGGTTTGAATCCTTGGTTTGGTAGATTCTCCCATACAACTTTAATCCATTCAAAAGCTTTTGAAACCTACTAAACGTGTCATTTAGGGTTTCACCAGCTTTAAAATGAAAATGCTCATATTGTTGTATGAGGAGTTGCATTTTGTTTTCCCTAACTTGCTCAGTTCCTTCACAGAGTGTTCTAACAGTGTCCCATACTTCTTTAGAGGTAGTACAGTTTATAACATTGTCGAACATCTCTTGCTCCAAACCATTAAACAGAATGTTCATGGTTCTTTTGTCTTTATGGATTTCTGCAACATCTTCAATAGTTCATTCTGAGGCAGGTTTTGGAATTTCCACATCAGGAGCATCATCTGGCAGTCCAACTCTAGATGCAAACTTCATGGGAACGTGTGGACCTTTCTCAATGCAGTCTACATATCTCTCATCCATAGACATGAGATGTAGATGCATTTTTACTTTCCAGTGAAAGTAATTGTCCTTATCTAGAACTGGTATCTTTACACCTGCATCCTTCTTCACCATGGTTACTGTTTTGGCCTTGATCTTTAAACTTCTTGTATGTTAGAAGCTTGCTCTGATACCAATTGTTAATCCCAAATGGCCTAACAGAATTGTAGAAGGGGGGGGGTTGAATACAATTCTAGATATTTCGAAACTTTAAAACAACTTTCTAAAATAAAAACTGAACTGAAATAAAAACACAAACAACTATAAAATTTCAGTTGGATGTTTTGAGGATCCAACTGAGATAATTTTTATTGCGGAAATAATCTGTGTTACACAAGTATCACAACTGCTCAGTTCTTGATACAAAGTGAGAGTGCTCTTGAAAAAGCTAATACAAACTATTTTATCTCACTCACATCTATATGTAAAATGAACTGCTACACTTGGTTATATAACCCAAGTTTACAATGCTATTTTTGGCTACTCTAAAATAATCTAAAGTAACTTTCAGTAGCTTGCTTTTCATCCCTTTTGTCCAATGGTCCTTGGAGATCTTGGCTTTTGTCTTCATGCTTATTACGATCACTCCCAAGAACCTAATTGGAAATTGGAATGTTTCCTTATTTCCAGTAACCATTTTGATGGCTTCCAATGCAAAGTACACTTCCATATCTCCCTTTTGATCTGTCAGATAACTGTCACTATCACTTTGTCAACTATTCAGAAAAGCAATAATGATTCGTTTATAGTAGAGAGATGTGTTTCGTTGATAGCTTTATTCTTCGTTTCCTTGATGGTATAATCCTCGTTTCGTTGATAGAGTAGTCTTCATTCCGTTGATAGAGCAATCTTCAATACGTTGACATGTCTTCACTTAGGAAAAATTACAAGGCATAATATATTTACAATTCACCAACCTATTTTGCCTATCTAGTACTTAGTCAACATGACTTAGAAAACGTATCTAATACCTACAACAAAATGCATATCAAACTATGAAGTATTGTACAATGCAATTGTTACATCACTCATTTCGTTGATGAGCTTCCTGTCAACGAAAGCTGCAAAGCATACCATTCCGTTGACAGTTACAAAATGACTTAATACAAAATCTACTAAGTGTTTTATAATTATCATCAAGAACAACATATTCCTAACAGAAGGATCAACTAGCCACACTCCATAACATTTTGAACAAAGAGAATCATCAAGATCGCATTTGTCAAGACAAAGGGTATGGAATAGAGATCATCCCTTTCACTTGATCATTGGTGATCCAGACACATGAGTGAGAACTAGGAGGACATCACAAAATGAATGTCACTATTCTGGGTTTCTTTCAGAGACAGAACCTAAGAAAGTTGAAGATGCCCTAGATGATCCAGATTGGGTGATTGCAATGCAAGATGAACTCAATCAGTTTGAAAGGCAGAAAGTTTGGAAGCTGGTACCCAGGCCTAAAGGGAAATCTGTTATTGGAACAAGATGGGTATTCAGAAATAAGTTGGACGAAGATGACATTGTAACGAGAAACAAAGCCAGACTGGTTGCTAAAGGTTACTCTCAAGAAGAGGGTATAGATTATGATGAAACCTATGCACCAGTAGCAAGACTTGAGGCCATCAGAATGTTTCTGGCATTCGCAGCACATTCCAATTACAAGGTATATCAAATGGATGTGAAGAGTGCTTTTCTGAACGGGGAGTTAGAAGAAGAAGTGTATGTGGAACAACCTCCAAGGTTTGAGGATTCAAAACTGGCAGACTTTGTGTACTTTCTATTCAAAGCTCTCTATGGACTCAAACAAGCTCCAAGGACATGGTATGACTCTCTCTCTGAATTTTTACTTGAAAATGACTTTACAAGAGGTGTCGTAGACAAAACTCTCTTTTACAAACAACACAAAAATGATTTGATATTGGTGCAAGTATATGTTGATGACATAATATTTGGTTATACTAATGATGATCTATGCAAGAGATTTGCTAAGTTAATGCAGAGTCTATATGAAATGAGCATGATGGGTGAATTGTCATTCTTTCTTGGACTGAAAGTGTATCAAAGGCAAGATGGTATATTCATTTGTCAGTCCAAGTACATCAAAGATCTTCTGAAGAAGTATCAAATGGAAGACTCATTTACAGCAAAGACTCCAATGCCAACTGCCACTAAGCTTGATAAGGATGAAACTGGTAAGAAGGTTGACATCACAGGCTATAGAGGTATGATAGGCTCCTTACTATATCTCACTACAAGTAGACCAGATATAATGTTTGCAACATGCTTGTGTGCTAGGTTTCAGTCTGATCCTAAATAATCTCATCTAATAGCTGTTAAGCGAATATTTAGATATCTTAAGGGAACCCCAAATCTTGGAATTTGGTACCCTAAAGATACAGGATTTGATCTTATTGGATATACAGACTCAGATTTTGCAGGTTGTAAGATTGATCGGAAGAGTACTTCAGGAAGCTGTCAGTTTCTTGGAAGAAGGTTAGTTTCTTGGTATAACAAGAAGCAGCATTCAGTATCCACATCAACAGTTGAGGTTGAATACATTGTTGCTGGTAGCTGCTGTGCTCAGATCTTGTGGATGAGAAACCAACTCCGTGACTATGGGCTTTTGTTGACAAAGATTCCAATATTTTGCGACAACACAAGTGCCATAACAATCTCCAACAACCCAGTGCAACACTCGAGGACGAAGCACATCAACATCAGGTATCATCTTATCCGAGAGCATGTCATGAATGTAACTGTGGAGTTCTTTGTACCCACAGAGGAACAAATTGCAGACATCTTCACTAAACGCTTGATGAATCCAATTTTTCTAAGTTGGTTGGTGAACTTGGGATGTAAAATCTTTCTAATTGATTTTGATTAGAAGTCAATAACTGCAAGATAGTCCTAGTGAATACATGAGTTTAAGAATTTTCATATCCTTAGGACTCGTGAATTTATTTTCTGGAGCAATTCTCGTAGTTAGGATTATTGTACTAATTTTATGTCATAATTATGGATGATATATCTTCTGGAATTTAATTGGTTATTAATTCTAAAATTATTTAGGTGCTAATATTTGTTCTAAATATTTAAGCATCTATTTAATTCGAATTAATTTGCTTTGTTTTAAACATTGTAGATTAAAAGTTGACAGAAATACAAAAAGTTTGATTTTAAAAAACAAGAACATATTTTAAAATTTGAATGAGAAGGAAAAACCAATTCAATAGTTTTTCTAAGTACTAGAAGAAAACCATCGAAGTCAATTTCAATAGTTTTTGAAAGGAAAGAGAAAAACCATCGAAAACACCTTTCGATAGTTTTTGAAATTAATTTGAAAAATATATCGAAGTGAATTTAATTAATTTTATATTAAAATTCTCGATAGTTTTTCTAAAAGTTGTTCGATAGTTTTTGATTTGAAAAGCAGAAATCTCTCGATAATTTTTCTTAAGGTCGGTTTAAATTCTTGATTTTAAACACTTCGATAGTTTTTGAAAAACTATCGAAGTGTTTTGGACCTTTATGCCCCTAGAATAAAACTATCGACAGTATAAATAAAAACCATCGAACGTTAAAGGACAATTTTGCCCCTGACAGTTTCAAAAAGGTATAAAACCATGCCTTAGCTTTTTTTCTTTTCATTGTTTACAGATCTAAGAAAAGCAAAAGGGGTTTATAATACTTACAAATAGATACAAACGAAAACATCACAATCAATACTTTCTTGATCATTTTTACCGATTAAAACTTGCAAAAGATACTATTCTGTCACTGTTAATCTTTTTTAACCGTGAAAGTGTGATTCTTTTCAGTTTTTGAAACCTCTCATTAAGGAAGAAACTATCGAGTGTGTCTTTTTGAACTCTTAAGGATTGTTAACTATTCATCTTAGGGAATTAGTTGTTAAAACAATTGATTTCTTTCAGCGTTTTAAAAGAAATCTTCGAAAGTTAACAATTTAGGGTTCTTGAGTTTGTGAATTTTTGAAAAGGGGTATTTTGTTAAAAGTTTGATTAATTAGAAATAATTAATTAAATAAATAAAAATTTAGTTTTGGTTTAAATTAAATTTTCTAGAAATTTGAAAAATAATGGTCGGAGAATTTATCGTAACTAAAACTAATCATGTCTCATTTCAAAATGTGCAATCCATTATGAACTTACAGTTTTGTGCATGGGCACAATTTCTGAACACACGTTCTTTAGTGGCATATGCACTGAGTACTCCGACGGTCCTTTGCATTGATCAATTGACTGCTTTGTACACATCCGCCACTGACACATCTGAGAATAATGTAAGTGCCTTCAGTTTTGTTGTGCCAGGGGGCAGAACAATAAGGATGACTGAACATGACGTTAATAGGGTTTTACATTTTCCAATAGAAAACCTTGTTCCTGACCCCAATACTGAGGAAATACATGCTTTCTTCACTCTCATAAGAAGTCAACAACCAAACTTCTTTGTAGGAGAGTTCCTTAAGCATTATCTGACTAAGCCGTGGAATTTTTTATTTCACACTTTAATTCATGTTTTTACTGCTAAGTTGACAAATCTGCATGGTATTCCCTTATTTCTTCAGAAAATAGGATTTGCCATTGCTAACAATAGGCATATAAACATTGGAAAATTGGTGATTGATCAGATTATTCTATGTATGGGACCACTGAATGAAAGAACGAGCATAGATGATGTGCTTTGCTTCTATCCAAGGTTTCTATAGCTAATTCTTAACGATGTGTTAACAGACGAAGAGCGGGAGACCTTTGAAGGTGAGGAGACCATGGAGTGCATGAAGATGAAGAGCAATGCAATAACAGCTCTGATCAGAAAGAATAATCTTCCAGGGGTACCCACTGTTCTAACTGAATATCTATGAATGGTGCCCCTACCACTTCTACCCCCAGGGGAACAGGTAAACGAAGGTAATATTCCTGAACCTGTACTGGCTCCTGAACCACAACCAATGGATGTTGATCTAGAGCCCTCGGTGGCCATTTCTGACCAAGAGGTTGCAAACCCACAATCTCTATCCCAGGTCATAGAGCCTTTGGAAGAACCAAATGAAACCCTAAACAAACCTTCTTCCCCTACTATACCCAACATTCAGACATCCTTGAGTGTAGAGGAAGATAATGCCAAAGCAGCACCACATAAGGAGATACGCCCTTCATCAACAGCTCTTCCTTCCTCTAAAAGGAGAAGAATAGAAACCGAGGCAACTATTGAAACTTCATTTCAAACCTCCAAAGAGCCCTTCACAGATTTTTCTGATGCTGATTGGGCTACACTAACCAAATCTATATATGAAACTATAGCTCAATCAAGCAAGGAGGAATTGACGGAAACAACTGGTGTTCCGACCATATTACGGTTAGGTTCACTGGTTGAAGGTTCTAAGAACCAAGAGTCTTCACAGACGTCGAGAGAAGGTTTTGACCTAAATGCACAATTTCAAGGGTCATTATCTAACTCCCAAGATGGAACATATCTGGATCCTACGGGTAAAGGGTCTGACGTAGGTGCAGATCGGCAACTCGGTGACAATGAATCAATTTCAATTGAGGAGTTAACTGAGGAAAAGTCTTCACATACTTTAGAGGGAGTTTCAGGATCTCTGCTGTTAATAGAGCCTGATTCTAGCCTCCTAGAGATTCAAACTCTAGATCCTACAAAGGATACATCATCTACGGATGATCAGCAACTTGGTTTATCCAAGGACGGGGACTTGCGAAGCCCCATTGCACCACCGGTGACCTCTTTAAGGATGGCTACGGTGTTTTCTGATGCAGGTACAAAGAGTAATAAGGGAATGAGTGAAACCCAAACACATACACCTGGCCTAACTGAGAAAGGAAAAATGAGTGAAACACCAACAGAAACGTTGAGTGCACACCCAGAGCCAAATGTGAGGAGTGACACCCTAACCCTACCAAACAATGATGATTTGCTACTACCTACTGAAATAGAGATACATGTTCAATCCACTCTCAAGGAGATGACGGTTCATGATAAGCAAGGAAATCCACTATTCAAGGTTCCACTGAGACCTTCCTTTGACCAAGGGATCTCCTCCGGTCAAGCCAATGCTTCTTTAATGTCTATTCAAGAGAAGGTTGACTTGGCTGCAGCTGATTCTAGAAGAACTTACAGGGTCTTAGGCAGTGCATCTGGAACTATAACAGGTACTAAACAAGCAGTGGACTCCTTGAGGAAGGAAGCAATGGAGGAACTGGTCGACTTGAGAACAGATGTCAAAGAGCTGAAGGATGGATTCATGAATGAAGTAAATGCTTTACAACAAGGACAAGAAGCTTTGAGAGAAGACGTTCTGGTTATCCGGGATGGTCAAGCTAGGGTAAAAGATGCAGTGAACACCCTCTCAAGAGTGGAGTCTAAGCTTAACCAGAGATTGGATAGAATTGAAAAGACTACCAAATTGAGACTGGATGACATTGACCTGAAGCTGGCTTCTGTGCATGAAATGAATAAGGACATTTCTGAGTTCATGGAGAACCAAAGTGACGGAGTACAGTCAATATGGAATATGTTGAGGAACCAACAACCCGGACCTTCAAATCAACAGCCTGATCCTTCTACAACCTTTTACAATGAGGATAACTTCATCGAGGATTCCTCAACTAAGGGGGAGATAAATGAAGGATGGAAGACAGATGGCGAAGGATGGAAGACGGATGGATGGGGAGTATGGGAAACCAATGAAACTATTCCAGTTAGGCAGTACTAGATTGAAAACATGAAAGCTGAAGAGAGTGAAGAGGAATTTGAAATCATGCATGAGCATCAACAACAAGAAGAGCATGAGCCATATTATCCGGAGCCTATAGAACATCCTATCTTGGATGATAATATGGAAGAAGAAGCAAATTCTCTGTCACTGGAACAGGAAGCTGCCTTGGAGATATTGAAAGCTGAAAGAGCTGAAAGAGATGCCAGGCAAGCTGAGAAGAAACGACATCGGGCAGTTCTAAGAAGTGAGAAGCTAAAAAGATTCAAGGTGTATGCTGAAGTAAGGAAGAAGAAGATGATGGATTTGGCAAAGAAACAAGGTGTTGACTGGGAGATGGCTTATAAAACTTTCTGTGGAGTTGAAGACGGATTAGAAGTCAACGACAATGCGGAGGTGGAAGTTATCATTCAGAACATCAGAAGTGCAAATCTTGAAGATCAGACTTACTTCACTACACTGAGAAATACTGTGATATTTCTGAAAGCTGGGGTTAAAGCAAATGGTGCCTGGAACATATTGATAAATTTTCTTGAGAAAGGTACATTTGTGATTTCTACTAAGTTTTTTGAATAGAGAACATACACGGAACTGCAGGTGATGCTCATCAAGATACAAAGGACTACAAGGCTAAATGAACTGCTCCGTGAGCATGTTAAAGAAATCTTGATGAAAGTCAGTCCAGAGATTACTGAAGATCCTCCAATGGTTAGATTCATGACGAATGACTTGTTCAGAATCTGCTATTTGACGGAGGACAAGCTGAAAGATTATCCAAATAACTATCTCATATCAGTGGAGAAGTATCTTAGATCCACTGGATTCACATCAACGGAGAAGGACAAAGCATCAGACACTCTGAGAAGATTTCTAATGGAGAATGTTCCTTACTATAGGAAGAGAGTGGAGAAAGGATTGGAAGTGCGTCCCAGACTACCAAACATGCTAAAGCTAAACAAGAAGGATGTTAACATTGCATGGTTGTGGGCTGGAGTGGGTCAAGAGGTTGAATACAATCAAATAGGGGGAGATTGTAAAGCATAATGTAACATAAGATGAAACAGAGATAACTACAACTCAACAAAGGACAAGACAGACAATAATATTAACAGAAGCACAGGAATCCAGAATCAAAGAAGAAAAGGTAAACTCAAAAAATCAAAATATGGTATGTATTCTTGAAGTCCGTAAACAGGTCACGGAAAGAAGTTCATGAAAATGTTCAAGCCTCAGTGACAATAAAAGAAACAAGACTTTCAAGACTACAGAAGTATGTGAATGATTTAGGGTTAGTACCACAGGGTTCGAGTGATTTATTTGAAGCAACCAGAACGACAAAGGACTAATCAGCAACATTGAATTGAAGACATAGAAGAATTGATCAAGTGTTATTCATCTGTGAACCAGACCAGTTGCACCAGTTGACGACACTTAAAAAGATAAAGTTGTTTTATCATCTCAGAAGAAATTGATTTAGTCTAAAACTAAACACCCTAAAACTTAGAAGGTTTTATGAAAAGATCAAGTCAAAAGAAAATGGTTCAATGGTTTTTCATTTATGAAAACCATCGAATGGGATAAATATAATCAAACAGAAAACCATTATAATCTAATTTGTTATTCGATAGTTTTAATTAAAAAACTATCGAATGGAAAATTGGTTTATAACTTTCGATGGTTTTTCAATTGAGGAGCAGGTGAAGAAGTGATTTGTTTGTCAGGTTGATGAATATCCAACGACCAAGATTAATTGTTTGTTTTTGGTTCGATGGTTTTTCAATTCAGACTACAATTAATACAGGAGAGAAGAAGTGTCTTCTTTAGTTAATAGGTTGATCACAGAGACATTACGAAGAGAGAGTTTGAGCCAGAGAGAATTATCAGAGAAATTAATATTGCTCAGAATTCTATCATTTTATTGAATTTGTGTAACCTTGAACTCATTGAAGCTAATCTACGGATTAGACTTGTAGCACCCCTCAAGGTTTATATTTATAAAACGATATATTCCCCGACTCGTGTTTTGATTTGGTGCATTTGATTTCGTGTTAGAACTGAATGATTAATCCCCGAACGAAATTAAATAATTTGTGAGTATCGTATTCAACCCCCCCCCCCTTCTACGATACTTTGGACCTAACAATTACTTCATGTTTAGCCGTTGCCATCTCTGTTCTTTATTTTTATAGTTTTGGTGTGCGTTGAGCCACCGATTCTTGGCCTGCTCCTTTTTGCTTCCAATTTTATGTTGTAACCACTCAAGCCATACTTATTTCCCGTATTCGTATTCATTCATGTTGGACCAGTCGGCTGCCTCTATGATCAACCAATAAATCCAATTTATAAACCCCAGTTTTTTATTTGTGTATGTATCGGTAAAACCCAAAAACCCTTAAAAAAATTGTTAAAATTATTCGTCCTCCACGAATAATAAAAATTGCCCCTCCTTCTAGCGCCAAATATTGTTGGAGGAATTTCGTAACAACAAGAATCAGAGGTTTTCTGGAGTAGTAGAGCAATTTGGGGTTGTTTTTAGGGGTTTAGGGTTTATGAAAAATAAAGGGGCTGGACTTGGGAGGTGTCTCGATTTGTCTCGTATATCGGATCCCTTTTGCCAAGATGCCTGCATACCAATTTATATTGGATCAAGTCCACACAGTTCTGTGCAATTGTGGTTATCCCTGAGAGACTTTAGGGATAAACTTTGTTAATGTGGGCAATTACAGATTTTATCTTGCATTATCTTGGCGTTGTGATATCTTCCTGATTTAAAGAATATCGTTTGGAGATATTTTCCGTAATTTGTTGATTGAGATTGATTATTTCCTCGTTTCAGAGAGAGGATATTACTTAGTGGTTAAGCAATTAATTTTTATTCTAAATTAATAATTATTAAACGGAGAAATTTGGGACTATGCCAAAATGTGGCATAACACACACCAAACACCTTGACACCTAGGGGAGTTTTCTTTTCTTTATAGATTAGTTATGTTTTGTGTTTTTTTATATTTATTTGTAAGAGTCATAGTGTTTATTTTGTTTTCACTTAGAGTTATTGTGGACAATGACTCACTTAAGTGTGGGGAGGTGTTCTCGATAGTAAAAAAAAACATAAAAAATCCAAATATAATTCTAGCCTTGTGAATTGATATAGATGAGATGGTGAAATATAGTAGTTGTTTGTCAAGTAGTCGATGTATTGCTTGTTGGAAGTTTAGCTAAATGATCCATGCATGCTAAGTGATTTTTTTGTTGTTGAAACGTTTGTTTGAAAGGTGTTATATTATACTCTTGTGCACACACTTTCACTTTCAAGTTTAAACTAGTAAATTCCTCAAATGCCTTGAGTAATTAAAAGGAAATAAGATATGTGTAAGATGAGTTGATTTCCATGCTTTGAGTACATATAAGTGCACTTGATAGAAATTTTTCTTGTGACTTGGGATTAATTAACTTTGACACCAAGTGAGTTTTTGTGATTATATGCATATCTTTTGCATGTTATATTCATTTTTTTGTGTGTCCACATTGGATTTGCATTGCTAGCACTTGTCTTAGACCCATCTTGAGATACATGGCATTGAATGATAATAGCATGATAGAGACACCTAGGATTAACCCTACATTATCCCACTTTAACATACCTTGCATTTATGATCCATTAGTAGCTCTTTGAGCTTAATCCATTTTCTTCGATGACACACCACATTACATGCCTAGACCTATTTCTTTTGTTGGCCTTACATTAACTTGATCCCTATTTGTCAAAGCCTAGTGAAATGAGGAGGGAGTAATGAGGTGTGATAAATGTGTTACTTGTGATCATATTTGCAAGTTTGGGAAATGTTGAGGTTGATTTGTACTTACTTAGTATGTGTGTTTGGGACTTTTAGAGGATCATTTTGGTTGTATATATGTTAGTGTTTTGCTTGCAGCTCTCGAAAAAAAAAAGAAAAAAAAATGCAAGGCCATAAAAAAATAAATGTCTTGAAAAAAAAAGAGAAGAAATTATTCATGTGAGAGCATTTTCTTTTGTTTTCTTTAGTTATGTTTTATGATCCTTCGTCTCTAGCTAAACAAATTATATGTACTTAATAGTCTAAGTGTGGGGATGACATATGGGGGGATTATGTGCTTGATTGTGGAGAATCACTAGCCCCATTACAACCCGAATAAAAGTCCTTTTGATTATCATTGTTCATGCATGTTGTGTTTTTAGTTGGATCGATGTCAAGTGTTAAGTGTGTTTATGTAGATGATTGGAATGAGTGATACACTTAACCTATTCTTGAGCGTGATTCTTTTGTGAGTAAAAGGTGAGGTATTGCTTGACATATGAAAATCCCAAGTTTTCTTGATAGTGTACTCTTGTATGCCTAGCATGATTACTAACTCTATTTTGCACTTGACATGGTCTTTTGAGTACTTATGCACATTCATGGAGTTGATACTATATGGATACTTGCACTTTTGACACCAAGACTTAGCATTTGCACCTTGATTCTTGAGTTGAGATAACATGAGTGATCTTGTTTGTGTGGAGTTATTTTGGCATGCATCAAATACTTGATAGATCAGATTTACTTATTGCTATCATCATCATCATCTTTGTTGGTTACATGAGCTAGATGGATTTTGTGGGTACATTCGATATAGGCCCTCACGAGACACAACTCGTCCTACTAGGGATGCCTAGGGGTTTAACGGCTTGTTGCATATGCTCAATGCAATCGTGTCACCTACGAAAGTGGTGTTAATAAATTAGGATGTAGCTTTAGTTTTCTTTCTTTGCCCGAGGACGTGCAAAACCTAGTGTGGGGATATTTGAAAAGTAGTTATTTATTATTAGTTTATCCCTATATTTTTAGTTATTTTTGCATGAAATTGGTTTTTATTTAGTGTGTTGTAATGTTTTATTGTAGGAATTAAGAAAATAATTGTAATGACCCCAAATTTTGGACTTAGTTAAAAAATTTTGATGAATAGTAAATGTTGATGAGTAGTGAATTTGCTGATGAAAAATATTTTCAGACCACACTATATGGAAGACATGAAATGAATGTTTCGAAGTTATATTAGTGATGTATAAGGAAAATAAGTGAATGTAAACGCGATCAGAACCGAGAAATTCCAACTTTAAATTTTGATCACTATTCATCGGACAATCAAGGATGTATTGATTTGATCGTTTTGAGAAAGTATGTGGAATGAGAAATCTATGATCATATATTAATCCAAGGTAATGGAAAGATCAAGGAAATCTATGATCATATGAATAGTAAGTATTAATGATTGGTTGATGTTATTGGATTGATTTGAGTGTTTTAAACACGGGAATCACGTTTAAGCGTCGTTACCGTGTCGGATTTCACTTAGGAAGGTTGGACAGAGACCACGGTTACCTTATAAGCATAACAATGAGGTTTTCTGACCATGATCATGTAGACTCTGTTTTGTAGTTTGTTTTAGCGAAAGAATCGTATCGTTTCGATCTACGGTTTAGGAGAAACATTCGGTTTAGTGAAAGCGGTTTCAGATAACTAAGTAGTTCACTGCATGAACTTTGAACTTATGATCAAGCCCCTTAAAAATAGAATTGGGTCATGATATTAATGTGGATAATAGTATGGACAGTTAGGAAAGGAACCGAGAAGGTTTCGTGTTAAAATGATGATTTTTCGATTTTATACAAATGCGAGAACCAAAGTTGCGCAAGTGAAATACCCTTAAGGGGATAGTTAAAACCGTGAGTTTAGTAATCGTAAAGTACTTGGGATTTGAAAATAGATTTTCACCCAAACCTTTGACTTAAGAGTTTAAGGAATGTCATGAGGTTATAAGTGACCAAGAGCGGGACATTTGATGTTCGTTAATAGAACGTTAGTGCTTAAGTTACATGCACTTTAAATGATTAAGCCAGGGGACTGATCGGGTATTTCTTTGTTTATAGATTTCCCGGCAAGTTCTTGAACCCCTACAACCAAGGACCCGAGGCAAGTTTTCTCATTCCATGCTGTATTTTAAATTACAATATTCTGATGATGCATATGATATGATGTTAGATATAATTGCTGATGTTTGTTTATCAGTGTTTAAAGTATCATGTAAATATCAGAGTTTAGCTGGAAGACTGGTCAGAGTTTGTTAAACTCTGACAGTGAGAGTTTACTTAGTTGTCGGTGTTATATTCAATGAAGATTCTAGAAGCGATATACTTTGAAGAAGGGAAAAAGCAAAGAGATATCGTGATGGCTAAGGAAATGGAACAGAAGACAGAAGCAATTCTTAATTGATATTAATTGTATAGTTGATTTATAGGAATATCAATTAAAGATTGTATGTAGCTGTGTACTATATAAACACAGATAGGTTAACCCTAAAAGGGAAGCGAATACTTGAAATATTATTCTTGTAACCTAGCAGCTCTCTGTGATATTTTACATCACCGAGAGAGGAGTTATTAATTCCATACAGTTTATTATTCATAAACAGTGTTCTTATTGTTATTCTCATACATATATTTGATTATATATTGTGTATTCGGCCTAACAATTGGTATCAGAGCCTAGGCTATTTAATATATACAGTTTTTTTTTATCCAAACACAAGTATAATCATGGCTGAAAATATCCAAGCAGGTTCTAATTCCGAAAAGGTTCAACCAACTTCTGTGAGTCGATATGAGACGATTAGGGTTCCAATTCTCAGACCAGCGGAATATCCAATATGGAAGGTAAAGATGACCATGTTTCTGGAAGCCACAGATCCAGAATACCTTGATAGAATCTATGATGGTCCTCATAAGCCGACTAAACTATCTACTGTTGTTGCTGGTGAAGAACAAAAGACTATGTTAGATCAGAATTCAATGATCGTCAGAAGCTAGACTCAACTGATCAGGATTGCTGACGTCATCAGTATTGCATGGTCATCAGTATTTGATCAAGCGTCAGTATCTTATTGATCATCAGGATTCCTACTCAGACTATGATCAGGTTTGATCATCAGGACTTGAAGCTGATCAGGATTCCTACTTCGAGTTATATTTGGAGTCTAGATAAACATGGAAGTTTGTTCCTGGTTTGTAGAATGCAGCTATCGATTAAAGATATGTTTCTATCTTTGTTATGATTAGGACTTATCTTGTTATTGATAGAGAAGCTGTGTGCACTATATAAACACAGTTTTGGTTTCGATTTATGTATTCATTCGAGAGAAAACATAATCGGAGAGAAGCTCTTAAGAACAGAATTTCTTGAGAGAGTTTTTGTAAGCTAGCAGCTCTTAAGAACATCAGAATTTCTTAAGAGAGTTTGTAACAGTTTTATATCAAAGTTAATAAAGCTGTTATTGTTATTGTTATTGATCTTTCATATTTGTGTTATATAAAGTCGAGAATCTTATACAATTGTATTCAACCCCCTTCTACAATTGTTATTTACTGGGCAACAATTGGTATCAGAGCAAGGTCGCGTGTTCGAATCCCACGGAAGGCATTTTACTATTCACTGTAAGGCATGTGTGCTGGAATAGGCAATATGCTGGGGGGGGGGGGATTGTTGGGTCATGCCCAGCATCCTGCCTAAATCGAAGCGTGGGCGCTTGGCTTCTGGACTAGAATATGGAAATAAAGTTGCGCCTCTTCTACAAGCTCGGGCTTTTAGATCAACTGGTAAAGCGCTTGATCCTGAGTTTTCAATTGGTATCAGAGCAAACTGATTTATTTTTAAATCAGAGACGATCTAAGATGTCGACAACCAAGTATGAAAGCATGAAGATTCCCATCTTAAAGATATCAGAATATCCTACATGGAGGGTAAAGATGCTGATGTACCTGGAGGCTATGGATCCCGACTACTTGGACAGGATTCGTGATGGACCATATATACCAACAAAGTTCGTAGAACGAACAGATACAGTACTAGAACATTATGTGGTCAAAGCTAAAGCTGAATGGACTCCAGAAGAAAAAGCTCATGTACTCAGGGAACCAAAGATAAAGAATATCTTGCATAATAGCCTTGATGCTGTTATGTCAAACAGAGTGATTGCATGCAAGTCTTCAAAAGAAATCTGGGATACTTTGGAAACTCAGTGCCAGGGATCTGCATCTGTTAAGAAAAACAGAAGGGCTCTATTGATTCAAGAATATGAGCAATTCGATGCAAGACCTGAAGAGAGCCTGACTGATCTATATGATAGATTTCTGACACTATTGAACAGCTTATCCTTAGTTGACAAAGTATATGAAACTGAAGATTCAAACACCAAATTTCTTAGAGCTTTACCTGAAGAATGGGATACTCAGACCTCAATCATTAGACACCAGTATGATCTGAACATTGTGTCTCTTGATGAGATCTATGGGATGCTAAGAACTCATGATCTTGAAGTTCAACAGAGAAAGAACAAGAAAAGCAGCAAGGCAAAGTCAATTGCTTTGAATGTAGAAGCAAAATCAAAAGGGAAAGCTATGGAGGTCTCTAGAAGGAAAGCAAGAGTAGCTGAGTCAGATCCTGACGACTCTTCATCAGATACTGATGGCAATCCTGATGCCAATATTGGTGATGAATCTTCTGATTCAGACATGGAAGAGATGGTTGCTATGATTGTCAGAAACTTCAGAAGGATGAAGTTCAGGAAGAATAGAAGACAAGGCAACTTTCAGAAAAAGACCTTCAAAGCAGACAAAGACAAGTATATCAAAAAGGACAGCAAGGGTAGCAAATTTGACAAGTCAAAGGTTAGATGCTACAAGTGTAATGGTATGGGTCACTTTGCCTCTGAATGCAACAAGACAAAGGCACTCATCACATCAAGCAAGGATTGGATGGACTCTTCCTCAGAATCTGATACTGAGGTAGTCAACTATGCGTTAATGGCCAATGCTGATGTAACTGCTGCTCCTGATGATAAGGTAGTAAATACTATCTTTGATTTTGATACTGATAATGCTTCTGAGTTAAGACGTTTTCTAAAGTCATTACATATTAGCTTTAGAAGTCAAACTGCTGAGAATACTAGAATCTTATCTGAGATGTCTGACCTTAGAAAGAGGAATGAGATATTAGAAGCTGAATTTTCTCGTATGCAAGAAGTACAAAAAGAATGTGATAATGCTAAACACATGCACTTAGAGATGACATCTAAATGTACTTCCCTTGAAAAAGAACTTGAATTTGCTAATGAGAAAATCAGAACCTGGACAGACTCTGGTAGGAAATTTCATGAGATTAATACCTCTAAGAATTGGAAAGAGTGTCTAGGATATAAGTCAGATGAAGATAAGAAATTAGCAGAGAAAATTGTCATTGATGAGACAGTCAGTCCAAAGACCTATAGACATGTTATAGACTCAACCAAATCTAAGATTACTCCTGTTAATTTTGTTTTTGGTAAGGATTCCAATTCTACTTTTGAAAAGGGATCTTCTTCTACTCAAGGAATTAAAATTATAAAGTCTAAACCTGTCATGAACAAAGTCACTAAGAATGTAGGTCTATTGTCTCAGAAACAGCTTAAAGATAAAATCTGTGAGGTTACAGATAAGAAAAAGGAAGCTACTGTTAAGAGAAACAGGAATGGTAAAGTTGGGATCAATAAAGAGAATGGTTATAAATATATCCCAAATGCACCTAGAAAGTGTTGTTTTAACTGTGGTAACACTAATCATCTTGCTATTGATTGTAAGAAGATTAAAAAGAAGATTGCTGATATTTCTAAATCTGATGTGAGGAATAGATCAGTACTCTATAAACCGCAGAAGTCCTGTTTTCATTGTGGTAGTCTATGGCATTCTATTTATACATGTAAAGAGTATCATGATTTGTACTATAATTTTTATGATCCATTGCCTAAGTTTGAAAGTAGTACAAAGTCTGATAGAACTGAAAATGTCATAATGAAGCATGCTTTTGTTAATACTGATACTGACAAAGCAAATCCTGATGGAGTAAATCCTGTCAGGACTGCTAAAGTCAAAAAGTCTTCTGCTGTTAAATTTAATAAAATGCATGAACAAGGAATCCAACAAGTGTGGGTTCCTAAACATTCTGACTAGTGTTTTACTATTCTGATGCAAGGTAAAAGGAAAAATGTGTTAGTCATGGATAGTGGATGTTCTGTGCACATGACTGGAAACAAAGCCCTGTTATCAGAATATGAGGAAAAAGCTGGCCCAACTGTGTCTTATGGAGATGGCAACATTGGACAAACCTTGGGATATGGCAATATAATCATTGGAAATGTCATCATTGAAAAATTAGCTCTAGTGAAAGGACTAAAACACAACTTGTTGAGTATTAGTCAAATCACTGACAGAGGTTATCATGTCAATTTCTATTCCACACATTGTGAAGTAGTCAGTAAAGCAACAGGGAAGATAGCACTAACTGGCTACAGGCATGGTAACATATATGAAGCCAACATTCTCTCAGATACTGATGGCTCCCCTACATGTTTCATCAGTAAAGCTTCAGTAGATGAAAGTTGGAATTGGCACAAGAAGCTTTCTCATCTCAACTTCAGCAACATCAATGAGTTGGTTAAGAAAGAATTAGTAAGAGGATTACCTAATGTCTTGTATACACCTGATGGACTCTGTGATGCATGCCAAAAAGCAAAACAAAGAAGGACATCATTCCAGAGTAAATCAGAATCCTCTATTGAAGAACCATATCACATGCTACATCTTGATCTGTTTGGTCCAGTCAACATCATGTCCATCAGTAAGAAAAGGTACACTCTTGTAATTGTTGATGAATATTCTAGATTCACCTGGGTGTATTTTCTGCATAGAAAAGATGAAACTCCTGAAGTTCTGTTGGATCATGTGAGGATGATTGAGACAACCACAAAGTACATAGTCAAGATTCGGAGAAGTGATAATGGTACTGAATTTAAGAATTCAAAGATGGAAGAGTTCTGCAAATACAAAGGAATCATTCAACAGTTCTCTGCTCCTGGCACACCTCAGCAAAATGGAGTAGTAGAAAGGAAGAATAGAACTCTTATTGAAGCTGGCAGAACTATGTTGGAAGAAGCTAAATTACCTACATATTTCTGGGCAGAAGCAGTCAACACAACATGCTATACACAAAATCTCACATTGATAAACAGGCATGGTGTCACTCCTTATCAGTCACTTAAAGAGAAGAAACCAAGTCTGAAGCATTTGCATGTGTTTGGCTGTAAATGTTTTGTTCTCAGAACTCATCCTGAACAGCTAGGGAAATTTGAAACAAAGGCTGATGAAGGAATATTCATAGGTTATCCTACATCAAGAGCCTTCAGAGTTTTTAATTTGAGAACAAGAACTGTCATGGAGTCAATACATGTATCTTTTGATGATAAGAAGATAACTGGAATCATTGAAGACTCGCATGATAGATTGTTATTTGAAAATGAAGCTTCCAAGGAACCTGAAGAAAGTGAATCAGAAGCTGTCCATTCATCCAGTACTGACGGGTCACCAAATCCTGATGACTCACCAGGTACTGATGGTGCTAATACTGATGATGCAAACAACAGTGATACAACTAGTAGTGCTAATGTTGAGGGGGAGCAACGGCATTCAACTACAAGTTCAGAGTCAACTCAATCATCAGGACAGAATTCTTCAGATACTGATTCAAGTGAAGATCCTGATAACACATCAGGAGGGCATAGCAATAATTCAGGGAGAGCTTCAAATCAATCAAATTCTTTCAATCAAGATAACACCAATCCAGGGGGAGCATCTACTTCAAGAAACAATTTGACACCAGCAAGGAAATGGACAAAAGATCATACTCCTGATTTGATAATTGGAGATCCTGATGCAGGTGTTCAAACAAGAAGTGCAACTCAGAATGAATGTTTATATAATAACTTTCTATCCAAGGAGGAACCTAAGAAAGTTGAAGATGCACTTAAAGATGCTGATTGGGTTACTGCAATGCAAGAAGAACTGAATGAATTTGAAAGGAATGAAGTCTGGAAACTGGTACCAAGACCAAAGAATAGATCAATTGTTGGTACAAAGTGGATTTTCAAGAACAAGACTGATTCTGATGGAGTCATTATCAGAAATAAAGCTAGACTAGTTGCAAAGGGGTATTCCCAACAAGAGGGAATTGACTATGATGAAACTTTTGCTCCTGTTGCAAGACTAGAAGCCATCAGGATATTTCTTGCTTATGCAGCACATAAGAAATTCAAGGTTTTCCAGATGGATGTTAAAAGTGCTTTCTTAAATGGTGAACTGGAGGAAGAAGTTTATGTTGAACAACCTCCTGGTTTCATTGATCCTAAATATCCAGATCATGTCTACAGACTGGATAAGGCACTTTATGGACTAAAGCAAGCTCCAAGAGCATGGTATGAAACCTTAGCTCAATTATTACTGGAAAGTGGATTCAAAAGAGGTGCAATTGATAAAACTCTATTTTATTTGAATCATGGTAAGGAGTTGCTGTTAGTTCAGATTTATGTTGATGATATCATTTTTGGGTCAACAAACAATAAGCTGTGTGAAAAGTTTTCCAAGCTTATGCAGTCAAGATATCAAATGAGCATGATGGGAGAAATGAGTTACTTTCTGGGTCTTCAAGTTAAACAGACTGATGAAGGGATTTTTATTAATCAGTCTAAATACACAAGGAATTTACTGACAAGGTTTAACATGCAAGACAGTACTCCTGCTTCAACTCCCATAGCTACAGCTACCAAACTTGATCCTGATCAAGGTGAAGAGGTAGATGTAACTCACTACAGAGGAATGATTGGCTCTTTATTGTATCTCACTGCCAGTAGACCAGATATCATGTTTGCAACCTGTCTATGTGCAAGATTTCAAGCAAAACCTAGAGAACCACATCTGATTGCAGTCAAAAGAATTTTCAGATATCTCAAAGGCACTCCTTCACTTGGCCTTTGGTATGCAAGGGAATCAGATTTTGGGTTGTGTGGTTATTCAGATGCTGATTTTGCAGGATGCAAAATAGACAGGAAAAGTACTTCAGGAAGTTGTCAGTTTTTGGGTGGAAGACTAGTTTCATGGTTCAGTAAAAAGCAGAAATCTATTTCCACTTCAACTGCAGAAGCTGAGTACATTGCTGCAGGAAGTTGTTGTGCTCAGATAATGTGGATGAGAAATCAGTTGTTAGATTATGGCCTGTCATACTCAAAAATTCCTATTTATTGTGATAACCAAAGTGCTATTGCAATGACAGGAAATCCAGTTCAGCATTCTCTTACTAAACACATAAGTATCAGATATCACTTTATAAGAGAACAGGTTCTGGAAGGAACAATTGAACTTCACTTTGTTCCTACTGATCAACAACTAGTTGATATATTCACCAAGCCACTACCTGAAGCTACTTTCAATAAGTTGGTGAATGAACTTGGAATGATGAATTTTGAGAATTTCTGAGGGAAAGCTACAGAGAGGAAATCCTGATAACTGTCAAATCCTGATGGTTATTCAGAAAGGTATGTATCTTTGATCAAATCCTGATAGGACTCAATCCTGACAGGAAGTCAACTGGTCAATCCTGATGTACAGGTCAGTATTTCATTACTTAATTTGTGCCTAATTTTTCGTCAGTATCTACTGATGGACGGTTGAGTTTTAGTAGGACAACTGTATGCGCGCGTGTGTTGCACTATTATAGGTATAACAATACATACACATAAAAGGCGGCGCAGATTTATTTAAATGACACACGTAATCTGTCCACTAATTCTTTGTGCACAAATCATATTTTGCCACCTGTCTTTGAGAGTAATATTTTGTTTTAACAAAATACTTTTTATTGGTCTACATCGTTAATTACTCTCTTATCATCAGTTTTTCGTTTTCTATCTCTCTCTGTGCTTTCATACCCTAATTGCTTCAAATCTTAATCCTCGAGTTTTCAAAAGCATTACAATGGCGTCTTCATCTTTCATGAACAAACAAACAGTAATTCGTGATCTTACTTTTGCCACTAATAACTTTGTAGCCATTCTAGAACATCAAGAATTGCCTACTGAGTTCCATATAATTCAAGATTTTCTTACTTCAAGCCCATTGAAGTATGCTTTAACAGAGCCTGCAAGTGTTTCTTTTAAGTCTGTAATGCAGGTTTGGAACACAGTTGTTTTTGGTCAAAGTTCTACAGGAACCATTCTGATGCAGTTCGAATCAAATGGGGTAACTCATCATGTCACCCCTGCTGTTATTGAAGAGGCATTGCATTTGCCTATTCTGGGTGAAAAAGTTCCTAGGGTGATTTCAGACTCTGCTCTATTTGAGTTTGTCAAGAAACTGGGCTACAATGGAGAAGTAAAGAGATGTGGAAATCTCTTTAGGACAAAGCTTAAGAAGGAATGGAATTTCTTCTTTGATACAATCAGCCGCTGTTTCCTGAACAAGACATCAAATTTTGATGCTCTTCCATCAGGATCTCTTAAAATTGGGTACTCTCTTATCCATTCTACAGTGTTTGATTATGGGTCTTTTATCTTAAAAGCTTTAAGTGATAGGAAATCAGATAAGTTGGGTTCTGTCTGTTTTCTTAGATTTTTACAGTTGATATTTAATCACTTTTGTCCTAATGTTGTTTTTGAGGATGATGTAGTTCTACCAATCTGTAGAATTACTGAGAATAATATTAAGTCCTTAGTCAACGGTGATAAGGCAAATGGTTTTATAGGAAATGCTTTTATTCCTGATGAGGTTAGGTTTTTCTTACATCAGAAAATGCCTACTCATTATGGACTACTTTCTAATGCTATGGTACAAGGCCCAACCCACCTTGTTCCTGACACAAGCATGCAACCTATACAGTCTAAACAGTTAACAACCACCTCTACTGTCTCTCAAAAGACTTTAGTTGTAAAATCAAAGAAATCAGCTAGAACTGATGTGTCTGGAAGGCAATCAGGTTCAAAGGATTTTTCCTCTACACCACTCACTAAAAAGAAGATACAAGGGGGTGTACAAGGGGTCCTGGTCAAGAAAGCTGATAAGGTTGTTAAGAATGTTCCTGTGAAAAGGAAGTTAAGGTTGATTGATGAAAGTGATTCAGAGGATGACTTACCTATATCCTCTGTGATGAATGTGAACAAGGAAGTTGCTGATACTGCTACTAAAGCTGTGGTACCTTCATCAAAACCACAAAAGACAAGGAAATTATCAAAGAGCAGGTATCATATTCCTTTGACAGTGCAAATGAAGGATACTGATATTCAGACATCAAATCCTGATGTTAGTATTCCTGATGCAGCAACAAAAGTTGTCTCTATATCAGACTCTCCAGCCTCTCCATCTCAGATTCGAGGACATTCTTGGGAGAAGGTTTCTACAACTGCTTCCTTGGTTGGTCTTACACCTACATCAAAGAAAAAGAGGAATGCAGCAGAGTTAGTCTATCAGAGACAGAAGAAGCTGAAAGGATCAAGCCCACAAGAACCTGAATTTCAGAGTAATTCAGCAGCTACTGTTGATCCTGCCACACAAGAACCACTCAATCAAAGTTTGGGTGCAGGCTTAGCTAGTGGAATGGTCACACAAGAACCATTTTCTCAAAGGGAGAATGAAGACATCAACATTCCAGCTACACAAGAACCATCTTCTCAAAGTGAAGATGCAGGCAAAGCTACAGCTTCTGTTGAAAGATTGGTCGAGAACATTGTCAATGAGGGAAGCACACAAGAACCTTTAACTCAAAGTGTTGAAGAAGCTTTTGAACCTCAAGCTCCACAAGAACCATTGGTAGCAAATACTGATGCACGCATATCAAATCCTGACGATGTTCATCCTGACGTTAGTGGTGCTCCTGATACTGAGCCTATTTTGATACAGCCACTTCGTTCAAGACCAATGGATCATCCTATCTCAGAACCACAGGATAAACTGAAAGGTATTGCTATTCCTGATCCTGATATTACTCATGATACTGCTGATGATACTTCTGATGATAGTGATGATGATAATGAGAATCGAAAAGAGAAGGAACAGCTTGCTACAACACTCAAGATTAGTCTTGGAACTAATTTTGGTTCATCAAGTACATATATGGCTAGCAATGCTTCCACTGGGAAAGATCAGAGACAAGATTTTTCTATTCCTTCCTTTGATCCTGCAGAGGCATTTAGACAGAATGAATGGAACAATTCATGGCACAATTCTGATGAATCTATCAGTTTTTCTTCTGCTATTGAACATGCCTATAATGCAGTGAAGTCTATAGAGAATCAAGAATTGAAGAATCATCTGAAGGCTACTACTCTGTTATCCAAAAGCCTGAAAAGTGAGATTGATTCTATCAAGGGTTCAACTGAAAAAGTGAGGACTGATATCTTTAATAATTTTACAAAGGTGCCTACTACTTTACAACTGAGGGTAGTGGAATCCCAAGTGAAATCTGTTGTTTCCGAACAAACCTCCATCAATCAAAGAATTGATTCTCTGGATACTAAGGTAACTGAAATTCAAGCCTCTCTTTCCTTAATTTTGCAATTATTGTCAAATCCTGATGTCAAAAAGGGGGAGAAGGTTATTCAGACAAAATGTACACCTGATCTAGTATTAAGAAATAATGATGATGATACTGGAGATGATGGTGGTGACAAAGTGATACAAGGAGAAACCTCTGATGCTGCGGTTTTGAAGTCTACAATTCAAACTTCTCAAAGTCAGACTACTCAGTCAACTCATGTTTCTGATTCTGGAGTTAAGACAGTAAGAACATTGGTGCAATCTCAGATCCTGACGGAAGATCAAATCCTGACACCTGGTCATGGACACATTCTTGCTACAATTCCTGAAGGTGATGAAGATGTGATTATTGATAATCCTGAATTTGCATCAAATTTATTCCAGAAGTTTTCTACAAAAGACGGCAGAATTGTTACTCTATATCATACTGATAAAAGAGTTCAACAATTATATGCAAGAAAAGCACTCTCTACAGCAAGTGAAGAATATCCAGATCTCTCACATGAAGAATTCTTGAGACTACAAAGAGAGACAATGGAAAGCTATACTGCTCCTGCTAGAGGTAGAGGAAGCAGAGGTAGGAGAGGTGCTAGAAGAAATAGAAGAGGTTCTTCAACTCAAACAGTACCTAGACAGACAAGGTCTAGAGCATTAAGAATTGAAGAAATTCCTGAAGCTTCACAAAATCTAATAGATCCTGTTATCAAGGATATCATGGAGAAAGAAGACAAGGAATTTGTTGAAGAAGAACCTGAATTGAGAAGAAAATCAAGTAAATCAACTCTCAGCAATACAAATCAAATTGAAGATTCTAATCCTGACAATATTCAAGATCCTGACGAATCTGAAATTCTGCAAGAGGTTGATTTGATAATCTTATCTACTGTTGTTGATTGTCACAACAAAGAAGTAGATGAAGAAGAAGAAGCCATAAGAAGAGATATTACAAAGAGAACAAATGAAGATTTTAATCTCTATCTACAAAGGCTTAAAGTTTCAAATGAAAGAAAATGGAGAAATTCAAGCAGACAAGAATCTTTACTTGAAAGAAGCTACGCTCATGAAAAGGAGAAATACAAGAAGTGGAAACATATTAGCACATTAAGTTGTGATACACCTATCAATTTTCAGTCTGGTGGAATTATTACAAGCGCTTCAAGTGTTGTTGATTTGTCTGATATGGCTAGATCAAAAACACTCTGGTTAAAGATGTTTTCAAATCTGAAGCAATTGTCAAGTAATTCAAGAGGAGGTATTGGACACAGAGATGGTGAATATCTGAATATGTCATATGTTGATCCTTACTCCTTGACAGAAATTGGAGGTACTTTAACTTCTGAAAACCTGAACAATTTATTAGCTGTTGATATAGTTATAGATTGTCATGATGGTTTTGAAAAGAAAGAAAAGCTTCTGTACTTCATGAAAGATGGTAGTGTGAAGATTCTATCTATTCAAGATCTGCTGATGAAAACTACACAGGAACTGAAATATGTTCACTATCTGTTAAGATGGAAGAACCAAGTGTACAAAGAATGGAGTGACATGATTTTATCAACTATAAGAAGAAGACTGGATGGAAACAGTAATTTCGATGGTAATTATACTCCCATATACTTAAATCAAAGAGGTCAGGATGTGGAAATGCAAAGGGGTACTGCTGTTAAAGAAGTAAATTTTGGCATGACTCATCTTTCTCTCAATCCTGATGGGAAGGAAATTGCTTATCTTTTGCTTGAAGAGCACAGTCTACAGAGAAACTCCATACAGAATCTCAGAGCAGCTATCTACCAGATTAATGAGGAAGATGAAGAACTCAGAAATCTTAAGGAAAGACTGATTCAAATTCTTGAAGAAAAAGAAGAAAGTTTATTATCCAACTTCTTAAAGATGAATCTGTTCTATCAAAAAGCTTAAAACAGATAAGTTGTTTCTGAAGATACTTGTACATTTTGATACATGTTTTTGACATCATTGAATATTTGGAATCTATACTTTATTTCACAAAGTATGAGATTGGGGGAGATTGTTAGATCAGAATTCAATGATCGTCAGAAGCTAGACTCAACTGATCAGGATTGCTGACGTCATCAGTATTGCATGGTCATCAGTATTTGATCAAGCGTCAGTATCTTATTGATCATCAGGATTCCTACTCAGACTATGATCAGGTTTGATCATCAGGACTTGAAGCTGATCAGGATTCCTACTTCGAGTTATATTTGGAGTCTAGATAAACATGGAAGTTTGTTCCTGGTTTGTAGAATGCAGCTATCGATTAAAGATATGTTTCTATCTTTGTTATGATTAGGACTTATCTTGTTATTGATAGAGAAGCTGTGTGCACTATATAAACACAGTTTTGGTTTCGATTTATGTATTCATTCGAGAGAAAACATAATCGGAGAGAAGCTCTTAAGAACAGAATTTCTTGAGAGAGTTTTTGTAAGCTAGCAGCTCTTAAGAACATCAGAATTTCTTAAGAGAGTTTGTAACAGTTTTATATCAAAGTTAATAAAGCTGTTATTGTTATTGTTATTGATCTTTCATATTTGTGTTATATAAAGTCGAGAATCTTATACAATTGTATTCAACCCCCTTCTACAATTGTTATTTACTGGGCAACAGACTATTCCAAAAGAAAAGAAAGATTTGACTCCTGAAGACATCTCATCAATTGCAAAGGATGCAAAAGTTAGACATCTTCTCCATAGTGCCTTAGATAATGTCATGTCTAATAGAGTTATTGGTTGCAAAACTGCCAAAGAAATTTGGGATGCTTTAGAAGTCATATGTCAAGGAACAAGTGCTATAAAGAAGAACATGAAGACTATACTTACACAGGAGTATGAACACTTTGACTCGAGACCTGATGAAACTTTGACTGAGACATATGACAGATTCTGTAAACTGTTGAATGATTTATCTCTGGTTGATAAAGAATATGATCTTGAAGAGTCTAATCTCAAGTTTCTTCTATCTCTACCTGAAAGATGGGATTTAAAGGCAACAACAATAAGAGATAATTATGAGCTTGCAGATACAGAACTTGATGAAATCTATGGGTTGATTAAAACTCATGAACTTGAGATAGAACAAAGAAACAGAAGATCTGGTAAGAAGACAAAATCTGTTGCTCTTAAAGTTGAAGAAAAGCTTCTTAAGAAAGAGACATCAAAAAAGAAAGCTAAGGGAAAGGCTTTGGTCATAAACTCTGAAAGTGAGTCATCAAACACTGATGATGACTCAAACACTGTTGAATCATCTGAATCCGAGGATGATGAAGAACAGATGATGCAAATGGTTGCTTTGATGGTGAAGACCTTCAAGAAGATGGGCTTCAAGAACTTCAAGAAAGGAAAGAGATTCTCTAGGAGAGATTCAAACTCTGAAAGGAAGAGTTTCAGAAAGTCTGAAGGAAGGGATACCAAATCTGGGAAGAAAGACAAGTCCGAGATGCAGTGCTACAAGTGTAAAGAGATGGGTCACTATGCTCCAGAGTGCAAGAAAGGAAAATCTGAAAAAGCACTCATCACTAAAGGGAGAGACTGGGCAGACACTTCAGACTCAGATGAGGGAGTCAACTATGCTCTCATGGCAACTGTTAAAGATGAATCTGAATCATCTGAAAACAAGGTACCCCTAACAACTTATGCTTATGATACTGATAATATATCAGAATTGAGAATTTATCTTAAAAGCATACATGTTAGTTACAGAGATCAGACTTTATAAAATGAAAGAATTAAATCTGAGAGTCTAAAGCTTAGAGAGAGAAATAAATTTCTTGAAGAAGAACTTGTTAACATGCAACAAGTTCAAAAGGAAAGAGATGATGCTGTTTATGTTGAACAGGAGTTGCTTAAGAGATTTAGGGAACTAGAATCTGAATTGGAAAAAGAGAGGAAGATAATTAAAACCTGGACAAACTCTGGAAAAGACACACATCAAGTGTTTCAAACAGATACAGTTGGGTTAGGTTACTGTGAGGAAGATGAACTTAGGTTTAAAGATAAAGTTAAAGTTAGAACATATCTTCCACCTATGAAATTTGTTCCTGACTCCAGTAAGCTAAACTCTGTAGTTGAGACAGAAACTGTTAAGGAAGAACCAGTAAAAACTTGCGTTAAACAGGTTAATGTTGGTTTAATGACAAAGAAACAATTCAAGTATAAGCTTAAAGAGGAAAAGTCTGTCAAGAAACAGAAAGTGTCCAGGAAGAACAGAAATGGAAAAGTAGGCATTAAGAAAAGTAATAATCATTTGCCTATTACTGATGCTCCTAGAAAAACATGTCATAATTGTGGTAGTACTAACCATCTTGCAAGTTTCTGCAGGAAGAACAAAGACATTAATTCTTTACTCTCCAAGTCTGGAGTAAAGAATGATTATGTTAGGGTTAGACCCCAGACTTTATGCACTCACTGTGGGAGTACTTGGCATTCTATTTATACTTGCAAGAATTATCATGCTATTTATCACAACTATTATGAGTTGAAGCCCAATTTGAAATGGGTTAAAGTTGATTCTGCAAGTGTAAACTCTGATACTGTTAGCTTAAACTCTGTTGATAAGAATTCCGCTGCAAAAGCTAACAATGTTAAGAAAGCCAAAGGATCCAAGCAAGTCTGGATCCTTAAAACTAACTCTCAGTAATTATTTGTGATTGCAGGGCATAAGGGAGAGCACCCTAGTCTTGGACAGTGGATGTTCAGGGCACATGACTGGAAATAAAGCCCTGCTATCAGATTATGAGGAGAAGGCTGGCCCAAAAGTTTCCTATAGAGATGGAAACATAGGACGTACTCTGGGATATGGAAATATTAATCTTGGAAGTGTCATCATCACATATGTAGCTCTTGTCCCAGGACTCAAGCATGATCTGCTATCTGTGAGTCAAATCTGTGACAGAGGGTATCATGTAGATTTTCAACCTGAATACTGTGAGGTTGTTAGCAAATCTACAGGGAAAGTTGTTTTAGTTGGACACAGACGTAATAATATCTATGAAGCAAGTTTGGTAACAAACTCTGAAGAAAAAGTTGTGTGTCTGTCTGCAAAGATGTCTAGTGAAGAGAGCTGGAAATGGCATAAGAAGCTCTCTCATCTAAATCTGAACAACATCAATGAGTTGATTCGAAAAGATCTTGTAAGGGGACTTCCAAAATCTATACTCAGCTTAGATGGTCTGTGTGATTCTTGTCAAAAGGCCAATCAAAGGAAGTCATCTTTCAAGAGTAAGTCTGAATCTTCAGTTGTGGATCCTTATCATCTTCTTCATGTTGATCTATTTGGTCCAGTGAATGTAATGTCTCTTGGCAGAAAGAAATATGATTTAGTCATTGGTGATGAGTACACTAGATACACTTGGGTGTACTTTCTAGCAAAGAAGGATGAAACTGCCTTAACTCTGATGGAACATGTAAAGCTACTGGACAAAGGATCACAGTATAAAGTGAAAATTATCAGGAGTGATAATGGTACTGAATTCAGAAATGCAACAATGGAAGAATTTTGCAAGGAAAGAGGAGTGAAGCAAGAATTTTCTGCACCAGGGACTCCACAGCATAATGGTGTAGTTGAAAGAAAGAACAGAACTTTAATCGAAGCCGCCAGAACAATGCTTGATGAAGCAAAATTGCCAACTTATTTCTGGGCAGAAGCTGTTCAAACTGCTTGTTTTACTCAAAATGCTACACTGATCAACAGGCATGGGAAAACACCATATGAGATGGCGAAGAAAAAGAAACCAAACCTGAAATATTTTCATATTTTCGGATGCAAATGCTTTGTGTTGAATACTCATCCTGAATAGTTGACCAAGTTTGAATTAAAAGCTGATGAAGGAATTTTTGTTGGATATCCACTGTCGACTAAAGCATTCAGAGTCTTTAATCTGAGAACTAAAGTGATCATGGAATCTATACATGTGTCATTTGATGATAAGAAAATAACTGGACTTGAAGATGAAGAAAATCATGATCAACTACGCTTTGAAAATGAAGATCTAAACTCTGATGACGTAAACTCTAATGAAGCCTATCCAACAAACTCTGTTGAAGCACACTCTGAACCTCTACTGGTAAACACTGAGGAAGTTTCTCTGACATAACAAAATAGAGAACCAGTTGAGAGGGAGCAAGAAGATACTTCGGGAACACCTCAACATGATGACTCACATTCTGAAAGTGAGTCAGCTGAAGAATCTGACACAAACTCTGGCTTAAACTCTGAAAGTTCAAATAATGAACAGTCCAAGTCAGGGGGAGCCTCAGATAATACAGATGGTTAACAAGAAAATCAAGAGAGCATGGATCAAGGGGGAGGATCCAATAATGATGAAAGAAGCCACTTACCTACAACAAGAAAGTGGACACATGCTCATACACCTGATCTGATTATTGGAGATCCAGATGCAAGTGTGAGAACAAGAAGTGCTACAACAAATGAATGTCTGTTTCATACATTCCTGTCTCAAACAGAGTCTAAGAAAGTGGATGAAGCTCTTCAAGATGCTAACTGGATAACAGCAATGCAGGAGGAGTTGAATGAGTTTGAGAGAAATGAAGTCTGGACACTTGTACCAAGACCCAAAAACAGATCTGTTGTTGGTACAAAATGGGTTTTCAGAAACAAGACTGACAGTGAGGGAGTAATTACAAGGAACAAGGCTAGACTTGTGGCAAAAGGATATTCACAGCAGGAAGGAATTGACTATGATGAAACCTTTGCTTCAGTTGCAAGGTTGGAAGCCATAAGGATTTTTCTAGCATATGCTGCTCACAAGAAGTTTAAAGTCTTTCAGATGGATGTGAAGAGTGATTTTCTCAATGGGAAACTTGAAGAAGAAGTGTTTGTTGAACAACCACCAGGGTTTGTGGACCCCAAGCACCCAGATTATGTCTACAGGCTTGACAAAGCACTTTATGGACTAAAGCAGGCACCTAGAGCATGGTATGAAACTCTGGCTCAATTTCTTTTAGAGAGTGGGTTCACAAGAGGTACAATTGATAAAACCATATTCTATTTCAATTCTGGTAATGATTTGCTTTTAGTTCAAATCTATGTGGATGATATAATCTTTGGGTCTACTAATGATAAACTCTGTAAGAAGTTTGCCAAGCTTATGCAGTCCAGGTACCAAGTGAGCATGATGGGAGAGCTTAGTTATTTTCTAGGCTTGCAGGTAAAGCAAACAGATGATGGGATTTTTATCAATCAAGCAAAATATACCAGAAATCTTCTCAAGAAATTTGGTATGCTTGATAGTTCATCTGCAACAACTCCTATGGCAACTGCAACCAAGCTAGACAAAGACACAGGAGCTTCAGTAGATATGACAAACTACAGAGGCATGATAGGGTCTCTTCTTTATCTGACTGCAAGTAGACCAGACATCATGTATGCAACCTGTATTTGTGCAAGATTTGAAGCAGATCCCAGAGAGCCTCATCTAACAGCTGTGAAGAGGATTTTCAAATATCTCAAAGGAACCATAACCTTGGGTTTGTGGTATCCTAGAGAATCAGAGTTTAAGTTTATTGGTTACTCTGATATAGACTTTGCAGGTTGTAAGATTGACAGAAAGAGCACCAGTGGAAGCTGTCAATTTCTAGGTGACAGACTAGTTTTTTGGTACAGCAAGAAACAGAAATCAATTTCCACATCCACTGCAGAAGCAGAGTATATTGCTGCTGGTAGTTGTTGTGCACAGATTCTGTGGATGAAGAATCAACTGCTGGATTATGGGTTAAGGTACTCTAAAATACCTATTCTCTGTGATAATCAAAGTGCTATTGCTATGACAGGAAATCCAGTACAGCACTTCTTGACCAAGCACATCAGCATAAGGTATCACTTTATCAGGAAACATGTGGAGGAAGGAAATATTGAGCTTCATTTTGTGTCTACAAATCAACAGCTTGCAGTGTTGCCCAGTAAATAACAATTGTAGAAGGGGGGTTGAATACAATTGTATAAGATTCTCGACTTAATCAAGTATATAACACAAATATGAAAGAACAATAACAGCTTTATTAAATCTGATATAAAACTGTTACAAACTCTCTAAAGAAATTCTGATGTTCTTGAGAGCTGCTAGTTTACACAAATACTCGAGTGTATGATCGTTTATGTTCTCGTACATAAATCGAAACCTAAACTGTGTTTGTATACTACACAGCTTCTCTATCAACGATGTTAGATATAATTACTGATGATTGTTTATCAGTGTTTAAGTAACAGGTACTTATCAGAGTTTACACTAGAAGCCAGTCAGAGTTTGTTAAAGTCTGACGGGGTGAGAGTTTATTTAGTTGTCGGTGCATACTTGAAGATTCTAGAAGCAATATATCTTGAAGATGGAAAGAAGCAAGATATATTGAGATAGCTAAAGAAACGGGACAGAAGACAGAAGCAATCATAAATTGATATAAATTGTATAGCTGATTTATAGGAATATCAATTAGAGATTGATTGTGTAACTGTGTTCTATATAAACACAAATAGGTTAACCCTAAAAGGGATGCGAATACTGAATACATTATTCTTGTAACCTAGCAGCTCTCTGTGATATTTTACATCACTGAGATAAGAGTTATTTAATATAATTCAGTTTATTATTCATAAACAGTGTTCTTGATTGTCATTCTCATACATATATTGATTATATATTGTGTATTCGGCCTAACAATTGGTATCAGAGCCAAGGCTGTTTAATATATACAGTTTTTTGATCCAAACACAAGTATAATCATGACTGAAAACTCCCAGGCAGGTTCTAATGGAGGTTCTAATGCTCAAAAGGTTCAATCTGCTTCTGTAAGTCGATATGAGTCAATCAGGGTTCCAATTCTCAAACCAGTGGAATATCCAATATGGAAGGTTAAGATGACCATGTTTCTAGAAGCTACAGATCCAGAATACCTTGATAGAATCTATGATGGTCGTCATATGCCAACTAAACTGTCTCCTGTAGTTGCTGGTCAAGAACAAAAGACTGTTCCGAAGGAAAAGAAAGATATGACTCCTGAGGACATCTCATCAATTGCAAAGGATGCAAAAGTTAGACATCTTCTTCATAGTGCCTTAGATAATGTCATGTCTAACAGAGTTATTGGTTGCAAGACTGCCAAAGAAATCTGGGATGCTTTAGAAGTCAGGTGTCAAGGAACAAGTGCTATAAAGAAGAACAGGAAGACTATTTTAACACAGGAGTATGAACACTTTGACTCTAGATCTGATGAAACTTTGACAGATACATATGACAGATTCTGTAAATTGTTGAATGATTTGTCTCTTGTTGATAAAGAATATGACCTTGAAGAGTCAAATCTCAAGTTTCTACTATCTTTACCTGAAAGATGGGATTTAAAGGCAACAACAATAAGAGATAATTATGATCTTGCAGAAACAGATCTTGATGAAATTTATGGGTTGCTTAAAACTCATGAACTTGAGATAGAACAAAGAAACAAAAGATCTGGAAAGAAGACAAAATATGTTGCTCTCAAAGTTGAAGAAAAACTCATGAAGAAAGAAACATCAAAGAAGAAAGCTAAGGGAAAAGCTTTAGTCATAAATTCTGAAAGTGAGTCATCAAACTCTGATGGTGACTCAAACTCTGATGCTTCTTCTGAATCTGAGTATGATGAAGAACAAATGATGCAAATGGCTGCTTTGATGGTGAAGACCTTCAAGAACTTCAAGAAGGGAAAAAGATTCTCAAGAAAAGATTCAAACTCTGAAAGAAAGAATTTCAGAAAGTCTGAAAGAAGGGATATCAAACATGGAAAGAAAGACAAGTCTGAAATCCAGTGCTACAAGTGTAAAGAGATGGGTCACTATGCTCCAGAGTGCAAGAAAGGAAAATTTGAAAAAGCACTTATCACTAAAGGAAGAGACTGGGCAGATACTTCAGATTCAGATGAGGATGTAAACTATGCTCTCATGGCAACTGTCAATGATGAATCTGACTCATCTGAAAATAAGGTACCCCTAACAACTTATGCTTATGATATTTTGTTGCCCAGTAAATAACAATTGTAGAAGGGGGTTGAATACAATTGTATAAGATTCTCGACTTTATATAACACAAATATGAAAGATCAATAACAATAACAATAACAGCTTTATTAACTTTGATATAAAACTGTTACAAACTCTCTTAAGAAATTCTGATGTTCTTAAGAGCTGCTAGCTTACAAAAACTCTCTCAAGAAATTCTGTTCTTAAGAGCTTCTCTCCGATTATGTTCTCTCTCGAATGAATACATAAATCGAAACCAAGACTGTGTTTATATAGTGCACACAGCTTCTCTATCAATAACAAGATAAGTCCTAATCATAACAAAGATAGAAACATATCTTTAATCGATAGCTGCATTCTACAAACCAGGAACAAACTTCCATGTTTATCTAGACTCCAAATATAACTCGAAGTAGGAATCCTGATCAGCTTCAAGTTCTGATGATCAATCCTGATCATAGTCTGAGTAGGAATCCTGATGATCAATAAGATACTGACGCTTGATCAAATACTGATGACCATGCAATACTGATGACGTCAGCAATCCTGATCAGTTGAGTCTAGCTTCTGACGATCATTGAATTCTGATCTAACAATCTCCCCCAATCTCATACTTTGTGAAATAAAGTATAGATTCCAAATATTCAATGATGTCAAAAACATGTATCAAAATGTACGAGTATCTTCAGAAACAACTTATCTGTTTTAAGCTTTTTGATAGAACAGATTCATCTTCAAGAAATTGGATAATAAACTTTCTTCTTTTTCTTCAAGAATTTGAATCAGTCTTTCCTTAAGATTTCTGAGTTCTTCATCTTCCTCATTAATCTGGTAGATAGCTGCTCTGAGATTCTGTATGGAGTTTCTCTGTAGACTGTGCTCTTCAAGCAAAAGATAAGCAATTTCCTTCCCATCAGGATTGAGAGAAAGATGAGTCATGCCAAAATTTACTTCTTTAACAGCAGTACCCCTTTGCATTTCCACATCCTGGTCTCTTTGATTTAAGTACATGGGAGTATAATTACCATCGAAATTACTGTTTCCGTCCAGTCTTCTTCTTATAGTTGACAAAATCATGTCAGCCCATACTTTGTACACTTGGTTCTTCCATCTTAACAGATAGTGAACATATTTCAGTTCCTGTGTAGTTTTCATCAGCAGATCTTGAATAGATAGAATCTTCACACTACCATCTTTCATGAAGTACAGAAGCTTTTCTTTCTTTTCAAAACCATCATGACAATCTATAACTATATCAACAGCTAATAAATTGTTCAGGTTTTCAGAAGTTAAAGTACCTCCAATTTCTGTCAAGGAGTAAGGATCAACATATGACATATTCAGATATTCACCATCTCTGTGTCCAATACCTCCTCTTGAATTACTTGACAATTGCTTCATATTTGAAAACATCTTTAACCAGAGTGTTTTTGATCTAGCCATATCAGACAAATCAACAACACTTGAAGCGCTTGTAATAATTTCACCAGACTGAAAATTGATAGGTGTATCACAACTTAATGTGCTAATATGTTTCCACTTCTTGTATTTCTCCTTTTCATGAGCGTAGCTTCTTTCAAGTAAAGATTCTTGTCTGCTTGAATTTCTCCATTTTCTTTCATTTGAAACTTTAAGCCTTTGTAGATAGAGATTAAAATCTTCATTTGTTCTCTTTGTAATATCTCTTCTTCTGGCTTCTTCTTCTTCATCTACTTCTTTATTGTGACAATCAACAACAGTAGATAAGATTATCAAATCAACCTCTTGTAGAATTTCAGATTCGTCAGGATCTTGAATATTGTCAGGATTAGAATCTTCAATTTGATTTGTATTGCTGAGAGTTGATTTACTTGATTTTCTTCTCAATTCAGGTTCTTCTTCAACAATTCCATCATCACCAAAAGTAGATCTGTCAGGAACTACTAGAGTTTGAATAGGTTCAGGAATTTCTTCAATTCTTAACCCTCTAGACCTTGTCTGTCTAGGTAATATTTGAGTTGAAGAACCTCTTTTACTTCTTCTAGCACCTCTCCTACCTCTGCTTCCTCTACCTCTAGCAGGAGCAGTATAGCTTTCCATTGTCTCTCTTTGTAGTCTCAAGAATTCTTCATGTGAGAGATCTGGATATTCTTCACTTGCTGTAGAGAGTGCTTTTCTTGCATATAATTGTTAAACTCTTTTATCAGTGTGATATAGAGTAACAATTCTGCCGTCTTTTGTAGAAAACTTCTGGAATAAATTTGATGCATCTTCAGGATTATCAATAATCACATCTTCATCACCTTCAGGAATTGTAGCAAGAATTTGTCCATGACCAGGTGTCAGGATTTGATCTTCCGTCAGGATCTGAGATTGCACCAATGTTCTTACTGTCTTAACTCCAGAATCAGAAACATGAGTTGACTGCGTTGTTTGACTTTGAGAAGTTTGGATTGTCTTCATAACAACAGCATCAGAGGTTTCTCCTTGTATCGCTTTGTCACCACCATCATCTCCAGTATCATCATCATTATTTCTTAATACTAGATCAGGTGTACATTTTGTCTGAATAACCTTCTCCCCCTTTTTGACATCAGGATTTGACAATAATTGCAAAATTAAGGAAAGAGAGGCTTGAATTTCAGTTACCTTAGTATCCAGAGAATCAATTCTTTGATTGATTGAGGTTTGTTCTGAAACAACAGATTTCACTTGGGATTCCACTACCCTTAATTGTAAAGTAGTAGGCACCTTTGTAAAATTATTAAAGATATCAGTCCTCACTTTTTCAGTTGAACCCTTGATAGAATCAATCTCACTTTTCAGGCTTTTGGATAACAGAGTTGTAGCCTTCAGATGATTCTTCAAGTCTTGATTCTCTATAGACTTCACTACATTATAGGCATGTGCAATAGCAGAAGAAAAACTGATAGATTCATCAGATTGGTGCCATGAATTGTTCCATTCATTCTGTCTAAATGCCTCTGCAGGATCAAAGGAAGGAATAGAAAAATCTTGTCTCTGATCTTTTCCAGTGGAAGCATTGCTAGCCATATATGTACTTGATGAACCAAAATTAGTTCCAAGACTAATCTTGAGTGCTGTAGCAAGCTGTTCCTTCTCTTTTCTTTCAGTTTATCATCATCACTATCATCATCAGAATTATCATCATCAGAACCATGAGATTTATCAGGATCAGGAATTGCAATACCTTTCAGTTTATCCTGAGATTCTGAGATAGGATGATCCATTGGTCTTGAACGAAGTGGCTGTATCAAAATAGGCTCAGTATCAGGAGCACCACTAACGTCAGGATGAACATCGTCAGGATTTGATATGCTTGCATCAGTATTTGCTACCAATGGTTCTTGTGGAGCTTGAGGTTCAGAAGCTGCTTCAACACTTTGAGCTAAAGGTTCTTGTGTGCTTCCCTCATTGACAATGTTCTCGACCAATCTTTCAACAAAAGCTGTAGCTTTGCCTGCATCTTCACTTTGAGAAGATGGTTCTTGTGTAGCTGGAATGTTGATGTCTTCATTCTCCCTTTGAGAAAATGGTTCTTGTGTGACCATTCCACTAGCTAAGCCTTCACCCAAACTTTGATTGAGTGGTTCTTGTGTGGCAGGATCAACAGTAGCTGCTGAATTACTCTGAAATTCAGGTTCTTGTGGGCTTGATCCTTTCAGCTTCTTCTGTCTCTGATAGACTAACTCTTCTGCATTCCTCTTTTTCTTTGATGTAGGTGTAAGACCAACCAAGGAAGCAGTTGTAGAAACCTTCTCCCAAGAATGTCCTCGAATCTGAGATGGAGAGGCTGGAGAGTCTGATATAGAGACAACTTTTGTTGCTGCATCAGGAATACTAACATCAGGATTTGATGTCTGAATATCAGTATCCTTCATTTGCACTGTCAAAGGAATATGATACCTGCTTTTTGATAATTTCCTTGTCTTTTGTGGTTTTGACGAAGGTACCACAACTTTAGTAGCAGTATCAGCAACTTCCTTGTTCACATTCATCACAGAGGATATAGGTAAGTCATCCTCTGAATCACTTTCATCAATCAACCTTAACTTCCTTTTCACAGGAACATCCTTAGCAACCTTATCAGCTTTCTTGACCAGGACCCCTTGTACACCCCCTTGTAACTTCTTTTTAGTGAGAGGTGTAGAGAAAAAATCCTTTGAACCTGATTGCCTTCCAGATACATCAGTTCTAGCTGATTTCTTTGATTTTACAACGAAAGTCTTTTGAGAGACATTAGAGGTGGTTGTTAACTGTTTAGACTGTTTAGGTTGCATGCTTGTGTCAGGAACAAGGTGGGTTGGTCCTTGTACCATAGCATTAGAAAGTAGTCCATAACGAGTAGGCATTTTCTGATGTAAGAAAAACCTAACCTCATCAGGAATAAAAGCATTTCCTATAAAACCATTTGCCTTATCACTGTTGACTAAGGACTTAATATTATTCTCAGTAATTCTACAGATTGGTAGAACTACATCATCCTCAAAAACAACATTAGGACATAAGTGATTAAATATCAACTGTAAAAATCTAAGAAAACAGACAGAACCCAACTTATCTGATTTCCTATCACTTAAAGCTTTTAAGATAAAAGACCCATAATCAAACACTGTAGAATGGATAAGAGAGTACCCAATTTTAAGCGATCCTGATGGAAGAGCATCAAAATTTGATGTCTTGTTCAGGAAACAGCGGCTGATTGTATCAAAGAAGAAATTCCATTCCTTCTTAAGCTTTGTCCTAAAGAGATTTCCATATCTCTTTACTTCACCATTGTAGCCCAGTTTCTTGACAAACTCAAATAGAGCAGAGTCTGAAATCACCCTAGGAACTTTTTCACCCAGAATAGGCAAATGCAATGCCTCTTCAATAACAGCAGGGGTGACATGATGAGTTACCCCATTTGATTCGAACTGCATCAGAATGGTTCCTGTAGAACTTTGACCAAAAACAACTGTGTTCCAAACCTGCATTACAGACTTAAAAGAAACACTTGCAGGCTCTGTTAAAGCATACTTCAATGGGCTTGAAGTAAGAAAATCTTGAATTATATGGAACTCAGTAGGCAATTCTTGATGGTCTAGAATGGCTACAAAGTTATTAGTGGCAAAAGTAATATCACGAATTACTGTTTGTTTGTTCATGAAAGATGAAGACGCCATTGTAATGCTTTTGAAAACTCGAGAATTAAGATTTGAAGCAATTAGGGTATGAAAGCACAGAGAGAGATAGAAAACGAAAAACTGACGATAAGAGAGTAATTAACGATGTAGACCAATAAAAAGTATTTTGTTAAAACAAAATATTACTCTCAAAGACAGGTGGCAAAATATGATTTGTGCACAAAGAATTAGTGGACAGATTACGTGTGTCATTTAAATAAATCTGCACCGCCTTTTATGTGTATGTATTGTTATATCTATAATAGTGCAACACACGCGCGCATACAGTTGTCCTACTAAAACTCAACCGTCCATCAGTAGATACTGACGAAAAATTAGGCACAAATTAAGTAATGAAATACTGACCTGTACATCAGGATTGACCAGTTGACTTCCTGTCAGGATTGAGTCCTATCAGGATTTGATCAAAGATACATACCTTTCTGAATAACCATCAGGATTTGACAGTTATCAGGATTTCCTCTCTGTAGCTTTTCCTCAGAAATTCTCAAAATTCATCATTCCAAGTTCATTCACCAACTTATTGAAAGTAGCTTCAGGTAGTGGCTTGGTGAATATATCAGCTAGTTGTTGATCAGTAGGAACAAAGTGAAGTTCAATTGTTCCTTCCAGAACCTGTTCTCTTATAAAGTGATATCTGATACTTATGTGTTTAGTAAGAGAATGCTGAACTGGATTTCCTGTCATTGCAATAGCACTTTGGTTATCACAATAAATAGGGATTTTTGAGTATGACAGGCCATAATCTAACAACTGATTTCTCATCCACATTATCTGAGCACAACAACTTCCTGCAGCAATGTACTCAGCTTCTGCAGTTGAAGTGGAAATAGATTTCTGCTTTTTACTGAACCATGAAACTAGTCTTCCACCCAAAAACTGACAACTTCCTGAAGTACTTTTCCTGTCTATTTTGCATCCTGCAAAATCAGCATCTGAATAACCACACAACCCAAAATCTGATTCCCTTGCATACCAAAGACCAAGTGAAGGAGTGCCTTTGAGATATCTGAAAATTCTTTTGACTGCAATCAGATGTGGTTCTCTAGGTTTTGCTTGAAATCTTGCACATAGACAGGTTGCAAACATGATATCTGGTCTACTGGCAGTGAGATACAATAAAGAGCCAATCATTCCTCTGTAGTGAGTTACATCTACCTCTTCACCTTGATCAGGATCAAGTTTGGTAGCTGTAGCTATGGGAGTTGAAGCAGGAGTACTGTCTTGCATGTTAAACCTTGTCAGTAAGTTCCTTGTGTATTTAGACTGATTAATAAAAATCCCTTCATCAGTCTGTTTAACTTGAAGACCCAGAAAGTAACTCATTTCTCCCATCATGCTCATTTGATATCTTGACTGCATAAGCTTGGAAAACTTTTCACACAGCTTATTGTTTGTTGACCCAAAAATGATATCATCAACATAAATCTGAACTAACAGCAACTCCTTACCATGATTCAAATAAAATAGAGTTTTATCAATTGCACCTCTTTTGAATCCACTTTCCAGTAAGAATTGAGCTAAGGTTTCATACCATGCTCTTGGAGCTTGCTTTAGTCCATAAAGTGCCTTATCCAGTCTGTAGACATGATCTGGATATGTAGGATCAATGAAACCAGGAGGTTGTTCAACATAAACTTCTTCCTCCAGTTCACCATTTAAGAAAGCACTTTTAACATCCATCTGGAAAACCTTGAATTTCTTATGTGCTGCATAAGCAAGAAATATCCTGATGGCTTCTAGTCTTGCAACAGGAGCAAAAGTTTCATCATAGTCAATTCCCTCTTGTTGGGAATAACCCTTTGCAACTAGCCTTGCTTTGTTTCTGATAATGACTCCATCAGAATCAGTCTTGTTCTTGAAAATCCACTTTGTACCAACAATTGATCTATTCTTTGGTCTTGGTACCAGTTTCCAGACTTCATTCCTTTCAAATTCATTCAGTTCTTCTTGCATTGCAGTAACCCAATCAGCATCTTTAAGTGCATCTTCAACTTTCTTAGGCTCCTCCTTGGATAGAAAGTTATTATATAAACATTCATTCTGAGTTGCACTTCTTGTTTGAACACCTGCATCAGGATCTCCAATTATCAAATCAGGAGTATGATCTTTTGTCCATTTCCTTGCTGGTGTCAAATTGTTTCTTGAAGTAGATGCTCCCCCTGGATTGGTGTTATCTTGATTGAAAGAATTTGATTGATTTGAAGCTCTCCCTGAATTATTGCTATGCCCTCCTGATGTGTTATCAGGATCTTCACTTGAATCAGTATCTGAAGAATTCTGTCCTGATGATTGAGTTGACTCTGAACTTGTAGTTGAATGCCGTTGCTCCCCCTCAACATTAGCACTACTAGTTGTATTACTGTTGTTTGCATCATCAGTATTAGCACCATCAGTACCTGGTGAGTCATCAGGATTTGGTGACCCGTCAGTACTGGATGAGTGGACAGCTTCTGATTCACTTTCTTCAGGTTCCTTGGAAGCTTCATTTTCAAATAACAATCTATCATGCGAGTCTTCAATGATTCCAGTTATCTTCTTATCATCAAAAGATACATGTATTGACTCCATGACAGTTCTTGTTCTCAAATTAAAAACTCTGAAGGCTCTTGATGTAGGATAACCTATGAATATTCCTTCATCAGCCTTTGTTTCAAATTTCCCTAGCTGTTCAGGATGAGTTCTGAGAACAAAACATTTACAGCCAAACACATGCAAATGCTTCAGACTTGGTTTCTTCTCTTTGAGTGACTGATAAGGAGTGACACCATGCCTGTTTATCAATGTGAGATTTTGTGTATAGCATGCTGTGTTGACTGCTTCTGCCCAGAATTATGTAGGTAATTTAGCTTCTTCCAACATAGTTCTGCCAGCTTCAATAAGAGTTCTATTCTTCCTTTCTACTACTCCATTTTGCTGAGGTGTGCCAGGAGCAGAGAATTGTTGAATGATTCCTTTGTATTTGCAGAACTCTTCCATCTTTGAATTCTTAAATTCAGTACCATTATCACTTCTCAGAATCTTGACTTTGTACTTTGTGGTTGTCTCAATCATCCTCACATGATCCAACAGAACTTCAGGAGTTTCATCTTTTCTGTGCAGAAAATACACCCAGGTGAATCTAGAATATTCATCAACAATTACAAGAGTGTACCTTTTCTTACTGATGGACATGATGTTGACTGGACCAAACAGATCAAGATGTAGCATGTGATATGGTTCTTCAATAGAGGATTCTGATTTACTCTGGAATGATGTCCTTCTTTGTTTTGCTTTTTGGCATGCATCACAGAGTCCATCAGGTGTATATAAGACATTAGGTAATCCTCTTACTAACTCTTTCTTAACCAACTCATTGATGTTGCTGAAGTTGAGATGAGAAAGCTTCTTGTGCCAATTCCAACTTTCATCTACTGAAGCTTTACTGATGAAACATGTAGGGGAGCCATCAATATCTGAGAGAATGTTGGCTTCATATATGTTACCATGCCTGTAGCCAGTTAGTGCTATCTTCCCTGTTGCTTTACTGACTACTTCACAATGTGTGGAATAGAAATTGACATGATAACCTCTGTCAGTGATTTGACTAATACTCAACAAGTTGTGTTTTAGTCCCTTCACTAGAGCTACTTTTTCAATGATGACATTTCCAATGATTATATTGCCATATCCCAAGGTTTGTCCAATGCTGCCATCTCCATAAGACACAGTTGGGCCAGCTTTTTCCTCATATTCTGATAACGGGGCTTTGTTTCCAGTCATGTGCACAGAACATCCACTATCCATGACTAACACATTTTTCTTTTTACCCTGCATCAGAATAGAAACACACTAGTTAGAACACTTAGGAACCCATACATGTTGGGTTCCTTTCTCATGCAATTTATTAATTTTAACAGCAGAAGACTTTTTGACTTTAGCAGTCCTGACAGGATTTACTCCATCAGGATTTGCTTTGTCAGTATCAGTATTAACAAAAGCATGCTTCATTATGACATTTTCAGTTCTATCAGACTTTGTACTACTTTCAAACTTAGGCAATGGATCATAAAAATTATAGTACAAATCATGATACTCTTTACATGTATAAATAGAATGCCATAGACTACCACAATGAAAACAGGAATTCTGTGGTTTGTAAAATACTGATCTATTCCTAACATCAGACTTAGGAATTTCAGCAATTTTCTTCTTACTCTTTTTACAATCAATAGCAAGATGATTAGAGTTACCACAGTTAAAACAACACTTTCTAGGTGCATTTGGGATATATTTATAACCATTCTCTTTATTGATCCCAACTTTACCATTCCTGTTTCTCTTAACAGTAGCTTCCTTTTTCTTATCTGTAACCTCACAGATTTTATCTTTAAGCTGTTTCTGAGACAATAGACCTAGATTCTTAGTGACTTTGTTCATGACAGGTTTAGACTTTATAATTTTAATTCCTTGAGTAGAAGAAGATCCCTTTTCAAAAGTAGAATTGGAATCCTTACCAAAAACAAAATTAACAGGAGTAATCTTAGATTTGGTTGAGTCTATAACATGTCTATAGGTCTTTGGACTAACTGTCTCATCAATGACAATTTTCTCTGCTAATTTCTTATCTTCATCTGACTTATATCCTAGACACTCTTTCCAATTCTTAGAGGTATTAATCTCATGAAATTTCCTGCCAGAGTCTGTCCAGGTTCTGATTTTCTCATTAGCATATTCAAGTTCTTTTTCAAGGGAAGTACATTTAGATGTCATCTCTAAGTGCATGTGTTTAGCATTATCACATTCTTTTTGTACTTCTTGCATACGAGAAAATTCAGCTTCTAATATCTCATTCCTCTTTCTAAGGTCAGACATCTCAGATAAGATTCTAGTATTCTCAGCAGTTTGACTTCTAAAGCTAATATGTAATGACTTTAGAAAACGTCTTAACTCAGAAGCATTATCAGTATCAAAATCAAAGATAGTATTTAGTACCTTATCATCAGGAGCAGCAGTTACATCAGCATTGGCCATTAACGCATAGTTGACTACCTCAGTATCAGATTCTGAGGAAGAGTCCATCCAATCCTTGCTTGATGTGATGAGTGCCTTTGTCTTGTTGCATTCAGAAGCAAAGTGACCCATACCATTACACTTGTAGCATCTAACCTTTGACTTGTCAAATTTGCTACCCTTGCTGTCCTTCTTGATATACTTGTCTTTGTCTGCTTTGAAGGTCTTTTTCTGAAAGTTGCCTTGTCTTCTATTCTTCCTGAACTTCATCCTTCTGAAGTTTCTGACAATCATAGCAACCATCTCTTCCATGTCTGAATCAGAAGATTCATCACCAGTATTGGCATCAGGATTGCCATCAGTATCTGATGAAGAGTCGTCAGGATCTGACTCAGCTACTCTTGCTTTCCTTCTAGAGACCTCCATAGCTTTCCCTTTTGATTTTGCTTCTACATTCAAAGCAATTGACTTTGCCTTGCTGCTTTTCTTGTTCTTTCTCTGTTGAACTTCAAGATCATGAGTTCTTAGCATCCCATAGATCTCATCAAGAGACACAATGTTCAGATCATACTGGTGTCTAATGATTGAGGTCTGAGTATCCCATTCTTCAGGTAAAGCTCTAAGAAATTTGGTGTTTGAATCTTCAGTTTCATATACTTTGTCAACTAAGGATAAGCTGTTCAATAGTGTCAGAAATCTATCATATAGATCAGTCAGGCTCTCTTCAGGTCTTGCATCGAATTGCTCATATTCTTGAATCAATAGAGCCCTTCTGTTTTTCTTAACAGATGCAGATCCCTGGCACTGAGTTTCCAAAGTATCCCAGATTTCTTTTGAAGACTTGCATGCAATCACTCTGTTTGACATGACAGCATCAAGGCTATTATGCAAGATATTCTTTATCTTTGGTTCCCTGAGTACATGAGCTTTTTCTTCTGGAGTCCATTCAGCTTTAGCTTTGACCATATAATGTTCTGGTACTGTATCTGTTCGTTCTACGAACTTTGTTGGTATATATGGTCCATCACGAATCCTGTCCAAGTAGTCAGGATCCATAGCCTCCAGGTACATCGGCATCTTTACCCTCCATGTAGGATATTCTGATATCTTCAAGATGGGAATCTTCATGCTTTCATACTTGGTTGTCGACATCTTTAGATCGTATCTGATTCAGAATTAAATCAGTTTGCTCTGATACCAATTGTTGCCCAGTAAATAACAATTGTAGAAGGGGGTTGAATACAATTGTATAAGATTCTCGACTTTATATAACACAAATATGAAAGATCAATAACAATAACAATAACAGCTTTATTAACTTTGATATAAAACTGTTACAAACTCTCTTAAGAAATTCTGATGTTCTTAAGAGCTGCTAGCTTACAAAAACTCTCTCAAGAAATTCTGTTCTTAAGAGCTTCTCTCCGATTATGTTCTCTCTCGAATGAATACATAAATCGAAACCAAGACTGTGTTTATATAGTGCACACAGCTTCTCTATCAATAACAAGATAAGTCCAAATCATAACAAAGATAGAAACATATCTTTAATCGATAGCTGCATTCTACAAACCAGGAACAAACTTCCATGTTTATCTAGACTCCAAATATAACTCGAAGTAGGAATCCTGATCAGCTTCAAGTTCTGATGATCAATCCTGATCATAGTCTGAGTAGGAATCCTGATGATCAATAAGATACTGACGCTTGATCAAATACTGATGACCATGCAATACTGATGACGTCAGCAATCCTGATCAGTTGAGTCTAGCTTCTGACGATCATTGAATTCTGATCTAACATATTTATAATATATCTGAATTGAGAATTTATCTTAAAAGATGTTAGTTATAGAGATCAGACTTTAGAGAATGAAAGGATTAAATTTGAGAATCTTAAGCTTAAAGATAGAAATAAATTTCTTGAAGAAGAACTTGTTAACATGCAACAAGTTCAAAAGGAAAGAGATGATGCTGTTTATGTTGAACAGGAGTTGCTTAAGAAATTAAGGGAATTAGAATCTGATTTGGAAACAGAAAGGAAGGTAATTAAAACCTGGACAAATTCTGGAAAAGACACACATCAAGTTTTTCAAACAGATACAGTTGGGTTAGGTTACTGTGAGGAAGATGAACTTAGGTTTAAAGATAAAGTTAAAGTTAAACCACAACTTAAACCTATGAAATTTGTTCCTGAATCCAGTAAGCAAAACTCTGTACTTGAAAAAGAAGATGTTAAGAAAGAATCAGTAAAAACTTGTGTTAAACAGGTGAATGTTGGTTTAATGACAGAGAAACAATTCAAGTATAAGCTCAAAGAGGTAAAGTCTGTTGAAAAACAGAAAGTGTCCAGGAAGAACAGAAATGGAAAAGTAGGCATTAACAGAAGTAATAATCATTTGCCTATAACTGATGCTCCTAGAAAAACATGTCATAATTGTGGTAGTACTAACCATCTTGCAAGCTTTTGCAGGAAGAACAAAGATATTAATTCTTTACCCTCCAAGTCTGGAGTTAAGAATGAATATAGTAGGGTTAGACCACAGACTTTATGCACTCACTGTGGGAGTACTTGGCATTCTATTTATACTTGCAAGAATTATCATGCTATTTATCACAATTATTATGAGTTGAAGCCCAATTTGAAATGGGTTAAAGTTGATTCTGCAAGTGTAAATTCTGATAGTGCAAACTCTGATACAGTTAGCTTAAACTCTGTAGATAAGAATTCCGCTGCAAAATCTAACTATATTAAGAAAGCCAAAGGATCCAAGCAAGTCTGGATCCTTAAATCTAACTCTTTCTAATTGTTTGTGATTCCAGGGCATAAGGGAAAGTACCCTAGTCTTGGACAGTGGATGTTCAGGACACATGACTGGAAATAAAGCCCTGCTATCAGATTATGAGGAGAAAGCTGGCCCAAAAGTTTCCTATGGAGATGGCAACATAGGACGTACTATGGGATATGGCAATATCAATCTTGGAAGTGTCATCATCACCAATGTAGCTCTTGTCCCAGGACTCAAGCCTGACTTGCTATCTATGAGTCAAATATGTGACAGAGGTTATCATGTAGATTTTCAACCTGAATACTGTGAGGATATCAGCAAATCTACAGGGAAAGTTGTTCTAGTTGGACACAGACGGAATAATATCTATGAAGCAAGTTTGGCAACAAACTCTGAAGGAAAAGCAGTGTGTCTGTCTACAAAAATGTCTAATGAGGAGAGTTGGAAGTGGCATAAGAAGCTCTCTCACCTAAACTTGAACAACATCAATGGGCTAATTCGAAAAGATCTTGTAAGGGGACTTCCAAAGTCTATACTCAGCATAGATGGTCTGTGTGATTCTTGTCAAAAGGCCAAGCAAAGGAAGTCATCTTTCAAGAGTAAGTCTGAATCTTCAGTTGTGGATCCTTATCATCTTCTACATGTTGATCTATTTGGTCCAGTAAATGTAATGTCACTAGGCAGAAAGAAATATGCTCTAGTCATAGTTGATGAGTATACCAGATACACTTGGGTGTACTTTCTAGCAAAGAAGGATGAAACTGCCTTAACTCTGATGGATCATGTAAAGTTACTGGATAAAGGATCACAGTGTAAAGTGAAAATTATAAGGAGTGATAATGGAACTGAATTCAGAAATGTAACAATGGAAGAATTTTGCAAAGAAAGAGGAGTGAAGCAAGAATTTTCTGCACCAGGGACTCCACAGCAAAATGGTGTAGTTGAAAGAAAGAACATAACTTTAATCGAAGCTGCCAGAACAATGCTTGATGAAGCAAAATTGCCAACTTATTTCTGGGCAGAAGCTGTTCAAACTGCTTGTTTTACTCAAAATGCAACACTGATCAATAGGCATGGGAAAACACCATATGAGATGGTGAAGAAAAAGAAACCAAACCTGAAATATTTTCATATTTTCGGGTGCAAATGCTTTGTGTTGAAAACTCATCCTGAACAGTTGACCAAGTTCGACTTAAAAGCTGATGAAGGAATTTTTTTGGATACCCACTGTCAACTAAAGCATTCAGAGTCTACAATATGAGAACTAAAGTGATCATGGAATCTATACATGTGTCATTTGATGACAAGAAAATAACTGGAATAGAAGATGAAGAATATCATGATCGACTTCGCTTTGAAAATAAAGATCTAAACTCTGATCACGTAAAATCTGATGAAGCAAATCCAACAAACTTTGATGAAGCATACTCTGAACCTCTACTGGTAAACACTGAGGGAGTTTCTCTGACAGAACAAAATAGAGAACCAGTTGAGGGGGAGCTTGAAGATACTTCAGAAACATCTCAACATGATGATACACATTCTGAAAATGAGTCAGCTGAAGAATCAAATAGAAACTCTGGGTCAAACTCTGAAAGTTCAAATAATGAACAGTCAAATTCAGGGGGAGCCTCAGAGAATGCAGATGGTCAAGAAGAAAATCAGGAGAGCATGGATCAAGGGGGAGGATCTAATAATGATGAAAGAAGCCACTTTCCAAAAGCAAGAAGGTGGACACAAGCTCATGCACCTGATCTGATAATTGGAGATCCAGATGCACGTGTAAGAACAAGAAGTGCAACAACAAATGAATGTCTGTTTCATGCATTTCTATCCCAAACTGAGCCCAAGAAAGTGGAAGAAGCTCTTCAAGATGCTAACTGGATAACAGCTATGCAGGAAGAGTTAAATGAATTTGAAAGAAATGAAGTATGGACTCTTGTACCTAGACCCAAAAACAGATCTATTGTTGGTACAAAATGGGTTTTCAGAAACAAGACTGACAGTGAGGGAATAATTACAAGGAATAAGGCTGGACTTCTGGCAAAAGGATATTCTCAACAGGAAGGAATTGACTATGATGAAACATTTGCTCCAGTTGCAAGATTGGAGGCCATAAGAATTTTTCTAGCATATGCTGCTCACAAAAAGTTCAAAGTCTTTCAGATGGATGTGAAAAGTGCTTTTCTCAATGGGAAACTTGAAGAAGAAGTGTTTGTTGAACAACCACCAGGGTTTGTAGATCCCAAGCATCCAGATTATGTCTACAGACTTGACAAAGCTCTTTATGGACTAAAGCAGGCACCTAGAGCATGGTATGAAACTCTGGCTCAATTTCTTTTAGAAAGTGGGTTCACTAGAGGTACAATTGACAAAACCCTGTTCTATTTCAATACTGGTAATGATTTGCTTTTAGTTCAAATCTATGTGGATGACATAATTTTTGGGTCTACTAATGACAAACTCTGCATGAAATTTGCCAAGCTTATGCAATCCAGGTACCAGATGAGCATGATGGGAGAGCTTAGTTATTTTCTAGGCTTGCAGGTAAAGCAAACAGATGATGGGATTTTTATCAATCAAGCAAAATATACCAGAAATCTTCTCAAGAAATTTGGCATGCTTGATAGTTCATCTGCCACAACTCCTATGGCTACTGCAACAAAGCTAGACAAAGATACAGGGGCTTCAGTAGATATGACAAACTACAGAGGCATGATAGGGTCTCTTCTTTATCTCACTGCAAGTAGACCAGATATCATGTATGCAACATGTCTTTGTGCAAGATTTCAAGCAGACCCCAAAGAGCCTCATCTAGCAACTGTGAAGAGAATTTTCAAATATCTCAAAGGAACCATAACCCTTGGTTTGTGGTGTCCTAGAGAATCAGAGTTTAAATTAATTGGTTACTCTGATGCAGATTTTGCAGGCTGTAAGATAGACAGAAAAAGCACCAGTGGAAGCTGTCAATTTTTAGGTGACAGATTAGTTTCTTGGTACAACAAGAAACATAAATCAATTTCGACATCCACTGCAGAAGCAGAGTATATTGCTGCTGGTAGCTGTTGTGCACAGATTCTGTGGATGAAGAATCAATTGCTGGATTATGGGTTAAGGTACTCTAAAATACCTATTTTCTGTGATAATCAAAGTGCTATTGCTATGACAGGTAACCCAGTACAGCATTCCATGACCAAGCACATCAGTATAAGGTATCACTTTATCAGGGAACATGTGGAGGAAGGAGATATTGAGCTTCATTTTGTGTCTACAGAACAACAGCTTGCAGATATCTTCACTAAGCCTTTGAGTGAAGCTACATTTACAAGATTGGTAAATGAACTTGGAATGATCTCTGGTTTTGACTAGAGATATTGGTTAGACTCAAACTTTACTCATCTGTGAAAATTTGCTCATATTTTTCTGCATGTGCTAACTGTCATGCAAATCATGTTGATAAACTCTGGTAACATACTCTGATGGAAGCATACTCTGATGATAAACTCTGATGTTATACTCTGATTTTGTTATTGTCTGAAACATATTGACCAATGAAGAAAATTGTACGAAGCATGATTCTTAGTAAGTAATCATGAATCTTTCTAAGTTATATAAAATCTGATCTCAAATGTGTGCAGAAATTTTACACAGCATGATACTGTCTCTATATTTATAGCATCTCTTAGTTTATTGATCCTATACACTGAGTCTGTATTAGCTGTTTGCACTTTCTCTCATAAATCATGTAAATCTAAACTCTGATAAATAGTTACTGCTAATTCACCCCTAAGCAAAAGATGCAAAAATATGCACAAATTCCTTTGAGATCATGTTGTGCCTAGGAAGACCCATGAACTTATTGTATGACATAAGGGCTAAAATTTTCAAATTTTTGGTGACTAGTGCCAACCACTGATTACTGGAAAAAGAATAAAAAAAAATAATAATAAAATTTAATGGGGTGAAAACAAATAAAATACAGAGTTTAGATGAAATCAGAATATGTTTTACATATGAGAGTTTGGGCAACCAGTTTTTTACTGATTTATTTTGTGGATTTTATGCACTTTGAGATGCTCTCAATATTTCTATTCAGTATACTCTGCTATTCACACACAAATATTCACAACTGTGCATTTTGAGAAAAGAGATTATTAATGAAGGAGGAGAATTGATAAAAACTGATGAACTGTGTACTCTACGCCGAGGTAATTTATTTTTAATCTCTGATGATTAAAATAAATAAAGTTGTTTCAGACATTTCATAATTATTGAGGAACATTATTTTTGGAAAATAGAGTGTATGATTGAAACGGTTTGTTTGAGTTTTTTTTTGAAAATGGAGAGAGGTTGAGTGTCTAGAAAAATGTAATAGGCGGTAATTATTGCTCTTTTTACTGCGCATGCGCATTGGAAACTGTCAATTACTGCTGTCAGTCATTGCATGAGTGCCACGTGTCACACTCACACGTCTCACGGAGTAAGACAGTTGTGTGTATTGATTAGAAATTGTTCAGTTTTTAATTCTTTCTTTTTGTATTAATATACAATACACAAACTCGTTTGAACTTTTCACAACTTACTCCAATTCACACCTTATTGTCACATACACATTTTCACAAACACTCTTACTACAAACACTCTCAAATATTCTCTAAGTCATTCTCTTCTTATTTCTAAATCGTGCTAATGGGTTCTACTGCTTTTGTCTCTTCTGGGCTTGAATTCGTTCCAAATAATTATGCTGCTCCATTGGTTAATGTGAACGCACCGAAGGCGTTTCATTTGATGCAGAATTTTCTTGCCCAATCTCCAATTGGGCGTGCTCTTGTAGAACCAGAGAGGCTTTCTGCGGTTCAAATCAAAAGCTTCTGGGAGACTGGTATCTATGATGATGGTGGTGTTTCTGGAACACCATCTATTATTTTCGAGTTTCAAGAAACAGAGTATGTCATTACACCTGGTACGGTACGTGATGCTCTTGGCTTTGGTGAACATACTGCGTACACCATTGCTGTTGGTGATGCTGAGTTGCTGAGGATGATGAGGGAGATAGGTTATGGTGGATCTTTGGCCAAGATAGGTCAGTTGAAGCGACCGTTCTTGAGGAAAGAGTGGAGCTTTTTCTTCGATTGTATAACAAGAACGTTCGGGAAGAAGTGCACGAACTGGGATGCAATACCCACTGACAGTCTACAAATAGGGTATTCTCTTCTCTATGGTACCAATTTTGATTTTGGTAGATTTGTTTTGAGTAACTTAGGAGAGAAAATGAATGAGAATAGGGGAGTAGTTTACTTTGCTAGATTCTGTCAGCTTTTATTTTCTACCTGTGTTAGTGGGGTAGATATTAATGATGCAGATGTAATTCCATGTTTTAAATTACACAAACGTATATTCTCTGATCTTGTGAACAAAGATGTGAAGAAGGGTGCTGTAGGTGATCTCTTACTGCCTGCATTAGTGTAGCAGTTTTTGGATGACTCTACCCAAGCAGGTTCACAACCAGAACCACTAAACACTGAAGTTCCTCCATCTACATCACAACCAATTCAGACAGGTGGTAGAATCAAACACAGGGCTTTTTAACCTGCAAAGATTGTTAAGCCAACTATTGAAGTTGGAGTGTCAAAATCTTCTCTGCCAAAGTCTGATGGTCCTTCTAAGAAGAGAAGAGCAAAGAGGCCACGTTCTGATGATGAGGAAGATACTGAAACTCTTCATCAAAGAAGAAGAAGATTGGTAGCTGACTATCTTTTTGATGAGTTAGATGCTGAAGCTGTTCCTGAAGCTGAACAGAATGCAGCTCCTGATGTTGTTACTGAGGAGGCTGATGTTAATGTTGAAGCTACTGTGCCTACAGAGGACAGAGAAGATGCTGCACATGCTGATAATGATAACTTTGCAGATCCTTTGGACATGGATTTTGAAGCGCATCCTACTATCAGTGTTTGTGACACTGAGGATGTGGCAGCTGATCAAGCCACTCTAGTAGTTGATGAGTCTATAACAACTCATACAGAGATTCTCTCTGTCACCAATCAAATTCTTGAATTGGGTGAGGAAGTTGATCAGGGAGCAAAATCTGTCTCTTCTGAGAAGATTGTTGAAGCTGCTGTTGAGAAGCTAGATGAAACTACAGTAGAGAATCTGGAAGAAGAAGAAGAAGTTGCTGAGGCAGTTAACTCTGAGAAGCATGAAGCTGTTGCAGAGCAAGTTCATGATGAAGCTGCATAGTTAAACATTGAGGTTACTGCAGAGAATACAGCTGCAGAGCCTTTAGCAGAAAATGTTGATGCAGACAGAGTTGTCTCTGACAGTGATGATCACACTTCTGCAAATTCTGATCATGCAAACTCTGGAATCAATATTGCTCTCTCAGACTCTGATGATCATGAATCAATACCTTTTCTAAGGGATCCTACTGCAGAGTTTGTCAAGGAAAATCAACGTGCCAGTGAAGATCATTATAGAGAAATGTACTATTCAAATTGGTCAGGGGAAGATTGTATTTTCTCTACACAAAGAATTGCTGATTTTGTTGCTAAGTCTGCTAAAGAAATTTCAAATCCTGAGTTGTTGACACGTTTGAAGGCCACAATTGTTCAAGTAAAATCTTTGCACAATCGCTTTGATGAGACTCACAAAGCTATCATAGGCCTGAGGAATGATAGTGTTGCTAAGGAATTGGCCTTGAAGACTGATAGAGCTCAATATTCCTCTATGATCAAGGATCAGGCAGAAATCAAGCAGAGACTAAACACAGTTGAAAGAAATCAAGATGAAATGGCTACAAAGATTGATTCTATTGCTGCATCTTTGGAATTGCTGACATCTGTACTTATTCCTGATGATGTCAAAAAGGGGGAGAGAGTTCCTAAAGACAAATGCAAAAGGGCTCCAACTCTGAGACGGAGGGATGATGCTACAGATGGTGGAAGCAAAGAATCAGAGAAAAGGTCAAAATCTACTCAAGAGCAAGGGAGACTTAGGTCAAACTCTGCTAGGCTGACAAACTCTGATAGAATAAACTCTGGTGCTCAATCTTCTTCAAGGCTTAAAAGTCTAGTGATTTCAGCAAATCCAATTACTGATGAAGAGATTGCAGCTAAGCTCTTTCTGGAAGAACATGGTGGTGAAGCCACAGTTGAAGATATGTATGCTGAAATGCAGATTCTTGCTGAAGAGCATAAGAAGAAGGTTGAAGCTGGAACTTACAAGAAAAAGGCTGTCAAGGCTCCTAGGAGAAAGGAACAAGGAATCTTTATTAAAGAGAATGTGAACTCTCAACAGAGTTTACAATACTCAAGGAGGCCTGTTGGAGCAAGTACTGATAAGGGTAAAGGTAAATTGATTGAAGAACCTGAGTTATCAAAGAAGGCTTATTCAACCTCTGACATGGCTCAAGTTGAATCAAGACCTAATCAATCAACCACTGACGTTGCTCAAGTTGATAATTCTTCTAAAGTTGTGACAACCTCTGACACTGCTCAAGTTGTACAAACTCAGTTGAGATCTTCACAACTCCAAGGTATTTTTGGAAAACCAACTAGAGATGAAACTATGAAGCCAGGAAATGTGAATTTTCTTCAAACCAGATCAGTGTTAGGAAAGTAAACTTATGATAAATCTGGTTTGGGATCACATAGAGAGAAAAGAATAAATAACAGTCCTTTAGATCATACATCACTGGCAGAACCTGGTGTTGGGGTAACTCAAGAAAGCCTTGACAAGTTAGAGTCTGTTCAGATGATCTATCACAAAGGAATTAAAAAGGAGTTTATGTTATACTTCATGACTGATGGAAGAGTTTATAGAGTTGGAGAAGCTGACATTCATCTGAAGCTATGGGAAGAGCTGGAGTATGTTTTGTATCTATTGAAAGTGAAAAATCAAAGTACTCATAATGCTGCTCAAGTTTTGAAAGAGAGAATGATGAAGTCTAAAGTTTTGCTTGGAGCCAGAATTTCAAGTGCTTATATTCCTAAATATAGAGATGCTCATGGAAAGATGGTAGAGATGAAGAGGAATAGTGCAAGGTTCAGGACTGCACTGGGAATAAAAGTCTTAGAGTTCAATCTAGAGTCTGATAAGTCTTTCTTTATAAGACTTGGAAATGAGATAAATAAAAACAGCATTTATTCTCTGAGGGCTGCCATATATCAGACTGGTGAAAGAGATCCAGAACTTAAGGAGCTGAAAGAGATTATGACTGCTGAGCTAGAAAGAGCTGAAAGAAGACTACTTACAGATTATCTCAGGATAGTGCCTGATATTGAAGAAATTAAGTAAAGGCTGACTGTAAGTTTTTAAAGTTTTCTGTTCTAAGTAAAAGTTAAACTCTGTTATGTTATAAACACTGCATTTGTTATATGTTTTGACATCATCAATTATCTTTTAACTTGTACATTTTTGTTATGCACAAGTTGGGGGAGATTGTTAGATATAATTGCTGATGATTGTTTATCAGTGTTTAAGTAACAGTTACTTATGAGAGTTTACACTGGAAGCCAGTCAGAGTTTGTTAAAGTCTGACGGGGTGAGAGTTTATTTAGCTGTCGGTGCATACTTGAAGATTCTAGAAGCAATATATCTTGAAGATGGAAAGAAGCAAGATATATTGAGATAGCTAAAGAAACGGGACAGAAGACAGAAGCAATCATAAATTGATATAAATTGTATAGCTGATTTATAGGAATATCAATTAGAGATTGATTGTGTAACTGTGTTCTATATAAACACAGATAGGTTAACCCTAAAAGGGATGCGAATATTGAATACATTATTCTTGTAACCTAGCAGCTCTCTATGATATTTTACATCACTGAGAGAAGAGTTATTTAATATAATTCAGTTTATTATTCATAAACAGTGTTCTTGATTGTCATTCTCATACATATATTGATTATATATTGTGTATTCGGCCTAACAAACGATAAGTCCTAATCAATTACAAAGATTGAAACCTATCCATAATTGATAGCTACATTCTATAAACCAGGAACCGACAAAATAAACTTCCATGTTTAACTAGACTCCAAATATAACTCGAAGTAGGAATCCTGCTCAGCTTCCAGTCCTGATGATCAAACCTGATCCCAGTCCTGATATGTATTCTGATCCTGACGACCATGCAATCCTGATGACGTCAGCAATCCTGATCAGTTGAGTCTAGCTCCTGACGATCATTGAATTCTGATCTAACAATCTCCCCCAATCTCATACTTTGTGACATAAAGTATAGATTCCTAAGATTCAATGATGTCAAAAACATATATACAAAATGTACAAGTATCTGCAGAAACAACTTATCTGTTTAAATTCTTTGATAGAACAGATTCATCTTCAAGAAGTTGGATAACAAATTTTCTTATTTTTCTTCAAGAATTTGAATCAGTCTTTCCTTAAGATTTCCGAGTTCTTCATCTTCCTCATTAATCTGGTAGATAGCTGCTCTGAGATTCAATATGGAGCTTCTCTGAAGACTATGCTCTTCAAGCAAAAGATAAGCAATTTCCTTCCCATCAGGATTGAGAGTAAGTTGAGTCATGCCAAAAGTTACTTCTTTAACAGCAGTACCCCTTTGCATTTCCACATCATGACCTCTTTGATTTAAGTACATGGGAGTATAATTACCATTGAAATTACTGTTTCCATCCAGTCTTCTTCTTATTGTTGACAAAATCATGTCACTCCACACTTTGCACATTTGATTCTTCAATCTCAAAAGATAATGAACATATTTCAGTTCCTGTGTAGTTTTCATCAGCAGATCTTGAATAGATAGAATCTTCACACTACCATCTTTCATGAAGTACATAAGCTTTTCTTTCTTGTCAAAACCATCATGACAATCTATAACTATATCAACAGCTAGTAAATTGTTCAGGTTTTTAGAAGTTAAAGTACCTCCAATTTCAGTTAAGGAGTAAGGATCTACATATGACATATTTAGATATTCAGCATCCCTGTGTCCAATACCTCCTCTTGAATTACTTGTCAATTGTTTCAGATTTGAAAACATCTTTAACCAGAGTGCTTTTGATCTAACCATATCAGATAAATCAACAAAACTTGAAGCACTTGTAATAATTCCTCCAGTCAGAAAATTGATAGGTGTATCACACCTTAGTGTACTTATGTGTTTCCACTTCTTATCTTTTTCCTTTTCAAAGGCATAGCTTCTTTCCAGTAAAGATTCTTGTCTGCTTGGGTTCCTCCAGTTTCTTTCATTTGAACGTTTAAGCCTTTGTTTATAGAGATTGAAATCTCTATTTGTTTTTCTTGTGATTTCTCTTCTTCTGGATTCTTCTTCTTCATCTACTTCCTTGTTGTGAGAGTCAACCACAGTAGATAAGATTATCAAATCAACCTCTTGCAGAATTTCAGAATCATCAGGATCTTGAATATTATCATGAACAACATCAGGATTAGATTCTTCAATTTGATTTGTATTGCAGAGAGTTGATTTTCTTGATTTTCTTCTCAATTCAGGTTCTTCTTCGATATTTCCATCATCACCAAAAGTAGATCTGTCAAGGAACTACTAGAGTTTGAATAGGTTCAGGAATTTCTTCAATTCTTAACCCTCTAGACCTTGTCTGTCTAGGTACTGTTTGAGTTGAAGAACCTCTTCTACTTCTTCTAGCACCTCTCCTACCTCTGCTTCCTCTACCTCTTGTAGAAACAGAATAGCTTTCCATTATCTCTTTTTGTTGTCTCAAGAATTCTTCATTTGAGAGATCTGGATATTCTTCACTTGTTGTAGAGAGTGCTTTTCTGGAAAATAATTGTTGAACTCTTTTATCAGTATGATAAAGAGTAACAATTCTACCATCCTTTGTAGTAAACTTCTGGAATAAATTTGATGCATCTTCAGGATTATCAATAAAAATATCTTCATCACCTTCAGGAATTGTAGCAAGAGTATGTCCATGACCAGGTGTCAGGATTTGTTCTTCCGTCAAGATCTGAGATTGCACCAACGTTCTTACTGTCTTAACTCCAGAATCAGAAACATGAGTTGACTGCGTTGTTTGACTTTGAGAAGTTTGAATTGTAGACTTCATAACAGCAGCATCAGAGGTTTCTCCTTGTATCACTTTGTCACTACCATCATCTCCAGTATCATCATCATTATTCCTTAATACTAGATCAGGTGTGCATTTTGTCTGACTAACCTTCCCCCTTTTTGACATCAGGATTTGACAATAAATTCAAAATTAAGGAAAGAGAGGCTTGAAAGTCAGTTACCTTAGTATCCAGAGAATCAATCCTTCTGTTGATGGAGGTTTGTTCAGAAATGACAGACTTCACTTGGGATTCTACTACCCGTAGCTGAAAAGTAGTAGGCACCTTTGTAAAATTTTGAGAAATATCATTCCTCACCAACTCAGTTGAGTTATTGATAGAATCAATCTCACTTTTTAGGCTTTTGGATAACAGAGTTGTAGCCTTCAGATGATTCTTCAAGTCTTGATTCTCTATAGATTGCATTACATCATAGGCATGTTCCAAAGCAGAAAAATAACTTACAGATTCAGCAGATCTGTACCATGAATTGTTCCATTCATTCTGTCTAAGTGCCTTAGCAGGATTAAAGGAAGGAATAGAAAAATCTTGTCTCTGATCTTTCCCAGTGAAGCTTTGCCAACCATATATGTACTTGATGAACCAAAATTAGTTCCAAGACTAACTTTGAGTGTTATAGCAAGTTGTTCCTTCTCTTTTCGATTCTCATCATTATCACTATCATCAGAGTCATCATCATCAGTACTATGAGTAACATCAGGATCAGGAATAGCTATACCTTTCATTTTATCCTGTGAATCTGTGATAGAATAATCCATTGGTCTTGAACGAAGTGGCTGTATCAGGATAGGCTCAGCATCAGGAGCACCACTAGCGTCAGGATGAACACCGTCAGGATTTGAAATGCTTGCATCAGTATTTGCTACCAATGGTTCTTGTGGAGCTTGAGGTTCAGAAGCTGCTTCAACACTTTGAGTCAAAGGTTCTTGTGTGCTTCCCTCATTGACAGTGTCCTCGACCAATCTTTGAACTTCATCTGCACCAGAAATCCCTTGAGCTGTGTCAGGAAATTTCTCAGAAACTGTAGCTTGGCCTGCATCTTCACTTTGAGAAGATGGTTCTTGTGTAGCTGGAATGTTGATGTCTGCATTCTCCCTTTGAGAAAATGGTTCTTGTGTGACCATTCCACTAGCTAAGCCTTCACCCAAACTTTGATTGAGTGGTTCTTGTGTGGCTGGATCATCAGAAAGAGCTGCTGAACCACTTTGAGGTTCAGGTTCTTGTGGGCTTGATCCTTTCAGTTTCTTCTGTCTCTGATAGACTAACTGTTAGGAATATGTTGTTCTTGATGATAATTATAAAAACACTTAGTAGATTTTGTATTAAGTCATTTTGTAACTGTCAACGAAATGGCATGCTTTGCAGCATTCCGTTGACAGGTAGCTCATCAACGAAATGAGTGATGTAGCAATTACACTGTACAATACTTCACAGTTTGATATGCATTTTGATGTATGTATTAGATAGGTTTTCTAAGTCATGTTGACTAAGTACTAGATAGGCAAAATAGGCTGGTTAATTGTAAATATGTTATGCCTTGTAATTTTGCCTAAGTGAAGACATGTCAACGGTATGAGGATTACTCTATCAACGAAACAAGGATACACCATCAACGGTATGGAGTTTACTCATCAACGAAACGAGAGAAACACCATCAACGGAATGAAGAATAAAGCTATCAACGAAACACATCTCCCTGCTATCAACGAATCATTATTGCTTTTCTGAATAGTTGACAAAGTGATAGTGACAGTTTACTGAACAGACCTAAAGGTGATGTGGAAGTGTACTTTGCATTGGAAACCATTAAAATGGACATGGGGAATAAGGAAACATCCCAGTTTCCAATTGGGCTCTTGGGAGTGATCATAATAAGCATGAAGACAAAAGCAAGGATCTCCAAGGACCACTGGACAAAGGGATGAAAAGCAAACTATTGGCGGTTACCTTTAGTGTACTTTAGTGTAGCCAAAAATAGTATTATAAACTTGGGGAATATATAACCAAGTGTAGCAGTTAAGATAGGGTAAGAGAAGAAAAACAAATAGTTTGTATTAGCTATCCTTGAGAGCATTCTTCTCTACAACTCTGTAACTGAGCAGCTGTGTACTTGTGTATCACAGATTATTTCCGCAATAAAAACACTTCAGTTGGATCATCAAACAATCCAACTGAATTATTTATATCTTGTGTTTTTATTTATTCAGTTCAGTTTTATTTTATAAAGTGTTTTAAGTTTAAGAAAATATCAAGAATTGTATTCAACCCCCCCCCCCCCTTCTACAATTCTGTTAGGTCATTTGGGATTAACAATTGGTATCAGAGCAAGCTTCTAACACACAAGAAGTTTAAAGATCAAGACCAAAAACAGAAGCCATGGTGAAGAAGGATGCAGGTGTAAAGATACCAGTTCTTGATAAGGACAATTACTTTCACTGGAAAGTAAAGATGCATTTACATCTCATGTCTATGGATGAGAGATATGTAGACTACATTGAGAAAGGTCCACACGTTCCCATGAAGTTTGCATCTAGAATTGGAGTGCCAGATGATGCTCCTGATGTAGAAATTCCAAAACTTGTCTCAGAATGGACTATTGAAGATCTTGCAGAAATCCATAAAGATAAGAGAACCATGAACATTCTGTTTAATGGTTTGGAGCAAGAGATGTTTGACAATGTCATAAACTGTACAACCTCCAAAGAAGTATGGGACACTGTCAGAACACTATGTGAAGGAACTGAGCAAGTAAGGGAGAACAAAATGCAACTCCTTATACAACAATATGAGCACTTTCACTTTAAAGCTGGTGAAACCCTAAATGACACGTTTAGTAGGTTTCAAAAGCTTCTGAATGGATTAAAGTTGTATGGGAGAATCTACCAAACTAAGGACTCAAACCTTAAATTTCTAAGAGCTCTTCCAAAAGAATGGAAGCCTATGACTGTTTCTCTAAGAAACACTCAAGAGTACAAAGACTACACTCTTGAAAGGCTTTATGGAACCTTGAAGACTTATGAGCTGGAAATGGAGCAAGATGAGGAAATTGAAAAGGTACAGAAGAAGGGTGGATCTATTGCATTGATTGCATCTGTGAACCAACTGGAAGATGACACTGAAGAAGCTGCAAAGGCCACAACTAGTCGAGCTAGTTGTAGAAGTGATGTTAGCAAGGGTAAAGGTAAGATGACAGAAGAAGAAGAACCAGAATCAGCCAACTTGGATGACTTAGATGAGATTGATGAACACATTGCTTTTCTGTCAAGAAAATTCTCTAAGTTCAAGTTCAAGAGAAACTCAGAAGCAAGGCCACCAAGAAGAGACTTTCAACCTAACAAATCAAACTGGATTGAAAAGTCTAAGTCAAAATGTTTCAATTGTGGAATGCTTGGTCACTTTGCTGGAGACTGCAGAAAACCCAAGGTTGAGAAGGGCAACAGGAAATTTGAGCCTGTTGATTATAAAAAGAAATACTTTGAACTTCTCAAGCAAAAAGAAAAGGCTTTCATGTCTCAGGAGTATGATTGGGCTGGTAATGGTGAAGATTCTGATGATGATGTTGAATATGTCAACTTGGCTCTTATGGCTAACAATCATGAGCAGGAAGCAAGCTCCTCAAGCAACCAGGTAACAATTACTAATCTTTCTGAGCTTTCTAAAGAGGAATGCGATAGTGCAGTAAATGAAATGTCTACTGTATTATATAATTTGCGTGTTACTCTTAAATCACTTACCAAAGAGAATTCAAGAATTAAAGAGACTAATTTGCTCTTAAGTGATAGGAATGCAATGTTAGAAGCACAGCTCATTGAATTTGAGAAAATGAGATGTGTTAGTAGGGATGCTAAGAAGGAACTTGAGAACGTATTACAAAGGGAAGAAATTCTTAAGACACAACTTGAAATAGAACAAAGTGTGATTGCTAAATGGAAAGATGCCAGGAATGTTGCTACCAACATCATTAATGTTCAAGGTATGGAATCTTTCTGTGAACAATCATGGAAAAAGAACAAAGAGAAACTAGGGTATGTTTGTGAAACCTTAGAATTAGAAACAGAGTCAACAAACAACAATGATCATTTGTTGAAGGTTGATATGTCAACGAAATGCAATGTTTCGTTGACAGATGAACCATCAACTGATCAGGGTGTTTCGTTGACAGAGGAAAGAAAAGATGAACTCACTAGACTTAATAATAAGTATGGTCCTGTCACCAAGAACTTTGTTCAAGGTGAGTCTAGTAAATCAAAGAAAGTTGAGAAGCCTGTTGAGAGAGCTAATGTAGGTCACTTATCTAACAAGCAATTGAAAGATAAGTTAGAGAATGTTCAAGTTGAGGCTAAGGGAAATAAAAGGAATAACAGGAATGGCAAAGTAGGAATTAACAAACACAACAATTACACACCTGATAAATATGCTCCTAGAAAAACATGTGTTAATTGTGGAAGTGTTAGTCATTTATCTACTAACTGCAAATCTGTTAAGAAGACTGTTAAAGTGAAAATTCCCAAGCCTGCAATGAATAGTTCCATGCCTACAATGCCTGTTATGTCTAACATGTTTGCTCCATATGCACAATTTCAAAATCCATATGCCAGCATGCCATTTGTGTCTAATCCATACATGAATATGTTTAATGTGCCACAAATGCCATGGAATATGAATAACATGTTTGTTCCTCCAATTATGCATGCTAAGAATGAAAATGTGAGCAATCCTCAGAAATCAACACCAAGGATAAAGATTGATTTAAATCAATCTGAGCCCAAGGTGAAAAATGATATAAAAGGAAAAGCAAAGGCTAACAAAACAGGACCCAAGGAAACTTGGGTACCAAAATCGACTTGATTTGGTTCTATTGTGTGCAGGGAGACAAAAGGAATCTTTGGTACTTGGATAGTGGTTGTTCAAGACACATGACTGGTGATTCTACCCTGCTCACAGAGTTTCAGGAAAGAGCTGGCCCTTGTATTGCTTTTGGAGATGACAGCAAAGGCTACACAAAGGGATATGGCTTGATTTCAAAAGAGAATGTCATCATAGATTAGGTTGCATTGGTGGATGGTCTTAAGCACAACTTGCTTAGTATCAGCCAACTTTGTGACAAAGGATTTTTAGTTACTTTTTCTAAAGAAGCCTGTGTTGTTTCTAAAGGAGGAAACAACAATGTGGTAATGACTGGATTCAGAAGAGGGAATGTGTACATTGCTGACTTTAGTAGCACAAGTTCAGAAACCATCACTTGTCTTTTCAGCAAGGCAAGCAAGGATGAAAGTTGGCTATGGCACAAGAAATTATCTCATCTGAACTTTAAAGTTATGAATGATTTGGTGAGGAAAGATCTTGCTAGAGGAATTCCACAAGTGGAGTTTTCCAAGGATGGTTTGTGTGATGCCTGTCAAAAGGGGAAACAAAAGAAGGCATCATTCAAAAGCAAGACAGAGTCATCAATTGTCCATCAGCTTGAGTTGCTTCATATGGATCTGTTTGGCCCTGTAAATGTCATGTCTATTTCAAAGAAGAAATATTGTCTTGTGATTGTTGATGATTTTTCTAGATTTACATGGACTTTCTTTTTGCTCTCCAAGGATGAGGCAAGTGAAATCATTATCAATCACATCAAGATGGTAAACAATCATCCTGACTTGAAAGTAAGAAGGATTAGGAGTGACAATGGGACAGAATTCAAGAATTCAAGCATGAAGGTGTTCTGTGAAGAAAATGGCATTTTGCATGAGTTTTCAGCAGCAAGGACACCACAGCAAAATGGTGTAGTTGAAAGGAAAAACAGAACACTTATTGAAGAATCAAAGTTACCAACTTATTTTTGGGCTGAGGCGGTTAATACAGCTTGCTTCACTCAGAATATTTCTTTGATTAATCAGGCCAAAGGAATGACCCCTTATCAGCTACTCAAAAGAAAGAAGCCACTATTGGATTTTCTTCATGTCTTTGGATGCAAGTGCTTTGTTCTGAGAAATCAAGCTGAGCATTTGGGGAAATTTGAAGCAAAGGCAGATGAAGCAATATTTGTGGGTTATGCAGCAGGGAAAGCCTACAGAGTCTACAATCTCAGAACCAACATTGTTATGGAATCTGTACATGTTGTTTTTGATGATCTCAAAATTCAGGGTCTCTGTGATGAAGGTTTCCATGAAAGTCTCTCTTTTGAGAATGAGGAAGGAGAACAAATGGATCATGATAAGACTATTGAGAAACAGTCCAAAGTTGTTGTATCTAGCACAGATGAAAGCAGCAGTGAAGATGAAATTGCTGCATTAAGATTGAAAAGAATAGCTGCTAGTAGACCAAATGGTCATTCCGTTGATAGTCAGAATGAGCGTTTCGTTGACAGTCAAAATGGTCATTCCGTTGACAGTCACAGAAATGCTTCCAGGAGTGATCAATTAGGGACAACAAACTCAGGGGGAGTTTCTCAAGGACAAATATCTAATCTAGGCAATCATGATCATGAAGCTACTTCTTCAAGAGCAAATCTACCTCCCTCAAGGAAATGGACTAAAGATCATCCCTTTGAACTTATTATAGGTGATGTGTCTTCAAAAGTCCAAACTAGAAGAGCAACTCAAGAAGAATGTCTATATAGCAGCTTTCTGTCTCAAGATGAGCCAAAGAAAGTTGAGGATGCACTTCTAGATCCAGATTGGGTCTTGGCTATGCAAGAAGAGCTAAACCAATTTGAAAGGAACAATGTTTGGAAGCTGGTGCCCAAGCCTAAGGACAGGAGTGTCATAGGCACAAAATGGGTGTTCAGAAATAAGATGGATGAAAATGGCATAGTCACAAGGAACAAAGCTAGATTGGTTGCAAAAGGCTACTCACAGGAAGAAGGAATTGATTTTGATGAAACCTTTGCTCCTGTTGCAAGACTAGAAGCAATAAGGATTTTCCTAGCCTATGCAGCCCATGCCAATTTCAAGGTCTATCAAATGGATGTGAAGAGTGCTTTTCTAAATGGGGAATTGGAAGAGGAGGTGTATGTAAGTCAACCTCCTGGTTTTGAAGATGATGATTTTCCAGAATATGTATACTTCCTCCTCAAAGCACTCTATGGTTTGAAACAAGCACCTAGAGCCTGGTATGACACACTTTCACAGTTCCTCCTTGAGAATCACTTCACTAGAGGTACTGTAGATAAAACTCTTTTTCATAGGATTGTGAATGGCTCTACAATACTTGTTCAAATATATGTAGATGACATAATTTTTGGGTCTACAGATGAAAAACTTTGTCAAAAGTTTGCCAAGCTTATGCAAAGTAAGTATGAAATGAGCATGATGGGAGAGTTAACTTATTTTCTTGGTCTTCAAGTAAAGCAAGTTAATGAAGGCATTTTCATTAGTCAAACCAAGTACATTAATGATTTGTTAAAGAGGTTTAACTTAATGGAATGCTCTCCTGCCAAAACTGTTGCCCAGTAAATAACAATTGTAGAAGGGGGTTGAATACAATTGTATAAGATTCTCGACTTTATATAACACAAATATGAAAGATCAATAACAATAACAATAACAGCTTTATTAACTTTGATATAAAACTGTTACAAACTCTCTTAAGAAATTCTGATGTTCTTAAGAGCTGCTAGCTTACAAAAACTCTCTCAAGAAATTCTGTTCTTAAGAGCTTCTCTCCGATTATGTTCTCTCTCGAATGAATACATAAATCGAAACCAAAACTGTGTTTATATAGTGCACACAGCTTCCCTATCAATAACAAGATAAGTCCTAATCATAACAAAGATAGAAACATATCTTTAATCGATAGCTGCATTCTACAAACCAGGAACAAATAAAATAAACTTCCATGTTTATCTAGACTCCAAATATAACTCGAAGTAGGAATCCTGATCAGCTTCAAGTCCTGATGATCAAACCTGATCATAGTCTGAGTAGGAATCCTGATGATCAATAAGATACTGACGCTTGATCAAATACTGATGACCATGCAATACTGATGACGTCAGCAATCCTGATCAGTTGAGTCTAGCTTCTGACGATCATTGAATTCTGATCTAACAATCTCCCCCAATCTCATACTTTGTGAAATAAAGTATAGATTCCAAATATTCAATGATGTCAAAAACATGTATCAAAATGTACAAGTATCTTCAGAAACAACTTATCTGTTTTAAGCTTTTTGATAGAACAGATTCATCTTCAAGAAATTGGATAATAAACTTTCTTCTTTTTCTTCAAGAATTTGAATCAGTCTTTCCTTAAGATTTCTGAGTTCTTCATCTTCCTCATTAATCTGGTAGATAGCTGCTCTGAGATTCTGTATGGAGTTTCTCTGTAGACTGTGCTCTTCAAGCAAAAGATAAGCAATTTCCTTCCCATCAGGATTGAGAGAAAGATGAGTCATGCCAAAATTTACTTCTTTAACAGCTGTACCCCTTTGCATTTCCACATCCTGACCTCTTTGATTTAAGTACATGGGAGTATAATTACCATTGAAATTACTGTTTCCATCCAGTCTTCTTCTTATAGTTGACAAAATCATGTCACTCCATTCTTTGTACACTTGGTTCTTCCATCTTAACAGATAGTGAACATATTTCAGTTCCTGTGTAGTTTTCATCAGCAGATCTTGAATAGATAGAATCTTCACACTACCATCTTTCATGAAGTACAGAAGCTTTTCTTTCTTTTCAAAACCATCATGACAATCTATAACTATATCAACAGCTAATAAATTGTTCAGGTTTTCAGAAGTTAAAGTACCTCCAATTTCTGTCAAGGAGTAAGGATCAACATATGACATATTCAGATATTCACCATCTCTGTGTCCAATACCTCCTCTTGAATTACTTGACAATTGCTTCAGATTTGAAAACATCTTTAACCAGAGTGTTTTTGATCTAGCCATATCAGACAAATCAACAACACTTGAAGCGCTTGTAATAATTCCACCAGACTGAAAATTGATAGGTGTATCACAACTTAATGTGCTAATATGTTTCCACTTCTTGTATTTCTCCTTTTCATGAGCGTAGCTTCTTTCAAGTAAAGATTCTTGTCTGCTTGAATTTCTCCATTTTCTTTCATTTGAAACTTTAAGCCTTTGTAGATAGAGATTGAAATCTTCATTTGTTCTTTTTGTAATATCTCTTCTTCTGGGTTCTTCTTCTTCATCTACTTCTTTGTTGTGACAATCAACAACAGTAGATAAGATTATCAAATCAACCTCTTGCAGAATTTCAGATTCGTCAGGATCTTGAATATTGTCAGGATTAGAATCTTCAATTTGATTTGTATTGCTGAGAGTTGATTTACTTGATTTTCTTCTCAATTCAGGTTCTTCTTCAACAATTCCATCATCACCAAAAGTAGATCTGTCAGGAACTACTAGAGTTTGAATAGGTTCAGGAATTTCTTCAATTCTTAACCCTCTAGACCTTGTCTGTCTAGGTACTATTTGAGTTGAAGAACCTCTTTTACTTCTTCTAGCACCTCTCCTACCTCTGCTTCCTCTACCTCTAGCAGGAGCAGTATAGCTTTCCATTGTCTCTCTTTGTAGTCTCAAGAATTCTTCATGTGAGAGATCTGGATATTCTTCACTTGCTGTAGAGAGTGCTTTTCTGGCAAATAATTGTTGAACTCTTTTATCAGTGTGATAAAGAGTAACAATTCTACCGTCTTTTGTAGAAAACTTCTGGAATAAATTTGATGCATCTTCAGGATTATCAATAATCACATCTTCAACACCTTCAGGAATTGTAGCAAGAATGTGTCCATGACCAGGTGTCAGGATTTGATCTTCCGTCAGGATCTGAGATTGCACCAATGTTCTTACTGTCTTAACTCCAGAATCAGAAACATGAGTTGACTGCGTTGTTTGACTTTGAGAAGTTTGGATTGTCTTCATAACAACAGCATCAGAGGTTTCTCCTTGTATCGCTTTGTCACCACCATCATCTCCAGTATCATCATCATTATTTCTTAATACTAGATCAGGTGTACATTTTGTCTGAATAACCTTCTCCCCCTTTTTGACATCAGGATTTGACAATAATTGCAAAATTAAGGAAAGAGAGGCTTGAATTTCAGTTACCTTAGTATCCAGAGAATCAATTCTTTGATTGATGGAGGTTTGTTCTGAAACAACAGATTTCACTTGGGATTCCACTACCCTCAGTTGTAAAGTAGTAGGCACCTTTGTAAAATTATTAAAGATATCAGTCCTCACTTTTTCAGTTGAACCCTTGATAGAATCAATCTCACTTTTCAGGCTTTTGGATAACAGAGTAGTAGCCTTCAGATGATTCTTCAAGTCTTGATTCTCTATAGACTTCACTGCAGTATAAGCATGTTCAATAGCAGAAGAAAAACTGATAGATTCATCAGAATTGTGCCATGAATTGTTCCATTCATTCTGTCTAAATGCCTCTGCAGGATCAAAGGAAGGAGTAGAAAAATCTTGTCTCTGATCTTTCCCAGTGAAAGCATTGCTAGCCATATATGTACTTGATGAACCAAAATTAGTTCCAAGACTAATCTTGAGTGCTGTAGCAAGCTGTTCCTTCTCTTTTCTATTCTCATTATCATCATCACTATCATCATCAGAATTATCATCATCAGAACCATGAGATATATCAGGATCAGGAATTGCAATACCTTTCATTTTATCCTGTGATTCTGAGATAGGATGATCCATTGGTCTTGAACGAAGTGGCTGTATCAAAATAGGTTCATTATCAGGAGCACCACTAGCGTCAGGATGAACATCGTCAGGATTTGATATGCGTGCATCAGTATTTGCTACCAATGGTTCTTGTGGAGCTTGAGGTTCAGAAGCTTCTTCAACACTTTGAGCTAAAGGTTCTTGTGTGCTTCCCTCATTGACAATGTTCTCGACCAATCTTTCAACAGAAGCTGTAGCTTTGCCTGCATCTTCACTTTGAGAAGATGGTTCTTGTGTAGCTGGAATGTTGATGTCTTCATTCTCCCTTTGAGAAAATGGTTCTTGTGTGACCATTCCACTAGCTAAGCCTTCACCCAAACTTTGATTGAGTGGTTCTTGTGTGGCAGGATCACCAGTAGCTGCTGAATTACTCTGAAATTCAGGTTCTTGTGGGCTTGATCCTTTCAGCTTCTTCTGTCTCTGATAGACTAACTCTTCTGCATTCCTCTTTTTCTTTGATGTAGGTGTAAGACCAACCAAGGAAGCAGTTGTAGAAACCTTCTCCCAAGAATGTCCTCGAATCTGAGATGGAGAGGCTGGAGAGTCTGATATAGAGACAACTTTTGTTGCTGCATCAGGAATACTAACATCAGGATTTGATGTCTGAATATCAGTATCCTTCATTTGCACTGTCAAAGGAATATGATACCTGCTCTTTGATAATTTCCTTGTCTTTTGTGGTTTGGATAAAAGTACCACAGCTTTAGTAGCAGTATCAGCAACTTCCTTGTTCACATTCATCACAGAGGATATAGGTAAGTCATCCTCTGAATCACTTTCATCAATCAACCTTAACTTCCTTTTCACAGGAACATTCTTAACAACCTTATCAGCTTTCTTGACCAGGACCCCTTGTACACCCCCTTGTATCTTCTTTTTAGTGAGTGGTGTAGAGGAAAAATCCTTTGAACCTGATTGCCTTCCAGACACATCAGTTCTAGCTGATTTCTTTGATTTTACAACTAAAGTCTTTTGAGAGACAGTAGAGGTGGTTGTTAACTGTTTAGACTGTATAGGTTGCATGCTTGTGTCAGGAACAAGGTGGGTTGGTCCTTGTACCATAGCATTAGAAAGTAGTCCATAATGAGTAGGCATTTTCTGATGTAAGAAAAACCTAACCTCATCAGGAATAAAAGCATTTCCTATAAAACCATTTGCCTTATCACTGTTGACTAAGGACTTAATATTATTCTCAGTAATTCTACAGATTGGTAGAACTACATCATCCTCAAAAACAACATTAGGACAAAAGTGATTAAATATCAACTGTAAAAATCTAAGAAAACAGACAGAACCCAACTTATCTGATTTCCTATCACTTAAAGCTTTTAAGATAAAAGACCCATAATCAAACACTGTAGAATGGATAAGAGAGTACCCAATTTTAAGAGATCCTGATGGAAGAGCATCAAAATTTGATGTCTTGTTCAGGAAACAGCGGCTGATTGTATCAAAGAAGAAATTCCATTCCTTCTTAAGCTTTGTCCTAAAGAGATTTCCATATCTCTTTACTTCTCCATTGTAGCCCAGTTTCTTGACAAACTCAAATAGAGCAGAGTCTGAAATCACCCTAGGAACTTTTTCACCCAGAATAGGCAAATGCAATGCCTCTTCAATAACAGCAGGGGTGACATGATGAGTTACCCCATTTGATTCGAACTGCATCAGAATGGTTCCTGTAGAACTTTGACCAAAAACAACTGTGTTCCAAACCTTTCTGAATAACCATCAGGATTTGACAGTTATCAGGATTTCCTCTCTGTAGCTTTCCCTCAGAAATTCTCAAAATTCATCATTCCAAGTTCATTCACCAACTTATTGAAAGTAGCTTCAGGTAGTGGCTTGGTGAATATATCAGCTAGTTGTTGATCAGTAGGAACAAAGTGAAGTTCAATTGTTCCTTCCAGAACCTGTTCTCTTATAAAGTGATATCTGATACTTATGTGTTTAGTAAGAGAATGCTGAACTGGATTTCCTGTCATTGCAATAGCACTTTGGTTATCACAATAAATAGGGATTTTTGAGTATGACAGGCCATAATCTAACAACTGATTTCTCATCCACATTATCTGAGCACAACAACTTCCTGCAGCAATGTACTCAGCTTCTGCAGTTGAAGTGGAAATAGATTTCTGCTTTTTACTGAACCATGAAACTAGTCTTCCATCCAAAAACTGACAACTTCCTGAAGTACTTTTCCTGTCTATTTTGCATCCTGCAAAATCAGCATCTGAATAACCACACAACCCAAAATCTGATTCCCTTGCATACCAAAGGCCAAGTGAAGGAGTGCCTTTGAGATATCTGAAAATTCTTTTGACTGCAATCAGATGTGGTTCTCTAGGTTTTGCTTGAAATCTTGCACATAGACAGGTTGCAAACATGATATCTGGTCTACTGGCAGTGAGATTCAATAAAGATCCAATCATTCCTCTGTAGTGAGTTACATCTACCTCTTCACCTTGATCAGGATCAAGTTTGGTAGCTGTAGCTATGGGAGTTGAAGCAGGAGTACTGTCTTGCATGTTAAACCTTGTCAGTAAATTCCTTGTGTATTTAGACTGATTAATAAAAATCCCTTCATCAGTCTGTTTAACTTGAAGACCCAGAAAGTAACTCATTTCTCCCATCATGCTCATTTGATATCTTGACTGCATAAGCTTGGAAAACTTTTCACACAGCTTATTGTTTGTTGACCCAAAAATGATATCATCAACATAAATCTGAACTAACAGCAACTCCTTACCATGATTCAAATAAAATAGAGTTTTATCAATTGCACCTCTTTTGAATCCACTTTCCAGTAAGAATTGAGCTAAGGTTTCATACCATGCTCTTGGAGCTTGCTTTAGTCCATAAAGTGCCTTATCCAGTCTGTAGACATGATCTGGATATTTAGGATCAATGAAACCAGGAGGTTGTTCAACATAAACTTCTTCCTCCAGTTCACCATTTAAGAAAGCACTTTTAACATCCATCTGGAAAACCTTGAATTTCTTATGTGCTGCATAAGCAAGAAATATCCTGATGGCTTCTAGTCTTGCAACAGGAGCAAAAGTTTCATCATAGTCAATTCCCTCTTGTTGGGAATACCCCTTTGCAACTAGTCTAGCTTTATTTCTGATAATGACTCCATCAGAATCAGTCTTGTTCTTGAAAATCCACTTTGTACCAACAATTGATCTATTCTTTGGTCTTGGTACCAGTTTCCAGACTTCATTCCTTTCAAATTCATTCAGTTCTTCTTGCATTGCAGTAACCCAATCAGCATCTTTAAGTGCATCTTCAACTTTCTTAGGTTCCTCCTTGGATAGAAAGTTATTATATAAACATTCATTCTGAGTTGCACTTCTTGTTTGAACACCTGCATCAGGATCTCCAATTATTAAATCAGGAGTATGATCTTTTGTCCATTTCCTTGCTGGTGTCAAATTGTTTCTTGAAGTAGATGCTGTTGGAACGGATGATTACTGTTCTGCGTTTTACTATATGATTGATTACGAGTTCGAAAAGAAAACTTTACCTTAATCGATACGATTCTGATCCACGTCTTCTACTGAATTCCTTGATTCCCTTCGAGCGAAGTGTGGCCTTCGATCTCCCGAAGTTTCCTCTCCTTAAAGCCTCGAAATCCCAAAACCCTAGCTCCTTGCGGCTGCCCTAGGTTTTAATCTCGAATTATGAAAAACCGAAAAAACGTTTTCAGCCTTTAGGAGAACAAGAATATTTATAGGCTCCAGTAGGGATCATGGACAATTAGGTCGGGCCTCCCAATGACATTCTGGGTCAAGCCCAATGTCATTAAATATTAATTCTATCCACTAACGAATTAATATCTGCACTGCCTTTCCTAATACCGTAATTGCTTTATTATTAAATTCGGCTCCTATATTATTTGCTTATTAAATTCCCCATGTTTAAGATATCGTATGTCCATTAATTAAATTAATTTCTGATAATTAATTTAATTAATATCTTTTTATCCTTGATCATCCACTCAACCTTATAATTATGCAAGAACAAATCTGCCTGCAGGACTAAAGCATAATTATCTTTATGAGCTTTCAAGAGGACATCATCAACCCGAATATTATCAGGACATGGTTTCCTTATGTAATTAATATCCCACTCTGCATGCAATGTCATTGCTCAATACATAATATTGTAATTAACAATTAATTACATCACATATGAATCAAAGCATGTGCATTGCATACAAGTGTCAATCACTACACTTGGATTGAGAACCTAAGCATTAATAATATCATAGAATCTTAGTTCTTCTTTATTGTCAGAATAGAAGAACAATTCTAATATTTCGATCCTGTTCAATATACACAAAGTATACAAGTATTATTTAATAGTCAAGATAAACTATTCCAAATAATACTTCAGTTATTCCAGTGGTTTGTCTAATTCCACTTAAACTGTGAACCCTTTATATTATATATAGACACTGATAATTTAATCTTCTGTTATCCCATTTGATACTAAATTATCCACAATATATAATAAACAGACAATGTAAAAATATGCAATCAAGATTCTCAATAAAATGGACAATGTTTATATACTACTAATGAATAGTTTAGTATAAAACCCAACAATCTCCCACTTATACTCAAGCTATTCTTTGAGTATATCAGTGTTTATTAATATAATCCGCTACCAGTTTAAATAACTATTCCGTGACCAGACATCTGACTCCTATCGCCTCCACGTGTTCTTCAAAAACCTTAGCTGGTAAACTCTTCGTGAAAGGATCAGCACGGTTGTCCTTTGATGCTATATCAGTCACAATAATATCTCCTCGCTTAACGAACTGTCGTATGAGGTGATACTTACGCTCAATGTGTTTTGCTGCCTTATGTTCTCGTGGTTCCTTTGTATTTGCAACAGCACCAGTATTATCACAATAAATTGTGATTTGCCGTGGCAAATTAGGAACTACATTCAAATCCAGCAGGAAATTCCGGAACCATATAGCCTCCTTGGCTGCCTCAGAGGCTGCCACATATTCAGCTTCCATGGTTGAGTCTGCGATGCATTTCTGCTTCACACTCCTCCATATTACAGCTCCACCTCCTAAAGTAAAAACACACCCCGAGGTTGACTTCCTCTTATCCCTATCTGTCTGGAAATCTGAATCGGTATATCCTACAGGAAACATGTCTGAAGCCTTGTAAATTAACATATACTTCTTAGTCCTTCGCAGGTACTTAAGTATCGTTTTTACTGCACTCCAATGCTCCTGACCTGGATTGGACTGATATCTACTGACCATGCCTACGGCAAAGCAAATATCAGGTCTCGTGCATAACATGACATACATTAAGCTTCCACATGCTGAAGCATAAGGAACTGCTTTCATGTTCTCTATCTCCTTAGGTGTTTTAGGACACTGCTCCTTTGATAGAGAGACTCCATTTCTAAAAGGTAAATTACCCTTCTTAGAGTCCTGCATGTTAAAACGAGCCAATACCTCATCAATGTACGGTTCTTGAGATAAAGCCAACGTTCTTTTCTTGCGATCTCTTATAACTTTGATCCCAAGAATGTATGCGGCTTCACCTAAGTCTTTCATTTCAAATTGTTTGAACAACCATGCCTTAATAGATGACAACATCTCTACATTGTTTCCAATGAGCAAAATGTCATCTACATATAGTACTAGAAAAACCACTGCATTTCCTTCACTTTTCCTATACACACATGCTTCGCTTGGAGTCTGATCATAACCATTTGTCTGGACGGCCTGATCAAAACGAATGTTCCACTCCCTGGAAGCTTGTTTCAGTCCATAAATGGACTTCTTAAGCTTACACACTAGATGCTCTTGGCCCTCTTTGATGAATCCCTCTGGTTGCTGCATATGGATGTTTTCATCAAGACTTCCATTTAGGAAAGCTGTCTTGACATCCATTTGCCAAATCTCATAATCGAGATGAGCTGCTATAGATAAAAGAATCCGGATTGACTTAAGCATGACTACCGGAGAAAAGGTTTCCTCATAATCAATTCCTTGTTTCTGAGTATACCCTTTCGCAACAAGTCTTGCTTTCCAGGCTTTCACCTTTTTGTCAGATCCTCTTTTTCTTTTGTAGATCCACTTGCATCCAATGGGTTTTACACCATTGGGTGGTTCCACGAGATCCCAGACTTGATTGGAATACATAGATTCCATCTCAGATTGCATAGCCTTTTGCCAAAGATCTGCATCCTTATCTTGCATTGCTTCTTCGTATGTCCTGGGATCCTCATCATGTTCACCAGAGACTAAGTCCGAAGACTCTCCCAAAAACATGAACCTCTCAGGTTGTTTAACAACCCTCCCACTACGACGAAGCATTGGAGTGGTATTAGTGATAGGTTGTTCATTTACTTGTGGTTGTTCTACTTGTATCGGTGGCATATTAGAATTATCTTGTCCTCCCACTAGTTCTTCTAAAACAACAGTACTCATGGGTTTGTGATTCATTATATAGTCTTCCTCTAAGAATCTAGCATTGGTGCTTACAATGATATCCCGATCCTTAGGACTATAAAACAAATACCCTTTTGTTCCCTTGGGATAACCCACAAACAGCCTTACTTCTGTACGAGAATCTAACTTAGTCACGTTCTTGTTCAGCACATGTGCTGGACAACCCCAAATCCGAATGTGTTTCAAACTAGGTTTGGTACTAGTCCACAATTCTTTTGGAGTTTTTGGAACTGACTTAGAAGGTACCAAGTTTAGAAGATAAGCCGCTGTTTCTAGAGCATGTCCCCAAAACGACTTGGGTAAATTCGAATAACTCATCATCGATCTAACACTCTCTAAAAGAGTCCGGTTCCTTCTTTCTGCTACACCATTCTGCTGAGGTGTGCCAGGTGCAGTCAACTGGGATGAAATCCCATGTTCTGATAAATATTCTCTAAATTCTCCAAGCAGGTATTCGCCCCCACGATCTGATCGTAGTGACTTGATACATTTTCCTGAATGTCGCTTCTCCGCACTTGCTTTGTACTCTTTGAATTTTTCAAAGCACTCAGACTTGCGGTGCAACAGATAAATGTATCCATATCTCGAATAATCATCAATGAAAGTGACAAAATATTCATACCCACCTCTCGCTTGGATATTCATAGGTCCACATAAATCAGTATGAACCAATTCTAACACATCTTTGGCTCTATTTCCTTTTGCCTTAAAAGGTCTACTGGTCATTTTTCCTTCCAAGCAAGATTCACAGACTGGAAATGGCTCCACTGCCAACGAGCCTAAAGGCCCATCTACTACCAATCTTTGAATCCTCCTCAAGTTAATATGACCTAATCTCAAGTGCCAAAGATATGTTTGGTTCAATCCAGAAGGTTCCTTTCTTTTACTAGAGGTAGAAAATGTATTATTAATTTCACTTGGTTGCAGCATTGGTTCTATAGGATCAATAATATATAAATTGTCTTTCAATGTACCAGAACATATAACTCGTTTATTCATCATAATGGAAACATTACGATCCAAACAAACATTATAACCATCCATAGCAAGTTTAGAAACCGAAATTAAATTCCTTCTAAATGAAGGTACATAAAGACAATTATTCAAAACCAAAATCCTATCATAACCAAAAGATAAAGAAATAACTCCAACTGCAACCACTGCTACTTTCGTAGCATCTCCCATGAACACATATATCTCGCCATCTCTAAGCAGCCTGGTTTTCTGGAACCCCTGCATGGAATTACAAACATGATCAGTGGCTCCTGTGTCTACACACCAAGTGCTCGTAGACATAGCCGCTATATATGTTTCCGTAACAAGAGAAAGAGACATACCAGTATTGTTCTTCTTAGAAAGAGGACAATCCTTTTTCCAGTGACCCGACTGCTTGCACTTGAAGCACTTGCCCTTAGGCTTCTTCACTGAATTCTGAACTCCCAATGGTTTCACAACTTTCTGTGTCTGAACCTTCTTCTTCTTCTTTCCTTTCGGCTTTGAAGAAGAAACTTTCTCAGCCACATTTACCTGAACATGCTGCTGAAATAATGATTCCGCTGCCTGAAGCTCTGTCAGAAGTTCCGCAAGACTATACAACTTCTTGTTCATGTTGTAATTCAAGCGAAACGGCTCAAAGCTTTTGGGCAAACTCATAAGTATGATATCGACCTGCGTTTCCGCATCAATATCAGCACCAAGGACCTCTAGTTCATTTATATGAGACATCATCAGAAGAACATGGTCCCTTACAGGTGTTTTTTCAGCCATCTGAGTGTTCATTAGAGACTTCATTGCTACTTGCCTAGCAGCCCTATTCTGATCTCCGAAAAGCTCCTTGAGATTAAAGAGCATATCTGCAGCAGTGGTCATGGCCTGATGCTGATGTTGCAAAACACCCGACATTGCTGCCAGAATGTAACATCGCGACATCTCATCTGCCTTAGTCCACTTCTTAAAATACTCTTTTTCCTCATCCGGAGCATCGGCAGCAGGCTGGTCCGGTTGGGGTTCAACAGTACAAAATTTGAACTCTTCAGCAGTCAACACTATGTCCAAATTGCGTTTCCATTCAATATAGTTAGGTCCGGTAAGTTTGTTATCCTTAAGTATGGTGAAAAGTGGATTAAAGCCCATTCTATCCTGAGAATCATGCATATAACACTTAATCAGAAAATTGCATATATCTTAAAACCTATTGGTTTCCTCTAACAATTAATTAAAATTAATGCACTAATATTTAAATTCCATAAATATCTGGTACGCCATGATGGATGACATATATACCATTTAAATTTAAATATTACTTCGGTCCTACTACTAAATAATACGCCACGTTAGGGTGGACTATATATTATCTTTCATAGCTAAGTGTATACCATTATTTAGATCTTAAGTTGCCTTTAGTCAGACCCATCCGTTCGATGTATCAATGGATAAATCCCAGGTGTTTTCGGTGAAGTCACAGACGGACTCGCTTAAGAACACAACTCCGTAGACAGAAATATCCATTATCAACATCAATCAAGGAATGTCCAACTTTTTTCTCGAATTCTATGAAACTTGGTTTGTCACGATGGGGTGAGCTTACCTTTCAATATTCGTGATTAACTTAAGAAGATTGTCCTAGTAATATCCTTAACACTACCCAGACGTCATAAATCATACGCCACGATGGGTGACATATATCCAATTCATAATCGTCCTAGTGTTAAATTACATACAACCAATAATGGATGACCATGGGATCTAATATCAAATTAATTCCCTCTCCCACTTAGTATTTTACTTTGAGGATTTTTTTATATCTACATGCATCGTCCTATGTTAATTCTTCGAGGTCCACATGTTATCATAATAACAAGACAAAGAACACATAACATAGTAGAACATGGCATGACGATCAACATAATTAAAGCATAACATATAACCCTATGTCCATGTCGTTCTAGCATACTAAGGTTAGTATTGCATGGCATGATAATCACGTAAGGCATATAAAATTGCAATAATTAAAATAAATAGCAGAAATTATGTAAAACATAATAAAACACATCCACTATTATGGCCCCAGAAAATTAGCTTCGAATTCCTTCGTTGAAAATTTCCCGAAATCTTCAGGAGCCCGTTTGGAGGCCTAAACAGCGTCAGAATGGGTCGAAAAATCGGGGAATGGTTCTTTAGATACATTCCAGCCTGTTCGTCTCGTTCTGCCGTTTCCGAAAAGTGCTTATTCGCCCAAATCGGACATCGTATGCAAAATCTGCAGCCAAAACAGCGAAGCTCCCACGAAAACAGTATGGCGCAGCGGAAGAACTCTGTTTCTCGTATCTCCGATGTTTAAACGATTACATACAACATAATACAGCAAAACAAACCTATTCTATTACATACATCTGATCATAATCTTAACTATCACGATAAACCCTCGTGATTTACAACAATCAAACATCCACGATAAACCACGTGGGATCCAATCACATAATCAAATAAAACATGACCATAATAGTGGATTACAACCTGCATCACAAAATCAATACAAGCAACCACCATATACATGCATATATAATTACGACATGGACATCATATCATAAAACGCAGAACTGCATAACCAGGCTCTAGATGCCAATTGTTGGAACGGATGATTACTGTTCTGCGTTTTACTATATGATTGATTACGAGTTCGAAAAGAAAACTTTACCTTAATCGATACGATTCTGATCCACGTCTTCTACTGAATTCCTTGATTCCCTTCGAGCGAAGTGTGGCCTTCGATCTCCCGAAGTTTCCTCTCCTTAAAGCCTCGAAATCCCAAAACCCTAGCTCCTTGCGGCTGCCCTAGGTTTTAATCTCGAATTATGAAAAACCGAAAAAACGTTTTCAGCCTTTAGGAGAACAAGAATATTTATAGGCTCCAGTAGGGATCATGGACAATTAGGTCGGGCCTCCCAATGACATTCTGGGTCAAGCCCAATGTCATTAAATATTAATTCTATCCACTAACGAATTAATATCTGCACTGCCTTTCCTAATACCGTAATTGCTTTATTATTAAATTCGGCTCCTATATTATTTGCTTATTAAATTCCCCATGTTTAAGATATCGTATGTCCATTAATTAAATTAATTTCTGATAATTAATTTAATTAATATCTTTTTATCCTTGATCATCCACTCAACCTTATAATTATGCAAGAACAAATCTGCCTGCAGGACTAAAGCATAATTATCTTTATGAGCTTTCAAGAGGACATCATCAACCCGAATATTATCAGGACATGGTTTCCTTATGTAATTAATATCCCACTCTGCATGCAATGTCATTGCTCAATACATAATATTGTAATTAACAATTAATTACATCACATATGAATCAAAGCATGTGCATTGCATACAAGTGTCAATCACTACACTTGGATTGAGAACCTAAGCATTAATAATATCATAGAATCTTAGTTCTTCTTTATTGTCAGAATAGAAGAACAATTCTAATATTTCGATCCTGTTCAATATACACAAAGTATACAAGTATTATTTAATAGTCAAGATAAACTATTCCAAATAATACTTCAGTTATTCCAGTGGTTTGTCTAATTCCACTTAAACTGTGAACCCTTTATATTATATATAGACACTGATAATTTAATCTTCTGTTATCCCATTTGATACTAAATTATCCACAATATATAATAAACAGACAATGTAAAAATATGCAATCAAGATTCTCAATAAAATGGACAATGTTTATATACTACTAATGAATAGTTTAGTATAAAACCCAACAGATGCTCCCCCTGGATTGGTGTTATCTTGATTGAAAGAATTTGATTGATTTGAAGCTCTCCCTGAATTATTGCTATGCCCTCCTGATGTGTTATCAGGATCTTCACTTGAATCAGTATCTGAAGAATTATGTCCTGATGATTGAGTTGACTCTGAACTTGTAGTTGAATGCCGTTGCTCCCCCTCAACATTAGCACTACTAGTTGTATTACTGTTGTTTGCATCATCAGTATTAGCACCATCAGTACCTGGTGAGTCATCAGGATTTGGTGACCCATCAGTATCTGATGAATAGATAGCTTCTGATTCACTTTCTTCAGGTTCCTTGGAAGCTTCATTTTCAAATAACAATCTATCATGCGAGTCTTCAATGATTCCAGTTATCTTCTTATCATCAAAAGATACATGTATTGACTCCATGACAGTTCTTGTTCTCAAATTAAAAACTCTGAAGGCTCTTGATGTAGGATAACCTATGAATATTCCTTCATCAGCCTTTGTTTCAAATTTCCCTAGCTGTTCAGGATGAGTTCTGAGAACAAAACATTTACAGCCAAACACATGCAAATGCTTCAGACTTGGTTTCTTCTCTTTGAGTGACTGATAAGGAGTGACACCATGCCTGTTTATCAATGTGAGATTTTGTGTATAGCATGCTGTGTTGACTGCTTCTGCCCAGAAATATGTAGGTAATTTAGCTTCTTCCAACATAGTTCTGCCAGCTTCAATAAGAGTTCTATTCTTCCTTTCTACTACTCCATTTTGCTGAGGTGTGCCAGGAGCAGAGAATTGTTGAATGATTCCTTTGTATTTGCAGAACTCTTCCATCTTTGAATTCTTAAATTCAGTACCATTATCACTTCTCAGAATCTTGACTTTGTACTTTGTGGTTGTCTCAATCATCCTCACATGATCCAACAGAACTTCAGGAGTTTCATCTTTTCTGTGCAGAAAATACACCCAGGTGAATCTAGAATATTCATCAACAATTACAAGAGTGTACCTTTTCTTACTGATGGACATGATGTTGACTGGACCAAACAGATCAAGATGTAGCATGTGATATGGTTCTTCAATAGAGGATTCTGATTTACTCTGGAATGATGTCCTTCTTTGTTTTGCTTTTTGGCATGCATCACAGAGTCCATCAGGTGTATATAAGACATTAGGTAATCCTCTTACTAATTCTTTCTTAACCAACTCATTGATGTTGCTGAAGTTGAGATGAGAAAGCTTCTTGTGCCAATTCCAACTTTCATCTACTGAAGCTTTACTGATGAAACATGTAGGGGAGCCATCAGTATCTGAGAGAATGTTGGCTTCATATATGTTACCATGCCTGTAGCCAGTTAGTGCTATCTTCCCTGTTGCTTTATTGACTACTTCACAATGTGTGGAATAGAAATTGACATGATAACCTCTGTCAGTGATTTGACTAATACTCAACAAGTTGTGTTTTAGTCCTTTCACTAGAGCTACTTTTTCAATGATGACATTTCCAATGATTATATTGCCATATCCCAAGGTTTGTCCAATGTTGCCATCTCCATAAGACACAGTTGGGCCAGCTTTTTCCTCATATTCTGATAACAGGGCTTTGTTTCCAGTCATGTGCACAGAACATCCACTATCCATGACTAACACATTTTTCCTTTTACCCTGCATCAGAATAGTAAAACACTAGTCAGAATGTTTAGGAACCCACACTTGTTGGATTCCTTGTTCATGCATTTTATTAAATTTAACAGCAGAAGACTTTTTGACTTTAGCAGTCCTGACAGGATTTACTCCATCAGGATTTGCTTTGTCAGTATCAGTATTAACAAAAGCATGCTTCACTATGACATTTTCAGTTCTATCAGACTTTGTACTACTTTCAAACTTAGGCAATGGATCATAAAAATTATAGTACAAATCATGATACTCTTTACATGTATAAATAGAATGCCATAGACTACCACAATGAAAACAGGACTTCTGCGGTTTATAGAGTACTGATCTATTCCTAACATCAGACTTAGGAATATCAGTAATCTTCTTCTTACTCTTCTTACAATCAATAGCAAGATGATTAGAGTTACCACAGTTAAAACAACACTTTCTAGGTGCATTTGGGATATATTTATAACCATTCTCTTTATTGATCCCAACTTTACCATTCCTGTTTCTCTTAACAGTAGCTTCCTTTTTCTTATCTGTAACCTCACAGATTTTATCTTTAAGCTGTTTCTGAGACAATAGACCTACATTCTTAGTGACTTTGTTCATGACAGGTTTAGACTTTATAATTTTAATTCCTTGAGTAGAAGTAGATCCCTTTTCAAAAGTAGAATTGGAATCCTTACCAAAAACAAAATTAACAGGAGTAATCTTAGATTTGGTTGAGTCTATAACATGTCTATAGGTCTTTGGACTGACTGTCTCATCAATGACAATTTTCTCTGCTAATTTCTTATCTTCATCTGACTTATATCCTAGACACTCTTTCCAATTCTTAGAGGTATTAATCTCATGAAATTTCCTACCAGAGTCTGTCCAGGTTCTGATTTTCTCATTACCAAATTCAAGTTCTTTTTCAAGGGAAGTACATTTAGATGTCATCTCTAAGTGCATGTGTTTAGCATTATCACATTCTTTTTGTACTTCTTGCATACGAGAAAATTCAGCTTCTAATATCTCATTCCTCTTTCTAAGGTCAGACATCTCAGATAAGATTCTAGTATTCTCAGCAGTTTGACTTCTAAAGCTAATATGTAATGACTTTAGAAAACGTCTTAACTCAGAAGCATTATCAGTATCAAAATCAAAGATAGTATTTAGTACCTTATCATCAGGAGCAGCAGTTATATCAGCATTGGCCATTAACGCATAGTTGACTACCTCAGTATCAGATTCTGAGGAAGAGTCCATCCAATCCTTGCTTGATGTGATGAGTGCCTTTGTCTTGTTGCATTCAGAAGCAAAGTGACCCATACCATTACACTTGTAGCATCTAACCTTTGACTTGTCAAATTTGCTACCCTTGCTGTCCTTTTTGATATACTTGTCTTTGTCTGCTTTGAAGGTCTTTTTCTGAAAGTTGCCTTGTCTTCTATTCTTCCTGAACTTCATCCTTCTGAAGTTTCTGACAATCATAGCAACCATCTCTTCCATGTCTGAATCAGAAGATTCATCACCAGTATTGGCATCAGGATTGCCATCAGTATCTGATGAAGAGTCGTCAGGATCTGACTCAGCTACTCTTGCTTTCCTTCTAGAGACCTCCATAGCTTTCCCTTTTGATTTTGCTTCTACATTCAAAGCAATTGACTTTGCCTTGCTGCTTTTCTTGTTCTTTCTCTGTTGAACTTCAAGATCATGAGTTCTTAGCATCCCATAGATCTCATCAAGAGACACAATGTTCAGATCATACTGGTGTCTAATGATTGAGGTCTGAGTATCCCATTCTTCAGGTAAAGCTCTAAGAAATTTGGTGTTTGAATCTTCAGTTTCATATACTTTGTCAACTAAGGATAAGCTGTTCAATAGTGTCAGAAATCTATCATATAGATCAGTCAGGCTCTCTTCAGGTCTTGCATCGAATTGCTCATATTCTTGAATCAATAGAGCCCTTCTGTTTTTCTTAACAAATGCAGATCCCTGGCACTGAGTTTCCAAAGTATCCCAGATTTCTTTTGAAGACTTGCATGCAATCACTCTGTTTGACATAACAGCATCAAGGCTATTATGCAAGATATTCTTTATCTTTGGTTCCCTGAGTACATGAGCTTTTTCTTCTGGAGTCCTTTCAGCTTTAGCTTTGACCACATAATGTTCTGGTACTGTATCTGTTCGTTCTACGAACTTTGTTGGTATATATGGTCCATCACGAATCCTGTCCAAGTAGTCAGGATCCATAGCCTCCAGGTACATCAGCATCTTTACCCTCCATGTGGGATATTCTGATATCTTCAAGATGGGAATCTTCATGCTTTCATACTTGGTTGTCGACATCTTTAGATCGTATCTGATTCAGAATTAAATCAGTTTGCTCTGATACCAATTGTTGCCCAGTAAATAACAATTGTAGAAGGGGGTTGAATACAATTGTATAAGATCCTCGACTTTATATAACACAAATATGAAAGATCAATAACAATAACAATAACAGCTTTATTAACTTTGATATAAAACTGTTACAAACTCTCTTAAGAAATTCTGATGTTCTTAAGAGCTGCTAGCTTACAAAAACTCTCTCAAGAAATTCTGTTCTTAAGAGCTTCTCTCCGATTATGTTCTCTCTCGAATGAATACATAAATCGAAACCAAAACTGTGTTTATATAGTGCACACAGCTTCCCTATCAATAACAAGATAAGTCCTAATCATAACAAAGATAGAAACATATCTTTAATCGATAGCTGCATTCTACAAACCAGGAACAAATAGAATAAACTTCCATGTTTATCTAGACTCCAAATATAACTCGAAGTAGGAATCCTGATCAGCTTCAAGTCCTGATGATCAAACCTGATCATAGTCTGAGTAGGAATCCTGATGATCAATAAGATACTGACGCTTGATCAAATACTGATGACCATGCAATACTGATGACGTCAGCAATCCTGATCAGTTGAGTCTAGCTTCTGACGATCATTGAATTCTGATCTAACAAAAACACCCATGCCTACTGCCACCAAACTTGAATTGAATACTAAGGAAAAATCTGTGGACATTTCAAGTTACAGAGGCATGGTTGGCTCACTTTTATATTTAACAGCTAGTAGACCTGATATTATGTTTGCTACATGTCTATGTGCTAGATTTCAGGCTGATCCTAGGGAATCCCATTTAGTTGCTATTAAAAGAATTTTCAGATATCTCAAAGGAACACCAAACCTTGGCATTTGGTATCCTAGAGAATCTGGTTTTGAACTAATTGGTTATTCAGATGCAGATTATGCAGGATGTAAAATTGACAGGAAAAGCACAACAGGAACCTGTCAATTTCTAGGAAACAAGCTTGTATCATGGTTCAGCAAGAAACAAAACTCAGTTTCCACCTCCACAGCTGAGGCTGAGTATATTGCAGCTGGAAGTTGTTGTGCACAGATTTTATGGATGAAAAATCAACTACTTGATTATGGAATAAGAGTTGAGAAAATTCCTATTTTCTGTGACAACACTAGTGCCATTGCCATTACTGAGAATCCAGTGCAGCATTCAAGGACCAAGCACATTGACATCAAGTACCACTTTATTAGAGAACATGTTATGAATGGTACTGTGGAGTTACATTTTGTTCCAAGTGAACAACAACTTGCAGACATCTTTACCAAGCCACTTGATGAATCCACATTCTCAAGATTAGTAAGTGAGCTAGGTATGCTAAATTTCTCTTAATTATTTTGAGATTTTTGCAAGTTAAAATGCAGCCAGGAACTTGCTATAATTTTTCTGTGAATTGATTTTCTCAGGAAAAGGTGAAATTTTGTCTAAGTCAAAATTACTATGTCAACGAAACGCACCATTTCGTTGACAGTCTTAGCATTTTTCTGGGTGTTTCGTTGATAGCTCTTTTATATCAACGAAACGCAGCTTTATCAACGAAATAAGACTGGACTTTAACCGCCCAATCCTGATTCGTTGATGTAGCGCTTTTTAATCTGAACCGTTGAAATTTCACGTTCTTTATCACGATCTATACATACACCCCTGTAAGCATAAATCGTGGTAATATTTAATTCTAACGGTTACTTTTTAAGCCAATCAGGTAATTTAGATTAATTATTGGACTTAATTTCTGAGAATTTTTGGGGGAGTATTTAAGAAATTTTAATTTCTTTATTTCATTTCTACCTGTTCTCAAAAATTCCAAAAGTTTTTCTGTCTTCTTCTCTCTAACAAGCAATACAGCTCGAAGCTTTTCCTCACTCAACAATGGCACCCATAGTCAAGCTTATGTCTGCTGGTGGGTTCATCTATGAGAAGAACAATTACATTCCATTTGTCATTAAGGAGAGTCCGAACAACATCTTTTTCAAAATGATGGATTTCATGAGGAACTGTAAGTTGAGCTATGCGATGTTTCACTCTACACCACTCTACAATGAAGTAATCGAGGAGATTTGGACCTCATGTGAGTATAGTGGAACAAACGGCACACTGCAATTCACTCTTCAAGGTAATGAGTACATAGTTAATTCTGATGTTTTGCAAGCATGTTTACATATTCCTAATAATAACTGTGATGCTTTGCCTACTAACACTGAAATAACTACCATGCTAAATTCTATAAACTACTCTTTGCCTACTGATAACTTAGGTAAGATTATTAGGAGAGGTTTGGTTAGGGAATACAGTTATTTAGCTGATGCATTCATTAAGGTCTTTTCTGGAAAGATTAGTAATTTTGATGCATTAACTAACTCTATGTTAATTCTCCTAACCATGCTTCTAAATGATAGATATTACAACTTTAGCACCCAACTTATGTATGAAATTGGTGCTAAGTTGGGTGATAAGGCAAATAGGAAGAAAAATATCTATTATGCAAGGTTTCTGATGATGCTGGCTAATCATGTTAGTCCAGCACCATTAGTTATCTCTAACCCTACTGCCAGGTTTGAGTGCTTTGTGCAAGAAAAGAGAGTATTGACAGACATACTGAGGCTGAACCACAATGGTGATGTTCCAGTGGTGTATCTGCCAATCATTGAGGTAACTACTGCTATCCATGTTAGTATAGCTGTTACTTCCATTGTTTCATCCAATCCAGTTGCTATGGAGTCTGTAGCTGTGACCCAACAGGTTCCTGCCCCAGCAACAAAACCAAAATCTAAGAAATCCTCCAAGCCAACCTCAGGTGCTTCTCAAAAGGCACCTGTTGTAAGAACTACCACACAAACTAAGGGGAGTGAGTCTGGAGTTGTGAGAGGTGAGGGAAGGGGTGAAAGTCAAAGAAACCCCAAGGATAAGGAAGGTGAGGTAAGTGTTTCCCAGCCTAGCCCCATTGTGTCTTCCCAACAAGGCACAATGAGTAAAATGGATTTAAGCACAAGTCTAATTGCATCCTCCCAAAAGGATGTAATTATTGAAACAAGCTCTCAACCTAGAGCACAGTCCAAAAGGGTAAGGGACACTTCAAGCCCACAGTCTACATTTTCCCAATACCAAAGGAGAGTGAAGCAAAAATCCCAGGTTTCACAGGGTGCACACACACTGGAAGCAACACTTCCAGTTTCTCAAATTCAGTTTGATGTAACCCCTATCATTACTCTGGGGTTACAGTCCCATTCTCTAAACATAAATCTTGAATTATCTCCATCAAATTCACCAACTCAATCTTTAGATGTGGACATGATCCATACATCTATTCCTGATTCTCCAACTCTAATCTTGGAGAAGCCCCACTCTGAAGCTGGTGGCCATCACTTGTTAAGTGATTTGTTGGGCCATCAACCAATTTTTCCTGAAGTTGCAAGGGGATCTGTGGACCAATCTCTCAAATCAATCACCACAGACTCTACTGTAATTTCTCATTCTCAAAGTGCTTTCTTGACTTCATCAACGAAACAGTTTATTTCGTTGACAAGTGTTTCTCCATCAACGGTATCCATACCGTTGACAGTTCAATCTACCATTCCGTTGATAGGTCATTCTACACCCCTTATTGAAAATCTAGTTGTTTCCACAACTAGTGTAGATGACCTGGTGGTAGTTGAGACACTTTTAGGATTGAGAGGGAGTGAAACTGAGAGGCTGGCTTGCAGCCAGGCAAAAGGAGAGAATGAGAGTAAGAGGCTGGCTATTTCTTCCAGCCAGGCAAAAGGAGAGATAGAGAGTTCCACCTTAGTAGGTGAAGGTGAGGGTGTGAGAGGTGTGAGCCATGGGGAGCCCATGATGCAAGAATATAGAGGAGAGAGAGAAGGGACTACAGGAGTCATAAGGGAGGAAGCAGCCATTGCTAGTGAGTTAATGGAGGTCAATGAGGGAGAAAGGGAACTTACCTTCCAAGAGCATTATCAACAAACTCTGGATAGTATTTCCCTGGATCCTGAGACCTTTACTCATCCTGTGTCAGCCTATCAAGTTTTGGCTCAACAGGGCAATGTGGAGGCAGAGAGGTCACTACAACTAATACATACAACTGCATCAATGCAAAGAGCAAAGGATGCCTTGACCAATCTATCTCCAGGAGCTGCAGTAAGTGGTGAGTTTGATTTCTCTGATGATGAGGACAACTTTGGTGACAATCAGGTGGCCACTACTTCACAGACTGGGACTTCTGTGGTGCCTCCTACACCAAACTGGCTTTCTCAAGATTTACAAGGAAGGATCTCCCTGGATGCTGCAATCACAAGGCAGTACAATGAGGCCTATCTGGCTCATGAGTCTGCAAATGCCAATGACAAGAAATTCTACAAGGCTATTATGGATTCACTGGAAATCCAAAGGCTACAGATGATGCAGACAAGGATTGAGGCTAGAGAAATCAAGGACTCAATTAGCAATCTCAAGGATGCTAATGACAGGAGGCTAGATGAAAAGCTTCCTCTTCTCACTGTGTCCAAGATGAACAGGTTTTTCACTAAGGAACCTGAGGTGGCTACCTCCTTGAAGACTCTCTCTTCTAGAGTGGACAAGGTGGAAGCTACTTTATCTCAGATGCAAAAGGAACAGGAGAAGCAGACACAACTATTGGCCCAGCTAGTGGCAGCTCAAGGACTCCCAGTCATCTCTCTTGATGATAACAAAAAGGGGGAGAAATCTAAGGAGCTAGACATTCAAATCACAAAGGTTATGGTCCCAGCCATTTCCCTGCCAAAGGAGCCACTAGCTATGGGGGAGTCAGGTAAAGCTAAACTGGACAGCATTGACCTGATTCAGCAAGCATCTATGAAGCTACAACTTGCTGAACAAATTAAAGACCACTGGTCCAGGATAGATGAAAGAGTCAAGAAGTTAGCTGGTACTGCAAAGAGTTCAAATCCATCAACGGATCAAGCTTCTTCTACAGAGCCATCAACGAATGCCATGGTCTTAGCATCAACGGAATGGGAGCCACAGACCAATTCTTCATATAAGGTAGAGCCCCTTCTACATGGAGTCACTCAAGGATCAAGGAAGGAGAAAGGACAAACTTCATGCATTAGGGATGTGGAAAAAGCTACATTGCAAAGAAGCCTATCTCCCAAGTCTCCTGCTAAACCAAAGGGCAAAAATACAGAAAGGACTTTCTATCCTGCACCTTATCCAGATGAGCACAAGCTTCTTGGTCTTCTCATCACAAAAAGCAAGGAAAGCAATGACTATGAGATAAGGAAGCAAAGGGCAATTATCTACAGGAATGGACAACAAATCTGTGTTTGGGCTGGTCACCCAAACTTTGCTGAAGCTAAAGCTGAAGAGTCAGAAAGAGCAGCAATGCAAGCACTTGCAGTTGCTCAATCTCTTGATGAAGAAGAAAGACAGCAAGAAGAAAAAGCCAGAGAGGAAAGGAGTGCAAAGAAGAGCACAAGGCAACCAAAGGCAAGAGCTAGGAGAAATATAGCCTTTGAGAATGATGACTCTCAGAGTATTGCATCAGACTCTTCTGTACCAACTGCACCTCCAACAATTCCTGATCCAGCTCTAGGGGAAAAGTTAGCCTGTGATCCTAAACATCCTGTTAATTTCCATGATCAGCCAATTGAGTTTGATGAGGCCAACTTTCCAAAATTCCTCTTTGAGATGGATCCAAAGAAGAAATCTAAGCAAAGGGCTACCAAGGCTAAGCCAATTCTAGTAAGGAGACCACAAGCTGAAAAACCTCCTACCAACCCAGAAGACTTCATCTACATTGCTGATATCAGGGAGGAGTCTGACCTACACATCAATCTTGATGACCTAGTTGAAGTGAGAGGAATTGCAGCTTCTTACAAACTACCAGAGAGATTGGTGTTTGTCTACAAGGGTGGGAGAGAACAGGTTTGGCCTCTACATAGAATTCTGGGAGAAGACTATCAGACACTGCTTTCTGTGTTCAAATTCCTGAAGAAAGATTTTGGTTTTACCAAAACAGCTAAGTCTGAAGTTGTTTCCAAAATCTGCCAAATCAAAGCTAGCTGGAACAAGCCTGGTGCACTTCCCAGAGTATTGAAGGTCCCTCAAACATGAAAGAAGATTCATCTCCAACCTTTTTGGATGATGGAATTCAGAGACAAGGACAACTGTAGAAGATTCTTCAGAATAGAAGACCAACTGGAGAAGGCATCCAATGAAACTCTAAGAATAATGCAATCCAAGTTGGGGAATGAAGATGAAGAAGAGAAGATTTTCTACAGAAGACTTCAAGCTCAGATTGAGGAGAACAATGCAAGGAAAGGGAAGAAAACAAGACCACAGAGGCAAAGATGAAAAATCTGCTCAGTCTAGAGGAGCAACTCTGTGCACTTGTTTAGTAAGATTTTCTACTTTGTATTTTAATTAAATTCAATGAAGCTCAATGCAATTTCTACTTTTATCATGTGTAATTTGACTGAGTGTTTTTGTTTTCATCAAGGCTGTTGATTTATGGCTGTTATTCTATCAGTCATAAATTGGGGGAGATTGTTAGGAATATGTTGTTCTTGATGATAATTATAAAAACACTTAGTAGATTTTGTATTAAGTCATTTTGTAACTGTCAACGAAATGGCATGCTTTGCAGCATTCCGTTGACAGGTAGCTCATCAACGAAATGAGTGATGTAGCAATTGCACTGTACAATACTTCACAGTTTGATATGCATTTTGATGTATGTATTAGATAGGTTTTCTAAGTCATGTTGACTAAGTACTAGATAGGCAAAATAGGCTGGTTAATTGTAAATATGTTATGCCTTGTAATTTTGCCTAAGTGAAGACATGTCAACGGTATGAGGATTACTCTATCAATGAAACAAGGATACACCATCAACGGTATGGAGTTTACTCATCAACGAAACGAGAGAAACACCATCAACGGAATGAAGAATAAAGCTATCAACGAAACACATCTCCCTGCTATCAACGAATCATTATTGCTTTTCTGAATAGTTGACAAAGTGATAGTGACAGTTTACTGAACAGATCTAAAGGTGATGTGGAAGTGTACTTTGCATTGGAAACCATTAAAATGGACATGGGGAATAAGGAAACATCCCAGTTTCCAATTGGGCTCTTGGGAGTGATCATAATAAGCATGAAGACAAAAGCAAGGATCTCCAAGGACCACTGGACAAAGGGATGAAAAGCAAACTATTGGCGGTTACCTTTAGTGTACTTTAGTGTAGCCAAAAATAGTATTGTAAACTTGGGGAATATATAACCAAGTGTAGCAGTTAAGATAGGGTAAGAGAAGAAAAACAAATAGTTTGTATTAGCTATCCTTGAGAGCATTCTTCTCTACAACTCTGTAACTGAGCAGCTGTGTACTTGTGTATCACAGATTATTTCCGCAATAAAAACACTTCAGTTGGATCATCAAACAATCCAACTGAATTATTTATATCTTGTGTTTTTATTTATTCAGTTCAGTTTTATTTTATAAAGTGTTTTAAGTTTAAGAAAATATCAAGAATTGTATTCAACCCCCCCCCCCCTTCTACAATTCTGTTAGGTCATTTGGGATTAACACTAACTCTTCTGCCTTCCTTAGCTTTTCCATTGGATGTTTTATCCCAAGATTGGAAGCAGCAGCACCATACTTCTCCCATGAAATATCAACATGTCTTTTTGTTGGAGAGTCCTGTGCTGGAGAGTCTGAAATAGTAACCACTTGACTTGGTGCAGCATCAGGAATACTAACATCAGGATTTGCTTGAGCAGTAGAAACTGATTGCTCATTCAGAATAGAAGTGTCCTGTACATCAGTATCCTGCTTCTTTTCTAAAGGAATTTGATACCTGCCCTTAGTTAATCTTCTTTTCTTCTGTGGTGTAGACAATGAAACCACAGCTGCAGTAGCAGTATCAGCAACTTCCTTATTCACATTCATTATAGAGGATATAGGTAAGTCATCCTCTGAATCAGTCTCATCCCTGAGAACTAATTTTCTTTTAACAGAAACAGCCTCAACACCTTTTGCAGCTTTCTTCACCAGGACCCCTTGTACACCCCCTTGTAACTTCTTTTTAGTGAGTGGTGTAGAGGAAAAATCCTTTGAACCTGATTGCCTTCCTGACACATCAGTTCTAGCTGACTTCTTTGATTTTTCAACTAAAGTCTTTTGAGAGAAAATAGAGGTGGCTGTTGACTATTTATTCTGTTTGGGAGACATGCTTGGGTTAGGAACAAGGTGTGATTGGCCTTGCCCCATAGCAATAGAAATTAAACCATAACGAGTGGGCATTTTCCTATGTAAGAAAAACCTAACCTCATCAGGAATAAAAGCATTTCCTATGAAACCATTTGCCTTATCACTGTTGACTAAGGACTTTACTATTATTCTCAGTAATTCTACAGATAGGTAGAACTACATCATTCCAAGTTCATTCACCAATTTATTGACAGTATCTTCAGGTAGTGGCTTGGTGAATATATCAGCTAGTTGTTGATCAGTAGGAACAAAGTGAAGTTCAATTGTTCCTTCCAGAACTTGTTCTCTTATGAAGTGATATCGAATACTGATGTGTTTAGTAAGAGAATGTTGAACTGGATTTCCTGTCATTGCAATAGCACTTTGGTTATCACAAAAAATAGGGATTTTTGAGTCTGACAGGCCATAATCTAACAACTGATTTCTCATCCACATTATCTGAGCACAACAACTTCCTGCAGCAATGTACTCAGCTTCTACAGTTGAAGTGGAAATGGATTTTTGCTTCTTACTGAACCATGAAACTAGTCTTCCACCCAAAAACTGACAACTTCCTGAAGTACTTTTCCTGTCTATTTTGCATCCTGCAAAATCAGCATCTGAATAACCACACAACCCAAAATCTGATTCCCTTGCATACCAAAGGCCAAGTGAAGGAGTGCCTTTGAGATATCTGAAAATTCTTTTGACTGCAATCAGATGGGGTTCTCTAGGTTTTGCTTGAAATCTTGCACACAGACAGGTTGCAAACATGATATCTGGTCTACTTGCAGTGAGATACAATAAAGAGCCAACCATTCCTCTGTAGTGAGTTACATCTACCTCAGCACCTTGATTAGGATCAAGTTTGGTAGTTGTAGCTATGGGAGTTGTAGCAGGAGAACTATCTTGCATGTTAAACCTTGTCAATAAATTCCTTTTATATTTAGACTGATTGATAAAAATCCCTTCATCAGTCTGTTTAACTTGAAGACCAAGAAAGTAACTCATTTCTCCCATCATGCTCATTTGATATCTTGACTGCATAAGCTTGAAAAACTTTTCACATAGCTTATTGTTTGTTGACCCAAAAATGATATCATCAACATAAATCTGAACTAACAACAAGTCCTTACCATGATTCAAATAAAATAGAGTTTTATCAATAGCACCTCTTTTGAATCCACTTTCCAGTAAGAATAGAGCTAAGGTTTCATACCATGCTCTTGGAGCTTGCTTTAGTCCATAAAGTGCCTTATCCAATCTGTAGACATAATCTGGATATTTAGGATCAATGAAACCAGGAGGTTGCTCAACATAGACTTCTTCCTCCAGTTCTCCATTTAAGAAAGCACTTTTAACATCCATCTGGAAAACCTTGAATTTCTTATGAGCTGCATAAGCAAGAAATATCCTGATGGCTTCTAATCTTGCAACAGGAGCAAAAGTTTCATCATAGTCAATTCCCTCTTGTTGAGAATACCCATTTGCAACTAGTCTAGCTTTGTTTCTGATTATTACTCCATCGGAATTAGTCTTGTTCTTGAAAATCCACTTTGTACCAACAATTGATCTATTCTTTGGTCTTGGTACCAGTTTCCAAACTTCATTTCTTTCAAATTCATTCAGTTCCTCTTGCATTGCAGTAACCCAATCAGCATCTTTAAGTGCATCTTCAACTTTCTTTGGCTCCTCCTTGGATAGAAAGTTATTGTATAGACATTCATTATGAGTTGCACTTCTTGTTTGAACACCTGCATCAGGATCTCCAATGATCAAATCAGGAGTATGACTTGCAGTCCATTTCCTTGCTGGTGGTAAATCAGTCCTTGAAGTAGATGCTCCCCCTGGATTGGTGTTATCTTGATTTGAAGAATTTGCTTGATTTGAAGCTCCCCCTAAATTATTGCTATCTCCTCCTGATAAGTTATCAGGATCATCACTTGAATCAGTATCTGAAGAATTCTGTCCTGATGATTGAGTTGACTCTGAACTTGTAGCAGAATGTTGTTGCTCCCCCTCAACATTAGCACTACTAGAAGTATCACTATTGATTGCATCATCAGTATTAGCACCATCAGTCCTGGTGTGTCATCAGGATTTGGTGACCCATCGGGATCTGATGAATTGACAGCTTCTGATTCACTTTCTTCAGGTTCCTTGGTAGCTTCATTTTCAAAAATAAATCTATCATGAGAGTCTTCATTGATTCCAGTTATCTTCTTGTCATCAAAAGATACATGTATTGACTCCATGACAGTTCTTGTTCTCAAATTAAAAACTCTGAAGGCTCTTGATGCAGGATAGCCTATGAAAATTCCTTCATCAGCCTTTGTTTCAAATTTCCCTAGCTGTTCAGGATGAGTTCTGAGAACAAAACATTTACAGCCAAACACATGCAGATGCTTCAGACTTGGTTTCTTCTCCTTGAGTGACTGATAAGGATTACTACCATGCCTGTTTATTAATGTGAGATTTTGAGTATAGCATGCTGTGTTGACTGCTTCTGCCCAGAAATATGTAGGTAATTTAGCTTCTTCCAACATAGTTCTGCCAGCTTCAATAAGAGTTCTATTTTTCCTTTCAACTACTCCATTTTGCTGGGGTGTGCCAGGAGCAGAGAATTGTTGAATGATTCCTTTGTATTTGCAGAACTCTTCCATCTTTGAATTCTTAAATTCAGTACCATTATCACTTCTCAGTATCTTGACTTTGTACTTTGTGGTTGTCTCAATCATTCTCACATGATCCAACAGAACTTCAGAAGTCTCATCTTTTCTGTGCAGAAAATACACCCAGGTGAATCTAGAATATTCATCAACAATTACAAGAGTGTACCTTTTCTTACTGATGGACATGATGTTGACTGGACCAAATAGATCAAGATGTAGCATGGGATATGGTTCTTCAATAGAGGATTCTGATTTACTCTGGAATGATGTCCTTCTTTGTTTTTATTTCTGACATGCATCACAAAGACCATCAGGTGTATATAATACTTTTGGTAATCCTCCACTAAATCTTTCTTAACCAACTCATTGATATTGCTGAAGTTGAGATGAGAAAGCTTCTTGTGCCAATTCCAACTTTCATCTACTGATGCTTTATTGATCAGACAGGTAGGAGAGCCATCAGTATTTGATTGAATGTTGGCTTCATATATGTTACCATGCCTGTAGCCAGTCAGAGCTATCTTTCCTGTTGCTTTACTGACTACTTCACAATGTGTGGAATAGAAGTTGACATGATAACCTCTGTCAATGATTTGACTAATACTCAACAGGTTGTGTTTTAGTCCCTTCACTAGAGCTACTTTTTCAATGATGACATTTCCAATGATTATATTGCCATATCCCAAAGTTTGTCCAATGTTGCCATCTCCATAAGACACAGTTGGGCCAGCTTTTTCCTCATATTCTGATAACAGGGCTTTGTTTCCAGTCATGTGCACAGAACATCCACTATCCATGACTAACACATTTTTCTTTTTACCCTTATCATCAGGAGCAGCAGTTACATCAGCATTGGCCATTAGAGCATAGTTGACTACCTCAGTATCAGATTCTGAGGAAGAGTCCATCCAATCCTTGCTTGATGTGATAAGTGCCTTTGTCTTCTTGCATACAGAAGCAAAGTGACCCATACCATTACACTTGTAGCATCTAACCTTTGACTTGTCAAATTTGCTACCCTTGCTGTCCTTTTTGATATACTTGTCTTTGTTTGCATTGAAGGCTTTTTTCTGAAAGTTGCCTTGTCTTCTACTCTTCCTGAACTTCATCCTCCTGAAGTTTCTGACAATCATAGCAACCATCTCTTCCATGTCTGAGTCAGAAGAATCATTGTAATATCCCAAATTTTTGTAATAATTAAAACCTTGATGAATAGTGAATTTCCACTAATGAATAGTAAATTTGCTGACGAAAAGTTTTTCAGCCCACACTATGTAGACGACATGGAATGAATGTTTCGAAGTGATATTATTGATGTATAGGAAGAATAAAAGAATGTAAACGCGATCAGAATCAGAAGATTCCCATCCGAGTTTTAAATCACTATTCACTGGACAGTTAAGGATGAATTGATTTGATCGTTTTGAGAAAGTATGTGGAATGGGAAATACATGATCATATCTTAAACCAAGGTGAGAAACCTAAGAATATATATTAGACAAAGGTAATGAAAGGATAAAGGAAGTACCCTAGTTTTGGTACAGAGAAACGTCTTTAGAACCACTGGAAACTATCGCGAAACAAAAGCGTAATAAATTATGGATTAAACCCTAACCAAAGGAGGAGTATTATATGAGATCATCAAGTGCAATATATAAAAGAATTGAGGATGCAAAGGATGACATAAGCATGATGCAAGGAAATGACATAAGCATGACAAAGTGATGACAAGGTGATGAATCACCACCTTGTCACCACTTTCACCACCACCACACATCCAAAATGAGCCTTGTCATTGATGACAAAACCTTGTCTTAGCCACACAAACTAATCAGCAAAGTATTAGGGATTATTAGACAAAAACAAAACAAAACAAATCAAAGAAAACAAAACAAAAAGAGAAGCATCAAGATGAACACTCCATTCGGCTTCTTCATCTTTCCAAGAGATTAAACATTTTGCTCATACTTCCACTCAACCATAATTCTTGATCTTGGGCTCTAAATCACCCTCATCCTATATCCAAGGTAGATCTCTAATCTTAGCCTCATCCATGGATCATAACTTGATCAAAAATGGATTCAAAGTTGATGATGAATAGTGATGTGAATAGTAACCTCATAGAATCTTGATTTGTTTTGATGATTTTAGGTTTGATTTACATAGTTAAGGAGCAAGGAAGGATATATCATCAATATATAGTCTTTGTTAAGCTCCAAGGAAGGTATAGAACTTCTTACTTTCTAAGATTATGTTTTGATCTAGTAAGTTAGAAGTGTTTGATTAGAACTATGTTAAGATGAAGCATGTATGCATGATTTTAAACATGTTTAATGGTTGATTTGTGGATGAACTTGTGGGATAGAGTGTGACCTTATTTGGGCAGATAAATGGTAGTATAAACTTGAGTTTGATTGGTGGTTGGTTAATGGTTGATTGTAGTTTGGTTGGAGTGTTTTAAAACACGGGAAGTACGCGTAAGCGCCGTTACCATGGCGGATTTTACTTATGTAGTTTATACAGAAACCATGACTGCAAAACAGGGCATACACTTGAGGTTTCTGACCATGAGCATGTAGGCTCTGTTTCCTAGAGTATTTTAGCGAAAGAATCGTATCGTTTTGATTTACGGTTTAGGAGAAACGTCCGTTTTAGTAAAAGCGGTTTCGCGTAACGAAATAGTTCATTGTATGAACTTTGAGCTAGGGATCAAGACCTTTAAAATTGGAATTGGGTTGAGATATTAAAATGGATACTAGTAGGTATAATAAGGAAAGGAAGCCTAGGAGGATTCGAGTTAAAAATATGAGTTGGTGATTTTATAAAAATACGCGAACGAAAGTTGCGCGAGTGAAATACCCTTAAGGGGATGGTTTAAAACAAGGAAATGGTAAAGTAAAAGAACTTGGGATTTGTGAATGGTTTTCACCCAAGCTTTTGACTTAGAGGTTTACGGAACGTCACGAGGTTATAGATGACCAAGAGCGAGACGTTTAATTTTCATTGGTAGAACTGTAGTGCTTAAGTTATAGCACATTAAATGGTTCAAGGGGACTGACTGTGAATTATGTATCTTGTTATAGATCGACGCGCACCCTCTCAAGCCCCCACTACCACACCACCAAGACCCCAAGGCAAGTTTTCAAACCCTGTACCATATAATGATGCTGTTGTGATATGTGTTGTGATATTGCTATATATGCTGCTTTATGCTGTAAAATAACGTGAAACTGTTTTGCTTTGTAAAAAGCTGTATAAGGTTTATATACTAGCTAAGTACTAGATATATACCAAGCTTGAGGATTAAAGACTCTAAGTATAGAGTACTAGTACGATGGTTTTAAAAACTTAGACCGGGAGTCAAATTATTAATTATTTTTAAACTACTGTCAATAGCTGGGAGGTTCCAGGGACAGTTATGTTTTAAATGTTTATTAAATATTCCAATATCCATATTATGGGATATTTAAGGTGAGATATTTGAATAATATTATAATAAATATTATTTGAATATTATTTAAATAAAGTGAATATTATTATTTTTAAATATTCACTCAAGTGTTTATATTGAATAATAATTCAATATTTATTAATTGATTATTATTTAATTAAGTGAATATTATTTTGAATATTCACTTAAGTAGTTATATTGAATAAAAATTTAATATTCATTATTTGAGTATTTATCAAATATTCCAAAAATGATTTAGAATCATAGAACCTTATTATATGATCCAAGGTTCTATTATTTACACAAAAATATAAATTTCTGATTTTCAGAAAAGGTATTAAAATAGAGATTCCCAACTATTATTTTAAGATAGTTAAAGGTAATTAAATGCAAACAATATTATTTCCAACTCCTCGAAAACTGGGAATCTAGTTCAAGAATTCGAGGACAGTGATTTACTTCCGCGGTTCCTCTACAGTATCTATAACTAGGGGATTGCTCCCCCATTCAAATAAGAGTTTTTCAACTCACTGAACTCTGATATTTCAATAAACTCCCTGGTCATGATTTCAAAATATGTAGTAATCATCGGTAGTCTCGTTGACTAATGTCAACCCACACTTTGACTTACTCCTTTCAATTACTCTGGAGTAAGGTGTTCTAAACGGTTACAAAGTTTTGACAAGTATTCGTACTTGGGAAATGTGGAATTAACTTCCAATTTATGTTTCATTAATGTTTTCATCATGGGAATTGGAAAGGTCTACACGGCAATGAAATAGGTGCCGGGGTAGTGCCAAAACTATCAAGGCTTACCCGGTGATGAAATAGGCCCGAGGTAGTGATCTCTTGCGTGCTAAGGCTTACCCGGTGATGAAATAGGCCCGGGGTAGTGATCTCTTAGCACTATGGCCCGTATGCGGTCAGGGTGATAACCGAACAGGAAGTCGTCTTTCTACTAGTAGAAAAGAAAAGTTACGATACAACGGCTGATCACCGTGTATCGGGTGTTCCAGTACATTCCCTTCCCTCCAATTGGAGTTGAGCTGCACATTGTAACAAAAGCCTATGCGCTGAGTTACTGATAATGTGACAGTAATGAATAATGATGTTCCTCATACAGTAGTCGTACTGTATGGTATGTTTTTGACAAAAAGAGAAATAAATATATCATTCTGTATACGAATGAAGTCTTAAAGGTTTTCCTTTATGATATAAGCTTACTTATATGCTTACGCTGTATTGTATTATTGCTGGGCCGAGTGCTCACTCTTGCTTTTCTTTCTATACATATATATCACAACACAACAGCTAGAATAGATGGCCAGGATTCGCCGTACCGCTCGAAAGCGCGTCAGAGCTATACAGGCCGCCCGTAACATGGTTGTTACAGAGGATCAGGTAGAAGTCCTGAGTTGGTTCGGAGTGTAACTTTTGTTGCTCCGGTTTAATTATAAGTATCACTTATGTATATTAATGAACAAGAACAAACTTGTGCGCTACCTTATGGTTTCACATAGAAATCATACTGGTAGTAGGTTGCAGTATTTTACTTTTGAGTTGTAATAACTTTAATTTGTGGATCATATGACTACTGTATTGTAAGTTCGTTTCTGAGACATAACTGGTGTGAGTATATTGATGGTGGGGTCACCATGTGTGATGATTCATTGTTTTATAGTTCAAGTATTAAGTGATTGTACGGAACAAGGGATCGTGACAACCCAGATCTCCGACCCCGGGTCTGGGGGTGTTACAATCATCATCAGTATTGGCATCAGGATTGCCATCAGTATCTGATGAAGAGTCATCAGGATCTGACTCAACTATTCTTGTTTTACTTCTAGAGACCTCCATAGTTTTTCCTTTTGATTTAGCCTCTGCTTTCAAAGCAATTGATTTTGCCTTGCTGCTTTTCTTGTTCTTTCTCTGTTGAACTTCAAGATCATGAGTTCTTAGCATCCCATAGACTTCATCAAGAGACACAGTGTTCAAATCATACTGATGTCTAATGATCGAGGTCTGAGTGTCCCATTCTTCAGGTAAAGCTCTTAGAAACTTGGTGTTTGAATCTTCAGTTTCATATTCCTTGTCAACTAAAGATAAACTGTTCAATAGTGTCAGAAATCTATCATATAGATCAGTTAGGCTCTCATCAGGTCTTGCATCAAATTGTTCATATTCTTGAATCAAAAGAGCCCTTCTGTTTGTCTTGACAGATACAGATCCCTGGCACTGAGTTTCCAAAGTATCCCAGATTTCTTTTGAAGACTTGCATGCAATCACCTGTTTGACATGACAGCATCAAGACTACTGTGCAAGATATTCTTTATCTTTGGTTCCCTGAGTACATGAGCTTTTTCTTCTGGAGTCCATTCACTTTTAGCCTTGACCACATAATGTTCAGGTACAGTATCTGTTCGTTCTACGAACTTTGTAGGTATATATGGTCCATCACGAATCCTGTCCAAATAGTCAGGATCCATAGCCTCCAGGTACATCAGCATCTTTACCCTTCATGTTGGATATTCTGATTTCTTCAAGATGGGAATCTTCATGCTTTCATACTTGGTTGTCGACATCTTTAGATCGTATCTGATTCAGAATTAAATCAGTTAGCTCTGATACCAATTGTTGCCCAGTAAATAACAATTGTAGAAGGGGGGTTGAATACAATTGTATAAGATTCTTGACTTAATCAAGTATATAACACAAATATGAAAGAACAATAACAGCTTTATTAAATCTGATATAAAACTGTTACAAACTCTCTCAAGAAATTCTGATGTTCTTGAGAGCTGCTAGTTTACACAAATACTCGAGTGTATGATCGTTTAGGTTCTCGTACATAAATCGAAACCTAAACTGTGTTTATATACTACACAGCTTCTCTATCAACGATAAGTCCTAATCAATTACAAAGATTGAAACCTATCCATAATTGATAGCTACATTCTACAAACCAGGAACCGACAAAATAAACTTCCATGTTTAACTAGACTCCAAATATAACTCGAAGTAGGAATCCTGATCAGCTTCCAGTCCGGATGATCAAACCTGATCCCAGTCCTGATATGTATTCTGATCCTAACGACCATGCAATCCTGATGACGTCAGCAATCCTGATCAGTTGAGTCTAGCTCCTGACGATCATTGAATTCTGATCTAACATGCAGATATCTTCACCAAGCCATTGAGTGAAGCTACATTTACAAGACTGGTAAATGAACTACGAATGATCTCTGGTTTCGACTAGAGATACTGGTTAGACTCAAAATTTACTCTTCTATGATATGTTGCTCATGTTTATATGCATATGTTAACTGTCATGCAAATCAATTTGTTAAACTCTGTTAGCATACTCTGTTGGTTAAACTCTGATGTTAATCTCTGATTGTGGTATTGTCTGAAACATAAACACCAATGAAGAAAATAGTATGAAGTATGATTCTCAGAAAGTAATCATGAAACCTTCTGAGTTATATATGATCTGATCTCAAATGTGTGCAGAAAATTTTACACAGCATGATACTGTCTCTATATTTATGGCATCTCTTAGTTTATTGGTCCAATACACTGAGTCTGTATTAGCTGTTTGCACTTTCTCTCATAAATTATATGTGTTAAATGATGTCAGTCTAAACTCTTATAAATAGTTGCTGCTACTTCACCCCTAAGCAAAAGATGTATAAACATGTACAAATTCCTTTGAGATCATGTTGTGCCTAGGACGACCCAGGAACTTATTGTGTCAATAAGGGCTAAAATTTGAAATTTTTGGTGACTACTCAATTAGCTAGGAAGATCCAGGAACTTGCTGTTTCAGTAAGGGCTAATGTTTAAATTTTTGATGACTAGTCAAGAGGCTAGGAAGAACCAGGAACTTACTCTGTTTGTAAGGGCTAAAATTTAAACTTTTGGTGACTAGTTAATTGTTTAGGACGATCCAGGAACTTACTGTTAAGATAAGGTCTAAAATTTCTAAATTTTTGGTGACTAATGCCAACCTCTGATTACTGGAAAAGAACAAAAAAAACGAAAAAAAGAAAAAGGAAATTAGACAGGGGGTGAAAACAATATATATATAGATACTTATAAATAAATAAATAAATAAATAAATAATAAAAAAAACATAGGTACAGAGTTTAGATGACATCAGGTTTTGTTTTACATATGAGAGTTTGGGCAACCAGTTTTTACTGATTTAATTTGTGGATTTTATGCACTTTGAGATGCTCTAAATATTCACATTCAGTAAACTCTGCTATCCACACACAAATACTCACAACTGTGCACTTTGAGAAAAGAGTTTATTAATGATGTTGGAGAATTGATAAACACTGATGAACTGTGTACTCTATGTCGAGGTAATTTATTTTTAATCTCTGTTGATTAAAATAAATAAATGTGTTTCAGACATTTCACATTTTTGAGGAACATAATTTTTTTTTGAAAATAGAGAGTATGATTGACAACGGTTTGTATGAGTTTTGAAAAGGATGGAACGTGTCTAGAAAATAGCAGTAATTATTGCCTGTTTTTACTGCGCATGCGTGTTGGAAACTACCACGTTACTGCTGGCAGTTACTGCATGTATGACACCTGTCCCACTCACACACTTCACGAGTAAGCCAGTTGTGTGTCTTAATGATTAAAACTCTTCAGTTTTAATTTTTGTATTTCTTACTTAATCATTATACACACAACGTTCGTATTCTTTACAGACTTACTCTATTCACAAATATTGTCATACACACATTTTCACAAACACTTTTCTGATATTGTCAAAGCTTATTCTCTGATTATTTTCGAATCTGTTTCTAATGGCAACCACTGTCTTTCACTCTGTTGGATTAGAGTTTGTTCCTAACAATTATGCAGCACCATTGAATAATGAGAACGTTCCGGAGGCGTTTCATTTGTTCCAAAACTTTCTTGCCCAGTCTGCTATTGGGCAAGCTCTCGTTGAACCTGCGAAACTTTCTGGATCGCAAATCAAGGTTTTCTGGGAGACAGACGTCTATGATGATGGAGGAGAGTCTGGGACTCCTTCTATTGTTTTTGAGTTTCAAGAGCAAGAGTTTGTGGTTACTCCAAGCACTGTTCGTGCTGCTTTGGGTTTTGAAGATTTTAATGCTTATACAATTTCTGTTGGTGATGTTGAGCTACAGAGGATGATGAGAGAAATTGGTTACAGTGGGTCACTGGCAAGGATAGGTCAATTGAAGCGACCGCTTTTGAGGAAGGAATGAAGTTTTTTCTTTGACTGTATTACTCGAGCGTTCGGCAATAAGTGCACAAATTGGGATGCCATTCCTATTGATAGTCTGCAAATCGGGTATTCTCTTCTCTATGGTAATAATATTGATTTTGCTAGACTAGTACTGAATAATATAGGAGAGAAGATGTCAGAAAATAGAAGTGTAGTGTACATTGCTCGCTTTTGTCAATTGATATTTTCTGTTTGTGTTACTGGGGTTGAAATTGCTGAGGATGATGTGATTCCCTCTTTTAAGTTGCATAAGAGAATATTTTCTGATTTGACCAACAAGGATGTTAAGAAGGGGAATGTTGGTGCCTTATTACTTCCTGATAAAGTCCAACATTTTCTACATCCACCTCAACCACAACCTGTGTAACACCCCCAGATCCGGGGTCAGGAATCTGGGTTGTCACGCTCCATCAATGATACAATACCTGCATTACTTACAACATCCTCATAATACAACTCCAAAGACCCCAATCACTTACGCACACACACACACACAAGTTATAGCCTTGGAAATGAGCAACAATAATCAACATTTGTTATTACAACCCAAATGTACTATCCTGGATCTCATCTATTATTTACAACCTCTACCTGAAGTTACAATAATAGACCTCACAATACTATACAAGGTTTAGTAATACAAACCCACTCAAAATAATCCTCACTAATTCAAGCTGCAACTATTCTGCTCACACTGACAGTATCCATCCTGCATCAACTAACTCCAGGGTGGTCTCTCCATTCCCTTGCTCTCGTAACACGAGGTTGATTCGGCAATGTTTTCCTCATGCTGAAATATTTAATAAAGCAAGAATGAGCTAATAGTGCTCAGCAAGAAATCTATCCCAGTTTAAATCTTTAAACCTTTTAGGGAAATAATCCAATGAGATCAAAGCTTTTATCACTACTAGGGTCTAACCCCAAAATAGTATACCGTTTAAAATACCGTATGACTTATAATCATACTCATATACTCTTTGCAATCATTTGGAAATCCTGGGTATCAATATGATAAACCAAGACTCAAAACATATCTTTTTAAAATAGATATCAAATATTGGAATCAAGGCTTAAAGCCTATTTATTGATTCAAAATACCATACAGTTCAATATCTTTATAACCACATACTCCGCATTAAACGGATAAAATACTAGTATAACATAAAAGATGAAGTTACAAGGATTTATTGTAACTACAGTTTAATAACAACAATTGCCAAATCACTCTTTCAACAATCAACATCAGCCTCCAAGCTGTTTCAATATCAATCAATCTTAACAGTTCAATCTGTTGTAGAGATAACACAATTAGTTACTCTATTTATTAACAGCATTTATCTGAAACAATTCACTTTTAAAACATTTTCATTATTATCTTATCCGAGGGACTGAGACTTTCAAGCCACTGGATATGATTAAACGATGATCATTCGCTTCAATCATGTCCTTCCGAGGGACCTTTTTACTACTAGTAGATGGACAAGAACACTTTCCAAACTTGACCAGGCCAAGAACACTTTTCGAACCTGACCATGACAAGAACGACTTTTCAAACTTGTCTTGATGATGCAAGAACACTTTTCGAACTTGTCAATCATCCTTTGGCAGCACATGGGCCAGAAATAAAATGGCTGGACCGACTAGATACGGTCACTTACGCAGGATTACCGCATATCCGGTATTCTCAATTCGCAGTAACGACATTCAAGTCGACCGCAATCTAGTTGCAATAGTACACTGACCAATCCGGTCACATCTGTTAGGGCATCATATACAATGATCCCTGCACTAACAAGCCCCATTAATAACATGAAGAATCTTTACTCATATAATGTTCGAAGGAACAATCTTCGAACTATGATAACTATTACCAACAAAATACTTAGTTCATCTCCGTATCATTCATTGAGTCCACTTCACTTAATTACACTTCCCTATTCTAGGGATTCACAAGTCCTTATACATATATATTACTTAGGGTAGCCATGCCTACCTCAAAATATTCCTCAACTCATATTTAGTTTATGCATATATATATATATAAGTATATACACTTTATCACGAGCAATAATACAGCTTAGAATATCCTTCGTAAATATTGAAGGTCAAGGATAAACTCTAAATAATATAACTCATTTTAAAACGGGTTAAAAGTATTTAATAAATAATCGAGTAATATTTATTAAATGAGTAAACCTTAAACGAATATTGGAAAATAATATTCATTAAGTAAATAATGATTAAATGAATATTCAAAAATAATATTCATTAAATAAATAAGGATTAAATGAATATTCAAAATAATATTCATTAAATAAATAAGCCTTAAATGAATATTCCAAAATAATTTTCATTAAATAAATAAAGATTAAATGAATATCCCAAAATAATATTCATTAATTAAATAACCTTGAATGAATATTCAAAAATAATATTCATTGAATAAATAATCATAAAGCAAGTATCACAATATACTTTCGAAAACAGTTATGCCTTCCATTAGCATATATAACGGAAATAGTCTTCAAATAGTATTTCTCGACTGAGATAATACTAAAATAACATTCCTTGAAAGATATAGTAAGCAAATATCATTCCTCGAATGATATCATACTCGAATAACAATCCTCAAAGTACATAGTATTCTGCCGATGGAATCCCTCCGGGTTTCCACGACTATCTACATATCTCAAAATACCGACTCCCGATTTAGAGTCGAAAATAATGAATATGCTCTTATATTTAGAGCTACAAGGTAAACCGGTTCATAACTACTTAACTCAAAAGATTTTATATAATCCAAAGGTCAAATCTATTTCAACAAGAAATAAGATATATCACAAAACTGTCCAATGTTATACATGGCAAAAGCAGTATTAGATAGTCAATACTTCAAAGTATAGATTTAGAAACTTGCATGCATCTATCATATGCATATATTTCATCTCAAAAATTTTAATTCCATCACATCTATATACGACGTGAGGTTTGAAAGCACGCATAATACCATATGCATATAGTTCATCAAAATATTATAACTTAAAATAAAGCATGGAATGAGAAAACTTGCCTGGAAATCCCGAAGTAGCAATAAGTCTCAGGTTGGTCCAGTAATCTAGAATCAACACAAGGTTCAAGATTAATAACTTAAACGCTTTCACCATACTAAGTATATACTAACTCATGTACAAGTCCATTTTCAAGTTAACTCCTTAAGATCCTCTACTCGAGCATGCTCGCTCACACATTTTTATAAAATTGAGATTTAATCCTTTTAGCACGAAATCTTTTCGAGGGTCTTCCTAAACGTACCTAGCATGTTAACACAAAGTTTCACATTCCAATAAGTCGTTAAGGGGGTTTGATCACTATCTCAAAGTTCATGCATTGAACCACTTAGTTACGCGAAACCGCTTTCACTGAAACGGACATTTCTCTTAAACCGTAAATCGTAACGACACGATTATTTTGCTAAAACAATCTAGGAAACAAGGCCTACATGTTCATGGTCAGAAACTTCATGTTCATGCCCTTTAATGTAACCGTTATTTCTGCCTAAACTATCTAAGGAAATTTCGGTATGGTAACGGCGCTTATACGCGATTCCCGTGTTTTTAAACACTTCAAACAACCACCAATCAATCAATCAATCAATCAAACCAACAACCATTATACTTCATCAACACATCCAAAACAGCCCCTAAACATTATCATACACTAAATCAAGCCTCACAAACTCACTCATCCTCAAATCGAACATAAGATTCACGGATCTTAACGATAACACGAATAACGACTCTAATCATTATTTCAACCATAAAAATCATATAAACAAAAAGGGGCAGAGGTTTTTATACCTTCCTTAGATCTTGAGAGACATTAACAATCACTTATAACCTCTAATCAAGCCTTGGGTGATCCTTGGAAAGCCTAGAGTTTAAGATCAAAGAAGTTAGTTCTTGAAATCACTATTCATCCTCATCTTGTAAAATCCATAACAAATCGAAAAATAAGAGTTTGGTGCTAAGCGTTTTACCAGACCTTGTTCTCTTCATAAGATTTCTTTTGAGTTATAGATCGTCAAATTTGAAGCTTCCTAGCTAGGGTTTTGAGCCCCATCTTTCCGCTGAACAGAAACTGGACAGATTGGGTTCTCCAACTTGGGGAAGAGATTTGGCTAGGCTACACTGCTTTGTTGACTATGAAATTTTGAACGAATTTTACCCATGGAGTGGAGACGCTATGGTTAAAATTTGGTGATTTAAGGATGGATAGAAGTGGAGATATGAATTTTGTTTTGAGCTTGGTTTCTGCTGGGCAGATTGTTGAAGAAATGGGGTGGGGAGAGTTCTTTTCTTGCCTTGGTTACTTTTGATAAAGATGAGATATTTTGTAGTCAAAGTGGTGAGTCATAGTTATTTGCCTCATCATCGGACACGTGTCAAGCAACGGAGACTCATGGTGGCAAGCAGCTTTACGAGTTCGTTTCCTTTCACATGGATGATCCAATTGTTGCATTCCTTGGATTAATCTTGTTACATGTTACTTCCATGTCTATATTTAATCCTGTAAGTGTCGCATTGTTCCGTCACCGCTTAGTCTCGTAGATTGATCGCAGGGTTTCTTAAGTGTTCTATCGAAGTAGTTTACCGTAAATGTCCTTGACATTACTAATTCTTTTATTAAATCCATATCCATGGAATTGATAATTTAAATCCTCCAATATTTTCAAATAATGATTAATCCGTCCGTTATTGGTGAAATTTCGGAGAAAACAGAAAATGCTATTTTTCTGATTCTGGCAGCTTTTGCATTCCTTCATTTTCAAAGTAGATCATTAATACGACTTCGAAAGTTCATTATCCCGACTCGTACATAGGGTGGTCTGAAAATCTTTTTCGGTTCAGAAATTTACTATTCATCAAATAAAAATAAAAATAAATAATTTTTTTTTTAAACTAAGTCCAAAATTTGGGGTTATTACAACCTGAATCACAATCACAACCATTAAACACTGATCTTCCTCAATCTACATCCCAAAGACCAAAATCTGGAGGTAGAACTAAGCACATGGCTTTTAAAGCTGTTAAGGCTGCTAAACCATCTTCTGATGCTGAGTTACCAAAGTCTGTTGGTACTTCAAGAATAAAAAAAAGGGCAAACATACCACACTCTGATGCTAATGAGCCCTTACAGACCAAAAGGAGGAAGCTGGTATCTGCTTATTCATTTGATGAATTGGTTCAAGAATCTACACCTTCTGAAGCTCCAGAAATTATCTCTAAAGATGCTACTGTGGATGCTACTGTGCCTGATGAAGCCAGAGCAAATACTGATGAGATGGCTGACATGAATGATGAACAACATGAAGAGTTTGACAGTGTTGATGAAACAGAGGATGTGGCTGCAGCTGATCAACCTACTGTGATTCTTGATGAGTCTATGGCTACTCACACAGAGGTATTCTCTGTTACTCACCAGGTTCTTGAAAAGGGTGAGGAGGTTGATCAGACAACAAAGGCTGTAATTTCTGAGACTGTTCTTGAAGCTGCTGTAGAGCCTATTGTTGAGGCTGCTCAAGCAAATGAGGAATTTTTTGCGAACTTAAACTCTAAAAATAATTCAAATGAAGGTGCACAGGAAAATGTTGCTGAGAATGTTCCTAATTCTCCAAGTGCAGAATCTTCAGCAAAGTCTGATGACACAGCTGATTCCTCATCTTCTCCAAGGGTTTCTGTTCAACAAAATCCTAAAGTGACTGAGTTTGGTGGTACATCTCACCATGATACTGAAACTCATTATCAGAATATGTACTTTGCAAATTGGTCAAGCCATGAATGTATTTTCCCTGATCAGAGGGCAGTTGACACTACGTCAAATTTTGGCTTCCGTCACATCAAATATGTGTGGCTAAGCACTTTACGTCACGTTTTAATTTTTCAGCAAAGTGTCACCTAAGGTCGGATCATTTTACGCCCCCTACGGCCACACCCCAGCTGTGTGGCTGTAACTCAAAACAGAGTGATTAAAGCATACCACCCCTTGGGTCTGACAGCCCCTATTTTAAGCTCAAAAGTGTGACTAAATACCAGCTTTCAGCCACAGGATGCATCGTGGCTAAAGAGAATTAATAACGTGGCTAAACACCAACATTCATCAAAGGCTTAGTTTTGGTCGCATTATTTATTGGTAAATCGTGGCAAAAAACTTGGGTATGGCCACATTTTATAATTTTTGTGTGGTCGTTTCTATGTTTTATATACTATTAAATAACTGCTTTTAGTCACTAATAATTGTAGTGACTATAGTTCTGGCTAAAACCTATTTTTATAGAATTTTTGTAATATATAGTGTGGCTAAAGGATAGTAATAGCCACACACACTTAACTAAATTATACAGAGTTTTATTTGTATTATAAATGATCAATAATAAATAATAATACCAAAATTGAAACACAATGCTATATATTCTAAAATTCAAACACTTAGCCATGCATAATCCATCACCAAACTAAATAGCAACATAATTAATGTAATAGCTAAGACCAATCCATACATAATCCATCACCAAACTAAAACCACAATTTCAATTAGAACAAAAGTATGATCAACTAGCTAGAAATGAAGGATGCTTTGAATTTGATTGAAATTTATTGGCTTTTTTCTTGGCTTCTTCATGTGCCTTTTTAGAAGACTCCAACGTTATAACTTCAACTTGCTTATGCTTCTGAATTTTACTTGAGATTGTTGATTCCTCTGATTGTCTCTATTGGCGGCATCAGTGATATCTTGTGTTGGGATTAATCTCCAAGAAGGAATTACTAGGGCAAGTTGGGCAAGAACACTTCTCACCATTTGATTTGGTGTTATGGCATCTGCAACCTAGATATTTAGCCAACAAAATCATGTTAAATTATGTACATAATGTACTGATCACTCAAATAATCAGGCATTACAAGCATTTACCATTGCTTGATAGAAACAAGAATCCATCTATGTGTTCTATCGCTTCTGATATATCGAAGAGATAAAAGGATTATATTTCATCTTCAGCAGCCTCGAAACAGAGACATATACACAACAAAACAGATTATTACACATATATGAAAACACACAAATAATGATAATAAATGATTAGACTATGTGCTTGTCGTATAGTACATACACAGGTGACCAATCTTACACTCTACAGAGGGACTACTGCCAACTGCCAGCTTAAAATCAACTAAGTTTCTTACACATAGTACGGGGACTATAGCTCCAAATATATCTATACCTCAGATAAAATTGGAGTCATGAAATTAGTCATCATCTCAATGAAATGAAGAAATGGATTGCATAGTATTCAACTGTATTCAGGGAAATAACAAAAAAGTCCGAGGAAAGATCACAGAATACTAACACGATATCAAGCCCAAACACATTTTCCCCCCAATACAACCACAATAACATCAACCACTACACTGAACAACAACTAATTCAACAATCATATATAACAAACAAATCGGCTCAATATCGTATATAATTATAACTTATCACCACAAAAGCATAAATCAATCATACATACATACAATACAATCAAATTTTGAACAAAACATTATCGAAATATTCGAAAACAAAACAATATCGAAACAATCGAAAATGAAACAACATCTCATACCTGCCGACAACAGTAACCAGTAAACAGCGATTGAGAGAGCTTGGGATTTGCTCGATGTATGTGTTCCCTGCTTTTGTCACAAACAGAAATTGATAATCAAGATAATGAAAGCACCTTTATGTTTGTGACAAAAACACGAACACCTACATCTACCAAAATCAACTGACCAACAAACAGATCGGGGCCGGGACTATCTAGCAAAATCAATTTGTATGTGTGTGTTTGATTTGAACTTGAGCCGTGAACATACTGAAATCGAGCTAAGAGCCGTGAACATATGTGTGTGCTGAAAAAGAAGGGGGAAAATGGGGAAATGAAATACTGGGTAGGGAGGGAAGTGAATTATTGGGTACATAGGAGGGAAAGAGGAAGCGGGAAATGAAATATCGTTTAGATTTAGATTTTTATTTAAAGTCGTACAAGATATATTTAAAGTCGTACAAGATAAATTTAAAGTCGTACAAGATAAATTTAGATTTTTTTTTTAAAATTTTGCATAGCACTAATATAAGTAGTTGTTCACATCCGTACGGTTGGATCGTCCAAAAATTAATTAAAAAAATTGTTTGTTAAGTGGGCGGTACTCTCGTTTCTTGAAGTAGTACTTTCACTTGATTTTTGTTATAAAGTCGTACAAGATAAATTTCGATTTTTTTTAAAAAAAATTTCATATCACTAAGATAAGTAGTTGTTCACATCCGTATGGTTGGATCGTCCAAAAATTAATTTAAAAAAATAGTTTGTTAAGTGGGTGGTAGTCTCGTTTCTCGAAGTAGTACTTTCACTTGATTTTTGTTATAAAGTCGTACAAGATAAATTTAGATTTTTTTGTAAAATTTTGCATATCACTGATATAAGTAGTTGTTCACATCCGTACGGTTGGATCGTCCAAAAATAAATTTAAAAAAATAGTTTGTTAAGTGGGTGGTAGTCTCGTTTCTCGAAGTAGTACTTTCACTTGATTTTTGTTATAAAGTCGTACAAGATAAATTTAGATTTTTTTTTTAAAATTTTGCATATCACTGATATAAGTAGTTGTTCACATCCGTACGGTTGGATCGTTCAAAAATAAATTTAAAAAAATAGTTTGTTAAGTGGGTGGTACTCTCGTCTTTCGAAGTAGTACTTTCACTTGATTTTTGTTATAAAGTCGTACAAAATAAATTTAGATTTTTTTGTAAAATTTTGCATATCACTGATATAAGTAGTTGTTCACATCCGTACGGTTGGATCGTCCAAAAATAAATTTAAAAAAATAGTTTGTTAAGTGGGTGGTACTCTCGTCTTTCGAAGTAGTACTTTCACTTGATTTTTGTTATAAAGTCGTACAAGATAAATTTAGATTTTTTTGTAAAATTTTGCATATCACTGATATAAGTAGTTGTTCACATCCGTACGGTTGGATCGTGCAAAAATAAATTTAAAAAAATAGTTTGTTAAGTGGGTGGTACTCTCGTCTTTCGAAGTAGTACTTTCACTTGATTTTTGTTATAAAGTCGTACAAGATAAATTTAGATTTTTTTGTAAAATTTTGCAAATTACTAATATAAGTAGTTGTTCATATCCGTACGGTTGGATCACCCAAACTATTATTTTAAAAAAATAGTTTGTTAAGTGGGTGGTACTCTCGTCTTTCGAAGTAGTACTTTCACTTGATTTTTGTTATAGAGTCGTACAAGATAAATTTAGATTTTTTTGTAAAATTTTGCATATCACTGATATAAGTAGTTGTTCACATCCGTACGGTTGGATCGTCCAAAAATAAATTTAAAAAAATAGTTTGTTAAGTGGGTGGTACTCTCGTCTTTCGAAGTAGTACTTTCACTTGATTTTTGTTATAAAGTCGTACAAGATAAATTTAGATTTTTTTGTAAAATTTTGCAAATTACTAATATAAGTAGTTGTTCATATCCGTACGGTTGGATCACCCAAACTATTATTTTAAAAAAATAATTTGTTAAGTGGGTAGTAGTCTCGTTTCTCGAAATAGTACTTTCACTTGATTTTTGTTATAAAGTCGTACAAGATAAATTTAGATTTTTTTGTAAAATTTTGCATATGTCTTCTAAATATTCCAAAATGATTTAAAAAAATTAGATGAATTAAATTTGGAGTTTTGGTATTTTAAAATGATTTTTGAAAATTAATTTTCATTTTGAGGTAAAACTTGTAAAAATCATAATAAATTCATTTTTGATCCCAAAATTATTTTAAAAATATGGGAATGAAGCTAATTTTGTGATCTTGTTTTTTTAATTAAAATTTTGATTTTAGAAATTATCTTCTATTTAAACTTCAGATTAATAAGTGATTAAATTTGATTTTCAGCAAAGTAGTATAATAAATTAGTAAAGTAGAGGGTACATATGGTTATGTTTTAACCCTAATTCATTGCTACACACAGCAGTAGCCACACTCTCTTCTATTTTGCCGCCTAAAACAAGAACCCCAATCATATCCTTTTTTCCCCTCTTATACAACAACAATTGGTTCTAGATTTGATTGAAATACCCAAGATTAACAAAGCCCCTTTCTGGAGAAGATGAGCGGAGGCACTGTTCAGTTCAATTGGCATGACACAACGCCTTTATGTCTTAACCCTAGGTTTTCACCCCTCTCTGGCGAAGATGATGTCCGGCAATTAGTACCTGTATGTCTCCTCTCTCTCTCTCTCTCACTCTCTCTCTCACTCTCTCTCTCTGGCTAAATCTATTAAGTCTTGCGTCTATTGGAAATCTAAGTTAATATGATTAACTAATTAGTTAATGAATGTTTATTTTCTGGAGACTTTAATTTTAGTTTTAATTGATTAACTGACTTTGAGAATATGTTTATTGAAATATTTTGACTAAAACTGTTCGTATTAATCTAAGAGAGTTTATTGCGTCTATTGGGAATCTAACAGACTACAACTGCATGCAATTATGACATTGATCTCAGTTAATATGAGCGTTGTTTCATATGCCTTACACTCTTCTATTTAAACCATCCCTAGTTAATCCCCTTTCTCATCCTCTCAAACATTCTTAATTGTTATCAAACCCCCCGTCTATCAAATGGCCTTCAACGCTCTCACCATACGTATTGCCAATATAGTGTTCAATTACGAAAACTTCACGATCGTAGTGGAAGGTGCAAGCTTTCCAGTGGACGCTGTTCCAAAGAACATCAGCTCTGAGTTCTCCTATGAGCAGGAAATCCAGTGGATGTTTCTGCTGATGCACTTCGATCTAGAGAAGGAGAGGAGGGAGGCGGAGCGTCTCCGGGCCCTGGAGTTGCGTGAGAGGATCATTGGACTGGCTATCACCATATCCAGGATTTACAAGAGGAGGAGGGAGACTGGTTCTTAGAATTTTGTTATTATTTCTTTGTAATTTTTTTTTTGCAATGTTATGCAAGTGTTATGACGTAAGGAGATAGTTGTTATCATGACAGTGTGGAAGTATTTTTATTTTTATCATAACAATTGTTATTTATAGTGTTATGTATGAGTTCTTTTTGTCTTTTTCTATTTTTCAAGAAGGAATAGCTAGGTAAATCTGCATATAAGGTAATTTTTGTAGTAATTGTCATCCCTAATACTCTCTTGTTTGACATGGTCATTGTTCATTATTGGTAGCTTAGATGCATTTGATTTGCAGAAAGAAACATGGTGTATGACGTGCTTAGAGTTTCATTGTTTATTGATCATTAGCTTGTAAGTATGCAGTTGTAGACCTGTAAAAGATGTGTACTTGATGAATGTTCTACAGATTGACTTGCATGATGGTTAAATCTGATTTATGTTTACTCACATATTGAGGTATTTGTTAATGTTACATCAATGTTGACAATCTTCACTGATTTTGACCAAGGGAGATCTCAGCAACATGTAGAGAATACTTGTAATATCAGCAATACTAATACTGGTTTGGGTGCTCCTCAACATGTAGAGAATACTGGTTTCAAGGTTAGTGTATAGTCTGTGATTTAGAAGTATAATTGCTTATTCTTTTTCATATTTTAATTGGGTTGATTTTCATAATGATTTCACTTGCCAGTCCTCGACGCAGGTGGAGCTCACAGAAGCTGAAACAGAGTATGTAGTCAATGCCGTGAAACAGAGTATCCGTGCCTTACACTAGTAAATTTGTTTAATATCTTGATCTGCATATTGCTAGGTTTCTGTTATTGTGAATGCTTCTGAAGTTGAGGAATTTTCAAAAGTAGCTATCAAGCCTGTACGTTCTCTAGCTTCATAGGAATTTAAAGTTTCTTTTATATATGCCTTTAAAATTTTATATAGGGGCATGACTGAAAATGGAACTGGCAGGTTGTTAATCACGAGGTGACGACCAAAAATGCTTACATGCTGTGCAGATGTAATTTTCCCCGAGAGGCTTGGCTGATCACTGCCATGAAATGAGCGGAATTAAATCTATTCTCAGGGCCGCATGGGTTGTTGGTCTTCCCAAATGAGTCACTAATCCTTCATGAAATGAACAAAGAGTGAGCTCGTGCGTTATATAGGGGTGTTGAAAAGGATAATGCAGCAAGAGGAAAGAGCTTCGTGCAGACTTGTTGATGTCATATTGTGGAAAGATGGATATCTCAAGGAACCGACCATTCTGATTGTACATGGAACCTTGTACTGTTGTACATATTAAATCTATGTTGTATTGTAATGGTAATACATCTGTTCCAACCCAAATAAAGATGTTAATTTGGCTCGGAAGCACCTCCCTGTTTTGACTCATGTTTTGAATAAACCAAGACGTTCTTATGAATATATTTGCTTGAAAATAGTTTGTTACTTTGGACAGATAGTTGGAATATGGAATTTGAATGTTATATTATTATTGCATATATATTCAAATAGTAATAAAATATTCAAATTTCTAACAAGGATATCAGTCGTTGTCACCTGTTTTCGAAACTTTTTAGTCACACAATAATATAGTCACTAGTTTTTAGCTTCCTTAAGCGAACAAAGCTCTGACATATATGCAGAAAACTCTACTTTTTAGTCACATATAAAATGTAGTGACCATAGGTTATTTCCCATTTAGCCACATCACCGAAAACGACTGTGGTCGTTTCGTAACATTTAGACACAGCAAAGAAGCGTCGCTAGTTATTGTCACACTTCTATCTCTCAAGTATGACTATAAATTTTGGAATTGGTCAAAGTCAAAAAAAACCATGCTGTTATTGTCACATTTTTTTGAAGTTGTGACTAAATCTTCCAAAAAATGTGTCTTCGGTCACTCGAAAAACAATTGTGTGGCTAAAACTTGGGACGATGATCTTTAGCCACTCGTTTTTTCCAAAGTGTCACAGCCCTTACTGTACAAAAGAGTGACGAAAGCCCAAATTTGACGTAGTGTGATTTTGTGTCAAAGTCTGCTGCAAATATCACCAATCCTGAGCTTCTCACACATCTTAAAGCTACTATAGTTCAAGTAAAGTCTCTTCATAACCGTTTTGATGATACTCAGAAGGCTGTTACTGGGTTGAGAAATGAAGTGGTTGCAAGGGAAATGTCTCTGAAACAGGATAAATCCTTGTATGTTTCTTTATTTAAAGATCAGGAGTCTTTAAGAAACAGGCTGAGCAAGGTTGAAGACAATCAAAATGTAATGTCTGACAAGCTTGATTCCATTGTTGCTTCACTCGAATTGCTCACATCTGTGTTGATTCCAGATGATGTCAAAAAGGGGGAGAGAGTATTTAAGGACAAATGCAAGAAATCTCAAACTCTGAGCAAAAAGGATGATGGTGGTGATGGTGGTGCAAAGGAAAAAGAGTTAAGGTCAAAATCACATCAAGAGCAAGGGAGACTGAGGTCAAACTCTGCTAAGACAAACTCTGGGAGAACAAACACTGAAGCTCAGTCATCTTCAAAAGCTAGAAGTTTACTGCTTACTTCTCAACCAATCACTGATGAAGAGATTGCAGCTCAGTTCTTTTTGGAAGAGCATGGAACAAATGCAACAGTTGAAGATATTCAAGCTGAAGAAAAGATGCTGGCTGAAGAGCATAAGAAGAAATTGGTGTCTGGAAAGATCAAGAAGCCTGTGAGAGTTTCAAGGCCAAAAGAGAAAGGGATTGTTATCAAAGATAATGTACCAAGAATGAATCTTTAGTTCTCTTGAGGTACTTAAGAATATTCTTGACTGTCGTCCAGTGACCTTCACCTGGATTACACTGGTATCTGCTCGTCATGCTCAAAGCATACGAGACATCAAGTCGAGTACATATCATTGCATACATTATTGAACCAATTTCCGAAGCATACAATACCTTTTTCATACGGTCCTTATCATCTAATGATTTAGGACAGTTTTCTTTTGAGATCAGTATCCCATGAGACATAGGGACAAATCCTCTCTTTGCCTCTTGCATCCCAAAACGATGCAATACTTTGTCAATGTATGTACTCTGACTTAAGCCGATTAATCTTCTAGATCTATCTCTATAGATCCTGATCCCTAATATATAGGTAGCATCACCTAAGTATTTCATTGAGAAACGTTTTCCCAACCAAGTATTAACAGCCTGAAGAGAAGGTATGTCATTCCCTATTAGTAATATATCATCAATAAATTATACTAGGAATGCCACTTTGCTCCAACTAACTTTCTTGTAAACACATGGCTCATCTTCATTTTGAATGAAGCCAAACTCTTTGACTGTTACATCAAAACGAATGTTCCAACTCCTTGAGGCCTACTTCAATCCATAAATAAATTGTAGTAGCTTACAGACCATTCTAGCAAATCTCGGATCGGAAAAACCTTCTGGTTGTATCATATACACATCATCTTCTAAGCTCCCATTTAAGAAAGCGGGTTTGACATCCATTTGCCAAATTTCATAGTCATAGTAAGCTGCTATCGCAAGAAAAATCTTGATGGACTTGACCATAGCAACTGGTGAGAAAGTTTCATCATAGTCAATAACATGAATTTGTTTGAAACCTTTTTCCACTAGTCTTGCTTTGTAGGTTGTTACATTACCATCCATGTCTATTTTCATCTTGAAAACCCATTTGCACCCAATAGGTTTGACCCCTTCAGGTGGTTCAACCAAAGTCCATACTTTGTTTTCATACATGGAATCCATCTCAAATTTCATAGCTTCCAGCCATCTCTCAGAATCTGGACTATTCATAGCATCCTGATAGGTAAGAGGCTCATCATTATCCATAAGCATTACATCGCCAGTCTGAGTTAAGAGAAATCCATAATATCTCTCAAACTCGTGGCGAATCCTACTAGATCTATGAACAACATGTGTTTCTTGAGCAGTAACATTTTCATGTACATCATGCTCATGTTCCAACTCTGGTTCAATATCATTCTGTGGTTCTCGAACTTCATCGAGATCTATCATACTCCCAATGTTTTTCTTAGAAAGCAGTTCTCTTTCAAGGAACACAGCAGTTGAACGGCATATGTATAGGCCTATTTGTAAACACCGAGTGTAACACCCCCAGATCCGGGGTCAGGAATCTGGGTTGTCACGCTCCATCAATGATACAATACCTGCATTACTTACAACATTCTCATAATACAACTCCAAAGACCCCAATCACTTACGCACACACACACAAGTTATAGCCTTGGAAATGAGCAACAATAATCAACATTTGTTATTATAACCCAAATGTATTATCCTGGATCTCATCTATTATTTACAACCTCTACCTGATGTTACAATAATAGACCTCACAATACTATACATGGTTTAGTAATACAAACCCACTCAAAATAATTCTCACTAATTCAAGTTGCAACTATTCTGCTCACACTGACAGTATCCATCATGCATCAACTAACTCCAGGGTGGTCTCTCCATTCCCTTGCTCTTGTAACACGAGGTGGATTCGACAATGTTTTCCTCATGCTGAAATATTTAATAAAGCAAGAATGAGCTAATAGTGCTCAGCAAGAAATCTATCCCAGTTTAAATCTTTAAACCTTTTAGGGAGATAATCCATAAGGGATCAAAGCTTTTGTCACTACTAGGGTCTAACCCCAAAATAGTATACCGTTTAAAATACCGTATGACTTATAATCATACTCATATACTCTTCGTAAATCCTTTTGAAATCCTTGGTATCATTATGATAAACCAAGTCTCAAACATATCTTTATAACCACATGCTATGCATTAAACGGATAAGTTGCTAGTATAACATAAAAGATGAAGTTACACTACAAGAAAAGGGTCAATAGACATCGATTTCTGGCCGATGTCTATGTTGTTTGTCAACCGATGTCTTAGTCGGTGATGTCTATCTAAGACATCGGCCAAAAACTGATGTCTATTTAGCTCTTTGACATCAATTTTTTAGCAAATAAATTGATGTATATTATCATCTTATACATCATCCTGTACTGATTTCTAATGAACTTATAAACATCAGTTGTTACAGAAAAAAACTGATTAATATTCTTTCTTAGACATCACTTTGTTCCGATGTCTGTTTTGGTTTTAAACATCAGATTTTATAAATTTTGATGTATTTCTTAGCATTAAACATTAGTTTCTGAGCCTATATTAAATAAAAAGTTGTCTTTCCAAGCGTTAAAAAAAATAAAAACTTGACCATTCATAATATATATATCCAACCATTTATATTACACCATTCAGAAAATACATCGTACACCACCACATCAATCCGCAAAACTAACCACACCTCCATCGTCATCATTACGCAAAATTAACTACACATCTATCAACATTCAATCGATAAAACACACAAAATAACTACAAAGCATTTGCAGAACTGCCTACAAACTAGAAATTCAATCCGAACGAGTAGTAGCTCACGGACATCATTGATGGGTGAAAAAAGGCATCCTCTGCCAGTATTCTTGCTTCCCTCGAGGACACTGGCAAGAAGTAAAATATGTCTTAGTGTTTATTAGAAGGTTGCATATGCACCACATGAGTTTATATCCTGTGATTGATAGAACTAACATACTAGCTGATGCATCAGAAATTCCATGGGAAGCATTACCTCGAGCCAATTTTGCAGCTTCAAGAGAAAATTTTACCTGTAATGTAACAAGTAACAATAATATTGAGTAATGATTATTATTCAGCAAATAGATAGAAAACCCAAAGCAAAGATGCTCAGAAAACCACAAAATTCGTGTAAATCATTTTAATGCATGGGCATTGATAAACTTGAAAACATATCATGGACTTGAACATCATGTTCCCCTCGAATTATATACACTGATAAGTTTCAGACAACTGGTTGCATGCAATACATCAGTCTGATAAGAACAAGTGATGCTGGTCTACATACTCAAGTGAAATCACAACCCAAGAATTTGCAATGCAGAACTGGATTTTGATTAAGTGGTGGTTTAAATTACTACCAAACAAGAAATATCCAGAGTTTCCCCATGCCCCAACAAGATTAGGTCCCAATTATATTGAATGTTGCTTTTAAAAAAGGCCTAAATATACTTCTATAAACTGTGTTGCCTAGAGTAAATAAATTGATATCTTTAAAGGCATTATAAGGAAGAAAAAAACACCATTTATCGCACTCTTTCAGTATAAGAAATGCACTCATTTATTTAAGCACCAGGGAGTTTAATAATCAGATTGAGTAGCCCAAGGTTGAGGTCAGTGGTGGGACTGAGAGGGGAATTGTGGAGTTTCTGGGATCATTTGCATTGAGTGTGCATAAGGGTAGAAGTGCTACCAACTGCATTGATGAATGAAACAAAAAATGTTAAATTGATCAGATATAGTATTGGATGAGAGTTTATACTAATATATCAAATATAGTACTTACAAACGTAGCCATCTCCTTGCTAGCCAGCAACAGCCTCATGAACATTGATTATAGATGTATGGTTGTCTTCTATATTCTAAGAGCTCAACAAACAATCCCAAACTTACTAGGTAAAATACTAACAATATTGCAACATATTAAACATATTCTACTTAAATGGACAATGAGAATACTATGAAATATGATTAGTGTACGTAAAATCATATACCAGCAATGAGAATACTATGAAATATGATTATTGTGAAATCATATACTTAATACTCCTATAAAAGTATTTTTTTTCCAACGTTGAGCTTGTGTTTATGTCTCCTTTAGTTTAGGACGGACTTAATCAATGGTGTTTGCACAAGATATTTTTATGTTAGCTCTGTATTTGTAAGCAATCAAGGGGTGCCTGAACGCGTGGTTCCTCTGGAGAACTAAAGTTTATAGGAATTGGGATGACACCATTGTACAGAGAATATCGAGCACAGTCGTATCTTATAAATTTTGTTATTGATCAATATAAGCCCAACAAGTTAAATGCTTTTGCACCGAGTAAGCTTGCTATTCGAAAATTGTACTTGTGCTCTAAGCTCAGCTACAGAAAAGTGCTAGTTCATCTAAACACAAAAGAGAACTCTGGGAGTCATTGTAGTAATTAATTATTATTACCTGTGACCCAACCGTATATCAAGCCATTTAGCAAGTGTATTTATAACGGGGAAATAACCACGGACCATATGCTGACATAATGTTACTAACTGTATTCATTTAGAAACATTTACAACCATAAGAAATGTTTTGCAATAAGAAAGTACCGTCTTATTTTCATCTGTATGATATGGCAATTCATTGGTCTACTGACTACTAATCTACTGAGCATATAAAACTTCTGAGCAAGTATAAGTGAAGCAACTTCACAATTTACATATAATATTTTCCGATGGTAGCCAGTAAATTCTAATCATACGTATCTTACAAACCTGTCCAAGTAGAATTTTGCTTGTAGCAACATCAATGACACAAACACCAAATATTTGGTGCTCTTAGTCTGAGAGAGATTGGCAGCATTCAGCGACTTCCATTAAGTAAGAAGCATCAGGATTTGCCGACTACAATTCACCCTCAGTTAATGTTCCTTAGTGACTACTACACATATCTCTCTTTTAACAACCTAAAAGATCAGTGTATATGTTTTTTAGTTAAATGTAAGAAGCACATACTAGAGAAAAAGATTTTTTTTATAGCTTTTTCAATGGACAATATATTTCATTGTACCTTATCTTTGGAATCTTGCTCTTTGCGCCGAAGGTCAAGCTGTGCAGGTGTTTCGATCTGCTCCACAACAAGAACTCGGTAACCCTGCAAATATTTGGAAACTCAGACATATATGTTTCTTGCAGAAGTATGCTGCAAACTCAACTAAAAGGATTGCAAGAAAGGTGTATATTTATTTTAACAACCTTCTGAGCCAGTTTTTCAATATACATCGAGAAATTCTTCTCTGGAAATCCGCAATGAGGTTGAGTTCCCTAAAAAAATTAAATTGTACGCATATTTAAATACTTGTAATAAGAATATAAGAATTAAAAAAGTAGGCAGAATGTCTTCAAAAACTAATTTTTGTATTCAAACTTTTTTCCTTCAAAGAGAGCTAGTTCAGAGAGTATACCCATCTTACTTTTATTCATATTCAATATAAATAAAACCCCATTCTTAATAATACCTTCATATATTGTAAATCGAGTTCTTTCGCACCGACGTGTGCGTCCATCTCAAACAGCTCATAAAATTTACCCATCTATTTCAGCAAACACATAATGTTCATCAATAAAATGAGAGCAGTTTTAGGGCCCACATCAATAATTATATATGCAAACTTGAATTACCTTGAAAAATAGAAGCTTGTCCATGTTTATTGACTTAAACTCCCACCATTGTCTCTGTTGGTGTATAGGAAAAAGTTACACATAAAACTAATTAAGAAAAAATGAATACATATTTATACATATACAAGTATTACCTGACCACCCGTTAAACTATTCAAGAACTGGGGCGGCAAGTATAAAGTTTTTGGATGATAATTTTCATCTCCAGGACGTCGTTTATTGGCATCTCTGCGGTTCCTATTCAGAATTCAAGGACAAAAAGTGATTCATCAAAACAATAATGACATACAACTAGCTGTCATTCATCTGCTTAGAAACCAGAAGTGGAGGTAAAATAAGGATGTGTAAATTATGTACAGAGGTAGTGACTAGTAGGATTGAAGAGATAATACTTAAGATATAGTTGATATGTAACATGATTTTAAAAAACCCTCAATTTAAGAAATTAGGGTTTTGATTTTAAAAAACCCCCAAATTAAAGCTTACCAATTTGGAGCAGGACAGAGGTGAGTAGAGAAGGTGAATGGTGGTGGAGGTGAGTGGTGGTGGAGAAGAGAGAGAGAGAGAGAGAGAGAGAGAGAGAGTCGGGGGTAGAGTGAGGTGAGAGACGACGGAGAGAGAGAGAATCGAGAGAGAGAATGATTTACTCTGTGTATAATTAGGGGGAAAAATATTTGGCAAGATGGGGGGAAATAATTGGTATAATTAGGGGGAATAATTGGCATAAGGGGGGATTGCGAAATTTTTATCAAGGGGGAAACGAAAATTGAAGTGGGCGGGTGTTCAATTTTTTTAATTGAACTTTAGACATCAGTTGTAAAATAAGTGATGTCTTCAAACAACAAAGACATCAGATTAACGCGGGGTGATGTTATTACATCTTTTAACATCAGTGCTATTAGTAACTGATGTCTAATGTGCGATGTCTATTGAACATTTTCTTGTAGTGTTACGAGGAAAATTAATATAAGGTTTCCGTAACCCAAAATCCACTTATGCATATATAATCTGAGTAAGGTTTTATCAGAGTCATAACTCATAAAATAAAAGATGAAGTTGCAAGGATTTATTGTAACTACAGTTTAATAACAACAATTACCCAATCACTCTTTCAACAATCAACATCAGCCTCCAAGCTGTTTCAATATCAATCAATCTTAACAGTTCAATCTGTTGTAGAGATAACACAATTAGTTACTCTATTTATTAACAGCATTTATCTGAAAAAATTCACTTTTAAAACATTTTCATTATTATCTTATCCGAGGGACTGGGACTTTCAAGCCACTGGATATGATTAAACGATGATCAGTCGCTTCAATCATGTCCTTCCGAGGGACCTTTTTACTACTAGTAGATGGACAAGAACACTTTCCGAACTTGACCAGGCCAAGAACACTTTTCGAACCTGACCATGACAAGAACGACTTTTCAAACTTGTCTTGATGATGCAAGAACACTTTTCGAACTTGTCAATCATCCTTTGGCAGCACATGGGCCAGAAATAAAATGGCTGGACCGACTAGATACGGTCACTTACGCTGGATTACCGCATATCCGGTATTCTCAATCCGCAGTAACGACATTCAAGTCGATCGCAATCTAGTTGCAATAGTACACTGACCAATCCGGTCACATCTGTTAGGGCATCATATACAATGATCCATGCACTGACAAGCCCCATTAATAACAGGAAGAATCTTTACTCATATAATGTTCGAAGGAACTATCTTCGAACTATGATAACTATTACCAACAAAATACTTAGTTCATCTCCGTATCATTCATTTGAGTCCACTTCACTTAATTACACTTCCATATTCTAGGGATTCACAAGTCCTTATACATATATATTACTTAGGGTAGCCATGCCTACCTCAAAATATTCCTCAACTCATATTTAGTTTATGCATATATATATATATAAGTATATACACTTTATCATGAGCAATAATACAGCTTAGAATATCTTTCGTAAATATTGAAGGTCAAGGATAAACTCTAAATAATATAACTCATTTTAAAACGGGTTAAAAGTATTTAATAAATAATCGAATAATATTTATTAAATAAGTAAATCTTAAACGAATATTGGAAAATGATATTCATTAAGTAAATAATGATTAAATGAATATTCAAAAATAATATTCATTAAATAAATAAGGATTAAATGAATATTCAAAATAATATTCATTAAATAAATAAACCTTAAATGAATATTCAAAAATAATATTCATTAAATAAACAAGGATTAAATGAATATTCAAAATAATATTCAGTAAATAAATAAGGATTAAATTAATATTCAAAATAATATTCATTAAATAAATAAGCCTTAAATGAATATTCCAACATAATATTCATTAAATAAATAAAGATTAAATGAATATTCCAAAATAATATTCATTAATTAAATAACCTTGAATGAATATTCAAAAATAATATTCATTAAATAAATAATGACTGGATGAATATTCAAAATAATATTCATTGAATAAATAATCATAAAGCAAGTATCACAATATACTTTCGAAAACAGTTATGCCTTTCATTAGCATATATAACGGAAATAGTCTTCAAATAGTATTTCTCGACTGAGATAATACTCAAATAACATTCCTTGAAAGATATAGTAAGCAAATATCATTCCTCGAATGATATCATACTCGAATAACAATCCTCAAAGTACATAGTATTCTGCCGATGGAATCCCTCCGAGTTTCCACGGCTATCTACATATCTCAAAATACCGACTCCCGATTTAGAGTCGAAAACAATGAATATGCTCTTATATTTAGAGCTACCAGGTAAACCGGTTCATAACTACTTAACTCAAAAGATTTTATATAATACAAAGGTCAAATCCATTTCAACAATTTTATACCATCACATCTATATACGATGTGAGGTTTGAAAGCATGCATAATACATATCACATGCATCATCCGAATATTATAACTTAAAATAAAGCATGGAATGAGAAAACTTGCCTGGAAATCCCGAAGTAGCAATAAGTCTCAGGTTGGTCCAGTAATCTAGAATCAACACAAGGTTCAAGATTAATAACTTAAACGCTTTCACCATACTAAGTATATACTAACTCAAGTACAAGTCCATTTTCAAGTTAACTCCTTAATATCCTCTACTCGAGCATGCTCGCTCACACATTTTTATAAAATTGAGATTTAATCCTTTTAGCACGAAATCTATTCGAGGGTCTTCCTAAACATACCTAGCATGTTATAACAAAGTTTCACATTTTATTATGACCTCTAAGTGGTTCGATCATAACCTCAAAGTTGACTAAGTGGCACGGTTTGGTTTTACGAACGCCTTACACTAAAACACATGTTTCTCCTGAACCGTAAATCGTAATGACATGATTCTTGCGCTCTCGTAAACTAGAAACAAAGATCTACACACTCATGTTCATCATTGATCCAAAAGAGACAATTAGGTTTTCGGATTCTAGGCAGTTTTTAGCGTTACCGAAAATCGGGCATTATAACGGTTATGTTTTAACGATCCCAAAAATTTATAATCAATCCCAACATCAACCAAACCAACCAACAACCATTATACTTCATAAACACATCCAAAACAGCCCCTAAACATTATCACACACTAAATCAAGCTTCACAAAATCATTCATCCTCAAATCGAACATAAGATTCACAGATCTTAACGATAACACGAATAACGACTCTAATCATTATTTCAACCATAACACTCATATAAACTAAAAGGGCAGAGGTGATATACCTTCTTTGAAGCTTCACAAGGGTCAACAATGGCTTAACTAGGCTTGGGGGTGCTTGGATGATCCTTGTAAAACTTAATCTCATGGAAACAAAAATCAAAAACCAAGAAGTTACTATTCATCATCTTCCTTAATCACTAAAATCGACTGGCTAAATCACAAGGGTGAGGAGAGTGCTTACCATGGTTATGTCGGGCTTCTCGAGAGCTTCGATTTGAGTGGTGGAACGCCAAAAACCGCCAAGGGAAACTCAAGTTATGATCAATTCTTCATCCACCATTTTTGTTCATCTCTTCTCTCGAGTTTTGTCAAAAGAAATGGGTTTGGATTTCATTTCTTTGTAAAAATATCTAAGTCATGGTCTTGGCTTCTCCCACACACCTTAGTGGCTGATCTTTTAGTGCAGAATACTAGCTTGCCCCTAGCTTTAATGTGGTTTTCACAAGAAGCTTCCTCTTTGGTGACATAAGCATTTCGTTTACTCGTTTGTTTCGTTCGCGATTTCTTACTACACGATTAGTAACCGTTTATTATTCCTGAACTTCCGTTGAAATTTAGGATCAATCGGAGACTATAAAATTTTACTATTCACCTTGGAGTACTATTCATCAATGTTACTATTCATCCTTGTTTTTGTTTCTCTTGAAACGATTCGAAAATATTTTCTCAAAAGAGCGAATAAAACTCTACGCGATTCTCGCAGTGAATAGTAACTATTCACTATTCGTTCTAAGAATCGAATACTTAATTAAAATGGTTCGAGCTTGAATCTTGGAATATAAATGGGATTTATATACTCTCATTTGTGTCGCCTTGTTCTGTTACCGCTTTAATCTCGTTGAACGCTCGCAAGGATTTCTTAAGTGTTCTATCGAAGTAGTTTACCGTAAACGTTCTTGACATCACTAATTCTTTTATTAAATCCATATCCATGGAATTGATAATTTAAAATCCTCCAATATATTTATATAATGATTAGTCCATCAGTAATAGGTGAAATTTCGGAGAAAACAGAAAATGCTCTTTTTCTGATTCTGACAGCTTTTGCATTCCTTCATTTTCATAGTAGATCACTAATACGACTTCAAAAGTTCATTATCCCGACTCGTACATAGGGTGGTCTGAAAAATTTTCTAAACGACAAAAATTACTATTCATCAGGATTTTACTATTCATCAAATAAAAAAAAAATTAACTAAGTCCAAAATTTGGGGTTATTACAGTCTCCCCTCCTTAAAAGGATTCTGTCCCAGAATCTAAGAAAATAGCTGAGGTTACTCTTTCAATATAGAAATCTCCAGTTTTCCAGGTTGACTCTTCAACCCTCTGGTCTCATTACCACTCTTACTCATTTCGGTCTATGATATCTACCGGACGCTTTATATAAGCCAATTCTGGCTATGTTCATATACACCCATTTTCTATCAACATTCGATTATTCTTGCAATCGGCGGTACAACACTTACCGTAACTCCGGTTCTCTGAAAGGTTTCTTCCGGTCGGTCCGTCGGTCTACGGATCCTATGTAGTGCTCGCACTCAATCTCGTTGCCAAACATGTTTGGAAAACTCCTCCTGAATCGGGAGTTCAATCATTGGTTCTTATCTGACACGATGGTGACTGGAACTCCACGTCACCCAACTATCTCTTTCGTAACTCTTCGGTTAACGATCTTTTGCTAAAAACAAAATATGAGTAGACTCATTGAGTCAATGGAGTACCATTGTCGTCCAATCTGATTTCACCAATCTTGAGTCAATAATGACTTTCTCTTCGGCAATGTTTACCTTTCTATAATATTCCAATGATACAGCACCTGCAATAGAACATAAAAGCAACTAAATCAGTAGAGTTCCCTCTTCCTTAAATACCTCTTAGATATGCAAAATTCTAAATTCTAAATTCTAAATCACTTGAACTGCTTGTTGTTATGCACCTACTGTTATAAATTCTGAGGTATCATAATATAATTCATATAATTACAAGTTCTTGTTAAATGTTAACTTTTAAAAGAAAAAGTACCCAATATTTTAAATTGTTGCTTGATTCAAAATTAAGTTCTGTACAGGGTCTTTTATGTTGATAAACTTTATGAAAATGGGTAAGTGCCTTGCTGTTATATGTCTACCAGCTATTCATGTTTCAAGACTACAGTCATTTCTAACAAAAAAAGAGCTGCTCAAATAAATGTACATTATTATATTGCATGAGAAGAAATAATTCGAAGTATGTTGTTGTGAGTTGGGAAACCTAGTCGCTTGGAAGTTATCGTCTGTAATGTACTGTTTTTATTTTTCAAGGAGGTCATGTTGTTGTCCTTTTACATTGTCAGCACAATCTTCTATTCCAAATATGTATAACCTGCTCTTAAATTAGGCTAACCAGCAATGTCCATGAGATGTCAAACAATAAATTACTACACAAAAGATGTTTTATAAATTTATGCAGATTACTACATGAATGACACAACTACTATATGATTCTTACTTCAGAAACCAACTTATGTAGACATTTGTTAGTGACCAACTTTATCAAGGCATTTCTTTCTTCCTATATTTTAATTTTCTATCATTTTGTCGGCTACAGCGGTCACCAGTTCTGATCCTCCCCTCTCCTATAACCTTAAATCGAAATGTCTGTTTCAGCATGGCATATGAAAGGACAACCAAAAATGAAGATACATTTGACTAATGGTCTACACTCTTTTCAAGTTATGTAGAGTATGTTAAAATATGCTAACAAGGAGGTTTTATATGATACTAAAGCTTTTTATATCGGTCCTGGTCAACTATTAGTTTCCACATAGCCAAATTACAAACCGTATTTAATATTAGAATTTTAGTCAAACAGAGCAAGTATTGTTCAGCATAAAGAAAACAAACCAAACAAAGGTTTGAACTTGCATGTGGCTTGCTTTGTTCATCATATGTTCTAGTAGAAGTAGACATAGAAGTTGAAGGCGACAAGTTTGATGTTTGTGTAACAGGAAGAGAGGTACATCTGTGAAAGGAGAACTTATTTATGACAATTCTCCGCAGTCACAAAATCAAAATCATAGACAGCATAGCGACACTCGTCAGCAGGAAGACTTGCAGCAAAGTCATCATAACTTAAAGCTGGCTCCCCAACCTTTTCAACAACAACTTGCTTTTGTTTCTCTTCAATCTTGTAAACCACAAATCTGAAGGTTCTCTTTGCCTTCAGGTCCAAAAACCTAAGCTTGCAATCGTCATGCACAGCCATCCCAGAAGCAGCGTTGGCCTGTGAAATGGACCATAGAAATTACTAAAAGAAATTAACCATCTAACAACCACATGGCTTGCATATAGTTGCCGAGAAAAACATCTTCAAACTTTACACTAAAAAGTACAACTCACTTGCTTAGGGGGATCGCTCCAACTAATATAAGCACTACGCAATATAATTAACTATCAACTGGACACGCATATACAGTAATGCTACATCTTAAAGTAAGCCCAATTTTAATCACTTTTTCATTAACAAGCACAGTGCGCCAACTAAATAGATGAGGATTGTGCTTTATATAAGAGTTTATGATGTACATTCTTACACATTTGCATAGCAAAATATTCAGTTCCAATTAAATTCAATACCGTAAATTGCTTTGCCCGTAAATTGTTTTGTTGTACATACATACACAACTATGAATAATACCAAGATACGGCCAAGTAATGAATTCTAGTGATAAATATGTGAGGTCACCAAGTAATGAATTCTAGTGATAAATGTGTGAGGCTTATGCACATAGCCACATACTGTGCCAAATGTGAGCCAAAACATGGTAAATCAGCAGATTGTAAAAGTAGGTCACTCACAGACGAACAGTTTCATAGCTATATAGACAGAGGTTGAGAAGATCATCCATTAAAAGTGCAACGTGATCCGATGCAGATATATTCCCACTTGTTCTAAACAAGTGATAGGTTGATTGCGATGATCTCCAGGTACAATGCATGTATGCTTTGTCAATAAGTGCCCACCTGGGTCTAAATTGAAACACAGAACAAACGTGAGATTAAAGGTCATAAGAAGCATTTAACAGCACATAAAAAATGTACACAGACAAGACCACTCACCTCTTTTTTCCTTCAGAATGAGAAGAGACGATGAAATTAATTGGAGGTTCTATTATGGAAGCAGATTCATGTTTCCAAGTCTGCCTGTGGTTTGCCCATTCATCGTATTCTGAACTTCCTGCATGTCAATTAGAATATGTATAAGTGAATGATGGGTATAAAACTATATTCAGACTATCTACATGCAGTATCCAATACCATAGTTCCCCAAAGCATCCATGATACGGATGACAAGTAGCAACAGAATGCTATCATCAGACTTGTCTTCCAACAAGTGCCTGCCATAGTTAAATACTCATGATGTTAGTAAGTCAAGCAAAACAATTATTGTTCGGAAGAAAAGCACGCATCTAGAAAAGAAAAGAACGGGCAGAAAATGCTGAATATGCATCAAAATAATTAGATAAAATATAAATTAATAGCTCAGAATGCACAACTTGAACACCTAAATAAATAGCTAAACCTGGAATGGTTCTACCAGTCAATGCAGTCCCTCAGTGGCCTGCAGGTATCCTTTCTTTAACTATCTGTTTGTATCATTTGGTTAACATGATTTATATAATTTGTGTCGTTGTATATTTGTCTGCATTCCCTTAAAACAAAAAGACCACCAATTTCAGTTCTTACTGAAAAGTTTCTAGTACCTACTAAATGTCAGACAGCTTTTAATATGTACTTTATTAAAAAAAATAGGAGATTAATATATTGATGAAAAAATAATTTTTACTTATATAATCCTGGTCATGTTTAAATTTAAGTATCAAATTAGGGATAATGGCATCCATATGAACAACTTATACTTCTGAAAGTCTGATTATAGTTGTATGTTTGTTGGTTTGGCAAGATCCCTACAGCTGCGATCGAAATTCTAAACAAGAATTGAGAGAGAAAGAGATTTTATAATTTCACAGTGTTAGTTCAAGGTTCAAAATTTTATTTGAAAAGATCACCAGTGTGAAGCCAAAGAAGCATACCATATATGGGACACATACTAATCAAGTGAAGAAAGATTACACATTCCAACCATCATTTTATAATTCAAAAAAGGATTGATTTTTCATGCCTTTTCAGCCTCACTGTTTTAAGAACGGAAAGAACAGCTCCGAAAAAAAAGGATACAAGAAAAGATAACTATGTCTGCAGCCTCTGCAAGAAATTGACAAAACTAAGCATGAGAATCAATTGATATGGCTACATAAGCTACATACAATGAAGGATGTACTAATTCATGGTTTGAATGCGGAGAATGCCACAACTGAGTTGTGTCCGCCAAATCCGAACGAATTTGAGATGCCTGTAGGTGTTACAATTTTAAATTAAGCAAAAGTCAAATAATTGGCTAAAATTTAAATAATTAGTCAAATATAAATTAAATCCTATAATGGAAAGTCCTGAGTCATCCTAACAGTAGAAGGAATATACATGGAGGAGGGGGTGTATACTTCAAAGAGAAAGATATATTGCTAAATGCTAATACTCTTCCATCTTCAGTATCAAGATAAAACAGAATATCAAGATTAGGACTATCAAATTTTAGTACTACAAATTGTATCAACATGAAATTCTATTTACAATACATTAATCAACAATTCACGAGTATACCTTGGCCCCTTCATCTCCAATAGGATTTCCAGAAAGATCAAGAGTCTTGAGAGCAAAGTTTGATTGCAACACACCATCAAATGCTTTCAGTCCATTGCCAGTTATTCCATTGGCAGAAAGATTAACTTCTTCTAAAGTCTAATTAGGAAATATACAAAAATGTGCTTAGCTTTACTGGAAAAAGGTATACTTACCAAATTTATGTTCAACTTTTTATTAAAAAAATTACACACTGCCAAGAACCAGTTCTTATGATTTGTGACACACTATAAATAAGAAATCCGATAAAGTGTTTACAAGGGACAGAGTTTAGCAAGGGCATTCAGAGCTCAGTATAGGCAAAAAAATCAAAATCTAACCTGATTGTAAGCTAAACTTTCAGCTAGAAAAAATAAACCTTCGTCTCCAAAATTGCGACATGTCAAAAACTTTGTACTGTGGATCAATTCAGTTTATGTTGCAACTACATCCATTGTTGCAATTTGTAACTTGCGAGCGAAACAACCACATATATTAAAGTTCAATAAAGTTTTGTCATTGTTGACTTGAGTAAACTTATCTCCCATTTGAAATTTTTGATTCTTATATTGAACTCGGTAGACTTTGTTGCCCCTGCACATTGCAATTGCAGTGAACTTATCATCTTCTTTGAATTTTGTTGTTGCAGAGTGTTTGTGAAAGTAGTGAATCGTGAGGGGGGAGAGAGCACCGAATGAATTTCCAAATAAATCCCCAAATTGAAAAGAGAGATAACCTAAAATAGGATATCAATTAGATAGATAAACCTAAATTTAAACTGAAAATATTTAGAGGGAAGGAGAATTGGGGGAGAAACAAAATTGATGGAGAAAGAAAATTGAAAATATTGAGAGAGAAGGATGGTAGTGAGGGTTGAGAAGAAGAGTACTGAATGAGTGACTAGTGAAAAGTTGAAAGGAGAGAAGGCAAAATTGTGAGCGGGATTTTGGCCGCCAAAATATTTCAGTCTGAGGTCCGCTGTGTTTTACTATTTTACTGAAAAATAAAATAGTTAATATTATAATTTTTAATTAATTAATTAAGAATTTAGAATATAAATAATAACAATTAGTCGTCTTTTTTGATAATTTATTCACTTTCAAAACTTATGAAAATTACGAGATTTTTGTCAAGGTAAAAAATACTAACGTCACTTTGTAAAACATGTTACAATATTTAAAATTTTAAAATTATGAAATGTATTTATGTACAAATTATAACAAGTTAAAATTTATAATATATTATAAAAAAATTAAAAAGAAATAGATCTAAATTAAAATATCATCGTATATATTTATATTAGATATTTAATTTTGTAATATTTTATGTTTCAAACTTGAAAAGTAAAAAGATTGATCAAAATGTAATGTATTTTTCTTGAAAATGTATTCAACTTTATTTTATAATTATTAAAAAATTATTAAAAATATTAGATTAAATGCAACACCATCCAATGTGTTGCATGCTGAAACCCCAATATTCACGTGCAACACCAAATGTATGTCTAATGCAATAGTATTCGAGCAGTGTTGCACAAGACTAAAAATGAGCCTATTTATTGAAACGCTTTGCTTGCAACACTCATAGAAAGCGTTGCCTATGAGCACTTATGGTGTAGTGTACGTCTCCCATCTTTACTAACTTTAATCTTTCTTCTTCCAATTTACGAGTCTGAGAACGTGTTCGCATACACGTTCAAGTACCTGAAACACACAGAACAAACAACTACAATCCGAGTCAGTGAACTCTAACGACCACTGATGACAAGCACATAAACTAAAATAAAACACCGATGATCCCCGGCAGCGGCGCCAAAAACTTGTTAGCACAAAATCACGCAAGCGCACGTGGTCACAAGTAATATACGAATAAGTCAAGTTCGTTCCCACAGAGATCTAATGAGGTGTTCAATTCAATTAATGTACCTATGCAACAATGTATGATTTTTATCCACTGCTAAGACAATTAACAATTTGGGTTTGATTATCTAAAATTAACTAGAGAACAAATTATTAAACTAAGAATTAACTAACTAAGAGGATTAAAATCAATTTATGTATATGAGAATAAAACATGGGATCCTAACTTCATTAAGTACTTCATTCAGAGTCTTTTGTCTTTAATCAATGCATGTGACGGTTGTGAAAACTAATCGGATAACACGAAATCAGTACACGCTACCTTTCAGTATACGTATACCAAACCACTTAAACATCCACAAAATAGATAGAAGTTAAGCAGACACCAATTATGCTTAGACCCTATATGTCTATAAGATTTGAAAACATAACGGTTTAACGAGCAAGTTATCCATTCAGATTACATAGGGCAGGTAAGATGGTTAAAATCACCTACGAATCATGCATGACAAACATACATAAACCTATGCTAGCATGGCAAGTTCCAAACCTCTATATCCACTTTCGCATTCAATAGAGATTAACAAACAATCTTAGATGTTAGCTACACAACCAAGAAGAATAAGCACAACCAAACTAGGATATCAATTAGCCATCACACACACATCTTTAAAACAATTAACTACTAAAATCCATAAATAAATCCGTTAGAATCCCACGACAATGATTAGTTCATAATAGAACCGTTCATCATCGTGGGTTCTGATGAAAGCATGATGAAAAACAAGAAATCAATGATGTAAATATGAATAAGAGTTAAAGGTTTAGAGGACAAATCCGGAAGCATCCAAAAGTTGCACCAAAATTGAAGAATACAAGAAAAAACTATGTCTAGATCTCCTCGTAGTCACGTTCTTCGTTCTTGGCTCCTCGATCTTGTGCTCCAATATTGAATCTGATCTCTGGTGTGTTCTGATGTATTGTGATGTATTGTGATGTGTTGATTATGTCCCCCCGAGGTGTGTATTTATAGCTCCAAGTTGTCCCTCTTCCAAGCAATTGCCGTTTTTGAGTTAGAATAGAATTACGGCAATTTCCATCTTTGAATGCAATAAGAATTGCATATTCCATGTTTACAACTGATTCGGGAAGTTTCTGGCCGCCCCAAGCAATTACCATAATGATTAGAAGTCGAATTTGTGAAAATTTCCTTATTAAAATCGAATTCTGGCAATTTCTGGCGATTCTGACTTCCTGGGCGGCCGCGCAGAATTCCAGTACAATTCCTGGGCGCCCGCGCAGAAACTTCTGCCTAGAATTATAGAAAATGTTGTCCTCTTCGCGTGAGCTATAAGATCGTCAGAATCGGACTTGTAGAACTCCAGATATGGCCAAAACAGTGAAGACTGCGCAACCTACCCGAAAAATCCGAATTTTAATCAAATTAACCTCCAACTCTTGGTTCTGCAAAACTTAATGAAAGCAAATTAAACACACCACATACTTGAGTTCAAGTCATCAATTTAAGCCGATATGAAGCGTTCCAAGTGGATTAAAAATCCACTTATCAATTGTGCAATGACTTGACTTGAACAATGGTCGCCTTAAAATGAGTTAACAGCTCAGGATTAGAAATCTCTTCAGCTGACTTCTGTATAAAATCTGCAGCCCTTTGTGTAGAGAAGATGCAGTCTGCTCCTGACCAATTAGCATAATGCATTTCTCTGAAATGAGCTTCAGTTGCATTTTGGTTTTCTTTGATAGACTCTGTTGTAGGATCCCTTAGAAAAGGTTCTGACTCATGACTATCAGAGTTTGAAAGTCCAACATTGATCCCAGAGTTTGCATGATCAGAGTTTACAGATGTGTGATCAGCATTATCAACATCAACTCTAGCTTCATTGACATTTTCTGCTATCTGCTCTGCAATTTCTTCAGCAACATTGTCTGCAGTAACCTCAGCATTTATCTTTTCAGCTTCAGGAATCTCAGAGTTTGCAGTTACAAAAACCTCTGTTTCAACAGGAACAGACTCTACAACAATTTCTTCTGTTTGTACAGTAGTCTCTTTCAAAGTCTCTGCCATAGCTTCATCCATTTTCTCTATAGCAGCTTCATTTACCTGATCAACCTCCTCACCCATTTCAAGAATTTGATTTGTAACAGAGAGATTCTGTGTGTGAGTAGCAATGGGCTCTTCAATAACCAGGGTGGGTTGATCAGTTGCCACTTCCTCAGTATCACAAACACTGATACTAGGATGTGCTTCAAGAATATTATCAAAATCAAACTCAGCAAATAAATTATCTTGCTCAAAAACTTCAGCCTCTGTTTCAGTATTTGCCATTTCAGGCACAATGGTTGCTTCAACATCTTCAGTAGCCTCCTGAACAAGAACCTCAGGAGCTTCATTATCCACAAAGACCCTGTCCTCATTATCAGTATTTACAGCAGACTCCTGAATAACAATTTCTGGAGCTTCATCCTGGACAGCTTCAGTTGCTGGTGTAGATTCATCCACATTATCAAAAAGATAATCGGCTACTAATCTTCTTTTTCTCTGATGAAGAGGTTCATCATCAACATCAGCTTCATCATCAGTTTTTGATCTATTGGCTCTTCTTTTCTTAGAATGACCAACACCCTTTGGCACAGATGTCTTGGACACTCCTACTTCAGTAGCTGGTCTAACAGACTTTGCAGGTTTGGAGCCAACATGCTTAGTCCTACCACTGGATTTATGTGGAACAGATGTAGATGGAGGAAGTTCTGTTTGTAAAGGTTCTGGTTGTGGTTCTGATTGAGAAGGAGTTTGTGTTTGTGGATTAAGTTGATCATTTACAAACTGTTGCACAGAAGCAGGTAGCAACAACTCTCCAACAACCCCTTTCTTAACATCCTTGTTGATGAGATCAGAGAATATCCTCTTGTGTAATTTAAAACAAGAAATAACATCTCCATCAACTAGTTCTACCCCTTCAACACAAGCAGGGAATAAAATCTGACAAAATCTAGAAAAGTACACTACCCCTCTATTCTCTGTCATTTTCTCCCCTAAATTATTCAAGACAAGTCGTGCAAAATCAAAATGATTATCATATAAAAGAGAATACCCGATTTGCAGACTGTCCGTAGGAATAGCATCCCAGTTGGTGCATTTCTTCCCGAACGTTCTTGTAATGCAGTCAAAGAAGAAGCTCCACTCCTTCCGCAAGAACGGTCGCTTCAATTGTCCTACTTTGGTCAAGGGCCCAGAATACCCAATCTCTCTCATCATCCGTAGTAGATCAATATCACCCATTCCAATAGTATATGAAGAATACTCAGGAAACCCCATAGCAGTTCGAATGGTACCAGAAGTAATTACATACTCTGCTTCTTGAAATTCAAAGATGATAGACGGGTTGCCAGAGTCACCACCATCATCATAACTACCTGTCTCCCATAAGGCCTTGATTTGTGAACCATAAAATGTTGATGGTTCTACTAGAGCATGCCCAATTGCTGATTGAGCAAGAAATTCCTGCATCATATGAAACGCCTCTGGTGCATTGACAGTGTTTAGTGGTGCTGCATAGTTATTAGGGACAAACTCTAACCCAGAAGAAACAAACGCTGTAGTCGCCATTAGTAAGATATGAAAGAGGAACAAAGAAACAGATGCGAAAGCTTGAAAGAGTTTGAAAGTAGAAAAGTGTTTGTGAATATGTGTGTGTGACAATAGATGTGAATTGGAGTAAGATGTGAAAGGTTTAGACGTATGTGTGTGTATTGTTTAAATATGAAATTCGAGATTAAAAATTGAACAGTTTTTAATCATTAATACACAACTGTCTTACTCCGTTAACTGTGTGAGTGGGACACGTGGCACACATGCAATGACTGACAGCAGTAATTGACAGTTTCCAATGCGCATGCGCAGTAAAAACAGCAATAATTACCGCCTTTTACACTTTCCTAGACAAGCAAGCTTTTCTCTATTTAATACTGATTAGAACCGTTACCAATCATACACTTTTGGTTTCAAGAATGTTTTCTCAAAAATTGTTAACTGTCTGAAACAAATAATTAATTTTAATCATCAGAGATTAAAATAAAATTACCTCAGCGTAGAGTACACAGTCCATCAGTGTTTACCAATCCTCCTTCTTTATTCATAATCTCTTTTCTCTCAATGCACAGTTGTGAAAAATTGTGTGTGAAATAGCAGAGTTTACTGAATATAAATATTTAGAGCATCTTAAAGTGCATAAAATCCACACAATAAATCAGTAAAAATTGGTTGTCCAAACTCTCATGTATAAAATAAAATCTGATTTCATCTAAACTCTGTACTATTAACATTTATTATTTTCACCCCCTTCGAATTTTTGTTTTTTTTTTTTTGTTTTTTTTTATTTATTTTTATTTTTCCAGTAATCAGTGGTTGGCACTATTCACCAAAAATCAAAGATTTTAGCCCTTATTTCATACAATAAGTTCCTGGGTCTTCCTAGGCACAACATGATCTCAAAGGAATTTGTGCACTTTTTTTTTTTTTAATTGGAGGGCGAAATATTTGCAACTAATTATCAGAGTTTAGACTTTTCATCAGTTAATACAATTAATTTATGAGAGAAAGTGCAAACAGCTAATACAGACTCAGTGTATAGGATCAATAAACTAAGAGATGCTATGAATATAGAGACAGTATCATGCTGTGTTAATTTACTGCACATTTTGAGATCAGATCATATATTATTCAGAAAGATTCATGATTACTTACTGAGAATCATGCTTCATACAGGTTTCTTCATCGGTCCAAATGTTTCAGACAATATCACAATCAGAGTATAACATCAGAGATTAAGTTCAGACTTTAACCGACAGAGTATGACTGACACTTTATGACTTACAGAGTTTACTATCAGAGTTTAACATACTGGTACAAATAACAGTTAACACATGCAAAGAATCATGAGCATAAAATCAATCATGTATAGATTTTGAATCTAACCAGTATCTCTAGTCAAAACCAGAGACCATTCCTAGTTCATTTACCAGTCTTGTAAAGGTAGCTTCACTCAAAGGTTTGGTGAAGATATCTGCAAGCTGTTGGTCTGTAGACACAAAATGAAGCTCAATATTTCCTTCTTCCACATGTTCCCTGATAAAATGATACCTTATGTTGATGTGCTTGGTCATGGAATGTTGTACTGGATTACCTGTCATAGCAATAGCACTTTGATTATCACAGTAAATAGGTATTTTAGAGTACCTTAATCCATAGTCCAGCAATTGATTCTTCATCCATAAAATCTGTGCACAACAGCTACCAGCAGCTATATACTCTGCTTCTGCTGTGGATGTGGAAATTGATTTTTGTTTCTTGCTGTACCAAGAAACTAATCTGTCACCAAGAAATTGACAGCTTCCACTTGTACTTTTTCTGTCTATCTTACAGCCTGCAAAATCTGCATCAGAGTAACCAATTAATTTAAACTCTGATTCTCTAGGGTACCACAAACCAAGAGTTATGGTTCCTTTGAGATATTTGAAAATTCTCTTCACAGCTGTTAGATGTGGCTCTCTGGGGTCTGCTTGAAATCTTGCACAAAGACATGTTGCATACATGATATCTGGTCTACTTGCAGTGAGATAAAGAAGAGACCCTATCATTCATCTATAGTTTGTCATATCTACTGAGACTCATGTGTCTTTGTCTAGCTTTATTGCAGTAGCCATGGGGGTTGTAGCAGATGAACTATCAAGCATACCAAATTTCTTGAGAAGATTTCTGGTATATTTTGCTTGATTGATAAAAATCCCATCATCTGTTTGCTTTACTTGTAGGCCTAGAAAATAACTAATCTCTCCCATCATGCTCATTTGATACCTTGACTGCATAAGCTTGGCAAATTTCTTACAGAGTTTGTCATTAGTAGACCCAAAAATTATGTCATCCACATAGATTTGAACTAACAGCAAATCATCACCAGAATTAAAGTAGAACAAGGTTTTGTCAATTGTACCTCTAGTGAACCCACTTTCTAAAAGAAATTGAGCTAGAGTTTCATACCATGCTCTAGGTGCCTGCTTTAGTCCATATAATGCCTTGTCAAGCCTGTAGACATAATCTGGATGTTTGGGATCTACAAACCCTGGTGGTTGTTCAACAAACACTTCTTCTTCAAGTTTCCCATTGAGAAAAGCACTTTTCACATCCATCTGAAAGACTTTAAACTTCTTGTGAGCAGCATATGCCAGAAAAATCCTTATTGCCTCCAATCTTGCAACTGGAGCAAAGGTTTCATCATAGTCAATTCCTTCATGCTGTGAATAGCCTTTAGCCACAAGTCTAGCCTTATTCCTCGTAATAACTCCATCATTGTCTGTTTTGTTTCTGAAAACCCACTTTGTACCAACAATAGATCTGTTCTTTGGTCTTGGTACAAGTGTCCAGACTTCATTCCTCTCAAATTCATTTAACTCCTCTTGCATAGCTGTTATCCAGTTAGAATCTTGAAGAGCTTCTTCCACTTTCTTGGGCTCTGTGTGAGATAAGAATGCATGAAACATACATTCATTATTTGTAGAACTCCTAGTTCTTACACTAGCTTCTGGATCTCCAATTATCAAGTCAGGTGTATGAGCTTGTGTCCACCTTCTTGCTGTTGGTAATTGGCTTCTATTATCAGTATTAGATCCTCCCCCTTGATCCATGCTCTCCTGATTTTCTTCTTGACCATTTGCATTCTCTGAGGCTCCCCCTGAATTGGACTGCTTAGAGTTTGGATTTTCAGTGTTTGACTCAGAGTTTGGGATAGATCCTTCAGCTGATTCACTTTCAGAATTTGAATTATTATCTTGAGATGTTTCTCAAGTATCTTCACGCTCCCCCTCGACTGGTTCTCTATTTTGTTCTGTCAGAGAAATTTCCTCAGTGTTTACCAGTAGAGGTTCAGAGTATGCTTCATCAGAGTTTGTTGGATTTGCTTCATCAGAGTTTACGTCATCAGAGTTTAGATCTTCATTTTCAAATCGAAGTTGATCATGATATTCTTCATCTTCTATTCCAGTTATTTTCTTGTCATCAAATGACACATGTATAGATTCCATGATCACTTTAGTTCTCAGATTGTAGACTCTGAAAGCTTTTGTTGATAGTGGGTATCCAACAAAAATTCCTTCATCAGCTTTTAAGTCAAACTTGGTCAATTGTTCAGGATGAGTTTTCAACACAAAACACTTGCATCCAAAAATATGAAAATATTTCAAATTTGGCTTCTTATTTTTCACCATCTCATATGGTGTTTTCCCATGCTTGTTGATCAGTGTAGCATTTTGAGTAAAACAAGTTGTTTGAACAGCTTCTGCCCAGAAATAAGTTGGCAATTTTGCTTCATCAAGCATTGTTCTGGCAGCTTCGATTAAGGTTCTGTTCTTTCTTTCAACTACACCATTTTGCTGTGGAGTTCCAGGTGCAGAGAATTCTTGCTTCACTCCTCTTTCTTTGCAGAAAGCTTCCATTTCAGAATTTCTGAATTCAGTACCATTATCACTCCTGATAATTTTCACTTTGTGCTGTGATCCTTTATCCAATTGCTTCACATGATCCATCAAAGTTAAGGCAGTTTCATCCTTCTTTGCTAAGAAATACACCCATGTGTATCTGGTGTATTCATCAACAATTACCAAAGCATATTTCTTTCTGCCCATTGACATTACATTCACTGGACCAAAGAGATCAACATGTAAAAGATGACAAGGTTCCACAACTGAAGATTCAGATTTACTCTTGAAAGATGACTTCCTTTGCTTGGCCTTTTGACAAGAATCACATAGACCATCTAAGCTGAGTGTTGACTTTGGAAGTCCCCTTACAAGATCTTTTCGAATCAGCTCATTGATGTTGTTCAAGTTTAGATGAGAGAGCTTCTTATGCCATTTCCAACTCTCTTCATTTGACATTTTTGCAGATAGACACACAGCTTTTCCTTCAGAGTTTGTTACCAAACTTGCTTTCCCAGTAGATTTGCTGATAACCTCACAATGTTCAGTATGAAAATCTACATGGTATCCTCTGTCACAGATTTGACTCACAGAAAGCAGATCATGCTTGAGTCCTGGGACTAGAGCTACATTTGTGATGATGACACTTCCAAAATTAATATTGCCATATCCCATAGTACGTTCTATGTTGCCATCTCCATAGGAAACTTTTGGGCCAGCTCTCTCCTCATAATCTGATAGCAGGGCTTTATTTCCAGTCATGTGTCCTGAACATCCACTGTCCAAGACTAGGGTACTTTCCCTTATGCCCTTGTTTTCAGATGACTCAGCTTCATCTTTAACAGTTGCCATGAGGGCATAATTGGCTCCCTCATCTGAGTCTGAAGTGTCTGCCCAGTCCTTGCCTTTAGTGATGAGTGCTTTCTCAGATTTTCCTTTCTTGCACTCTGGAGCATAATGACCCATCTCTTTACACTTGTAGCACTGGATCTCAGACTTGTCTTTCTTTCCAGACTTGGTATTCCCTCCATCAGACTTTCTGAAATTTCTCTTATCAGAGTTTGAATCTCTCCTAGAAAATCTCTTTCCTTTCTTGAAGTTCTTGAATCCCATTTTCTTGAAGGTCTTTACCATTAAAGTAGCCATTTTCATCATCTCTTCATCATCATCCTCAGAATCAGAAGCTTCATCATCAGTGTTTGAGCCATCATCAGAGTTTGATGACTCACTGTCAGATTTTATGACTAAAGCCTTTCCTTTGGCTTTCTTTCTTGATGATTCCTTCTTGACAGGCTTTTCTTCAACTTTAAGAGCAACAGATTTTGTCTTCTTTCCAGATCTTTTGTTTCTTTGTTCTATCTCCAGTTCATGAGTTTTGAGCAACCCATAGATTTCATCAAGATCTGTTTCTGCAAGATCATAATTGTCTCGAATTGTTGTTGCCTTTAAATCCCATCTTTCAGGTAGAGATAACAGAAACTTGAGATTTGACTCTTCAAGTTCATATTCTTTATCAACCAGGGACAAATCATTCAACAATTTACAAAATATGTCATAAGTATCTGTCAAAGTTTCATTAGATCTCGAGTCAAAGTGTTCATACTCCTGTGTTAGAATGGTTTTCCTATTCTTCTTTTTTGCACTTGTTCCTTGACACCTGACTTCTAAAGTATCCCAGATTTCTTTGGCAGTTTTGCAGCCAATAACTCTGTTAGACATGACATTATCTAAGGCACTATGGAGTAAATGTCTAACCTTTGCATCCTTTGCAATTGATGAGATGTCTTCAGGAGTCAAGTCTTTCTTCTCTTTTGGAACAGTCTTTTGTTCTTGACCAGTAATAACAGGAGACAATTTAGTTGGCATATGAGGACCATCATTGATTCTATCAAGGTATTCTGGATCTGTGGCTTCCGGAAACATGGTCATCTTCACTTTCCATATTGGATATTCAACTGGTCTTAGAATTGGAACCCTTATAGTCTCATATCGACTAACAGAAGTTGGTTGAACCTTCTGAGCATTCGAACCTGCATTAGAACCTTCCTGAGAGTTGTCAGCCATGATTATACTTGTGTTTAGATCGATAAACTGTATATATTAAACAGCCTTGTCTCTGATACCAATTGTTAGGCCGATTACACAATATATAATCAATATAATTATGATAATAACAATAAAGAACACTGTTTATGAATCAACAACTGAATTATATAAATAACTCTTCTCTTTGTGATGTAAAATATCACAGAGAGCTGCTAGGTTACAAGAATAATGTTTTTAATAATCGCATCCCTTTTAGGGTTAACCTATCTGTGTTTATATAATACACAGCTACATAGAATCAATCTCTAATTGATATTCCTATAAATTAGCTATACAAATTATATCAAATTAGGATTGCTTCTGTCTTCTGTTCCGTTTCCTTGTCTGTCTCAATATATCTTGCTTCTTTCCATCTTCAAGATATATTGCTTCTAGAATCTTCAATGTTAGCACCGACAGCTTTAGCAAACTCTCACCCCGTCAGACTTTATCAAACTCTGACTGGCTTCTAGTAAACTCTAATGAATACCTATTGCTTAAACACTGATAAACACTCATCAGCAATTATATCTAACACTATATATGGATGGTATATCCTTCCTTGCTCCTTAACTATGCTAATCAAACCTAAAATCATCAAAACAAAACAAGATCTTATGAGTTTACTATTCACATCACTATTCATCATCAACTTTGAATCTATTTTTGACCAAGCTATCATCCATGGATGAGGATAAGATTAGAGATCTACCTTGGATATTGGAAGAGGGTGATTTAGAGCCCAAAATCAAGATTTATGGTTGAGTGGAAGTAGGAGAAAATGTTTTAAGGATTGTAAGAAATGGAAATAGCCGAATGGTTCTTCTTCAAGATGCTTATCTTTTTTATTTTTGTTTTCTTTGATTTTCTTTTCCTTTTGTTTACTCTAAATAAACTTAACACTTGTAATTCAATTGTGTGGCTAATAACTTGTTTTGTCATCAATGACAAGGCTCTTTTTGGACTTGTGGTGGTGGTGGTGAAAGTGGTGACAAGGTGGTAATTCATCGGCTTGTCATCACTTTGTCATGCTTATATAATTCCCTTGCATCATGATTATGTCATCATTTGTATCCTCAATCCTCTTATATATTGCACTTGATGATCTCATATAATACTCCTCCTTTGGTTAGGGTTTAATCCACAATTTGTTACGCTTTTGTTTCGCGATAGTTTCAAGGGGTTTTAAAAACGTTTCTCTGTACCAAAGCTAGGGTACTTCCTTTATCTTTCCATTTCCTTTGTCTAATATATAATCCTAGGTTTCTCACCTTGGTTTAAGATATGATCATGGATTTCTCATTCCACATACTTTCTTAAAACGATCAAATCAATACATCCGTGATTGTCCAGTGAATAGTGATTTAAAACTCGGATGGGAATCTTCTGATTCTAAGTACGTTTACATTCTTTTATTCTTCCTATACATCAATAATATAACTTCGAAACATTCATTCCAGGTCATCCACATAGGGTGGTTTGAAAAACTTTTCATCAGAAATTTTACTATTCATCAGTGGAAATTTACCCTTATCATCTCTTTCAGTCCTTAATTCCTCTCCTGTCATTATCTCTTTCCCTTCACTCATCATGCGTTCTTGACTTAATTTGATCTTTTGCAGCAATTCTGATTGTAGTGCGATTTCAAATAATTTCTTTGTGCCATCTCCGGTTATTTTAACCTCAATCTCCATCTTTTCAAACTCTTGGATTAACTTTTCTAAGGAGGTTATCATTTTGAGTCTCTCTTTCCTGCTAAGGGCATCGGCCACCACATTGGCCTTCCCTGGGTGATAAAGAATCTCGCAATCATAATCCTTGATTAATTCTAACCATCTCCTCTGCCTCATGTTGAGTTCTTTCTGAGTGAAAATGTACTTAAGGCTCTTATTGTCTGTGTAGATCTCACACTTTTCTCCATATAAGTAATGCCCCCAAATCTTTAAGGCGAAAACTATTGCTGCTAACTCCAAACCATGGGTAGGATATCTACTCTCATATTCTTTTAACTGCCTAGAAGCATATGCAATCACCCTTTCGTGTTGCATAAGCACGCATCCTAACCCTTTGTGTGATGCGTCACTGTAGATCACAAAATTCCCCTTTCCGTCTGGCAGTGCAAGCACAGGGGCAGTAACTAGCCTCCTTTTCAATTCCTGAAAACTCTTCTCGCATTTCTCAGTCCACTCAAACTTCTCAGTCTTTCGTGTTAGTCGGGTCAATGGGGCTGCTATTTTAGCAAAATCTTTCACAAATCTCCGATAATACCCGGCTAAGCCTATAAAACTTCTCACCTCAGTCGGGGTGGTTAGTCTGTCCCAATTTGAAACGGCTTCTATCTTAGCAGGGTCTACTAGTACTCCCTCACTGCTGACCACATGGCCTAGAAACTGTACCTCTCTTAGCCAGAATTCACACTTGGAAAACTTGGCATATAACTTTTCCTTTCTCAACGTCTCTAACAATATTCTTAAGTGTCCAACGTGTTCCTCCTCCGTCTTGGAGTAGACTAAAATATCATCAATGAAAACTATGACGCATCCGTCCAAATATTGCTTGAAGACTCGATTCATTAGGTCCATAAAAGCTGCTGGGGCATTTGTCAGCCCAAACGACATTACCAAAAACTCATAGTGCCCATACCTAGTACGGAATGCAGTTTTGGGTATATCCTCAGGTTTTATCTTTAACTGGTGATATCCAGTCCTCAGGTCAATCTTGGAGAAGTAAACCGCATCTTTCAACTGGTCAAACAAATCATCAATCCTTGGTAAAGGATATCGGTTCTTAATGGTCAACTTGTTTAGTTCTCGATAGTCTATGCATAATCTCAAGCTACCATCCTTCTTTTTCACAAACAGCACTGGTGCACCCCATGGTGACACACTAGGTCTTATCATTCCCTTATCTAGCAATTCCTGCAATTGGATAGCTAACTCTTTCATTTCTACCGGAGCTAACCTGTACGGGGCCTTCGAAACTGGCGTCGTCCCTGGAGCTAATTCGATAGCGAATTCTATCTCCCTATCAGGGGGTAATCCCGGAAGGTCTTCCGGAAATATGTCTTCCAATTCATTGACTATAGGAATATTTGGTAACTTAGGAACCTCTCGATTTGTATCTATCACATAGGCTAAATAAGCCTCACACCCATACCGCAACAACCTCTTGGTTTGGGCCATGGTTAAAAACTTACGGGTTTGTCGTTGTCCCTTGAACACGACCTCCCGCCCTTCGGATGTTTTAATCCAAATTTTCTTTCTTTCACAATCAATCTGAGCACCATTGCTCGACAACCAATCCATTCCCAAAATAACATCAAATTCCCCTAATTTAAATGGAATCAAGTCCACATGAAACTGTTGACCTTCTACCTCTAGACTACAGTCTATAAATATTTCATCAACTGGAATTACTTCCCGATTTGCTATTTCTACCTCTAATACTTCTTTTAATGGTTCCGCCCTAAGTCTTAATTGACTCGCGAAATCCCTCGAAATAAAAGACTTGGTAGCTCCCGAATCAAATAAAACATTTGCATTGACGGTGTTTAATAGAAGGGTACCTGCTATCATGTTTGTGTCCTTCACGACATATTTCACAGTCATGTTAAAAGTTCTAGCAGTCGGGGGTCTGTTAGAGGCGGCTCCACTGATTCTCGAGCCGGCGGGGTTTGCCATAGGGCAGTCTCTTTTCATGTGTCCTAACTTCCCAAATTGAAAACACTTCTGGTCGTTTCGAGGGCAAGTGCTGGAGTAATGCCCTGTTTTGTTGCACTTGTAGCAGGTTACCGACTTTAGGGTACATTCTCCCAGGTTTTTTCTTCCACAAGTCTTGCAGTTAGTTAGTGGGGGTCGGGGTTGGTTAAAATGGGACACTCCAGTCTGTCTGCCGCCCTGGCTTAGACTCTTATTCTCAGTTTTCCTGAATCCTGAGGTTCTTAAGGGTTGGGATCTGGTCCCTCCAAATGTCCTTGCTGGAAAGCTCTTATTCACTGAGCTTCCTCCTTGACTACCAAACTTTCTCTTTTTCTCTTCTCTTCCTTTCTGACTTTGCTCACTACCTGCTTCCACTATGGTTGCCTTTTGCACTAGCGATGCATAGTCCATTACTTCCAACACCGCTACTCTATTCTGAATCCATTGCTTTAGCCCTTGCTGAAACCTTCTTGACCTCTTTAAGTCGGTATTGACAAAATCTGGTACAAACCTAGACAATTCAGTAAACTTGGCTTCATATTCCGCCACAGTCATGTTATCCTGTTTCAGTTCCAAAAACTTCCTCTCCATTTGTGCTTCCATAAACACAGGGAAATACTTTTCCAAAAATAAGGTAGTGAACCTTGTCCAGGTAACAACGATATTTGTTTCTAGGTTTCTCTTTGATTCCCACCAGTAGTTAGCCTCTCCTTTCAGGAGGTAAGTAGAAAAGACGGTGTTTTGGGCTTCCTCAATACCTAATATTTCAAAAGATTTTTCCATTTCCTTTAACCAAGCTCTTCCCTCAACAGGGTCAGCAGATCCCTGAAATTCCGGGGGTCTTAGGGACTTAAAAGCCTTAAAAGCACTATGCCCCGCAGTATTGGGGCCTGGTGGTGGTGGCGGTGAGTGCTGGTTCAAATTCTGTCGGAGTAGGTGCATGAATTGGTCCATCGAGTTTTCACCGGGGACCTCCACATTCTGAGTACTCTCATACTCTTCCTCTTCGTAGTCCTGATCATCAAACTCATTATAATCGTCATCCTCTCCGCTTCCTTCATACTCACCTTCCTCATGGTTCTGTTCTTCCATCTCGTGGAAGTCTGGGTTTTCTCCCTCATTACGATAGTTTTGCCTTTCATCCCCCTGGTTAACACTGCCCTGAGCCGCAGAATTGGCAAGGCGTGCTCGTGTTCCCATACGTCGGTGTGGCATTTTCCTGATATTTTTAAGAAAAACTTTTATTATTAAAACCATTTGTTCTTTCCAAAATACGTGGTTGGATCAATTGAGTTTCTCGGTGAAAATCTTGGAAATCATCATTTCTCAAACAAAACTCTTTTTATAATTTTTTTTTTTTGCACAGTTTATAAATCAAACTAATAACTTGTAAAACAGTTGAATAGCAGGGGATATCAAATTTTAAAGCTGAAGCTTCATAGAAACTGAAATGCACGAATATATACATTAGTGACATAAAGTCACGAGATGCTGAGTCGAAGTTCCAACAAAAGCGAACACACTGCTGAAATACATCATCCATACAACAGTCAAAATCTAAGTACTGCCAGTCATCATCTGCTACGTTAGTCTAATCAGCCTATCTCTAACTCATAAAGGATACTACTATACATCGGAACCATCCCACAAAAATTGGCACTACTAACGGCCATCTGAGTTTAGAGAACTAAGCTATCTGTCATCTATCAAGTCTCCCCCTCCGAGCGGGTCAGGTTCCTGACACGCGCCATAACATCTGCCCAAATCCTCTCTGTGGCCAGTCGGGGTACCAATCCCTCAGCAATAATAGACATGCCTCTCATGCGGACCATAGATCGCCACTCGATGCGGGAATCTCAAGTCTCATCTCCATAGGAGTCATAAACCTCATCCCGTCCTGATAAGAACGACGGGTCTCTCTCTCCGCTGCCAACTGTCTCCTCAGCTCATCAACTCTAGCCTCTGCCGTTGCCAAGTCAGTGGTCAGCCATGGCCTGGACCTCCTCATATCCCTCAGGGGCAAGATCATAGTCATCGTCTGATGGTAACAGACTCAGTGAGGGTACAGGAGGGGTAAGGACTCTCATAATAGGCAGAGGGTACATCCTGATGCCTCCTCGTCTAGCACTGTCCTCAGAAGTCTCATCATCATCCGTAGCAACTACATCAGGTACAATCTGCTCTCCCTCAGTGGAGTCATCATCATCAGTCGAATATCCCTCAATAGGGGGAACAGGAGAAGTAGGAAAGTCAAACACCGTCGTGGGGTCCTCTTCCGGATCCTCGTCCGGGTCCTCAGTATCCTCCTCGAGATCCTCCATGGGGTCGTCCACGAGGTCGTCATCAGCCGCTAGCAGAGCCTCGTCATGCTGGGTCTCAAAATCATCAGCCTCCTCGGCCGCAAACACCTATACAAGCGAAAACTAGGTTACTATACTGTGTAATAAAAGTTCCCTTGCGGGTTTTAACAGTCAGTGCTACATCCGGTAGCCCAACCATGAACTCGATGAGAGTTCTTCTTATTATTATAGTTGCATTTATTATTCCTAACGCCCTATCGTTTCTGAGATTAATAACTATAGGCTCTGATACCATTTTTGTAACACCCCCAGATCCGGGGTCGGAGATCTAGGTTGTCACGATCCCTTGTTCCGTACAAACACTTAATACTTGAATCGAAATATAATAACTCATCACACAAGGTGACCCCACCATCAATATACTCACGCCAGTTATGTCTCAGAAACGAACTTACAGAAACAGTAGTCATACGATCCATAAATTAAAGTTATTACAACCCAAAAGTAAAATACTAGCAACCTACTGCCAATGTGATTTCTACGTGAAACCAGAAAGGCAGCGCAAATGTTTGTTCTTGGTCATTAAAATACATAAGTGATACTTATAAATAAACCGGAGCCACAAAAGTTACACTCCGAACCAACTCAGTACTTCTACCTGATCAACTGTAACAACCATGCTACGGGCGGCCTGTATATCCCTGACGCGCTTCCGAGCGGTACGACGAATCCTGGCCATCTACCCTAGTTGTTGTGTTGTGATGTATATGTAAGGAAAGAAAAAGCAAGAGTGAGCACTCAGCCCAGCAATAATATAACACAGCATAAGCATATACGTAAGCTTATATCATAAAGGAAAACCTTTAAAACTTCATTCGTATACAGAATGATATATTTGTTTTCTTTTCGTCCAAAACATGCCATACAGTGCAACTACTGTATGAGGAACATCATTACTCTTCACTATCACATTATCAGTAACTCAGCGCCTAGGCTTTTGTTACAATGTGCAGTTCAACTCCAATCGGAGGGAAGAAAGGGAATGTACTGGAACACCCGATACACGGTGATCAGCCGTTGTATCGTAACTTTTCTTTTTTACTAGTAGAAGGATGACTTCCTGTTCGGTTATCACCCTGACCGCATACGGGCCACTGTGATAAGAGATCACTACCTCGGTGCCTATTTCGTCACCGGGCAAGCCTTAGCACGCAAGAGATCACTACCTCGGCGCCTATTTCGTCACCGGGCAAGCCTTGATAATTTTGGCACTACCCCGACACCTATTTCATTGCCGTGTAGGCCCTTCCAATTCCCATGATGAACAATATCAATGAAACGGAAATCGGAATTTAATTCCATTTTTCCCAAGTACAAATACTTGTCAAAACTTGGTAACCGTTCAGAATACCTTACACCAGAGTAATTGAAAGTAGTAAGTCAAAGTGTGGGTTGACATTAGTCAACGAAACTACCGATGATTACTACGTATTTTGAAAGCATGACCAGGGAGTTTATTGAAATTTCAGAGTTTAGCGAGTTTGGAATACTTTACTTGAATGGGGGAGCCATCCCCAGCTATAGTTATTCTAGAGGAACAGTGGAAGTAAAACTATGTCCTCGACTTCTTGAACTAGATTCCCAATTTCCGATGAGTAGAAAACACTATTCGCATTTAATTATTTTAAGATAATATTTGGGAATCTCTGCTTTAAATGCCTTTTCTGAAGATCAGAAAGTTTTGTGTACATAGTAGAACCCTAAATAATATAATAAGGTTCTATGATTTTTAAATCATTTTTGGGATATTTAATAAATATCCAAATAATAATTATTGAATTATTATTCAATATAAAACCACTTAAGTGAATATTCAAAATAATATTCACTTTATTAAATAATTATTCAAATAATATCTATTATAATATTATTTAAATATTTCTCATTAAATATCCAATAATATATATATTGGAATATTTAATCGATATTTCAAATATAACTGTCCCTGGAACCCTCCAGCTTCTGACAGTGTGATCAAAACAAAATAATAACTTAACTCCATGTCTTATTATTTTAAAAATCATCGTACAGCTACTCTATACTTAGTGCCTTTAAACCTTGGTTTATATCTAGTATTTACCTAGCATATAAACCTTATACCTTATACAGCTTTTTATTAAAAGCGAAAACGTTTTATAAGTCATTTCACAACATTAAAGCAGCATATTTATCAATCTCAAAACATATATCACAGCAGCATCATTATATGGTGTATGTAACACCCCCAGACCCGGGGTCAGGAATCTGGGTTGTCACGCTCCATAAATTGTACAATACCTGTATTACTTACAACATTCTAATGATATAACTCCAATTGACCCCAATCACTTACGCACACACACACAAGTTATAGCCTTGGAAATGAGCAACAATAAGTAACATTTGTTATTACAAATCAAATGTACTATCCAGGATCTCATCTATCATTTGCAACCTCTACCTGAAGTTAAAATAATAGACCTCACAATTCTATACAAGGTTTAATAATACAAACCTATTCAAAAACAATTCTTACTAACTCAGTCTACAGCTGTTCTGCTAAATCCGACAGTATCCATCTTGCTGAACTAACTCAAGGGTGGTCTCTCCATTCCCTTGCTCTCGTAACACGAGGTGAATCAGCAATGTTTTCTTCATGCTGAAATATTTAATAAAGCAAGAATGAGCTAATAGTGCTCATCAAGAAATCTATCCCAGTTTAAAGCTTTTAAAACCTCATTCGTATATAGAATGATATATTAGATACTCTTCTCGTCAGAACATGCAATGTAGTTCAAATACTATACACGGAACATCATTGTTCAATTTCTGTCACATTATCGGTAACTCAGAACCTAGGCTTTCGTTACAATGTGTAGCACAATTCCAAGTGGAAGAAGGGGATATACTGGAGCACCACGATACACGATGATCAGTCGTTGTATCGCAAAACATTTCTTTCTACTAGTAGTGGACGAAAACCTTTTCATGGTTATCACCCCAGCCGCATACGGGCTATCATTAGCGTCCCGGTACCCGAAGTACCTCAGCTAAAGTTGCGTCCCGGCATTCGTAGTACCTCTGCTAAATTTGCATGTGCGTCCCGGTACTCGTAATGCCTCTGCTTATATAACACCTCCAGTCCCTTGATGAATCCTATCATTATAACCGGAACCGAACTTAATCGTCGTTCCCCGAGCGTCATGCTTGCTCGTTGATAGGTTTAAACTCTTTATCATACTTACTTCCGGAAATTTTGAGGAAGTAATAATAAGATGTGGGTTGGCCATTGCCAACTGACAGAGGATATATCACAAACCCTTTTTAAAATCACGACCTGGGAGTTAATCGGAATTTTTCTGAAATTATCGAGATTGGAATACTCGGATTGGATAGGGAAGGCAACCCAAGATACGAGTATTCTCGAGGAATAGAAGAAGCAAAACTATTTGCTCGACCTTTAAAACTGGATTCCCAATTTTTGATGAGTTAGGAAATATTTAATCGCATTTAACTACCTTTAACTATCTTAAGATAATAGTTGGGAATCTCTATTTTAATACCTTTTCTGAAAATCAGAAATTTATATTTTTGTGTAAATAATAGAACCTTTAATCATATAATAAGGTTCTATGATTTTAAATCATATTTGGAATATTTAATAAATACCCAAATAATAAATATTAAATTATTATTCAATATAAAACACTTAAGTGAATATTCGAAATAATATTCACTTATTTAAATAATATTCAAATAATAAATATTGAATTATTATTCAATATAAAACACTTAAGTGAATATTCAAAATAATATTCACTTATTTAAATAATATTCAAATAATAAATATTGAATTATTATTCAATATAAAACACTTAAGTGAATATTCAAAATAATATTCACTTAATTAAATAATATTCAAATAATAAATATTGAATTATTATTCAATATAAAACACTTAAGTGAATATTCAAAATAATATTCACTTATTTAAATAATATTCAAATAATATATATTGAATTATTATTCAATATAAAACACTTAAGTGAATATTCAAAATAATATTCACTTAATTAAATAATATTCAAATAATATATATTATAATATTATTTAAATATCCAATTATATAGATATTGGAATATTTAATATACCCTTAAAGTATAACCGTCCCTGGAACCTTCCAGCTTCTGACAGTAGTTTAAAACAAAATAATAATTTGACTCCCGGTCTAAGTTTTTTTTTAAAACCATCGTACAAGTACTCTATACTTAGAGTCTTTAATCCTTAACCTTGGTATATATCTAGTACTTAGCTAGCATATAAACCTTATACCTTATACCGCTTTTTACAAAGCAAAATAGTTTCACGTTATTTTACAGCATAAAGCAGCATATATAGCAATATCACAACACATATCACAACAGCATCATTATATGGTACAGGGTTTGAAAACTTGCATATTATTGTATGCATATAATACATTTGAAATCATGCATCTATCATATGCATATTAACATCTTCATAGTTTTAAATCCAAACACATCCATATACGATGTACGGTTTGAAAACATGCATAATATTGTATGCATATATTACATTTGAAAACGTGCATCTATCATATGTGTTAGGTCCTGATAAGTTTGTAGAAGGGGGGTTGAATACAAACTATACCGTTTTATCGAATTTGTTCTTTAAATGATTTAACTGTTTAGGAACAAATTGATGCGGAATAAAATGAAACAAGATTCAAGTTAAATAAAACTCTATTAAACTTGAAGGGTGTTACAAATATGATACTGATTACAAGATTGGATCTCAAACTAATTAAAACAAATCTAGAATAAATTCGACATGAATTTATCTATTTTTGTAATAAAAAGATATAACAATATTTGATAATTTGAGATACGTTCTAGAGATAAAAATCCGCTAGATAATCAAAGCAGTACAAGTAAATGAATTCTAGTGGTTTAGATTTAACATAAAGATTCTAGAATTAATTTGCAGAAGAAAGTAGCACGGCAGAGTTCTTGACAGGAAAGTATTTTGATGTAATGTTCTTGATGTCTTTATCTTCTGATTCCTTTTTGCTTTTATACTAATCAATCGGATCAGTACACTTCTGCACGTTCTGTTTCTTTTTACCTTTGGAATGACTATCCAATTTGTACTGGAATGACTATCCAATTTGTACTGGAATGACTATCAAAAGGCTTAGCATGACTATCTGAATTAATGTGAATTATATTAGAATTACTTAAAATCAACCGGGATGACTATCGGGATGACTACCGGTATGACTACCGGTATGACTATCCTGGGTAGTCATTCCAGTTGATTTTAATTACATAATTCTAATTTAATTCAAATTCTAATTCTAAATTAATTCTAATAATTAATTTACTTCACAAATTAATTCTGAAGAATTAATTTATTCAATAAATTAATTACTTAATTTATTTATTAAATTAATTCTGATGAATTAAATTAATAAATAAATTAATAACTAATTTACAATAGAACTTAAATCCATATAGAATAGTAAAACCAATGCTTGAACCACTTGATCTGCTGAAGAATATCCATTGTCTGATGTTGTCATTTGATGCACTGTCTGGTTCATAAATGACTAACTTCAATGTCTGTTCTTCATCTTGACTTTAAGTTGTGGTTCATTGTCTGCTTTTGACTGTTGAACAACCTTTGTAACCTGTACATTTGCTATCACAAATCTGAAACCTCTGTCACTTTAATAAATCCACTTCTTTGAAGACTTCACTGAGGCTTGAACAAATAATTGAACTTCTTTCAATGTAGTATATCTTCAAATCTGTAGGATGACTTTTAATTCTCCATTCTCTTGACAGATAAAACTATCTGAGATTCCTGTGACATATTAACTTATTATTTACTTATTACAGACTTGTTTAACTTAAGTTGTTTCCTCGGAATATTAATAGGCCAAAACATATGCCTTTCAATCTCCCCCTATTTGTTTGTTAGAGAATAACAATCAAATACCTAGAGGATAACTCAACTAACTTAAACAAGAAATAGAAATGACTTTTAAGAGCCAAGTAAATAACAAGAAAAGTTCTGGATTTCATTTAACATTTTCCAGATTCAAACATTAAAGATAAATACAAGATAGATGTTCCTCTAGACTGAACATGTGTTTACATTGATCCTATCTTGAAATACCTAAGCTCTATACATATAACATTTACAGACTAGAGCTTCTTCAAATTTCAGATTCCATCATCTCTCCTTCTTCAAGTGCCTCAAGCAAATCCTTGTCCAAAATACGATCAGATTCAGAAGTAATGCCACTAGGTCTGACAGGTTGAGCTGTGACTTTCTTCAGCCTATTCTTCATTTGATGATATCTCTTGATATTGGCAATGCAATAGTCTTGAATCAAATCAGCAACTTCTGTCTTTTCCTGTGTAGCAAACCCTGTTGTCCTCAACATGTTCTCCATATAGACAAGATGTTTGGCAGGATAATCTTTCAGAGAGATTGGATCCACACCACAAGTTTGAAGTGCCCTTCCTTTATAAAATTTAACTTCATATGGCACATCCACAACTTGAGGGCTAGCTTTCATTGCAAAGTCTCTTAGCTGATCATGCAGCAGCTCAGCTAATGGAGAAGTTCTTTTTACTTTGCACATGAATACCCAAAGTTCAGAGAGAGTTCTACCTTCCAGAAGATTAAGAGAAACTATGAAAGTTCCCTCATTATGAGTGTAGATGTAGATCTTCAACTCCTCTCTGACTCTGTCAAATCCAGTAGAAATTCTTGAAATCTCCGCATGAAGAGCTTTCATATATATTGTGTTGTCTGGATTGACCTGTCTGTACCTTTCCAACATGCTAAAGAACCTTCCATCATTGTCTGACCCTGTTGGATGTGAGAACATTTCTCTAGCTCTATCCCATTCTTCTCCAAGCTTCAGCCTCACATATAACTTTCTGTCTTTGACTTTTAAATCATGAAGCCTTTGCTTTTCTTGATGTTCAGCTTTTTGGATAACTAGATGCTTTGTGATTATGTCAGACACCTTAGCATTCTCATCTTCTCTTCTCTTTAGATCAGCTTTCTGTCTTAACAGCTCAGCTTCAAAGGCAGGATCCACTTCAGGTTCATCTTCCCAGTCAGCAAAATCAGCCTCTCCTTCAACCTCCACTTCACCAAAGATATCTTCAGGGGTTTCTCCAGATTCAATATCATCAAAATCTCCCTGTTCACCTTGATAGTAGTCAGCATCAGAAAAGGTTAACTTCTGCTTCCCTTTGTCCTTTCCAGAACCAGAACCTCCAGTTTCTCCTCCTTGATCTCTCACTTCTTCTCCTCCTTGTATCTCCTTCTCCTTATTCTCCCCCTTAGTTGAGGCATCCTCTACAGATTTGACTTTATCAGCCTTAGGATCCTCCTTTTTACCTTCTCTTTCTCCTTCACCATCCCTGTCACCATCGCCCCCTTCATCATCATCACCCTCAAAGAATTTCTTCTGTTCAGCATTGGGTTGATGTGAGACCTTGATCATAGCATATAGATGTTTCATGCCCTCGTTCAGATGATGCATCCCTCCTTCAATCTTGGTAAACCTCTCATCATTGAAGTACTGATTTTCATCAATAGTATCTTGACAGGCGTCTACTTTGGTTGAAATAATAGGAATCTGTTTGATAGCCTCCCTGATCTCAGCATTAGAAACCAAAAGCTCTGACATATCCGAGGCCACTAACACCTGTGATTCTTGAACAGCATTCATCTTGGGGACCAATGTGACCTTCACTCCCTGTATCTCATCTCTAAGATGACCCAGCTGATTATTTACAGAGGTGGAAGAAGAAGAACGTTCATCCACTTGTGCTTTGAGAATTTCCTTTTCAGCCTGGGTCTGTTGCAGTTGTTTCTGTAAACCAGCTATTTGAGCCAATAATGAAGCAGTGTATGTGTCATTGTGTGCACTCATCTCAATTTCTCTCGATGGTGTTTCACTCACCTCACGTGCTTGTGTATCGCTCTGTGTTTGTCTCTCAGATCTAACCACTAGCTGTTTATCCATTGTTGGAGTTGAAGTACCTGCAGAAAAAATCACCATAGCCCCTTCTTGAGAGGTCACTGGTGGTGCAATGGGAGTTCGCGAATCCCAATCCATGGTAAAGTCCAAAAATTCATCAGAAATTGAAAACTGAATTGCTTCAGATGTAGACTTACCATGTTGCCCTTCACTTTCTCCAGTTGAAACTGCGAGTGAAGAATCCCTTAGGGGAGCCAGAGATGTTCCCTCTGGGAGGGGAGAAAATGATTCTATTATAGGTGGCAAAGAATCAGATTTTCCCTCTGAAGCCTGTGAAGGCTCTTCTACCGTGACAATGGTAGGCACTGTCTCATGTCCTAAGTGCTCTCCTGGCAAAGTGTCCTGAGTTGCATCTAAAGTTATGTTTTCTCCCATTGTGAGTAACGGGAGTGTGCTTGACTCGGTACAAAATGCCATGGCCCTATGGCGAATTTCAATAGATTCATCCTGTTGAGAGGATGTCTCCAGAGACTGTGTATTGGCCATTTCAAAATCCATATCCTGTTGAAAGGATACAGACGGGCTTACAGATATCTCCCTATATGTTCTTCTTTTCTTAGGAGGTGGAGATAGAGCTGCGGGATCACTCATTGTTTCTTCATCACTACTATTTATGTTTCTGGTATTGATATAAGGTTCAGGTTGATTTGGATTTGACTCAGTGTTTGGCTCTATGACCGGGGATAGAGTTTGTGGTTCTACAAACTCTTGGTCAGCCCTATCAACCTCTTGGGTTACAGAAACAGTACCAGAAGAACCAGGGATAGAAGTCCTTACCTGTGGTTGTATGACTTCTTCAGTTCCAGCTGATGTAACTATCCTTTGCTCTGGAATTGGTGGTTCAAATGATGGTAAGTTAATGAAGTTTGTCATGTAGTTGGAAATGAGAACTGGGACACTGCCATATTTGAAGGATGTTTCTAATCTTTGAAAGAACTTTTTGTCAGTGGTCGGAGAAATGAAAAAACGACCATTCTTGAACAATTCTTGATGCTCATTAGAAAGTATAGAATTAAGAACAAGTGATAGAAAACGAGGATAAAAACATTTGATCTTTCTACCATTGTCAAATTCCTTTCTAGCATTAAACACCCTCCTAACAACAATTTCCCAAAGAAGGTGGCCAACATTGAGTCTTTTGTTAAAAACAATTGCATAACCAATAACTTGTAAAAGATAAGGAATATTCTGAAAGTTATTTTTCGTGCAATTGCTAAAGACCTTAGCCAAGGTATCAAAGAATAAGTCCCATTCACATACAAGATTCCCTTTAATTAACTTAGACAAATTTAGGGGACCTTGATAGTGAATACTGAGGAAAAACCTAGTTAATTCTTCTTCAGTGGGGAGTCTGTCAAAATTATCCTGAGGAAACTGCAAGACATTACAAAATGTTTCCTCAGTGATAATGTACTGTGTGTCCTGAATATTGAAAGATATAGTTGAGAAATCATCAGAGACAACAGCAGTTGAGCAAAGTAAATATAAAGGATCAACTTTCAAATCAACATTAGAACATATAGCATAATTAACACAAGAATGTTGATTAAGAAAGGAAATCCAAGGCCTAAAACGTTCAAATGAACATTTCAGGGGATCAAAATAGCCATGGTAATTAGTAAGAACAATCTCAAATTGCTGGGCCATTTTAACACAAATTAATAGAGTTAATTTTAGATTAATTCTAATTTAGGGAATAAATTCCAAGAAATAAGAATTATATCAGAAATTAATTAAATCAATTTATGCCGATCCAAAAAAAAATTTGACAGCAGTTCTTTACTTAAGAGAATAAAGAACCAAACAAGAGAAGTAAGTTTTGTAAAAACAAGAACTTGTGAAGGAATGAAGGACAAAAGACAATCTGCTTAGTATTTATAGGCAAAACCCGAATAGCCTGGAATGACTATCGGGATGACTACCGGGTAGTCATACCGATAGTCATTCCAGTATAAAACTAAGAATAACTATAAATAGTAACAGAAAATCCAGAGAAAAAATAAACAAAAAATATACTACAGTGCATATAACTAGAATGACTATCGGGATGACTATGGGATAGTCATACCGATAGTCATTCCAGTACAAAAATATAAGTACTGAAGATAAAGGCAGAAACAATTAATTAAAATAAAACTAAACTACAATGACTACTGGAATGACTATGAAGGATAGTCATTCCGATAGTCATGCTAGTACAAAAACAAACCTGTTAACAAAAACTAGCAGAATTAATTAAAATAATTACAGAAAAATGCATAAAAGTAAGAACAATGCATGAAATATTTATAAAAATCTAGAAAAATTCACAGAAAAATTCCATAAATCCTAGAAAAATATGTAGAATTATATAAAATTGCATAAAATAATATAAACCTGCAGAAAAGTTTAAACAACAATATTTACAAACTGAAAAACACCTAAATAATTCTAAATAAATATATTTTCAATAAAAATACATTTCTCCACTTAAAAAATATGAGAAAAATATTTTTAAAGAAAATAAAATATTCAGAACCATTTAAATCAACAAGCATGCAATTATTAAAAGAGAATTGGCAGAAAATATCAATTAAATGACAAGAGAAAATGAATTTATTGAAAGAACAAACATGACAGATACATTGTTAATCACTAAGACTGTTTAACATACCCAATTTACCAACTAACTTGATAAATGTGGATTCATCAACAGATTTAGTGAATATATCTGCAGTCTGTTCTTCTGTGGGTACAAAGTGTAACTCCACAGTTCCATTCATGACATGCTCTCTGATAAAATGATACCTGATGTCAATGTGCTTCGTTCTCGAGTGCTGCACAGGGTTGTTGGAGATTGCTATGGCACTTGTATTATCACAAAATATGGGAATTTTGTCTAATGCAAAGCCATAGTCCTTTAATTGATTCCGTATCCATAAGATCTGAGCACAACAGCTTCCAGCAGCAATATATTCAGCTTCTGCTGTTGAATTGGAAACTGTTTGCTGTTTCTTGCTATACCAGGAAATCAACCTACCTCCTAGGAATTGACAACTCCCAGAGGTACTCTTTCTATCCACAACACTACCTGCATAATCAGAATCTGTATATCCAACAAGATTAAAACCAGAATCTTTAGGGTACCAGATACCTAGATTAGGTGTACCCTTAAGATATCTCAAGATTCTTTTCACAGCAACGAGATGAACATCTCTAGGGTCCGCTTGGAACCTTGCACACAAGCATGTAGCATACATAATATCTGGTCTACTAGCAGTAAGATAAAGTAAGGAGCCAATCATACCTCTGTAGCTTGTAACATCTACCTTGATAGATTTGTCAGAAGCTCCAAGTTTGATTCCTGTTGAAGATGGAGTCCTTGCTGATGCTGAATCCTCCATATGATACTTCTTGAGGAGTTCTTTGAGATACTTGGATTGACAAATAAATATACCATTTGACCTTTGACTTACTTGCAATCCAAGAAAGAACTTCAGCTCACCCATCATACTCATTTCAAACTTACTCTGCATTAGCTCAGCAAATCTCTTACAGAGATTATCATTAGTAGACCCAAATATGATGTCATCCACATAGACTTGGACTAATATCATATCACTTTTGTGTTTCTTTGAAAAAAGAGTTTTGTCTATGATACCTCTAACAAAACCATTTTCTAAAAGAAAACCAGAGAGAGTGTCATACCATTTTCTTGGGGCTTGTTTAAGACCATAGATAGCCTTGAAGAGAAAGTACACAAAGTCCAGCAGCTCCTGATTTTCAAAGCCAGGGGGCTGTTCCATATACACTTCTTCATCAAGTTCACCATTCAGGAATGCACTCTTAACATCCATTTGATAGACTTTAAAATTGGAGTAAGCAGCAAATGCTAAGAACATCCTGATGGCCTCAAGTCTAGCCACTGGTGCATAGGTTTCATCATAATCAATGCCTTCAGCTTGAGAATACCCTTGTGCAACCAGTCTTGCCTTGTTCCTTGTAACAATGCCATCCTCATCTAGCTTGTTCCTGTATACCCATCTAGTACCAACTACTTTCTTGTTCTTTGGCCTGGGTACCAGCTTCCAGACTTGTTGTTGTTCAAACTGATTGAGTTCATCTTGCATAGCAATCACCCAATCTGGATCAGTTAGTGCTTCCTCAGTTTTCTTTGGCTCCATTTTAGATAAAAATGCTGAGAAAAGACATTCATTCTGAGAAGCTCTTCTAGTTTTAACTCCAACATCTGGATCACCAATGATCAACTCAAAAGGATGAGCTCTATTCCATACAGTCTGTCTTGGAAGATTTGATCTTGATGATTCACCTTGAAATTCACTTTGATGTTGTGAGTGACTAGCTGATCCTTCATTTGCTCCCCCTGAGTTGTTGCCTGTTTGCCTTGATGATCCTTCTCCAGTGCTGGTGGTATCTCCATTGTTACCAGTGTTTCCACCACCATCACCAGGATCATTATCATCATTGTTATTATCATCACCAGCAATAACTTCAGGTGGGGCTTCATCATCTGATTCTGAGTCTGGCAAGTTATCAAACTTCAGCTCTTCAGATGAATCTTCTTTTTGGATATTGGGGAACTTAGTGTCATCAAAAGTAACATTGACACTTTCCTTTACTGTGTGACTGCCAACTACATAAACCCTGTAAGATCTTCTGGAATAACCAACAAAAATAGCTTCTTGTGCCTTTGCCTCAAACTTGCCACGTTTAACATTCTCATCTAAAAGCACAAAGCATTTTGCTCCAAATACATGAAAGTACTTGACAGTTGGTTTCTTGTTGTTCATGATCTCATACGGAGTCTTCATTAGGTCTTTGTTGATTAAAGTTCGATTCTGAGTATAACAAGCTGTATTCGCTGCTTCAGCCCAAAAGTACATTGGAAGTTTGGACTCACTTAACATAGTCCTAGCAGCTTCAATCAATGTACGATTCTTTCTTTCCACTACTCCATTTTGTTGAGGAGTTCTAGGGGCAGAATACTGTCTTGTTATTCCTTTATCAGCACAAAAGTCATTCAGAATGGCATTCTTGAATTCCGTACCATTATCTGACCTTATGGCTCTAACAGGGAATCTAGAATCCAGCTCAATCAACTTTACATGGCTAATCACCAGGAATGGGGTCTCATCCTTGGAATGTAGGAATAAAACCCATGTATATTTTGAATAGTCATCAACAATCACAAGTGCATATTGTTTCTTTGACATGGACATCACATTAACTGGACCAAACAAATCCATGTGCAGTAGCTGAAGAGGTTCAGTTATTGATGATGTGTCAGTGCCCTTGTGAGAAGCTTTCTTTGACTTTCCCTTCTGACATGCCTCACACAGTCCTTCCTGTGTAAATTCCATCTGAGGCAAACCTCTAACTAATTCCCTCTTGACTAAAGAGTTCATAGTTTTGAAGTTAAGGTGAGACATCTTCTTGTGCCATAGCCAACTATCATCTGATGAAGCTTTAGCATAAAAACAATTCACTTCATCTTTGAATCCCGAGTTCAGATCAGCTATGAACAAGTCACCTTTCCTTACTCCTTGAAGAGCAGGCTTTCCATTCTTCTTGTGAGTGATCTGACACTTCTCTCTTTCAAAGGAAACAGCATATCCTCTGTCACAGAACTGACTGATGCTGAGAAGATTGAACGTCAGACCTTCCACAAATGAAACATCTTCAATGATAACATTTCCGTACTTCAAACAGCCATATCCTTTCGTAATACCCTTGCTGTTATCTCCAAAGGTAACTACTGGGCCAGCTTTCACAATCACATCTGATAGCAGGGCTCTATCTCCGGTCATATGCCTTGAACAGCCACTGTCCAGAATCCACATAACTCGGTTTACCTGTTTAACTCCCTGCAATATCAGATTGATTAGTCCTTCTTCGGAGCCCAAAATTGATTGGGTCCGGCATACTTAAAGAACTGGCCTTTGTCAGGCAAAACAACATTTCTAACTAAAACTACTTCATCCTCTTTCACATAAGAGCGTTTCCATTTATAACCAGCCTTAACACATTTCTGAGTAGGCTTAGGGATAAATGAATCCACTCTAGTCTGAGGAGGACTAGTAGTCTTTGTTTTAACATGCTTCTTATTATTAACATGTTGACGTGGAGCAGTCTTATCACTAGATACATGCTTTTTATTAAAGAAAGCATACATAACATTAAAAGCACAAGACATGCAATTACCCACACCACATGCTTTATGAGAAGAATTAATAGCAGGCATGTTAGTTCTACAGTTGTTTTGATCCAATTTATGGATATCTGATTTAGCCTTTTTAGTTGTAGCAACTTTGACTGGAATATCAGATACACACTTTTTGGATTTCTCAGCTTCTAAGGCAACATCTTCTTCATGAATCTCCTCAGCAATAATGATAGAAGATTCATTCAGAGGCTCTGCCTCAGACTCCTTACAGAAGGGTGTTTTAATACCCTTAAGAATATAAGGAACAGCCTTTCCTTCTTCTCTGACCCTACAAGGTGTATTAATACCAAGCAATCCTATAGCCTCATTATAATCATAACCTATACTGACATGATTACCAATAGCTTGTTTATTGAAAATTTCTTTAGCCGTCTTACAAGAGTTGTAATAGGCATTAGCTTTGGTTTTGAGCTCACTAATCTGCTCTTTGAGAATGGTTTCCAGTTGAATATAACATTTAACCCTATTCTCCAGAAAAGCAATTTTCTCATTAAGTTCATCCTGATTAACATGCACAAGTTTCAAATCTTTTAATTCCTTTTCAAGATTTGTGTTTAAAAGATTTATTCTATCATTTTCAGTGCGTGCACAACTTATGGTGCCACCAAGATGATAAATCATTTCAGCGTCAGTAAAGGTTACCTCTGACATGTATCTGGATGAAGTGCTTTCCTCTTTAGCCATTAAAGCAAGGTTCCCAATCTCACCTGCTTCTTCATCACTGTCAGTGTCATCCCAACTCTTTCCTTCAGCAACATAGGCCTTCCCAATCTTGTTCTTCTTGCTAGAATCAAATGTGTTTCTAGTCACTTGCTTTGGCTTTCTGCACTCAGTAGCAAAGTGACCCAACTCATTGCAATTGTAGCATCTGATTATACTCCTTTCCACAGTTCCAGTTTTGTAGCCACCCCTTGTGCCACTTGAAGATGAAGATCCACCTCTCTGAAATCTGGGTCTGAACTTAAGATTGGGATTCCTCTTGAATCTAAACTTCCCAAACTTTCTGACTATCAAAGCCAAATCACCATCCTCCAGCTGATCAAGTTCTTCCAAAGAATAGAAGTCACCACCAGATTGATCAATGGATGTTAATCCATATTCAGCATCAATAACATTCATGTGAGAACTGGAAGGTTGAACAGCCTTCACTTCCAGTTTCTGTGGGACTTCAGCAGCCAATGCAGTGGAGGTACCAACAATCCTTCCAGTTCCATACAGCTCCTTCTGTTGAATCTGCTCCAGCTCATAGGTCTTCAAGACACCATACAATCTTTCCAAAGCAAGCTCATTCATGTCTCTTGCTTCTCTAATAGCAGATATCTTGTGCTCCAAATGAGGTGGAAGTGTAAGAAGGAACTTCTTGTTAATCTCCTTGTTGGTGTAGTGCTTCCCATTGAGATTCAGATCATTGATTAATTTGTTGTATCTCTCAAAAACCTGAGAGATACCTTCACCAGGGTTTGATCTGAAATGCTCATATTGTGAAGTGAGAATTTCCAGCATATTCTCCCTAACCTCTTCAGTCCCCTCATTGATTATCTCTATGGTTCCCCAAATATGTTTGGCAGTTTCACAATTTAGGACATGATTATGCATGATAGGATCAAGACTCTCAATAAGGATCAACTGAAGACAGGAATCCAAGGTAACATCCTCTTTCTCATCAGGAGTGTATTCCTTGGGATCTTTAGGGTACATCCTAGCAGCCCTAGTCACAACATTATCCTCAACAACTTCAGGATCAATAATCATAGGGAGTTTGGGACCACTCTTCAGCACATCCAAGTATTTAGGATTTGCAACCTTAAGAAATAGGAGCATTTTCTTCTTCCACATTGGATAATGCTCCTTGCTGAATATTGGGATTTTAACTGTCCCCACTTTCTGTGTAGTAGACATCTTTTGAGATTTTTAGAATTTAAATAAAAAATCAGAGTTTAAAAGAAAAATCTCAAAACAATTGGATCTTTGATTTGTATATCAATCAAAAGGCTCTGATGCCAATTGTTAGGTCCTGATAAGTTTGTAGAAGGGGGGTTGAATACAAACTATACCGTTTTATCGAATTTGTTCTTTAAATGATTTAACTGTTTAGGAACAAATTGATGCGGAATAAAATGAAACAAGATTCAAGTTAAATAAAACTCTATTAAACTTGAAGGGTGTTACAAATATGATACTGATTACAAGATTGGATCTCAAACTAATTAAAACAAATCTAGAATAAATTCGACATGAATTTATCTATTTTTGTAATAAAAAGATATAACAATATTTGATAATTTGAGATACGTTCTAGAGATAAAAATCCGCTAGATAATCAAAGCAGTACAAGTAAATGAATTCTAGTGGTTTAGATTTAACATAAAGATTCTAGAATTAATTTGCAGAAGAAAGTAGCACGGCAGAGTTCTTGACAGGAAAGTATTTTGATGTAATGTTCTTGATGTCTTTATCTTCTGATTCCTTTTTGCTTTTATACTAATCAATCGGATCAGTACACTTCTGCACGTTCTGTTTCTTTTTACCTTTGGAATGACTATCCAATTTGTACTGGAATGACTATCCAATTTGTACTGGAATGACTATCAAAAGGCTTAGCATGACTATCTGAATTAATGTGAATTATATTAGAATTACTTAAAATCAACCGGGATGACTATCGGGATGACTACCGGTATGACTACCGGTATGACTATCCTGGGTAGTCATTCCAGTTGATTTTAATTACATAATTCTAATTTAATTCAAATTCTAATTCTAAATTAATTCTAATAATTAATTTACTTCACAAATTAATTCTGAAGAATTAATTTATTCAATAAATTAATTACTTAATTTATTTATTAAATTAATTCTGATGAATTAAATTAATAAATAAATTAATAACTAATTTACAACAGAACTTAAATCCATATAGAATAGTAAAACCAATGCTTGAACCACTTGATCTGCTGAAGAATATCCATTGTCTGATGTTGTCATTTGATGCACTGTCTGGTTCATAAATGACTAACTTCAATGTCTGTTCTTCATCTTGACTTTAAGTTGTGGTTCATTGTCTGCTTTTGACTGTTGAACAACCTTTGTAACCTGTACATTTGCTATCACAAATCTGAAACCTCTGTCACTTTAATAAATCCACTTCTTTGAAGACTTCACTGAGGCTTGAACAAATAATTGAACTTCTTTCAATGTAGTATATCTTCAAATCTGTAGGATGACTTTTAATTCTCCATTCTCTTGACAGATAAAACTATCTGAGATTCCTGTGACATATTAACTTATTATTTACTTATTACAGACTTGTTTAACTTAAGTTGTTTCCTCGGAATATTAATAGGCCAAAACATATGCCTTTCAATATGCATCATCAGAATATGGTACTTTAAAACATAGCATGGAATAAGAAAACTTGCCTCGGGTCCTTGGTTGTTAGGGGTTCAAGAACTTGCCGGGAAATCTATAAACAAAGAAATACCCGATCAGTCCCCTGGCTTAATCATTTAAAGTGCATTTAACTTAAGCACTAACGTTCTATTAACGAACATCAAATGTCTCGCTCTTGGCCGCTTATAACCTTATGACATTCCTTAAACTCTTAAGTCAAAATTTTGGGTGGAAATCCATTCACAAAACCCAAGTACTTTACCATTACTAAACTTATCGTTTTAACCATCCCCTTAAGGGTATTTCACTCGCGCAACCTTTGTTCACGCATTTTTATAAAATCACAAACTCATCTTTTTAACACGAAACCTTCTAGGTTCCTTTCCTAACTGTCCATACTAGTATCCATTTTAATATCTCAATCCAATTCCAATTTTAAAGGGCTTGATCCCTACCTCAAAGTTCATACAATGAACTATCTAGTTACGCGAAACCGCTTTTACTAAAACGGTCGTTTCTCCTAAACCGTAAATCGAAACGATACGATTCTTTCGCTAAAATAATCTAGGAAACAGAGCCTACATGTTCATGGTCAGAAACCTCAAGTTTATGCCCTGTTTTGCAGTCATGGTTTCTGTCTAAACTACCTAAGTAAAATCCGACATGGTAACGGCGCTATTTTAAGATTCCCGTGTTTTCAACACTCCAAAACAACACCAATCAACCAACCAACCCATCAATCATCAAACCACAAGCTAATACTAGTTATAATCTGCCTAAACATGATCTCATACTCCACCATCTATTGATCCACAAATCATATACTAAACAACCTTAAATCATACAAACATGCTCCATTAACAACATCAACTTCATACAATCACTATAACTTCAAAAATCAAAACTTAACCACAAAGGGGAGGAGTTTTATACCTTCTTGGGAACTGAATACAAGCTATATAAGATGGATATTAGGCTTCCTTGCTCCTTGATTAAGCTAATTAATCTAAAAACTACAAAACAAAAACATGTTCTTAGTAAAAGTACTATTCATTACTATTCATCATCACTTTGTAAAAATCCATATCAAATCGAAAACTGAGAGTTTGGTTCTCAACTTTTTACCACACCTTCTACTCTTCAAGGGCTTTCTTTTGAGCCCTATCGCATCACCAGGGGATGCTTAAAGCTCAACTTATTGGCTTTCTAAGGTGAGTCGTCAGATCTGGGAAAACTGGACAGTTTCTGTCTTCCGACTTGGGGAAGGGATTTGACTGGGCTATACTCCTTTGATGGCGATAAAATTTTAAACGTCTGTTCGCCATACAATAAAGGAGCTATGGTTAAGATGTGGTGATTTTTGGATGAGTAGGTTTTGAGATATAAATATTTCTTTCCACCATGGTCAAGCTGAACAGATTTTGAAGAAAATGAAGAACATGGTTATTTGCTTAGTTTTTCTTTTGGTTTTCTTTTCTTTTGATTTGTCAAATAAACACTAATACTTTGCTGATTAATTGTGTGGCTAATAAGAGTGCTTGTCATCAATGACAAGGCTCATTTTGAGCTTGTGGTTGTGGTGAAAGTGGTGACAAGGTGGTGATTCATCACCTTGTCATCACTTGTCATGCTTATGTCATCTCCTTGCATCATGCTTATGTCATCCTTTGCATCCTCAATTCTTTTATATATTTCACTTGATGATCTCATATAATACTCCTCCTTTGGTTAGGGTTTAATCCATAATTTATTATGCTTTTGTTTCGCGATAGCTTCCAGTGGTTCTAAAGACGTTTCTCTGTACCAAAGCTAGGGTACTTCCTTTATCCTTCCATTACCTTGTCTAATATATGATCCTATATTTCTATCCTTGGCTTAAGGTATGATCATGGATTTCTCATCCTACAGGCTTTCTCAAAACGATCAAATCAATACACCCTCGATTGTCCGATGAATAGTGATCAAAATTCAAAGTTGGAATCTCCCGATTCTGATCGCGTTTACATTCACTTATTCTCCTTATACATCAATAATATAACTTCGAAACATTCATTCCATGTCTTCTATATAGTGTGGTCTGAAAAATTTTCCATCACCAAATTTACTATTCATCAGGGGTAATTTTACTATTCATCAAAATTTTTTAACTAAGTCCAAAATTTGGGGTTATTACAGTCTCCCCTACTTAAAAGGATTCCGTCCCGGAATCTAAGAAAATAGCCGAGGTTACTCTTTCAATATAGAAATCTCCAGTCTCCAGGTTGACTCTTCAACCCTCAGGTTTCATTACGATACTTACTCATTCCGGTCTGTGATAACTACCGGACGCTTTATATAAGCCAATTCTAAGTCATGCGTAGGGTATCTGATTTCGTTCGCCTTTAACTGCCTGGATGCATACGCAATTACTGTTCTGTGCTGCATAAGCACACACCCTTATCCTTTATGCGATGCGTCGCTGTAGATCACCAAATCTCTCTTCCCGTCTGGAAGTACTAGCACAGGGAAGTGATTAGTCTCTTCTTTAATTCTTGGAAACTTTTCTCTCCGCATTGCTTCTAACACCGTCTTAAAACGTTCTGCGTGTTCTTCCTCTGTCTAGGAGCAGACTAAAATATCATTGATAAAACTATGACACACTTGTCCAAATACTTCTTGAAAAGTCTATTCAGCACGTCCGTGAAAGATGCAAGACATTCGTTAGCCCAAACGATATCACTAAAACTCGTAGTGTCCATTCCTAGTGCAAAACGCAGTCTTGGGCACATCCTCGGGTTTAATCTTCAATTGGTGGTATCCAGTTCTCAAATCAATCTTTGAAAATTTAACCGCATCGCGTAGTTAGTCGAACAAATCATCGATCCTTGGCAGAGGTATTATTTCTTAATCGTTAGCCTATTCGGCTCTCGGTAGTCTAGGCGCAACCTCATGTTGTCGTCCCTTTTTCTTCACCAATTAACACTGGCGTATCCCACAGTGACATAATTGGTCTTATCATTCCTTCCCCTAACTATTTCTACAATTGAGCGACTAATTTCTTCATCTCGGCTGGAGCTAGTCGGTACGGGGCCTTCGAAACTGGCGCCGTTCTTGGAGCTAATTCTATACCAGACTTTATTTCTCTATCGGGTGGTAACCCCGAAAGATCTTCTGGAAATACATCCTCGAATTCGTTGATGACAGGGATATTCCGCATACTAGGTGATTTCCATTTCGTATCCATCACAGTCGCTAAACAAGTTTCATCTTCTTGGAGGTCAAACATTTCCTCGTCCGACAATCTGAATTCTTACATTCTTTCTTTCTCAATCTATTCGCGTTTCATACTCTATTTTCTTTATACCCATTCCTTTCTCGTCCACTTACTTCCATTTCTATCACAGTCGTTTCATTAACCAAGGTAACATAATCAGTTGTTTCGTTCACTTCGTTATTCTGAATTCGCATCATGCGAAACAACCTTGGCAATTTCCGTAAACTTCAATTCATAACTTGTCGTACTCATTCGTTTTAGCTCTCAGCTTCAACACTCTACTTTTCCAAATACTAAGGAAAATACTTGCATGGTACCAAGGATACTTCAAGCAACTAAATGCTTTATATAAAAAAAAACTTTGTAAAATTCTCGCTGAGGGGACGACCAGGTTAGGTCTCAATCAAATTATCGTTTGAAAATCTTCCCACCATACTTCACTGCATACAAATGCATCGTGAATTCATTTATATAAATTTGACCGAAAGTTGAACTTAGTGATACAATAACTAGTTCATTTCAATAAACATTAACAACTAGCTGAACAAAATTTTGCTAGTTCGATTAGTTTGGGACGCAGCATCTAGCTAGGATGATTAGCTAGATTTTCATCATATCATTAAAATTTCAACTAGTTAGAACAATTAACTAGTAAATCGCAATGGCACATACAATTAGCCAGTTTCAATTTAATAGTACAAACTCTCAACATCGTAGTCAAAGAAGAAACACAATTTTGACTACTCGGATAACGAATTAAAAGAAAGAGTAAATAAGTTTGGGACGAACAAGGTAATTATAATCCTTGAATAAAATGTATGATCTGAATAGAAAATTCTTGGTATCGGAACAATTGATAACCTCTCAATAAACATTTCTTATCAGTGAAACGGTCCACCCAAAGGTGTCTCCGTACATAAACTTTGTCAAATTCTCCAATATGATTGAATTCGGACTATCAATATCAAATTGATATCCTTTCTACGATTTCAACGTCAGATGTACAAATCTCATCTGAAATATATATCATCCATGTTTTTAAATAAACAGTTTGATATTTATGAACTCGACTGAGGAGTCCAAGTATGAAAGAAGAAATCACATTTCAAGATAATCGTTAAAGAATACTCGTCAAATAATGAAGGGAATATTAACTGAACATTCCTTGAATAAATAAAAGAATAAAGAATAAAATATAGACCTAGAAGGATAGATGAAAAATGGTTCCCTCTTCAGGTCGTCCTGGAACATGAACAATATGCTCCGGTGAGTAATGGTAACTTAATTCTGCGTATTTAACCTTTAAGGTAATGAGTGGAGGAAAGAAAATGAATAAACTGAATATAACAGTTGTTGGTTGCATCCCAAATGAAGTAGAAAACTGGCAGCGTTACCTGACATGAACTATTCAAGGTAACATGGGTATGAACAGTTTTAGATCGAGTAATGCACCAGCAAGTAGATACCAAAATGGGTCAATTAGTCCCTCTGAGTGTTCACATCACTTTTTCCAAGAATGATCCTTTCTTTCTGCCTTTATGCCTTAGGGTACTAACCAACGGTACCTCAACATTGTACGAGTTCGTAAACAGGTTGGGAGTTCGAACATATTTGTCCTTCCGCGATAGTCGTTCAGAGATTGGGCCTCTTACGGCCGCATCACCTATCCACAAAGGTGGAGGTCCATCAACGTTTATGTAATTTCTCAACACTAGTCGTATCGAATAATCAAATCCCCAGGCCACCATAGGTCTCATTCCTCGTAGGTCCTGAGATTGTCGCATTGCTCGTTGCAACCATATGTGTCTTTATTAGAATCACGCTATCCATTCTTCATGTCTTTGATTTCTGAGTTGAGCCCTCATGGCCTATCGTACGAAATATACTCGCGATGCGATTTAGCGCGTTCGTCTCACGATAACGTTCTGGTACTATATGTACGCAAAAGTCTTCCTCTTAGGTAACAAAATACCCATCGACGGAAAAGACACCAACTCTGGTGGAATCGTTGTTCCCAAGGCTTAGACCTCATACGCAAGATAATGCCTTAACTAGTCCACATAGTTTGGTAACCCGGATTGCGTCAAGAAATGTAAACGTCTTGATCTTCACATGTGCTGCCTCCTCGTGGCAACTACGATGAACTACTAACACTTAGGTTCTCACTAAGTCAAGTTATCCATTGGTATTGGCCATTCCGACCTTACCTCAACTGCACAGAGACTCTGCTCCACTTCTTATCTTAATGTCTTTGATAATCCGGGTATAATTCTAGACATTCGTCTCATCATTATGATGGTCTTCAACGATCCTATTGATCCTCCAACAAGTCTTTTACTAAACTCTTTAACCTTGACATCCTCAATGGCACTACTTCCGGTAGTCCACTTAACGAGCTCTATATGAGTCCTCGCATCATTCTCTTACTTATAACTCTTAACACTCTCATATCCAAGTTTATAACTTAACGCTCTGATACCATTTCTGTAACACCCCCAGACCCGGGGTCAGGAATCTGGGTTGTCACGCTCCATCAATTGTACAATACCTGTATTACTTACAACATTCTAATGATATAACTCCAATTGACCCCAATCACTTACGCACACACACACAAGTTATAGCCTTGGAAATGAGCAACAATAAGTAACATTTGTTATTACAAATCAAATGTACTATCCAGGATCTCATCTATCATTTGCAACCTCTACCTGAAGTTAAAATAATAGACCTCACAATTCTATACAAGGTTTAATAATACAAACCTATTCAAAAAAAATTCTTACTAACTCAGTCTACAACTGTTCTGCTAAATCCGACAGTATCCGTCTTGCTGAACTAACTCAAGGGTGGTCTCTCCATTCCCTTGCTCTCGTAACACGAGGTGAATCGACAATGTTTTCTTCATGCTGAAATATTGAATAAAGCAAGAATGAGCTAATAGTGCTCAGCAAGAAATCTATCCCAGTTTAAATCTTTAAATCTTTTAGGAAGATAATCCATATGGGATCCATGTTTAAAACTACTAGGGTTTATCCCCAAAATAGTATATCGTTCAAAATACCGTATGATTTATAATCATACTCAAATACTTTTCGTAAATCCTTTTAGGGATCCTGGGTATCAAGATGATAAACCAAGTCTCAAAACATCTCTTTTTAAAATAGATATTAATATTGGAATCAAGGCTTAAACCCATCCATTGATTCAAAATACTATACAATTCAATATACTGTATATCTTAAATGACTTCTCAACATATATACATGCATATCTATTTAGATATCTCATACTGTTCAAAATACTGTAAAATATCAGTAATGAACACCTTTTTAAAGCTGTTGGGTTGTGATATATAAAAGAAGCAAGAATGAGCACTATAGCTCGACAATAATATATAGCAACATAATCATATATGTGGGCTGATATCATAGCTGAAAGCTTTTAAAACCTCATTCGTATATAGAATGATATATTAGATACTCTTCTCATCAGAACATGCAATGTAGTTCAAATACTATACACGGAACATCATTGTTCAATTTCTGTCACATTATCGGTAACTCAGCACCTAGGCTTTCGTTACAATGTGCAACACAATTCCAAGTGGAAGAAGGGGATATACTGGAGCACCACGATACACGATGATCAGTCGTTGTATCGCAAAACATTTCTTTCTACTAGTAGTGGACGAAAACCTTTTCATGGTTATCACCCCAGCCGCATACGGGCTATCATTAGCGTCCCGGTACCCGAAGTACCTCAGCTAAAGTTGCGTCCCGGCATTCGTAGTACCTCTGCTAAATTTACATGTGCATCCCGGTACTCGTAATGCCTCTGCTTATATAACACCTCCAGTCCCTTGATGAATCCTATCATTATAACCGGAACCGAACTTAATCGTCGTTCCCCGAGCGTCATGCTAGCTCGTTGATAGGTTTAAACTCTTTATCATACTTACTTCCGGAAATTTTGAGGAAGTAATAACAAGATGTGGGTTGGCCGTTGCCAACTGACAGAGGATATATCACAAACCCTTTTTAAAATCACGACCTGGGAGTTAATCGGAATTTTTCTGAAATTATCGAGATTGGAATACTCGGATTGGATAGGGAAGGCAACCCAAGATACGAGTATTCTCGAGGAATAGAAGAATCAAAACCATTTGCTCGACCTTTAAAACTGGATTCCCAATATTTGATGAGTTAGGAAATATTTAATCGCATTTAACTACCTTTAACTATCTTAAGATAATAGTTGGGAATCTCTATTTTAATACCTTTTCTGAAAATCAGAAATTTATATTTTTGTGTAAATAATAGAACCTTTAATCATATAATAAGGTTCTATGATTTTAAATCATATTTGGAATATTTAATAAATACCCAAGTAATAAATATTAAATTATTATTCAATATAAAACACTTAAGTGAATATTCGAAATAATATTCACTTATTTAAATAATATTCAAATAATAAATATTGAATTATTATTCAATATAAAACACTTAAGTGAATATTCAAAATAATATTCACTTATTTAAATAATATTCAAATAATAAATATTGAATTATTATTCAATATAAAACACTTAAGTGAATATTCAAAATAATATTCACTTATTTAAATAATATTCAATTAATAAATATTGAATTATTATTCAATATAAAACACTTAAGTGAATATTCAAAATAATATTCACTTATTTAAATAATATTCAAATAATAAATATTGAATTATTATTCAATATAAAACACTTAACTGAATATTCAAAATAATATTCACTTAATTAAATAATATTCAAATAATATATATTGAATTATTATTCAATATAAAACACTTAAGTGAATATTCGAAATAATATTCACTAATTTAAATAATATTCAAATAATATATATTGAATTATTATTCAATATAAAACACTTAAGTGAATATTCGAAATAATATTCACTTATTTAAATAATATTCAAATAATTAATATTGAATTATTATTCAATATAAAACACTTAAGTGAATATTCAAAATAATATTCACTTAATTAAATAATATTCAAATAATATATATTATAATATTATTTAAATATCTCGCCTTAAATATCCAATTATATAGATATTAGAATATTTAATATACCCTTAAAGTATAACCGTCCCTGGACCTTCCAGCTTCTGACAGTAGTTTAAAACAAAATAATAATTTGACTCCCGGTCTAAGTTTTTTTTTTAAAACCATCGTACAAGTACTCTATACTTAGAGTCTTTTATCCTTAACCTTGGTATATATCCAGTACTTAGCTAGCATATAAACCTTATACCTTATACCGCTTTTTACAAAGCAAAATAGTTTCACGTTATTTTACAGCATAAAGCAGCATATATAGCAATATCACAACACATATCACAACAGCATCATTATATGGTACAGGGTTTGAAAACTTGCATATTATTGTATGCATATAATACATTTGAAAGCATGCATCTATCATATGCATATTAACATCTTCATAGTTTTAAATCCAAACACATCCATATACGATGTACGGTTTGAAAACATGCATAATATTGTATGCATATATTACATTTGAAAACGTGCATCTATCATATGCATCATCAGAATATGGTACTTTAAAACATAGCATGGAATAAGAAAACTTGCCTCGGGTCCTTGGTTGTTAGGGGTTCAAGAACTTGCCGGGAAATCTATAAACAAAGAAATACCCGATCAGTCCCCTGGCTTAATCATTTAAAGTGCATTTAACTTAAGCACTAACGTTCTATTAACGAACATCAAATGTCTCGCTCTTGGCCGCTTATAACCTTATGACATTCCTTAAACTCTTAAGTCAAAATTTTGGGTGGAAATCCATTCACAAAACCCAAGTAATTTACCATTACTAAACTTATCGTTTTAACCATCCCCTTAAGGGTATTTCACTCGCGCAACCTTTGTTCACGCATTTTTATAAAATCACAAACTCATCTTTTTAACATGAAACCTTCTAGGTTCCTTTCCTAACTGTCCATACTAGTATCCATTTTAATATCTCAATCCAATTCCAATTTTAAAGGGCTTGATCCCTACCTCAAAGTTCATACAATGAACTATCTAGTTACAAGAAACCGCTTTTACTAAAACGGTCGTTTCTCCTAAACCGTAAATCGAAACGATACGATTGTTTCGCTAAAATAATCTAGGAAACAGAGCCTACATGTTCATGGTCAGAAACCTCAAGTTTATGCCCTGTTTTGCAGTCATGGTTTCTGTCTAAACTACCTAAGTAAAATCCGATATGGTAACGGCGCTATTTTAAGATTCCCGTGTTTTCAACACTCCAAAACAACACCAATCAACCAACCAACCCATCAATCATCAAACCACAAGCTAATACTAGTTATAATCTGCCTAAACATGATCTCATACTCCACCATCTATTTATCCACAAATCATATATTAAACAACCTTAAATCATACAAACATGCTTCATTAACAACATCAACTTCATACAATCACTATAACTTCAAAAATCAAAACTTAACCACAAAGGGGAGGAGTTTTATACCTTCTTGGGAACTGAATACAAGCTATATAAGATGGATATTGGGCTTCCTTGCTCCTTGATTAAGCTAATTAATCTAAAAACTACAAAACAAAAACATGTTCTTAGTAAAAGTACTATTCATTACTATTCATCATCACTTTGTAAAAATCCATATCAAATCGAAAACTGAGAGTTTGGTTCTCAACTTTTTACCACACCTTCTACTCTTCAAGGGCTTTCTTTTGAGCCCTATCGCATCACAAGGGGATGCTTAAAGCTCAACTTATTGGCTTTCTAAGGTGAGTGGTCAGATCTGGGAAAACTGGACAGTTTCTGTCTTCCGACTTGGGGAAGGGATTTGACTGGGCTATACTCCTTTGTTGGCCATAAACTTTTAAACGTCTGTTCGTCATACAATGAAGGAGATATGGTTAAAATTTGGTGATTTTTGGATGAGTAGGTTTTGAGATATAAATATTTCTTTCCACCATGGTCAAGCTGAACAGATTTTGAAGAAAATGAAGAACATGGTTATTTGCTTGGTTTTTCTTTTGGTTTTCTTTTCTTTTGCTGTGTCAAATAAACACTAATACTTTGCTGATTAATTGTGTGGCTAATAAGAGTGCTTGTCATCAATGACAAGGCTCATTTTGAGCTTGTGGTTGTGGTGAAAGTGGTGACAAGGTGGTGATTCATCACCTTGTCATCACTTGTCATGCTTATGTCATCTCCTTGCATCATGCTTATGTCATCCTTTGCATCCTCAATTCTTTTATATATTTCACTTGATGATCTCATATAATACTCCTCCTTTGGTTAGGGTTTAATCCATAATTTATTATGCTTTTGTTTCGCGATAGCTTCCAGTGGTTCTAAAGACGTTTCTCTGTACCAAAGCTAGGGTACTTCCTTTATCCTTCCATTACCTTGTCTAATATATGATCCTAGATTTCTCTCCTTGGCTTAAGGTATGATCATGGATTTCTCATCCTACACGCTTTCTCAAAACGATCAAATCAATACACCCTCGATTGTCCGATGAATAGTGATCAAAATTCAAAGTTGGAATCTCCCGATTCTGATCGCGTTTACATTCACTTATTCTCCTTATACATCAATAATATAACTTCGAAACATTCATTCCATGTCTTCTATATAGTGTGGTCTGAAAAATTTTCCATCACCAAATTTACTATTCATCAGGGGTAATTTTACTATTCATCAAAAATTTTTAACTAAGTCCAAAATTTGGGGTAATTACAGTGTAGGGTTTGAAAACTTGCCTTGATGTCTTGGTGGTGTGGTAGTGGGGGCTTGGGAGTGTGCGCGTCGATCTATAACAAGATATACAATTACAGTCAGTCCCCTAGAACCATTTAATGTGCCAAAACTGAAGCACTCAAGTTCTATTATTAAAAATCAAACGTCTCGCTTGTTAATCCCAAATGACCTAACAGAATTGTAGAAGGGGGGGGGGGGGTTGAATACAATTCTAGATATTTCTCAAACTTAAAAATAACTTTTGAAATAAAACTGAACTTATAAAATAAAAACACAAGCACTTAGATAATTTCAGTTGGATTGTTTGATGATCCAACTAAAGTGTTTTTATTGCGGAAATAATCTGTGATACAAAATGTACACAGCTGCTCAGTTACAAGAATGTAGAGAAGTATGCTCTCAAACATAGCTAATACAATCTATTTGTTTTTCTTCTCTTACTTCTATTTTAACTGCTACACTTGGTTATATATATTCCCAAGTTTACAATGCTATTTTTGGCTACTCTAAAGTACACTAAAGGTAACCGCCAGTAGCTTGCTTTTCATCCCTTTTGTCCAATGGTCCTTGGAGATCTTTGTCTTCTGTCTTCAGGCTTATAGTGATCCCACTCAAAAACCAGATTGGAAATTGGAATGTTTCCTTATTCCCTATGTCCATTTTGATGGCTTCCAATGCAAAGTACACTTCCACATCTCCTTTTGATCTGTCAGAAAACTGTCACTATCACTTTGTCAACTATTCAGAAAAGTGATAATGATTCGTTGATGGCAGTAAGATGTGTTTCGTTGACAGCTTTATTCTTCGTTTCGTTTATGGTATAATCCTCGTTTCGTTGATAGAGTAATCTTCATTCCATTGAAAGATTAATCTTCATTCCGTTGACATGTCTTCACTTAGGCAAAATTACAAGGCACAATATATTTACACTTAACCAACCTATTTTGCCTATCTAGTACAAAGTCATCATGACTTAGAAAACCTGACTAATACCTACAACAAATACATATCAATCAAGTGAAGTATTGTAAAATGCAATTGCTACATCACTCATTTCGTTGATGAGCTTCCTGTCAACGGAATGCTGCAAAGCATTCCATTTCGTTGACAGTTACAAAAATGACTTAATACAAAATCTACTAAGTGGTAACAATCTCCCCCAATTTATGACTAATAGAATAACAGCCATAAATCAAGAGCCTTGATGATAACAAAAACACTCAGTCAAATTACATATGATAAAAATATAAATTGCATTGAGCTTCATTGAATTTAATTATAATGCAAAGTAGAAAATCTTACAAAACAAGTGCACAGAGTTGCTCCTCTAGTCTGAGCAGATTTTTCATCTTTGCCTCTGTGGTCTTGTTTTCTTCCCTTTTCTTGCATTGTTCTCCTCAATCTGAGCTTGAAGTCTTCTGTAGAAAATCTTATCTTCTTCATCTTGATTCCCCAACTTGGATTGCATTAATCTCAGAGTTTCATTGGATGCCTTCTCCAGTTGGTCTTCTATTCTGAAGAATCTTCTACAGTTGTCCTTATCTCTGAATTCCATCATCCAAAAAGGTTGGAGATGAATTTTATTTCCTGTTTGAGGGACCTTCAATACTCTGGGAAGTGCACCAGGCTTGTTCCAGCTAGCTTTGATTTGGCAAATTTTGGAGACAACCTCAGACTTGGCTGTTTTGGTAAAACCAAAATCTTTCTTCAGATATTTAAACACAGATAGCAGTGTCTGATAGTCTTCTCCCAGAATTTTGTGTAGAGGCCAAACATGTTCTCTCCCACCCTTGTAGACAAACACCAATCTCTCTGGTAGTTTGTAAGAAGCTGTTATTCCTCTCACTTCAACCAGGTCATCAAGATTGATATGTAGGTCAGACTCCTCCCTGATATCAGCAATGTAGATGAAGTCTTCTGGGTTGGTAGGGGGTTTCTCAGCTTGTGGTCTCCTTACAAGAATTGGCTTAGCCTTGGCAGCCCTCTGCTTAGATTTCTTCTTTGGATCCATTTCAAAGAGGAATTTTGGAAAGTTGGCCTCATCAAACTCAATTGGCTCTCCCTTTGGCTCAATTGGCTGATCATGGAAATTGACAGGATGTTTAGGATCACAGGCTAACTTTACCTCTGAAACTGGATCAGGAATGGTTGGAGGTGCAATAGGTACAGAAGAGTCTGTTGCAATACTCTGAGAGTCATCATTCTCAAAGGCTATGTTTCTCCTAGCTCTTGCCTTTGGTTGCCTTATGCTCTTCTTTGTACTCTTTTCCTCTCTGGCTTTTTCTTCTAGCTGTCTTTCTTCTTCATTAAGAGATTGAGCAACTGCAAGTGCTTGCATTGCTGCTCTTTCTGACTCTTCAGCCTTAGCTTCAGCAAAGTTTGGGTGACCAGCCCAAACACAGATTTCTTGTCCATTCCTGTAGACAATTGCCCTTTGCTTCCTTATCTCAGGATCATTGCTTTCCTTGCATTTTGTGATAAGTAGTCCAAGAAGATTGAGCTCATCTGGATAAGGTGCAGGATAGAAAATCCTTGCTATGTTTTTGCCCTTTCGTTTAGCAGGGGACTTGGGAGATAAGCTTCTTTGAAGTGTAGCTTGTTCCACATCCCTAATGCATGAAGTTTGTCCTTTTTCCTTCCTTGGACCTTGAGTGACTCCATGTAGAAGGGGCTCTACCTCATAGAAAGAATTGGTTTGTGGCTCCCATTCCGTTGACACTAAAACCATGGCATTCGTTGATGGTGCTGTAGAAGAAGCTTGATTCGTTGATGGATTTGAATTCTTTGAAGATTCAGCTATCTTCTTGACTCTTGCATCTATGCTGGACCAGTGGTCTTTTATTTGTTCAGCAAGTTGTAGCTTCATAGATGCTTGCTGAATCAGGTCAATGCCATCCAGTTTAGCCTTTCCTGACTCCCCCATTGCTAGTGGCTCCTTTGGTAGGGAAATGGCTGGGACCATAACCTTTGTGATTTGAATGTCTAGCTCATTAGTTTTCTCCCCTTTTTTGTTATCATCAAAAGAAATGACTGGGAGTCCTTGAGCTGCCACTAGCTGGGCTAAGAGTTGTGTTTGCTTCTCCCGTTCCTTTTGTATCTGAGATAAAGTATCTTCCACCTTGTCCACTCTAGAAGAGAGAGTCTTCAAGGAGGTAGCCACCTCAGGTTCCTTCGAGAAAAACTTGTTTATCTTGGACACAGTGAGAAGAGGAAGCTTTTCATCTAGCCTCCTGTCAGTAGCATCCTTAAGATTGCTAATTGAGTCCTTGATTTCTCTAGCTTCAATCCTTGTTTGCATCATCTGTAGTCGTTGGATTTCCAGTGAATCCATAACAGCCTTGTAGAATTTCTTGTCATTGGCATTTGCAGACTCATGAGCCAGATAGGCCTCATTGTACTTCCTGGTAATTGCAGTATCCAAGGTGATTCTTCCTTGCATATCCTGAGAAAGCCAGTTTGGTGTAGGGGGCACCACAGAAGTCCCAGTCTGTGAAGTGATGGCCACCTGTAGATTGTCACCAAAACTGTCATCATCACCAGAAAAATCAAACTCACCACTTGTTGCAGCTCCTGGAGACAGATTGGTGATTGCATCCTTTGCTCTTTGCATGGATGCAGTTGTATGGATTAGATTGAATGACCTTTCTGCCTCCACATTGCCCTGTTGAGCCATAATTTGATAGGCTGGCACAGGATGAGTAAAGGTTTCAGGATCTAGGGAAATACTATCCAGAGTTTGTTGATAATGCTCTTGGAAAGTAAGTTCCTTTCTCCCTCATGAACCTCCATTAACTCATTTGCAATGGCTGCTTCCTCCCTTATAGCTCCTGTAGTCCCTTCTCTCTCTCCTCTATTTTCTTGCATCATGGGCTCCCCATGGCTCACACCTCTCACACTCTCACCTTCACCTACTAAGGTGGAACCCTCAGCCTCTCCTTTTGCCTGACTGGAAGAAATAGTCAGCCTCTCACTCTCAACCTCTCCTTTTGCCTGGCTGCAAGCCAGCCTCTCAGTTTCACTCCCTCTCATTCCTAGAAGTGTTTCAACTACCACTAGATCATCTGAACTAGTTGTGGAAACAACTTGATTTTCAATAAGAGGTGCAGAATGAACTATCAACGGTATGGTAGTTTGAACTGTCAACGGTATGGATACCGTTGATGGAGAAACACTTGTCAACGAAAGAGACTGTTTCGTTGATGAAGTCAAGAAAGTACTTTGAGAATGTGAAATTACAGTAGAATCTGTGGTGATTGATTTTAGATATTGTTCCACAGATCCTCTTGTAATTTCAGAAAAGGATGATTGGTGGCCCAACAAATCACTTAACAAGTGATGACCACCAATGTTAGAGTGGGGCTTCTCCAAGAAAAGAGTTGGAGAATCAGGAATAGATTAATGGATCATATCCACATCTAATGATTGAGTTGGTGAATTTTGAGGAGTTGGTTCAAGATTGATATTTAGAGAATGGGACTGTAACCCCAGAGTAATGATAAGGGTTACATCAAACTGAATTTGAGAAGCTGGAAGTGTTGCTTCCAGTGTGTGTGCACCCTGTGAAACCTGGGATTTTTGCTTCACTCTCCTTTGGTATTGGGAAATAGTAGACTGTGGGCTTGAAGTGTCCCTTACCCTTTTGGAGTGTGCTCTTGGAGGAGAGCTTGTTTCAATAACTGCATCCTTTTGGGAGGATACAATTAGACTTGAGCTAATTTCCATATTACTCACTGTGCCTTGTTGGGAAGACACAATGGGGCTTGGCTGGATCACACTCATCTCTCCTTCCTTATCCTTAGGGTTTCTTTTATGTTCACCCCTTCCCTCACCTCTCACAACACCTGCACCATTCCCCTTAGGTTGTGTAGTGGATTTTACAACAGGTGCCTTTTGGGAAACACCTGAGGTTGGCTTGGAGGATTTCTTTGATTTTGGTTTTGTTGCTGGGGCAGGAGCCTGTTGGATCACAACTAAAGACTCCATAGAAACATGGTTGGGTGAAACAGTAGAAGTAACAACTATACTAGCAGGGATAGTAATAGTTACCTCAATTATTGGCAGATACACCACTGGAACATCACCATTGTGGTTCAGCCTCAGTATGTCTGTCAATACTCTCTTTTCTTGCACAAAGCAATCAAACCTAGAAACAGGGTTAGAGATAACCAATGGTGCTGGACTAACATGGTTAGCCAACATCATCAGAAATCTAGCATAATAGATATTTTTCTTCCTATTTGCCTTATCACCCAACTTAGCACCAATTTCATACATAAGTTGGGTGCTAAAGTTGTAATATCTATCAGTTAGGAGCATGGTAAATAGAATCAACATGGAATTAGTTAATGCATCAAAATTACTAATTTTACCAGAAAAGACCTTGATGAATGCATCAGCTAAATAACTGTATTCCCTAACCAAACCTCTCCTAATTATTTTACCCAGATTATCAGTAGGCAAAGAGTAGTTTATGGAATTTAGCATGTTAATCATTTCAATATATGTGGGCAAAGCAGAGAAATTATTTTCAGGAAGGTGTAAGCATGCTTGCAACACATCAGAATTGACTATGTACTCATTACCTTGAATGGTGAATTTCAAAGTGCAATTTGTCCCACTGTACTCACATGAGGTCCAAATCTCCTCGATTATCTCATTGTAGAGTGGTGTAGAGTGAAACATTGCGTAGCTCAGTTTGCAATTCATCATAAAATCCATCATCTTGAAGAAGATTCTGTTCGGGCTTTCCTTAACAACAAAATGAATGGAGTTGTTCTTTTCGTAAATGAACCCTCCAGCAGACATGAGTTTCACGATGGGTGCCATTGTTGAGTAAAGAAAGCTTGAACTGTGATTTGATTTGAGAGAGAAAGAGTAAGAAAGCCTTTGGAATTTTTGAGAGCAGGTAGAAAAGAATTAAAGAAAATAAAATTTCTTAAATACTCCCCCAAAAATTCTCAAAAATTAAGTCTAATAATAAATGTAAATTACTGGATTGGCTTAAAAATATAACCGTTACTTTTAAAGTATTACCATGATTTATACTTACAGGGGTGTATGTATAGATCGTGGTAAAAGACGTGTCAAATTTCAACGGTTCAGATTAACTGCGCTATATCAACGAATTAGAATTGGGCGTTTTAAGGTCCCGTCTATTTCGTTGATAAAGCTGCGTTTCGTTGACATAAAAAGTGCCGTCAACGAAACACCCAGAAAAGTGCTAATACTGTCAACGAAATGGTGTGTTTCGTTGACATAGTAATTTTGACTTAGACAAAATTTCACATTTTTCTTAGAAAATTAATTCACAGAAAAACATAGCAAATTTCTGGCTGCATTGTAACTTGCAAAAATCTCAAAAATAATTAAGAGAAATTTAGCATACCTAGCTCACCTACTAATCTTGAGAATGTTGATTCATCAAGTGGCTTGGTAAAGATATCTACAAGTTGTTGTTCACTTGGAACAAAATGTAACTCCACAGTACCATTCATAACATGTTTTCTAATGAAATGGTACTTGATGTCAATGTGCTTGGTCCTTGAGTGCTGCACTGGATTCTCAGTAATGGCAATGGCACTAGTGTTGTCACAGAAGATAGGAATTTTCTCAACTCTTAATCCATAATCAAGTAGTTGATTTTTCATCCATAAAATATGTGCACAACAACTTCCAGCTGCAATGTACTCAGCCTCAGCTGTGGAGGTAGAAACTGAGTTTTGTTTCTTGCTGAACCATGACACAAGCTTGTTTCCTAGGAATTGACAGGTGCCAGTTGTGCTTTTCTTGTCAATTTTACATCCTGCATAATCTGCATCTGAATAACCAATTAGTTCAAAGCCAGATTCTCTAGGATACCAAATGCCAAGGTTTGGTGTTCCTTTGAGATATCTGAAAATTCTTTTAATAGCAACTAAATGGGATTCCCTAGGATCAACCTGAAATCTAGCACATAGACATGTAGCAAACATAATATCAGGTCTACTAGCTGTTAAATATAAAAGTGAGCCTACCATGCCTCTGTAACTTGAAATGTCCACAGATTTTTCCTTAGTATTCAATTCAAGTTTGGTGGCAGTAGGCATGGGAGTTTTGGCAGGAGAGCATTCCATTAAGTTAAATTTCTTTAACAAATCATGAATATATTTTGTTTGACTAATGAAAATGCCTTCATTAACTTGCTTCACTTGGAGACCAAGAAAGTAAGTTAATTCTCCCATCATGCTCATTTCATATTTACTTTGCATAAGCTTGGCAAACTTTTGACAAATTTTTTCATCTGTAGACCCAAAAATTATGTCATCTACATAAATTTGAACAAGTATAGCAGAGCCATTCACAACCCTGTGAAAAAGAGTTTTATCTACAGTACCTCTAGTGAAGTGATTCTCAAGGAGGAACTGTGAAAGTGTGTCATACCAGGCTCTAGGTGCTTGTTTCAAACCATAGAGTGCTTTGAGGAGGAAGAATACATATTCTGGAAAATCATCATCTTCAAAACCAGGAGGTTGACTCACATACACCTCCTCTTCCAATTCCCCATTCAGAAAAGCACTCTTCACATCCATTTGATAGACCTTGAAATTGGCATGGGCTGCATAGGCTAGGAAAATCCTTATTGCTTCTAGTCTTGCAACAGGAGCAAAGGTCTCATCAAAATCAATTCCCTCTTCCTGTGAATAGCCTTTTGCAACCAATCTAGCTTTGTTCCTTGTGACTATGCCATTTTCATCCATCTTGTTTCTGAACACCCATTTTGTGCCTATGACACTCCTATCCTTAGGCTTGGGCACCAGCTTCCAAACATTGTTTCTCTCAAATTGGTTTAGCTCCTCTTGCATAGCTAAAACCCAATCTGGATCTAGAAGTGCATCCTCAACTTTCTTTGGCTCATCTTGAGACAGAAAGCTACTATATAAACATTCCTCTTGAGTTGCTCTTCTAGTTTGGACTTTTGAAGAAACATCACCTATAATAAGTTCAAAGGGATGATCTTTAGTCCATTTCCTTGAGGGAGGTAGATTTGCTCTTGAAGAAGTAGCTTCATGATCATGGTTGCCTTGATTGGATATTTGTCCTTGAGAAACTCCCCCTGAGTTTGTTGTTCCTAAATGATCACTCCTAGAGGCATTTCTGTGACTGTCAACGGTATGACCATTTTGACTGTCAACAAAATGCTCATTCTGACTGTCAACGAATCCTTCATCAAGATTGTCAACGAAATGACCATTTGGTCGGCTAGCAGCTATTCTTTTCAATCTTAATGCAGCAATTTCATCTTCACTGCTGCTTTCATCTGTGCTAGACACAACAACTTTAGGCTGTTTCTCAATATCCTTGACATGATTCACTTGATCTCCTTCCTCATTCTCAGAAGAAAGACTTTCATTGAAACCTTCATCACAGAGACCTTGAATTTTGAGATCATCAAAAACAACATGTACAGATTCCATAACAATGTTGGTTCTGAGATTATAGACTTTGTAAGCTTTCCCTGCTGCATATCCCACAAATATTGCTTCATCTGCCTTTGCTTCAAATTTCCCCAAATGCTCAGCTTGATTTCTCAGAACAAAGCACTTGCATCCAAAGACATGAAGAAAATCCAATAGTGGCTTCTTTATTTTGAGTAGTTGATAAGGGGTCATTCCCTTGGCTTGATTAATCAAAGAAATATTTTGAGTGAAGCAAGCTGTGTTAACTGCCTCAGCCCAAAAATAAGTTGGTAACTTTGATTCATCTAGCATTGTCCTTGCAGCTTCAATAAGTGTTCTGTTTTTCCTTTCAACTACACCATTTTGTTGTGGTGTCCTTGTTGCTGAAAACTCATGCAAAATACCATTTTCTTCACAGAACACCTTCATGCTTGAATTCTTGAATTATGTCCCATTGTCACTCCTAATCCTTCTTACTTTGAAATCAGGATGATTGTTTACCATCTTGATGTGATTGATAATGATTTCACTTGCCTCATCTTTGGAGTGCAAAAAGAAGGTCCATGTAAATCTAGAAAAATCATCAACAATCACAAGACAGTATTTCTTCTTTGAAATGGACAAGACATTTACAGGGCCAAACAGATCCATATGGAGCAACTCAAGCTGATGGACAATTGATGACTCTGTCTTGATTTTGAATGATGCCCTCTTTTGTTTCCCTTTTTGACAGGCATCACACAAACCATCCTTGGAGAATTCCACCTATGGAATTGCTCTAGCAAGATCTTTCCTCACCAAATCATTCATAACCTTGAAATTCAAATGAGACAATTTCTTGTGCCATAGCCAACTTTCATCCTTGCTTGCCTTGCTGAAAAGACAAGTGATGGTGTCTGGACTTGTGCTACTAAAGTCAGCAATGTACACATTCCCTCTTCTGAATCCAGTCATTACCACATTGTTGTTTCCTCCTTTAGAAACAACATAGACTTCTTTTGAAAAATTAACTAAAAATCCTTTGTCACAAAGTTGGCTGATACTAAACAAATTGTGCTTAAGACCATCCACCAATGCAACCTCATCAATGATGACATTCTCTTTTGAAATCAAGCCATATCCCTTAGTGTAGCCTTTGTTGTCATCTCCAAAAGCAATACAAGGGCCAACTCTTTCCTGAAACTCTGTGAGCAGGGTAGAATCACCAGTCATGTGTCTTGAACAACCACTATCCAAGTCCCAAAGATTCCTTTTGTCTCCCTGCACACAATAAAACCAAATCAAGTTGATTTTGGTACCCAAGTTTCCTTGGGTCCTGTTTTGTTAGCCTTTGATTTTCCTTTTATATCATTTTTCACCTTAGGCTCAGATTGATTTAAATCATTCTTTATCTTTGGTGTTGATTTCTGAGGGTTGCTCACATTTTCATTCACAGCATGCATAGTTGGAGGAACAAACATGGTATTCACATTCCATGGCATTTGAGGCACATTAAACATATTCATGTATGGATTAGGCACAAATGGCATGCTAGCATATGGATTCTGAAATTGTGCATATGGAGCAAACAGATTAGGCATAACAGACATTGTAGGCATGGAAACATTCATTACAAGCTTAGGCATTTTCACATTAGTGGTCTTCTTAACATATTTTCAGTTAGCAGATAAATGACTAACACTTCCACAATTAACACATGTTTTTCTAGGAGCAGATTTATCAGGTGTGTAATTGTTGTGTTTGTTAATCCCTACTTTGCCATTCCTGTTATTCTTTTTATTGCCCTTAACCTCAACTTGAACTTTCTCTAACTTGTCTCCCAATTGCTTGTTAGACAAGTGACCTACATTTGCTCTTTCAACAGGCTTCTCAACTTTCTTTGATTTACTAGACTCACCTTTGTAATATTCGTGAATTTTATTATTTGATTAAATGATATATTTAATATAAAAATATTTATTGTGGAGTATTGGAGTATTATTAAATGATAATTATTGTGTGATTATGTGGTAAATGGTGAGTCGAAAGCCCCTTTCAAATATTTCGTCGTTTGGAATTTTCTTCAAATCTGAGCCCCGTTTTTATAATTCAAGGGCCCCGTTGGAATTTCGTACATTGATTATTATCTCTTCGTCTTTCGTATTCGAATCATTATCGGGAGAGATATTCGTATCATTTCATTCCTACCTATTTGATTCTGCAAGAATAATTCATTTTCTTCAAAAAGGGAAAAATTGTTCCGAACCCTAATTGCTTAAGGGGACGGATATATCGTTTTATATCAATATTACCTTTGTTATAGCCCCAGTATTCTTGAGCATTAGTTATATAATGATATGTATTGATTTGGATAATTATCAATCCTTGTAGATAATTATCTTCTCGTAAAACGTATTTTTAACCTAATTAGGGTTTTTAAACGATCCAGTGGATCTATAACGATCCAAAAGTGTTCCTTGGGGTATTATTTTTCCAAAAATATAAAAAGACGAATCGAACCTTATAACCTTCATAATCTACATTGCGTATAATCAAAAAGTAAAAATTCCTGAAACGTGTTCTTCGTGTTCTTGAATCTTCAATCCATTCGTTCAAGGTGTTATTGATTTCAGAAATCAAAGTTCAAGTACTCAAATCAAAGCTCTTGATCTCTAGTTTCATAATCTTCCAACCTCATCATCATCTGGTAATTTTTCGATTTGTTATGAATTTTTTTATATTCGAATTAAAATTAGGGTTCATACCCGATTTGGGGATTTTCATTCTGTTGATTCTCCGTTCAATTGGTTGCTTCTAACATGTTCCTAGGGTTCTAATTAGCAAGAATCCATGCTTTAATTTCATGTTTATGTTCGATTTTGATGGGTTTGATTTTCGGGTTTTGACCCGAATTCTTCTTTTGAATAGTCCGTTCATATGAATGATCTGACATTGTTTTTGGTAGAGGGCTTTGATTGTATGAGTTATAAGCTTCATTTTGGTATATTAATCTTTGAGTTTCATGTAGAAATAAGGTAGATCGGGTTTCCGGCCGAAGTCGTCGCCGACGAGTTCTTTGAACAAATTCTGGGCACGATTCCGGCATGGGACAGATGTGTTTGTATGTGGGTTGTGTTTGTCTTGAAAAAGCGAACAAAAGCCCTATGGTTTGATGTTGTTTTGATCGGAAATGGCAAGTCCGGCCACCGGACGCCGGCCGGATTCTGGAAAACCCAGATTTCGGCGGGTTGTTCTTGGTGACCCGGATTTGTTCTTCCCGACCCGTTTACCCGAAGTTTTACCCGGTTTCAATCCTCAAAACCCTAATTCGATTTCTAAAAAACTGTTTTTGGATTTTATTTTTAAAATTAATTCGAAAATAGTTTAAAAACTTTAAAAATTCATATTTTTATTTTAAAAATATATTTTAATATCAGAAAAATTCTGGAAAATTATATTTATTATTTTAAATCCAAAAATTGATTAAACTTAATTATTTTAATTATTTTTAATTAATAATTAATTTATTAATTAATTGGTTATTTCTTTTAATCAATTAATTCCTAAAAATTAATTATTAATTAGATTTAATTAATTAAAAATTCGGTTTAATTATTTTCAAGCCTATTTATTTATTTAAAAATAGTTTGGGCATTTAAAAAGTGTCAATTAATTTTATTAATTGATTTAATTGCATTTAAATGTTTATATGGGATTTAAAAATCCCAGTTTCGATTTAAAAATTAATCGTGACTTATCTTAAATTCAAATAAGTTTCGTATGATGTTTTAAAAATATTTATAAGTGCTATATGGTTCATATTAATTGTGTGTTGTGTTTTATAGTCTGTATATGCCCGTACTAGGGCAATTATCTGAGTTTTAAATATCGTAAATCATTCCGGACGTCTGATACGTAACCGGTTACTTGTTTAAATGTGATTATTGATTGAATAAGTGTCGAGAGTAGAACGAGAATAGTTAGACTTATTGTGATGAGTTGTTTAATTATAGAATCGACTTCCCGGAGCAAGGGAAAGGGAAAGGTAGAGTGAACAGAGTCGATCCGACAGCAGATTAGACCAGACAAGTATCTGTGCCTTTACTTGTGATAAAATTTATTATTGTCTTGATTACTTGAATACCGTTATCCCCAGAACAATTCAAATTATCAATCTTTTAACCGCATTTGGACAACTGATTCCATTTCCTTAGAGATTCTTGATTCTTTGATTTGATCTGCATCGGAAACCCTTATTTCCAACTCACTTGATTATTGTTTACCACCATTTGATTATTGATTATCATCCTTTGATTATTATTGACAACCATTGATTATTTGACTTCCATCTTGACTGTTGATTACGGTCATTGATTATCAACTACCAATCTTGATTTCCTTATTGAATGAGCACACTATACCATTGAAATTATTCCATGATTCTTTCTCGATCTTCATTTGATACTGAGCAGTTGAAGCTCTTTTGCAATTATTATACATTGAGTTTATCTTATTGAGCATGTTATTGTTTATACCCTATGATAGATTTGGCATGAGTTTTTAAAATGGACCAGTAATTGGTCAGGCCATATTTATGGTCGGAATAACTTAAGGCCCAGTTTGGCCTAGGATCCAGTAGAGGACTATGCTGTGAGCTAGTCCGGGGTTGATGTGTGGCTGGCCAGCAACACAACCTTTGATTTGAATAAAATGTTTAAGCCAAATTCTAATTCTTTTCTTCAATTGTTATTGATACAAAGCATGTGTTAGCTAAATATTGTTGATTCTGATATCATAAATTCATATCCTTACAACTGTGATAGAAATGATTCATTGATGTTTGCTGAGAAATTTTGGCTCACTCTTGCTTGTTGTTTTCTAACCCTGTTCCAGTGAAGCGAGAGTATGAGTCAGCATAGCGTGACCGATAGTTCACCAGCAGCCAGGAGAGCCCCTCGAGTCATTGTCATTGGCAGGGTAGTTGTTGTTTTCTTTTTCTAGATTAGATATCTAGATTTGAACTTTAGTCGTGATGTAATAACTCTAATAAAACTGGTATTGTATTAATAAAAGATCGTAGTAGCTTGTGTTCATTGCCATAATCTGGATGCGGTCTTGGTCAAGGGGTATTTATGTCTTTATATATATTATGCATGTGTTAAAGAGTATTCCGTTGGTCGGATGACTCCTCAAATCTGTACCCCGGGTTTGGAGGGCGTCACAACCTTGAACAAAGTTCTTGGTGACAGGACCATACTTGTTATTAAGTCTAGTGAGTTCTACTTTCTTTTTCCCTATCAACGAAACACCCTGATCGGTTGATGGTTCATCTGTCAACGAAACCTTGCATTCCGTTGACGTATCAACCTTCAACAAATGATCATTGTTGTTTGTTGACTCTGTTTCTGATTCTAAGGTTTCACCAGCATACCCTAGCTTCTCTTTGTTCTTTTTCCATGATTGCTCACAGAAAGATTCCATACCTTGAACATTAATGATGTTGGTAGCAACATTCCTGGAATCTTTCCATTTTGCAATCACACTTTGTTCTATTTCAAGTTGTGTTTTAATAATTTCTTCCCTTTCTAACACTTTCTCAAGTTCCTTCTTAGCATCCCTACTAACACACCTCATTTTCTCAAATTCAATGAGCTGTGCTTCTAACATGGCATTTCTATCACTTAAGAGCAAATTAGTCTCTTTTATTCTTGAATTCTCTTTGGTAAGTGATTTAAGAGTAACACGCAAATTATATAGTACAGTAGACATTTCATTTACTGCACTATCACATTCCTCTTTAGAAAGCTCAGAAAGATTAGTAATTGTTACCTGGTTGCTTGAGGAACTTGCTTCCTTCTCATGATTGTTAGCCATAAGAGCCAAGTTGACATACTCAACATCATCATCAGAATATTCACCATTACCAGCCCAATCATACTCCTGAGACATGAAAGCCTTTTCTTTTTGCTTGAGAAGTTCAAAGTATTTCTTTTTATAATCAACAGGCTCAAATTTCCTGTTGCCCTTCTCAATTTTGGGCTTTCTGCAATCTCCAGCAAAGTGACCAATCATTCCACAATTGAAACATTTAGATTTAGACTTTTCAATCCAGTTATTTTTGTTAGGTTGAAAGTCTCTCCTTGGTGGCCTTGCTTCTGAGTTTCTCTTGAATTTGAACTTAGAGAATTTCCTTGAAAGAAAAGCAATGTGTTCATCAATCTCATCTAAGTCATCCAAGTTGGCTGGTTCTGGTTCTTCTTCTTCTGTCATCTTGCCTTTACCCTTGCTAACATCACTCCTACAACTAGCTCGACTAGTTGTGGCTTTTGCAGCTTCTTCATTGTCATCTTCCAGTTGGTTCACAGATGCAATCAATGCAATAGATCCACCTTTCTTCTGTACCTTTTCAATTTCTTCATCTTGCTCCATTTCCAACTAATATGTCTTTAAAGTTCCATAAAGCCTTTCAAGAGTGTAGTCTTTGTACGCTTGAGTGTTTCTGAGAGAAACAGTCATAGGCTTCCATTCTTTTGGAAGAGCTCTAAGAAATTTAAGGTTTGAATCCTTGGTTTGATAGATCCTCCCATACAACTTTAATCCATTCAAAAGCTTTTGAAACCTACTAAACGTGTCATTTAGGGTTTCACCAGCTTTAAAATGAAAATGTTCATATTGTTGTATGAGGAGTTGCATTGTGTTCTCCCTAACTTGCTCAGTTCCTTCACAGAGTGTTCTAACAGTGTCCCATACTTCTTTAGAGGTTGTACAGTTTATGACATTGTCAAACATCTCTTGTTCCAAACCATTAAACAGAATGTTCATGGTTCTTTTATCTTTATGGACTTCTGCAACATCTTCAATAGTCCATTCTGAGACAGGTTTTGGAATTTCTACATCAGGAGCATCATCTGGCAGTCCAACTCTAGATGCAAACTTCATGGGAACGTGTGGACCTTTCTCAATGCAGTCTACATATCTCTCATCCATAGACATAAGATGCAGATGCATCTTTACTTTCCAGTGAAAGTAATTGTCCTTATCTAGAACTGGTATCTTCACACCTGCATCCTTCTTCACCATGGTTACTGTTTTGGCCTTGATCTTTAAACTCCTTGTATGTTAGAAGCTTGCTTTGATACCAATTGTTAATCCCAAATGACCTAACAGAATTGTAGAAGGGGGGGGGGGGGGGGGGTTGAATACAATTCTAGATATTTCTCAAACTTAAAAACAACTTTCGAAATAAAACTGAACTTATAAAATAAAAACACAAGCACTTAAATAATTTCAGTTGGATTGTTTGATGATCCAACTGAAGTTTTTTTATTGCGGAAATAATCTGTGATACAAAATGTACACAGCTGCTCAGTTACAAGAATGTAGAGAAGTATGCTCTCAAAGATAGTTAATACAATCTATTTGTTTTTCTTCTCTTACTTCTATTTTCACTGCTACACTTGGTTATATATATCCCCAAGTTTACAATGCTATTTTTGGCTACTCTAAAGTACATTAAAGGTAACCGCCAGTAGCTTGCTTTTCATCCCTTTTGTCCAATGGTCCTTGGAGATCTTTGTCTTCTGTCTTCAGGCTTATAGTGATCCCACTCAAAAACCAGATTGGAAATTGGAATGTTTCCTTATTCCCTATGTCCATTTTGATGGCTTCCAATGCAAAGTACACTTCCACATCTCCTTTTGATCTGTCAGAAAACTGTCACTATCACTTTGTCAACTATTCAGAAAAGTGATAATGATTCGTTGATGGCAGTAAGATGTGTTTCGTTGACAACTTTATTCTTCGTTTCGTTTATGGTATAATCCTCGTTTCGTTGATAGAGTAATCTTCATTCCATTGAAAGATTAATCTTCATTCCGTTGACATGTCTTCACTTAGGCAAAATTACAAGGCACAATATATTTACACTTAACCAACCTATTTTGCCTATCTAGTACAAAGTCAACATGACTTAGAAAACCTGACTAATACCTACAACAAATACATATCAATCTAGTGAAGTATTGTAAAATGCAATTGCTACATCACTCATTTCGTTGATGAGCTTCCTGTCAACGGAATGCTGCAAAGCATGCCATTTCATTGACAGTTACAAAAATGACTTAATACAAAATCTACTAAGTGTTTTATAATTATCATCAAGAACAACATATTCCTAACATCGCTCTCGGTCTTCTATAACCTCATGACGTTTCGTAACTCTTAAGTCACATGTTTGGGTGAAAATCTATTCACAAATCCCAAGTACTTTTCCTTTACCATTTCCTTGTTTTAAACCATCACCTTAAGGGTATTTCACTCGCACAACCTTCGTTCGCGTATTTTTATAAAATCACCAAATTCTCTTTTTAACTCAAACCCTTCTAGGTTTCCTTTCCTAACTATTCATGCTATTATCCAATTTAATATCTCGGCCAAATTTAATTTTTAAAGGTCCCTATCTCAAAGTTCATACAACGAACTACTTAGTTAAGCGAAACCGCTTTTACTAAAACAGACGTTTCTCCTAAACCGTAAATCAAAACGATACGATTCTTTCGCTAAAACAAACTAGGAAATAGGGCCTACATGTTCATGGTCAGAAACTTTATGTTTATGCCCTTTATAGTATTCGTGATCTCTGTCCAAACTACCTAAGTAAAATTCGACATGGTAACGGCGCTTAAACGCGATTCCCGTGTTTTTAAACACTCAATACAACCACCAATACATAATCAACCAACCACCAATCAAACCTCAAGCTAATAATACTATTTTCTGTCCAAACATGGTCATACCCTAGTTCATGAGTTTATCCACAAATCATCCATCAAACATGCTTAAAATCATGCATACATGCTTCATTACTACATAGTTCTGAAACAATCACTTATAACTACTAGATCAAGCATAACCTCAAAAAGGGAAGAAGTTTTATACCTTCTTTGGAACTTAACAAAGGATATATATGGATGGTATATCCTTCCTTGCTCCTTAACTATGCTAATCAAACCTAAAATCATCAAAACAAAACAAGATCTTATGAGTTTACTATTCACATCACTATTCATCATCAACTTTGAATCTATTTTTGACCAAGCTATCATCCATGGATGAAGCTAAGATTAGAGATCTACCTTGGATATTGGAAGAGGGTGATTTAGAGCCCAAGATCAAGATTTATGGTTGAGTGGAAATAGCCGAATGGTTCTTCTTCAAGATGCTTCTCTTTTTGATTTTTGTTTTCTTTGATTTTCTTTTCCTTTTGTTTACTCTAAATACACTTAACACTTGTAATTAAATTGTGTGGCTAATAACTTGTTTTGTCATCAATGACAAGGCTCTTTTTGGACTTGTGGTGGTGGTGAAAGTGGTGACAAGGTGGTGATTCATCACCTTGTCATCACTTTGTCATGCTTATGTAATTCCCTTGCATCATGCTTATGTCATCATTTGTATCCTCAATCCTCTTATATATTGCACTTGATGATCTCATATAATACTCCTCCTTTCGTTAGGGTTTAATCCACAATTTGTTACGCTTTTGTTTCGCGATAGTTTCAAGGGGTTTTAAAAACGTTTCTCTGTACCAAAGCTAGGGTACTTCCTTTATCTTTCCATTTCCTTTGTCTAATATATAATCCTAGGTTTCTCACCTTGGTTTAAGATATGATCATGGATTTCTCATTTCACATACTTTCTTAAAATGATCAAATCAATACATCTGTGATTGTCCAGTGAATAGTGATTTAAAACTCGGATGGGAATCTTCTGATTCTGAGTACGTTTACATTCTTTTATTCTTCCTATAAATCAATAATATAACTTCGAAACATTCATTCCAGGTCATCCACATAGGGTGGTTTGAAAAACTTTTCATCAGAAATTTTACTATTCATCAGTGGAAATTTACTATTCATCAAGGTTTTAAATATTACAAAATTTTGGGATATTACAGTCTCCCCTACTTAAAAGGATTCTGTCCCGGAATCAGATCAAAATAGATTAGGGTACTTTTCTAGCATTGCGCTCTCTAGTTCCCAAGTGGATTCTTGAACATTATGGTTTCTCCACAAAACTCTCACCAGCTTTATAACTTCATTCCTTAGCACTTGATCCTTGCGGTCAATGATTTCCACCGGTTGCTCTATATATGACAGGTCTGGTTGTATATCTACTTGCTCGTATTCCACCACGTGTCTGGCATGCGGATTGTACTTCCTTAACATGGACACATGGAACACGTTGTTAACTTGCTGCAGATTTGGGGGCAAGGCTAGCTCGTAAGCTACTTCCCCGATGCGTCTCAAGATCTTGAACGGTCCAATATACCTAGGGCTCAATTTCCCTTTCTTTCCGAATCTCATCAATCCTTTCCACGGAGATACTTTTAACAGCACAAGATCTCCCATTTCATATTCCTTGTCCTTTCGGGTCAAGTCTGCATATTTCTTTTGTCTGTCTTGGGCTGCTACCAGCCGTCCTCTAATAAGGTCTATTGCATCCTTAGTCTGTTGGACCATTTCGGGTCCGAGCATTATTCGCTCTCCAACTTCATCCCAGTACAAGGGGGATCGACATCTTCTTCCATACAAGGCCTCATACGGGGGCATCCCGATACTTGCATGAAAACTGTTGTTGTAGGAGAACTCAATCAGGGGTAGGTGATCATCCCAATTTCCCTTGAAATCTATGGCACAAACTCTCAACATATCCTCTAATGTTTGGATAGTCCTCTCGCTTTGCCCATCTGTCTGGGGATGGTAAGAAATACTCATGTTTAGCTTGGTTCCTACACATTCTTGAAAGCTTCTCCAAAACCTGGAGTTAAATCTAGGGTCTCGGTCTGACACAATGGCGACTGGAACTCCATGTCGCGCCACAATTTCCTTCATATAAATATCCACTAACCTATCGATAGTGTACCTTTCATTGATCGGAAGAAAGTGAGCTGACTTCGTCAACCGGTCTACGATTACCCATATGGCGTCGTGATTAGCTTTGGTTTGGGGCAATCCTACTACAAAGTTCATGGCTATCTGTTCCCATTTCCATTCTGGAATCTCTAGGGGTCGTAAAAGTCCACCGGGTCTCTGGTGTTCTGCCTTTACTCTTTGGCAGGTCAAGCATTTGCTTACCCACTCTGTTACGTCCTTTTTCATGTTAGGCCACCAATAATATTCCTTCAGATCCCTATACATCTTGGTACTTCCTGGGTGAATTGAATATCTTGAGCTATGACTCTCATGTAGAATCTCATCTTTTAATTCCTGATCATTAGGAATCCAAATCCGGTAAGTATACCTCATAACTCCCTTATCATCTCTTTCAGTCCTTAATTCCTCTCCTGTCATTATCTCTTTCCCTTCACTCATCATGCGTTCTTGACTTAATTTGATCTTTTGCAGCAATTCTGATTGTAGTGCGATTTCAAATAATTTCTTTGTGCCATCTCCGGTTATTTTAACCTCAATCTCCATCTTTTCAAACTCTTGGATTAACTTTTCTAAGGAGGTTATCATTTTGAGTCTCTCTTTCCTGCTAAGGGCATCGGCCACCACATTGGCCTTCCCTGGGTGATAAAGAATCTCGCAATCATAATCCTTGATTAATTCTAACCATCTCCTCTGCCTCATGTTGGGTTCTTTCTGAGTGAAAATGTACTTAAGGCTCTTATGGTCTGTGTAGATCTCACACTTTTCTCCATATAAGTAATGCCTCCAAATCTTTAAGGCGAAAACTATTGCTGCTAACTCCAAATCATGGGTAGGATATCTACTCTCATATTCTTTTAACTGCCTAGAAGCATATGCAATCACCCTTTCGTGTTGCATAAGCACGCATCCTAACCCTTTGTGTGATGCGTCACTGTAGATCACAAAATTCCCCTTTCCGTCTGGAAGTGCCAGCACAGGGGCAGTAAGTAGCCTCCTTTTCAATTCCTGAAAACTCTTCTCGCATTTCTCAGTCCACTCAAACTTCTCAGTCTTTCGGGTCAGTCGGGTCAATGGGGCTGCTATTTTAGCAAAATCTTTCACAAATCTCCGATAATACCCTGCTAAGCCTACAAAACTTCTCACCTCAGTCGGGGTGGTTGGTCTGTCCTAATTTGAAACGGCTTCTATCTTAGCAGGGTCTACTAGTACTCCCTCACTGCTGACCACATGGCCTAGAAACTATACCTCTCTTATCCAGAATTCACACTTGGAAAACTTGGCATATAACTTTTCCTTTCTCAACGTCTCGAACACTATTCTTAAGTGTCCTGCGTGTTCTTCCTCCGTCTTGAAGTAGACTAAAATATCATCAATGAAAACTATGACGCATTCGTCCAAATATTGCTTGAAGACTCGATTCATTAGGTCCATAAAAGCTGCTGGGGCATTTGTCAGCCCAAACGACATTACCAAAAACTCATAGTGCCCATACCTAGTACGGAATGCAGTTTTGGGTATATCCTCAGGTTTTATCTTTAACTGGTGATATCCAGTCCTCAGGTCAATCTTGGAGAAGTAAACCGCATCTTTCAACTGGTCAAACAAATCATCAATCCTTGGTAAAGGATATCGGTTCTTAATGGTCAACTTGTTTAGTTCTCGATAGTCTATGCATAATCTCAAGCTACCATCCTTCTTTTTCACAAATAGCACTGGTGCACCCCATGGTGACACACTGGGTCTTATCATTCCCTTATCTAGCAATTCCTGCAATTGGATAGCTAACTCTTTCATTTCTACCGGAGCTAACCTGTACGGGGCCTTCGAAACTGGCGCCGTCCCTGGAGCTGATTCGATAGCGAATTCTATCTCCCTATCAGGGGGTAATCTCGGAAGGTCTTCCGGAAATATGTCTTCAAATTCATTAACTATAGGAATATTTGGTAACTTAGGAACCTCTCGATTTGTATCTACCACATAGGCTAAATAAGCCTCACACCCATGCCGCAACAACCTCTTGGTTTGGGCCATGGTTAAAAACTTACGGGTTTGTCGTTGTCCCTTGAACATGACCTCCCGCCCTTCGGATGTTTTAATCCAAATTTTCTTTCTTTCACAATCAATCTGAACACCATTGCTCGACAACCAATCCATTCCCAAAATAACATCAAATTCCTCTAATTTAAATGGAATCAAGTCCACATGAAACTGTTGACCTTCTACCTCTAGACTACAGTCTATAAATATTTCATCAACTGGAATTACTTCCCGATTTGCTATTTCTACCTCTAATACTTCTTTTAATGGTTCCTCCCTAAGTCTTAGCTGACTCGCGAAATCCCTCGAAATAAAAGACTTGGTAGCTCCCGAATCAAATAAAACATTTGCAATGACGGTGTTTAATAGAAGGGTACCTGCTATCACGTTTGTGTCCTTCACGGCATCTTTCACAGTCATGTTAAAAGTTCTAGCAGTCGGGGGTCTGTTAGAGGCGGCTCCACTGATTCTCGAGCCGACGGGGTTTGCCATAGGGCAGTCTCTTTTCATGTGTCCTAACTTCCCACATTGAAAACACTTCTGGTCGTTTCGAGGGCAAGTGCTGGAGTAATGCCCTGTTTTGTTGCACTTGTAGCAGGTTACCGACTTTAGGGTACATTCTCCTAGGTGTTTTCTTCCACAAGTCTTGCAGTCAGTTAGTGGGGGTCGGGGTTGGTTAAAATGGGACACTCCAGTCTGTCTGCCGCCCTGGCTTAGACTCTTATTCTCAGTTTTCCTGAATCCTGAGGTTCTTAAGGGTTGGGATCTGGTCCCTCCAAATGTCCTTGCTGGAAAGCTCTTATTCACTGAGCTTCCTCCTTGACTACCAAACTTTCTCTTTTTCTCTTCTCTTCCTTTCTGACTTTGCTCACTACCTGCTTCCACTGTGGTTGCCTTTTGCACTAGCGATGCATAGTCCGTTACTTCCAACACCGCTACTCTATTCTGAATCCATTGATTTAGCCCTTGCTGAAACCTTCTTGACCTCTTTAAGTCGGTATTGACAAAATCTGGCACAAACCTAGACAATTCAGTAAACTTGGCTTCATATTCCGCCACAGTCATGTTATCCTGTTTCAGTTCCAAAAACTTCCTCTCCATTTGTGCTTCCATAAACACAGGGAAATACTTTTCCAGAAATAAGGTAGTAAACCTTGTCCAGGTAACAACGGTATTTGTTTCTAGGTTTCTCTTTGATTCCCACCAGTAGTTAGCCTCTCCTTTCAGGAGGTAAGTAGAAAAGAAGGTCTTTTGGGATTCCTCAATACCTAAGATTTCAAAAGATTTTTCCATTTCCTTTAACCAAGCTCTTGCCTCAACAGGGTCAGCAGATCCCTGAAATTCCGGGGTCTTAGGGACTTAAAAGCCATAAAAGCACTATTCCTCGCAGTATTGGGGCCTGGTGGTGGTGGCGGTGGGTGCTGGTTCAAATTCTGTCGGAGTAGGTGCATAAATTGGTCCATCGGGTTTTCACCGGGGACCTCCACATTCTGAGTACTCTCATACTCTTCCTCTTCGTAGTCCTGATCATTAAACTCATTATAATCGTCATCCTCTCCGCTTCCTTCATACTCACCTTCCTCATGGTTCTGTTCTTCCATCTCGTGGAAGTCTGGGGTTTCTCCCTCATTACGATAGTTTTGCCTTTCATCCCCTGGTTAACACTGCCCTAAGCCGCAGAATTGGCAAGGCGTGCTTGTGTTCCCATACGTCGGGTGGCATTTTTCTGATATTTTTAAGCAAAACTTTTCTTATTAAAACCATTTGTTCTTTCCAAAATATGTGGTTGGATCAATTGAGTTTCTCGGTGAAAATCTTGGAAATCATCATTTCTCAAACAAAACTCTTTTTATAATTTTTTTTTTTTTTTGCACAGTTTATAAATCAAACTAATAACTTGTAAAACAGTTGAAATAGTAGGGGATATCAAATTTTAAAGCTGAAGCTTCATAGAAACTGAAATGCACGAATATATACATTAGTGACATAAAGTCACGAGATGCTGAGTCGAAGTTCCAACAAAAGCGAACACATCGCTGAAATACATCATCCCTACAACAGTCAAAAGCTAAGTACTACCAGTCATCATCTGCTACGTCAGTCTGATCAGCCTATCTCTAACTCAGAAAGGATACTACTATACATCGGAACCATCCCACAAAAACTGGCACTACTAACGGCCATCTGAGTTTAGAGAACTAAGCTATCTGTCATCTATCAAGTCTCCCCCTCCGAGCGGGTCAGGTTCCTGACACGCGCCATAGCATCTGCCCAAATCCTCTATGTGGCCAGTCGTGGTACCAATCCCTCAGCAATAACAGACATGCCTCTCATGCGGACCATAGCTCGCCACTCGATGCGGGAAATCTCAAGTCTCATCTCCATAGGAGTCATAAACCTCATCTCGTCCTGATAAGAACGACGGGTCTCTCTCTCCGCTGCCAACTGTCTCCTCAGCTCATCAGCTCTAGCCTCTGCCGCTGCCAAGTCAGTGGTCAGCCGGCCAATCATCCAATCATGGATCACAGTAGGTACTCCAGTAGGTGAGGGAGGAGGTGTGTCTGGATCAGCCATGGCTTGGACCTCCTCATATCCCTCAGGGGCACGATCATAGTCATCGTCTGATGGTAACGGACTCAGTGGGGGTACAGGAGGGGTAAGGACTCTCATAATAGGCAGAGGGTACATCCTGATGACTCCTCGTCTAGCACTGTCCTCAGAAGTCTCATCATCATCCGTAGCAACTACATCAGGTACAATCTGCTCTCCCTCAGTGGAGTCATCATCATCAGTCGAATATCCCTCAATAGGGGGAACAGGAGAAGTAGGAAAGTCAAACACAGTCGTGGGGTCCTCTTCCGGATCCTCGTCTATAACACCCCCAGATCCGGGGTCAGGAATCTGGGTTGTCACGCTCCATCAATATACAATACCTGCATTACTTACAACATTCTAATAATACAACTCCAAAGACCCCAATCACTTACGCGCACACACACAAGTTATAGCCTTGGAGATGAGCAACAAAAGTAACATTCGTTATTACAAATGAAATGTACTATCCAGGATCTCATCTATCATTTACAACCTCTACCTGAAGTTAAAATAATAGACCTCACAATTCTATACAAGGTTTAGTAATACAAACCTACTCAAAATAATTCTCACTAATTCAAGCTGCAACTATTCTGCTCACACCGGCAGTATCCATCCTGCTGAACTAACTCAAGGGTGGTCTCTCCATTCCCTTGCTCTCGTGACACGAGGTGAATCAGCAATGTTTTCTTCATGCTGAAAGATTTAATAAAGCAAGAATGAGCTAATAGCGCTCAGTAAGAAATCTATCCCAGTTAAATCTTTAAACCTTTTAGGAAGATAATCCATATGGGATCAAAGCTTTTAACACTACTAGGGTCTATCCCCAAAATAGTACACCGTTCAAAATACCGTATGACTTACAATCATACTCAAATATTCTTCGTAAATCATTTGGAGATCCTTGGTATCAGTATGATAAACCAAGACTCAAAACATATCTTTTTAAAATAGATATCAAATGTTGGAATCAAAGCTTAAAGCCTATTCATTGATTCAAAACACTATACAGTTCAATGTACTGTATATCTTAAATACCTTTTCAACATATATACTCACATACCTATTTAGATATCTCATATTGTTCAAAATACTGTAAAATATCAGTAATGAACACCTTTTATAAAAGAAGCAAGAATGAGCACTATAGCTCAACAATCAGATATAGCAGCTTAATCGTATATGTAAGCTTATATCATAAAGGAAAACCTTTAAAACTTCATTCGTATACAGAATGATATATTTGTTTTCTTTTCGTCCAAAACATGCCATACAGTGCAACTACTGTATGAGGAACATCATTACTCTTCACTGTCACATTATCAGTAACTCAGCGCCTAGGCTTTTGTTACAATGTACAGTACAACTCAAATCGGAGGGAAGAAAGGGAATGTACTGGAACACCCGATACACGGTGATCAGCCATTTATCGTAACTTTTCTTTTCTACTAGTAGAAGGACGACTTCCTGTTTGGTTATCACCCTGACCGCATACGGGCCACTGTGCTAAGAGATCACTACCTCGGTGCCTATTTCGTCACCGGGCAAGCCTTAGCACGCAAGAGATCACTACCTCGGCGCCTATTTCGTCATCGGGCAAGCCTTGATAATTTTGGCACTACCCCGGCACCTATTTCATTGCCGTGTAGGCCCTTCCAATTCCCATAATGAAAAATATCAATGAAACGGAAATCGGAATTTAATTCCATTTTTCCCAAGTACAAATACTTGTCAAAACTTTGTAACCGTTCAGAATACCTTACTCCTAGAGTAATTGAAAGGAGTAAGTCAAAGTGTGGGTTGACATTAGTCAATGAAACTACCGATGATTACTACGTATTTTGAAAGCATGACCAGGGAGTTTATTGAAATTTCAGAGTTTAGCGAGTTTGAAATACTTTACTTGAATAGGGGAACCATCCCCAGTTATAGTTATTCTAGAGGAACAGTGGATGTAAAACTCTGTCCTCGACTTCTTGAACTAGATTCCCAATTTCCGATGAGTAGAAAACATTATTCGCATTTAATTATTTTTAAGATAATATTTGGGAATCTCTGCTTTAAATACCTTTTCTGAAGATCAGAAAGTTTTGTATATATATATAGTAGAACCTTAAATAATATAATAAGGTTCTATGATTTTTAAATCACATTTGGAATATTTAATAAATATCCAAATAATAAATATTGAATTATTATTCAATATAAAACCACTTAAGTGAATATTCGAAATAATATTCACTTTAATAAAATATTCAAATAATAAGAATTGAATTATTATTCAATATAAAATCACTTAAGTGAATATTCAAAATAATATTCACTTAATTAAATAATATTCAAATAATATTTATTATAATATTATTTAAATATCTCACCTTAAATATCCAATAATATAGACCTTGGAATATTTAATAAACCTTTAAAATATAACTGTCCCTGGAATCTTCCAGCTTCTGACAGTGTGATCAAAACAAAATAATAATTTAACTCCCGGTCTAAGTTTTAAAACTATCGTACAAGTACTCTATACTTAGAGTCTTTAACCTTTATCCTTGGTTTATATCTAGTATTAATCTAGCATATAAACCTTATATCTTATACAGCTTTTTATCAAAAGCGAAAACATTTATAAGTCATTTCACAGCATTAAAGCAGCATATTTATCAATATCACAACATATATCACAACAGCATCATTATATGGTGTAGGGTTTGAAAACTTGCATGCATCTATCATATGCATACATCACATCTCATCATTTTTAATGCTATCACATCTATATACGATGTGAGGTTTGAAACCATGCATAATATCGTATACATATATTACATTTGAAAGCATGCATCTATCATATGCATATTATCATAATATTGTACTTTAAAATACAGCATGAGATGAGAAAACTTGCCTCGGATCCTTGGTTGTTAGGGGTTCAAGAACTTGCCGCAAATCTATAAACAAAGAAATACTCGATCAGTCCCCTAACGTAATCATTCGCTCATAACACTCATTTAAAGTCAACTATATGTTAAACACATCATGTAGTCACGTTATTCCTCAACAAGGTTCGTGTTTTAATCGACTCGAAATAATCCTTTATCTTAGTCACAACGGTTGGTCAAAGTAGTACCCTAGAGTTGACTTTTCATTGAGTTACTATTACGCGACTCGTACTCTAACACTTTTAATAAATCCGAAAACTCGTATTTAAATACGAGACCACTTCTAAAATCATCTTGAGTATTTTTAATATTTATCAGAAAAGTTTCGATCTCAAAACAGGGGTTTAACTTGGTGAAATGTATTTTCAAACTTGGATGAGCTACGGAAAGTTACTAGTCGCACGTCTTTCACTAAAACGCTCATATCTCCTTAACCATTAGTCGAAATGACACACCGTTTTCGCGTGCGCGATCTAGGGAGAGAATAGAACAAAATGCTTGAATATGTTTTTCTGCTTAAGGGGATCAAAATCCCGAGAGCAGCAGGTTTTTGGCAGTGGAGTGCAGAACCACTTAATCCTCGCGCAGCTTTGGTTCCGACATTTTTATAAAATCGAAATATTATCTTTTTAACACGAAACCTTCTAGGTTCCTTTTCTAACTGTCCATAATAATATCCATTTTAATATCTCAACCCAAGTCCATTTTTAAAGGGCTTGATCACAATCTCAAAGTTCATGCAGTGAACTACTTAGTTACGCGAAACCGCTTTCACTAAAACGAACATTTCTCCTAAACCGTAAATCAAAACGATATGATTCTTTCGCTAAAACAAACTAGGAAACAGGGCCTACATGTTCATGGTCAGAAACTCTATGTTTATTGTAACTCCCCAAATCCGGGGTCAAAGGATTTGGTCGTCACACTGCACCCTTAATCCAAACAACCTGTTCAATATAAAATCAACACAATAATAATATCTGTGACCCCAACTCTACCAAGAATCTTTAAAGGTTATAGTGCTAGAAACAAGAATCCAAAATTTCATTACAACAATCTTTCTTCTTTACTACCATTCTCTTTACATAAATTCTAATACACTAGTATAACTTCGATAAGAAGTATACCAGGCAACTAATCTTATACAATATATTATTCAATAGAAAACATCTATATACAAAACCTGTCACTAGCTCCAAATGCTCTGGATCAGAACGTCTTTACGCTACTATCCTTTCCCATCTCTGACCGGATATGCGGACAACTCTCGCCAATATACCTTCTTACTGAAAGGCTAAAATATATAAAGAAAACAAGTATGAGCGAAAGAATTGCTCAGCAAGTGCATTATCAAGTATAATGTATAAAGTTTCCAAAATAAGCTTTGGATTTTCAAATAACAAACTTTTGTTTTTGAACATTTGTAATCTTTAAAACTTCTCAAATCAAGTTTAGTAATTTATCACAATTTCTCATTCAGCTTCTCACAACTGAATAGTTTAAAACACAAAAAGGTTTATATTGGCCGTCACGGCGACCGAATCAACAATAACTACAATAGTATGTAGAAAATACGAATTAAGTATAACTCATATGTCTTTAAGACCATAGTTTGTATAAAGATATTAATTTGAAGATAACAGATCTATTCACAACATTCTCTGAAACCAACAACTCTGGAAGGGTAGAATAATCAAGGAGTAAGAATGAGCCAACGCGCTCGGTCATGGAACAAAGAACGCACTTCAAGACTTCAACATGGTACCGACTGGATACGCGGTATGAATAAAACTCATCAGAATAGATATCTCACGACTACCAATGGAATCAAGGAAGTGGATTTCGACTATTTGGAATCCAAATGAATTAAGAGTAAGTGATTTCAGCAAGATTGAAACCACCATTTATTAATCTACAACCAACAATTTCGCGCAACGAATAATCCTAAATATCAGGGCATAACTCACAAGTACAAAATATACTGAAAGGCATATGTCTAGTCCTATTTGTAAACACCGAGGATTCTACTCAACTTTAATGAAGATGTAATAAGTAAATAATAAAAATCAATTGTCACAGGAATCTCAGGAGGTTATATCTGTCAAAGAATGAAGATTAAAGTCATCTACAGACTTGAAGTGATTCTACATTGAAAGAAGCTCAATTTATTGATCAAGCCTCAATGAAGTATTCAAGCTCAGTGGATTTATTACAGTGACAGAGATTTCAAGTGGTGACAGAAAAAGATACTGATTATGGAGTTCTTGAATGAGAAGGAAGTGAATCACTGCTTAAAGTTAAATAGATAAAGAACAGACATTGTCGTTAGTCACTCATGAACCAGACAGTACATCGAGTGTCAACGTACTATTGTGTTTGTTATTTATCTAAGTTTTAAGTGATTTTGGAATTAATTGAGAAGTCAACTAATTCTATTTATTCTCTTATAAATAGTTAATATTATTAAGTATATTATTTATTAAATTAATTCTGCAAAGAATTAATTTAATACATAATTTATTTAGTTAATTATTTAAATTAGAATAAAAATGAACTAGGAAGACTGAGGTTTGATCTAGGAAGACTTAGTTTAATGAACTAGGAAGACTCACAAAAGAGTCTTCCCGATTGTCTTCCTAGGCAAATCAGAATCTTCCCGATTGTCTTCCACTTGCATTCCATTGTCTTACCGAGAGTCTTCCAAGGCAAAAAGTGTTGTATTTTTTATTGTCTTCCTAGTGCATTTACAATCTGTTAAGTGCACGTGGTCTATCAAAAAGAAAAGCAATTGTATTAAAGACACAAGACAATTCGAAGACAAGCACGGATCATTATTTTCTAACAGAAGACAAAAGCAAACAGACATTCTATTAAAAGCTCTGTCTTAAATTCCTTCAACTGCAAAGCTCTAAATTTCTGCAGGAGTATTAATTCTTGATTGTTCTTAACATTTAATCTATAAGAATTGTATCTCTTGTACTGCTTTAGCTTTCTAGCAGATCATAATCCCTAGATTTTATATCGAACTACTTTTTAGTATTCGATCCTTTTTATTACAAAAATAGATAAATTCATGTCGAATTTATTCTAGATTTGTTTTATTAAGTTCCTTGTAATCAGTGATCAAAATTGTAACACCCCTCAAGTTTAATAGAGTTTCTATTTAACTTGAATATTGTTTCAGTTTTTATTCCGCATTAATTTGTGCTAAATTGTTTAATCTTAAACGAACAAATTTCGATAAAACGGTATAGTTTGTATTCAACCCCCCTTCTACAAACTTATCAGGACCTAACAATTGGCATCAGAGCCTTTTGATTGATATACAAATCAAAGATCCAATTGTTTTGAGATTTTTCTTTTAAACTCTGATTTTTTATCTTATTCCTAAAAATCTCAAAAGATGTCTACTACACAGAAAGTTGGTACTGTCAAAATCCCAATGTTCAGCAAGGAGCATTATCCAATGTGGAAGAAGAAAATGCTTCTATTTCTTAAGGTTGCAAATCCTAAATACATTGATGTGCTGAAGAACGGTCCCAAAGTCCCTATGATTATTGAGGGAGAACTCATTGAGAATAATGTTGTGACTAGGGCTGCTAGAATGTACCCTAAAGATGCCATGGATTACACTCCTGATGAGAAAGAGGATGTCACCTTGGATTCCTGTCTTCAGTTGATCCTTATTGATTGTCTTGATCCAATCATGCATAATCATGTTCTCAACTGTGATACTGCTAAACACATTTGGGCAACTATAGAGATAATCAATGAGGGGACAGAGGAAGTTAGGGAGAATATGCTGGAAATTCTCACCTCACAATATGAGCATTTCAGATCAAACCCTGGTGAAGGTATCTCTCAGGTTTTTGAGAGATATAACAAATTAATCAATGATCTGAATCTCAATGGGAAGCACTACACCAACAAGGAGATTAACAAGAAGTTCCTTCTTACAGTTCCACCTCATTTGGAGCACAAAATTTCTGCCATTAGAGAAGCAAGAGATATGAATGAGATTGCTTTGGAGAGATTGTATGGTGTTCTGAAGACCTATGAGCTGGAGCAGATTCAACAAAAGGAGCTGTATGGAACTGGGAAAATTGTTGGTACCTCTACTGCATTGGCTGCTGAAGTCCCACAGAAACTGGAAGTGAAGACTTTTCAACCTTCTAGTTCTAACATGAATGTTATTGATGCTAAATATGGATTAACATCCATTGATCAATCTGGCGGTGACTTCTATTCTTTAGAAGAACTTGATCAGCTGGAGGATGGTGATTTGGCTTTGATAGTCAGAAAGTTTGGGAAGTTCAGATTCAAGAGGAATCCCAATCTTAAGTTCAGTCCCAGATTTCAGAGAGGTGGATCTTCCTCTTCAAGTGGCTCAAGGGGTGGCTACAAAACTGGAACTGTGGAAAGGAGCACAATCAGATGCTACAATTGCAATGAGTTGGGTCACTTTGCTACTGAATGCAGAAAGCCAAATCAAGTGACTAGAAACACATTTGATTCTAGCAAGAAGAACAAGATTGGGAAAGCTTATGTTGCTGAAGGAAAGAGTTGGGATGACACTGACAGTGATGAAGAAGCAGGTGAGATTGGGAACCTTGCTTTAGTGGCTAAAGAGGCAATCACTTCATCTGCACACATGTCAGAGGTAATGTTTACTGATACTGAAATGATTCGTCATCTTGGTGGCACCTTAGAATGTGCTCGCACTGAAAATGATAGAATAATTCTTTTAAACACAAATCTTGAAAATGAGATAAAAGAATTAAAACTAGTGCATGTTAATCAGGATGAACTTGTTGAGAAAATAGCTTTTCTTGAGAATAGGGTTAAATGTTATATTCAACTGGAAACCATTCTTTAGAAAGAGATTAGTGAGTTGAAGACTAAAGCTAATGCCTATTTCAGCTCTTGTAAGACGGCTAAAGAGATTCTCAATAAACAAGCTATTGGTCATCATGTCAGTATAGGTTATGGTTATAATGAGGCCATTGGATTGCTTGGAATTAATTCCCCTTGTAGATTCAAATCTGAAGGAAAGGTTGTTCCATATGTGCTTAAGGGTATTGAAACACCCTTCTGTAAGGAGTCCGAAGCAGAACCTCTGAATGAAGACTCTATCATCATTGCAGAGGAGATTCGTGAAGAAGATATTGCTTTGGAAGTTGAACAATCCAAAAAGTGTATATCTGATATTCCAGTCAAAGTTGCTACAACTAAAAAGACTAAATCAGATATCCATAAGTTGGATCAAAACAACTGTAGAACTAACATGCCTGCTGTTAATTCTTCTCATAAAGCATGTGGTGTGAGTAATTGCATGTCTTGTGCTTTTAATGTTATGTATGCTTTCTTTATAAAAACATGTATCTAGTGATAAGACTGCTCCACGTCAACATGTTAATAATAAGAAGCATGTTAAAGCAAAGACTACTAGTCCTCCTCAGACTAGAGTGGATTCATTTATCCCTAAGCCTACTCAGAAATGTGTTAAGGCTGGCTATAAATGGAAACGCTCTTATGTGAAAGAGGTTGAAGTAGTTTTAGTTAAAAATGTTGTTTTGCCTGACAAAGGCCAATTCTTTAAGTATGCCGGACCCAATCAAGTGTGGGTTCCGAGGAAGGACTAATCAATCTGGTATTGCAGGGAGTTAAACAGGTAAGCCGTGTTATATGGGTTCTTGACAGTGGCTGTTCAAGGCATATGACCGGAGATAGAGCCCTGCTATCAGATTTGGTTGAGAAAGCTGGCCCAGTAGTAACCTTTGGAGATAACAGCAAGGGTATTACGAAAGGATATGGCTGTTTGAAGTACGGAAATGTTATCATTGAAGATGTTTCATTTGTGGAAGGTCTGACGTTCAATCTTCTCAGCATCAGTCAGTTCTATGACAGAGGATATGCTGTTTCCTTTGAAAGAGAGAAGTGTCAGATCCTTCACAAGAAGAATAGAAAGCCTGCTCTTCAAGGAGTAAGGAAAGGTGACTTGTTCATAGCTGATCTGAACTCGGGATTCAAAGATGAAGTTAATTGTTTTTATGCTAAAGCTTCATCAGATGATAGTTGGCTATGGCACAAGAAGATGTCTCACCTTAACTTCAAAACTATGAACTCTTTAGTCAAGAGGGAATTAGTTAGAGGTTTGCCTCAGATGGAATTTACACAGGAAGGACTGTGTGAGGCATGCCAGAAAGGAAAGTCAAAGAAAGCTTCTCACAAGGGCACTGATACATCATCAATAACTGAACCTCTTCAGCTACTGCACATGGATTTGTTTGGTCCAGTTAATGTGATGTCCATGTCAAAGAAACAATATGCACTTGTGATTGTTGATGACTATTCAAAATATACATGGGTTTTATTCCTACATTCCAAGGATGAGACCCCATTCCTGGTGATTGGCCACATAAAGTTGATTGAGCTGGATTCTAGATTCCCTGTTAGAGCCATAAGGTCAGATAATGGTACTGAATTCAAGAATGCCATTCTAAATGACTTTTGTGCTGATAAAGGAATAACAAGACAGTATTCTGCCCCTAGAACTCCTCAACAAAATGGAGTAGTGGAAAGAAAGAATCGTACATTGATTGAAGCAGCTAGGACTATGCTAAGTGAGTCCAAACTTCCAACGTACTTTTGGGCTGAAGCAGCGAATACAGCTTGTTATACTTAGAATCGAACTTTAATCAACAAGGACTTAATGAAGACTCCGTATGAGATCATGAACAACAAGAAACCAACTGTCAAGTACTTTCATGTATTTGGAGCAAAATGCTTTGTGCTTATAGATGACAATGTTAAACGTGGCAAGTTTGATGCAAAGGCACAAGAAGCTATTTTTGTTGGTTATTCCAGAAGATCTTACAGGGTCTTTGTGATTGGTAGTCACGCAGTAAAGGAAAGTGTCAATGTTACTTTTGATGACACTAAGTTCCCCAATATCCAAAAAGAAGACTCATCTGAAAAGCTGAAGTTTGATAACTTGCCAGACTCAGAATCAGATGATGAAGCCCCACCTAAAGTTATTGCTAGTGATGATAATAACAATGATGATAATGATCATGGTGATGGTGGTGGAAACACTGGTAACAATGGAGATACCACCAACACTGGAGAAGAATCATCAAGGCAATCAAGCAACAACTCAGGGGGAGCAAATGAAGGATCAACTAGTCACTCACAACATCAAAGTGAATTTCAAGGTGAATCATCAAGATCAAATCTTCCAAGACAGACTGTTTGGAATAGAGCTCATCCTTTTGAGCTGATCATTGGTGATCCAGATGTTGGAGTTAAAACTAGAAGTGCTTCTCAGAATGAATGTCTTTTCTCAGCATTTCTATCTAAAATGGAGCCAAAGAAAACTGAGGAAGCACTGACTGATCCAGATTGGGTGATTGCTATGCAAGATGAACTCAATCAATTTGAACAACAGCAAGTCTGGAAGCTGGTACCCAGGCCAAAGAACAAGAAAGTAGTTGGTACAAGATGGGTATACAGAAACAATCTAGATGAGGATGGCATTGTTACAAGGAACAAGGCAAGACTGGTTGCACAAGGGTATTCACAAGCTGAAGGCATTGATTATGATGAAACCTATGCACCAGTGGCTAGACTTGAGGCCATCAGGATGTTCTTAGCATTTGCTGCTTACTCCAATTTTAAAGTCTATCAAATGGATGTTAAGAGTGCATTCCTGAATGGTGAACTTGATGAAGAAGTGTATGTGGAACAGCCCCCTGGCTTTGAAAATCAGGAGCTGCTGGACTTTGTGTACCTTCTCTTCAAGGCTATCTATGGTCTCAAACAAGCCCCAAGAAAATGGTATGACACTCTCTCTGGTTTTCTTTTAGAAAATGGTTTTGTTAGAGGTATCATAGACAAAACTCTTTTTTCAAAGAAACACAAAAATGATATGATATTAGTCCAAGTCTATGTGGATGACATCATATTTGGGTCTACTAATGATAATCTCTGTAAGAGATTTGCTGAGCTTATGCAGAGTAAGTTTGAAATGAGTATGATGGGTGAGCTGAAGTTCTTTCTTGGATTACAAGTAAGTCAAAGGTCAAATGGTATATTTATTTGTCAATCCAAGTATCTCAAAGAACTCCTCAAGAAGTATCACATGGAGGATTCAGCATCAGCAAGGACTCCATCTTCAACAGCAATCAAACTTGGAGCTTCTGACAAGTCTATCAAGGTAGATGTTACAAGCTACAGAGGTATGATTGGCTCCTTACTCTATCTTACTGCTAGTAGACCAGATATTATGTATGCTACCTGCTTGTGTGCAAGGTTCCAAGCGGACCCTAGAGATGTTCATCTCGTTGCTGTGAAAAGAATCTTGAGATATCTTAAGGGTACACCTAATCTAGGTATCTGGTACCCTAAAGATTCTGGTTTTAATCTTGTTGGATATACAGATTCTGATTATGCAGGCAGTGTTGTGGATAGAAAGAACACCTCTGGGAGTTGTCAATTCCTAGGAGGTAGGTTGATTTCCTGGTATAGCAAGAAACAGCAAACAGTTTCCAATTCAACAGCAGAAGCTGAATATATTGCTGCTGGAAGCTGTTGTGCTCAGATCTTATGGATACGGAATCAATTAAAGGACTATGACTTTGCATTAGACAAAATTCCCATATTTTGTGATAGTACAAGTGCCATAGCAATCTCCAACAACCCTGTGCAGCACTCGAGAACGAAGCACATTGATATCAGGTATCATTTTATCAGAGAGCATGTCATGAATGGAACTGTGGAGTTACATTTTGTACCCACAGAAGAACAGACTGCAGATATATTCACTAAATCTGTTGACGAATCCACATTTATCAAGTTAGTTGGTAAATTGGGTATGTTAAACAGTCTTAGTGATTAACAATATCTCTGTCATGTTTGTTCTTTAAAAATTCATTTTCTCTTGTCATTTAAATGATATTCACTGTCAATTCTCATTTAATAGTACATGCTTGTGTTTTTAAATAGCTCTAAATATTTTATTTTCTTTAAAAATATTTTTCTCATATTTTTGAAGTAGAGAAATGTATTTTTATTGAAAATATATTTATTTAGAATTATTTAGGTATTTTTCAGATTGTAAATATTGTTGTTTGAATTTTTCTGCAAGTTTATATTAATTTTATGCATTTCTATAATATTCTGCATATTTTTCTAGGATTTATGGAATTTTCTATGAATTTTTCTAGGCTTTTATATATTTTTCATGCATTTTTATAAGTTTTTCAGTATTTTTCTGTTAATATTCGAATTTATTCTGAATTTTTTCATAAGTCTTCCCAGTTTTACACTAGGAAGACTACCGGGTAAACAATGTATTTTTCATTTTGTTTTTTGTTTTTTCTATTTTATTTTAAGTCTTTTCCTAAGTCTTCCCAGTTTTTTGAACTAGGAAGACTATCGGGAAGACTTAAATTAATTAGTTTATTTTCTGTTTTTATTTTATTGTATTTTCCGGAAGACTTTCTAATTTGTATTAGGAAGACTACCGGGAAGACTATCCTAAGTCTTCCCGATTGTCTTCCCAATACAAATTTAAAAAAAAAACCGTTCAATATCTTTTCTTTTTCAGTTTATTTATTTTTATTCTAAATATATATATACATATACATACAATACAGACGCACTTCATTTTTTTCCTTATCAGTTTTCTCTCAGTTCTTCATATCCCCATTTGAATCCAATCTCTTCTGCAGAAAAACTTTGATCATTGTCTATTATTGCTCAAGTATTAACTTAGCAACTCAGTTCCGTTTCTTCAAAATCAAACTAATTAGTCGAAGTGCTGTTGAATTTTTCATTTTTCTTGAAAACCATTCGACTTGATTGTTTGAGATTTGCTAAGTGATTCTTACCTGTGTTAGTGATCTTTGTGCTTCTGTGTTAAAAGAACTGTGTGTGTGTGTGTGCTTGAAATCATTTGCCCAATTTTCTTTTGTGTCTCAAGGGTTTAGTTCGAATATTTAGGATCTAAAATTTTAAAATTAATTAATTTTGATAAAATTTAATTTTGTGGATTTTAGTAATTTTAATTAATTCTAAAAATCCCTAAAATTTTATTTTTATTTTAAATTAATTAAAATTTTAGTGTTTTATTTAAAATGGATCCTAATAATTTTGAATTAGTTTTAAACAATTATGTTGGGTATTTTGATCCGTCTAAGTGTAAAGTGGAACGTTTTAGACCGTGGATTCAATTTTTAAATAGCAATACATGTGTTAGTTATGCTATTTGTGCCAATGCACTTCTGAAAATTGATCCATTAAGGATGTTGTGTTCAAGTGCTGTTATTGCTGAAAATTCAAAATCTTTTACTTTCAATATTCTCAACCAGCAATATACAGTTACTTTTGAGTTATTTTGTGATGTGTTGCATTTTCCAAAGGACAGGTTTGATCCCTTACCCACTGATGATGAGTTATCACAGTTCTTTGTGAATATTCATTATCAGGGTCCCTTACAGATGGTTAAATTGTCCAAAAGCTTTGTTGTAAGGGAATGGGATCTGTTCTTTGATACTATAGCTAGGGTTTTTGGTAACTGCACAAAAACAAACTTTCATTGCATTACCAGTCTTAATCAGTACATTGCCTATGCTATAGTATTTGGTCGTAGATTGAACTTTGGTGAGATTCTGTGGAACCTATTGCTCAACAGGCTTGCTCACTCTAGGAGAGATTCTGATAATGGTGTGAAAGTAAGGTGTTGGTACCCTCGCTTTCTAACTCTTATCATTAATCATCTTCTCACTGCTGAGCAGGTAGAACTGTTTCGAGAAGCTAGATTTGAAACCTCTCCAACCACATACACCAAATTCTACACCAGACTTGATGTCTCATCCAAATTTACCACCATACATGTTCTTGTTTCACCATTGATGAGTCGATTCATTAATCTTCCTATCTTTGGTGAACAAGTTCCTCAACCACATCCAGTTCCACTGCAGGTAGTTATTCCTAACTCTGGTTCTTCTTCTGGTACTTCAATTGAAACCCAAGTGGTTGTTAGGACTGACCCAGAGATTGTAGAACCACATTCTCTGACCCAGGTCATAGAGCCATACAGAGAGTCAAACACTTCAGATACACAACCTGAGCCTAATATTCAATCCAGTTCAAGAAGAGTTAGTAATGTAGCTGAAATGAGTGTTCCCACAGCTCTGTCTCCACCCTTAAAGAAAAGAAAAACCTATAGGGAGACAACTGTAAGCCCATCTGTATCCTCTCAAAAGGATATGGACATTGATATGGCCACTACACAGTCTCTGGAGACATCCTCTCAACAGGGTGGATCTATTGAAATTCGCCATAGGGCCATGGCATCTTGTACTGAGTCAAGCACACTCCCATTACTCACAATGGGAGAAGATATCCATATAGATGACACTCAGGACACCATGCCAGGAGAGCACTTTACTTTTGACTTTGAAACAGTGCCTACCATAGTTACGGTAGAAGTGCCTTCACAGGCATCTGAGGGAAAATCTGATTCTTCACCAACTCAAATAGAATCATTTTCTCCCCTCCCAGAGGGAACATCTCTGGCTCCCCTAAGGGATTTTTCACTCGCAGTTTTTACTGGAGAAAGTGAAAGGCAACTTGATGAGTCTGTCCCTGAAGAAATTCAGTATACAATGTCAAATATTTTGACAGACTCATTCAGGGATCGGGAATTGCGAACTCCCATTGCACCACCACTGACCTCTCTTGAAGGGGCTAGGGTGATTTTTCCTGCAGGTACATCTACTGAGAATCTTGACAGACAGTTAGTGGTGAGAGATATGAATCAAACACCGAGTGAAACACAAGCACGTGAGTTGAGTGAAACACCACTGAGAGCAATTGAGGTGAGTGCACACACTGACACAAACACTGCTTTGTTGAACCAGCTAGCTGATCTACAAAGGAAGTTACAAGAAACCCAGGCTGAGAACAATCTTCTGAAAGCACAAGTGGTTGCTCAATCTACCACCTCTGTATCAAATCAGCTGGGTACTGTGAAAGATGACCTGGAAGGATTGAAGAATAATCTACTCCTGAGGCTGTATTCAATCCAACAATCTCAATTACTGGTGGCTTCAGACATCTCTGATCTTACAACGTCAAATGCTCAGATATCGGAGAGTGTCAAGGAGATTGCTTCTATTTCTACCAAGGTGGACTTTATTCTGCAAACATCTGATGAAAACCAGAGGTTTAATGAAGAAAGGATGTCTAAGATTGAAGGAGGAATGGAGCATCTTAATGAAGGGATGAAGCACCTATACTACATGATCAAGGAATCACATCAACCTACTGTAGAGCAAAGAACATTCTTTGAGGGAGATGATGATGAGGATGATGATGCTGATGAAGGAGGAGATGGGAGAGAAAGAGGAGAGATAAGGAGAACATCTGAGGTGAATCCTAGGGCTTCCAAAGCTCAAACTGTAGAGGATTCCTCAACTAAGGGGGAGAAGGAGAAAGAAGGAGGAAACAGAGAAGCTGGAGGAGCTTCTGGAAAGGATAAGGGGAAAGGTAAACAATCAATGGAGGAGTCTGCTTTTGATGATGCCTACTACTACCACGGTGAACAGGATGACTTCCACTTTGACACATCTGGTGATCTGGAGAAGACCATTCCTGAAGAAACTTTTGGTGAGGAGGAGGTTGAGGAGGCAGCCAATTTTGATGATTGGGAAGATGAAGCTGAATTATATACACCTGACCCTTTGTTTCAAAAGGAGTTGAAGAAACAGCAAGCAGAGCTAAGGAGAAAGGAGGATGAGAATGCCAAGGTCTCCGACATCATATCTCAGAAGCTAAAAATTCAAAAGGCTGAACATGAAGACAAACAATGTCTTCATAGTATTCATGTCAAAGAAAGGAGATTGGATGTGAGGATGAAGCAAGGAAGCAAGTGGGATAAAGCAAGGGAGATGTTTGATATCCCTCAGAGAGGCACAGACAATGATGCTACTTTTCTGAAGCTGCTTGAGAAGATCAGAACTGTTAATCCAGACAACTCATTATATATGAAGGCATTGAAGGAAGATATCCTAAGGATTACGTCTGCATTTGATCAAGTGAGGTAAGAACTGTTCATTTATGTCTCAAGTGCTCTTGAAGGGTCATTCACCATTTCTCTTGACCTCCTACAAAGAAGATCTCTCTCTGAATTGTGGATTCTTATGAGTAAGGTAAAGAGATCTTCTTGCTTGAACGAGCTTCTGTATGACCGGCTGAGAGATTCTGCTATGAAGGCCATCCCTCAAGTTGTACATTTTCCTTATGAAGTCAAAATCTATAGAGGTACAACTTTGGAGACTGTAAGGCTGGATCCTGATTCTTTGAAGCTACAGACTGCAATGCAACTGGTGAAGTTGGAGAATCTTCTGAGAACATCTGGGTTTGCTACTGTAGAAAAGTCTGAAGTTGCTGATATGATTTCAGACTACTGCATGGAGAAAGTACCAAGGTATGCTCAGATGAAGAACAGATTGAAGAAGATCACCAATCAACCAGTAATGCCAAGTGGTGTGGTTTCTGAAAGTGATCGTGTCCTTGACAAAGATCTTCTAGTCACCTTGGCAGAAACTGAAGAAGGTGAAATTAGAGACTAAAGGCATGATGTAGTTAGCTCAATTTGTAAATGTTATATCTTTAGAGCTAGGTAAATCAAGATAGGGAAATTTATCATTTGTTCAGGCTAGAGGAACATCTATCTTGTATTTATCTTTATTGTTTGAATCTGGAATTTGTTATATTTAATCCAGAACTTTTTATTATTTGCTTGGCTCTTAAAAGTCTTATCTTTTCTTGTTTTAGTTGAGTTATCCTCTAGAGTATTTGGTTGTTATTGTCTAACAAACAAATAGGGGGAGATTGAAAGGCATATGTCTAGTCCTATTTGTAAACACCGAGGATTCTACTCAACTTTAATTAAGATGTAATAAGTAAATAATAAAAATCAATTGTCACAGGAATCTCAGGAGGTTATATCTATCAAAGAATGAAGATTAAAGTCATCTACAGACTTGAAGTGATTCTACATTGAAAGAAGCTCAATTTATTGATCAAGCCTCAATGAAGTATTCAAGCTCAGTGGATTTATTACAGTGACAGAGATTTCAAGTGGTGACAGAAAAAGATACTGATTATGGAGTTCTTGAATGAGAAGGAAGTGAATCACTGCTTAAAGTTAAATAGATAAAGAACAGACATTGTCGTTAGTCACTCATGAACCAGACAGTACATCGAGTGTCAACGTACTATTGTGTTTGTTATTTATCTAAGTTTTAAGTGATTCTGGAATTAATTGAGAAGTCAACTAATTCTATTTATTCTCTTATAAATAGTTAATATTATTAAGTATATTATTTATTAAATTAATTCTGCAAAGAATTAATTTAATACGTAATTTATTTAGTTAATTATTTAAATTAGAATAAAAATGAACTAGGAAGACTGAGGTTTGATCTAGGAAGACTTAGTTTCATGAACTAGGAAGACTCACAAAAGAGTCTTCCTGATTGTCTTCCTAGGCAAATCAGAATCTTCCCGATTGTCTTCCACTTGCATTCCATTGTCTTACCGAGAGTCTTCCAAGGCAAAAAGTGTTGTATTTTTGATTGTCTTCCTAGTGCATTTACAATCTGTTAAGTGCACGTGGTCTATCAAAAAGAAAAGCAATTGTATTAAAGACACAAGACAATTCGAAGACAAGCACGGATCATTATTTTCTAACAGAAGACAAAAGCAAACAGACATTCTATTAAAAGCTCTGTCTTAAATTCCTTCAACTGCAAAGCTCTAAATTTCTGCAGGAGTATTAATTCTTGATTGTTCTTAACATTTAATCTATAAGAATTGTATCTCTTGTACTGCTTTAGCTTTCTAGCAGATCATAATCCCTAGATTTTATATCGAACTACTTTTTAGTATTCGATCCTTTTTATTACAAAAATAGATAAATTCATGTCGAATTTATTCTAGATTTGTTTTATTAAGTTCCTTGTAATCAGTGATCAAAATTGTAACACCCCTCAAGTTTAATAGAGTTTCTATTTAACTTGAATATTGTTTCAGTTTTTATTCCGCATTAATTTGTTCTAAATTGTTTAATCTTAAACGAACAAATTTCGATAAAACGGTATAGTTTGTATTCAACCCCCCTTCTACAAACTTATCAGGACCTAACATATACGGATGTAACTCATCCTAGAAATGAAAATTGATATTAGAATTGGATTTTTCACATTTATCAAATCAAAGGTTGAGCTGCTAGCCAGCCACGCATCAACCCTGGACTAGCTCATGTCATAGTCCTCTACTGGATCCTAGGCCAATCTGGGCCTTCAATTATTCCGACCATAAATATGGCCCGACCAATTACTGGTCCCATTTTTAAAAACATTCCAATTCTATATTATACATGTCAGGTGTCAGCACAAATGACAACCTTACTTCGACAATCAGGTGTCGGAAGAATCGACAGCCTTAATAAAACAATTGCTGGAAAACTCACGTTCCAGGAAACAGTTCAATATGTAGAATCAATAAGGAATAGCAATATAATCAAGTATCGACAAGATCGACACAACAATGGGGAATGCACATGACAAGTAACAACATAATAAACATCGACGAAACCGATACAACAACTGGAATGATAATGAAGAATAACAATAACATGCTCAACAAGATCAGGTATCATGGTATCAATAGAAATTTTATCAGCTCAATATAGAGTAGGGTTCGAAGAACAGGCTCTAGATGGCCTCAACAGTATGATTTAACACGTTATGGAAGAATTAGTCAAGATTCACCAATTTGGTAAGTGACAAGAAAGTCAAGTTTAAGTTTAAGGATAATTCAAGGTAAGTTTATAATTAGAGAAAAACAAGGGTTTACTGGCTTCTGACAGAATTAGTTTAGATCCTTCGAACGTATACTTATAACAGATAAGCCTCACGTTTGAAAGAAGTAAACCAACTCTTACACAACATATTTGAATTTGAATCAGGGATTGGATCAGATAATCGCTTATAAATAAGAAAGGATAACAAGGCTTGCATAGGTGCAAGGTGAAAAATGGTATACTTGAAGAGTAAGCAACACAACTTCAGAATCTTAGAATAACTTTTCCCTCATAGGGTTCACAAGTTCCCGCTCATCTAGGGTTGGTAATATTCCAACTTAGCATTTTTAAATCAAGTCTTTGAAAGAAGGTCTTAGTATACAGCCCATAACTATCTTTTCAATCATTTCAATATAATAATTATATCTCTCCGATCAACATGAAAATATGAATCTAAACTCAAAAGGTATAAAAGAGTACTCGTCAATTTACGAGATTAAATAACATACTTGCAATTTAATGCAAAGAAATCAACATTTGAAAATTCAGTAAAAAGCTTTCAACATGCATACTAATAATTCAAGATAATATCTCTTAATTAATAAGCAAGGGTATAAACACTTGCCTCTGGTCCTTAGCTATTTCGTAACGCTGAAACAATACGACTCCCTCCTTATTCTGTCTTATCGCACGATTCTCTACTTCCGTCCTTCTTTGCTCTAACGCTCTTGCGAACACCACTAGTCTGCTTTTACCATTTCGAATCCACGTGCCAGCCTCGATAGTCAAACATGAGACGGTACTTAGTCTTCAACGTATGATTTCACATTCCATAAACGATCGTAACTTAACTTAGATAATCTGACTCGTCTCGTCCAATAGCCTCTGTTGCATAGACAACCACATTTCAATTGATAGAATGATCACAACTAACTATACAAGTAATCCTCGTAACTCTCTTGACACAACTCTCCTTATATAAGGTCAACAGTCTCACCATTCTCATTTTCTAACATTACTGACAAATTTCTATCCCAACTACCCCTCGTGACAATACTAGACACGACCAAAGTATTTAAACAAGTCTCAAAACAGTTATTCGTATTTATAACTCACTAACCAGATAATTCACATAATCCACATCATTCACATAACACATTTAAACAAGTAACCTGGTACGTATCGGGCGTCCGGTATAATTTACAAGATTAAAACTCAGATACTAGCCCTAGTACGGGCATATACGGACTATAAAACACATTACACAACTCATACAAACCATATAGCACTTATAACTATTTTTAAAACATCACACAGCTTATTTGAATTTAAATAAGCCACAAACAGTTTTTTTTTAATCAAAAATCGGGTTTTTAAATCCAATATAAGTATTTTAAATGCAAATAAATCAATTAATAAAATTAATTGACACTCTTTAAATGCTCAAACTATTTTTAAATAATAAATCAGGTTTGAAAATAATTAAACTGAATTTTAAATTAATTAAATCTAATTAATAATCAATTTTTTTTAAGAATTAACTGATTAAAAGAATTAATCAATTAATTAAATAAATTAATTATTAATTAAAAATAATTAAAATAATTAAGTTTAATCAATTTTCGAATTTAAAATAATAAATACAATTTTTCAGAATTTTCTGAATAAAAAAATGTATTTTTAAATTAAAGATATGATTTTTAGAATTTTTAAAACAATTTTTGAATTATTTCAAAAATTAAAATCCAGAAACAGTTTCTAAAAATGCAATTAGGGCTTTAACAGATCAAAACCGGGTCGGGTAGGGTTTTGAAAACGGGTCATGAAGAACACGGTAGGTCGCCAAGAACACGTCACCGGAAAACTGGGTTTCCCAGTTTCCGGCCGGCGTCCGGCCAACCCACTAGTTTCGGCGACCAATACCATTCCAAACACACAGATTTTTCGAGGGGAAAACACGGAAATGACAAGGTCATCACAAAACTCAATTAATTAACACACAATCTTCACAGAATCCGCCCAAAATTGGCCAGAAAGTTTCCGTCGGCAACGGTGCTACCGCTTTCTGGCCAACCGCAAACTTCAACCAAACTCAAAACTAATTACACGGTTCGACTCTAAACTCGCAGATCTATTCAATGGCACAAACATTATCAAGGTTTGCTTAGCCGATCAAAATCCCGACCAAACTCCGGTCAACATGAATTTTCCGATTTGCTTGATTTAGAACCCCAAAAATCACATAAAAATTATCAACGTACTCCTTACAACATATACAATCTATTCGTACAATCAATTATCAATAACAATCAAGATCACAGATTTCCCCAAAATTTTAACCTAATTCGAAATAAATAAATTAATTAAAAATCAGAAAAACTTAGAAATCATACCCACATAGATTTTGATGATGGATTTAGGTAGAGGATGATGAGATATTCATTTTGGTTACAAGAACATCGAAATCGAATTCCGATAACGCCTTCAAAATTGAATTTGATTCTCAAGAACACGAAGAACACGTTCTAGGGTTTTTCGGATTTTTAACTGTAATTAAGCTTGATTATATGAAAAACAAAGTACGATTTGCCTTTTTATAATAAACGGAAAATAATACCCCAAACGACATTTTTGGATCGATATTGATCCGATGGATCATTTTAAATACAATATAACAGAATATATGCTTTAAACCTTTAATAAAGCAGAATACACGTTTTTCGAGATGATAATCATCCATAAAGTACAGATAACTACAAGTATCGTTTAATTCAAAATATACGAACCAAAATACCTCCATTACGAATATTTTTGAATACTTCCCACTTTAACGAATTAAATATTGGTACGAAGGATATACCAATGTCCCGAATAATTTGGGAACGATCCAAATTTTCTTTTCGATAATTAAAATAGAATAAAGTAGTATGACATCCTTTTCAAAATAGTTTCTAATTCCCCACACATTTCACATAGCACCACAATATCACATATTCAATCATTTAACGAATAACTTAGCACGTTTAAACAGATAAATCATTTAATAACTTTTAATATGAAATTAAAATTTCATTTCACATCACATAATAACACGTAATTTTCCCAGATCTTACATTTATGCCCTTTAGAGTATTCGTGATCTCTGTCCAAACTACCTAAGTAAAATCCGACATGGTAACGACGCTTAAACGCGATTCCGTGTTTTTTTAAACACTCACTACAACCACCAATCCACAATCAACCAACCACCAATCAAACCTCAAGTTAATACTACACTTTTCTGTCCAAACATGGTCATACTCTAGTTCATAAGTTTATCCACAAATCATCCATCAAACATGCTTAAAATCATGCATACATGCTTCATTACTACATAGTTCTTAAACAATCACTTATAACTACTAGATCAAGCATAACCTCAAAAAGGGAAGAAGTTTTATACCTTCTTTGGAACTTAACAAAGGCTATATATGGATGGTATATCCTTCCTTGCTCCTTAACTATGCTAATCAAACCTAAAATCATCAAAACAAAACAAGATCTTATGAGTTTACTATTCACATCACTATTCATCATCAACTTTGAATCCATTTTTGACCAATCTATCATCCATGGATGAGGCTAAGATTAGAGATCTACCTTGGATATTGGAAGAGGGTGATTTAGAGCCCAAGATCAAGATTTATGGTTGAGTGGAAGTGGATGAAAATTTCTTAAGGATTTGAGGAAGAAGAAAAGCCGAATGGTGCTTCTTCATCTTGGATGCATCTTTTTGTTTTGTTTTCTTTTCTTTTCCTTTCTTTTCTTTTGTCTAATTACACTTAATAATTTGCTATTTAATTGTGTGGCTATAATCTTGTTTTGTCATCAATGACAAGCCTCTTTTTAAACTTGTGGTGGTGGTGAAAGTGGTGACAAGGTGGTGATTCACCACTTGGTCATCATCTTGTCATCCTCTTGCATCATGCTTATGTCATCATTTGTATCCTCAATCCTCTTATATATTGCACTTGATGATCTTATATAATACTCCTCCTTTGGTTAGGGTTTAATCCATAATTTGTTACGCTTTTGTTTCGCGATAGTTTCAAGTGGTTTTAAAAACGTTTCTCGGTACCAAAGCTAGGGTACTTCCTTTATCTCTCCACTACCTTGGTTTAATATGTGATCCTATATTTCTCACCTTGGTTTAAGGTATGATCATGGATTTCTCATTCCACATACTTTCTTTTATTCTTCATATACATCAATAATATAACTTCGAAACATTCATTCCAGGTCATCCACATAGGGTGGTCTGAAAAACGTTTCATCAGAAGTTTTTACTATTCATCACATTTACTATTCATCAAATTTTTTTAACTAAGTCCAAAATTTGGGGTTATTACAGTCTCCCCTCCTTTAAAAGGATTTCGTCCCGGAATCTAAGAAAATATCCGAGGTTACTCTTTCAATATAGGAATCTCCAGTTTCCAGGTTGACTCCACAACCCTCTGGTTTCATTACAACACTTACTCATTCCGGTCTGTGATATCTACCGGATGCTTTATATAAGCAAATTCTGGTTGTACTCTTATACACCCATTTTTTATCAACATCCGACTACTCTTGCAGTCGGCGGTACAACGCTTACCATAACTTCGGTTCTCTGAAAGGTTTCTTTCGGTCGGTCCGTCGGTCTGCGGCCCTACGTAGTGTTCGCACTCAAACTCGTCGCCAACACGTTTGGAAAACTCCTCCCGAATCGGGAGTTCAAGCATTGGTTCTTATCTGACACGATGGTGACTGGAACTCCACGTCACCCAATTATCTATTTCACAACTTTTCGATTTAAGATCTCTTGCTAAAAACAAAATATGAGTAGACTCATTTGATCCATCAATTATAGCTCAATTGACGTCATAGTCCGACTTGATTCTTGTTGATCCTATCACAGAATCCATTATAGTAAAATTACATTCCTACTCAGGAATCTCTACTAACTGTGATAGTCAACTAGGTCTTTATTCTGCCTTCATTTTCTGACATCTCCAATATTTGCTTACCAATTGATAAATCCTTTTCATCTATCCGACCACTTATACGTTTCCTTAACTTTCTTTACCTTTTTGTACTCTCGGTGTAGCTGTCTCTTTATGATAGATCTTTATTCCTTAATTTATTCTGGCACAATCAGGACCTTTAAATAATCCTTGTTGTTCTCGGGACTTCAAACTTCATCCTTTCAGTTCTTCTTATTAGTTATTCCGAAGAGTTAGCATCTTATGATTCCTTTATCATTCTTTCTCAGTCTTTAATGCTTTCTCCAACATTAACCTCATACCTTCACTCGTCATTCGTTCTTGACATAACTGTATTTTCTGTAGCAATTCCGGTTGCATTGCAACCTCAAATAGTCTCTCATTACCATTTCCGGTTATTTTAACCTCAATTTCCATTTTCTCAAATCCTTGGATTAACTTTATCCGATGATGTTATCATCTTAAGTCTTTCAGACTAAGGGCATCGGCCACCACATTCGCCTTCCCTGGGTGGTAAAGAATCCCACCGTCATAATCCTTGATTAGCTTTAGCTATCTTTTCAATTCTAATGGTAAGTTCTTTCTGGGAAAGTGTATCTAATGCTCTTATGATTTGTATAAATCTCGCAATTCTTTCCATACAATTAGTGCCTCCAAAACTTCAAAGCGAAAACTAACGCTGCCAATTCTAAGTCATGTGTAGGGTATCTAAATTCATATCCCTTTAATTGACTGGATGCATACGTAATTACCTTTTCGTGCTGCATAAGCACAAACCCTAATCCTTTATGCGATGCGTCGCTATAGATCACAAAATCTCCCTTCCCGTCTGGCAGTACCAGCACAGGACGACGACTAGTCTCTTCGTTAATTCCCGGAAACTTTTCTCACATTTCTCGGTCCATTCAACTTTTCAGTCTTTCGAGTAAGTCTGGTCAGTGGGGCTGCTATATTAGCAAAATCTTATACTCATCTTCGGTAATATCCGGCTAACCCGTAAAATTACTCACCTCGGTTGGTGTGGTTGGTCTTTCCCAGTTCGAAAAAGCTTTTATATTAGCGGGGTCAAACAGCACCTCTTCACTATTGACCATATGTCCTAAAAACTGTACTTCCCTTAGCCAAAACTCGCACTTTGAGAACTTGGCATATAACTTTTCTCTCCTCAGTGCTTCTAACACTATCCTCAAATGTTATACATGTTCTTCCTCGGTCCTTGAGGTAAACCAAAATATTGTCGTTGTCACTATGACACACTTATCCAAATACTTCTTGAAACCTCGATTCATCAAGTCCATGGAAGCTGCAAGGGCATTCGTCAGCCCAAACGACATTACTAAAAACTCGTAGTGTCCAAACCTGGTACGAAACGTAGTCTTGGGTACGTCCTCAGGTTTAATATTCGACTGGTGGTATCCCGTTCTCAAATCAATCTTCGAGAATTTAACTGCACCATGCAGCCGATCGAACAAATCACTGATCCTTGGCAGGGGTATTCATTCTTAACAGTTAGCCTATTCAGCTTTCGATAGTTTATGCACAGCCTCATGCTGCCATTCTTTTTCTTCACCAATAACACGGGTGCATCCCACGGTGACGCACTTGGTCTTATCATTCCTTTCCCTATCAATTCCTACAATTGTGCGACTAATTTCTTCATCTCAACTGGAGCTAGTCGGTACGGGGCCTTCGAATCTGGCACCGTTCTTGGAGCTAATTCTATAGCAAACTCTATTTCTCTATCGGGTGGTAACCCTGGGAGATCTTCTGGAAATACATCCTCGAATTCGTTGAAAACAGGGATATTCTGTACACTAGGTACTTCCCGTTTCGTATCCATCACCGTCGCTAAAAAAGTTTCACATCCTTGGAGGTCAATCGTTCCCTCGTCCGACAATCTGAATTCTTACTTTCTTTCTTTCTCAATCTATTCGCGTTTCATACTCTATTTTCTTTATGCCCATTTCTTTCTCGTCCACTTTGCTTCAATTTCTATCACAGTCATTTCCTTAACCAAGGTAACATAATCTCTCGTTTCGAACACTTCGTTATTCTGAATTCGCATCATGAGAAACAAACCTTGGCAATTTCCGTAAACTTCAATTCATAACTTGTCGTACTCATTCGTTTTTGCTCTCAGCTTCAACACTCTACTTTTCCAAATATTAAGGAAAATACTTGCATGGTACCAAGAATACTTCAAGCAACAAAATATTTCATAAAATCTTTTTAAGAATTCTCGTCGAATGGATGACCTTATTAGGTCTCAATCAATTACCACTTGGAAATTTCATCATCACAATTCACTGCATATAAAATGCATTGTGAACTCACTTAAATAGATTTGACCGAAAGTTGAACTCAGTGAAACAATAACAAGTTCACTTCAATAAACATTAAGAACTAGCTGAACAAAATTTGCTAGTTCGATTAGTTTGGGACGCAGCATCTAGCTAGGATAATTAGCTAGATTTTCATCATATCATTAAAATTTCAACTAGTTAGAACAATTAACTAGTCACTCATTATGGCACATGCAATTAGCCATTTTCAATCTACTAGTACAAAATCTCGACATCGTAGTTGAAGAAAGAAGAAAACAAAATTTTGACTACTCGAATATTGAATTGAAAAGAAGAATAATAAGATTGGGACGGACAAGGTAATTATAACCCTTGAATAGAATATAGGGTCTGGATAGAAAGTTCTTGGTATCGGAACAATCGATAACCTCCCACCAAACATTTCTCATCAGTGAAACGGTCCACCCAAAGGTGTCTCCGTACATAAACTTTGTCAAATTCTCCGATAGAATTGAATTCGGAATATCAATATCAAATTGATATCCTTTCTACGATTTCAACGTCTGATGTGAAAATCTCTTCTTAATAGAAGAAAAGAATTCATGAGTAGTCTCTGATATATATATCATCTATGTTTAAACAAATAGCTAGATATTTATGAACACGACTGAGGAGTCCAAATATGAAGAAATAAAATGAATACTTAACAATTGTTGGTTGCATCCCAAGTTAAAGTAGGAAATTAGAAAGGTTACCTGACATGAATTATTCAAGGTAACACGGGCATGAACAGTTTTAGATTGAGGAGTGTACCAGCAAGTAGATACCAAGAAGTCAATGGTCATCATAATTTCTAACATCACCAGTATGAGGATGATCTTATCTTTCTGCCTTTATGGCTTAGGGTACTAACCAACGGTACCTCAAAATCGTACAAGTCCTTAAATAGGTCGGGAGTTCGAAACATAATCGCCATTCCCCGATAATCGTTCCGAGCTCGGGCCTCCTACGGCCGCATCAACACATCCTCAAAAGATGAAGGTCGATTAACGTATATGTAATTTCTTAACACTAGTCGAATCGAACGAATCCAATCCCAGGCCACCATAGGTCTCATTCCTCGTAGGTCCTGAGATTGTCGCATTGCTCATTGCAACCATACGTGTCTTCATCAGAATCACGCTATCCATTCTTCATATCTTTGATTTCCGAGTTGAGCCATCATGGCCTATCGTACGAAGTATACTCGCGATGTGATTTAGCATGTTCGTCTCACGATAACGTTCGGGTACTACATGTACACAAAAATCTTCCTCTTAGGTAACAAAATACCCATCGACAGAAAAGACACCAACTCTGGTGAAAACGTTGTTCTCAAGGCTTGGACCTCATACACAAGATAATGCCTTAATTTGTCCACGCAATTTAGTAATTCGGATTGCGTAAAGGACTGTAAACGTCTCAATCTTCACATGTGCTGCCTTCTCGTGGCAAACTACGATGAACTACAAACACTTAGGTTCTTACTAAGTTAAGTTATCCATTGGTATTGGCCATTCCGACCTTACCTCAACTACGACCGAGACTCTGCTCCGCCTCTTATCTTAATGTCTTTGATAATCCATGTACAATTCTAAACGTCCTTCTCATCATTATGATGATCTCCAACGGTCCTATCGGTCCTTCGATAAGTCCCCAACTAAACTCTTTAATCTTAACATCCTCGATGGCACTACTTCCGGTAGTCCACTTAACGAACTCTATATGAGTCCTCTCGTCATTCTCTTACTTCGATATAACTCTTAACACTCTCATATCCAAGTCTATAACTTAACTCTCTGATACCATTTCTGTAACACCCCCAGATCCGGGGTCAGGAATCTGGGTTGTCACGCTCCATCAATATACAATACCTGCATTACTTACAACATTCTAATAATACAACTCCAAAGACCCCAATCACTTACGCACACACACACAAGTTATAGCCTTGAAGATGAGCAACAAAAGTAACATTCGTTATTACAAATCAAATGTACTATCCAGGATCTCATCTATCATTTACAACCTCTACCTGAAGTTAAAATAATAGACCTCACAATTCTATACAAGGTTTAGTAATACAAACCTACTCAAAATAATTCTCACTAATTCAAGTTGCAACTATCCTGCTCACACCGGCAATATCCATCCTGCTGTACTAACTCAAGGGTGGTCTCTTCATTCCCTTGCTCTCGTGACACGAGGTGAATCGGCAATGTTTTCTTCATGCTGAAAGATTTAATAAAGCAAGAATGAGCTAAGAGCGCTCAACAAGAAATCTATCCTAGTTTAAATCTTTAAACCTTTTAGGAAGATAATCCATATGGGATCAAAGCTTTTAACACTACTAGGGTCTATCCCCAAAATAGTACACCGTTCAAAATACCGTATGACTTACAATCATACTCAAATATTCTTCGTAAATCATTTGGAGATCCTTGGTATCAGTATGATAAACCAAGACTTAAAACATATCTTTTTAAAATAGATATCAAATGTTGGAATCAAGGCTTAAAGCCTATTCATTGATTCAAAACATTATACAGTTCAATGTACTGTATATCTTAAATACCTTTTCAACATATATACTCACATACCTATTTAGATATCTCATACTGTTCAAAATACTGTAAAATATCAGTAATGAACACCTTTTATAAAAGAAGCAAGAATGAGCACTATAGCTCAACAATCAGATATAGCAGCTTAATCGTATATGTAAGCTTATATCATAAAGGAAAACCTTTAAAACTTCATTCGTATACAGAATGATATATTTGTTTTCTTTTCGTCCAAAACATGCCATAAAGTGCAACTACTGTATGAGGAACATCATTACTCTTCACTGTCACATTATCAGTAACTCAGCGCCTAGGCTTTTGTTACAATGTACAGTACAACTCCAATCGGAGGGAAGAAAGGGAATGTACTGGAACACCCGATACACGGTGATCAGCCGTTTATCGTAACTTTTCTTTTCTACTAGTAGGACGACTTCCTGTTCGGTTATCACCCTGACCGCATACGGGCCACTGTGCTAAGAGATCACTACCTCGGTGCCTATTTCGTCACCGGGCAAGCCTTAGCACACAAGAGATCACTACCTCGGCGCCTATTTCGTCACCGGGCAAGCCTTGATAATTTTGGCACTACCCCGACACCTATTTCATTACCGTGTAGGCCCTTCCAATTCCCAAAATGAAAAATATCAATGAAACGCAAATCGGAATTTAATTCCATTTTTCCCAAGTACAAATACTTGTCAAAACTTTGTAACCGTTCAGAATACCTTACTCCTAGAGTAATTGAAAGGAGTAAGTCAAAGTGTGGGTTGACATTAGTCAACGAAACTACCGATGATTACTACGTATTTTGAAAGCATGACCAGGGAGTTTATTGAAATTTCAGAGTTTAGCGAGTTTGAAATACTTTACTTGAATAGGGGAGCCATCCCCAGTTATAGTTATTCTAGAGGAACAGTGGAGGTAAAACTCTGTCCTCGACTTCTTGAACTAGATTCCCAATTTCCGATGAGTAGAAAACACTATTCGCATTTAATTATTTTTAAGATAATATTTGGGAATCTCTGCTTTAAATACCTTTTCTGAAGATCAGAAAGTTTTGTATATATATAGTAGAACCTTAAATAATATAATAAGGTTCTATGATTTTTAAATCACATTTGGAATATTTAATAAATATCCAAATAATAAATATTGAATTATTATTCAATATAAAACCACTTAAGTGAATATTCGAAATAATATTCACTTAAATAAAATATTCAAATAATAAGAATTGAATTATTATTCAATATAAAATCACTTAAGTGAATATTCAAAATAATATTCACTTAATTAAATAATATTCAAATAATATTTATTATAATATTATTTAAATATCTCACCTTAAATATCCAATAATATAGACATTGGAATATTTCATAAACCTTTAAAATATAACTGTCCCTGGAACCTTCCAGCTTCTGACAGTGTGATCAAAAAAAATAATAACTTAACTCCCGGTCTAAGTTTTAAAACTGTAATATCCCAAATTTTTGTAATAATTAAAACCTTGATGAATAGTAAATTTTCAATTGATGAATAGTAAATTTGCTGATGAAAAGTTTTTCAGACCACCCTATGTAGGTGACATGGAATGAATGTTTCGAAGTGATATTATTGATGTATAGGAAGAATAAAAGAATGTAAACGTGATCAGAATCAGAAGATTCCCATCCGAGTTTTAAATCACTATTCACTGGACAGTTAAGGATGTATTGATTTGATCGTTTTAAGAAAGTATGTGGAATGAGAAATCCATGATCATATCTTAAACCAAGGTGAGAAATCTAAGATTATATATTAGACAAAGGTAATGGAAGGATAAAGGAAGTACCCTAGCTTTGGTACAGAGAAACGTCTTTAAAACCACTTGAAACTATCGCGAAACAAAAGCGTAATAAATTATGGATTAAACCCTAACAAAAGGAGGAGTATTATATGAGGTCATCAAGTGCAATATATAAAAGGATTGAGGATGCAAAGGATGACATAAACATGATGCAAGGAAATGACATAAGCATGACAAAGTGATGACAAGGTGATGAATCACCACCTTGTCACCACTTTCACCACCACCACAAGTTCAATTTAGCCTTGTCATTGATGACAAGTCTTTGTATTAGCCACACAATTAATTGGCAAAAGTATTAAGGTTAATTAGACAAAAGAAAAAAGGAAAGAAATCAAACAAAACAAATCAAGAAAAGATGCATCCAAGATGAACACAACTTTCGGCTATTTTCTTCATCAAAGAGCTTAAAACTTTTGCTCCAACTTCCACTCAACCATAATTCTTGATCTTGGGCTCTAAATCACCCCCTTCCAATATCCAAGGTAGATCTCTAATCTTAGCCTCATCCATGTATGATAGCTTGGTCAAAAATGGATGCAAAGTTGATGATGAATAGTGATGTGAATAGTAACCTCATAGAATCTTGTTTTGTTTTGATGATTTTAGGTTTGATTAACATAGTTAAGGAGCAAGGAAGGATATATCACCCATATATAGCCTTTGTTAAGATCCAAGGAAGGTATAAACTTCTTTCTTTTTAAGATTTTTGCTTGATCTAGTAAGTTAGAAGTGTTTGATTGAAACTATGTTAGAATAAAGCATGTATGCATGATTTAAGCATGTTTGATGGTTGATTTGTGGATGAACTTGTGAATTAGAGTGTGACCTTGTTTAGACAGAAAAATGGTAATATAAGCTTGAGTTTGATTGGTGGTTGGTTGATTGTAGATTGGATTGAGTGTTTAAAAACACGGGAAGTACGCATAAGAGCCGTTACCATGTCGGATTTTATTTAGGTAGTTTAGACAGAACCTATGATTGCAAAACAGGGCATAAACTTGAGGTTTCTGACCATGAGCATGTAGGCTCTGTTTCCTAGATTATTTTAGCGAAAGAATCGTATCGTTTTGATTTACGGTTTAAGAGAAACACCCGTTTTAGTAAAAGCGGTTTCACGTAACTAGATAGTTCATTGTATGAACTTTGAGATAGGGATCAAGCCCTTTAAAATTGGAGTTGGATTGAGATATTAAAATGGATACTAGTATGTATAATTAGGAAAGGAAACCTAGAAGGGTTCGAGTTAAAAAGATGAGTTGGTGATTTTATAAAAATACGCGAACGGAGGTTGCGCGAGTGAAATACCCTTAAGGGGATGGTTTAAAACAAGGAAATGGTAAAGTAAAAGAACTTGGGATTTGTGAATGGTTTTCACCCAAGCTTTTGACTTAGAAGTTTACGGAATGTCACGAGGTTATAGATGACCAAGAGCGAGACGTTTAATTTTCATTGGTAGAACTGTAGTGCTTGAGTTATAGCACATTAAATGGTTCAAGGGGACTGACTGTGAATTATGTATCTTGTTATAGATCGACGCGCACACTCTCAAGCCCCCACTACTACACCACCAAGACCCCAAGGCAAGTTTTCAAACCCTATACCATATAATGATGCTGTTGTGATATATGTTGGGGTATTGCTATATATGCTGCTTTATGCTGTGAAATAACGTAAAACTGTTTTTGCTTTGTAAAAAGCTGTATAAGGTATAAGGTTTATATGCTAGCTAAGTACTAGATATATACCAAGGTTAAAGATTAAAGACTCTAACTATAGAGCACTTGTACGATGGTTTTAAAACTTAGACCGGGAGTCAAATTATTATTTTGTTTTAAACTACTATCAAAAGCTGGAAGGTTCCAGGGACGGTTATATTTTAAATATTTATTAAATATTCCAATATCTATATTGTGAGATATTTAAGGTGAGATATTTAAATAATATTATAATAAATATTATTTGAATATTATTTAATTAAAGTGAATATTATTTTTGAATATTCACTTAAGTGTTTATATTGAATAATAATTCAATATTTATTAATTGATTATTATTTAATTAAGTGAATATTATTTTGAATATTCACTTAAGTAGTTACATTGAATAATAATTTAATATTTATTAATTGGGTATTTACTAAATATTCCAAAAATGATTTAAAATCATAGAAACCTTATTATATGATCAAAGGGTCTATTATTTACACAAAAATATAATTTTTCTGATTTTCAGAAAAGATATTACAATTAGAGATTCCCAACTATTATCTTAAGATATTTAAAGGTAATTAAATGCGAATAGTATTTTTCCAACTCATCGAAAACTGGGAATCTAGTTCAAGGATTAGATGACAGAATTTTACTTCCACTATTCCTCTAGAATACTTATAACTAGGGGATGGCTCCCCCATTCAAGTAGAGTGTTTCAAGCTCGCTGAACTCTGAAATTTCAATAAACTCCCTGGTCATGATTTCAAAATACGTAGTAATCATCGGTAGTCTCGTTGACTAATGTCAACCCACACTTTGACTTACTCCTTTCAATTTCTCTGGAGTAAGGTGTTCTAAACGGTTACAAAGTTTTGACAAGTATTCGTACTTGGGAAATGTGGAATTTAATTCCGATTTCCGTTTCATTAATGTTTTTCATCATGGGAATTGGAAAGGCCTACATGGCAATGAAATAGGTGCCGGGGTAGTGCCAAAGTTATCAAGGCTTGCCCGGTGATGAAAAATAGGTGCCGAGGTAGTGATCTCTTGAGTGCTAAGGCTTGCCCGGTGATGAAAAATAGGCACCGAGGTAGTGATCTCTTAGAACAATGGCCCATATGCGGTCAGGGTGATAACCGAACAGGAAGTCGTCCTTCTACTAGTAGAAAAGAAAAGTTACGATACAACGGCTGATCACCGTGTATCGGGTGTTCCAGTACATTCCCTTCCCTCCAATTGGAGTTGAGCTGCACATTGTAACAAAATCCTAGGCGCTGAGTTACTGATAATGTGACAGTAATGAGTAATGATGTTCCTCATACAGTAGTCGTACTGTATGGTATGTTTTGACGAAAAGAGAAATAAATATATCATTCTGTATACGAATGAAGTTTTAAAGGTTTTCCTTTATGATATAAGCTCACTTATATGCTTATGATGTATTGTATTATTGCTGGGCCGAGTGCTCACTCTTGCTTTTTCTTTCTATACATATATATCACAACACAACAGCTAGAGTAGATGGCCAGGATTCGTCGTACCGCTCGGAAGCGCGTCAGGGACATACAGGCCGCCCGTAGCATGGTTGTTACAGTTGATCAGGTAGAAGTACTGAGTTGGTTCGGAGTGTAACTCTTGTTGCTCCGGTTTAATTATAAGTATCACTTATGTATATTAATGAACAAGAACAAACTTTTGCACTACCTTATGGTTTCACATAGAAATCATACTGGTAGTAGGTTCCAAGTATTTTACTTTTGGGTTGTAATAACTTTAATTTGTGGATCATATGACTACTGTTATTGTAAGTTCGTTTCTGAGACATAACTAAAGTGAGTGTATTGATGGCGGGGTCACCATGTGTGTTGATTTATTGTTTTATGGTTCAAGTATTAAGCGTTTGTACGGAACAAGGGATCGTGACAACCCAGATCTCCGACCCCGGGTCTGGGGGTGTTACAAAAACTATCGTACAAGTACTCTATACTTAGAGCCTTTAACCTTTATCCTTGGTTTATATCTAGTATTAATCTAGCATATAAACCTTATATCTTATACAACTTTTTATGAAAAGCGAAAACATTTTATAAGTCATTTCACAGCATTAAAGCAGCATATTTATCAATATCACAACATATATTACAACAACATCATTATATGGTGTAGGGTTTGAAAACTTGCATGCATCTATCATATGCATACATTACATCTCATCATTTTTAATACTATCACATCTATATACGATGTGAGGTTTGAAAGCATGCATAATATCGTATGCATATATTACATTTGAAAGCATGCATCTATCATATGCATAATATCATAATATTTTACTTTAAAATACAGCATGGGATGAGAAAACTTGTCTCGGATCCTTTATAATAACTCGAATTTTTGGAAAAATTTAAAACTTTTCTTATTATGGTTAAGTGCAGCAGTGAATAGTAATTTGGTGGATGAATAGTGATTTTGAGGGTTAAGAAAATTTTTCATGCCACCTATGTACGAGACGTAGTGTGGATATTCCAAAGTCATATTAGTGATCTACGGAGTAAATAAGTGAATGCAAAGATGATCGAAATTCAGAAATTCCAAAATTTATTATGGTGTAGTATTTGACCGGGCAGCGAATTATATATTATTATATTCAAGAAATAAGATATTAAAATTGAGGAATTGAGGATTTAATAATTTGGAATTTTATTACTTTATTAAAGTCGATTTAAGGATTCGATTGTTGAAGTGAATAGTGAATAGTTACTATTCACTGCGAGAATCGCGTAAAGTTTTATTCGCTCTTTAGAAAATATTTCGAATCGTTTCAAGAGGAACAAGGCAACATTTACAGGATTAAATATAGACATGGAAGTAACATGTAACAAGATTAATTCGAGGGATGCAACATTTGGATCATCCATGTGAAAGGAAAGCGAACCAGTAAAGCTACTTTAGCTAGACCAATGCATGTTGGACATGTGTCACAAGCTAAGGCCATTAGAGCTATGACTCACCACTTTTGTCATAAAAAATCAGCATTTCTAATTAGTCAAAAGCCAAAACCCAAAAAAAAAGAAAACAAAACATTTTCATTTTCTTCATTTTCGGCCAAAGAGGAACTGCCGGATTGTAAGCTTCACATCTCCTTCATTTCTCGGTGGCAAATGGAGATCTATAGCTCGTTGGAAAGGTCTTGAGATAACCTACATTTCCTATTTCACAAGTGGCTTCCATTTGAGCAAGGTAAGACCTTCATTGTTCCAGTTCTTTAAACCGGTGTATAGTAACTCCGAAAGGTCATAACTTGTTCTTGATTTTCTTTTGCAAGTTTGAGGATGATAACCATAGATAAAGACTCTCTTAAGGCTTACAAGCTCTGGTTGTGTGTTTAAGGATTCAAGGAAGGTATACCACTCACCCACCCTTTGATTTATATTGAATTTTAAGTGAAGTTTTTAGTAATAAGCATGTTTATGGAATTTGGAGTAGGTATGGTTAATTCTTGATGAATACTTGTTGTTGGTTGATGTTGGTGATGTGTTCTGGAAGTATATGAACTGGTTATGTTGTAAAAGTTGTTGGGTTGTTGAATTCATTTGGTTTTAAGAGGTTTTGACATAACAAAAACCGGGAAACGTTACGATTATAGCCGTCGTAATGCCCATTTGATTTAAGACTGTTTTGAGCAAGTATTACGACCTGGTCTTGGAATATTTTTGAGCAACACTGACCCGGAACCTGTAGGTCTTGTTTTAAGGTTTGTTTTGGTATAAAGATCATGTCTATACGATTTACGGTTTAGGAGAAAAGTGAGTTTTAGTAAACGTCGTTCGGAGGAACAACCCATCTCTGGTCAGTAACTTTGAGGCTACATTTGGACCACTTAGAAGCCATATTAAAATGTGAAACTTTGAGGAATAATTCTGGAGACAGTTAGGAAGGCTCACGAAAACGATTCGGATTAAAAAGATTATATTTCGATTTTATAAAAATGTTTTAGCCGAGGTTGCGCAAGTGAAAACCACTAAGAGCATGACTTAGAAATCGATGTTGCAAATGGTTAAGTATAACTTGGATTTGAGGATGGATTTCGAACCAAACTTATGATATAAGTATTTGACGAATAACATGGACTTAGTGTGACGCTAGAGCGAGCTAGTAATTCCTTGGTTGTGTTTCGCTTACGTGTTTAAGCATTGAGTACAAGTGGATTATCCAGGAGATTAACCGTGTGTTTTCGTTTGACTTTGTCTAGATTGTTCGACATTGTCACGAGCCCAATCACCTCTCGAGCATCAGGCAAGTTTCTAAAACCATATTTTGAAGTATGCATATACTAGATGCAAGTTTTCAAACCTATACCTTTATAAACTATTGTGGTGATAAATAAAAGATTTTGAGATATATATGCTATGTGTTCATGATTTCGAAATGATATTTACGATGCTAAGTAAAAGTTATTAGTATGAGTTGGACTTATAAGCAATGGTTACGGCAATATTTATAAGCCGATGTTTTAAAAAAAAACCCTCAATAGGGGGTATATACTCTGTATTTATTCTACGGGCCGGGAATAGTATCAGTTGTTATCTAGGGTTATATTATTATACTATTATCCATTATTTTCTTAAGAAAGTATTTGGGAATTATTTCTAAATAAATATTCTTTATTAAATACAGTTTTCATTAACTATTTAAAGCCCTACTTCTTAAGGAAGTATTTTGTGAAATTTTCCTTTAACCCTCGATAACTAATAAAGTTTTATTCAGATAATTATAATATAATTAGAGAAGGTCCCAAATCTATTTCCCTTTTAAGTCTATATTCAGAAAGACTTAAATGTTCGCTCAAACTACAAAGACTCAGGGGACCTTACTCAAGATTTTATGTTTGTTTCAAGTGGACTGCCCGGTCCTAAATCTTTTTGAAACTATTCCTTTAACAGCTTTGTATGCTACCATCAAAATGATTTCGATTACTTCCTCAAGACTCGAGGAGTAAGACCAGTGGAATAAGTTGTATCCATGAACAAGCATCAGCTTGGGAAATATGGGTGAATTTTCCTTTCCAACCAGATATGACTACTTTGTGGAGTCGTATACTAGGGGAAAAAGGGAAAAGAACTTTATGTTTCAGAATTATGGATTTTCTTGAACTCGGAGAATATGTAAGGGACTGAGTGTGGCGCCTGTCCCCTAAGGGAATTACGCGTAGACCGACAGTCTATGAACGGGTCTGTTTTTCCCTTAGATTATCAGTATGTGCCCGACCGTAGGGTAAGAGGAGGGAATTACGCGTAGACCGACGGTCTATGAACGGGTCTGTTTTTCCCACCCAGAGAAGAGTATCAGGCCGGCAGTCTATGAACGGGTCTGCTCTTCCCCCTACAACCGAAGGCGGGGAGGTAGATCAGTTAGCATCTGTTCTATTTTCCCTTCTACGTAGAAAAACAGCAGTGGGGATTTGCCTTACGACTGATCATCGTAGAGGTATCCCTGTCGCCCAGAATCTCCGACTACAGTTCATCATCCATGGAAGAAAATGTTTTATGCAAGTTATCCATGAAAGAACATGTTTTATGCAAGTCATCCATGGAAGAAAATGTTTTATGAAAGTTATCAGAGAGAGAATGTTTTATGCAAGTTTTCAGAGAAAGAAATTTTACGCAAGCTTATTCAAGTTTATACAAGCATATGAGTTTATAAGAAAGCATCTGATTTTACGAAAAAGATATATGGAACCAGATGAGCTTAGAAATGGATTGGAAATATTTTACATTGTATTTATTTCCAAATTATGATATGAGGTAAATGTTTGATATGAAAGATGATATTGAATTTTCCTTATAACTTCATCTTTTAAGTTATATGTTGATAGTCTGCTTATATTCTATATAGCAGATATTTTACGAAAAGGATATACTGAGTTATCCTATCTTTTATTTTATACTAGAACTTTGTTCATAGTATGAATATCGAAAGTTTGCAGAATATTATGGAGAGGATATTTGAAATACAACAATGGTATTTTTGGAATATATTCCGATAAGGAAATGATTTCAGTATCAAGATATTTTGACAAGTATTGTCGTATACCCGCTTTATTTCTAGGTTAAATAAAAGGCAGAATTATGTCATACTTTCATTACCTTGATGAGCTATCGCTCACTCTTGCTATTATTTTATATAGATTATATAGCAGCGAAGCAGGATGCCAATGGGACGGCACATACCTCGCAAGGCGTTTCCATTAAACAGTTTCTAGCAGCGATCCCGAGAGTAGTACGAACCAATTGAATCAGGCTACGGCTTTTGGTATTCAACTTATGTATAGACCCGAATGGTGTTAGAGGATTGTGAGCATCAGAAGGCTAAGTTGGTAATGTAACAATACTGAGAAATTGTATCAGTAACAGATTTAAATGACATTTGGGTATTGTAATAAAAATTATTTATTCCGCAATTGTTGTAGTGTGTCGTTTCTGAGACTCTAACCTGTGTGTGTGTGTGAGACATATAATGTGGGGTCATGAGCAGGTGAAATATGAATGGTGTGAGTAATACAAGTAAGGCAAGGAGTACATGGATTGTGACGAACCTAAATCCCCGACCCCGGATTTGGGGCTGTTACATCCTTGGTTGTTAGGGGTTCAAGAACTTGCCCCAAATCTATAAACAAGGAAATACTCGATCAGTCCCCTAACGTAATCATTCGCTCATAACACTCATTTAAAGTCAACTATATGTTAAACACGTCATGTAGTCACGTTATTCCTCAACAAGGTTCGTGTTTTAATCGACTCGAAATAATCCTTTATCTTAGTCACAACGGTTGGTCAAAGTAGTAAACTAGAGTTGACTTTTCATCGAGTTACTATTACGTGACTCGTACTCTAAAACTTTTAATAAATCCGAAAACTCGTATTTAAATACGAGACCACTTCTAAAATCATCTTGAGTATTTGTAATATTTATCATAAAAGTTTTGATCTCAAAACAGGGGTTTAACTTGGTGAAATGTATTTTCAAACTTGGATGAGCTACGGAAAGTTACTATTCGCACGTCTTTCACTAAAACCCTCATATCTCCTTAACCGTTAGTCGAAATGACACACCGTTTTCGCGTGCGCGATCTAGGGAGAGAATAGAACAAAATGATTGAACATGTTTTTCTGCTAAAGGGGATCAAAATCCCGAGAGCATCAGGTTTTTGGCAGTGGAGTGCAGAACCACTTACTCCTCGCGCAGCTTTGGTTCCGACATTTTTATAAAATCGAAACTTTTTCTTTTTAACACGAAACCTTCTAGGTTCCTTTCCTAACTGTCCATAATAATATCCATTTTAATATCTCGATCCAAGTCCATTTTTAAAGGGCTTGATCACAATCTCAAAGTTCATGCAGTGAACTACTTAGTTACGCGAAACCGCTTTCACTAAAACGGACATTTCTCCTAAACCGTAAATCAAAACGATACGATTCTTTCGCTAAAACAAACTAGGAAACAGGGCCTACATGTTCATGGTCAGAAACTTTATGTTTATGTTAGAAATGAATACTACTAGAAACTAGACAGAGGGGGGGTGAATGGATAGTTTGATATATTTTTCGATCTTGAAAACTAAGTAAACAACTGTATGTGATTATGATATGTAATATGCAGAAAGTAAATAACACACACAATCACTTTAATCTACTTTGTATAAGCAAATTAAATACTACAGCTTTCCAGGAAAGAGATTCTTGGTTCCAAGTGATCTGGCAGAGTTAGTAGAAACTTCATATTGAGCTCTTCTGTTTCATAGTGTTTGTCATAGAGTTTGAGCTCGTTTATCAGCTTGTTGAATCTCTCAAACACTTCTGTGATTCCCTCTTTTGGCTGAGCCATGAAGGCTTCATATTGTGAAACAAGAATCTGCTTCTTGTTCTTTCTTACTTCAGTAGTTCCTTCACAGAGCACTTCTATAAGATCCCACATCTTCTTGGCACTAGTACAATGAGCAACAGTGCCATACATGTTGAAGTCCATAGATTCACAAATGATAAGTTGAAGATGTCCATCCAATGCTACTTTTTCCTTTTCAGGATCAGTGTATTTTAAGGGATCTTTGGGCACATGTTTTGCTGGTACAATCTCAGTGCCATTGGTTGTTTCACCAATCTCGATCATTGGAATGAAGGGACCATGCTTTAGAATATCTAAATACATGGGGTTAGAAGCTTTGATGAAAAGCAACATCTTCTTCTTCCATAAACTGTAGTGCTCCTTGTTAAAGGGAGGAATCTTGATACTGCTTAGTTTCTGTGAACTCATTCTTGATCTTTTCCTGTTTGTACGTTAACAGCCTACTCTCTGATACCACTTGTTAGAAATGAATACTACTAGAAACTAGACAGAGGGGGGGTGAATGGATAGTTTGATATATTTTTCGATCTTGAAAACTAAGTAAACAACTGTATGTGATTATGATATGTAATATGCAGAAAGTAAATAACACACACAATCACTTTAATCTACTTTGTATAAGCAAATTAAATACTACAGCTTTCCAGGAAATTCACAATCGAATTTCTGGCTTCTAAACAAGAACAGTTTGAACTTGCTTGCTTACAGAGAAAAGAGCTTAGCAAATAACTATGTGTATCTCTCTTACAGCTTACAGTTGTGTGTGCACGATATATATATTCACCTATACAAACTAGGCACACACAATATTACACAGCTACCCCTTCTGAAAGTCCAACTTGTCCTGCCATAAGAAGTTCACTGTGTCAGGAAGGACCACCTGCTTTTCGGAGTCTTTCCCGTTTCTGTAGCTGCTTGTCTCTTATCTTTCTCTCCAAGTTTAGCTGTAGATTTGCCATCTGTTCTTTGGACCACCTTGCCAGAACAAATGCTTCAGTATTTGTCTCCTTTGATTCTTGGTTCTGTACCTTGATTTGTCTTGTTATAAACGGCTAAGTGTTGATATCGTGAACTCCACTTTATCCCTGACTTCGCGATCTCCCTTGTGAGGACTACGCGATATAGCCTTTGAAGACTTTGCGACATAGGTCATTTGATGACTATGCGACATAGGTCATTTGATGACTATGCGACATAGGTCATTTGATGACTATGCGACATAAGGCTTCTGAGGACTTCACGATCTAGGCTCTTTTGACTTTGCTGACTTCAACACTTCACGACATGTGTCTTGAGGACTTCTCGACATAGTACAAAATGGACTATGCGATATAGTACTTCACGACATGGATATTGGTGACTTCACGACATAGCTTTCTTTTGACTTTGCTATATAATGCCTTAGACAAATTCCTGCAACTTATTTCTTCATAGCCTTATTCAACTCTATCCTGCTGCATGAACACTTCTGAACTTCTACCAGGATAATTATTCAATGGCCTATATACAATCTAGATGCAAGAAACTTTACTAAGCTCATTATAAATCTGAGCATACATGATAAAGCTATTGTTCATGAGAACAAGACAAGTACATTTAGAGACCTATACTCTATCCCAGTGATAGAAATCACTAGGTCATGTAGTGTGACATAGTCACATAGTGTAGGCTTGTTAATAGTGGTATTCAGACATGTCTTGAGCCTAACAATCTCCCCCAAATTGTGAGTAAGATCCTTAGGCACAATTTCATGTCTGATAACAAGCCTAACTTACATAAAAGGAAATTTAGTAACAGAGAGGACAATTCATGAACATTGAGATCAGAAATTTGATTACATAGAAAAATTGAAAGCTTACAGATTACTTTTGTTGCTCAGCAGCTTCAGCTTCCAATTGCTTCTCTAGCAAATCATCATATATCTTCTTTTTCCTTATCTCTTCTTTTCTCTTCATGTCTATGATGGCTTCTTGAAGTTCTTCTCTTGCAATCAGTTCTTCAATGAGAGGTGAGCCTTTCAAGTCATCAATTGCAGCCTTGAGTGCACTTTCTACATAGGAATCAAGAAACTCCATCCTTATTTTGCTTTGACCTCCATGTGAGTTTTTGTACTCCACAATGTAAGGATTTTGTTTGACCCTGCACACCCCTTTCTGCCTTAGCTCCTTAGCCCTCTCCTCCATCTCAGCCATTTCTTTCTCTCTCTGTATGTTTTTCTCTTCATTCTCTTTCCTCATGTTTTCTTCATAATCAGCATGCATCTTCAAGTACCTGGCAATATCTATCTTCCATGTCCTTTCTTCTTTTTCTTCAAAATTCAGTAAGGCATTTATCCTTTCAAGCTCATACTTATAGAAATATTGCCAGCTTCCTTGCTTCATTATCCTTTCTCTTCCATCAGTGTACTTGATCTCTAGATGATCCAACTTCACTTTGACTTCAAAGATCCTTTGAGCTCTCAAAAATGCTAGGGCATCTTCATCATAGTCCTCATCTAGTGGAAGCACATTGATGCCAATAACATTTGTGAGTTTTCCAGTCTTCTTTGTTATCCTTATCCTTTTGGGTACACTCTTGATCTTCAAATGCTTCACAAGAGATACCTTTCTGGAACAAGGAGAATTAGTCTTCAGTGCCACATCACTTGGAAGTAGCTTCATTCCTTTCCCCTTCATCCACTGTAACACTCCACTAGCTGTAACTTTGTGGAAGTGTTTTCTTGAAATTACTTTAGTGGCTTCATCTTTCTTCTGTGGCAATTCAGGTTCAGAAGTCATGGATAATGATTTTGGAGGATCATTGCTAACAGTACCCACCCTAGACTTAGAGTCTTGTGTTGTGGTTAAAGTACTACTAGCAATGTCCTTGACTTGCTGAATTCCACTTCTTGTTTTCTTAACTGATTCCTTTGCCCCCTTGTCATCCCTCTTGCTATCATCAGCATCCTTTGATTTCTTTGAATATTTGCTCCTTTCCTTATCTCTCCTTGACTGAGATCTCCTTTCATAGGTTTTCTCCTTATCATCATCATCATCTCCATCCTTCTTTTTGTTCTTTTCTTTGACAGATTCAGGAATGACTCCATGAATCAGAAAAGATTGTAGAGTGTGAATCATCTCTAGTTCCTCAGCTGTCCTGACTCCCCTCTTGGCTCTTAGCATTTGCAGCACCTGGTTGATCTTTGCATTATTCTTTCTTGTCAAATCTGAAGGGATCACCAACTGGTCAATGCTGCTGTCTTGAGATAGACTTTGGAAGATTATTGTCTTTGGCTTTGAGATAACCTCAGGCAGTCTTTGATCTTGATCCATCTTCAAGTCATCAAACAGTCTCTTGTTGTTAGCCCCACCTTTTTCTATTAAGTCCATTATTGTTGACAGCTCAGTGAATCTCAGTTTCTCTAGAGTTTGAAAAGCTAGGTGCCACAAGCAGTTGTCCTTGCACACCATGATTATCTCTCTTAGATGGACATCCTTGATTTTCCTTACTGTAACTGTGAAGTACTTAATGTTTTCCTTGAGCTTCATTCTGTAAGTCCTTGCATCTTCTTGTGCATCTCTGTAGGTGGCTTTCAGAAACTCCAGGAAGGCCTCATCATGATAGATGTGAGAATTGGCAACTTCCTGTAGCTTGGCCTCTGTGATTGTTGTAGCTTTGGCAGGTTGAGCATTGGAAGTAGGTTGAGAAGGTTGAGAAGTGGAGATATCTTTTGGCATTGTGGAGGGATAGTAGGTAGTGGTGACTGTGCTTTTCTGGCCTTGTGCATTGATGACCTCTACAGGGGGAAGATTGATTGGCTTTATTGTCTCTTCAATGAGCTTGCCCTTAAGTTTTGACTGCTTGGCAGGTACTCCCCCTTTCTTTTTCACAATGACCTCCTTAACTTTCTCCCCCTTAGGCTTGGGATCAGACAAAAAGTCTTGAGCTTCACCAGGGATAGGCAGGTTCATGGATCTCATCATTGAAGTCATCATTTGTTGCTGCACCAGTAAGATGTTTGAGGTGTTGTTGCCTTGGTCATCCAGCTTGTCATTGAGTTGGCTTAAGGATGTAGATAGCATTCGGTTTTCATCCTTGAGAGAGGCCACTTCTTTTTCTAAGCCATCCACCTTAGAGAATAATTGTTGAGACCTAAATGAGTTTAGGGATTGATCTTTGACCCTGGCAAAGTCATATTTGGAGATGTCTGACAGAGGGACTTCATCCACCAACTTGGCACCATACTGATTTTTCCACATGACATTTATCATAGCATTTGAGGTGATGGTGGCTTTTGCTTGAGTTTCCAGTGAAGAAGCCAGTTTCTTGATGTTGTCTGTGACCATGGCAAGAGTCACATCCATCATGGATACATTTGTGGAGGTTTTCTGGACTTCTTTGAGGAGACCATCCACCTTGGGAAAATCAGAGAGATAAGAGTTCCTGAGCTTAGTGAGGGATCTGTCTGTCTCCTCCTGGATTGAAGAAATCTCTGATTGAAGCCCTTTCCCAAGATAGTGCAGAGCCTTCAGCTGGTTCTTGTACACATCATTCACAGCATCATAGATGGCAGCAGGAGAGAGATCCTTTGCATTGGAGCCCAGAGAAGTTAGGAATTCTTCTCTTAGAAAAGCTAGGGCATCCTTGAGCTTGAGAGTCCTCTTAGCATCCAACCAGGCATCCACATTTCCCTCTGGTTCAGCTGCATCCACAATCTTCTCCTGCTGAGCTTCAACATCCTCCTTGTGGCAAAGTAAGATAGCTTCATAATCAGCATTGGGAAGATTTGAGGTGAGGAGATGTTGAGCTATTTTGGAGAACTCATCAATCTGTGCCACATGGAGATCTTGTATGGCTTCTTCTGTCATTTTGGAAGGCACAGATGATGATCCTGAAGGCCTGTCATGGTGCACAGGCTTCAGCCATTCTGACATTGTGGCCTGAGCCAAGTGAGAGCTAGTGCTAGGCACTTCATGAGATGTGAGAATTGGAGTCTCCTCCAGCCTTGGAATGGCTGTAGGGTCTGATGATGTCTCCATTGAAATGGGATGTGTTACAACATCAGCCCTATTTGTCTGTGAAGACATTTCCACATCCCTAGGGATGGGAGAATTTGGCACAGAGTCTCCAGTGAAAACTGGTGAATCCTCCATGTTTGTGTTGGTGTCATTAGGATATGCCCCAGCATGCATTCCCAGACCAACTAGATGTGGTTCCTGGGTGGTGAGCACAGTGTCATGCACCATGTCACTTGAAATTGGCTCAATCACAGGAGAGAATTGTGATTGATCAAAGGCAAGATTGTCATTGGAATGACTTTCTTGTTCAGAAGAAATTTTTATGGAAGAATCTGAGAGAGAAGTGGGGTTTAGATTAGATTGTGGCAACTCCCCCTGAGAAATAGGAGGAGTTTCAACAGTGATGTGCTCTCCACTCTGTGTATTATCAGCCTTATCACTCCTAGGGTCAAGAGTGAGTTCTTGATCCTGTGCAGACTCAGTACAGGTTGTAGTGGGGAGACTACTCTTTTCAATGCCAATAACCTGTTGGGAGGCCATTGACAGTAGTAGGTGTACCCCTTTTTCCACATCTGAATCCTGTTGGGAGGATTCAGTGGTAGGTTTAGATTTTGACTTCTTCCTTTGTCTGGTAAGGGGTGACTCAGGATCCTCACTTCCTATCTCTACAGAGTCATTTATCACTGCTAGGGCTCTCTTCTTTGACTTCTTTTTAGTAACATCAACCTTTTGAGAGATTGATGCACTTGGTTGCCTATCCTCTACAGTGGTGTTTTCAGTAGGATTGCTGGATGGGATAGGAAGGCTGGGGATAGACTGTGCAGCTCCTTCAGTCTTAGCCTTCCCTGTCCAGGAAAGTTCATGATATATGGGCTTATCAAGTGGATAAGACTCAAATGTGTCCTGCATATGCTTGGTCACACTTAGAATCACATCCACTTGATTCCTTGTGTCCAATGAGCCAAATAGTACTTTGGACATGGACTTGGAATAAGCCATTTTAGTGTTATCTATACCCTCCAATAGATGGACATTTGCATCAAGAGAATTTAAAATAACTTGAATGAAACGAGGGTAAAAGATGTCATTACCTCTACCACGAATGGTCCTGCCTAGCCTCTGAGTCAATTCTTTGAGAATTATGGCTCCCACATTGATCTCCTGGTTGTTGGCCAAGGAGTAGGCTAGCTTCACAGCAATGTGACTGATATGGTCCCATCCTGTCTTCCTGCAGAGAAACACCTTCTGGAGTGCGTCAAACAGAAATGACCACTCCCTTCTCACAAACTTCTTATTCAGCTTTCCAGTATCTATCTCATCAGCATACTGAATGAAGGTCATGAATTCTATGATTTGAGCATCTGTAGCTTCTTGGTCATGACCTTCCACCTTGAACCCCAAAGCTTCATTGATTTCCCTTTCACCAAATTGAAAGTGTTTGCCTCCAATTGAACAGCTAACCTCCTGGAATGAGGTTCCATCTTCCCTAGCCATTGTTGATACCAACGCCGTTCTCCAGAATCCTTCCAACACATCGACATACAAGGTAGGGTTCAGGGTTAGGGCTTGGCGTAGGTAGGAAGTGTTCAAGAACCGTACAAAACACTTGTACCTTGGGTTAGCCTCAGCCTCAGAGGGAATGGTGAGAAGATTGGTTTCTTTGGGAATTGTTAAAGGGATAGAGGATGATACAGTTTGAGATTTGGGTGCCATTTCAAGAGAGAGAGTAAGAAAGAGAGTAGAGAATTTGTGCTTGGGTTTGAGAGTTTGAGAGCAATAGACAAGATGAAAAGTTGTGAACGGTTAGAAAAAGGTATTTATATGATAGAGACACTGCGATATGGAGTTATGAATATGTACAGTCTATATGTATGTCGCGAAGTCAATAATAGCCTGTACCGCAAAGTCTTGCAAAATATATCGCATAGTCTCAACAATGAACTATGTCGCAAAGTCTTCAAAATGAAAGGATCGGGGAGACTTTACGATATAGTAGAAATACCCTGTCTAAAGCTCTCTTTTAGGAATTTTAAGCAATTTGTCAGACTTTTATCAAATATTGAAATAAAATTAATTTAAATCAAAATTCTGTCAACTATGGAGACTTGTCGATATAGTTATTCTAAGTCGCGAAGTCATAAAATTAACTATGTCGCAAACTCATGAAATGAACTATGTCGCGAAGTCTCACAATCTCAACAGTTTGCGATATAAGTCTGTTTAATTTGAACTATGTCGTGAACTCTGAAAATCATCTATATCGAGATGTCTCAAAAGCTCACAACTCCACTAACAAATATGATTTTGAAAAATATGCAGTAAAATACTGAAATATTTATAAATCATATCTCAGCTAATTTTCACTCCAAACAAATAGATCATTTAAATACAGTGAAAATTTACTGCTGCAACTATTAACCAGCATATTTACTTAGAACAACTGAATGAAGGATTGAGCATTCCAATTTCACTCACAAGTCTGTTGAAGACTGCTTCATTCAGAGGTTTAGTAAATATGTCAGCTAGTTGTTTCTCAGTTGGAACATAAGAGACTTCTATGGTACCATTTGCAGCATGTTCCCTATTGAAATGGTACCTGATCTCAATGTGCTTTGTAGTAGAATGATTAACAGGATTGGCAACTATGGATATTGCACTAGTATTATCACACATTAGAGGAATGTGTTCTAACACTAGCCCATAATCCATGAGTTGATTTCTAATCCAAAGCAATTGAGCACAGCAACTTCCAGCAGCAATATATTCAGCCTCAGCTGTGGATGTTGCTGTGGACTGTTGTTTCTTACTAAACCAGGACACTAACCTTTGACCTAGGAATTGACAGCTTCCAGAGGTGCTCTTCCTGTCAATTCTGCATCCAGCATAATCAGAATCTGTGTAACCAACCAGGTTGAACCCAGTGCCCTTTGGATACCATAGCCCAAGATTAGGAGTCCCCTTCAGATATTTGAAAATTCTTTTGATGGCCATCATGTGAGATTCCTTGGGATCAGACTGGAACCTTGCACAAAGGCATGTGGCAAACATGATGTCTGGCCTGCTAGCTGTGAGATAGAGTAGGGATCCAACCATTCCTCTATAGACCTTGATATCAACTCTCTTGCCTTTCTTGTCTTCATCCAGCTTGATTGCAGTAGACATAGGAGTTTTAGCTGGGGATGACTCTTCTAAACCATATTTCTTTAAAAGATCCTTGACATACTTAGATTGGTTTATAAAGATGCCATCCTCCCTTTGATGTACTTGCAGGCCTAGGAAGTAGGTTAACTCTCCCATCATACTCATCTCATATTTACTTTGCATCAACTTAGAGAACCTTTCACAGAGTTTTTCATTTGAAGAGCCAAAGATGATATCATCCACATAGATTTGAACAAGAATGATATCATTTCCATGCTTCTTGAAGAATAGGGTTTTGTCAATTGTACCCCTGGTAAATTGATGCTCAAGAAGGAATTGAGATAGAGTTTCATACCAGGCTCTTGGTGCCTGTTTGAGTCCATAGAGCGCCTTGAGCAGTCTATACACAAAGTTTGGGAAGTCTTCACTTTCAAAGCCAGGTGGTTGAGACACATAGACTTCTTCAGCAAGATCACCATTGAGAAATGCACTTTTCACATCCATTTGATACACCTTAAAATCTGAGTGAGCTGCAAAAGCCAGGAAGATTCTTATGGCTTCCAGTCTAGCTACAGGTGCAAATGTCTCATCATAGTCAATGCCTTCTTGCTGACAATATCCTTTGGCAACCAGCCTTGCTTTGTTTCTTACTACCACTCCTTCTTCATCCATCTTGTTTCTGAACACCCATTTGGTGTCAATAACATTCTTTCCTTTTGGAGGTGGCACTAGTTCCCATACTTTGTTTTTCTCAAATTGATTCAACTCTTCTTGCATGGCAACAATCCAATCAGAATTCTTCAAAGCTTCTTCAATTAATTTAGGTTCCTCTTGTGACAGAAAGCAGCTATACAGACATGTATTTAATGTTGCCCTTCTTGTTCTAACTCCCTCACTAGGATCTCCAATGATTTGATCCCTAGTGTGGGCTCTGTCCCATTTCCTTGTGTGCCCCTGTTCATTTCCTTGATCTGTTCCAATCTCATTTTGGTTGACAGTTGCATTCTCTTCTTCTCCCCCTGTGTTTGTGAATCCTTGCACAGGTGTTTGAAGAAGATTGTCAACTTCAAGAATTTCATTTTCTAGAACAGTTTGAACAGGGGGTTCATCTTCACTTTCAGAATCCTCAAGATAACCTTGATTCTCAAATCTCAATGGCACACTGTCTTGATCACTTGTTTTCAGTCCTGGAGTTTTCTTGTCATCAAAGGTAACATCCATGCTTTCCATGACTTTGTGTTGCTCAGGTACAAACACTCTGTATGCTGTCCTTTCCAGAGAGTATCCAATGAAGATACCTTCAAATGCCTTAGCATCAAATTTTCCAACATGCTCAGAGGTATCTTTCATCACAAAGCACTTGCTTCCAAACACATGCAGGTGCTTGAAGGATGCTCTTTTTCCAGTCATTAATGAGTAAGGAGTTTTGCCAGACCTCTTATTGATTAATGTTCTATTTTGCACATAGCATGCTGTGTTAACAGCATCAGCCCAAAAGCTAGTGGGTAGCTTTGCATCCAGCAGCATTGTCCTTGCAGCTTCAATGAGAGTTCTATTCTTTCTCTCAACTACTCCATTTTGTTGAGGTGTTCTAGGAGCTGAGAATTGTTGAGAAATTCCTTTATCTTTGCAAAACTCATACAATGTTGAATTTCTGAACTCAGTCCCATTATCACTTCTCAAAGCAACTACAGAGGAACCAGTGCTTTGTGCTTCTTTATCAACTCTCTTGATATGCTCTATTATGACTTGGGGTGCTTCATCCTTGGAGAATAGGAATTCCACCCAAGTATATCTTGAATAGTCATCTACCATCACTAGAGCATATTTCTTTTTGGAGAGGGACATTACATTCACAGGGCCAAATAAGTCCATGTGAATTAGTTGCAGAGGTTTTGAGTTTGTATTGAGCAACTTGTTCTTGTGACTTGATCTTTTAATCTTCCCTTTCTGACAAGCTTCACATGCTCCATCTTGCACAAACTCCAAGGCAGGCAAATCCCTGATGAGTTCTCTCTTGGTTAGAGAGTTCATTGCCTGAACATTCAAGTGAGACAGTTTCTTGTGCCACAGCCAGAATTCCTCATTTGTGGCTTTTGTGTAGAAACAACAAATTTCTCCCTTATCTGCAGCCTTGAGATTAGCTACAAACAAGCTTCCTTTCTTCACACCAGTTAGAACAACTTCACCACTTTCCCTTTTTGAGATTGAACAAAGGTCTTCATCAAATTCCACTTTGAAGCCTCTGTTGGTAAACTGTCCAATACTCAAGAGATTATGCTTCAGTCCTTCAACAAATGCTACATCTTCGATAATGACATTTCCAGATTTAACACTGCCATATCCCATTGTATAACCAATGTTGTCATTTCCAAAGGTTACTGATGGGCCAGCCTTTTCCTCAAAATGTGATAGCAGGGCCATATCACCAGTCATGTGACTTGAGCATCCACTGTCCAAGATCCATATGACTCTTTTATTCCTGTTGCCCTGCATTCACAAAGTGACTAAGTTGTTTTTGGTACCCACACTTGGTAGGGTCCAGATGATTTAGAAACATTTTGATTAATAATTCTTCTGTCATAAATTGCATTTCTCATAGTAGGAGACTTCACTTTTTCTGTGGCTTTGGAGTTTACACTCTTAGGCTCACATGAAGTTTTCACCCTCTCAACCCTGATTGGGGACCCTGTCCTATGAGAATGTATGTGTGTGTGTGATTCACCAGATTGTGTAGAGTCAAGTTTATGTTTAAGAGATAAATAGTTAGCAATCACAGTCACATAGCATGTCATGCAGTTTGGCTTACCACAGAAAGAATCATGACTAGAATTTATGCTTGCAGAAAGGTTACTTAGGTTGTCAACTTCAACAATTTCAGGCTTACTACACTTATGAGTCAAATGATTAACAGATAGGCATTTTTGACATTGTTTCCTGGGAGCATTTGGCACATAAGCATAGTTGTTTCCTTTGTTAACACCAACTTTACCGTTTCTGTTTTGTTTCCTTTTCTTAACAACTTCTTTCTTTGCTTTAGGACTCTTGACAAGATTGTCTTTGGTCTCTTTCTGATTGACAAGTTCAGGAAAGGAAGAAGTGTTCTTAGCAGCCTCATCTTCTTCAAGTAGTTGTTGCTTGATGATCAGTAGTTCCTCATCAAACTCAACAACACTCTTTCTGAAGATGGGCAGTTCAACACTTGACAGTATGGTTGGGGCATTTTTGTTTGTAAAAGTTTCCTTTCCTTTGCCCTTGACCTTCTTCCTTCCCTTGTCATTATCATAGTCAAAACCAACTCCAACCTTGCAGTCTTCAGTGTGTTCCTTGTGGTAGGTTTGAATAAGTTCAGAGGAGTTTTTGAAGCTTCTTAGTTTCAGTTCAGTTTCAGCAATTTGTTCTCTAAGGGCTTTCTCTATCTGCTCAGCACAAATCACTTTGTTTTTAAGATACTCAACCTCCTTTTTCAAACCATCCAGGTTCACAACCATTAACTCAAGTTGCTCATTCTTTTCTGTAAGCTCAACATTCTTAGCAGTTAGTCTGTCAATTTCTTCATTAGCTACTAACATGCTAGTATGAATATTAAACATCTCAGTGCTCATATCTTCAACAGTTTGCTTATATTGAAGGGGAGTCATATCAAGAGAAGTAAGAATAGGTACCTGACTTGAATCACCTTCATCAGAAAATGCCATCAAGGCATAGTTTGAGTACTCTTGTTCTTCTTCTTCATCAGAGTCATCCCAGCATTTTCCCTCAGCAATAAAAGCTTTGCCCTGTTGTTTCTTGAGTAGAGCCTCATACTTAGCTTCAAGCTCTAAGTATGCTTTGTCCTTCTTGACTTGTTTAGGCTTTTTGCACTCAGTGGCAAAATGCCCAAGTTCATTGCAGTTATAGCACCTTATTTTGGTCCTATCCACACTTCCTGTCTTGTATCCACCTTTAGCAGCACCAGCAATCCCTTTTCCTTTATTGAAGGTGTTTGAGCCACTAGATCCACCAGTGTTTCCATTATTGAACTTGGACCTAAATGGCTGCTTTCTTTTAAACCTTATGTTAGGATACCTCCTAGCCATATAAGCAAAAGATTTGTTTTCCATTTTGTCCAGCTCATCTATACTGTAGAACTCATCCTCTTCAGGTAAATCATACACAACCTGAGTTTCATCACCAGTGTCTTCAACTTCCAGTTCCTCAATCTTGACCTGACTGATTTTAAGAGAGTCCATTCTTTGACTTAGGTTGTCAGCAATAAGTGCACAGGAGGTATTAGCCACTAATCCTTGCTTTGCTTGAATAGATCTCTTTTGAAACAGCTCTAACTCATATGTCTTTAAAACACCATACAACACATCAAAACCAATCTTTGTCAGATCTCTTTCTTTAAGGGAAGAGATTCTTGGTTCCAAGTGATCTGGCAGAGTTAGTAGAAACTTCATATTGAGCTCTTCTGTTTCATAGTGTTTGTCATAGAGTTTGAGCTCGTTTATCAGCTTGTTGAATCTCTCAAACACTTCTGTGATTCCCTCTTTTGGCTGAGCCATGAAGGCTTCATATTGTGAAACAAGAATCTGCTTCTTGTTCTTTCTTACTTCAGTAGTTCCTTCACAGAGCACTTCTATAAGATCCCACATCTTCTTGGCACTAGTACAATGAGCAACAGTGCCATACATGTTGAAGTCCATAGATTCACAAATGATAAGTTGAAGATGTCCATCCAATGCTACTTTTTCCTTTTCAGGATCAGTGTATTTTAAGGGATCTTTGGGCACATGTTTTGCTGGTACAATCTCAGTGCCATTGGTTGTTTCACCAATCTCGATCATTGGAATGAAGGGACCATGCTTTAGAATATCTAAATACATGGGGTTAGAAGCTTTGATGAAAAGCAACATCTTCTTCTTCCATAAACTGTAGTGCTCCTTGTTAAAGGGAGGAATCTTGATACTGCTTAGTTTCTGTGAACTCATTCTTGATCTTTTCCTGTTTGTACGTTAACAGCCTACTCTCTGATACCACTTGTTAGAAATGAATACTACTAGAAACTAGACAGAGGGGGGGTGAATGGATAGTTTGATATATTTTTCGATCTTGAAAACTAAGTAAACAACTGTATGTGATTATGATATGTAATATGCAGAAAGTAAATAACACACACAATCACTTTAATCTACTTTGTATAAGCAAATTAAATACTACAGCTTTCCAGGAAATTCACAATCGAATTTCTGGCTTCTAAACAAGAACAGTTTGAACTTGCTTGCTTACAGAGAAAAGAGCTTAGCAAATAACTATGTGTATCTCTCTTACAGCTTACAGTTGTGTGTGCACGATATATATATTCACCTATACAAACTAGGCACACACAATATTACACAGCTACCCCTTCTGAAAGTCCAACTTGTCCTGCCATAAGAAGTTCACTGTGTCAGGAAGGACCACCTGCTTTTCGGAGTCTTTCCCGTTTCTGTAGCTGCTTGTCTCTTATCTTTCTCTCCAAGTTTAGCTGTAGATTTGCCATCTGTTCTTTGGACCACCTTGCTAGAACAAATGCTTCAGTATTTGTCTCCTTTGATTCTTGGTTCTGTACCTTGATTTGTCTTGTTATAAACGGCTAAGTGTTGATATCGTGAACTCCACTTTATCCCTGACTTCGCGATCTCCCTTGTGAGGACTACGCGATATAGCCTTTGAAGACTTTGCGACATAGGTCATTTGATGACTATGTGACATAGGTCATTTGATGACTATGCGACATAGGTCATTTGATGACTATGTGACATAAGGCTTCTGAGGACTTCACGATCTAGGCTCTTTTGACTTTGCTGACTTCAACACTTCACGACATGTGTCTTGAGGACTTCTCGACATAGTACAAAATGGACTATGCGATATAGTACTTCACGACATGGATATTGGTGACTTCACGACATAGCTTTCTTTTGACTTTGCTATATAATGCCTTAGACAAATTCCTGCAACTTATTTCTTCATAGCCTTATTCAACTCTATCCTGCTGCATGAACACTTCTGAACTTCTACCAGGATAATTATTCAATGGCCTATATACAATCTAGATGCAAGAAACTTTACTAAGCTCATTATAAATCTGAGCATACATGATAAAGCTATTGTTCATGAGAACAAGACAAGTACATTTAGAGACCTATACTCTATCCCAGTGATAGAAATCACTAGGTCATGTAGTGTGACATAGTCACATAGTGTAGGCTTGTTAATAGTGGTATTCAGACATGTCTTGAGCCTAACAGTTTATGCCCTTTAGAGTATTCGTGATCTCTGTCCAAACTACCAAAGTAAAATCCGACATGGTAACGGCGCTTAAACGCGATTCCGTGTTTTTTTAAACACTCACTACAACCACCAATCCACAATCAACCAACCACCAATCAAACCTCAAGTTAATACTACACTTTTCTGTCCAGACATGGTCATACTCTAGTTTGTAAGTTTATCCACAAATCATCCATCAAACATGCTTAAAATCATGCATACATGCTTCATTACTACATAGTTCTTAAACAATCACTTATAACTACTAGATCAAGCATAACCTCAAAAAGGGAAGAAGTTTTATACCTTCCTTGGAACTTAACAAAGGCTATATATGGATGGTATATCCTTCCTTGCTCCTTAACTATGCTAATCAAACCTAAAATCATCAAAACAAAACAAGATCTTATGAGTTTACTATTCACATCACTATTTATCATCAACTTTGAATCCATTTTTGACCAAGCTACCATCCATGGATGAGGCTAAGATTAGAGATCTACCTTGGATATTGGAAGAGGGTGATTTAGAGCCCAAGATCAAGATTTATGGTTGAGTGGAAGTGGATGAAAATTTCTTAAGGATTTGAGGAAGAAGAAATGCCGAATGGTGCTTCTTCATCTTGGATGCTTCTTTTTGTTTTGTTTTGTTTTCTTTTCCTTTCTTTTCTTTTGTCTAATTACACTTAATACTTTTGTATTTAATTGTGTGGCTATAATCTTGTTTTGTCATCAATGACAAGCCTCTTTTTAAACTTATGGTGGTGGTGAAAGTGGTGACAAGGTGGTGATTCACCACTTGGTCATCATCTTGTCATCCTCTTGCATCATACTTATGTCATCATTTGTATCCTCGATCCTCTTATATATTGCACTTGATGATCTTATATAATACTCCTCCTTTGGTTAGGGTTTAATCCATAATTTGTTACGCTTTTGTTTCGCGATAGTTTCAAGTGGTTTTAAAAACGTTTCTCGGTACCAAAGCTAGGGTACTTCCTTTATCTCTCCACTACCTTGGTTTAATATGTGATCCTAGATTTCTCACTTTGGTTTAAGGTATGATCATGGATTTCTCATTCCACATACTTTCTTAAAACGATCAAATCAATACATCCGTGATTGTCTAGTGAACAATGATTTAAAAATCGGATGGGAATCTTCTGATTCTGAGTACGTTTACATTCTTTTATTCTTCCTATACATCAATAATATAACTTCGAAACATTCATTCCAGGTCATCCACATAGGGTGGTCTGAAAAACTTTTCATCAGAAATTTTTACTATTCATCACATTTACTATTCATCAAAATTTTTTAACTAAGTCCAAAATTTGGGGTTATTACATCGTTCGGGTCCTCAGTATCCTCCTTGAGATCCTCCATGGGGTCGTCCACGGGGTCGTCATCAGCCGCCAGTAGAGCCTCGTCATGCTGGGTCTCAAAATCATAAGCCTCCTCGGCCGCAAACACCTATACAAGTGAAAACTAGGTTACTATATTGTGTAATAAAAGTTCCCTTGTGGGTTTTAACAGTCAGTGCTACATCCGGTAGCCCAACCACGAACTCGATGAGAGTTCTTCTTATTATTATAGTTGCATTTATTATTCCTAACGCCCTATCGTTTTTGAGATTAATAACTATAGGCTCTGATACCATTTCTGTAACACCCCCAGATCCGGGGTCAGAGATCTAGGTTGTCACGATCCCTTGTTCCGTACAAACACTTAATACATGAATCGAAATATAATAACTCATCACACATGGTGACCCCACCATCAATATACTCACGCCAGTTATGTCTCAGAAACGAAATTATAGAAACAGTAGTCGTACGATCCATAAATTAAAGTTATTATAACCCAAAAGTAAAATACTAGCAACCTACTGCCAATGTGATTTCTACGTGAAACCAGAAAGGCAGCGCAAATGTTTGTTCTCGTTCATTAAAATACATAAGTGATACTTATAAATAAACTGGAGCGACAAGAGTTACACTCCGAATCAACTCAGTACTTCTACCTGATCAACTGTGACAACCATGCTACGGGCGGCCTGTATATCCCTGACGCGCTTCTGAGCGGTACGACGAATCCTGGCCATCTACCCTAGATGTTGTGTTGTGATGTATATGTAAAGAAAGAAAAAGCAAGAGTGAGCACTCAGCCCAGCAATAATATAACACAACATAAGCATATACGTAAGCTTATATCATAAAGGAAAACCTTTAAAACTTCATTCGTATACAGAATGATATATTTGTTTTCTTTTCGTCCAAAACATGCCATACAGTGCAACTACTGTATGAGGAACATCATTACTCTTCACTGTCACATTATCAGTAACTCAGCGCCTAGGCTTTTGTTACAATGTGCAGTTCAACTCCAATCGGAGGGAAGAAAGGGAATGTACTGGAACACCCGATACACGGTGATCAGCCGTTGTATCGTAACTTTTCTTTTCTACTAGTAGAAGGATGACTTCCTGTTCGGTTATCACCCTGACCGCATACGGGCCACTGTGCTAAGAGATCACTATGTCGGTGCCTATTTCGTCACCGGGCAAGCCTTAGCACGCAAGAGATCACTACCTCGGTGCCTATTTCGTCACCGGGCAAGCCTTGATAATTTTGGCACTACCCCGGCACCTATTTCATTGCCGTGTAGGCCCTTCCAATTCCCATGATGAACAATATCAATGAAACGGAAATCGGAATTTAATTCCATTTTTCCCAAGTACAAATACTTGTCAAAACTTGGTAACCGTTCAGAATACCTTACTCCAGAGTAATTGAAAGGAGTAAGTCAAAGTGTGGGTTGACATTAGTCAACGAAACTACCGATGATTACTACGTATTTTGAAAGCATGACCAGGGAGTTTATTGAAATTTCAGAGTTTAGCGAGTTTGGAATACTTTACTTGAATGGGGGAGCCATCCCCAGCTATAGTTATTCTAGAGGAACAGTGGAAGTAAAACTCTGTCCTCGACTTCTTGAACTAGATTCCCAATTTCCGATGAGTAGAAAACACTATTCGCATTTAATTATTTTAAGATAATATTTGGGAATCTCTGCTTTAAATGCCTTTTCTGAAGATCAGAAAGTTTTGTGTACATAGTAGAACCTTAAATAATATAATAAGGATCTATGATTTTTAAATCATTTTTGGGATATTTAATAAATATCCAAATAATAATTATTGAATTATTATTCAATATAAAACCACTTAAGTGAATATTCAAAATAATATTCACTTAATTAAATAATTATTCAAATAATATCTATTATAATATTATTTAAATATTTCTCATTAAATATCCAATAATATATATATATATATATATTGGAATATTTAATCGATATTTCAAATATAACTGTCCCTGGAACCCTCCAGCTTCTGACAGTGTGATCAAAACAAAATAATAACTTAACTCCCTGTCTTATTATTTTAAAAATCATCAGACAGCTGCTCTATACTTAGAGCCTTTAAACCTTGGTTTATATCTGGTATTTACCTAGCATATAAACCTTATACCTTATACAGCTTTTTATTAAAAGCGAAAACGTTTTATAAGTCATTTCACAGCATTAAAGCAGCATATTTATCAATCTCACAACATATATCACAACAGCATCATTATATATGGTGTAGGGTTTGAAAACTTGCCTTGATGTCTTGGTGGTGTGGTAGTGGGGCCTTGGGAGTGTGCGCGTCGATCTATAACAAGATATACAATTACAATCAGTCCCCTAGAACCATTTAATGTGCCAAAACTGAAGCACTCAAGTTCTATTAATAAAAATCAAACGTCTCGCTCTCGGTCTTCTATAACCTCATGACGTTCCGTAACTCTTAAGTCACATGTTTGGGTGAAAATCTATTCACAAATCCCAAGTACTTTTCCTTTACTATTTCCTTGTTTTAAACCATCCCCTTAAGGGTATTTCACTCGCGCAACCTTCGTTCGCGTATTTTTATAAAATCACCAACTTCTCTTTTTAACTCAAACCCTTCTAGGTTTCCTTTCCTAACTATTCATGCTATTATCCAATTTAATATCTCGGCCAAATTTCAGTTTTAAAGGGTTTGATCCCTATCTCAAAGTTCATGCAATGAACTACTTAGTTAAGCGAAACCGCTTTTACTAAAACAGAAGTTTCTCCTAAGCCGTAAATCAAAACGATACGATTCTTTCGCTAAAACAAACTAGGAAACAGGGCCTACATGTTCATGGTCAGAAACTTTATTTTTATGCCCTTTAGAGTATTCGTGATCTCTGTCCAAACTACCTAAGTAAAATTCGACATGGTAATGACGCTTAAACGTGATTCCCGTGTTTTTAAACACTCAATACAACCACCAATCCATAATCAACCAACCACCAATCAAACATCAAGCTAATACTACTATTTTCTGTCCAAACATGGTCATACCCTAGTTCATGAGTTTATCCACAAATCATCCATCAAACATGCTTAAAATCATGCATACATGCTTCATTACTACATAGTTCTTAAACAATCACTTATAACTACTAGATCAAGCATAACCTCAAAAAGGGAAGAAGTTTTATACCTTCCTTGGAACTTAAAAAAGGCTATATATGGATGGTATATCCTTCCTTGCTCCTTAACTATGCTAATCAAACCTAAAATCATCAAAAGAAAACAAGATCTTATGAGTTTACTTTTCACATCACTATTCATCATCAACTTTGAATCCATTTTTGACCAAGCTATCATCCATGGATGAGGCTAAGATTAGAGATCTACCTTGGATATTGGAAGAGGGTGATTTAGAGCCCAAAATCAAGATTTATGGTTGAGTGGAAGTAGGAGAAAATTTCTTAAGGATTGGAAGAAATGGAAATAGCCGAATGGTTCTTCTTCAAGATGCTTCTCTTTTTTATTTTTGTTTTCTTTGATTTTATTTTCCTTTTGTTTACTCTAAATACACTTAACACTTGTAATTAAATTGTGTGGCTAATAACTTGTTTTGTCATCAATGACAAGGCTCTTTTTGGACTTGTGGTGGTGGTGAAAGTGGTGACAAGGTGGTGATTCATCACCTTGTCATCACTTTGTCATGCTTATGTCATTCCCTTGCATCATGCTTATGTCATCATTTGTATCCTCAATCCTCTTATATATTGCACTTGATGATCTCATATAATACTCCTCCATTGGTTAGGGTTTAATCCACAATTTGTTACGCTTTTGTTTCGCGATAGTTTCAAGGGGTTTTAAAAACGTTTCTCTGTACCAAATCTAGGGTACTTCCTTTATCTTTCCATTTCCTTTGTCTAATATATAATCCTAGGTTTCTAACCTTGGTTTAAGATATGATCATGGATTTCTCATTCCACATACTTTTTTAAAACGATCAAATCAATACATCCGTGATTGTCCAGTGAATAGTGATTTAAAACTCGGATGAGAATCTTCTGATTCTGAGTACGTTTACATTCATTTATTCTTCCTATACATCAATAATATAACTTCGAAACATTCATTCCAGGTCATCCACATAGGGTGGTCTGAAAAACTTTTCATCAGAAATTTTACTATTCATCAGTGGAAATTTACTATTCATCAATGTTTTAAATATTACAAAATTTTGGGATATTACAAAACCCCTGTTGGTGAATTATCCAATGCTCAGAAGGTTGTGCTTCAGTCCCTCAACAAATGCTACATCTTCAATAATGACATTCCCAGATTTTACACTGCCATATCCCATTGTATAACCAATGTTGTCATTTCCAAAGGTTACTGATGGGCCAGCCTTCTCCTCAAAATGTGATAGCAGGGCTATATCACCAGTCATGTGACTTGAGCATCCACTGTCCAAGATCCATATGACTCTTTTATTCCTGTTGCCCTGCATTCACAAAATGACTAAGTTGTTTTTGGTACCCACACTTGTGAGGGTCCAGTTGATTTAGAAACAGTTGTGTTAATGATCCTTCTAGCAGAAACAGCTTTCTTCACAGTAGGAGACTTCACTTTGTTTGTGGCTTTGGAGTGTACACTCTTAGGCTCACATGAAGTTTTCACCCTCTCACCCTTGATTGGGGATCCTGTCCTGTGAGTATGCATATGTGTGTGTGATTTACAAGATTGTGCAGAGTCAAGTTTATGCTTTAGAGATAAACAATTAGCAATCACAGTCACATAGCATGTGATGCAGTTAGAATTACCACAGAAGGAATCATGGACAGAGTTCATGCCTACAGAATGGTTACTCAGGTTGTCAACTTCAACATTTACAGGTTTATTACACTTATGAGTCAAATGATTCACAGATAAGCATTTCTGACACTGTTTCCTAGGAGCACTTGGCACATAAGCATAATTGTTACTCTTGTTGACACCTATCTTACCATTTCTGTTTTGTTTCTTCTTCTTAACAACTTCTTTCTTGATTTTAGGACTGTTGACAAGGTTGTCTTTGGTTTCTTTCTGAACAACAGACTTGGGAGAGGAAGAAGTGTCTTTAGCAGCCTCATCGTCTTCAAGTAGTTGTTGTTTGATGACCAGTAGTTCTTCATCAAACTCAACAATACTCTTTTTGAAAATGGGCTTTTCAACACTTGACAAAATGGTTGGGGCATTTTTGTTTGTAAAAGGTTCTTTTCCTTTGCCCTTGGCCTTCTGCCTTCCCTTATCATTCTCATAATCAAAACCAACTCCAACCTTGCAGTCTTCACTGTGTTCCTTGTGATAGGTTTGAATAAGCTCAGAGGAGTTCTTAAAACTTCTTAGCTTTAATTCATTTTCAGCAATTTGTTCTCTAAGAGCTTTTTCTATTTTTTCAGCACAAACCACTTTGTTCTTAAGGTACTCAATCTCTTTCTTCAAACCATCAAGGCTCACAACCATTAACTCAAGTTTCCCATTCTTTTCTGTAAGCTCAAGATTTTTAGCAGTTAGCCTATCAATTTCTTCAGTAGCAGCTAACATGCTAGTATGAATATTGAACATCTCAGTACTCATATCTTCAATAGTTTGATTATATTGAAAGGGAGTCATATCAAGAGAGGTAAGAATGGGTACCTGATTTGAAGAATCACCATCATCAGAAAATGCCATCAAGGCATAGTTTGAGTACTCCTATTCTTCTTCTTCATCAGAATCATCCCAGCATTTTCCCTCTGCAATAAAAGCTTTACCCTGCTGTTTCTTGAGTAGAGCTTCATACTTAGCTTCAAGCTCTAAGTATGCTTTGTCCTTTTTGACCTGTTTGGGCTTCTTGCACTCTGTGGCAAAGTGCCCAAGTTCATTGCAGTAATAGCACCTTATCTTGGTCCTATCCACACTCCCAGACTTGTATCCACCTTTAGCAGCACCAGCAATCCCTTTTCCTTTATTGAAGGAGTTTGAGCCACTTGATCCACCAGTATTTCCAGCATTAAACTTGGACTTAAATGGCTGCTTCCTTTTAAACCTAATGTTAGGATATCTCCTAGACATATAGGCAAAGGATTTGTTTTCCATCTTGTCCAGCTCATCTATGCTGTAGAACTCATCTTCCTCAGGCAAATCATAGACAACTTGAGTCTCATCACCAGTGTCTTCAGCTTCCAGCTCTTCAATCTTGACTTGACTGACTTTAAGAGATTCCATTCTTTGACCTAAGTTGTCAGCAATAAGGGAACAAGATGTATTTGCCATTAATCCTTGCTTTGCTTGAATGGATCTATTTTGAAACAACTCTAGCTCATATGTTTTCAAAACACCGTACAACACATCAAAACCAATCTTTGTTAGATCTCTTTCTTTGAGGGAAGAGATTCTTGGTTCCAAGTGATTTCGTAGAGTTAGCAAAAACTTCATGTTTAACTCTTCTGTCTCATAGTGTTTGTCATAGAGTTTGAGCTCATTTATCAGCTTGTTGAACCTCTCAAACACTTCTGTGATTCCCTCCTTTGGCTGAGCCATGAAAGCTTCATACTGTGAGACCATAATCTGCTTCTTGTTCTTTCTTACTTCAGGAGTTCCTTCACATAGCACTTCTATAAGATCCCACATCTTCTTAGCACTACTACAGTGAACAACAGTGCCATACATGTTGAAATCCATAGATTCACAGATGATAAGTTGGGGATGTCCATCTAGTGCTACTTTCTCTTTTTCAGGATCAGTGTATTTGGAGGGATCTTTAGGTACATGTTTTGCTGGTATTATCTCAGTGCCAACAGTTGTTTCAGCAATCTCAATCATTGGAATAAAGGGACCATGCTTTAGAATATCTAAGTACATGGGATTTGATGCTTTGATGAAAAGCAACATCTTCTTCTTCCAAAGACTGTAGTGCTCCTTGTTAAAGGGAGGAATCTTGATACTGCTTAGTTTCTGTGAACTCATTCTTTAATCTAGAATCTTGATACTCCTTGTTAAAGACTGTAGGCCAACACTAGTCCCTGTATGTTAGTAATTAATACCACTTAGAAACTAGACAGAGGGGGGTGAATGGATAGTTTGATAGATTTTCGCTTTCTTGAAACTAAATTGCTGTAACAGATTGTGTAGTAAGAAAATGCGGAATGAAATAGATAGTACACACACAATCACTTTAATCTACTTTGTATTAAGCAAATTAAATACTACAACTTCCAAAATCTCACAAGAGAAATTCTGGCTTCTAAACAAGAACAGTGTTTTCTTGCTTTTCTTACAGAGAAAGAAGTGCTTCAATATAATTCTATGATGTGCTCACTTACAGCTAACAGTAGGGCGTGCACAATATATATATTGTCCTATACAAAACTAGTGCACACACCTAATTACACAGCTACCCTTCCTGCAACTCCATTTTGTCGTTCTGTAAAAGGTTGGTTGTGACAGGGAGAACCACTTGCTTTCTGTGGTCCTCTCCCTTATCTGTAGCTGCTTGTCTTCCTTCTTCCTCTCCAAGTTTAGCTGTAGATTTGCCATCTGTATTTTGGACCACCTGACCAATACAGATGCTTCAGTATTTGTCTCCATTGACTTTGATCTTGTACCTTCATTTGTCTTGTTGTAAACGGCTAAGTGTTGGTATCGTGAACTCCACTTCATTCCTGACTTCGCGATGTCCCTTGTGAAGACTACGCGACATGGCCTTTGAGGACTTTGCGACATAAGCCATTTGAGGACTTCGCGATCTAGCCTTTTTGAGGACTTCGCGATACAGCCTTTTTGAGGACTATGCGACATAGGCTATTTGAGGACTATGCGACATAGGCTATTTGAGGACTATGCGGAATAAGCTGTTTGAGGACTTCACGATCTAGTACATTTTGACTTTGCTGATTTCAACACTTCACGATATGAGTCTTGAAGACTTCACGACATAGTACAAATTGGACTATGCAATCTATCACTTCTCGACATGGATTTTGGTGACTTCACGACATAGCTTTATTATGACTTTGCTATATAATGCCTTAGACAAATTTCTGCAACTTATTTCTTCAGGGCCTTATTCATCTCCATCCTGCTGCATGAACAATTCTGAACTTCTACCAGGATAATTATTCAATGGCCTATGTACATTCTAGATGCAAGAAACTTACTAAGCTCATTATAATTCTGAGCATACATGATCAAGCTAATGTTCATGAGAACAAGACAAGTACAGAGAGACCTATACTATATCCCAGTGATAGAATTCACTAGGTCATGTAGTGTGACATAGTCACATAGTGTAGGCTTGTTAATGGTGGTATTCAGACATGTCTTGAGCCTAACACTGTACACTACATTGATATTTTTTTGAACGACATGAGAATATGTGAAGTAACCTGCAAGGCAGACGATGGATACACTCAACCTGAAGAACATTTGAAGCGTGAAATTTCTTTTTGCTACTTGTGCCCCAACCTATGTAGAACATCAATAGTTCAAATAATTGGGGATGTAAGTTATTTGTGAGGCAATATAGAGTTGGAAACAAGCTATTTTCATTCCTAATTAATAGGTAGAATGGATCATCTCGCAAGTCTTACATGAGTAATTTTGTTGAGCAGAATAACTACTATGCTTTGTGTAACTTTTCGAAGTAAACTTTTTTACAAGAGCGGTGTAACTTTTTGTAGTAAACTTTTCTATATTCCAACCGGTGAATGTTTGGTTGTGAGTGTATCAATATACATAAATTAGAATACATGAGAGGTCATAGACCCTAAATCTAAACATGATAATGTTAATAGTGTTGATACTTATGACCTTGATTGCAATCACGGTAGACCGTACCACAGGATCTACCTCTCCAATCACAAAACCTCCTAACTTAACTCTCACTCCGGCAAATGAATCTTTGATTGCCGACCTATCTTAGTCTACAAAAAGGTACAAATTACCTTCTCTATAATGATAAATTTACCACTTTGATTAGAAGAATCAAATGTAGCAAAATTTCCCATAAAATTAGGAAGACAAGCGTTTAATATTTCTCATAAATGTTCATGTCCATAATATTACAGACTTGAATATAACTTCTTAGAGAGAGGAGTTTCATAACTTTAATAATATCAATATTATGGATCTCATTAGAGTCCTTCAAATAAAGGTGAAGGATGAAACAGCTGTCTCTATTTCTAGAAGGATTTAAAAAAATTGGTTTAATATCTGTTAAACTACAAAAAAAACTACAAGATCATTATAATACAGCTACCTTCCTTGAAACTAAGTGTTTTTGTTAGATCAGAATTCAATGATCGTCAGGAGCTAGACTCAACTGATCAGGATTGCTGACGTCATCAGGATTACATGGTCGTCAGGATCAGAATGCATATCAGGACTGGGATCAGGATTGATCATCAGGACTGGAAGCTGATCAGGATTCCTACTTCGAGTTATATTTGGAGTCTAGTTAAACATGGAAGTTTATTCTGTCGGTTCCTGGTTTGTAGTATGTAGCTATCAATTATAGATAGGTTTCAATCTTTGTAATTGATTAGGACTTATCATTGATAGAGAAGCTGTGTAGTATATAAACACAGTCTTGGTTTCGATTTATGTATTCGAAGAGAGAGAAGCGAATCAAGATAGAAGCTCTTAAGAACATAGAATTTCTTGAGAGAGTTTTTGTAAGCTAGCAGCTCTCAAGAACATCAGAATTTCTTGAGAGAGTTTGTAACAGTTTTATATCAGATTTAATAAAGCTGTTATCTTTCTTTCATATTTGTGATATATACATTAAGAAGTCGATTATCTTATACTATTGTATTCAACCCCCCTTCTACAATAGATTATTACTGGGCAACAATTGGTATCAGAGCAAACTGATTTAATTCTGAATCAGATACGATCTAAAGATGTCGACAACCAAGTATGAAAGCATGAAGATTCCCATCTTGAAGAAATCAGAATATCCAACATGGAGGGTAAAGATGCTGATGTACCTGGAGGCTATGGATCCTGGCTATTTGCACAGGATTCGTGATGGACCATATATTCCTACATGAATTGTAGAACGAACAGATACAGTACCTGAACATTATGTGGTCAAGGCTAAAAGTGAATGGACTCCAGAAGAAAAAGCTCATGTACTCAGGGAACCAAAGATAAAGAATATCTTACAAAGTAGTCTTGATGCTGTCATGTCAAACAGAGTGATTGCATGCAAGTCTTCAAAAGAAATCTGGGATACTTTGGAAACTCAGTGCCAGGGATCTACATCTGTCAAGAAAAACAGAAGGGCTCTTTTGATTCAAGAATATGAACAATTTGATGCAAGACCCGATGAGAGCCTAACTGATCTATTTGATAGATTTCTGACACTATTGAACAGTTTATCTTTAGTTGACAAGGAATATGAAACTGAAGATTCAAACACCAAGTTTCTAAGAGCTTTACCTGAAGAATGGGACACTCAGACATCGATCATTAGACATCAGTATGATCTTAACACTGTGTCTCTTGATGAAGTCTATGGGATGCTAAGAACTCATGATCTTGAAGTTCAACAGAGAAAGAACAAGAAAAGCAGCAAGGCAAAATCAATTGCTTTGAAAGCAGAGGCTAAATCAAAAGGAAAAGCTATGGAGGTCTCTAGAAGTAAAACAAGAATAGTTGAGTCAGATCCTGATGACTCTTCATCAGATACTGATGGCAATGCTGATGCCAATACTAATGATGATTCTTCTGACTCAGACATGGAAGAGATGGTTGCTATGATTGTCAGAAACTTCAGAAGGATGAAGTTCAGGAAGAATAGAAGACAAGGCAACTTTCAGAAAAAGGCTTTCAATCCAAACAAAGATGAGTATATCAAAAAGGACAGCAAGGGTAGCAAATTTGACAAGTCAAAGGTTAGATGCTACAAGTGCAATGGTATGGGTCACTTTGCTTCTGAGTGCAAGAAGACAAAAGCACTTATCACATCAAGCAAGGATTGGATGGACACTTCCTCAAAATCTGATACTGAGGTGGTCAACTATGCTCTAATGGCCAATGCTGATGTAACTGCTGCTCCTGATGATAAGGTACTAAATACTATCTTTGATTTTGATACTGATAATGCTTCTGAGTTAAGACGTTTTCTAAAGTCATTACATATAAGCTTTAGAAGTCAAACTGCTGAAAATACTAGGATCTTATCTGAGATGTCTGAACTTAGAAAAAGGAATGATATATTAGAAGCTGAATTTTCTCGTATGCAAGAAGTACAAAAAGAATGTGATAATGCGAATCACATGTATGTAGAGATGAAATCCAAATGTACTGCTCTTGAAAAGGAACTTGAAAATTCTAATGAGAAAATCAGAACCTGGACAGACTCTGGTAGGAAATTTCATGAGATTAATACCTCTAAGAATTGGAAAGAATGTCTAGGATATAAGTCAGATGAGGATAAGAAATTGAAAGAGAAAATTGTCATTGATGAGACAGTCAGTCCAAAGACCTATAGACATGTTATAGATACAACCAAATCTAAGATTACTCCTGTTAATTTTGTTTTTGGTAAGGATTCCAATTCTACTTTTGAAAAGGGATCTACTTCTACACAAGGAATTAAAATCATAAAGTCTAAACCTGTCATGAATAAAGTCATTAAGAATGTAGGTTTATTGTCTCAGAAATAGCTTAAGGATAAAATCTGTGAGGTGACAGATAAGAAAAAGGAAGCTACTGTTAAGAGAAACATGAATGGTAAAGTTGGGATCAACAAAGAGAATGGTTACAAATATATCCCAAATGCACCTAGAAAGTGTTGTTTTAACTGTGGTAACTCTAATCATCTTGCTATTGATTGTAAGAAGAGTAAGAAGAAGATTACTGATATTCCTAAGTCTGATGTTAGGAATAGATCAGTATTTTATAAACCACAGAAGTCCTGTTTTCATTGTGGTAGTATATGGCATTCTATTTATACTTGTAAAGATTATCATGAGTTGTACTATAACTTTTATGATCCAATGCCTAAAGTTAATAAAAATAGTGCAAACTCTGGTAGCATTAAGAATGTCAAGTTGGAACATGCTTTTGTTAATACTGATACTGACAAAGCAAATCCTGATGGAGTAAATCCTGTCAGGACTGCTAAAGTCAGAAAGTCTTCTGCTGTGAAATTTAATAAATTGCATGGAAAAGGAACCCAACAAGTATGGGTTCCTAAATGTTCTAACTAGTGTGTTTCTATTCTGATTGCAGGGTAAAAAGAAAAATGTGTTAGTCATGGATAGTGGATGTTCTATGCACATGACTGGAAACAAAGCCCTGTTATCAGAATATGAGGAGAAAGCTGGCCCAACTGTGTCTTATGGAGATGGCAACATTGGACAAACTTTGGGATATGGCAATATAATCATTGGAAATGTCATCATTGAAAAAGTAGCTCTAGTGAAGGGACTAAAACACAACCTGTTGAGTATTAGTCAAATCACTGACAGAGGTTATCATGTCAACTTCTATTCCACACATTGTGAAGTAGTCAGCAAAGAAACAGGAAAGATAGCACTAACTGGCTACATGCATGGTAACATATATGAAGCCAACATTCAATCAAATACTGATGACTCCCCTACCTGTCTGATCAGTAAAGCTTCAGTAGATGAAGGTTGGAATTGGCACAAGAAGCTTTCTCATCTCAACTTCAGCAATATCAATGAGTTGGTTAAGAAAGATTTAGTGAGAGGATTACCAAAAGTGTTATATACTCCTGATGGACTCTGTGATGCATGTCAGAAAGCAAAACAAAGAAGGACATCATTCCAGAGTATATCAGATTCCTCAATTGGAGAACCATATCACATGCTACATCTTGATCTATTTGGTCCAGTCAACATCATGACCATCAGTAAGAAAATATACACTCTTGTAATTGTTGATGAATATTCTAGATTCACCTGGGTGTATTTTCTGCACAGAAAAGATGAGACTCCTGAAGTTCTGTTGGATCATGTAAGAATGATTGAGACAACCACAAAGTACAAAGTCAAGATACTGAGAAGTGATAATGGTACTGAATTTAAGAATTCAAAGATGGAAGAGTTCTGCAAATACAAAGGAATCATTCAACAATTCTCTGCTCCTGGCACACCTCAGCAAAATGGAGTAGTTGAAAGGAAAAATAGAACTCTTATTGAAGCTGGCAGAACTATGTTGGAAGAAGCAAAATTACCTACATATTTCTGGGCAGAAGCAGTCAACACAGCATGCTACACTCAAAATCTTACATTAATAAACAGACATGGTGTTACTCCTTATCAGTCACTCAAGGAAAAGAAACCAAGTCTGAAGCATCTGCATGTGTTTGGCTGTAAATGTTTTGTTCTCAGAACTCATCCTGAACAGCTAGGGAAATTTGAAACAAAGGCTGATGAAGGAATTTTCATAGGCTATCCTGCATCAAGAGCCTTCAGAGTTTTTAATTTGAGGACAAGGACTGTCATGGAGTCAATACATGTATCTTTTGATGACAAAAAGATAGCTGGAATCAATGAAGACTCTCATGATAGATTGATTTTTGAAAATTAAGCTACCAAGGAACCTGAAGAAAGTGAATCAGATCCTGTCCATACATCAGATCCTGATGGGTCACCAAATCCTGATGACACACCAGATGTTGATGGTGCAAATACTGATGATGCAATCAATAGTAATACTTCTAGTAGTGCTAATGTTGAGGGGGAGCAACATCATTCTACTACAAGTTCAGAGTCAACACAATCATCAGGACAGAATACTTCAGATACTGATTCAAATGATGATCCTGATAACTTATCAGGAGGAAATAACAATAATTCAGGGGGAGCTTCAAGACAAGCAAGTTCTTCAAATCAAGATAACACCAATCCAGGGAGAGCATCTACTTCAAGAAACAATTTAACACCAGCAAGGAAATGGACTGCAAGTCATACTCCTGATTTGATAATTGGGGATCCTGATGCAGGTGTTCAAACAAGAAGTGCAACTCAAAATGAATGTCTATACAATAACTTTCTATCCAAGGAGGAGCCAAAGAAAGTTGAAGATGCACTTAAAGATGCTGATTGGGTTACTGCAATTCAAGAGGAACTGAATGAATTTGAAAGAAATGAAGTCTGGAAACTGGTACCAAGACCAAAGAACAGATCAATTGTTGGTACAAAGTGGATTTTCAAGAACAAGACTGATTCTGATGGAGTGATAATCAGAAACAAATCAAGACTAGTTGCAAAGGGGTATTCTCAACAAGAGGGAATTGATTATGATGAAACTTTTGCTCCTGTTGCAAGACTAGAAGCCATCAGGATATTTCTTGCTTATGCAGCACATAAGAAATTCAAGGTTTTCCAGATGGATGTTAAAAGTGCTTTCTTAAATGGAGAACTGGAGGAAGAAGTCTATGTTGAGCAACCTCCTGGTTTCATTAATCCTAACTATCCAGATCATGTCTACAGATTGGATAAGGCACTTTATGGACTAAAGCAAGCTCCAAGAGCATGGTATGAAACTTTAGCTCTATTCTTACTGGAAAGTGGATTCAAAAGAGGTGCTATTGATAAAACTCTATTTTATTTGAATCATGGTAAGGACTTGTTGTTAGTTCAGATTTATGTTGATGATATCATTTTTGGGTCAACAAACAATAAGCTTTGTGAAAAGTTTTCCAAGCTTATGCAGTCAATATATCAAATGAGCATGATGGGAGAAATGAGTTACTTTCTTGGTCTTCAAGTTAAACAGACTGATGAAAGGATTTTTATCAATCAGTCTAAATATACAAGGAATTTATTGACATGGTTTAACATGCAAGATAGTTCTCCTGCTACAACTCCCATAGCTACAGCTACCAAACTTGATCCTGATCAAGGTGCTGAGGTAGATGTAACTCACTATAGAGGAATGATTGGCTCTTTATTGTATCTCACTGCAAGTAGACCATATATCATGTTTGCAACCTGTCTGTGTGCAAGATTTCAAGCAAAACCTAGAGAACCCCATCTGATTGCAGTCAAAAGAATTTTCAGATATCTCAAAGGCACTTCTTCACTTGGCCTTTGGTATGCAAGGGAATCAGATTTTGGGTTGTGTGGATATTCAGATGCTGATTTTGCAGGATGCAAAATAGACAGGAAAAGTACTTCAGGAAGCTGTCAGTTTTTGGGTGGAAGACTAGTTTCATGGTTCAGTAAAAAGCAAAAATCCATTTCCACTTCAACTGCAGAAGCTGAGTACATTGCTGCAGGAAGTTGTTGTGCTCAGATAATGTGGATGAGAAATCAGTTGTTAGATTATGGCCTATCATACTCAAAAATCCCTATTTATTGTGATAACCAAAGTGCTATTGCAATGACAGGAAATCCAGTTCAACATTCTCTTACTAAACACATCAGTATTCGATATCACTTCATAAGAGAACAAGTTCTGGAAGGAACAATTGAACTTCACTTTGTTCCTACTGATCAACAACTAGCTGATATATTCACCAAGCCACTACCTGAAGCTACTTTCAATAAATTGGTGAATGAACTTGGAATGATGAACTTTGAGAATTTCTGAGGAAAGCTACATAGAGGAAATCCTGATAACTGTCAAATCCTGATAGTTATTCAGAAAGGTATGTTTTCTTTGATCAAATCCTGATAGGATGTAATCCTGACAGGAAGTCAATTGGTCAAATCCTGATGCTCAGATGTTGAAGCTGGTATGAAAACCAGAGGTTCTATGCTACTTTGTCATTAACACTTCTGGTAAACTCTGGAAAATAAGATTTTTACTTAGTCTTTGATTAAGTTTTCAGTCTTAAATCTCAATTTCAATTATATTTCTATCAGAGTTTACTATTCGTCATTTTATATGTCAATATCAGTGTTACTAACAAATTTTGCAGGTCAGTACAGAAAGAAAAACAGTTGAGAAAATAGACAAATTTCATTAATTCTTGAAGATTCATTACAAATGAAAATGGAAATTACATATTCTTTTCCTAGTATACTTTTCTACTCAGGAACACGTGCCCTGCAAATTAGCATGAACACTCCTGAGCAGCTTCACAGTCCATCAGGATTGGAAGATCTCTTGTTCCATCCTTAAGAGACAAGAAGAGGAGCTGATTTACTTGAAGGCGGATCGTCACCGTGACCACCGGGACGCTTCCGTGCCTCCAGCTTGCATGACATACAAGCATCACGGATTCTCTTCTTTCTTTTCTCAAGCTCTCGGACGAGCTCTTCATCATCATCATCCTCATCCTCTTCATCATCCTCATCCTCTTCATAGATGAGGTTATCAAGCGGATTCCAGTTCGGATTGGCTTGCAGGAAGTTGTGCCAAACCACATCAAACATTGCGTTGATAAACGCTTCATGTTCCTGAGGATCAGGAACTGGTTGTGGCTCCATCTCAGCAAGAGCCTCATCCATCACTTACCAAATCAAGTCAAGCTCTTCTTCAGGTATGTTGTTTTGATGGTTGGCAGCCATTGAGAGACAAAGAATGTGAAAGGTTTCGTAAGTTTTTCTCTGGAGAGGGTTTGTGTTTTAATAGATATATGATGATTATGCTCAACAGTTCTATTTTATAGAGAATGTGTGTTGAGGATGCAGGTCATTTTTGTTTATCGAGGCTGTTAGGCCGAATACACAATATAATCAAGTATGTATGAGAATAACAATAATTAAAAACACTGTTTATGAATCAATAAAACTGTAATCGTATTAACAGCTTCTCTCTTTATGATGTTAATGAATCACAAAGAGCTTCTAGGTTACAAGAATAATATATCAATATTCACGCGTCCCTTCTAGGGATAACCTATCTGTGTTTATATAGTACACAGCTACATACAATCCATCTCTAATTGATATTCCTATAAGTTAGCTATATAATTCATATCAATTAAGAATTGCTTCAGTCTTCTATTCCAATCTCCTTAGCTGTATCAATATATTCTGCTTCTTTCCATCTTCAGAATATATTGCTTCTAGAATCTTCAATTCTGCACCGACAGCTAATTCAACTTTCACCTTGTCAGACTTTAAATAAACTCTGACCGGCTTCAATTAAACTCTTTACCCTGTCAGAGTTTAACTAAACTCTGACTGGCTTCTGATAAACTCTTGTCAGTACCTGTTGCTTAAACACTGATAAACAAACATTAGCAATTATATCTAACAATCTCCCCCAACTTGTTCATAATAAAATGTACAAGTTAAAACATATAATTGATGATGTCAAAACCTTTTAACAAATGCAGTGTTTAACATATAACAAAGTTTAATTTAAAACAAAGTTTAAATTTGACTTAGAATAGAAAATATTAAAAACTTACAGTCAGACTTTACTTGACTTCTTCAATATCAGGCACAGTCCTGAGATAATCAATCAGCAGTCTTCTCTCAGCATTCTCAAGTTCAGTTATCATAATCTCTTTCAGCTCCTTATACTCTGGATCTCCTTCACCAGTTTGATATATGGCAGCCCTCAGAGAATAGATACTGTTCTTCTTCATATCATTCCCTAGCCGAATGTACTGAGCTTTATCTGACTCTAAGTTGAATTCTAAGACTTTTAATCCCAGTGCAGTTTTAAATCTAGCACTGTTTCTCTTCATCTCCACCAATTTTCCAGTATGATCTCTATACTTTGGAATATAAGCATTTGAGACTTCTCCTCCTCCAAGCATCACTTTTGATCTCAGCATCTTTTCTCTTAAGATTTGAGCAACATTATGGGTATGTCTGTTCTTAACTTTTAACAGATAAAGTACATATTCAAGTTCTTCCCATGATTTGAGATTTACATCAGATTCTCCAATTCTATAAACTCTTCCATCACTCATGAAATATAACAGAAACTGCTTCTTCAAGATCTTGTGAAAAATCAACTGAACAGATTCTAACTTATCAAGATTTTCTTGTGTATTCCCAATACCAGATCCTGTCAGTGAAATATTGTCTTGAGATCTGTTATTTATTCTCTTCTCCCTATGTGAACCTAAACCAGACTTATCATAAGATTCTTTTCCAAGTACAGTCCTGGTTTGAGAAAAATCCACAGGTTGAAGTATCAGAGTTTCAGAGAGTATAGGTCTTAAGAAACCTTTGAGTTGAGGAGCTAGCTGAGTTTGCACAGCTTGAGCCTTGTCAGAGGCTGGCTTAACTTCAATAGTATCATCAACTTGAGCAGCGTCAGAGGTTGATTTTGGTAATCTTGTTTCAACTTGAGCAATGTCAGAGGTTGAATAAATCTTCTTAGGTAACTGTTCTTCTTCTACCAGTTTACCTTTTCCTTTATCAGCATTTTTAATCACAGGCCTCCTTGAGTACTGTAAACTCTGATCAGAGTTTACATTCTCTTTGATAACAATTCCTTTTTCTTTCTTTCTAGGAGCCTTGATTTCCTTCTTTTTGTAGATTCCAGCTTCAACATTCTTCTTGTGTTCCTCAGCAAGCATTTGCTCTTCAGCTTGGATATCTTCAATTGTAATACCTTTTCCATGTTCTGCCATAAACATCTTAGCAGCAATTTCCTCATCAGTAGATGGCTTATCAGAGATTATCAAACTTTTATATCTTGAACCACTGGCAGAGTTTACATGTCCCTTTCCAGAGTTTGATCTTTTTGAAAGTAATCTTCTATCATCATTTGATCTTAAGCGCTTTCCATCTCCTCCCTTGTTTCCACCATCATTACCATCATCCCTCCGTCTCAGAGTTTGAGTGTCTTTGCATTTGTCACTTGGTACACTCTCCCCCTTTTTGACATCATCAGAAAGTAGTACTGATGTCAACAATTCAAGCGCAGTAGAAATGGAAGTCAGTTGAGCAGACATAGCATTCTGGTTGTCCTCAACTGTCCCAAGCCTCTTCTTGATTTCTTCAGAATCCCTGGCTTGCTGCTTGAACATGGTATAATAATAAGTTCTGTCAGCCTTTAAAGTAAGATCCCTCAAGCTTACTTCATTCCTCAGACTTGTAAGCATATGTTGATTCTCATCAAATCTATTATTGAGAGATTTGACTTGAATAACAGTTGCCTGTAAGCTCGTAAGGACATCAGGATTTGTAATCTTCTTGACAGAATCAGATAAAAATTCTGCAGCCCTTTGCGCTGGAAAGATACAATCTGCATTAGCCCATGCATTGTAGTACATATTCTGATAATGCTCAGAAGCAGCCCTTTGAACTTCCCTTTCTTCAGTAGAATTTGCTTGAATATCAGAAACTTCCACTTGAACATCAGAGTTTGAATGAACAGGACTAGCTTCAGCATTGTCATCCTCTCTGTGAATATCTTCAAGCACATTTTCAGCAGTGATTTCATCAATTAACTGTGCAGTCGCATCAGGTACTTGATCTGCTACAGTTTGAGGAACATCAGAGTTTGCTGGAGCAGTAACCTCTGCTTCTCTTTGAACAATCTCAACAACTGATTGTTGCAAAGTTTCAAGAAAGATAATATCCTCATGATCATTATCTGTTGCATCAGCATGTACAGCAACAGCTTCTGGAACTGGATCAACTCTAATCTGATCTACTTCATCACCGTTCTCAAAATCAATAGAAATGATTTCTGTGTGAGAAGCAATAGGTTCTACTAACTCAGTAGATGCTTGATCAGCTTCCGGTATAGTATCTTCATGATCCACAATCCTGCTGTCAGAGTATGCAGCAGCTTCCTCAACTACATCATCAGCTTTTGATGTAGGAGCTTCTGTTTCAAAATCCATCAGAATAGTTTCAGGATTTGCAGCATCCTTAGCAGTTGGAATAGCCTCCTCAGCTACAATTGCAGGAGTACTTGAAGGAACAGTTGTAGTCACAATCTCCTCATTCTCTGATGTAGGAGCTTCAGTGTCCTCAGGTTCTTTATCCAAATTGGCAATAATATCACCAAAAAGTTGATTAGCAACTAATCTTCTCTTTCTCTGATGAAGATTTTCTTCATCAGCTTCAGTTTCTGAGTCTGCACTAGAAGCAGCAGCAACAGACTTTGCCCTGTGGGCTCGCCTTTTCTTCATTCGTTTTCTCTGAGGCACAGCATCAACATTTGATACCTCAGCTTCAACAGACTTAACTGCTCGAACTTTAGATCTCTTTGACCTCTGTGGTTGAGATACAGAAGGTCCAGCTTCAGCAGTTGAGACACGTTGTTGTTGTGAGTTGTCAAGAAATTGTTGCACAGATACAGGTAACATTAAAGGACCAACTTCTCCTTTCTTGTTGTCCTTGTTGATAAGATCAGAGAATATACGTTTGTGCAATTTAAATGAAAGAATGACATCCTCATCTAAAATCTCAACATCAGGGCAGCATAGACTAAATATTAACTGACAAAACCTAGAGAAATAAACAACATTCCTATTCTCTAGCATTTTCTCACCAATATTATGCAAAACTAATCTAGCAATATCAAAATTACTGCCATAAAGAAGAGAATACCCGATCTGGAGACTATCCGTGGGAATCGCATCCCAATTAGTACACTTCTTCCCAAAAGCTCGAGTAATGCAATCGAAAAAGAAGCTCCATTCCTTTCGCAAAAATGGCCTTTTGAGTTGACCTATCTTTGTCAAAGGTCCAGTGTAGCCTATCTCGTTCATCATCCTGACTAGCTCAGAGTCTCCAACAGAGATTGTGAATGCATTGAAATCCTCAAGACCCAAAGCATCACGAACAGTAGTAGGAGTAACAGCATAGTCATTGTCCTCATATTGAAAAATGATAGATGGAGATCCAGACTCTCCTCCATTATCATAAGCACCTGTCTGCCAAAAAGTTCGAATTTGAGTCGCAGACAGCTTCGATGGTGCTGTGAGAGCAGTACCAATATCAGAGTTTGACAAGAAACTCTGAATCAAATGAAACGCCTCCGGTGCGTTCTCATTTGCTACAGGAGCTGAGTAGTTATTTGGGACAAATTCTAATTCAGATGCAATAAACGCTGTAGTTGCCATTAGTAAGATTTGAAAACAAGAAATACTGGGCTCAGAAAGTGTTTGAGTGTTTGTGTGTGAGTAAAATGTTATGAAAAGATGAAATGCGTAAAAGATTGAATCGTGTGTATGTAGTGTATTAAATAATAACTGTTAAGATTAGAAGTATGTTAGTGGGACAGATGTCAGACGTAAATACGCTGACAGCTGTATCTAACAACTTCCAATACACACGTGCAAACGTGGAGACACCTGTCATCACATATAACACTCAAAATATTCGCTTAAAAGAAAAAAAATCAATAATAATAAAATTATCAATTTCAATAATAAAGTACAAAGAAACTCAACAGTCAGAGTAATAATGACTGTCTCGAAACTCCGCACCTTAGTATCCCAAGCGCTTCGATTCTAGAAAAAAAACCTTTCAGTTACCATGTTGAATGCTTTAAAAACCGAAGCATTTTATCAACAGGCTTCATACCTTAAAATTACCATACACCAAATGGCAGGAACCTTTGAGTTCATGGATGTCGAATCATTCGTGAACATGAACTGGCCTCAACAAGCAAACTACATCATCGATGAGTTTCTTGTTCTTTCTTTTCTGAATGATGAAGGTCTTATAGCAGATGATGAAATAGCAGAAGGACCAATCTCTAATCCTTATGTGCACATCATCCGTCCCGGTCCATATGATGTGCCCATCCTGGCAGACGATGATACTATGGAGATTTGTATGATGCTCTTCCAGCAGAGCTTCCTGATGGGTACTGAGGAGACAATCTTCTTGGAATCCTGCAAGCTGCAAAGCAGAAAGCGAATCCAGGAAGATGATGATGATGATGATGATGATGATTCATCTTCAGGATGTTGTCAAGCAATCCCAGATGGTATAATGATTAGATGAACAACTGGGTAGCTCTCATCAGAAGTAGTAGAGCACAATAACTTCTGGCTCTAGCTCTTCTGCTTCAGATGTAGCATTCAGATACTTATCCTGGTTAAATAGATCTTTTCTTTGTAACCATAGTGATTAGCATGTACCAGAAAGATTAGCTTAACATGAGTATGAATTTGTCTGAATGTAAATTGGAATCAATTAATGAAAAATTTGTTTCTTTACATTTCAGTATTATCAATATTGCATAGTAATTGAAAAAAACTTTAACCAATTAACTAACATACTCAGCAGCAATACAAATCACAAACAGGACTTAATAAACATACTCTTTCTTTTCTCCGTTCAATCATACTTTTTCCGAAAAACAAATGACTAATCTCAAGAGTATAAAATGTCTGAAACAAGGAAATTATTTTAACCATCATAGATTAAAACAAAGTAACCTCGACGTATTTCACACAATACATCAGTGTTTACCATTTATCCTTCTTTGTCAATAAACTCTTTTCTCAATCTGTACAGTTGTGAGAAATGTGTGTGTAGTAGCAGAGTTTACCGAAATCAGTATTTAGATCATCTCAAAGTGCATAAAATCCACAAACTAAAGTAGTAAAAACTGGTTGCCTAAACTCTCATGTATAACATAGACACTGATTTTTCTATCTAAACTCTGTATTACTGATATCCTTTCATTTGGATATGTCTTTTATTTTTCACCCCCCTTTTTTTATTAATTTTTTTTTTTTTTTTTTTTTTTTTTTTTTTTTAATTTTTTTTTCCAGTAATCAGTGGTTGGCACTAGTCACCAAAAATCAAAAATTTTAGCCCTTATTTCATACAATAAGTTCCTGGATCGTCCTAGGCACAACATGATCTCAAAGGAATTTGTGCTCTGTTTGGCATCTTTTGATTTGAGGGTGAATTATTTGCAATGAATAATCAGAGTTTAGACTTTTCATCAGTGATTATAGTTAACTTATGAGAGAAAATGCAAACAGCTAATACAGACTCAGTGTATAGGATCAATAAACTAAGAGATGCTATAAATATAGAGACAGTATCATGCTGTGTTAGCTTACTGCACATATTTGAGATCAGAATCTCTCAACTCTTAAGGATTCACAATTACTTACTGAGAATTATGTTCCATACAAATTTCTTCATTGGTCAATATGTTTCAGACAAAATTACAATCAGAGTATGACCAACAGAGTTTAACACCAGAGTTTACTTTCAGATTATGACTGACACTTCACAGAGTTTATCATCAGAGTTTAACATGCTGGTTCATATAACAGTTAACACATGTAAGAAATCATGAACAAAAAAAAAATGAGTCTAACCCGTATCTCTAGTCAGAACCAGAGATCATTCCAAGTTCATTTACCAATCTTGTAAAAGTAGCTTCACTCAAAGGTTTGGTGAAGATATCTGCAAGTTGTTGGTCTGTAGACACAAAATGAAGCTCAATGTTTCCTTCTTCCACATGTTCTCTGATAAAATGATACCTTATGCTGATGTGCTTTGTCATGGAATGCTGTACTGGATTACCTGTCATAGCAATAGCACTTTGATTATCACAGAAAATAGGTATTCTAGAGTACCTTAATCCATAATCCAGCAATTGATTCTTCATCCATAAAATCTGTGCACAACAGCTACCAGCTGCTATATACTCTGCTTCTGCAGTGGATGTAGAAATTGATTTCTGTTTCTTACTGTACCAAGAAACCAATCTGTCACCTAAAAATTGACAGCTTCCACTTGTACTTTTTCTGTCTATCTTACAGCCTGCAAAATCTGCATCAGAGTAACCAATTAACTTAAACTCTGATTCTCTAGGATACCACAAACCCAAGGTTATGGTTCCTTTGAGATATTTGAAAATCCTTTTTACAGCTGTTAGATGAGGCTCTCTGGGATCTGCTTGAAATCTTGCACAAAGACATGTTGCATACATGATATCAGGTCTGTTTGCAGTAAGATACAGTAGAGACCCTATCATTCCTCTGTAGTTAGTCATATCTACTGAGGCTCCTGTCTCTTTGTCAAGCTTCGTTGCTGTAGCCATGGGAGTTGTAGCAGATGAACTATCAAGCATACCAAATTTCTTTAGAAGATTTCTGGTATACTTTGCTTGATTGATAAAAATACCATCATCTGTTTGCTTTACTTGTAAGCCTAGAAAGTAACTAAGCTCTCCCATCATGCTCATTTGATACATGGATTGCATAAGCTTTGCAAACTTCTTACAAAGTTTGTCATTAGTAGATCCAAAAATAATATCATCTACATAAATTTGAACTAAAAGCAAATCATCACCAGAATTGAAATAAAACAAGGTTTTATCAATTGTACCTCTTGTGAACCCACTTTCTAAAAGAAACTGAGCAAGAGTTTCATACCATGCTCTTGGTGCTTGCTTTAGTCCATATAATGCCTTGTCAAGCCTGTAGACATAATCTGGATGCTTGGAATCTACAAATCCTGGTGGTTGTTCAACAAACACTTCTTCTTCAAGCTTCCCATTGAGAAAAGCACTCTTTACATCCATCTGAAAGACTTTAAACTTCTTGTGTGCAGCATAGGCCAGAAAAATTCTTATGGCCTCCAATCTTGCAACTGGAGCAAAGGTTTCATCATAATCAATTCCTTCCTGTTGTGAATAACCTTTAGCCACAAGTCTAGCCTTGTTTCTTGTAATCACACCTTCACTGTCAGTCTTGTTTCTGAAAACCCATTTTGTACCTACTATTGATCTGTTCTTTGGTCTAGGTACAAGTGTCCAGACTTCATTTCTTTCAAATTCATTTAACTCTTCTTGCATTGCTGTAATCCAATTAGCATCTTGAAGAGCTTCCTCCACTTTCTTTGGTTCTGTTTGAGACAAGAAAGCATGATACAGACACTCATTGTTTGTTGCACTTCTAGTTCTCACACTAGCATCAGGATCTCCAATTATGAGATCAGGTGTGTGTGCCTGTGTCCACTTTCTGGCTGTTGGTAAGTGGTTTCTTGCATCATTATTGAATCCTCCCCCTTGATCCATGCTCTCCTGATTCATATGTTGACTTTCTGCAGCATCTGAGGCTCCCCCTGAATTGGATGGCTCAGAGTTTGAACTGTCAGAGTTTAAATCAGTTTCCTCAACTGACTCATTTGTTGTGTCTTGTTGAGCTTCTTCACGCTCCCCCTCAACTGGTTCTCTATTTTGTTCAATTTGAGAATTTCCAGTTTCTCCAGTATTTACCAGTAGAGGTTCAGAGTATGCTTCGTCAGAGTTTGTCAAACCTGCTTCATCAGAGTTTATATCATCAGAGAATAGATCTTCATTTTCAAAACGTAGTTGATCATATCCATCCTTGTCTTCAAGTCCAATTATTTTCTTGTCATCAAATGACACATGTATGGATTCCATGATCACCTTAGTTCTTAGATTATAAACTCTGAATGCTTTTGTTGACAATGGATAGCCAACAAAGATTCCTTCATCAGCTTTTAACTCGAACTTGGTCAACTGTTCAGGATGAGTCTTCAACACAAAGCATTTGCATCCAAATATATGAAAATATTTCAAATTTGGCTTCTTGTTTTTCACCATCTCATATGGTGTTTTTCCATGCTTGTTGATCAGAGAAGCATTTTGAGTAAAACAAGCAGTTTGAACAGCTTCTGCCCAGAAATAAGTTGGCAATTTTGCTTCATCTAGCATAGTTTTGGCAGCTTCAATTAAGGTTCTGTTTTTTCTTTCAACTACACCATTTTGCTGTGGAGTTCCAGGTGCAGAAAATTCTTGTTTGACTCCTCTTTCCTTGCAGAAAGCTTCCATTATTGAGTTTCTGAATTCAGTTCCATTATCACTCCTTATTATTTTTACTTTGTGCTGTGATCCTTTGTCCAGTAGATTTACATGATCCATCAGAATTTGAGCAGTTTCATCCTTCTTTGACAAGAAATACACCCATGTATATCTAGTATATTCATCAACAATTACTAGAGCATATTTCTTTCTGCCCATGGACATCACATTCACTGGTCCAAAGAGATCAACATGTAGAAGATGATAAGGTTCCACTACTGAAGATTCAGATTTACTCTTGAAAGATGACTTCCTTTGCTTGGCCTTTTGACAAGAATCACATAGACCATCTAGATTAAGTATTGATTTTGGAAGTCCTCTTACAAGATCCTTTCTTATCAGCTCATTGATGTTGTTCAAATTGAGATGAGAGAGCTTCTTGTGCCAATTCCAACTCTCTTCATTTGACATTTTTGCTGTCAGACACACTGTACTTCCATCAGAGTTTGTTACCAAACTTGCTTCATAAATATTGTTGCGTCTGTGTCCAACTAGAACAACTTTTCCAGTAGATTTACTGATAACTTCACAGTATTCACTATGAAAATCTACATGGTTTCCTCTGTCACAGATTTGACTCACAGATAACAGATTATGCTTGAGTCCTGAGACTAGAGCTACATCTTTGATGATGACACTTCCAAGATTAATATTGCCATATCCCAGAGTGTGTCCTATGTTGCCATCTCCATAGGAAACTTTTGGGCCAGCCTTCTCCTCAAAGTCTGATAGCAGGGCTTTGTTTCCAGTCATATGTCCTGAGCAACCACTGTCCAAGATAAGTGTGCTCTCTATTATACCCTGCAATCACAAACAAACACTAAGTGTTAGTTTTAAGGATCCAGACTTGCTTGGATCCTTTGTCCTTCTTAACAGTGTTAGCTTTTGCAGCGGAATCTGTATTATCAGAGTTTAAACTAACATTGTCAGATTTTACACTAGCAGAGTTTGCTCTAACCCATTTCAAGTTGGGTTTTAGCTCATAATAGTTATGATAAATTGCATGATAACTCTTACATGTGTAAATAGAATGCCAAGTGCTCCCACAATGTTTGCATAAAGTCTGTGGTTTTACTCTAACATAATCATTCTTTACTTCTGATGTAGAAGGTAAAGTATTAATATGTTTGTTCTTAGTGCAAAATCTAGCAAGATGATTAGAACTACCACAACTGTAACATGTTTTTCTTGAGGCACTAGCATTAGGCATATGATTATTTCTATTATTTATGCCTACTTTTCCATTCCTATTTCTCTTGGAACCTTTAGGTTTCATGGAAGACTTTACCTCTTTTAGCTTGTGATTGAACTGTTTTCCTGTCATCAAGCCAACATTAACCTGTTTTTCACAAGTTTTTACTGGTTTTCTAACAGCTTCTATTTCCATAAGTTTTTCTGTTATAATATTTTCCTGTTTGTCACAAGATTCATCTGATTCCATATCAGCTTCCCTTATTACAACAGATTTTAACTTATTGGCTTCTGGAACAAATTTCACAGGTTTAAGTTGTGGTTTTACCTTAACCTTGTCTTTAAACCTAAGTTCATCATTTTCACAATAACCTAAACCTACAGAATCAGTCTGAAACACTTGATGAGTGTCTCTTCCAGAATCTGTCCAAGTCTTGATTATTTTCCTTTCCTTCTCTAAATCAGATTCTAGTTGCTTATATCTTTTCAGCAACTCCTGTTCTACATAAACAGCATCATCTCTTTCTTTTTGAATCTGCTTCATATTCACAAGTTCTCTTTCAAGAAACTTGTTTCTCTCTTTAAGACTAAGATTCTCAGATTTAATCCTCTCATTCTCTAAAGTCTGATCCCTATAACTGACATGTATATTCTTAAGATAAATTCTTAATTCAGAAATATTATCAGTATCATAAGCATAAGTAGTTAGAGGTACCTTATTTTCTGATGACTCAACTTCATCTTTGATAGTTGCCATGAGTGCATAATTCACTCCATCATCAGAATCTGAAGTATCTGCCCAGTCTTTGCCTTTAGAGATGAGTGCTTTTTCAGTTCTTCCTTTCTTGCACTCTGGAGCATAGTGACCCATCTCTTTGCACTTGTAGCACTGGATCTCAGATTTGTCCTTCTTACCTGACTTGGTATCCCTTCCATCAGACTTTCTGAAATTCTTCTTCTCAGAATTTGAATCTCTCCTTGAGAATCTTTTACCCTTCTTGAAGTTCTTGAATCCCATCTTCTTAAATGTCTTGACCATCAAGGCAGCCATTTGCATCATCTCCTCTTCATCATCCTCAGAATCAGAAGCTTCATTAGAGTTTGAATCATCATCAGAGTTTGATGACTCACTCTCAGATTTGATCACTAAAGCCTTTCCCTTGGCTTTCTTCCTTGATGATTCCTTCTTGATGGGCTTCTCCTCGACTTTGAGAGCAACAGATTTTGTCTTCTTGCTTGACCTCCTGTTTCTTTGTTCTATCTCAAGTTCATGAGTCTTTAACAATCCATAGATTTCATCAAGATCTGTATCAGCAAGATCATAATTATCTCTGATTGTTGTTGCCTTTAAATCCCACTTTTCAGGTAGAGATAACAGAAACTTGAGATTGGACTCTTCAAGTTCATATTCTTTATCTACCAGAGACAGATCGTTCAACAGTTTGCAAAATCTGTCATAAGTCTCAGTCAAGGTTTCATTAGTTCTTGAATCAAAGTGCTCATACTCCTGTGTGAGTATTGTTTTTCTGTTCTTCTTAATAGCACCTGTTCCCTGGCATCTGACTTCTAAAGCATCCCATATCTCTTTGGCAGTTTTGCAGCCAATTACCCTGTTAGACATAACATTATCTAAAGCACTGTGGAGAAGATGTCTAACCTTTGCATCCTTTGCAATTGATGAGATATCCTCAGGAGTCATATCTTTCTTTTCCTTTGGAACAGTCTTTTGTTCTTGACCATCAACAACAGGGGACAATTTAGTTGGCATATGAGGACCATCATTAATTCTGTCAAGGTATTCTGGATCTGTAGCCTCCAGAAACATGGTCATCTTCACCTTCCAAATCGGATACTCTACAGGCCTGAGAATCGGAACCCTGATTGTTTCATATCTACTCACAGAATTAGGCTTAACCTGTTCAGCCTTGGAAGCAGTTTGATTTTCTTCAGACATGATTATTACTGTGTTTGAATCGTAAAACTGTATATATTAAACAGCCTTGGCTCTGATACCAATTGTTAGGCCGAATACACAATATAATCAAGTATGTATGAGAATAACAATAATTAAAAACACTGTTTATGAATCAATAAAACTGTAATCGTATTAACAGCTTCTCTCTTTATGATGTTAATGAATCACAAAGAGCTTCTAGGTTACAAGAATAATATATCAATATTCACGCGTCCCTTCTAGGGATAACCTATCTGTGTTTATATAGTACACAGCTACATACAATCCATCTCTAATTGATATTCCTATAAGTTAGCTATATAATTCATATCAATTAAGAATTGCTTCAGTCTTCTATTCCAATCTCCTTAGCTGTATCAATATATTCTGCTTCTTTCCATCTTCAGAATATATTGCTTCTAGAATCTTCAATTCTGCACCGACAGCTAATTCAACTTTCACCTTGTCAGACTTTAAATAAACTCTGACCGGCTTCAATTAAACTCTTTACCCTGTCAGAGTTTAACTAAACTCTGACTGGCTTCTGATAAACTCTTGTCAGTACCTGTTGCTTAAACACTGATAAACAAACATTAGCAATTATATCTAACAGAGGCGACTGTTCAGTTTCTCATAATTACTTTGCCTCGGTAATTGGTAAGAATGGTTACATGGGTATTATGCTAATTGTTTTTGTAATCATTTTAAAATAAAAACAGCACTTATCAAGATTATAAAAATAAATTTTGTTTTCTTAAATAAAATTTTATTTTACTTCATTTTAAATATTTTTTATCAATCCTGATAAGGCAAATGGTTTCATAGGAAATGCTTTTATTCCTGATGAGGTTAGGTTTTTCTTACATAGGAAAATGCCTACTCGTTATGGTTTAATTTCTAATGCTATGGGGCAAGGCCAATCACACCTTGTTCCTAACCCAAGCATTCATCCTAAACAGTCTAAACAGTCAACTGCCACCTCTAATGTCTTTCAAAAGACTTTAGTTGTAAAAGCAAAGAAGTCAGCTAGAACTGATGTGTCAGGAAGGCAATCAGGTTCAAAGGACTTTTCCTCTACACCTATCACTAAAAAGAAGTTACAAGGGGGTGTACAAGGGGTCCTGGTGAAGACAGCTGCAAAGAGAGGTGAGGTTGTTTCTGTTAAAAGAAAGTTAGTGCTCAGGGATGAGACTGACTCAGAGGATGATTTACCTATATCCTCTGTGATGAATGTGAATAAGGAAGTTGCTCATACTGCTACTGCAGCTGTGGTTCCATTGTCTACACCACAGAAGAAAAGGAAGTTATCAAAAAGCAGGTATCATATTCCTTTAGAAAAGAAGCAGGATACTGATGTACAGGACACTTCTATTCTGAATGAGCAATCAGTTTCTACTGCTCAAGCAAATCCTGATGTTAGTATTCCTGATGCTGCACCAAGTCAAGTGGTTAATATTTCAGACTCTCCAGCACAGGACTCTCCAACAAAAAGACATGTTGATATTTCATGGGAGAAGTATGGTGCTGCTGCTTCCAATCTTGGGATAAAACATCCAATGGAAAAGCTAAGGAAGACAGAAGAGTTAGTCTATCAGAGACAGAAGAAACTGAAAGGATCAAGCCCACAAGAACCTGAACCTCAAAGTGGTTCAGCAGCTCTTTCTGATGATCCAGCCACACAAGAACCACTCAATCAAAGTTTGAGCGAAGGCTTAGCTAGTGGAATGGTCCCACAAGAACCGTTTTCTCAAAGGGAGAATGAAGACATAGACATTCCAGCTACACAAGAACCATCTTCTCAAAGTGAAGATGCAGGCCAAGCTACAGTTTCTGAGAAATTTCCTGACAATGCTCAAGGGATTTCTGGTGCAGATGAAGTCCAAAGATTGGTCGAGGACACTGTCAATGAGGGAAGCACACAAGAACCTTTGACTCAAAGTGTTGAAGAAGCTTCTGAACCTCAAGCTCCACAAGAACCATTGGTAGTAAATACTGATGCAAGCATATCAAATCCTGACGGTGTTCATCCTGACGCTAGTGGTGCTCCTGATGTTGAACCTATCCTGATACAGCCACTTCGTTCAAAACCAATGGATCATCCTATCACAGATTCACAGGATAAAATGAAAGGTATAGCTATTCCTGATCCTGATGATACTCATAGTACTGATGATGATGACTCTGATGATAGTGATGATGATGAGAATCAAAAAGAGAAGGAACAGCTTGCTACAGCACTCAAGATTAGTCTTGGAACTAATTTTGGTTGATCAAGTACATATATGGCTGGCAAAGCTTCCACTGGGAAAGATCAGAGACAAGATTTTTCTATTCCTTCCTTTAATCCTGCTGAGGCACTTAGACAGAATGAATGGAACAATTCATGGCACAGATCTGCTGAATCTGTAAGTTATTCTTCTGCTTTGGAACATGCCTATGATGCAGTGAAATCTATAGAGAATCATCTGAAGGCTACAACTCTGTTATCCAAAAGCCTAAAAAGTGAGATTGATTCTATCAAGAATTCAACTGAGTTGGTGAGGAATGATATTTCTCAAAATTTTACAAAGGTGTCTACTGCTTTTCAGCTAAGGGTAGTAGAATCCCAAGTGAAATCTGTTATTTCTGAACAAACCTCTATCAACAGAAGGATTGATTCTCTGGATACCAAGGTAACTGACATTCAAGCCTCTCTTTCCTTAATTTTGAATTTATTGTCAAATCCTGATGTCAAAAAGGGGGAGAAGGTTATTCAGACAAAATGCACACCTGATCTAGTATTAAGGAATATGATGATGATACTGGAGATGATGGTAGTGACAAAGTGATACAAGGAGAAACCTCTGATGTTGCTGTTATGAAGTCTACAATTCAAACTTCACAAAGTCAAACAACGCAGTCAACTCATGTTTCTGATTCTGGAGTTAAGACAGTAAGAACGTTGGTGCAATCTCAGATCCTGACGGAAGAACAAATCCTGACACCTGGTCATGGACATATTCTTGCTACAATTCTTGAAGGTGATGAAGATATTTTTATTGATAATCCTGAAGATGCATCAAATTTATTCCAGAAGTTTTCTACAAAAGATGGCAGAATTGTTACTCTATATCACACTGATAAAAGAGTTCAACAATTATATGAAAGAAAAGCACTCTCTACAGCAAGTGAAGAATATCCTGATCTCTCACATGAAGAATTCTTAATACAACAGAGAGAAATGATGGAAAGCTTTAATAACCCTGTGCCTGCTAGAGGTAGAGGAAGCAGAGGTAGGAGAGGAGCTAGAAGAAGTAGAAGAGGTTCTTCAACTCAAACAATACCTAGACAGACAAGGTCTCGAGGGTTAAGAATTGAAGAAATTCCTGAACCTATTCAAACTCTAGTAGTTCCTGACAGATCTACTTTTGGTGATGATGGAAATATTGAAGAAGAACCTGAATTGAGAAGAAAATCAAGAAAATCAAATCTCTGTAATACAAATCAAATTGAAGAATCTAATCCTGATGTTGTTCCTGATGTTGTTCCTGTTGTTCCTGATGATATTCAAGATCCTGATGATCCTGATGAAGAAGAAGAAGCCAGATGAAGAGAAATTACAAGATCAACAAATAGAGATTTCAATCTCTATGTACAAAGGCTTAAACTCTCAAACAGAAGAGTGTGGAGGAACCCAAGCAGACAAGAATTTTCACTGGAAAGAAGCTATGCCTTTGAAAAGGAAAAGGATAAGAAGTGGAAACATATTAGCACATTAAGTTGTGATAAACTTATCAATTTTCAGTCTGGAGGAATTATTACAAGCGCTTCAAGTGTTGTTGATTTATCTGGGATGGTTAGATCAAAAGCACTCTGGTGAAAGATGTTTTCAAATCTGAAGCAATTGACAAGTAATTCAAGAGGAGGTATTGGACACAGGGATGCTGAATATATAAATATGTCATATGTTTATCCTTACTCCTTAACTGAAATTGGAGGTACTTTAACTTCTGAAAACCTGAACAATTTACTAGCTGTTGATATAGTTATAGATTGTCATGATGGTTTTGACAAGAAAGAAAAGCTTCTGTACTTCATGAAAGATGGTAGTGTGAAGATTTTATCTATTCAAGATCTGCTGATGAAAACTACACAGGAACTGAAATATGTTCATTATCTTTTGAGATCGAAGAATCAAATATGCAAAGAATGGAGTGACATGATTTTGTCAACAATAAGAAGAAGACTAGATGGAAACAGTAATTTCAATGGTAATTATACTCCCATGTACTTAAATCAAAGAGGTCAGGATGTGGAAATGCAAAGGGGTACTGCTGTTAAAGAAGTAAATTTTGGCATGACTCATCTTTCTCTCAATCCTGATGGGAAGGAAATTGCTTATCTTTTGCTTGAAGAGCATAGTCTTCAGAGAAACTCCATATTGAATCTCAGAGCAGCTATCTATCAGATTAATGAGGAAGATGAAGAACTCAGAAATCTTAAGGAAAGACTGATTCAAATTCTTGAAGAAAAAGAAGAAAATTTGTTATCCAACTTCTTGAAGATGAATTTGTTCTATCAAAGAATTTAAACATATAAGTTGTTGCTGCAGATTCTGTACATTTTGTATATATGTTTTTGACATCATTGAATCTTAGGAATCTATACTTTATTTCACAAAGTATGAGATTGGGGGAGATTGTTAGATCAGAATTCAATGATCGTCAGGAGCTAGACTCAACTGATCAGGATTGCTGACGTCATCAGGATTACATGGTCGTCAGGATCAGAATGCATATCAGGACTGGGATCAGGATTGATCATCAGGACTGGAAGCTGATCAGGATTCCTACTTCGAGTTATATTTGGAGTCTAGTTAAACATGGAAGTTTATTCTGTCAGTTCCTGGTTTGTAGTATGTAGCTATCAATTATAGATAGGTTTCAATCTTTGTAATTGATTAGGACTTATCATTGATAGAGAAACTGTGTAGTATATAAACACAGTCTTGGTTTCGATTTATGTATTCGAAGAGAGAGAAGCGAATCAAGATAGAAGCTCTTAAGAACATATAATTTCTTGAGAGAGTTTTTGTAAGCTAGCAGCTCTCAAGAACATCAGAATTTCTTGAGAGAGTTTGTAACAGTTTTATATCAGATTTAATAAAGTTGTTATCTTTCTTTCATATTTGTGATATATACATTAAGAAGTCGATTATCTTATACTATTGTATTCAACCCCCCTTCTACAATAGATTATTACTGGGCAACAGTTTTTGTCATTACTTCTGTTTCTGTTGTTGTACTAAGGGAATCGATGGGAAAGCTCTTGGGATGACCTGATTTTTTTGAATTCAACTACTTTGCCTATTTATTGTATGTTTAGCATAGCGCATTCAATTGTAGCATTTGTAGGCTTCATGTTTGTTTGTTCTGTTTATAATTTTCATTTTTTTTGTAATACATAAGCAGAATTCTTTTTATATATTACAAAAAACATGGCATTTATCGACCAAATTTTTTGGGCTAAATAAGTTTGGCGAGATATAAAAATATTATCTATCAATTTTGGCGACCAAGCATTTGATTAGTGTTAATCCGCGAAAAAACCGATCAAAATTACGGTCGATAATGAAATGTTGGGCTCATTTCAGTCAACAAATATTGAGTAAGTCGCTATGTTACATTTCTAACCATGTCGATGTGTGATCGTTTATAGTAGGTCATCCTGAACATATGAGATATGGTACAATTGACCACATCAAACCGACCAATAGAATCATAAACCCACTATAAGAAAAACTGAAATAGACGACACTTTTCAGACAACGGATGGCTGAAAAAGTGTTGACTAAAATTAACAGACAACAGGTTATTTTCAGCCTTGAAAAACTATTGTCTAATCCAGTACATTACAACGGTTTTTGAACCATTGTCTAAGAAACTGAAAAGTAGTGGGTATAGACAACGCAAATAAATGGGTTTAGACAACATTTTTTATAAATCTTGTCTAAATAAGCTTGGGACAATTATAACAATTAAACGTTGTTGGAATGAGACAACCGTTTTCTTAGCCGTATTGTGTGAACAATCCTAAGACAATATTACAAAAAAATCGTTGTTCTAATGATACAACTATTTTCTTAGTCATATTGTGTGAATAATCCTGAGACAAAGGTGCATGAAACCGTTGTTGTAATGAGACCAGAGTTTTTTCAGCTGCGTTGTTTAGGGTGGTTTCAAACAATTGTTTTACCATAGTGTTGTCTGACCAAAATCCAAGTGACATACCGATCTTAGAACAAAACTCAAGTGGCATACCAAATATCATTAACAATAATGTAGTTATATTCCAGTTTCTAGTTTTACAAATCAATATGATATAATTCAATAACAAAGTCATGAGTAAATTGTTTTATAAATTTTTTATTTATATGAGTAGCGATTCACGTATGTTTTGTTTATTCAATTTTATAAAAGTATAAGACAATGGTTTTTGTTTAACAAAGTGTTATTTCGATTTTATAAAAGTACAAGACAATGGTTTTTGTTTAACAAAGTGTTATAAGTTGTAAAACGTAACAGTGGTTTTGGTCCAAAAACTGTTGTATAATATACACAAGGGTCTTCGTTTTGATTCATTCGTTGTTGAATAATCTTTGTAACACTTGTTTATTTTGTAAAATCGTTGTATGATATAGACAATGGTTTTTTCTTATAAAATTCTTGTGTGAATTTTTACGTTACAACACTTTTTTAGCTAAATCGTTATCTATATCAAAAGCCTTCATTTTTTATAAACTTGATTTGTTGCCCTTAATACATATGATAAGTGGATTTTATATCTACTTGGAACGCTTCTTATTGGCTTAAATTGATTGATTGCACTCAAATATCTGGTGTATTTAATGTGTTTTGAGTTAGAAAGTGCAGAGTTGTATTGTTGGTGGAGTTTCTGAGCTATCTTGATTATATGGTGGTGATTGAGCATCATTGCGAAAGTCGAGTAGTTGCGGGATTTGAGAGCACGAAGAAAAGTCAAAAAATGGAGTTTTTCAGAATTCTGGTCAGAAACACTATTTGAACGCCTCCGCACTTCATTCAAGCGCCCCCGCGCTTCAGAATTACTATTTGAGCGTGCCCGCGCTTCATTCAAGCGCCCCCCGCGCTTGGTCAATGCTGAAGAAGACTTTTTCTGTTCTGTGTTGGAAACCAGCGAAGACCAGTCAACCGTGAAGGCCTATATAAACAATTGGTGGAAAATTTCAGAGACATATATCCATATACCTACCTACATATCCATCCACCAGCAAGGAGAACGAGAAGACGGTTGATTACGAAGATCTAGTTTTCAACTTATCTTTGTATTCTTCTAATTAGGCGATACTTTGGATTCTCGTTTGTTTCTTCATAAACCCTAGTACTTTTATTTAGTATTCCAGACATATTTACTATCATGTTTTCATCAGAACCCACGATGATGAACGGTTCGATTATGAACTAATCGTTGTCGTGGGATTCTAACGGATTTATTTATGGATTTTAGTAGTTAGTTGTTTTAAAGATGTGTGTGTGATGGCTAATTGATATCCTAGTTTGGTTGTGCTTATTCTTCTTGGATGCGTAGCTAACATCTAAGTTGTTTGTTAATCTCTATTGTTTGCGAAAGTGGATATAGAGGTTTAGAACTTGCCATGATAGCATAGGTTTATGTATGTTTGTCATGCATGATTCGTATGTGATTTTAACCATCTTACCTGCCCTATGTAATCTGAATGGATAACTTGCTCGTTAAACCGTTATGTTTTCAAATCTTATAGACATATAGGGTCTAAGCATAATTGGTGTCTGCTCAACTTCTATCTCTTCTGTGGATGTTTGAGTGGTTTGGTATACGTATACTGAAAGGTAGCGTGTGCTGATTTCGTGTTATCCGATTAGTTATCACAACCGTCACATGCACTGATTAAAGACAAAAGGCTCTAGATGAAGTATTTAATGAAGTTAGGATCCCATGTTTTATTCTCAAAAGTAATTCAACAGTAACTCCTTAGTTAATTATAGTCTTGATAATTTGTTTAGTTAATTTAGATAATCAAAACTCAAATTTGATACTTGTCTTAGCATTGAACAATAGCCATACATTGTTGCATAAGTACATAACTGTGGTAAACCAGTCTCTGTGGGAATGAACTCTACTTATTCTTATATTACTTGTAACCGCGTACGCTTGCGTGATTTTGTGCGAACAAGTTTTTGGCGCCGCTGCCGGGGACTCGGTGTTATTTATATAGTTTATGTGCTTGTCATCAGTGGTCGTTAAAGTTCACTGACTCGGATTATTCTCATCAATTTTACTTTGTTTGGTGTGTTTCAGATACTTTAGTGAGCGTGTATGCGAACACGTTCTCAATCTCATAAGGAATCACTTGAATTGAATCTATTTATGGGAGAACCAGTAGCAGAAACGAAGGCTTTGCAGCTAATACTTTTGAAATCAAGCTTGGCACGATTCAGATGGTAAAGAACTCAGTTCAGTTTGGGGGTGCTCCAACGGAAGATCCTAATATGCATATTAGGGATTTCATCGAGATTTGCGACACCTTCAAGTTCAACGGAGTGTCAGAAGATGCTGTGAAGCTGAGACTTTTCCCATTTTCTCTGAGGGATAAAGCTAAGGGCTGGTTACACTCTCTACCAGCAGGTTCTATTACTACATGGGAGGATCTTTCTCAGAAGTTTCTCACTAAATTCTTTCCTATGGCCAAAACAGCAGCAATCAGGAATGCCCTTACTCAGTTTGCACAACAGTATGGAGAAACTTTATGTGAAGCTTGGGAGCGTTACAAGGAGATGCTTAGGAAGTGTCCTCATCATGGAATGCCTGATTGGATGGTGATCAATTGTTTTTATAATGGACTGGGAGGTCAATCACGACCAATGCTTGATGCGGCATCAGGTGGAGCTCTTTGGGCTAAAAGCTACGAGGAAGCTTACGAACTTATTGAGATGATGGCTGCTAATGAATACCAGAATCCAACTCAGAGGTTATCACAAGGCAAGGTAGCAGGAATTCTGGAAGTGGATGCAGCTACGGCAATAGCAGCTCAGTTAAAATCTTTGTCCATGAAGGTGGATTATTTGTCCAACTATGGAGTTCAGCAGGTGGCTAGTATGTGTGAGCTATGTGCAGGTGCACATGACACGACTCAGTATGCCATATCTAGTGAATCGACACAGTTTGTGAGCAATTTCCAGAGACCACAGCAGCCAGTGCCTAATGCCTATCATCCCAATAACAGGAATCATCCAAATTTCAGTTGGAGTAACAATCAGGGAGGCCAGCAACAACCACAACAACCTTATCAGCACTATCAAGGTCAGCAATTTGGAGCTAAGCCATTCAACTCTTCTGGACAACAGCAGCAGTATGCTCCAAGGCAACCATATCAACCACCAGGGTTTCAACAACCATCTCATGGCAATGCTGGTCAATCAACTAGTGAAAAGTCTGAATTGGAGGAATTGAGGCTAATGTGCAAGAGCCAAGCTGTTTCAATCAAGACTCTGGAGAATCAAATCGGCCAGATTACCAATGCGTTGCTGAATGGACCACAAGGAACTCTCCCTAGTGATACGGAATCTAATCCTGGCAAAAGAGAGGTCAAGGAACATGTAAAGGCAGTTACCTTGCGATCTGGGAAGGTTACAAGTGACCAGAACTCAGAAACGGCAGAAAACGAAATTTTTTTTGATTACCAGCAGAAGGTGGAGCGCGCCCGCACTGTTCATAGCGCGCCCACGCCTCCCATTCTGCCAGAAAGTGAAAAAAATGGAGAAAAAGCTGATCAGTTGGGGAACAATCCGGAGAAGAATGACCATTCTACTGAGAATTCTATTCTGAAGCAAGCTACAGAGAGTAAGGAAGTCTATCCACCTCTGTCATTCCCTAAACGTCTTCAGAAGCAAAAGTTGGATAAGCAGTTCGCTAAATTTCTGGAGGTTTTCAAGAAATTGCATATCAATATACCTTTTGCGGAAGCTCTAGAACAAATGCCGAGCTATGCAAAGTTCATGAAGGGTATTCTCTCACGGAAGTTGAAACTCGAGGAGTTGGAAACCGTCGCTCTAACAGAAGAATGTAGTGCTATTCTACAACAGAAGTTACCTCCTAAACACAAGGATCCAGGGAGTTTCACCATACCGTGCACTATCGGCAACCTATCTTTCAACAAGTGCTTGTGTGACTTGGGAGCTAGTATTAATCTGATGCTGTTGTATGTCTTCATGCAACTTGGGCTGCCTGAGCCTAAACCTACGAACATGTCTTTGAAGTTGGCTGATCGGTCGATCACATATCCAAGAGGTATAGTGGAGGATGTTTTGGTTAGAGTGGATAAACTCATTTTTCCTGCTGATTTTGTTATTTTGGACTTTGAGGAAGACAAGAAGATTCCGATTATCTTGGGAAGACCGTTCTTAGCTACAGGCCATACTTTGATAGATGTGCAGAAAGGAGAGCTTACAATGAGGGTTCAAAATCAGAAGGTCACTTTTAACGTGTTCAAGGCAATGAAATTTCCAACTGAGGAAGAAGAGTGCTTTAAATTGGAGATGGTCGATTCTGTCGTCAATATAGAGATTGAACAACCGCTGAAGTCAGATACAGTGGAGAGAGTCTTGATAGGGGATTCTGATATCGAAGACGAATAAAGAGCAGAGCAACTTCAGTTGTTGAATGCACCTCCGTGGAAAAGAAAAATTGATGTGCCATTCGAATCTCTTGGATTAGCAGAGCTGAACAATTCTCAGGAGCGACTTAAACCATCTATGGAAGAAGCTCCTACACTTGAACTCCAACCACTGCAGGATCAATTGAGGTATGGTAAATACTACGAGAGCAACAGGCTATATATGGAGAAGGTTAAGGACTGGCATGAAAGAGGGGTGGTGAAACATTCATTTGTGCCTGGTCAACGAGTTCTGCGTTTCAAGTCTCGTTTCAGATTTTTTCCAGGAAAGCGTAAGTCGAGGTGGTCGGAGCCTATCACGGTTAAATCAGCATTTCTGCATGATGCAGTAGAGATTTTCCATAAGTTTCCGGACGAAGCGTTCAAGGTTAATGGTCAGTGGCTGAAGCATGACGTTGGTAATACGGTGAACCATGAGTCGATGTTCACCGTTCTTGCGACTGGATGAAAATGGATTCACGTCAAGCTATTGACGTAAAACAAGCGCTTCGTGGGAGGCAACCCACGCAATTGTTATAGTATTATTCTGTGTGAAAAAAAAACAGAAAAAAAAATTCTGGACAGAAGGCAGAGCGCGACCGCGCCTTCCAGGAGCGCGCCCGCACAGGGGGCACTGTTCAAAGAAAAAAAAAACAAAAACAAAAAAAAACAAAAAAAACAAAAAAGAGTTTGTGTTGTTTCCCCCTAGGATCCATCTGGGATTCAGCGTGAGGTTGATAGGTCTGGTTTTGGGGATGTTCAGTATAGGCGGCTAACTCAGCGTATAGACGCCATGCACGACATCAATCGTCGCTTTGCTCGGGACTTGACTCAGGCATTGGGTACTGCATTCCGCGCCACTGGAGTTGAGGTTGCTTGGACTGACTTTGGAGCTGATTCTGTATATCCACCATCGGATACACCATCCGAGGAGGGTGGTACTGCTGATGATTAGGTATTCTCTGCACTTCCCTTGTTATTACCTTCAATGAGGACATTGAATATTGTAATTTTGGGGGTGATAATTAAGGAATAGTAGTGTTAGTGTGTGTTCATATAGGATTCATATTGCATATGTAGTTAATTCATTCAGATATTTGCATGTTTATGTCATATAGAGCATTGTGTTTGCATATTTATTTATATCTATCATGTGAGTCCATTTAGTTGCATTTGCATAGCATATTTCATGATCCCGTAGGACTTGACTGTTTTCATTGGTGAGTCGATGTTGATTGGAGTGTGGTTATGATGAATAGAGGGTTGATTTAAGTTCCTAGGAATTGACTTGCATGCCAGAAACAAATCAATTACATAAGTCTCATTGGTTGTTTTTGGATTTGATCAGACCATACTTGTTTGGATGTTAGAATTTAATCACTTGCTTACATTTAGAATGTTCATCTATTCTCTTGAAAACAAAGAAGCACTTAAGTCTAAGTTTGGGGGAAAACAGGGATTTCATGCTAGTTGTTAATAAGGCTAGGTGTCAAATGGCTAGTAGCCGCTCATTGTAAAAAATGAGTAGTCTAGGGAGGGATGAGAAAAAGCAAAGCGCACTCATTCCGAAATAAAAAAAAAGAGAGTTGTGTTTATGCAGAATTTATCAGGTTGAGCTCTTTAATACTCGAGCAATTAAGTTCTAGGGGACTTTGTGCCTAGTGACCTAAGACTTTTCCGGTCTGGGATCCACTAACCTAACGCTCGCTATATGGGTATTATTGTATAAGCCTTTTGGGGTCTCATCCATTGCACGGTCAAATAAGCATAAGTTTTGTTTTGTGTGTCTTAATAAAGCATGAATTCATGTTTAACTCAAGTGGATTATGGAGGTGTTTTTTAGTGATTTCTTGAGTCTAGAGTTCATTCTGTTTATAAGCTTGTGGTTGTTTTGGTGAAGAATAGGATATGGTCTTGATTTAGTTTAGAAGTATATTGATGAGTATCGCACACACGCACGTTTCTGTGTTTGTATTGTTAGTATACGGGGATTTGGTCGAGCTCTGTTTGGAAGATTGCATTCTTTGAGATGTTGGCTTGTTGATTGGTTATGGTTAGTCTGAGGGGATCATTTGCATTAACATATTAGTTGCGTTCATGCATTGCATTATAGTTATATAGAGTCTGTTTATGCTTGAGGACAAGCATCGGTTTAAGTTTGGGGGTGTGATAAGTGGATTTTATATCTACTTGGAATGCTTCTTATTGGCTTAAATTGATTGATTGCACTCAAGTATCTGGTGTATTTAATGTGTTTTGAGTTAGAAAGTGCAGAGTTGCATTGTTGGTGGAGTTTCTGAGCTATCTTGATTATATGGTGGTGATTGAGCATCATTGTGAAAGCCGAGTAGTTGCGGGATTTGAGAGCGCGAAGAAAAGTCAAAAAAATGAAGTTTTTCAGAATTCTGGTCAGAAACACTATTTGAGCGCCCCCGCGCTTCAGAATTACTATTTGAGCGCGCCCGCGCTTCATTCAAGCGCCCCCGCGCTTTGTCAATGCAGAAGAAGTCTTTTTCTTTTCTGTTTTGGAAACCAGCGAAGACCAGTCAACCGTGAAGGCCTATATAAACAATTGGTGGAAAATTTCAGAGACATATATCCATATACCTACCTACATATCCATCCACCAGCAAGGAGAACGAGAAGACGGCTGATTACGAAGATCTAGTTTTCAACTTATCTTTGTATTCTTCTAATTAGGCGATACTTTGGATTCTCGTTTGTTTCTTCATAAACCCTAGTACTTTTATTTAGTATTCCAGACATATTTACTATCATGTTTTCATCAGAACCCACGATGATGAACGGTTCGATTATGAACTAATCGTTGTCGTGGGATTCTAACGGATTTATTTATGGATTTTAGTAGTTAATTGTTTTAAAGATGTGCGTGTGATGGCTAATTGATATCCTAGTTTGGTTGTGCTTATTCTTCTTGGATGCGTAGCTAACATCTAAGTTGTTTGTTAATCTCTATTGATTGCGAAAGTGGATATAGAGGTTTAGAACTTGCCATGCTAGCATAGGTTTATGTATGTTTGTCATGCATGATTCGTAGGTGATTTTAACCATCTTACCTGCCCTATGTAATCTGAATGGATAACTTGCTCGTTAAACCATTATGTTTTCAAATCTTATAGACATATAGGGTCTAAGCATAATTTGTGTCTGCTCAACTTCTATCTCTTCTGTGGATGTTTGAGTGGTTTGGTATACGTATACTAAAAGGTAGCGTGTGCTGATTTCGTGTTATCCGATTAGTTATCACAACCGTCACATGCACTGATTAAAGACAAAAGGCTCTAGATGAAGTATTTAATGAAGTTAGGATCCCATGTTTTATTCTCAAAAGTAATTCAACAGTAACTCCTTAGTTAATTATAGTCTTGATAATTTGTTTAGTTAATTTAGATAATCAAAACTCAAATTTGATACTTGTCTTAGCATTGAACAATAACCATACATTGTTACATAAGTACATAACTGTGGTAAACCAGTCTCTGTGGAACGAACTCTACTTATTCTTATATTACTTGTGACCGCGTACGCTTGCGTGATTTTGTGCGAACAACATAAGTGTCACACACTTCATATTTGTTAAACAAGAACACTTAAATAAATGTTTATAATAATAATAATAATAATAATAATAATAATAATAATAATAATAATAATAATAATAATAATAATAATGTCATTGATAGATAAAATACGATTATATTTCAGATATTTTGTTATACATGTTGTAGATATTGACATCATATATTGTATGATTTTCGATCCTTAATGTTTGTTTATAAGGAAAGATCAGCTAGACTAATGTTAATAATGGTAACATTATTAATTCCGAACTTAAACGAATATTATATAATGTTAGATATAATTGCTGACGTTTGTTCATCAGTGTTTAAGTAACAGGTACATATCAGAATTTATATAGAAGCCAGTCAGAGTTTGATAAAGTCTGACTGGGTGAAGAGTTCACATGGAAGCCGGTCAGAGTTTGTTAAAGTCTGACAGGGTGATAGTTGACTTAAGCTGTCGGTGCAAAGATAAAGATTCTAGAAGCAATATATTCTGAAGATGGAAAGAAGCAGAATATATTGATACAGCTAAGGAAACGGAATAGAAGACTGAAGCAATCCTTGATTGATAATAATTGTATAGCTAATTTATAGGAGTATCAATTAGATAAGGATTGTATGTAGCTGTGTACTATATAAACACAGATAGGTTATCTCTAGAAGGGACACGCGAACATTGAATATATTATTCTTGTAACCTAGTAGCTCTTTGTGATTCATTAACATCACTAAGAGAGAATTATTTAATATAATTCAGTTTGTTGATTTACAAACCTGTATTCTTGATTGTTATTCTCATACATACTTGATTATATATTGTGTATTCGGCCTAACAATTGGTATCAGAGCCAAGGCTGTTTAATATATACAGTTTTACGATTCAAACACAGTAATAATCATGTCTGAAGAAAATCAAACTGCTCCCAAGGCTGAACAGGTTAAGCCTAATTCTGTGAGTCGATATGAAACAATCAGGGTTCCAATTCTCAGGCCAGTAGAGTATACGATTTGGAAGGTGAAGATGACCATGTTTCTGGAGGCTACAGATCCAGAATATCTTGACAGAATTTATGATGGTCCTCATAATCCAACCAAATTAGCCCCTGTTGTTGATGGTCAAGAACAAAAGACTGTTCCAAAGGAAAAGAAAGATATGACTCCTGAGGACATCTCATCAATTGCAAAAGATGCAAAGGTTAGACATCTTCTCCACAGTGCCTTAGATAATGTTATGTCTAACAGAGTAATTGGCTGCAAGACTGCCAAAGAGATATGGGATGCTTTAGAAGTCAGATGCCAGGGAACAGGTGCTATTAAGAAGAACAGAAAGACAATACTCACACAGGAGTATGAGCACTTTGATTCAAGAACTAATGAAACCTTGACTGAGACTTATGACAGATTTTGCAAACTATTGAATGATCTGTCTCTGGTTGATAAAGAATATGAGCTTGAAGAGTCTAATCTCAAGTTTTTGTTATCTCTACCTGAAAAGTGGGATTTAAAGACAACCACAATAAGAGATAATTATGAGCTTACTGATACAGATCTTGATGAAATCTATGGGTTGTTGAAAACTCATGAACTGGAGATAGAACAAAGGAATAGAAGATTGAGCAAAAAGACAAAATCTGTTGCTCTCAAAGTTGAGGAGAAACCCATTAAGAAGGAATCATCAAGGAAGAAAGACAAGGGAAAGGCTTTAGTTATTAAATCTGAAAGTGAGTCATCAAACTCTGATGATGACTCAAACTCTGATGAAGCTTCTGACTCTGAGGATGATGAAGAACAGATGATGCAAATGGCTGCATTGATGGTGAAAACCTTCAAGAAGATGGGATTCAAGAACTTTAAGAAAGGAAAGAGATTCTCAAGGAAAGATTCAAACTCTGAAAGGAAAAGTTTTAGAAAGTCTGATGGAAGGGAGACCAAGTCTGGAAAGAAAGATAAATCTGAAATCCAGTTCTACAAGTGTAAGGAGATGGGTCACTATGCTCCAGAGTGCAAGAAAGGCAAATCTGAGAAAGCACTCATCTCTAAAGGCAAAGACTGGGCAGATACTTCAGACTCTGATGATGGAGAAAATTATGCTCTTATGGCAACTGTCAGAGATGAGACTGAATCATCTGAAAATAAGGTACCCCTAACTACTTATGCTTATGATACAGATAATATATCTGAATTGAGAGTATATCTGAAAAGCGTACATGTTAGTTATAGGGATCAGACTTTAGAGAATGAGAGAATTAAAGCTGAAAATCTTAGTCTTAAAGATAGAAACAAGTTTCTTGAAGGAGAACTTGAAAAGATGAAGCAGATTCAAAAAGAAAGAGATGATGCTGTTTATGTAGAACAGGAGTTGCTGAAAAGATATAAGCAATTAGAATCTGATCTAGAAAAAGAAAGAAAAATAATCAAGACTTGGACAGATTCTGGAAGAGACACTCATCAAGTGTTTCAGACAGATTCTGTAGGTTTAGGCTATTGTGAAAATGATGAACTTAGGTTTAAAGACAAGGTTAAGGTAAAACCACAACTTAAACCTGTGAAATTTGTTCCAGAAGCCAATAAGTTAAAATCTGTTGTAATAAGAGAAGCTGATATGGAATCAGATGAAGCCTGTGAAAGACAGGAAAATATTATAACAGAAAAACTTATGGAAAGAGAAGCTGTTAGAAAGCCAGTAAAAACTTGTGAAAAACAGGTTAATGTTGGTTGATGACAGGAAAACAGTTCAATCATAAGCTGAAAGAGGTAAAATCTGCCATGAAACCAAAAGGGTCCAAGAAGAATAGGAATGGAAAGATAGGCATAAATAAAAGAAATAATCATTTACCTACTGGTGCTGCTCCAAGGAAAACATGTTATAATTGTGGTAGTTCTAATCATCTTGCTAATTACTGCACAAAGAATAAAAATATCAATTCTTTACCTTCTACATCAGGAGTAAAGAATGATTATGTTAGGGTTAGACCACAGACTTTATGCACACACTGTGGGAGCACTTGGCATTCCATTTATACTTGCAAGAGTTATCATGCTATTTATCACAACTATTATGAGCTAAAACCCAATCTGAAATGGGTTAGAGCAAACTCTGCAAGTGTAAAGTCTGACAATGTTAGTTTAAACTCTGTTGATAGTAATTCCGCTGCAAAAACTAACACTGTTAAGAAAGACAAAGGATCCAAGCAAGTCTGGGTCCTTAAAACTAACACTTAGTGTTTGTTTGTGATTGCAGGGTATAAAAGAGAGCACACTTATCTTGGACAGTGGATGCTCAGGACATATGACTGGAAATAAAGCCCTGCTATCAGACTTTAAGGAGAAGGCTGGCCCAAAGGTTTCCTATGGAGATGGCAACATAGGACACACTCTGGGATATGGCAATATTAATCTTGGAAGTGTCATCATCACAAATGTAGCTCTAGTCTCAGGACTCAAGCATAATCTGCTATCTGTGAGTCAAATCTGTGACAGAGGAAACCATGTAGATTTTCATACTGAACACTGTGAAGTTATTAGTAAATCTACTGGAAAAGTTGTTCTAGTTGGACACAGGCGCAACAACATTTATGAAGCAAGTTTGGTAACAAACTCTGATGGAAAAACAGTGTGTCTGACTACAAGAATGTCAAATGAAGAGAGTTGGAATTGGCATAAGAAGCTCTCTCATCTCAATTTGAACAACATCAATGAGCTAATAAGAAAGGATCTTGTAAGGGGACTCCCAAAATCAATACTCAGTCTAGATGGTCTATGTGATTCTTGTCAAAAGGCCAAGCAAAGGAAGTCATCTTTCAAGAGCAAATCTGAATCTTCAGTAGTGGAACCTTATCATCTTCTACATGTTGATCTCTTTGGACCAGTGAATGTGATGTCTATGGGCAGAAAGAAATATGCTCTAGTAATTGTTGATGAATATACTAGATATACATGGGTGTATTTCTTATCAAAGAAGGATGAAACTGCTCAAACTCTGATGGATCATGTAAATCTACTGGACAAAGGATCACAACACAAAGTCAAAATTATAAGGAGTGATAATGGAACTGAATTCAGAAACTCAATCATGGAAGCTTTCTGCAAGGAAAGAGGAGTGAAACAAGAATTTTCTGCACCTGGAACTCCACAGCAAAATGGTGTAGTTGAAAGAAAGAACAGAACTTTAATTGAAGCAGCCAGAACTATGCTTGAAGAAGCAAAATTACCAACTTATTTCTGGGCAGAAGCTGTTCAAACTGCTTGTTTTACTCAAAATGCAACATTGATCAACAAGCATGGGAAAACACCATATGAGATGGTGAAAAATAAGAAGCCAAATTTGAAATATTTTCATATATTTGGATGCAAATGCTTTGTGTTGAAGACTCATCCTGAACAGTTGACCAAGTTCGAGTTAAAAGCTGATGAAGGAATCTTTGTTGGCTATCCATTGTCAACAAAAGCATTCAGAGTCTACAATCTGAGAACTAAAGTGATCATGGAATCCATACATGTTTCATTTGATGACAAGAAAATAACTGGACTTGAAGATGAAAATGAATATAATCAACTACGTTTTGAAAATGAAGATTTATTCTCTGATGATGTAAACTCTGATGAAGCTGGTCTGACAAACTCTGACGAAGCATACTCTGAACCTCTACTGGTAAATACTGGAGAAACTGGAAATTCTCAAATTGAACAAAATAGAGAACCAGTTGAGGGGGAGCGTGAAGAAGCTCAACAAGACACAGCAAGTGAGTCAGTTGAGGAAACTGATTCAAACTCTGACAGTTCAAACTCTGAGCCATCCAATTCAGGGGGAGCCTCAGATACTGCAGAAAGTCAACATATGAATCAGGAGAGCATGGATCAAGGGGGAGGATCCAATAATGATGCAAGAAACCACTTACCAACAGCAAGAAAGTGGACACAGGCACACACACCTGATCTCATAATTGGAGATCCTGATGCTAGTGTGAGAACTAGAAGTGCAACAAATAATGAGTGTCTGTATCATGCTTTCTTGTCTCAAACAGAACCAAAGAAAGTGGAGGAAGCTCTTCAAGATGCTAATTGGATTACAGCAATGCAAGAAGAGTTAAATGAATTTGAAAGAAATGAAGTCTGGACACTTGTACCGAGACCAAAGAATAGATCAATTGTAGGTACAAAGTGGGTTTTCAGAAACAAGACTGACAGTGAAGGTGTGATTACAAGAAACAAGGCTAGACTTGTGGCTAAAGGTTATTCACAACAGGAAGGAATTGACTATGATGAAACCTTTGCTCCAGTTGCAAGATTGGAGGCCATAAGAATTTTTCTGGCCTATGCTGCACACAAGAAGTTTAAAGTCTTTCAGATGGATGTAAAAAGTGCTTTTCTCAATGGGAAGCTTGAAGAAGAAGTGTTTGTTGAACAACCACCAGGATTTGTAGATCCCAAGCATCCAGATTATGTCTACAGGCTTGACAAGGCATTATATGGACTAAAGCAAGAGCAAGCACCAAGAGCATGGTATGAAACTCTTGCTCAATTTCTTTTAGAAAGTGGGTTCACAAGAGGTACAATTGATAAAACCTTGTTTTATTTCAATTCTGGTGATGATTTGCTTTTAGTTCAAATTTATGTAGATGATATTATCTTTGGATCTACTAATGACAAACTTTGTAAGAAGTTTGAAAAGCTTATGCAGTCCAGGTACCAAATGAGCATGATGGGAGAGCTTAGTTATTTTCTAGGCTTACAGGTCAAGCAAACAGATGATGGTATTTTTATCAATCAAGCAAAATATACCAGAAATCTTCTCAAGAAATTTGGTATGCTTGATAGTTCATCTGCTCCAACTCCCATGGCTACAGCAACAAAGCTAGACAAAGACACAGGAGCCTCAGTAGATATGACAAACTACAGAGGAATGATAGGGTCTTTACTGTATCTTACTGCAAGTAGACCTGATATCATGTATGCAACATGTCTTTGTGCAAGATTTCAAGCAGATCCCAGAGAGCCTCATCTAACAGCTGTAAAAAGGATTTTCAAATATCTCAAAGGAACCATAACCTTGGGTTTGTGGTATCCTAGAGAATCAGAGTTTAAGCTAATTGGTTACTCTGATGCAGATTTTGCAGGCTGTAAGATAGACAGAAAAAGTACAAGTGGAAGCTGTCAATTCTTAGGTGACAGATTGGTTTCTTGGTATAGCAAGAAACAAAAGTCTATTTCCACATCCACTGCAGAAGCAGAGTATATAGCTGCTGGTAGCTGTTGTGCACAGATTCTGTGGATGAAGAATCAGTTGCTGGATTATGGTTTGAGGTACTCTAAAATACCTATTTTCTGTGATAACCAAAGTGCTATTGCTATGACAGGTAATCCAGTACAGCACTCAATGACAAAGCACATCAGCATAAGGTATCATTTTATCAGAGAACATGTGGAAGAAGGAAACATTGAGCTTCATTTTGTGTCTACAGACCAACAACTTGCAGATATCTTCACCAAACCTTTGAGTGAAGCTACTTTTACAAGATTGGTAAATGAACTTGGAATGATCTCTGGTTTCGACTAGAGATACGGGTTAGACTCAAAAACTATACATGTTTGATTTTTATGCTCATGATTCCTTGCATGTATTAATTGTTATGAGTACCAGTGTCATAAACTCTGAAAGTAAACTCTGATGCTAAACTCTGTTAGTCATAAAGTGTTGGTCATACTCTGATAGTTACAGTCTAATGCTATACTCTGATTGTAATTTTGTCTGAAACATATGGACCAATGAAGAAATTTGTATGAGGCATAATTCTCAGTAAGTAATTATGAATCCTTAAGAGTTATATAGATTCTGATCCCAAATATGTGTAGTAAGTTAACACAGCATGATACTGTCTCTATATTTATAGCATCTCTTAGTTTATTGATCCTATACACTGAGTCTGTATTAGCTGTTTGCATTTTCTCTCATAAATTAATTGTATTAACTGATGAAAAGTCTAAACTCTGATTATTAATTGCAAATAATTCACCCTCAAATCAAAAGATGCCAAACAGAGCACAAATTCCTTTGAGATCATGTTGTGCCTAGGAAGATCCAGGAACTTATTGTATGAAATAAGGGCTAAAATCTTTGATTTTTGGTGACTAGTGCCAACCACTGATTACTGGAAAAATAAAAAATAAAAATAAAAATAAATAAATAAATAAATAAATAAAATATCTATACAGGGGGTGAAAAATAAAAGATATATCCAAATGAAAGGATATCAGTATTACAGAGTTTAGATATAAAATCAGATTTTATTTTATACATGAGAGTTTAGGCAACCAGTTTTTACTACTTAAGTTTGTGGATTTTATGCACTTTGAGATGGTCTAAATATTTGATTTCGGTAAATTCTGCTACTACACACACAATTATGCACACCTGTACTGTTTGCGTAAAGAGTTTATTGACAAAGAAGGATAAATCATAAACACTGATGTATTGTGTGAAATACGCCGAGGTAACTTTGTTTTAATCTCTGATGGTTAAAATAATTTCTTTGTTTCAGACATTTTATAATTTTGAGGAAAAACATTTGTTTTGGTATTTCAAAAGAGTATGTTTGGGCATTGGTCTAGAAAAGTGTTAAAGAGTGGAGAGAGATTGCATACATAGGAAAGTGTAATCGGCGGTAATTATTGTTGTTTTTACTGCACATGCGCATTGGAAATTGCCAATTACTGCTGTCAGCCATTGTATGTGTGACACGTGTCTCATTTACACAGAATACGGGGTAAAACAATTGTGTTTTAATGTTTAAAAACTGTTCAGTTTTTAATTTTAAATTTTCTATTTATACATTATACACACAACCGTTTCAGTTTTTCACGACTTACTCCAATTGTATTCTAGTTTCACCCACACATATTCACAAACACTTTCTTTTCTTAAACTCTCTCGTGTTTTTGAAGCTATTTTCTGCTTATTTCTTGACATTACTAATGGCTTCAACTGCTTTCACTGCTTCTGGACTTGAGTTTGTCCCTAATAACTATTCAGCCCCATTAAACACTGTCATTGCACCAGAGGCGTTTCATATCATACAAAACTTTCTTGCTCAGTCAGAAATTGGGCGTGCTTTAGTGGAGCCTGCAAAGCTTTATGGATCTCAGATCAAAGCTTTCTGGGAGACTGGTGTCTATGATGATGGTGGTGATTCTGGTACCCCATCCATAGTTTTTGAGTTCCAGGAGACAGAGTTTGTCATAACTCCAGGAACTGTTCGTGAAGCAATGGGCTTTGAAAATTCTGACGCGTACACCATTGCTGTTGGTGATACTGATCTTCAGAGAATGATGCAAGCTATTGGATATACTGGGTCTTTGGCAAAGATTGGCCAACTGAAGCGACCGCTCTTACGAAAAGAATGGAGTTTCTTTTTCGATTGCATAACTAGAGCGTTCGGGAAGAAATGCACAAATTGGGACGCCATTCCAATAGACAGTCTGCAAATCGGGTATTCACTTCTATTTAACAGTAATTATGATTTTGCTAGACTTGTCTTAATGAACATAGGAGAAAAATTAACAGAGAATAGGCATGTAGTCTATTTTTCTAGATTTTGTCAAATGTTATTCTCTGCATGTGTTAATAATGTTGAGATTAATGAGGAGGACGTAATTCCCTCATTCAAATTGCACAAAAGGGTATTCTCTGATCTTACGAATAAGGATTTAAAGAAGGTAAATGTTGGTGAGTTGTTGTTACCTGAGGTCTCTCCATCTTCAACTCAACCTCCATTTGTAAACTCTGAACCTATTCCATCTGCATCTCAACAACCACGGACTGGTGGTAGGACTAAGCATGTTGGTACTAAACCTCCAAGGATTGCTAAGCAAGCTGCTGAAGCTGGGGCATCACATACTGCTGATATGCCTCAAAAGAAACGAATAAAGAAAAGAAGGGCCAACAGGGCAAAGTCTGATGCTGCAGATGAAGAGTGTGAAACTGATGAAGAAACTCTTCATCAGAGAAAACGTAGATTGGTGGCTGCACATCTTTTTGGTGCATCAAATGTAGATACTGAAGCTGTCAATTTGGACAGAGTTTTTGAGGAAAATGCAAATGCTGATGATGAAGCTCTTACATCAAACGCTGATGATGTAGTTGAGGAAGCTGCAACTGAAGCTGTAGATGAAGCTCCTGAAATTCTTGTTCAGGAGGCTACAGAACATGTTGAGGCTGAACAGGGATTTGATATGGATGTTGAAGCACACAACTCTGTACATTCTGACCATCTTGAAGATTTTGATGAAACAGAGGGTGTGGAAGCTGATCATGCCACGGTTGTTCTTGAAGAGTCTATGGCTACTCATACAGAGATCCTCTCTGTTACTCACCAGGTAATTGAAAAGGGTGAGGAAGTTGATCAGACCTTAAATACTGATGCTCCTGAGAATATTGCTCCTACTAAAGAAGCAGAGTTCCTGCATACTGCAAACTCTGAGATTCCAGAACCTGATACTGAGAATATTCCTGCAGAGAATACAGCACAGAATGATACTGATAATGATAATGATAGTTCTAATCATTCTCAAGAGGGGTTATTTGAGAGTCAAGCAAACTCTGATGAGTTAAGAGAGGTCAATCGAGCTACAGCTGAGCATTTTCAAGATATGTACTACAATAGATGGGCTGCTGCAGATTGTATCTTTTCAGCACAGAGGGCTGCTGATTTTCTTGGAGATTCTGTGAAGACAATTTCAAGTCCTGATATTCTTACAAGTCTGAAGGCTACCGTGATTCAAATTAAATCTCTTCACAACAGATTTGATGAGTCTCATAAGGAAGTCACTGCTTTGAGGAATGAAGTTGGTCTGAGAGATCTCACTCTGAAGAATGATAGGACTTACTACAATTCCATGTTTAAGAAGCAAGCTAAGGACTCTGATGACATTCAGAAGAGGCTTGGGAAAGTTAAAGACAACCAGACTGCTATGTCTGCCCAACTAACATCAATTTCTAATGCTATTGAGTTGTTGACATCAGTACTACTTTCTGATGATGTCAAAAAGGGGGAGAGTGTACCAAGTGACAAATGCAAAAACACTCAAACTCTGAGACGGAGGGATGATGGTAATGATGGTGGAAAGAGCTTAAGATCAAATGATGATAGAAGACTACTTTCAAGAAGATCAAACTCTGATAAAAGATCAAACTCTGGAAAGGGACATGTAAACTCTGCTAGTGGTTCAAGATACAAAAGTTTGATAATCTCTGATAAGCCATCTACTGATGAGGAAATTGCTGCTAAGATGTTTATGGCAGAACATGGAAAAGGTATTTCAATTGAAGATATCCAAGCTGAAGAGCAAATGCTTGCTGAGGAACACAAGAAGAATGTTGAAGCTGGAATCTACAAGAAGAAGGAAATCAAGGCTCCTAGAAAGAAAGAAAAAGGAATTGTTATCAAAGAGAATGTAAACTCTGATCAGAGTTTACAGTACTCAAGGAGGCCTGTGATTAATAATGCTGACAAAGGAAAAGGTAAACTGGTAGAAGAAGAACAGTTACCTAAGAAGATTTATTCAACCTCTGACATTGCTCAAGTTGAAACAAGATTAGCTAAATCAACCTCTGACGCTGCTCAAGTTGATGTTTCTACTAAAGTTATGACAACCTCTGACGTTGCTCAAGTTGTACAGAAATCTACACAACTTTCAGGATTCACCAAACCTAAAATTCTTGAAGACTTAAAGCTTGAAGCTGTGAAATTCTCAGAAACCAGAACTGTATTGGGAAAAGAAGCTTTTGATAAATCTGGACTGGGATCACACAGAGAGAAAAGAATAAATAACAGATCTCAAGATAACATTTCACTGGCAGAATCTGGTATTGGGGTTGTTAGATATAATTGCTGACGTTTGTTTATCAGTGTTTAAGCAACAGGTACTGACCAGAGTTTATCGGAAGCCGGTCAGAGTTTATTTAAAGTCTGACAGGGTGAAGAGTTTAAAGGAAGCCGGTCAGAGTTTATTTAAAGTCTGACAGGGTGTTAGTTGAATTAGCTGTCGGTGCTGAATTGAAGATTCTAGAAGCAATATATTCTGAAGATGGAAAGAAGCAGAATATATTGATACAGCTAAGGAGACGGAATAGAAGATAAGAAGCAATCCTTAATTGATATAACTTGTATAGCTAATTTGTAGGAATATCAATTAGATAAGGATTGTGTAACTGTGTACTATATAAACACAGATAGGTTATCCCTAGAAGGGACGTGATTATTGAATTATTATTCTTGTAACCTAGAAGCTCTTTGTGATTCATTAACATCATAAAGAGAGAAGCTGTTAATACGATTACAGTTTTATTGATTCATAAACAGTGTTCTTGATTGTTATTCTCATACATACTTGATTATATATTGTGTATTCGGCCTAACAATTGGTATCAGAGCCTAGGCTGTTTAATATATACAGTTTTACGATTCAAACACAATAATAATCATGTCTGAAGAAAATCAAACTGCTCCCAAGGCTGAACAGGTTAAGCCTAATTCTGTGAGTCGATATGAAACAATCAGGGTTCCAATTCTCAGGCCAGTAGAGTATCCAATTTGGAAGGTTAAGATGACCATGTTTCTGGAGGCTACAGATCCAGAATACCTTGACAGAATCTATGATGGTCCTCATATGCCAACTAAATTGTCCCCTGTTGTTGATGGACAAGAACAAAAGACTGTTCCAAAGGAAAAGAAAGATATGACTCCTGAGGACATCTCATCAATTGCAAAAGATGCAAAGGTTAGACATCTTCTCCACAGTGCTTTAGATAATGTTATGTCTAACAGAGTAATTGGCTGTAAGACTGCCAAAGAGATATGGGATGCTTTAGAAGTCAGATGCCAGGGAACAGGTGCTATCAAGAAGAACAGAAAGACAATACTCACACAGGAGTATGAGCACTTTGATTCAAGAACTAATGAAACCTTGACTGAGACTTATGACAGATTTTGCAAACTGTTGAATGATCTGTCTCTGGTTGATAAAGAATATGAACTTGAAGAGTCTAATCTCAAGTTTCTGTTATCTCTACCTGAAAAGTGGGATTTAAAGGCAACAACAATCAGAGATAATTATGATCTTGCTGATACAGATCTTGATGAGATCTATGGATTGTTAAAGACTCATGAACTTGAGATAGAACAAAGAAACAGGAGATCCAGCAAGAAGACAAAATCTATTGCTCTCAAAGTTGAGGAGAAGCCCATTAAGAAGGAATCATCAAGGAAGAAAGCCAAGGGAAAGGCTTTAGTTATTAAATCTGAAAGTGAGTCATCAAACTCTGATGATGACTCAAACTCTGATGAAGCTTCTGACTCTGATGATGATGAAGAACAGATGATGCAAATGGCTGCATTGATGGTGAAGACCTTCAAGAAGATGGGATTCAAGAACTTCAAGAAGGGAAAGAGATTCTCAAGGAAAGATTCAAACTCTGAAAGGAGAAGTTTCAGAAAGTCTGATGGAAGGGAGACTAAATCTGGCAAGAAGGATAAATCTGAAATCCAGTGCTACAAGTGTAAGGAGATGGGTCATTATGCCCCAGAGTGCAAGAAAGGCAAATCTGAGAAAGCACTCATCTCTAAAGGCAAAGACTGGGCAGATACTTCAGACTCTGATGATGGAGAAAACTATGCTCTTATGGCAACTGTCAGAGATGAGACTGAATCATCAGAAAATAAGGTACCCTTAACTACTTATGCTTATGATACTGATAATATATCTGAGTTAAGGGTATATCTGAAAAGTGTTCATGTTAGCTATAGAGATCAGACTTTAGAAAATGAGAGAATTAAATCTGAGAATCTTAGTCTTAAAGATAGAAACAAGTTTCTTGAAGGAGAACTTGAAAGTATGAAGCAGATTCAAAAAGAAAGAGATGATGCTGTTTATGTTGAACAGGAGTTGCTTAAAAGGTATAGGCAACTAGAATCTGATTTAGAGAAGGAAAGAAAAATAATCAAGACTTGGACAGATTCTGGAAGAGACACTCATCAAGTGTTTCAGACTGATTCTGTAGGTTTAGGTTATTGTGAAAATGATGAACTTAGGTTTAAAGACAAGGTTAAGGTAAAACCACAACTTAAACCTGTGAAATTTGTTCCAGAAGCCAATAAGTTAAAATCTGTTGTAATAAGGGAAGCTGATATGAAATCAGATGAAGCCTGTGAAAAACAGGAAAATATTATAACAGAAAACCTTATGGAAATAGAAGCTGTTAGAAAACCAGTAAAAACTTGTGAAAAACAGGTTAATGTTGGTTTGATGACAGGGAAACAGTTCAATCATAAGCTGAAAGAAGTAAAATCTGCCATGAAACCAAAAGGGTGCAAGAAGAATAGGAATGGAAAGATAGGCATAAATAATAGAAATAATCATTTGCCTAATGTTGGTGCTTCAAGGAAAACATGTTACAATTGTGGTAGTTCTAATCATCTTGCTAGATTTTGCAATAAGAACAAACATATTAATTCTTTACCTTCTACTTCAGAAGTAAAAAATGATTGTGTTAGAATAAGACCACAGACTTTTTGCACACATTGTGGGAGCACTTGGCATTCTATTTACACATGTAAGAGTTATCATGCAATTTATCATAATTATTATGAGCTAAAACCCAACCTGAAATGGGTTAGAGCAAACTCTGCTAGTGTAAAATCTGACAATGTTAGTTTAAACTCTGATAATACTGATTCCGCTGCAAAAGCTAACACTGTTAAGAAAGGCAAAGGATCCAAGCAAGTCTGGATCCTTAAAACTAACACTTAGTATTTGTTTGTGATTGCAGGGTATAATAGAGAGCACACTTATCTTGGACAGTGGATGCTCAGGACATATGACTGGAAATAAAGCCCTGCTATCAGACTTTGAGGAGAAGGCTGGCCCAAAAGTTTCCTATGGAGATGGCAACATAGGACACACTCTGGGATATGGCAATATTAATCTTGGAAGTGTCATCATTACAAATGTAGCTCTAGTCTCAGGACTCAAGCATAATCTGTTATCTGTGAGTCAAATCTGTGACAGAGGAAACCATGTAGATTTTCATAGTGAATACTGTGAAGTCATCAGTAAATCTACTGGAAAAGTTGTTCTAGTTGGACACAGGCGCAATAACATTTATGAAGCAAGTTTGGTAACAAACTCTGATGAAAAACAGTGTGTCTGACTGCAAGAATGTCAAATGAAGAGAGTTGGAATTGGCACAAGAAGCTCTCTCATCTCAATTTGAACAACATAAATGAGCTAATAAGAAAGGATCTTGTAAGGGGACTTCCAAAATCTATACTCAGTCTAGATGGATTATGTGATTCTTGTCAAAAAGCCAAGCAAAGGAAGTCATCTTTCAAGAGCAAATCTGAATCTTCAGTAGTGGAACCTTATCATCTTTTACATGTTGATCTCTTTGGACCAGTGAATGTGATGTCCATGGGCAGAAAGAAATATGCTCTAGTAATTGTTGATGAATATACTAGATATACATGGGTGTATTTCTTGTCAAAGAAGGATGAAACTGCTCAAACTCTGATGGATCATGTAAATCTACTGGACAAAGGATCACAGCACAAAGTCAAAATTATAAGGAGTGATAATGGAACTGAATTCAGAAACTCAAACATGGAAGCTTTCTGCAAGGAAAGAGGAGTGAAACAAGAGTTTTCTGTACCTGGAACTCCACAGCAAAATGGTGTAGTTGAAAGAAAGAACAGAACCTTAATTGAAGCAGCCAGAACTATGCTTGAAGAAGCAAAATTACCAACTTATTTCTGGGCAGAAGCTGTTCAAACTGCTTGTTTTACTCAAAATGCTACACTGATCAACAAGCATGGGAAAACACCATATGAGATGGTGAAAAATAAGAAGCCAAATTTGAAATATTTTCACATATTTGGATGCAAATGCTTTGTGTTGAAGACTCATCCTGAACAGTTGACAAAGTTCGAGTTAAAAGCTGATGAAGGAATCTTTGTTGGCTATCCATTGTCAACAAAAGCATTCAGAGTTTATAATCTAAGAACTAAGGTGATCATGGAATCCATACATGTGTCATTTGATGACAAGAAAATAATTGGACTTGAAGACAAGGATGGATATGATCAACTACGTTTTGAAAATGAAGATCTATTCTCTGATGATATAAACTCTGATGAAGCAGGTTTGACAAACTCTGACGAAGCATACTCTGAACCTCTACTGGTAAATACTGGAGAAACTGGAAATTCTCAAATTGAACAAAATAGAGAACCAGTTGAGGGGGAGCGTGAAGAAGCTCAACAAGACACAGCAAATGAGTCAGTTGAGGAAACTGATTTAAACTCTGACAGTTCAAACTCTGAGCCATCCAATTCAGGAGGAGCCTCAGATGCTGCAGAAAGTCAACATATGAATCAGGAGAGCATGGATCAAGGGGGAGGATTCAATAATGATGCAAGAAACCACTTACCAACAGCAAGAAGGTGGACACAGGCACACACACCTGATCTCATAATTGGAGATCCTGATGCTAGTGTGAGAACTAGAAGTGCAACAAATAATGAGTGTCTGTATCATGCTTTCTTGTCTCAAACAGAACCAAAGAAAGTGGAAGAAGCTCTTCAAGATGCTAATTGGATTACAGCAATGCAAGAAGAGTTAAATGAATTTGAAAGAAATGAAGTCTGGACACTTGTACCTAGACCAAAGAATAGATCAATAGTAGGTACAAAGTGGGTTTTCAGAAACAAGACTGACAGTGAAGGTGTGATTACAAGAAATAAAGCTAGACTTGTGGCTAAAGGTTATTCACAACAGGAAGGAATTGACTATGATGAAACCTTTGCTCCAGTTGCAAGATTGGAGGCCATAAGGATTTTTCTGGCCTATGCTGCACACAAGAAGTTTAAAGTCTTTCAGATGGATGTAAAAAGTGCTTTTCTCAATGGGAAGCTTGAAGAAGAAGTGTTTGTTGAACAACCACCAGGATTTGTAGATCCCAAGCATCCAGATTATGTCTACAGGCTTGACAAGGCATTATATGGACTAAAGCAAGCACCAAGAGCATGGTATGAAACTCTTGCTCAATTTCTTTTAGAAAGTGGGTTTACAAGAGGTACAATTGATAAAACCTTGTTCTATTTCAATTCTGGTGATGATTTGCTTTTAGTTCAAATTTATGTAGATGATATTATTTTTGGATCTACTAATGACAAACTTTGTAAGAAGTTTGCAAAGCTTATGCAGTCCAGGTACCAAATGAGCATGATGGGAGAGCTTAGTTATTTTCTAGGCTTACAAGTCAAGCAAACAGATGATGGTATTTTTATCAATCAAGCAAAATATACCAGAAATCTTCTCAAGAAATTTGGTATGCTTGATAGTTCATCTGCTACAACTCCCATGGCTACAGCAACAAAGCTAGACAAAGACACAGGAGCCTCAGTAGATATGACAAACTACAGAGGAATGATAGGGTCTTTACTGTATCTTACTGCAAGTAGACCTGATATCATGTTTCCAACATGTCTTTGTGCAAGATTTCAAGCAGATCCCAGAGAGCCTCATCTAACAGCTGTAAAAAGGATTTTCAAATATCTCAAAGGCACCATAACCTTGGGTTTGTGGTATCCTAGAGAATCAGAGTTTAAGTTAATTGGTTACTCTGATGCAGATTTTGCAGGCTGTAAGATAGACAGAAAAAGTACAAGTGGAAGCTGTCAATTTTTAGGTGACAGATTAGTTTCTTGGTACAGCAAGAAACAGAAATCAATTTCTACATCCACAGCAGAAGCAGAGTATATAGCAGCTGGTAGCTGTTGTGCACGGATTTTATGGATGAAGAATCAATTGCTGGATTATGGGTTAAGGTACTCTAAAATACCTATTTTCTGTGATAACCAAAGTGCTATTGCTATGACAGGTAATCCAGTACATCACTCCATGACCAAGCACATCAGCATAAGGTATCATTTTATCAGAGAACATGTGGAAGAAGGGAACATTGAGCTTCATTTTGTGTCTACAGACCAACAACTTGCAGATATCTTCACCAAACCTTTGAGTGAAGCTACTTTTACAAGATTGGTAAATGAACTTGGGATGATCTCTGGTTCTGACTAGAGATACGGGTTAGACTCAAAATCTATAAATGTTTGATTTTTAATGCTCATGATTCCTTGCATGTATTAACTGTTATGAGTACCAGTGTCATAAACTCTGTCGGTTAAACTCTGATGCTAAACTCTGTTAGTCATAAAATGTTGGTCATACTCTGATAGTTACAGTTTAATGCTATACTCTGATTGTAATTTTGTCTGAAACATATGGACCAATGAAGAAATTTGTATGAAGCATAATTCTCAGTAAGTAATTGTGAATCCTTAAGAGTTGCATAAATTCTGATCTCAAATATGTGCAGTAAGCTAACACAGCATGATACTGTCTCTGTATTTATACCATCTCTTAGTTTATTGATCCTATACACTGAGTCTGTATTAGCTGTTTGCATTTTCTCTCATAAATTAATTGTATTAACCGATGAAAAGTCTAAACTCTGATTGTTAATTGCAAATAATTCACCCTCAAATCAAAAGATGCCAAAAAGAGCACAAATTCCTTTGAGATCATGTTGAGCCTAGGAAGATCCAGGAACTTATTGTATGAAATAAGGGCTAAAATCTTTGATTTTTGGTGACTAGTGCCAACCACTGATTACTGGAAAAATAATAATAAAAAAATATAATAATAATAATAAAAAAAATATAAAAATATATATATATAAAGGGGGTGAAAAATAAAAGACATATCCAAATGAAAGGATATCAGTAATACAGAGTTTAGATATAAAATCAGATTTTATGTTATACATGAGAGTTTAGGCAACCAGTTTTTACTACATTAGTTTGTGGATTTTATGCACTTTGAGATGATCTAAATATTGATTTCGGTAAACTCTGCTATTACACACACATATTTTCACACCTGTACAGATTGAGAAAAGAGTTTATTGACAAAGAAGGATAAATGGTAAACACTGATGTATTGTGTGACATATGCCGAGGTAACTTTGTTTTAATCTCTGATGGTTAAACTAATTTCTTTGTTTCAGACATTTTATAATTTTGAGATTAGACATTTGTTTTTCGAAAAAGTATGATTGGTAACGGATCTATTTTGCATTAAACAGAGAAAAGAAAGAGTGTGTTTGATAAGTCCTGATGGTGATTAGTAGCGCTGATGAGTATGTTAGTTTACTGTTTAAAGTGATATCATTTCTCTTACTTTACAATTACTATGAGATACTGATGACTGTAGTTCTGATAATTCATTTATGATTATACATTCATCATAACATTAATACTGATATGTAAAGCAAAACAATGGATCTTTTTCATTAATTGATTCAAACTTTGTTTACATTCAGACAATTTCATACTCTTGTCTAGCTACTTGTTCGGTTATCTGGTCATTATACCATCTGGGATTTCCAAGGCTTGACAACCCCCTGATGTTGAATCATCATCATCATCCTCTCGAATTCTCTTTCTGGTTTGCAGCTTGCAGGATTCCAAGAAGAATTTCTCCTTCGAACCCGTCAAGTAGCTCTGATGAAAGAGCATCATACAAATCTCCACAGCTTGATCATCTGCAAGGATGGGCACATCATATGGCCCAGGACGAATGATGTGCACATAGGGATTGGAGATAGGTCCTTCAGCTATTTCATCATCAGCAATGAGACCTTCATCATTCAGAAATGATAAAACAAGAAACTCATCGATAATATAGTTTGCTTGTTGATGTCAGTTCATATTCAAGAATGCTTCTACATCCATGAATTCAAAGCATCCAACAGGGCAACTCTGATGAGCTAAACTCTGATATTCCTGAGGCTGTAGTAGAGGAGAAAATTGATGAAGCTGCACAATTTACTGCTGAAAATATTATTACTGAAAATGAAGCAAACAATAATGAAGAAGCTGGAAATGATGCTGAGGGTTCTCATTCACACCCTAGTATTCAAGTTTCATTGGCTGATGATGTCAATAGTGATGAAGCAAGGGAAGTCAATAGACAGACAAATGAGCATTTCCAGAATATGTACTACAACAAATGGGCTGATGCAGATTGTGTCTTCCCAGCACAAAGGGCTGCAGATTTTTTATCTGATTCTGTCAAGAAGATCTCAAATACTGATGTACTTACAAGCTTACAGGCAACTGTTGTTCAAGTCAAATCTCTTCATAATAGATTTGATGAAAATCAACAAATGCTTACAAATCTAAGGAATGAAGCCAGTATGAAGGATCTTACTTTCAAGTCTGACAGAACTTTTTATTATGCTATGCTCAAGCAGCAAGCCAAGGATTCTGAGGATATCAAGAAGAGGCTTGGGAAGGTTGAGGAAAATCAGAATGCAATGTCTACTCAACTGAATTCTATTTCTACTGCCATTGAATTGCTGACATCAGTATTACTTTCTGATGATGTCAAAAAGGGGGAGAGTGTATCTAAAGACAAATGCAAAGACACTCAAGCTCTGAGACGGAGGGATGATTCTACTGATGGGGGAAGCAAAGAAAATAAAAGAAAGATTTTTGCTCAAAGGCAAAGCAGGACAAGAGTAAACTCTGATAGACAAACAAACTCTGACAAGATAAACTCTGGTGGCCAATCTACTTCAAAACTCAAGAGTTTAGTTGTTTCAACTAATCCATCTACTGATGAAGAGATTGCTGCTAAAATATTCATAAAAGAGCATGGAAAGAATGTTACTATTGAAGATATCCAGGCTGAAGAGCAAATGCTTGCTGAGGAACACAAGAAAAATCTTGAAGCTGGAATCTACAAGAAAAAGGAAATCAAGGCTCCTAGAAAGAAAGAAGTTGGTATTTCTATCAAAGAGAATACACAACAGAGTATACAATATACAAGGAGACCTGTGATTGGAAATTCTGATAAGGGTAAAGGCATAATGATTGAAGAGCCTAACCTGAAAAAGAAGATTTATTCAACCTCTGACATTGCTCAAGTTGAAACAAGATTAGCAAAATCAACCTCTGACGCTGCTCAAGTTGATGATACTACTAAAGTTATGACAACCTCTGACGTTGCTCAAGTTGTACAGAAATCTACACAACTCCCAGGATTCTGCAAACCAAAAATTCTTGAAGATTTAAAGCTTGAAGCTGTGAATTTCTCTGAAACCAGAACAGTATTGGGTAAGGAAGGAAAAGACAAATCTGGTTTAGGTTCACACAGAGAGAGAAGAACAAATAACAGATCTCAAGACAACATTTCACTGGCAGTATCTGGTATTATTACTCAAGAAAATCTTGATATGCTAGACTCTGTTCAAATGATCTTTCATAAGGTGTTGAAGAAGGAGTTTTTGTTGTACTTTATGAATGATGGAAGAGTTTATAAGGTTGCAGAGTCTGATATAAATCTCAAATCTTATCAAGAATTGGAGTATGTTCTGTACTTGTTAAAAGTCAAAAATAGAAATACTCACAATGCTGTTTCGGTTATCAGAGAAAAGATGCTAAGATCGAAGATGATGCTTGGAGGAGGAGTATCAAGTGCATATATTCCCAAATACAGAGATGCACATGGGAAGATTGTTGAGATGAAAAGAAACAGTGCTAAGTTCAGAACAACACTGGGTACAAAAGTTCTTGAATTTAATTTAGAATCTGATAAAGCTTATTACATTCGGCTAGGGAATGAGATGAGGAAGAATTCCATCTATTCTCTGAGAGCTGCAATTTATCAGACTGGAGAATTTGATCCAGAGTTGAAAGAAGTGAAGAAGATCATGGTGGAAGAGCTAGAAAGAGCTGAAAAGAAATTGCTATCAGACTATATCAGGACAGTGCCTGATATTCAAGAAATCAAGTAAAGTCTGATTGTAAGTTTTTAATATATTTTCTATTCTAAGTCAAATTTAAACTCTGTTTTAAATTAAACTCTGTTATATGTTAAACACTGCATTTGTTAAATGTTTTTGACATCATCAATTATATGTTTAACTTGTACATTTTATTATGAACAAGTTGGGGGAGATTGTTAGATATAATTGCTGACGTTTGTTTATCAGTGTTTAAGCAACAGGTACTGACCAGAGTTTATCGGAAGCCGGTCAGAGTTTATTTAAAGTCTGACATGGTGAAGAGTTTAAAGGAAGCCGGTCAGAGTTTATTTAAAGTCTGACAGGGTGTTAGTTGAATTAGCTGTCGCTGCTGAATTGAAGATTCTAGAAGCAATATATTCTGAAGATGGAAAGAAGCAGAATATATTGATACAGCTAAGGAAACGGAATAGAAGATAAGAAGCAATCCTTAATTGATAAGTTCTGTAAAAACACAATAATAAACCAAGAACATACTTAAACGGTAAAGGGTTATCTTAATTCTACTAATACTCATCCAAAAAGTAACCTGCATCTACAAATCCTATCTTACCTAATAAGCTTAAGTCCTACTTCTCACCTTATATTCCCTTATTATTGTTACACCTAATCCTGGCTTGTTTCAGTGACCAAAAAATGACCGCTCTGATACCAACCTGTGACGCCCTCCCAATCTGGGGTCCTGATTTGGGGACTCACTAAAACCTCTATACTTATAAACCTGTGAATAATAATATAAACATGCAGACACGACCCCAACTTTAACCTGGATCTTTAACAGGTAATGGTATGAAACAAGCATCAACTATCTACTTCATTTTATTACATAAATAAAGTCTCAAAAGTTATTACAACCATGTCTTAAAAAGTTCTACATTCCCTTATACAAAACACCTTCTACAGGTCTCCATCACCTGCCTGAGCTAGCATCCCAAAAATAACCCTATAGGAAGATTTCCTAGCAGTCTGAAAAGTGCGTACCATCTTCTCGTTTAACTGTGGGTTAGAACAGGGAAAAGAATGAGCCAAATGCTCAGCAAGTAATAATATAACCAAATAGTTAACCACTGTGAAACAGTTTCCAATATCAATCTGTATGTCATGGGTATAGCAGAATCCATATCAAGGGATTATCAGAACAATGAAATGAATATACAATTTCAAAGGGTAAACCAATTTCCTTATATAGATATATGATTTCAAGAAAAACAATAAGTAATTTGGAGATTTTTTCACAACGCACCGGACAATACGGGTGATCAGCCACGTAAAGTCCCCATACCGGACACACAGTCCCTCTGGTCCTTGTATTGGGTCCCAATAGGCACACATTGGCCTTTAGACTAGTCCATCCCTAGTCCATTTATTATAATTAAAAAGTGCTGGGCCGGCGTCACTCGGCCTCTTACGCCTCCAATCTTAGGAATCCGTGGAAACCATAAATCAGAATTTAAATGAATCCAAACTTTGAAACTTCCTTTCTTTTAAAATCTTTCTTATGAAAGAAATCCTTTGTAAATCATTGGATGTGTGTTTGTATAGTACCCAAGTGAAGGTTCATGTATTCTCAATTTCAAGTAAGTATGTGATTCATAGGTACAAGTTCAAATCTAATGCAATAGCATCTCAGGTTAAAATGTAAGTATAATCAAAGGATAATGATAAGGTCTGAAGAAAAGTTTAAGCAAGATATGGTTCACAAGACATTGTGTTGTGTCTATAATGTTTGTATATAAAAGAGTCTTTTGGGAATTGGATAAGTTCAATCTGATCAATCTGGATTTCTATCAATGGGAAATCAAGAAGTAAATGTCATAGGTATGTTTTGGATATGTACTAAAATGTGAGTTCTGGTATATTCACCTTTGGGTGTAAAGGTTCAAAGAAAGAACTAAACATAGTATGGCGTATGAACCAACAAGGTATATGAACAGAAATAAGAATTACCAAATGAACATGATATGTTTTCAGGATTAAAAGGGTATATAAACAAGATAGCAATTTATATATGTCAAAATGAAAGAATGGAATTTAGAAGCGAAAGCAAGTCAGAATTACTTGCCTTAAGTAGCTAAAAGGGTAATGAGAAATCACTGGTTCTCCACCTTTGTCTTGCCTTTATTTATAGGCTCTACTTCTTTGGATTCTTAAGTAGCTTTTAGAACAAACTGCACTCACTGAATTTCTGCCTTCGCCTTGCCTTTATTTCTATGTTCCACGTCTCGTAACTCTACAAAAGAGTATATACTATTTCAGAATGATCCTCTCAAAATTCTAATCCTTATTCTAAACTACCCCACGTTCCCTAAACACGTAAACACATAATATTTATATCACTTATAACTCTTATCCATATAATAAGCACAAAACTCACATAAGCGCACATTGCCATTCAGGTTCACATAACATACTCCTTTAACATATATGTATATATCCTAACTTTCCGTTTATTCCACACTTGGTTATCCCTTTAAATCAACTTGATCAATGCTAACCATATCCTTAACACCTTTACAAATAATGCATTCAATCTCAAAAGCTGAAAATTCTGCTGTGCATACTTTACTAAACCATTTTTCATAAATCCAAAAATAATAAAACAATTAACAAATTTGTCAGGCTATTTCCTGATTACTAATCTCACTTATCATAAAAGTTTCAACTTCAGAACAATTCATTTAGATTAAAAACGAACTGGTTAAAGTAGGCACTGAAGCACAGAAAATTGCTGCTGCGCAACTTTACTAAAACATTTTTCATAAATCCAAAAATAATCAAATAAATACCACATTTGACAGGATACTTCCTGGTTACTAATCCAACTTAGCATAAAACTTTCAAATTCAGAACAGTTCATTTAGACTAAAAACGAACAGGTTTAATGTGTATACTGAAGCACAGAAAATCCTGATGCGCAACCTTTAGTAAAACATGCATAACTCTTTATTCGTTAACTCTATCGATACAAGGTTTGCGCGTGCACAAACTAGACTCCAACTAGAACAATTTCCTCTTAGACTTTCTGTCTAAAACAGGGAGCAACCATTCGCAATCAACCAAAACAGAACAGACAGTTTCTGGAAATTCAACATTCCTCAACATAACTTTTAAACACTAACATTCCTATTCCATAAGACTTAACACAACTAATCATCAATTAACCACATTCAACACCTCTTGGTTTGGCTGCCCCAATTCTCAAAAATCAAAATCCTTATTGACAAATACTCAAACTATATACATATAGTCACCCAATACCGAAATTAACTAACATATTCACTATAACTCAAATCCGAGCAAAACCCAACTTAAACTTTCAATTTAAAATCGATTACTAAGCATGAACAATCTGAAATTTTCCAAACTTAACACAATAACATTACGTCATCACTAAAAACTTGAACTTACACATCAAACATCCAATACAATCAAATTCCCAAATCAATTTCATGGATAAAAAATCGAAAATAAACACATGCAATACAATTCCTTTACATGCAACCAAAAACTCAACTATATATAGCTATTAACACAATAACCGGACTCAAAGATATCATCATCGTCCCCATCGGCTCGCCGGAGCTCATTGCCGACGGCGGCATGGTTTGGAGGTGCCCGGAATTTGGGTTTCCTTCAACAAACCTCACCAATAAACCATTTAAAACAATCAATTAGTCACAAAATCATCACAAAGCAAGAATTCAGTAATGAATTAAGATCAAACTCACCAAAACTCTTGCATGCAAAACTGATCTTGCACACAAAAATTAACACCGAACCATATTATACATACAATCGCACATGTATATATATATATATATATATATATACAACCAACGATTATATGGAGAGAAAAAGAGAGATGAAGATTTTACAAAGTGAGAGAGAGAGATAGCCGAGAGAGAAAGAAGAGAAGAACAGAGGTGTCGACAATAAGAAAAGGGGAAGAATGCTGGGCTTGAGGGTTTTATAAGCCCCAAGGGCAAAACAGTAACTTCACAATTAAAAATCTGATTTTTAATAAAATAAAACCAATATAATGCCTTTCTAAAATCCGAAATAAAATGAAAATAATATCTAAAAATCAAAATTTTATTTTTAAAACAGATAATACAAATTTACAAGCTCACACATATTTTTAAAATATTTTTATGATCAAAATTGAATTAAATATGAATTTTCAAAGTTTAGATCACATAAATGACATTTAACTCATAAAATCGTTTTTAAATCCTTAAATCCAAATATAAATTCCTCCATTAATTTTAGAAAATAATAGAATATAAAATAAAGGTTGTGAAAAATATTTCACAATAAAAAGAATCTCCGATGATTTTATAAAATTCCCGGAAGGTCAAAAAGAACTAATTTTTTAATAAGAAATTCATATAAAATGCAATTAAAAGCATACACATATATTTTAGTCCATACCATTCACCAAGTAAACATCTAATCATCACATTTTCAAATATCCACCTTTCACACAATATTCACATATCATAGATCTCAAATATTATTAAATATTAATATTGTACAAGCGTTTTTCTGAGTCGTTATAACATTTCCCCCTTAAAAAGATTCTGTCCCCAGAATCTAACCTTATGAAAATAGATGCGGATACTTTTCAAGCATCTCGCTCTCAAGTTCCCAAGTCGATTCTTCAACTTTGGGATTCCTCCACAAAACCTTAACTAACTTAACAGTCTTATTCCTTAATTTCCTATCCATACGGTCCTGAATTTCTACAGGTTGTTCTACATATGACAAATCGGGTTGAATCTCAATAAGCTCATATTCGATCACGTGATTTGTATCAGGATTAAATCTCTTAAGCATCGATACATGAAAAACGTTATGAATGTGCTCCATGTGGGGTGGTAACGCTAACTCATATGCAATTTTTTTCCAATACATCTCAGTATCTCAAACGGTCCTACATATCTCGGGCTAAGTTTTCCTTTCTTGCCAAATCTCGTAACTCCTTTCCATGGCGACACCTTTAGAAACACTTGGTCTCCTTCTTCAAAGCTTAGATCCTTCCTGTCTTGGTCGGCGTACTTCCGTTGTGTGTCTTGTGTCGTAACTAGTCTTTTCTGAATGATTTCAATATTTTCCTTCGTTTGTTGTACTAGCTCGGGTCCCAAAACTTTTCGTTCTCCCACTTTTTCCCAATACACAGGTGACCTATATTTCCTTCCATACAATGCTTCATACGGGGGCATTCCAATACTTGCGTGATAGCTGTTGCGGTAAAATAATTCCATTAATGGTAAATGATCACCTCAATTGCTTTCAAAATTCATCGCACAAACTCTAAGTATATCTTTGATTATCTGGATAGTCTATTCACTATGACTATATGTTTAAGGATGATAAACGGTACGCATATTGAACTTGGTTTCTGAGCATGCCAAAAACTTTCTTCCAAATCTTGAATTAAATTAAGGGTCTTGGTCAGATTCGATTGATACTTGAACCTCATGCTTTACTACTATCTCTTACAGATAAAACCAATTTATCCAATGAATGTTTCTCGTTGATGGAAAAAGGAAATGTACCGACTTGTTTAATCTGTCGATCATGACTCAATTGGCATCATGAGATGTTCCCATTTCAACTCAGGAATTTCTACTGGTTGTAATTATCCACTAGGTCTTTGATGTTCAGTTTTAACTCTCTGACAGGTAAAACACTTACTTACTCATCCACTAATATCTCTTTCGTATATGTCCACCAAGATTTTCTTTTAAGCCTTGTTACATCTTCGTACTTTTGGGATGGATCGAATACTTCGAATTCATAAGCATCATTCAGTATCTCATTCTTTAACCATGTCACCTTGGGTATCCAATTTCTAGAGAAAAACCTAAAAATTCCTATATCATCCTTTTGACTCCTTCTACTTTCTCCTGTAAAGTTACTCATGTTATCGCTCATCACTTCCGATTAACATTTTTCTACTTTTCTCTAGCTGCTCCAGTTGAAAAGTCATTGTATATATGTTTATCATCTCCGTAGCTTGATCTGAAATACGAACCTCTCTATTCCTACTTTCTCAAATTCCTTGATCAGTCCTAACCATTTTCTCTACCTTATGTATACAGCTCCTTTTCGGTGAAAATATATTTCAAATGTTTATGATCCGAATAGATTTCATACTTTCCTTCATACAAGTAGGCCTCCAAATCAATGCGAAGACTATTGTGGCTAGTTCTCAGTCATGTGTCGGGTGTTTCAACTCGTGGTTCTTCAGTTATCTAGAAACATACACAGTTATCTTATCATGTTAAATTAGTCTTGATTCTTAACACCAAGCTGTCATCTCAATTTAGTTATTGATATTGTCCTAAGGTACATGAGTCATCATTTCCAGTAACAATGAATCTATTTTACCATTATGGCTCAACTAAAGAGTTCTGTTCCTCTAGCAATTTAAATATTTCCTTATCCATTTATCTTAACTCTTGGATGCTTTCTAGTAAGCTTGGTTAATGGTGTGGCTATCTTGGTATAATCCTTGAAAAACCTTCGATAATCTCCATCCAATCTCATAAAACTTCTAACTTTTGTAGGTGTCTTAGGCCTTACTCAATTCATTAACGTTTCAACCTTAGCTGGATCCACTTTGATTCCTTCTCTACTAATTACCTGTCCTAGTAATTGTAATTCTTTCAACCAAAACTCGCACTTAGAAAACTTTGCGCACAATATCTCTTTTCTTAAAATTTTTAGGGTTATTCTCAAATGATTTGTATGCACTTCTTCCATCTTTGAATACCTTAAGATGTCATTTATGAAAACAATCTCAAACTTATCCAAGTATTTCTTAAAAATCCCATTCATCATGTTCATAAAAGTGGCAGTTGTATTCATCAAACCGAACTCCATCACTAAGAACTCATAGTGTCTATATACATCAGGTTCAAAACATCGTCTAAGGAATATCTTCGAGTTTTTTTTTTTTTTTTTAATTTTAAAAGACAGTAACCAAATCATAAATAAATTTTGAAAAGTACACTGTGTTCTTTAACTGGTCTGATCATCAATCCTTGACGATGGGTATTTGTTCTTAATGGTCAACTTGGCGCACCCCATGGGAATACACTAGACCTTATAACTCCCTTTTTCCTAAGATCTTGCAATTGAATTGCTAACTCTTTCATTTCTACTTATGCCATTCTATACGGAGCCGTCGAAACTGGTTTTGCCCCGGGTGCTAAGTCTTCAACAAATCTATTTCCCTAGCGGGAGGTAAACCTAAAAGATTGTCAAGTAATACAATTCGAAATTCGTTAGCTACTTGAATCTTCTCTATCCAAGGTGTTTCTTTCCTAACATTTACCTCGTATGACGATAAGCTTTACAACCTTGACACAATAATCTTTTACCTTTGATAGGTAGATACCTCTTCATCTGCTTCCGGCCTCGGATAACAACTTTTACATTATCTAGGGCTCGAAATTTCCATTTTCTTCATATTCTGTTAACCAATCCATTCTTAGAGTTTACATCAGATTTCTATTATATCAATCTCACAGTGAGGACAAGCTAGATTAATCGATATATGCTCCTGAGTAGCTATTCATGTAGTCAAAACTTTACTTAACAGTCGCGTTTTACAGTCCGACTTATGAGCAAATTCTCTGAAAATATAATACTTTGTGGTTTCGAATCAGTTAACACTTTGGCACTTTTGTAGTTAATATTAAACGTATCTGCAACCACGTCCTTGTTCTTTACTGTATCACTCATGGTTATATTGAGGATTCTTGTCCTTGGTTACTTAGTATGTGGTGGTCATGTCACCCTTAACCTATTGCTTACTGGGTCTAGTGCTTGTAATCTCTTAAGGAATGTCATACCTTCCTACACTTGTTACACGTAACTCTTACCTTCGGTTTATGGCTCTCATTGGCGTAGTGTCCTGTCTGAGTACCCTTGTAACGTACCATATTGATCTTATTACAAACTCCCAGTTGCTTCTTTCCACAAGTTCTACATTCTGGTATCGGAGGTTTCAGAGGTCTTGGTTAATCCATATTTTATGGACGGTTCCCTTGCTTATCATTTCCAGTTTCTGGTCTTCCAAATCCAACATTTCTATTTGACTGAAACTCAGGCCTTATATTGAAATGGTTCTAAAAGTTCCCTCTTTGTTGGTTTCCTTTCGGTATCTCTGGCTTCCCTTTTTCTAGCTTCTTCTGTTTGTGATCAATCATTTTATTTCTTACTTCAACGTGATTAGTATTCGTATATCCTTGTTACCTTCTCCTTATCCATACCAAACTCTCGGTAATAATAAACCTTGTCATCGTGTTGTAAGTCTAATGAGCAATCTGACTCGACATACAATCCTTCCTTTTAAAACAATTTCCCATTTTCGATCAAAACAGTTTCCCGTCAATATAAGTACAACTTGACACTCAGAATATCGTCATTCACCTTTGCAATTTCAAATCGCTGATACCTCTAAGAGTTTCCGACAAAATGAATCAATAGATAGGAAGGTGTCAATAGATATGGATATATGACAAGTATGTTTAATAAGAATTTCTGGTAAAAAGAATCAAACTAAGAGATCAAAATGATCATCGAACTTTATCAGGTTGCATTTGTCAATTTAAACAAGGTACAAAAGGTGGCCAACCTTTAGTACTTCCATGACAAACACATGACCAGTGGCGTCCCACCGGACTTCTATCACACAGATAGAAAGTACCTGAATCCCCTATATATATAGGGTTGTTCGTCTCAGTTACAACAAGGAGGATCAAAAATTTAAGAGGAACATATGAAAGGTTTAAGAGTTTCAAAAGTTTCTATTATATATATATATATATATATATATATATATAATATTGGATCAATTAGCCTCTGAACAATAGAGGTATTTCGTAAAGAATAAAATAATGGAAATGAAAAATTGAATCTTTTAAAAAGGTAAATTGAATAAAATCAATGGCTAGTTATGAACCGACTTATCCTTACATCGAACGTATGGAGATAATCATGCCTTGTCTCATGTAGATGGTCCTTAGGGGAGTTAATTTCTAGTTTGAGGTTATAGGTATGTCCCGATAGTAAATCAACTGTATGTAATCTTGAATAAAGAAAGAATCTACACTTAGGCCACTTCTCTGGGCAAATGTCCCTATCGCGGGGAAAAATCGTTATTATATCGTAAAGAATCTATCTAAGTGTTTCTAGACGTTATCTTGGAGATTCTACTCTCACTCAACTCTAACCACACTTGATACGACACCTGGCGTGGTGTTTCCTATAGCTTCCGCGGTGCAGTCGAAGTTGCAGATGAAATTCTGTAAAGTACATAAGGATCTACAAGTGATGTCTTCCGAACTGGTAGTCTGATTCTCCGATTGATTCCTCCAGCTTCGAATTAGTTTCCTCGTCCGTAACCCGATCTTCAGATGGTTCCAGCGTATACTCGCTCAATATGTCAGAATACTATATAACATGAAAGTGCGTAACTTAAGCTAATATTTCTACAGAAAATTCGGCATGACCTATTCGTAAAATGGACTATGCCCTGTTTTAAAAATATCTCAAATACTAACTCAATCATCCACATATAATCCATAATTCATTTCAATATTCCGTCCATCTCCAACCCCTTCATTTGACATGTAAGAAATAAATCTACCTTGACTTGCAGCTATACTATCAGAAAAGAAATTTACCCAAAGGGTAATGTAAATCTCCACTTGGCCGGGTGTATACACTGATACTGACGGATATGGCTTAGGAAAAGGAATCTCAGATGAAGGGTAATCTCTCGAAATAGCCTTTATCTGTAAAAACACAATAATAAACCAAGAACATACTTAAACGGTAAAGGGTTATCTTAATTCTACTAATACTCATCCAAAAAGTAACCTGCATCTACAAATCCTATCTTACCTAATAAGCTTAAGTCCTACTTCTCACCTTATATTCCCTTATTATTGTTACACCTAATCCTGGCTTGTTTCAGTGACCAAAAAATGACCGCTCTGATACCAACCTGTGACGCCCTCCCAATCTGGGGTCCTGATTTGGGGACTCACTAAAACCTCTATACTTATAAACCTGTGAATAATAATATAAACATGCAGACACGACCCCAACTTTAACCTGGATCTTTAACAGGTAATGGTATGAAACAAGCATCAACTATCTACTTCATTTTATTACATAAATAAAGTCTCAAAAGTTATTACAACCATGTCTTAAAAAGTTCTACATTCCCTTATACAAAACACCTTCTACAGGTCTCCATCACCTGCCTGAGCTAGCATCCCAAAAATAACCCTATAGGAAGATTTCCTAGCAGTCTGAAAAGTGCGTACCATCTTCTCGTTTAACTGTGGGTTAGAACAGGGAAAAGAATGAGCCAAATGCTCAGCAAGTAATAATATAACCAAATAGTTAACCACTGTGAAACAGTTTCCAATATCAATCTGTATGTCATGGGTATAGCAGAATCCATATCAAGGGATTATCAGAACAATGAAATGAATATACAATTTCAAAGGGTAAACCAATTTCCTTATATAGATATATGATTTCAAGAAAAACAATAAGTAATTTGGAGATTTTTTCACAACGCACCGGACAATACGGGTGATCAGCCACGTAAAGTCCCCATACCGGACACACAGTCCCTCTGGTCCTTGTATTGGGTCCCAATAGGCACACATTGGCCTTTAGACTAGTCCATCCCTAGTCCATTTATTATAATTAAAAAGTGCTGGGCCGGCGTCACTCGGCCTCTTACGCCTCCAATCTTAGGAATCCGTGGAAACCATAAATCAGAATTTAAATGAATCCAAACTTTGAAACTTCCTTTCTTTTAAAATCTTTCTTATGAAAGAAATCCTTTGTAAATCATTGGATGTGTGTTTGTATAGTACCCAAGTGAAGGTTCATGTATTCTCAATTTCAAGTAAGTATGTGATTCATAGGTACAAGTTCAAATCTAATGCAATAGCATCTCAGGTTAAAATGTAAGTATAATCAAAGGATAATGATAAGGTCTGAAGAAAAGTTTAAGCAAGATATGGTTCACAAGACATTGTGTTGTGTCTATAATGTTTGTATATAAAAGAGTCTTTTGGGAATTGGATAAGTTCAATCTGATCAATCTGGATTTCTATCAATGGGAAATCAAGAAGTAAATGTCATAGGTATGTTTTGGATATGTACTAAAATGTGAGTTCTGGTATATTCACCTTTGGGTGTAAAGGTTCAAAGAAAGAACTAAACATAGTATGGCGTATGAACCAACAAGGTATATGAACAGAAATAAGAATTACCAAATGAACATGATATGTTTTCAGGATTAAAAGGGTATATAAACAAGATAGCAATTTATATATGTCAAAATGAAAGAATGGAATTTAGAAGCGAAAGCAAGTCAGAATTACTTGCCTTAAGTAGCTAAAAGGGTAATGAGAAATCACTGGTTCTCCACCTTTGTCTTGCCTTTATTTATAGGCTCTACTTCTTTGGATTCTTAAGTAGCTTTTAGAACAAACTGCACTCACTGAATTTCTGCCTTCGCCTTGCCTTTATTTCTATGTTCCACGTCTCGTAACTCTACAAAAGAGTATATACTATTTCAGAATGATCCTCTCAAAATTCTAATCCTTATTCTAAACTACCCCACGTTCCCTAAACACGTAAACACATAATATTTATATCACTTATAACTCTTATCCATATAATAAGCACAAAACTCACATAAGCGCACATTGCCATTCAGGTTCACATAACATACTCCTTTAACATATATGTATATATCCTAACTTTCCGTTTATTCCACACTTGGTTATCCCTTTAAATCAACTTGATCAATGCTAACCATATCCTTAACACCTTTACAAATAATGCATTCAATCTCAAAAGCTGAAAATTCTGCTGCGCATACTTTACTAAACCATTTTTCATAAATCCAAAAATAATAAAACAATTAACAAATTTGTCAGGCTATTTCCTGATTACTAATCTCACTTATCATAAAAGTTTCAACTTCAGAACAATTCATTTAGATTAAAAACGAACTGGTTAAAGTAGGCACTGAAGCACAGAAAATTGCTGCTGCGCAACTTTACTAAAACATTTTTCATAAATCCAAAAATAATCAAATAAATACCACATTTGACAGGATACTTCCTGGTTACTAATCCAACTTAGCATAAAACTTTCAAATTCAGAACAGTTCATTTAGACTAAAAACGAACAGGTTTAATGTGTATACTGAAGCACAGAAAATCCTGATGCGCAACCTTTAGTAAAACATGCATAACTCTTTACTCGTTAACTCTATCGATACAAGGTTTGCGCGTGCACAAACTAGACTCCAACTAGAACAATTTCCTCTTAGACTTTCTGTCTAAAACAGGGAGCAACCATTCGCAATCAACCAAAACAGAACAGACAGTTTCTGGAAATTCAACATTCCTCAACATAACTTTTAAACACTAACATTCCTATTCCATAAGACTTAACACAACTAATCATCAATTAACCACATTCAACACCTCTTGGTTTGGCTGCCCCAATTCTCAAAAATCAAAATCCTTATTGACAAATACTCAAACTATATACATATAGTCACCCAATACCGAAATTAACTAACATATTCACTATAACTCAAATCCGAGCAAAACCCAACTTAAACTTTCAATTTAAAATCGATTACTAAGCATGAACAATCTGAAATTTTCCAAACTTAACACAATAACATTACGTCATCACTAAAAACTTGAACTTACACATCAAACATCCAATACAATCAAATTCCCAAATCAATTTCATGGATAAAAAATCGAAAATAAACACATGCAATACAATTCCTTTACATGCAACCAAAAACTCAACTATATATAGCTATTAACACAATAACCGGACTCAAAGATATCATCATCGTCCCCATCGGCTCGCCGGAGCTCATTGCCGACGGCGGCATGGTTTGGAGGTGCCCGGAATTTGGGTTTCCTTCAACAAACCTCACCAATAAACCATTTAAAACAATCAATTAGTCACAAAATCATCACAAAGCAAGAATTCAGTAATGAATTAAGATCAAACTCACCAAAACTCTTGCATACAAAACTGATCTTGCACACAAAAATTAACACCGAACCATATTATACATACAATCGCACATGTATATATATATATATATATATACAACCAACGATTATATGGAGAGAAAAAGAGAGATGAAGATTTTACAAAGTGAGAGAGAGAAATAGCCGAGAGAGAAAGAAGAGAAGAACAGAGGTGTCGACAATAAGAAAAGGGGAAGAATGCTGGGCTTGAGGGTTTTATAAGCCCCAAGGGCAAAACAGTAACTTCACAATTAAAAATCTGATTTTTAATAAAATAAAACCAATATAATGCCTTTCTAAAATCCGAAATAAAATGAAAATAATATCTAAAAATCAAAATTTTATTTTTAAAACAGATAATACAAATTTACAAGCTCACACATATTTTTAAAATATTTTTATGATCAAAATTGAATTAAATATGAATTTTCAAAGTTTAGATCACATAAATGACATTTAACTCATAAAATCGTTTTTAAATCCTTAAATCCAAATATAAATTCCTCCATTAATTTTAGAAAATAATAGAATATAAAATAAAGGTTGTGAAAAATATTTCACAATAAAAAGAATCTCCGATGATTTTATAAAATTCCCGGAAGGTCAAAAAGAACTAATTTTTTAATAAGAAATTCATATAAAATGCAATTAAAAGCATACACATATATTTTAGTCCATACCATTCACCAAGTAAACATCTAATCATCACATTTTCAAATATCCACCTTTCACACAATATTCACATATCATAGATCTCAAATATTATTAAATATTAATATTGTACAAGCGTTTTTCTGAGTCGTTATAATTCTCATACATACTTGATTATATATTGTGTATTCGGCCTAACAGGGGTTACACAAGAAAACCTTGATAAGTTAGAATCTGTTCAGTTGATTTTTCACAGAATATTGAAGAAGCAGTTTTTGTTATACTTCATGAGTGATGGAAGAGTTTATAAAGTTGGAGAATCTGATGTTAATCTCAAATCATGGGAAGAACTGGAGTATGTACTTTATCTTTTAAAAGTCAAAAACAGATATACTCATGATGTTGCTCAAGTTTTGAGAGAAAAGATGCTGAGATCTAAAGCTATGCTTGGAGGAGGAGTATCAAGTGTCTACATTCCAAAGTATAGAGATCATACTGGAAAGTTAGTGGAGATGAAGAGAAACAGTGCTAGATTTAAAACAGCACTTGGAACAAAAGTTTTAGAATTCAACCTAGAGTCAGACAAAGCTCATTACATTCGGCTAGGAAATGATATGAGAAGAAACAGCATATATTCTCTAAGAGCTGCTATCTACCAAACGGGGGAGAGTGATTCAGAACTTAAAGAGCTAAAAGAGATTATGGTGGATGAGCTAGAGAAGGCTGAAAGAAGACTGCTGATTGATTATCTCAGGACAGTACCTGATATTGAAGAAGTCAAGTAAAGTCTGACTGTAAGTTTTTATGTTTTCTATTCTAAGTTAAATTTAAACTCTGTTTTAAAATTAAACTCTGACATATTTTAAACACTGCATTTGTTATATGTTTTGACATCATTAATTATCTTTTTAACTTGTACATTTTGATATGAACAAGTTGGGGGAGATTGTTAGATATAATTGCTGACGTTTGTTCATCAGTGTTTAAGTAACAGGTACATATCAGAATTTATATAGAAGCCAGTCAGAGTTTGATAAAGTCTGACTGGGTGAAGAGTTCACATGGAAGCCGGTCAGAGTTTGTTAAAGTCTGACAGGGTGATAGTTGACTTAAGCTGTCGGTGCAAAGATAAAGATTCTAGAAGCAATATATTCTGAAGATGGAAAGAAGCAGAATATATTGATACAGCTAAGGAAACGGAATAGAAGACTGAAGCAATCCTTAATTGATAATAATTGTATAGCTAATTTATAGGAGTATCAATTAGATAAGGATTGTATGTAGTTGTGTACTATATAAACACAGATAGGTTATCTCTAGAAGGGACACGCGAACATTGAATATATTATTCTTGTAACCTAGTAGCTCTTTGTGATTCATTAACATCACTAAGAGAGAATTATTTAATATAATTCAGTTTGTTGATTTACAAACCTGTATTCTTGATTGTTATTCTCATACATACTTGATTATATATTGTGTATTCGGCCTAACATATAATAACTATATTATTATTGATATGAGAACCCGAATAAGTGACATACCAAATATTATTAACAACATTGTTATCATATTCAAATTACTCGTTTTACATATCAATATGATATAATTTAATTACAAAGTCATGGGTAAGTTGTCTAATATTAATTTTTATAAATACGAGTCGCGACTAATGTATATTTTGTTTATTCCATTTTATAAAAGCATAATACAATGGTTTTTATTTAACAAAGTGTTGTAAGTTGTAAGACTCAATAATGGTTTTGGTTCATAAACTGTTGTATAATATAGACAAGGGTTTTCGTTTTGATTCATTCGTTATTGAATAATCTTTGTAACAATTGTTTTTGTTGTTAAATCGTTGTATTATATAGACAATGGTTTTTCTTATAAATGTCTTGTGTGAGTTATAAAAGTCTTGTGTGACATAGTTGAAGTAAGATGAGCCACACTGAAGTGAAAACCAGACCACCTCTTGTTCCACTTGAGACCTTGTTTGGGCGTGAGTTGAGGAACGATGGTGTAGAGAAACCCGCCATTAAGTATGGGCAGGCTGCTATGGAAAAGTAAGGGGATGATTATTCTCTAATTGAGCTCAAATTTGAGAGGATTTTGGAAAATACGTCGATGCCCTTCTAGATTTTTGGGGTAATGAAACTTTATGGCTGGTCATTTAAAGCTCATGATATGTATATTCTGTATTAGCTATATTGTTCTACTAAGTAATCGGAATGTTGAATACTCCAGTTTGATTGATTTTTGATGGGCATAATGGTATATCTACGGCCATATATACAAAGGAGAATTTGCTTAACAATGTTTTGATACCATTCCTCAAGGAATAAGTAAAGAAGAGTGGCTTCAAGCTCTTCCGCGGGCATTAGTTGCAGGATTCGTGAAGACTGACATTGAGTTGCAGCAAAAAGGTATGTCCTTATTGTTAAGATTTCTATATTTGATTTCTTTCACTTATATTATATCTTTTCATCATTTTTGTTTTGTATAAATAATTGGAGAGACATCTAGTTTGTTGTTTCCAAGAAATAATAGGGGAGACATCTGGTACGACTGTTACATTTGTGGTGATTGACGGTTTGACTGTGACCGTTGCATCCGTCGGAGAATCTAGATGCATATTGGATGCACTAGGTGGTGTAGTTGTATTGACATTTGACCATAGGCTGGAAGGGAACGTAGAAGACAAGGAGCATCTCACTTGTTGGAACGTACGATATATAGTGGATAACAACCTGCATCACAAAATACATACGAGCAACCACTATATACATGCATATATAATTACGACATGGACATCATATCATAAAACACAGAACCCTAGGACCAGGCTCTTGATGCCAATTGTTGGAAAGTACGATATATAGGACTGCGTTTTATGATATAAATTAAAGAGTTCGAAAAGAAGATTAACCTTAATCGCTACGGCGCAAGCGATTCAATTCCACGTCTTCAACTGAATTCCTTGATTCCCTTTGAGTGAAGTGTGGCCTTCGATCTCCCAAAGTTTCCTCTCCAAAACCCTAGTTTCGTGCGACTGCTCTAGGTCTCAATTTCGATTTTTGTTGTGTGTCCAGCTTTTAGGAGAACGAGAATATATATAGGCTTCAGTAGGGATCATGGACAATTAGGTCGGGCCTTCCAATGACATTCCGGGTCAAGCCCAATGTAATTAAATATTAATTCAATCCATTAAAGAATTAATATTTGCACTACCATTCCTAATACCGCAATTCTTTTATTATTTAATTCGGTTCCTATTTTATTTGCTTATTAAATTCTCAACATTTAAGATATTGCATGCCCATTAATTAAATTAATCACTGACAATTAATTTAATTAATATCTTATTTATCCTTGATCATCCACTCAACCTTATAATTATGTCAGAAATTAATCTGCCTGCAGGGCTTCACATAATTATCTTTATGAGCTTTCAAGAAGACATCATCAACCCGAATATTATCAGGACATGGATTCCTTCTGTAATTAATATCCCACTCTGCATGCAATGTCATTGCTCAACACATAATATTATAATTAATAATTAATTACATCTTATATGAATCAAAGCATGTGCATTGCATACAAGTGTCAATCACTACATCCAGATTAAGAACCTAAGGAATAATAATATCATAGAATCTTAGTTCTTCTTAACTATCAGAATAGAAGAACAATTCTAATATTTTGATCCTGTTCAATATACACAAAGTATACAATTATTATTCAATAGTCAAGATAAACTATTCCCAAATAATAGTTCAGTCATTCCAGTGGTTTGTCTAATACCACTTAGACTGTGAACCTTTATTATATTATATACAGACACTGATAATCTAATCTTCTGTTATCCCATTTCATACTAGATTATCCATAATATATAATAAACAGACAATGTAATAATATGCAATCAAGATTCTCAATAAAATGGACAATGTTATATACTTCTAACGAATAGTTCAGTATAAAACCCAACAATCTCCCACTTATACTCAAGCTATTCTTTGAGTATATCAGTGTTTATTACATTCAATCCACTACCAGTTTAAATAACTACTATGTGACTAGACATTTGACTCCTATCGCCTCCACGTGTTCCTCAAAAGCCTTAGCCGGTAAGCACTTCGTGAAAAGATCTGCTCGGTTGTCCTATGATGCTATTGTTGGGTTTTATACTAAACTATTCATTAGTAGTATATAAACATTGTCCATTGTATTGAGAATCTTGATTGCATATTTTTACATTGTCTATTTATTATATATTGTGGATAATTTTGTATCAAATGGGATAACAGAAGATTAAATTATTAGTGTCTATATATAATATAAAGGGTTCACAGTTTAAGTGGAATTAGACAAACCACTGGAATAACTGAAGTATTATTTGGGAATAGTTTATCTTGACTATTAAATAATACTTGTATACTTTGTGTATATTGAACATGATCAAATTTAGAATTGTTCCCTTAAACTGATTAAGAAGGTGAACTAAGATTCTATGTTATTATTAATGCTTAGGTTCTTAATCCGGATATAGTAATTGACACGTGTATATTATTTACATGCTTTGATTTATATATGAAATAATTCTTTTGAATTATATCATTATATTTTGGGTGATGGAATAATATATATGGTGAATATTATTTATTGAAGGAATCCGTGTCCTGATAATATTCGAGTTAATGATGTCCCCTTGAAAGCTCAAAAGGATTTAATTATGTGAAACCCTGCAGGTGGATTTATTCCGGCATAATTAAATAAAGGTAGAGTGGATGATCAAGGATATAAGATGTTAATTAAATGAATTATCAGTAATTTATTTAATTAATGGGCATGCGCTATTTTAAACATGGGGAATTTAATAAGCAAATAATATTGGAACCGAATTAATTAATTAAGTTGCGGTATTAGGAAAGGTAGTGCAAATATTAATTCTTTAGTGGATTGAATTAATATTTAATTACATTGGGCTAGGCCCAGGATGTAATTAAAAGGCCCAACCTAATTATCCATGATCCCTATTGTAGCCCTATATATATTCTTATTCTCTTCTTGCTAGGGTTGGTTAAGAAAAATATTGTAGCCACCTAGGAGCAAGAAGAGAGGTTAACTTGAGAAGACGGAGGCCACACTTCGCTCAAGGGAATTTGGGAATACAATAGAAGAGCGTGGAATCAACTGTTAACAAGGTGATTTTCTTTTCGCACTCCTTAATTGTGTATCATAAATTGTAGTAGAACCCCAAGTCCGTGGTTCTCAACAGCTATATCGGTCACAACGATATCTCCTCGCTTAAGGAACTGTCGTATGAGGTGATACTTACGCTCGATGTGTTTTGATTCCTTATGTTCTCGTGGTTCCTTTGTATTTGCAACAGCACCAGTGTTGTCACAATAAATTATGATATGTCGTGGCAAATCAGGAACTACATCCTAATCCTGCAGGAAGTTCCTGAACCATACTGCCTCTTTGGTTGCCTCAAAGACTGCCACGTATTCGTCTTCCATGGTTGAGTCTGCGATGCATTTCTGCGTCACACTCCTCCATATTACGGCTCCACCTCCTAAAATAAAAACACACCCCGAGGTTGACTTCCTCTTATCCCTATCTGTCTGGAAATCTGAATCGGTATATCCCATAGGAAACAAGTCTGAGGCCATGTAAATTAACATATACTTTTTAGTCTTTCGCAAGTACTTAAGTATTTTTTTTACTGCACTCCAATGTTCCTGACCTGGATTAGACTGATATCTACTGACCATGCCCACGACAAAGCAAATATCAGGCCTTGTACATAACATAGCATACATTAAGCTTCCACATGCTGAAGCATAAGGAACTGCTTTCATGTTCTCTATCTCTTTAGGTGTCATAGGACACTGCTCCTTCGATAGAGAAACTCCATGTCTGAAAGGTAAATTACCCTTCTTAGAGTCTTGCATATTAAAACGAGCCAATACTTCATCAGTGTAAGGTTCTTGAGATAAAGCCAACATCCTTTTCTTGCGATCTCTAATTACTTTGATCCCAAGGATGTATGTGGCTTCACCTAAGTCCTTCATTTCAAATTGTTTGAACAATCATGCCTTAATTGATGACAACATATGTACATTGTTTCTAATGAGTAAAATGTCATCTACATATAGCATTGGAAAAACCACTTCATTTCCCTCACTCTTCCTATACACACACGCTTCGCTTGGACTCTAACCATATCCATATGAATGGACTGCCTGATCAAAACGAATGTTCCAATACCTGGAAGCTTGTTTCAGTCCATAAATAGACTTCTTAAGCTTACACACTAGATGCTCTTGGCCTTCCTTAATGAATCCCTCTGGTTGCTGCATATAGATGGTTTCCTCTTCCATTAAGGAAAGTTATCTTGACATCCATTTGCCAAATCTCATAATCGAGATGAACTGCTATAGACAAAAGAATCTGTATTGACTTAAGCATAACTACCGGTGAAAAGGTTTCCTCATAATCGATCCCTTCTTTCTGAGTATACCCTTTCGCAACAAGTCTTGCCTTCCAGGCTTTCACCTTTTTATCATATCCTTTTTTTCTCTTGTAGATCCACTTACATCCAATGGGTTTTACACCATTGGGTGGTTCCACGAGCTCCCAGACTTGATTGGAATACATAGATTTCATCTCAGATTGCATAGCCTTAGGCCAAAGATGTGCATCCTTATCTTGTAGTGCTTCTTCGTATGTCCTGGGATCCTCATCATGTTCACCAGAGACTAAGTCCGAAGACTCTCCCAAAAACATGAATCTCTCAGGTTGTTGAACAACCCTCCCACTACGACGATGGAGTGGTGCGGTATTAGTGATAGGCTGTGCATTTACTTGTGGTTGTTCTACTTGTACTATCGACATATTAGGATTATCTGTTCCTCCCATTAATTCCTCTAAAACAACAATACTCATGGGTTTGTGGTTCATTATATAGTCTTCCTCTGACAATCTAGCATTGGTGCTAATAATGACATCATGATCCTTAGGACTATAAAAAAAATAGACTTTCGTTCCAATGGGATATCCCACAAACAACCTCACTTCTGTACGAGAATCTAACTTAGTCACGTTCTTGTTCAGCACATGTGTTGGACAACCCCAAATCTAAATGTGTCTTAGACTTGGCTTCTCACCACTCTACAATTCTATCGGAGTCTTAGAAACCGACTTAGAAGGTACTAGGTTCAGAAGGTAAGCCGCTGTTTCTAAAACATGTCCCCAAAACGACTTGGGTAAATCCGAATAACTCATCATCGATCTAACACTCTCCAACAGAGTCCGGTTCCTTCTCGCTGCTACACCGTTCTGCTGGGGTGTGCCAGGTTCAGACAACTGGGATGTGATCCCATGTTCTGATAAATATTACCTAAATTCTCCAAGCAGGTATTCGCCACCACGATCTGATCGTAGTGACTTGATACTTTTACCAAGTCGTTTCTCCATTTTAGCTTTGTACTCCTTGAATTTATCAAAGCACTCAGACTTACGGCGCAACAAGTAAATGTACCCATATTTGGAATAATGGTCAATGAAAGTGACGAAATACTCATAACCACCTCTTGCTTGGATATTCATAGGTCCACATAAATCAGTATGAACCAACTCTAACACTTCTTTCGCTCTATTCCCCTTTGCTTTAAAAGGACTGTTAGTCATTTTACCTTCCAAGCAGGATTTACATACTGTAAATGGCTCCACTGCCAATGAGCTTAAAGGCCCATCTACTACCAGTCTTCGAATCCTCCTCAAGTTAATATGACCTAATCTTAAGTGCCAAAGAAGTGTTTGGTTCAAACTAGAAGGTTCCTTTCTTTTATTAGTGATAAAAGATGTGTTATTTAATACCCTATGTTGTAGTTGCAGTGCAGGTTGTCTAGGATTAATAATGTACAAATTGTCTTGCAATGTACCAGAACATATAACTTGTTTATTCATCATAATAAAATATTACGATCCAAACAAACATTATAACCATCCAAAGCAAGTTTAGAAACCGAAATCAAATTCCTTCTAAAAGAAGGTACATAAAGACAATTGTTCAAAACCAAAATCTTATTACAACCAAAAGATAAAGTAACGTCTCCCACTACAACTACTGCTACTTTCGTAGCATCACCCATGAACACATATATCTCGTCATCTCTAAGCATTCTGGATTGCTGGAACCCCTGTATAGAATTACAAACATGGTTAGTGGCTCCTGTATCTACACACCAAGTGCTCGTAGATATAGCCTCTATATATGTTTCCGTAACTATAGAAAGAGACATACTAGTTTTGTTCTTCTTAGAAAGATGACAATCATGTTTCCAGTGACCCGACTGCTTGCACCTGAAGCACTTACCCTAAGGCTTCTTCACAACATTATGAACTCCCAATGGTTTCACAACTTTCTGTTCCTGATCCTTTTTCTTCTTCTTCTTGCCTTTCGGTTTAGAAGAAGAACCTTTCTCAGCCACATTCACTTGAACATTCCAGTGAAACAATCCTTTAGCTGACTGAAGCTCTGTCAGAAGTTCCGCAAGACTATACGACCTCTTGTTCATGTTGTAATTCAAGCGGAACTGTTCAAAACCTTTGGACAAACTCATAAGGATGATATCGATTTGCATTTCCGCATCAATCTCAGCACCAAGGACCTCTAGTTCATTTATATGAGACATCATTAAAAGAACATGGTCCCTTACATGTGTTCATTTAGCCATCTGAGTGTTCATTAGAGATTTTATTGCTACTTGCCTAGCAGCCCTATTCTGATCTCTGAAAAGTTCCTTGAGATTAAAAAGCATATCCCCAATAGTGGCCATGGCCTGATGCTGATGCTGCAAAATACCCGATATTGCTTCCAGAATGTAACATCGCGACATCTCATCTGCCTTAATCCACTTCTTATAATACTCATTATCCTCATTGTTCGCACAAAATCACGCAAGCGTACGCGGTCACAACTAATATAAGAATAAGTAGAGTTCCCACAGAGACTGCTTTGGTTACTATAGTTATGCACTTATGCAACAATGTATGGCTATTGTTCAATGCTAAGACAAGTATCAAAGTTGTGTTTTGATTAACTAAATTAACTAATCAACGTAACAAGATTATAATTAACTAAAGAGATTGCTGTTGAATTACTTATGAGAATAAAACATGGGATACTAACTTCATTAAATACTTCATTCAGAGTCTTTTGTCTTTAATCAATGCATGTGACGGTTGTGACAACTAATCAGATAACACAAAATCAGTACAAGCTACCTTTCAGTATACGTATACCAAACCACTCAAACATCCACAAAGAGATAGAAGTTGGGCAGACACCAATTATGCTTAGACCTTATATGTCTATAATATTTGAAAACATAACGGTTTAACGAGCAAGTTATCCATTCATATTACATAGGGCAGGTAAGATGGTTAAAATCACCTACGAATCATGCATGACAAACATACATAAACCTATGCTAGCATGGCAAGTTCTAAACCTCTATATCCACTTTCACAATCAATAGAGATTAACAAACAACTTAGATGTTAGCTACGCATCCAAGAAGAATAAGCACAACCAAACTAGGTTATCAATAATTCATCACACACAAATCTTTAAAACAATTAACTACTAAAATCCATAGATAAATCCGTTAGAATCCCACGACAACGATTAGTTCATAATTGAACCGTTCATCATCGTGGGTTCTGATGAAAACATGATAATAAATATGTCTGGAATATTAAATAAAAGTACTAGGGTTTATGAAGAAACAAACGAGAATCCAAAGTATCGCCTAATTAGAAGAATACAAAGATAAGTTGAAAACTAGATCTTCGTAATCAGCCGTCTTCTTGTTCTCCTTGCTGGTGGAAAGATATGTATGTATGTATGTCAATATCTATCTCATAAATCATCCACCAAGTGTTTATATAGGTCTCTGGGTTGACTGGTCTTCGCTGGTTTCCTTTTCAGAACAGAAATTGACTTCCTCCAGCATTTGTCAAGCGAGGGCGCGCTAGTATAGGGCGCGGGCGCGCTCAAATAGTACTTTCAGGCGCGGGGGTGCTTCATCCAGGCGCGGGCGCGCTTGTCTTCTTTCAGAAAATCTCCAAAACTCATTTTCTTGAGTTTTCATCGCGCTCTCAAGTCCCGAAACTCATCGCCTTCCACAATAAAGCTCAATTCACCACCTCATAATCAAATTACCTCCAAGACTCTGCCAACAATGCAACTCTGCACGATCTAACACAAAACACATTAAAAACACAACGTACTTGAGTACAAACAATCAATTTAAGCCGATTTAGAGCGTTCCAAGTAGATATGAAATCCACTTATCACACCTCCAAACTTAAATCGATGCTTGTCCTCAAGCATAAACAGACTCTATATAACTATAATGCAATGCATGAATGCAACTAATATGCTAATGCAAACGATCCCCTCAGACTAACCAAAACCAATCAACAAGCCAACATCTCAAAGAATGCAATGTTCCAAACAGAGCTCGACTAAATTCCCTTATACTAACCATACAAACACAGAAACATGCGTGTTAGGCCGAATACACAATATATAATCAAGTATGTATGAGAATAACAATCAAGAACACAGGTTTGTAAATCAACAAACTGAATTATATTAAATAATTCTCTCTTAGTGATGTTAATGAATCACAAAGAGCTACTAGGTTACAAGAATAATATATTCAATGTTCGCATCCCTTCTAAGGATAACCTATCTGTGTTTATATAGTACACAGTTACATACAATCCTTATCTAATTGATACTCCTATAAATTAGCTATACAATTATTATCAATTAAGGATTGCTTCAGTCTTCTGTCCAGTCTCCTTAGCTGTATCAATATATTCTGCTTCTTTCCATCTTCAGAATATATTGCTTCTAGAATCTTTATCTTTGCACCGACAGCTAAGTCAACTATCACCATGTCAGACTTTAACAAACTCTGACCGGCTTCTATATAAACTCTGATATGTACCTGGTACTTAAACACTGATGAACAAACGTCAGCAATTATATCTAACAATATCCCCCAACTTGTTCATAATAAAAATGTACAAGTTAAAAAGATAATTGATGATGTCAAAACATATAACAAATGCAGTGTTTAAAATATGTCAGAGTTTAATTTTAAAACAGAGTTTAAATTTAACTTAGAATAGAAAACATAAAAACTTACAGTCAGACTTTACTTGACTTCTTCAATATCAGGTACTGTCCTGAGATAATCAATCAGCAGCTTTCTCTCAGCTCGATCTAGTTCGGCAATCATATCCTTCTTCAGCTCCTTCAATTCTGGTTCATCTTCACCAATTTGATAAATGGCAGCCCTTAAAGAATAGATGTTGTTCTTGTTCATTTCATTGCCAAGTCTGATATAAAAAGCCTTATCAGACTCTAGATTGAACTCTAGAACTTTCTTATTTAGTGCAGTCCTGAATCTAGCACTATTTTTCTTCATTTCCACCAACTTTCCAGTATGATCCCTATACTTTGGAATGTAGACACTTGATACTCCTCCTCCAAGCATAGCTTTAGATCTCAGCATCTTTTCTCTCAACACTTGAGCAACATCATGAGTATATCTGTTTTTGACTTTTAAAAGATAAAGTACATACTCCAGTTCTTCCCATGATTTGAGATTAACATCAGATTCTCCAACTTTATAAACTCTTCCATCACTCATGAAGTATAACAAAAACTGCTTCTTCAATATTCTGTGAAAAATCAACTGAACAGATTCTAACTTATCAAGGTTTTCTTGTGTAACCCCAATACCAGATTCTGCCAGTGAAATGTTATCTTGAGATCTGTTATTTATTATTCTCTCTCTGTGTGATCCTAGTCCAGATTTATCAAAAGCTTCTTTTCCCAATACAGTTCTGGTTTCTGAGAATTTCACAGCTTCAAGCTTTAAGTCTTCAAGAATTTTAGGTTTGGTGAATCCTGAAAGTTGTGTAGATTTCTGTACAACTTGAGCAACGTCAGAGGTTGTCATAACTTTAGTAGAAACATCAACTTGAGTAGCGTCAGAGGTTGATTTAGCTAATCTTGTTTCAACTTGAGCAATGTCAGAGGTTGAATAAATCTTCTTAGATAACTGTTCTTCTTCTACCAGTTTACCTTTTCCTTTGTCAGCATTATTAATCACAGGCCTCCTTGAGTACTGTAAACTTTGATCAGAGTTTACATTCTCTTTGATAACAATTCCTTTTTCTTTCTTTCTAGGAGCCTTGATTTCCTTCTTCTTGTAGATTCCAGTTTCAACATTCTTCTTGTGTTCCTCAGCAAGCATTTGCTCTTCAGCTTGGATATCTTCAATTGTAATATCTTTTCCATGTTCTGCCATAAACATCTTAGCAGCAATTTCCTCATCAGTAGATGGCTTATCAGAGATTATCAAACTTTTATATCTTGAACCACTGGCAGAGTTTACATGTCCCTTTCCAGAGTTTGATCTTTTATCAGAGTTTGATCTTCTTGAAAGTAATCTTCTATCATCATTTGATCTTAAGCTCTTTCCATCTCCTTCCTTGTTTCCACCATCATTACCATCATCCCTCCGTCTCAGAGTTTGAGTGTCTTTGCATTTGTCACTTGGTACACTCTCCCCCTTTTTGACATCATCAGAAAGTAGTACTGATGTCAACAACTCAATTGCATTAGAAATTGATGTCAGTTGGGCAGACATAGCAGTCTGGTTGTCCTCAACTTTCCCAAGCCTCTTCTGAATGTCATCAGAGTCCTTAGCTTGCTTCTTGAACATGGAATTGTAGTAAGTCCTATCATTCTTCAGAGTGAGATCTCTCAGACTAACTTCATTCCTCAAAGCAGTGACTTCCTTATGAGACTCATCAAATCTGTTGTGGAGAGATTTAATTTGAATCACAGTAGCCTTCAGACTTGTAAGAATATCAGGACTTGAAATTGTCTTCACAGAATCTCCAAGAAAATCAGCAGCCCTCTGTGCTGAAAAGATACAATCTGCAGCAGCCCATCTATTGTAGTACATATCTTGAAAATGCTCAGCTGTAGCTCGATTGACCTCTCTTAGCTCATCAGAGTTTGCTTGACTCTCAAATAACTCCTCTTGAGAATGATCAGAACTATCAGTATCATTATCATTCTCTGCTGTATTTTCTGCAGGAATATTCTCAGCATCAGGTTCTGGAATCTCAGAGTTTGCAGTATGCAGGAACTCTGCTTCTTTTGTTACTATCTCAACAACAGATTGTTGTAGAGCGTCAAGAACAATAACATCCTCAGAGTTTACAACAAACTCTGCTTCAACAGGAACATTCTCTGTTGCATCCTTATCAGCAACATCAGGATTTTTAGCAACAGTTTCTATAGTTGTAGCAGCTAAAGTCTGATCAACTTCCTCACCCTCTTCAATGACCTGGTGAGTAACAGATAGAATCTCTGTGTGGGTAGCCAAAGAATCTTCAAGAATAACTGTGTCTTGATCAGCTTCCACACCCTCTGTTTCATCAAAAACTTCAAGATGATCAGAGTTTACAGAGTTGTGAGCTTCAAAATCCATATCATATCCCTGTGGCTCAAAAACCTCAGCCTCAACATTTTCTGTAGCCTCCTGAACAAGAATTTCAGGAGCTTCATCTGCATCTTCAGGTGCAGCTTCCTCAACTACATCATCAGCATTTGATGTAGGAGCTTCATCTTGAAAAACAGTCTCCATAAAAACTCTGTCCTCGGGAACAGCTTCATCATCTGGAATCTCAAGATCATCAACAACATTGGAAGAGATATTCCCAGCACCAAACAAATGTGCTGCTACCAATCTTCTTTTTCTCTGATGAAGAGTTTCTTCATCAGTTTCAGTCTCTTCATCAACAGCATCAGTCTTTGCCCTATTGGCTCTTCTTTTCTTCATTCTTCTCTTCTGAGGCATATCATCAGCATTTGATGCCCCAGCTTCAGTGTTTATGCTGACAGACTTAACAACCCTTACCTTAGATTTCTTTGACCTTTGTGGTTGAGACACAGAAGGCCCAGCTTCAGCGTTTGCTAGCTGTTGTTGTTGTAAGTTATCCAGGAATTGTTGCACAGACTCAGGCAACAGTAACACACCAACATCTCCTTTCTTGTTATCCTTGTTAGTGAGATCAGAAAATATGCGTTTATGCAATTTAAATGAGAGGATAACATCATCCTCTACAATCTCAACATTAGGGCAGCAAAAATTGAATATCAATTGACAAAATCTAGAGAAATAAACAACATTTCTATTTTCTAGCATCTTCTCACCAATATTAGTTAAAACTAATCTAGCAACATCAAATTGACTGCCATAGAGAAGAGAATACCCGATCTGTAGACTATCCGTGGGAATCGCATCCCAATTCGTGCACTTCTTTCCAAAAGCCCGAGTAATGCAATCGAAAAAGAAGCTCCATTCCTTGCGCAAAAGAGGCCTTTTGAGTTGACCTATCTTTGACAACGGTCCAGAGTATCCTATCTCCCTCATCATTCTGACTAACTCAAAGTCACCAACAGTTGTGAATGCATTGAAATCTTCAAGACCCAAAGCATCACGAACAGTAGTAGGAGTAACAATAAATTCTTCTCCTTGAATCTCAAAAATGATAGATGGAGATCCAGACTCTCCTCCATCATCATAAGAACCTGTCTGCCAAAAAGTCCTTATTTGTGACGCAGACAGCTTCGACGGTGCGGTGAGAGCAGTGCCGATATCAGAGTTTGTCAAGAAACTCTGAATCAAATGAAACGCCTCCGGTGCGTTCTCATTTGCTAAAGGAGCTGAGTAATTGTTAGGAACAAATTCTAACCCAGAAGCAATAAACATTGTTGTAGCCATTAGAACAGTTTAGAAGAAAGCAAACAGAGAATAGATTGTATGCAGTGAAAGTGTTTGAGACAATGTGTGTAAGTAAAAGCTTATGAAAAGTTGAGTTGTGTAAAAGAGTGAACCGTTTATGTGTAGTATATTTAAATAATAACTGTGAAGATTAAAACTCAAACGTTTTAATCATTACTACACACAGCAGGCGTCTTTGAAAAGTGTGTGAGTGGGACAGGTGTCAAACGTGTATACGCTGACAGCTGTATGTAACAACTTTCAATACACATGCACAGTAAAAATAGCCATTATTACCGCTTATCACATTGTTCAAAACACTCAACCTCTCTCTCTCTGTTTAATACAAATATGAACCGTTTGTTATCATACTCCTTTGAATTTCAAAACAAATGTCTAATCTCAAAATTATAAAATGTCTGAAACAAAGAAATCATTTGAACCATCAGAGATTAAAACAATGTTACCTCGGCGTATTTCACACAATACATCAGTGTTTACCATTTGTCCTTCTTTGTCAATAAACTCTTTTCTCAATCTGTACAGGTGTGAATAATTGTGTGTGCAATAGCAGAGTTTACCGAAATCAATATTTAGATCATCTCAAAGTGCATAAAATCCACAAACTAAAGCAGTAAAAACTGGTTGCCTAAACTCTCATGTATAAAATAAAATCTGATTTTATATCTAAACTCTGTAATACTGATATCCTTTCATTTGGATATATCTTTTATTTTTCACCCCCTTTATATATATATTTATATATATATATATATTATTTTATTTTTATTTTTATTTTTTTTAATTAAATTTTTTATTTTTCCAGTAATCAGTGGTTGGCACTAGTCACCAAAAATCAAAGATTTTAGCCCTTATTTCATACAATAAGTTCCTGGATCTTCCTAGGCACAACATGATCTCAAAGGAATTTGTGCTCTTTTTGGCATCTTTTGATTTGAGGGTGAATTATTTGCAATTAATAATCAGAGTTTAGACTTTTCATCAGTTAATACAATTAATTTATGAGAGAAAATGCAAACAGCTAATACAGACTCAGTGTATAGGATCAATAAACTAAGAGATGCTATAAATATAGAGACAGTATCATGCTGTGTTAACTTACTGCACATATTTGAGATCAGAATCTATATAACTCTTAAGGATTCATAATTACTTACTGAGAATTATGCCTCATACAAATTTCTTCATTGGTCCATATGTTTCAGACAAAATTACAATCAGAGTATAGCATTAGACTCTTACTATCAGAGTATGACCAACACTTTATGACTAACAGAGTTTAGCAGCAGAGTTTACTTTCAGAGTTTATGATACTGGTACTCATAACAGTTAATACATGCAAGGAATCATGAGCATAAAAAAAATCAAACATGTATAGTTTTTGAGTCTAACCCGTATCTCTAGTCGAAACCAGAGATCATTCCAAGTTCATTTACCAATCTTGTAAAAGTAGCTTCACTCAAAGGTTTGGTGAAGATATCTGCAAGTTGTTGGTCTGTAGACACAAAATGAAGCTCAATGTTTCCTTCTTCCACATGTTCCCTGATAAAATGATACCTTATGCTGATGTGCTTGGTCATGGAGTGCTGTACTGGATTTCCTGTCATAGCAATAGCACTTTGGTTATCACAGAAAATAGGTATTTTAGAGTACTTCAAACCATAATCCAGCAACTGATTCTTCATCCACAGAATCTGTGCACAACAGCTACCAGCAGCTATATACTCTGCTTCTGCAGTGGATGTGGAAATAGACTTTTGTTTCTTGCTATACCAAGAAACCAATATGTCACCTAAGAATTGACAGCTTCCACTTGTACTTTTTCTGTCTATCTTACAGCCTGCAAAATCTGCATCAGAGTAACCAATTAGCTTAAACTCTGATTCTCTAGGATACCACAAACCCAAGGTTATGGTTCCTTTGAGATATTTGAAAATCCTTTTTACAGCTGTTAGATGAGGCTCTCTAGGATCTGCTTGAAATCTTGCACAAAGACATGTTGCATACATGATATCAGGTCTACTTGCAGTAAGATACAGTAAAGACCCTATCATTCCTCTGTAGTTTGTCATATCTACTGAGGCTCCTGTGTCTCTGTCTAGCTTTGTTGCTGTAGCCATGGGAGTTGTAGCAGATGAACTATCAAGCATACCAAATTTCTTGAGAAGATTTCTAGTATATTTTGCTTGATTGATAAAAATACCATCATCTGTTTGCTTGACCTGTAAGCCTAGAAAATAACTAAGCTCTCCCATCATGCTCATTTGATACCTGGATTGCATAAGCTTTGCAAACTTCTTACAAAGTTTGTCATTAGTAGATCCAAAGATAATATCATCTACATAAATTTGAACTAAAAGCAAATCATCACCAGAATTGACATAAAACAAGGTTTTATCAATTGTACCTCTTGTGAACCCACTTTCTAAAAGAAATTGAGCAAGAGTTTCATACCATGCTCTTGGTGCTTGCTTTAGTCCATATAATGCCTTGTCAAGCCTGTAGACATAATCTGGATGCTTGGGATCTACAAATCCTGGTGGTTGTTCAACAAACACTTCTTCTTCAAGCTTCCCATTGAGAAAAGCACTCTTTACATCCATCTGAAAGACTTTAAACTTCTTGTGTGCAGCATAGGCCAGAAAAATTCTTATGGCTTCCAATCTTGCAACTGGAGCAAAGGTTTCATCATAGTCAATCCCTTCCTGTTGTGAATAACCTTTAGCCACAAGTCTACCCTTGTTTCTTGTAATCACACCTTCACTGTCAGTCTTGTTTCTGAAAACCCACTTTGTACCTACTATTGATCTATTCTTTGGTCTAGGTACAAGTGTCCAGACTTCATTTCTTTCAAATTCATTTAACTCTTCTTGCATTGCTGTAATCCAATTAGCATCTTGAAGAGCTTCCTCCACTTTCTTTGGTTCTGTTTGAGACAAGAAAGCATGATACAGACACTCATTATTTGTTGCACTTCTAGTTCTCACACTAGCATCAGGATCTCCAATTATGAGATCAGGTGTGTGTGCCTGTGTCCACTTTTTTGCTGTTGGTAAGTGGTTTCTTGCATCATTATTGGATCCTTCCCCTTGATCCATGCTCTCCTGATTCATATGTTGACTTTCTGCAGTATCTGAGGCTCCCCCTGAATTGGATGGCTCAGAGTTTGAACTGTTAGAGTTTGAATCAGTTTCCTCAACTGACTCACTTGCTGTTTCTTGTTGAGCTTCTTCACGCTCCCCCTCAACTGGTTCTCCATTTTGTTCAATTTGAGAATATTCAGTTTCTCCAGTATTTACCAGTAGAGGTTCAGAGTATGCTTCGTCAGAGTTTGTCAGAACCGCTTCATCAGAGTTTGTCGGTACTGCTTCATCAGAGTTTACATCATCAGAGAATAAACCTTCATTTTCAAAACGCAGTTGATCATATCCATCTAAGTCATCAAGTCCAGTTATTTTCTTGTCATCAAATGACACATGTATGGATTCCATGATCACTTTAGTTCTCAGATTGTAGACTCTGAATGCTTTTGTTGACAATGGATAGCCAACAAAGATTCCTTCATCAGCTTTTAACTCGAACTTGGTCAACTGTTCAGGATGAGTCTTCAACACAAAGCATTTGCATCCAAATATATAAAAATATTTCAAATTTGGCTTCTTATTTTTCACCATCTCATATGGTGTTTTCCTATGCTTGTTGATCAATGTTGCATTTTGAGTAAAACAAGCAGTTTGAACAGCTTCTGCGCAGAAATAAGTTGGTAATTTTGCTTCTTCAAGCATAGTTCTGGCTGCTTCAATTAAAGTTCTGTTCTTCCTTTCAACTACACCATTTTGCTGTGGAGTTCCAGGTGCAGAAAATTCTTGTTTCACTCCTCTTTCCTTGCAGAAAGCTTCCATGATTGAGTTTCTGAATTCAGTTCCATTATCACTCCTTATAATTTTGACTTTGTGCTGTGATCCTTTGTCCAGTAGATTTACATGATCCATCAGAGTTTGAGCAGTTTCATCCTTCTTTGATAAGAAATACACCCATGTATATCTAGTATATTCATCGACAATTACTAGAGCATATTTCTTTCTGCCCATGGACATCACATTCACTGGTCCAAAGAGATCAACATGAAGAAGATGATAAGGTTCCACTACTGAAGATTCAGATTTGCTCTTGAAAGATGACTTCCTTTTCTTGGCCTTTTGACAAGAATCACATAGGCCATCTAGACTGAGTATTGATTTTGGGAGTCCCCTTACAAGATCCTTTCTTATTAGCTCATTTATGTTGTTCAAATTGAGATGAGAGAGCTTCTTATGCCAATTCCAACTCTCTTCATTTGACATTCTTGCAGTCAGACACACTGTTTTTCCATCAGAGTTTGTTACCAAACTTGCTTCATAAATGTTGTTGCGCCTGTGTCCAACTAGAACAACTTTTCCAGTAGATTTACTGATAACTTCACAGTATTCAGTATGAAAATCTACATGGTTTCCTCTATCACAGATTTGACTCAGAGATAGCAGATTATGCTTGAGTCCTGAGACTAGAGCTACATTTGTGATGATGACACTTCCAAGATTAATATTGCCATATCCCAGAGTGTGTCCTATGTTGCCATCTCCATAGGAAACCTTTGGGCCAGCCTTCTCCTTAAAGTTTGATAGCAGGGCTTTATTTCCAGTCATATGTCCTGAGCATCCACTGTCCAAGATAAGTGTGCTCTCTTTTATACCCTGCAATCACAAACAAACACTAAGTGTTAGTTTTAAGGACCCAGACTTGCTTGGATCCTTTGGCTTTCTTAACAGTGTTAGCTTTTGCAGCGGAATGACTATCAACAGAGTTTAAACTAACATTGTCAGACTTTACACTTGCAGAGTTTGCTCGAACCCATTTCAAGTTGGGTTTTAGCTCATAATAATTGTGATAAATAGCATGATAACTCTTGCAAGTATAAATGGAATGCCAAGTACTTCCACAGTGTGTGCATAAAGTCTGTGGTCTTACTCTAACATAATCATTTTTCACTCCAGATTTTGAAGGTAAAGAATTAATATCTTTGTTCTTATTGCAAAACCTGGCAAGATGGTTAGTACTACCACAATTATGACATGTTTTTCTAGGAGCAGCAGAATTAGGCAGATAATCATTTCTTTTATTAATGCCTACTTTTCCATTCCTATTTCTCTTAAACATTTTCTGTTTGTTAACAGACTTTACCTCTTTGAGCTTATGTTTGAACTGTTTCTCTGTCATTAAACCAATATTAACCTGTTTATCACAGATTTTTACTGGTTCTTTAACAGCTTCTCTTTCCATAAGTTTTTCTGTTATAATATTTTCCTGTCTTTCACAGGCTTCATCTGATTCCATATCAGCTTCTCTTATTACAACAGATTTTAACTTATTGGCTTCTGGAACAAATTTCACAGGTTTAAGTTGTGGTTTTACCTTAACTTTGTCTTTAAACCTAAGTTCATCATTTTCACAATAGCCTAAACCTACAGAATCTGTCTGAAACACTTGATGAGTGTCTCTTCCAGAGTCTGTCCAAGTCTTGATTATTTTTCTTTCTTTTTCTAGATCAGATTCTAATTGCTTATATCTTTTCAGCAACTCCTGTTCTACATAAACAGCATCATCTCTTTCTTTTTGAATCTGCTTCATATTTTCAAGTTCTCCTTCAAGAAACTTGTTTCTATCTTTAAGGCTAAGATTCTCAGATTTAATTCTCTCATTTTCTAAAGTCTGATCCCTATAACTAACATGTACGCTTTTCAGATATACTCTCAATTCAGATATATTATCAGTATCATAAGCATAAGTAGTTAGGGGTACCTTATTTTCAGATGATTCAGTCTAATCTCTGACAGTTGCCATTAGAGCATAATTTTCTCCATCATCAGAGTCTGAAGTATCTGCCCAGTCTTTGCCTTTAGAGATGAGTGCTTTCTCAGATTTGCCTTTCTTGCACTCTGGAGCATAGTGACCCATCTCCTTACACTTGTAGCACTGGATTTCAGATTTATCCTTCTTGCCAGACTTGGTCTCCCTTCCATCAGACTTTCTAAAACTTTTCCTTTCAGAGTTTGAATCTTTCCTTGAGAATCTCTTTCCTTTCTTAAAGTTCTTGAATCCCATCTTCTTGAAAGTCTTCACCATCAGTGCAGCCATTTGCATCATCTGTTCTTCATCATCCTCATAGTCAGAAGCTTCATCAGAGTTTGAGTCATCATCAGAGTTTGATGACTCGCTTTCAGATTTAATGACTAAAGCCTTTCCCTTGGCTTTCTTTCTTGATGATTCCTTCTTGATGGGCTTCTCCTCAACTTTGAGAGCAACAGATTTTGTCTTTTTACTCAATCTTCTATTCCTTTGTTCTATCTCCAGTTCATGAGTTTTCAACAACCCATAGATTTCATCAAGATCTGTATCAGCAAGCTCATAATTATCTCTTATTGTGGTTGTCTTTAAATCCCACTTTTCAGGTAGAGATAACAGAAACTTGAGATTAGACTCTTCAAGCTCATATTCTTTATCAACCAGAGACAGATCATTCAATAGTTTGCAAAATCTGTCATAAGTCTCAGTCAAGGTTTCATTAGGTCTTGAATCAAAGTGCTCATACTCCTGTGTGAGTATTGTCTTTCTGTTCTTCTTAATAGCACCTGTTCCCTGGCATCTGACTTCTAAAGCATCCCATATCTCTTTGGCAGTCTTGCAGCCAATTACTCTGTTAGACATAACATTATCTAAAGCACTGTGGAGAAGATGTCTAACATTTGCATCTTTTGCAATTGATGAGATGTCCTCAGGAGTCATATCTTTCTTTTCCTTTGGAACAGTCTTTTGTTCTTGACCATCAACAACAGGGGACAATTTAGTCGGCATATGAGGACCATCATAGATTCTGTCAAGGTATTCTGAATCTGTAGCCTCCAGAAACATGGTCATCTTCACCTTCCAAATCGGATACTCTACTGGCCTGAGAATTGGAACCCTGATTGTTTCATATCGACTCACAGAATTGGGCTTAACCTGTTCAGCCTTAGGAGCAGTTTGATTTTCTTCAGACATGATTATTACTGTGTTTAAATCGTAAAACTGTATATATTAAACAGCCTTGGCTCTGATACCAATTGTTAGGCCGAATACACAATATATAATCAAGTATGTATGAGAATAACAATCAAGAACACAAGTTTGTAAATCAACAAACTGAATTATATTAAATAATTCTCTCTTAGTGATGTTAATGAATCACAAAGAGCTACTAGGTTACAAGAATAATATATTCAATGTTCGCATCCCTTCTAGGGATAACCTATCTGTGTTTATATAGTACACAGTTACATACAATCCTTATCTAATTGATACTCCTATAAATTAGCTGTACAATTATTATCAATTAAGGATTGCTTCAGTCTTCTGTCCAGTCTCCTTAGCTGTATCAATATATTCTGCTTCTTTCCATCTTCAGAATATATTGCTTCTAGAATCTTTATCTTTGCACCGACAGCTAAGTCAACTATCACCCTGTCAGACTTTAACAAACTCTGACCGGCTTCTATATAAACTCTGATATGTACCTGGTACTTAAACACTGATGAACAAACGTCAGCAATTATATCTAACAATGCGTGTGTGCGATGCTCATCAATATACTCCCAAACTAAACCAAGACCATATCCTATTCTTCACCAAAACAACCACAAGCTTATAAACAGAATGAACTCTAGACACAAGAAACTACTAAAAGACACCTCATAATCCACTTGAGTTAGGCAGGAAATCATGCTTTATTATGACACACAAACAATACTTATGCTTATTTGACCGTGCAATGGATGAGACCCCAAAAGGCTTATACAATAATACCCATGTAGCGAGCGTTAGGTTAGTGGATCCCAAACCGGAAAAGTCTTAGGTCACTAGGCACAAAGTCCCCTAGAACTTAATTGCTCGAGTATTAAAGAGCTCAACCTGATCAATTATGCATAAACACAACTCTTTTTTTTTTCTTATTTCGGAATGAGTGCGCTTTGCTTTTTCTCATCCCACCCTAGACTATTCATTTTCATGAGCGGCTACTAGCCATTTGATGCCTAGCCTTTATTAGCAACTAGCATGAAATCCCTGTTTTCCCCCAAACTTAGACTTAAGTGCTTCTTCGTTTTCAAGAGAATAGAAGAACATTCTAAATATAAGCAAGTGATTAAATTCTAACTTCCAAACAAGCATGGTCTGATCAAATTCAAAAGCAACCAATGAGACTTGTGAAATTAATTTGTTTCTGGCATGCAAGTCAATTCATAGGAACTTAAATCAACCATCTATTCATCATAACCACACCCCAATCAACATCGACTCACCAACGGAAATAGCCAAATCCTACGGGATCATGAATTATGCATGCTATGCAAATGCAACTAAATGGACTCACATGATAGATATAAACAAATATGCAAACAGAATGCTCTATATGACATAAACCTGCAAAGATATGAATGAATTAACTACAAATGCAATATGAATCCTATATGAACACACACTAACACTACTATTCCTTAATTATCACCCCCAAACTTACAATATTCAATGTCCTCATTGAAGGTAATAACAAGGAAAGTGCAGAGAATACCTAATCATCAGCAGGATCACCCTCCTCGGGTGGTGTATCCGGTGGTGGATAAACAGAATCAGCTCCAAAGGTAGGCCAAACAACATCAACTCCAGTGGCTCGGAAAGCAGTACCCAACGCCTGAGTCAAGTCCTGAGCAAAGTGGCTATGAATGTCATGCATGGCGTCTATACGCCGAGTCAGCCGCCTATACTGAGCATCACCAAAGTCAGACCATCAACCTCTCGCTGAATCCCAGATCGATCCTAGGGGGAAACAACACAAACTCTTTTTTGTCTTTTTTTTGTTAGGCCAAATACACAATATATAATCAAGTATACGTATAAGAATAACAATAAGAACACTGTTTATGAACAATAAACTATATGGAATTAATAACTCCTCTCTCAGTCATGTAAAATATCATAGAGAGCTGCTAGGTTACAAGAATGATAATTCACGTACTCGCATCCCGTTTAGGGTTAACCTATCTGTGTTTTTATAGTACACAGCTACATACAATCTTCTAATTGATATTCCTATAAATCATCTATACAATTAATATCAATCTAGAATTGCTTCTGTCTTCTGTTCCGTTTCCTTAGCCATCTCGATATCTCTTTGCTTCTTTTCATCTTCAAAGAATATCGCTTCTAGAATCTTCATTGACTTTTACACCGACAGCTAAGTAAACTTTGACTGTCAGAGTTTAACAATCTCTAACCAGTCTTCCAGCTAAACTCTAATAGTATCTTGATACTTTAAACACTGATAAACAAACATCAGCAATTATATCTAACAATCTCCCCCAACTTGTGCATACAAAAATGTACAAGTTAACAGATAATTGATGATGTCAAAACATATAACAAATGCAGTGTTTATAAAATCACAGAGTTTATTTTTAACTTAGAACAGAAAACTTAAAAACTTAAAGACTCCATTTACTTAATTTCTTCAATATCAGGTACAGTTTTGATGTAGTCCATAATCAATCTTCTTTCAGCTCTCTCTAGCTCAGCTACCATTATCTTCTTCAGCTCTTTTAACTCTGGATCACTCTCTCCAGTTTGGTAGATAGCAGCCCTTAGAGCATAGATAATGTTCTTCCTCATCTCATTTCCTAGCTTTATTATGAAGGATTTATCTGATTCCAGATAAAATTCCAACACTTTTATACCAAGATCAGTTCTGAGTCTTGCACTGTTCCTTTGCATCTCAACAAGCTTTCCATTGTAATCTCTGTACTTTGGTATGTAAGAACCAGCATACTTTAAGCCACAAAGAGCTCTAGCTTTCATCATTCTGCTTCTTAATACCTCAGCTGCTTGATGAGTTCTTTGATTTTTGATTTTCAGTAGATACAGCACATACTCCAGCTCTTCCTTCATTTTTAATCCAATGTCAGCTTCACCAACTCTGTATACTCTGCCATCAGCCTTGAAGTATAACAGAAAATCCTTTTTAAGCCCTCTATGATGAATTAACTGAACCGACTCTAAAGTATCAAGATTTTCTTGAGTCACACCAACACCTGGTTCAGCTAATGAAGTTTGATCCATAGGACTATTGCTCACCCTCTTCTCTCTATGAGATCCTAAACCAGATTTATGTCTAGATTCTTTACCCATGATGGTTTTGCTTTGAAGAATATTAACATTTCCAGGAATTAAAGAATGTTGAACTGTGACTAGTTTAGCAAAAGTCCTTTGGAGTTCAGAAGATACCAAAGTCTGTACAACTTGAGTAGAATCAGTGGTTGTCACAGCTTCTAATGATTTAACAACTTGAGCATTGTCAGAGGTTGATTTAGCTTTCTTCAAAATTTGTGTCTCTTCTACAAGCTTCCCTTTGCCTTTATCCACATTAGCTTCAACTGGCCTTCTTGAATATTGTAAACTCTATTGAGAATTTACAATTTTCTTTAATTACAATTCCTTTCTCCTTTGGCCTTGAAACTTTAACAACCTTGTTGACCTTTCCAGATTTCAGATTCTTCTCATGCTCTTCAGCCAGCATTTTCTCTTCAGCTTGAATGTCTTCAATAGTTGCATCAGCACCATGTTCTTCCAGAAACAACTGAGCTGCAATCTCTTCATCAGTATTTGGTTGAGAAGAAAGCAATAAGCTTTTAGCTTTTGAAGAAGATTGTGCACCAGTGTTTACTCCTTCAGAGTTTGCCCTAGCAGAGTTTGACCTTAGTCTCCCTTGCTCTTGAATAGATTTCGTCCTTATCTCTTTTCCTTTTGCACCACCATCAGTAGTATCATCCTGTCTACTTAGAGTTTGAGATTTCTTGCATTTGTCTTTAAGTACTCTCTCCCCCTTTTTGACATCATCTGGAATCAACACTGAAGTGAGCAACTCTAGTGAAGCAGCAATTAAATCAAGCTTGTCAGACATGACAGTTTGATTGTCTTCAACTTTGCTCAGTCTGTTCTTGATAACCTCTTGATCTTTAACCAAGGAAAGCAGCATAGATTTATCCTATTTCAAAAACATGTCTCTGGCAACCACATCATTTCTCAACCCAGTAATAGACTTCTGAGTTTCATCAAAACGGTTGTGAAGAGACTTGACTTGAACAATTGTAGCATTGAAATGTGTGAGAAGCTCAGAATTTGTAATTGTTGCAGCAGACTTTGTCACAAAATCAGCTGCTCTCTGATCAGTGAATATACAATCTTTATTTGACCAATTGGCAAAGTACATATCCTGAAAATGTGCTTCAGTAGCATAATTAGATGTACCACCAATATCAGTCACCTTAGGAATGTTTTGACCAGAAACTCTTGTAGAAGAAGAAGAATCAGCCTGATCATCAGACTTTGCTGTAGATTCTTTACTTAGTGAATTTGGAATATTTTTAGCAAAAGTTTCTTGAGCATCTTCATTTACAAGCTTCTCAGAGTTTAAATTCTCAACTACAGTTTCTTGAACAGCCTCAACAACAGGCTCTGCAGTAGCTTCAAAAACATTTTCTGCAGCATCTTCAAGAATACCCTTTGTAGCTACAGTCTTTGCTGTCTGATCAACCTCTTCACCCTTTTCAATTACCTGGTGAGTGACAGAGAAAACCTCTGTATGAGTAGCCAAAGACTCATCAATAATTACTGTAGGTTGATCAGCTGCCACATCCTCAATTTCACCAACACTGCCAAATTCTTCAAGAGTTGCAGAAGGATGTGCTTCAATATTTTCCTCTATATCCATCTCCAAGATAGGTTCAAGAAAATCATCATTGAAAGCAGCATTATCATCAGTATTTGCTCTGGCTTCTTCAGGCACAGTAGCATTTTCAGAAATATCGTCAATAATAACCTCTGGAAATGCAGCAGTTGTAGAATCTGGAATCAATCCATCAAATAGATAAGCAGCAACCAGCTTCCTCTTCTTGGTGTGGATAGACTCATTTTCATCAGAAGCCCTATTCTCATCAGATGTAGGTCTATTTGCCCTCTTCTTCGTCCTTGAAATACCAACAGACTTTGGTAAATCATCAACATTTGAAGGTTTAGTAGCCTTGACAGCCTTAAAAGCCCTATGCTTTGTTCTTCCCCCAGCCTTTGGATTTGGAGAAATAGTTGAAAGAGGTTCAGTGTTTAAAGGTTGTTCAGACTCTGGTTGAGGTTGTGGTTGAGGTTTTAAAAATTGTTGTCCAGACTCTGATTGCTGAGGATGATGTAATTCACCAACATTTCCTTTCTTAATATCCTTATTCGTCAAATCAGAGAATATTCTTTTATGCTATCTAAATGAGGGAATTACATCATCCTCAGCAATCTCAACCCCATCAACACAAGTAGAAAAGATTAACTGACAAAAACGAGCAAAATAAACTGCGCTCCTATTCTCTGTCATCTTTTCTCCTATGTTATTCAAAACAAGTCTAGCAAAATCAAAATTGTTTCCATAAAGAAGAGAATACCCGATTTGCAGATTGTCAATCGGAATAGCATCCCAATTGGTACACTTCTTCCTGAACGCCCTTGTTATGCAATCAAAGAAGAAACTCCATTCCTTCCTTAAGAGAGGTCGCTTCAAATTACCTGTCCTTGCCAAAGACCCAGAGTAACCAATCTCTCTCATCATCCTTTGAAGCTCAGCATCACCAACAGAAATAGTGTATGCATTGAAATCCTCAAAACCAAGAGCATCACGAACAGTGGTTGGAGTGACCACAAACTCTTGTTCATCAAATTCGAAAACAATTGAAGGAGTTCCTGACTCTCCTCCATCATCATACACACCCGTCTCCCAGAAAGCTTTGATTTGAGATCCATACAGCTTTGCTGGTTCCACAAGAGCTTGCCCAATGTCTGACTGAGCAAGAAAATTCTGGAGCAAATGAAAAGCCTCCGGTGCGTTCTCAGTAGACAATGGTGCTGCATAATTGTTAGGTACAAATTCGAGACCAACAGATTGAAACACAGTAGTTGCCATTTGAACTAGAATAGAAAATGATCAGAGTTTACGCTTGGAAAACTGTTTGAAAAATTGATGCAGAAAATGTGTTTGTGAAAATGTCTTGTTGATAGAGTAAGCCTGTAAAAATTGTGAACATTGTGTGTATAAAGATTAAATAAGAATTAAAACTGAAGAGTTTTAATCATTAAGACACACAGCAGGCTTACTCGTGAAGTGTGTGAGTGGGACAGTTGTCACACATGCATTAACTGACAGCACTAAATCGTGGTAGTTTTCAACACGCATGCGTAGTAAAAGGCACTAATTACTACTATTTTCTAGACACTTTTCATCATTTTCAACACTCAACAAACCGTTAGCAATCAAACTCTCTATTTTCCAAAATTAATGTTTCTAAAAAATTATGAAATATCTGAAACACATTTATTTATTTTAATCATCAGAGATTAAAAATAAATTACCTCGGCGTAGAGTACACTGTTCATCAGTTTTTATCAATTCTCCAACTTCATTAATAATCTCTTTTCTCAAAATGCACAGTTGTGATTATTTGTGTGTGAATAGCAAAGTTTACTGAATGAAAATATTGAGAGCATCTCTAAGTGCATAAAATCCACAAATTAAATTAGTAAAAACTGGTTGCCCAAACTCTCATATATATAATCTAGAACAAAATCTGATGTCATCTAAACTCTGTACCTATATATGTATTTATTTGTTTTCACCCTCTATCTAAAAATTTCTGTTTTATTATTATTATTATTATTTTTTTCTTTTCTTTTCAAGTAATCAGTGGTTGGCACTAGTCACAAAAAATTTCAAATCTTAGCCCTTATTTCATACAATAAGTTCCTGGGTGTTCCTAGGCACAACATGATCTCAAAGGAATTTGTGCATGTTTTTGCATCTTTTGATTGGAGGTGAAGTAGCAACTATTTACAAGAGTTTAGACTGACATCATTTAGCACATATACTTTATGAGAGAAAGTGCAAACAGCTAATACAGATTCAGTGTATAGGATCAATAAACTAAGAGATGCTATAAATATAAAGACAGTATCATGCAGTGTAAAGTTTCTACAGACATTTGAGATCAGATCATACATAACTCAGAAAGATTCATGATTACTTACTGAGAATCATGCTTCATACTATTTTCTTCATCGGTGTTTATGTTTCAGACAATACCACAATCAGAGTTTACCATTAGAGTTTAACATCAGAGTTTAACCAACAGAGTATTCCAACAGAGTTTAACAACATGATTTGCATGACAGTTAACATATGCATAGAAGAGTAAATTTTGAGTCTAACCAGTATCTCTAGTCAAAACCGGAGATCATTCCAAGTTCATTTACCAGTCTTGTAAATGTAGCTTCACTCAATGGCTTGGTGAAGATATCTGCAAGCTGTTGTTCTGTAGACACAAAATGAAGCTCAATATTTCCTTCCTCCAAATGTTCCCTGATAAAGTGATACCTTATGCTGATGTGCTTGGTCATGGAGTGCTGTACTGGATTTCCTGTCATAGCAATAGCACTTTGATTATCACAGAAAATAGTTATTTTAGAGTACCTTAACCCATAATCCAGCAACTGATTCTTCATCCATAAAATCTGTGCACAACAGCTACCAGCAGCAATATACTCTGCTTCTGCTGTGGATGTGGAAATTGATTTCTATTTCTTGCTGTACCAAAAAACTAGTCTGTCACCTAGAAATTGACAGCTTCCACTAGTGCTCTTTCTGTCAATCTTACAGCCTGCAAAGTCTGCATCAGAATAACCAATTAACTTAAACTCTGATTCTCTAGGATACCACAAACCCAAGGTTATGGTTCCTTTGAGATATTTGAAAATCCTCTTCACAACTGTTAGATGAGGCTCTCTGGGATCTGCTTGAAATCTTGCACAAAGACAGGTTGCATACATAATATCTGGTCTACTTGCAGTCAGATAAAGAAGAGACCCTATCATGCCTCTGTAGTTTGTCATATCTACTGAAGCTCCTGTGTCTTTGTCTAGCTTTGTTGCAGTTGCCATAGGAGTTGTTGCAGATGAACTATCAAGCATACCAAATTTCTTGAGAAGATTTCTGATATATTTTGCTTGATTGATAAAGATCCCATCATCTGTTTGCTTTATCTGCAAGCCTAGAAAATAACTAAGCTCTCCCATCATGCTCATTTGGTACCTGGACTGCATGAGCTTGGCAAATTTCTTATAGAGTTTATCATTAGTAGACCCAAAAATTATGTCATCCACATAGATTTGAACTAATAGAAAATCATTACCATAATTAAAATAGAATAAGGTTTTATCAATTGTACCTCTAGTGAACCCACTTTCTAAAAGAAATTGAGCCAGAGTTTCATACCATGCTCTAGGTGCCTGCTTTAGTCCATATAGTGCTTTGTCAAGCCTGTAGACATAGTCTGGATACTTGGGGTCCACAAACCCTGGTGGTTGTTCAACAAACACTTCTTCTTCAAGTTTCCCATTGAGAAAAGCACTCTTCACATCCATCTGAAAGACTTTAAACTTCTTGTGAGCAACATTTGCTAGAAAAATTCTTATGGCTTCCAACCTTGCAACTGGAGCAAAGGTTTCATCATAATCAATTCCTTCCTATTGTGAATAACCTTTTGCCACAAGTCTAGCTTTGTTCCTTGTAATTACTCCCTCACTGTCAGTCTTGTTTCTGAAAACCCACTTTGTACCAACAACAGACCTGTTCTTTGGTCTTGGTACAAGTGTCCATACTTCATTTCTTTCAAACTCATTCAATTCCTCCTGCATTGCTGTTATCCAATTAGCATCTTGAAGAGCTTCATCCACTTTCTTAGGCTCTGTCTGAGATATGAATGCATGAAACAGACATTCATTTGCTGTAGCACTTCTTGTTTTCACACTTGCATCTGGATTTCCAATTATCAGATCAGGTGTATGAGCCTGAGTCCACTTTCTTGCTGTAGGTAAGTGGCTTCTTTCACCATTATTGCATTCTCCCCCTTGATCCATGCTTTCCTGATTTTCTTGTTGACCATCTGCATTCTCTGAGGCTCCCCCTGAATTGGACTGCTCAGTGTTTGAACTTTCAGAGTTTGTGTTAGATTCTTCAGCTGACTCACTTTCAGAATGTGAGTCATCATTTTGAGATGTTGCTGAAGTATCTTCATGCTCCCCCTCAACTGGTTCTCTATTTTGTTCTGTCAGAGAAATTTCCTCAGTATTTAACAATAGAGGTTCAGAGTATGCTTCAACAGAGTTTGTTGGATTCTCTTCATCAGAGTTTACGTCATCAGAGATTAGAACTTCATTTTCAAAGCGTAGTTGATCATGACTTTCTTCATCTTCAAGTCCAGTTATTTTCTTGTCATCAAATGACACATGTATAGATTCCATGATCACTTTAGTTCTCAGATTATAAACTCTGAATGCTTTAGTCGACAATGGATAGCCAACAAAAATTCCTTCATCAGCTTTTAAATCAAACTTGGTCAACTGTTCAGGATGAGTTTTCAACACAAAGCATTTACACCCAAAAATATGAAAAATTTTCAGGTTTGGTTTCTTTTTCTTCACCATCTCATATGGTGTTTTCCCATGCCTGTTGATCAGTGTAGCATTTTGAGTAAAACAAGCATGTTGCCCAGTAATAATCTATTGTAGAAGGGGGGTTGAATACAATAGTATAAGATAATTGTTAGAAATGAATACCACTAGAAACTAGACAGAGGGGGGGTGAATGGATAGTTTGATATATTTTTCGATCTTGAAAACTAAGTAAACAACTGTATGTTATTATGATATGTAATATGCAGAAAGTAAATAACACACACAATCACTTTAATCTACTTTGTATAAGCAAATTAAATACTACAGCTTTCCAGGAAATTCACAATCGAATTTCTGGCTTCTAAACAAGAACAGTTTGAACTTGCTTGCTTACAGAGAAAAGAGCTTAGCAAATAACTATGTGTATCTCTCTTACAGCTTACAGTTGCGTGTGCACGATATATATATATTCCCCTATACAAACTAGGCACACACAATATTACACAGCTACCCCTTCTGAAAGTCCAACTTGTCCTGCCATAAGAAGTTCACTGTGTCAGGAAGGACCACCTGCTTTTCGGAGTCTTTCCCGTTTCTGTAGCTGCTTGTCTCTTATCTTTCTCTCCAAGTTTAGCTGTAGATTTGCCATCTGTTCTTTGGACCACCTTGCCAGAACAAATGCTTCAGTATTTGTCTCCTTTGATTCTTGGTTCTGTACCTTGATTTGTCTTGTTATGAACGGCTAAGTGTTGATATCGTGAACTCCACTTTATCCCTGACTTCGCGATCTCCCTTGTGAGGACTATGCGATATAGCCTTTGAAGACTTTGCGACATAGGTCATTTGACGACTATGCGACATAGGTCATTTGATGACTATGCGACATAGGTCATTTGATGACTATGCGACATAGGGCTTCTGAGGACTTCACGATCTAGGCTCCTTTGACTTTGCTGACTTCAACACTTCACGACATGTGTCTTGAGGACTTCTCGACATAGTACAAAATGGACTATGCGATATAGTACTTCACGACATGGATATTGGTGACTTCACGACATAGCTTTCTTTTGACTTTGCTATATAATGCCTTAGACAAATTCCTGCAACTTATTTCTTCATGGCCTTCTTCAACTCTATCCTGCTGCATGAACACTTCTGAACTTCTACCAGGATAATTATTCAATGGCCTATATACATTCTAGATGCAAGAACTTTACTAAGCTCATTATAAATCTGAGCATACATGATAAAGCTATTGTCCATGAAAACAAGACAAGTACATTTAGAGACCTATACTATATCCCAGTGATAGAAATCACTAGGTCATGTAATGTGACATAGTCACATAGTGTAGGCTTGTTAATAGTGGTATTCAGACATGTCTTGAGCCTAACAATCTCCCCCAAATTGTGAGTAAGATCCTTAGGCACAATTTCATGTCTGATAACAAGCCTAACTTACATAAAAGGAAATTTAGTAACAGAGAGAACAATTCATGAACCTTGAGATCAGAAATTTGATTACATAGAAAAATTGAAAGCTTACAGATTACTTTTGTTGCTCAACAGCTTCAGCTTCCAATTGCTTCTCTAGCAAATCATCATATATCTTCTTTTTCCTTATCTCTTCTTTTCTCTTCAAGTCTATGATGGCTTCTTGAAGTTCTTCTCTTGCAATCAGTTCTTCAATGAGAGGTGAGCCTTCCAAGTCATCAATTGCAGCCTTGAGTGCACTTTCTACATAGGAATCAAGAAACTCCATCCTTATTTTGCTTTGACCTCCATGTGAGTTTTTGTACTCCACAATGTAAGGATTTTGCTTGACCCTGCACAACCCTTTCTGCCTTAGCTCTTTAGCCCTCTCCTCCATCTCAGCCATTTCTTTTTCTCTCTGAATCTTCTTCTTTTCATTCTCTTTCCTCATGTTTTCTTCATAATCAGCATGCATCTTCAAGTACCTGGCAATATCTATCTTCCATGTCCTTTCTTCTCTTTTTTCAAAATTCAGTAAGGCATTTATCCTTTCAAGCTCATACTTATAGAAATATTGCCAGCTTCCTTGCTTCATTATCCTTTCTCTTCCATCAGTGTACTTGATCTCTAGATGATCCAACTTCACTTTGACTTCAAAGATCCTTTGAGCCCTCAAAAATGCTAGGGCATCTTCATCATAGTCCTCATCTAGTGGAAGCACATTGATGCCAGTAACATTTGTGAGTTTTCCAGTCTTCTTTGTTATCCTTATCCTTTTGGGTACACTCTTGATCTTCAAATGCTTCACAAGAGATACCTTTCTGGAACAAGGAGAATTAGTCTTCAGTGCCACATCACTTGGAAGAAGCTTTATTCCTTTCCCCTTCATCCACTGTAACACTCCACTAGCTGTAACTTTGTGGAAGTGTTTTCTTGATATTTCTTTTGTGGCTTCACCCTTCTTCTGTGGCAACTCAAGTTCAGAAGTCATGGATAATGATTTTGGAGGATCATTGCTAACAGTACCCACCCTAGACTTAGAGTCTTGTGTTGTGGTTAAAGTACTACTAGCAATGTCCTTGACTTGCTGAATTCCACTCCTAGTTCTCTTCACTGTCTCCTTTGCCCCCTTTGTGTCATCACCAGCATCTGTAGATTTCTTGGAAGATTTGCTCCTGCTGCTGTCACTTGGTCCATCCTTATTACTCCTTGAATGAGATCTCCTCCTGTAGGTTTTCTCCTCATCATCATCCTCCCCATCCTTCTTCTTGTTCTTTTCTGTGACAGATTCTGGCAAAACACCATGAATCAGAAAAGATTGTAGAATGTTAATCATCTCTAATTCCTCTGCTGTCTTGACTCCTTTCTTTGCTCTCAGCATTTGCAGCACCTGATTGATCTTTGTGTTATTCTTCATTTGCAGATCTTTGGGAATGACTAGTTGGTCAATACTTCTGACTTTGGATAGACTTTGAAAAATTACTGTCCTTGGCTTGGGTATGACCTCAGGCAGTCTTTGATTTTGGTCCATCTCCAAGTCATTATAAAGACTTTCATTGTTAGCCCCACTCTTTTCAATCAACTCCAGAATTATTGACACTTCAGTGAACTTCAGTTTCTCCAGAGTTTGAAATGCTAAGTGCCACAAGCAGTTGTCCTTGCATACCATGATTATTTCTCTCAGATAAACATCCCTGATTTTCCTTACTGCAACTGTGAAGTACTTGATGCTTTCCCTGAGCTTCTTTCTATATGCTTGTGCATCTCCTTGAGCATTCTTGTAGGTGGCTTTCAGAAACTCCAGGAATGCCTCATCATGATAGATGTTAGAGTTGGCAACTTCCTGTAGCTTGGCCTCAGTGATAAGTGTAGCTTGGGTAGGTTTAGCAATTGGAGTAGGTATAGCAGGTTGAGAGGTTGAGATGTCTTTAGGCATTGTGGATGGATAGAATGTTGTGGTGACTGTGCTTTTCTGACCTTGTGCATTGATGACCTCTACAGGGGGAAGATTGATTGGCTTTATTGTCTCTTCAATGAGCTTGCCCTTAAGTTTTGACTGCTTGGTAGGTGCTCCCCCTGTCTTTTTCACATTGACCTCCTTTCCTTTCTCCCCCTTAGGCTTGGGATCAGACAAAATGTCTTGAGTTTCCCCAGGAATAGGCAGGTTCATAGATCTCATCATTGAGGTCATCATTTGTTGCTGCACCAGCAAAATGTTTGTTGTGTTGGTGCCTTGATCATCTAGTTTGTCATTGAGTTGGCTTAGAGATGTAGAAAGCATTCTGTTTTCATCCTTGAGAGAGGCCACTTCTCTTTCTAAGCCATCCACCTTGGAGAATAATTGGTGAGACCTAAATGAGTTGAGGGATTGATCTTTGACCCTGGCAAAATCATATTTGGAGATGTCTGACAGAGGGACTTCATCCACCAGCTTATCACCATACTGGTTTTTCCACATGACATTCAACATAGCATTGGTGGTGATGGTAGATTTTGCTTGATTTTCCAGTGTAGAAGCCAGTTTCTTGATGTTGTCTGTGACCATGGCAAGAGTCACATCCATCATGGACACATTGGTGGAGGTTTTCTGGACTTCTTTGAGGATACCATCCACCTTGGGAAAATCAGAGAGATAAGAGGTTCTGAGCTTAGTGAGGGATCTTTCTGTCTCCTCCTGAATTGAAGAAATCTCTGATTGAAGCCCTTTCCCAAGATAATGCAGAGCCTTCAACTGGTTCTTGTATACATCATTCACAGCATCATAGATGGCAGCAGGAGAAAGATCCTTAGCATTGGAGCCCAGAGAGGTGAGGTATTCTTCTCTCACAAAAGCCAGGGCATCCTTGAGCTTGAGAGTCCGCTTAGCATCCAACCAGGCATCCACATTCCCCTCTGGTTCAGCTGTATCCACAATCTTCTCCTGTTGAGCTTCAACATCCTCCTTATGGCATAGCAGGATAGCTTCATAATCAGCATTTGGAAGGTTGGAGGTGAGGAGATGTTGAGCTATCTTTGAGAACTCATCAATCTGTGCCACATGGAGATCTTGTATGGCTTCTTCAGACATTTTGGAAGGCACAGATGACGATCCTGAAGGCCTGTCATGGTGCACAGGCTTCAGCCATTCTGACATTGTGGCCTGAGCCAAGTGAGAGCTAGTGCTAGGCACTTCATGAGATGTGTGAGTTTGAGTCTCCTCCAGCCTTGGAATGGCTGTAGGGTCTGATGTTGTCTCCATTGAAATGGGATGTGTTACAACATCAGCCCTATATGTCTGTGAAGACAGTTCCACATCCCTAAGGATGGGAGAATTTGGCACAGAGTCTCCAGTGAAAACTGGTGAATCCTCCATGTTTGTGTTGGTGTCATTAGGATATGCCTCAGCATGCATTCCCTGACCAACTGAATGTGGGTCCTGAGTGGTGAGCACAGTGTCAAGCACCATGTCACTTGAAGTTGGCTCAATCACAGGGCTGGATTGTGATTGATCAAGGGCAAGATTGTCATGAGTATGACTCTCTTGTTCAGAAGAAATTTTAGTGGAAGAATCTGAGAGAGAAGTGGGGTTCAGATTGGATTTTAGCAACTCCCCCTGAGAAATAGGAGGAGTTTCAACATTGATGTGCTCTCCACTTAGTGTTTGATCACCCTTATCACTCCTAGGGTCAAGAGTGAGGTCTTGACCCTGTGCAGACTCGTTACAACTTGCAGTGGGGAGGCTGCTCTTTTCAATACCCATGACCTGTTGAGAGGCCATAGACAGTAGCAGGTGTACCCCTTTTTGCACATCTGAATCCTGTTGAGAGGATGCAGTGGTGGCTACAGATTTTGATTTCTTCTTTGGTCTGGTGAGAGGTGACTCAGGAATCTCACTTGCTAACTCTACAGATTCATGGATAATAGCTAGGGTTCTCTTCTTCTTCTTTTTAGTAACATCAACCTTTTGAGAGATTGATGCACTTGGCTGACTATCCTCTATAGTGGTGTTTACAGTGGGGTTGCTGGATGGGATAGGGAGGCTTGGGTTAGACTGTGATGCTCCTTCAGTCTCAGCCTCCCCTGTCCAGGAAAGAGCATGGTATATGGGCTTATCAAGTGGATAAGACGCGAATGTGTCCTGCATATGCGGGGTCACACTCAAGATCACATCCACTTGATTCCTTGTGTCCAATGAACCAAACAGAATCTTGGACATGGACTTGGAATAAGCCATCTTTGATTTATCAATACCCTCCAAGTCATGGACATTAGCATCAAGATAATTTAAAATAACTTGAAGAAAGCGAGGGTAAAAGATGTCATTACCTCTTCCACGGACTGTCCTCCCTAGCCTTTGAGTCAATTCCTTGAGGATTATTGCTCCAACATTGATTTCCTGATTGTAGGCTAGGGAATAGGCCAGCTTCACAGCAATGTGACTGATATGGTCCCATCCTGTCTTTCTGCAAAGGAACACCTTCTGGAGTGCATCAAATAGAAATGACCACTCCCTTCTTACAAACTTCTTATTCAGCTTTCCAGTATCTATCTCATCAGCATACTGAATGAAGGTCATGAAGTCTACTATTTGAGCATCAGTAGCTTCTTGGTCATGACCCTCCACCTTGAACCCTAATGCTTCATTTATCTCCTTCTCCCCAAACTGGAAGTGTTTGCCTCCAATTGAACAAGCTATCTCCTGGAACGAAGTTCCATCTTCCCTGGCCATTGTAGAAACCAACGTCGTTCGCCAAAATCCTTCCAATACATCAACATACAACGTGGGGTTCAAGGTTAGGGCTCGGCGGAGGTAGGAATCGTTCAGGAACCGTACAAAACACTTGTACCTGGGTTTAGCCTCAGCCTCAGAGGGAATGGTGAGAAGATTTGTTTCTTTGGGGATGGTTAAAGGAATAGAGGAGGATTCTGTTTGAGATTTGGGTGCCATTTCTTGAGAGAGAGAGAGTAAGAAAGAGAGTAGAGAATTTGTGCTTAGGTTAGAAAGTTTGAGAGCAATAGACAAGATGAAAAGTTGCAAACGGTTAGAAAATGGTATTTATATGATAGAGACACTGCGATATGGAGTTATGAATGTGTACAGTCTATCTGTATGTCGTGAAGTCAAAAGTGGCCTGTACCGCAAAGTCTTGCAAAGTATATCGCATAGTCTCAACAATGAACTATGTCGCAAAGTCTTCAAAATGAAAGGATCGGGGAGACTTTGCGATATAGTAGAAATACCCTGTCTAAAGCTCTCTTTTAGGAATTTTGAGCAATTTGTCAGACTTTTATCAAATTTTGAAATAAAATTAATTTAAATCAAAATTCTGTCAACTATGGAGACTTGTCGATATAGTTATTCGAAGTCGCGAAGTCATAAAATTAACTATGTCGCAAACTCATGAAATGAACTATGTCGCGAAGTCTCACAATCTCAACAGTTTGCGATATAAGTCTGTTTAATTTGAACTATGTCGTGAACTCTGAAAAACATCTATGTCGAGATGTCTCAAAAGCTCACAACACCACTAACAAATATGATTTTGAAAAATATGCAGTAAAATACTGAAATATTTATAAATCATATCTCAGCTAATTTTCACTCCAAACAAATAGATCATTTAAATACAGTGAAAATTTACTGCTGCAACTATTAACCAGCATATTTACTTAGAACAACTGAATGAAGGATTGAGCATTCCAATTTCACTCACAAGTCTGTTGAAGACTGCTTCATTCAGAGGTTTAGTAAATATGTCAGCTAATTGTTTCTCAGTTGGAACATAAGAGACTTCTATGGTACCATTTGCAGCATGTTCCCTAATGAAATGGTACCTGATCTCAATGTGCTTTGTAGTAGAATGATTAACAGGATTAGCTACAATGGATATTGCACTAGTATTATCACACATCAGAGGAATGTGTTCTAACACTAGTCCATAATCCATGAGTTGATTTCTAATCCAAAGCAATTGAGCACAACAACTTCCAGCAGCAATATATTCAGCCTCAGCTGTGGATGTTGTTGTGGACTGTTGTTTCTTACTAAACCAGGACACTAACCTTTGACCTAGGAATTGACAGCTTCCAGAGGTGCTCTTCCTGTCAATCCTGCATCCAGCATAATCAGAATCTGTGTAACCAACCAGGTTGAACCCAGTGCCCTTTGGATACCATAGCCCAAGATTAGGAGTCCCCTTCAGATATTTGAAAATTCTTTTGATGGCCATCATGTGAGATTCCTTGGGATCAGACTGGAACCTTGCACAGAGGCATGTGGCAAACATGATGTCTGGCCTGCTAGCTGTGAGATAGAGCAGGGATCCAACCATTCCTCTATAGACCTTGATATCAACTCTCTTGCCTTTCTTGTCTTCATCCAGCTTGATTGCAGTAGACACAGGAGTTTTAGCTGAGGATGACTCTTCTAAACCATATTTCTTTAAAAGATCCTTGACATACTTAGATTGGTTTATAAAGATGCCATCCTCCCTTTGATGTACTTGCAGGCCTAGGAAGTAGGTTAACTCTCCCATCATACTCATCTCATATTTACTTTGCATCAACTTAGAGAACCTTTCACAGAGTTTTTCATTTGAAGAGCCAAAGATGATGTCATCCACATAGATTTGAACAAGAATGATATCATTTCCATGCTTCTTGAAGAATAGGGTTTTGTCAATTGTACCCCTGGTAAATTGATGCTCAAGAAGGAATTGAGATAGAGTTTCATACCAGGCTCTTGGTGCCTGTTTGAGTCCATAGAGTGCCTTGAGCAGTCTATACACAAAGTTTGGGAAGTCTTCACTCTCAAAGCCAGGTGGTTGAGACACATAAACTTCTTCAGCAAGATCACCATTGAGAAATGCACTTTTCACATCCATTTGATACACCTTAAAATCTGAGTGAGCTGCAAAAGCCAGAAAGATTCTGATGGCTTCCAGTCTAGCTACAGGTGCAAATGTCTCATCATAGTCAATGCCTTCTTGCTGGCAATATCCTTTGGCAACCAGCCTTGCTTTGTTTCTTACTACCACTCCTTCTTCATCCATCTTGTTTCTGAACACCCATTTGGTGTCAATAACATTCTTTCCTTTTGGAGGTGGCACTAGTTCCCATACCTTGTTTTTCTCAAATTGATTCAACTCTTCTTGCATGGCAACAATCCAATCAGAATTCTTCAAAGCTTCTTCAATTAATTTAGGTTCCTCTTGTGACAGAAAGCAGCTATACAGACAAGTATTTAATGTTGCCCTTCTTGTTCTAACTCCCTCACTAGGATCTCCAATGATTTGATCCCTAGTGTGGGCTCTGTCCCATTTCCTTGTGTGCCCCTGTTCATTTCCTTGATCTGTTCCAATCTCATTTTGGTTGACAGTTGCATTCTCTTCTTCTCCCCCTGTGTTTGTGAATCCTTGCACAGGTGTTTGAAGAAGATTGTCAACTTCAAGAGTTTCATTTTCTAGAACAGTTTGAACAGGGGGTTCATCTTCACTTTCAGAATCCTCAAGATAACCTTGATTCTCAAATCTCAATAGCACACTGTCTTGATCACTTGTTTTCAGTCCTGGAGTTTTCTTGTCATCAAAGGTAACATCCATGCTTTCCATGACTTTGTGTTGCTCAGGTACAAACACTCTGTATGCTGTCCTTTCCAGAGAGTATCCAATGAAGATACCTTCAAATGCCTTAGCATCAAATTTTCCAACATGCTCAGAGGTATCTTTCATCACAAAGCACTTGCTTCCAAACACATGCAGGTGCTTGAAGGATGCTCTTTTTCCAGTCATTAATGAGTAAGGAGTTTTGCCAGACTTCTTATTGATTAATGTTCTATTTTGCACATAGCACGCTGTGTTAACAGCATCAGCCCAAAAGCTAGTGGGTAGCTTTGCATCCAGTAGCATTGTCCTTGCAGCTTCAATGAGAGTTCTATTCTTTCTCTCAACTACTCCATTTTGTTGAGGTGTTCTAGGAGCTGAGAATTGTTGAGAAATTCCTTTATCTTTGCAAAACTCATACAATGTTGAATTTCTGAACTCAGTCCCATTATCACTTCTCAAAGCAACTACAGAGGCACCAGTGCTTTGTGCTTCTTTATCAACTCTCTTGATATGCTCTATTATGACTTGGGGTGCTTCATCCTTGGAGAATAGGAATTCCACCCAAGTATATCTTGAATAGTCATCTACCATCACTAGAGCATATTTCTTTTTGGAAAGGGACATTACATTCACAGGGCCAAATAAGTCCATGTGAATTTGCAGAGGTTTTGAGTTTGTATTGAGCAACTTGTTCTTGTGACTTGATCTTTTAATCTTCCCTTTCTGACAAGCTTCACATGCTCCATCTTGCACAAACTCCAAGGCAGGCAAATCCCTGATGAGTTCTCTCTTGGTTAGAGAGTTCATTGCCTGAACATTTAAGTGAGACAGTTTCTTGTGCCACAGCCAGAATTCCTCATTTGTGGCTTTTGTGTAGAAACAACAAATTTCTCCCTTATCTGCAGCCTTGAGATTAGCTACAAACAAGCTTCCTTTCTTCACACCAGTTAGAACAACTTCACCACTTTCCCTTTTTGAGATTGAACAAAGGTCTTCATCAAATTCCACTTTGAAGCCTCTGTTGGTAAACTGTCCAATACTCAAGAGATTATGCTTCAGTCCTTCAACAAATGCTACATCTTCAATAATGACATTTCCAGATTTAACACTGCCATATCCCATTGTATAACCAATGTTGTCATTTCCAAAGGTTACTGATGGGCCAGCCTTTTCCTCAAAATGTGATAGCAGGGCTATATCACCAGTCATGTGACTTGAGCATCCACTGTCCAAGATCCATATGACTCTTTTATTCCTGTTGCCCTGCATTCACAAAGTGACTAAGTTGTTTTTGGTACCCACACTTGGTAGGGTCCAGATGATTTAGAAACATTTTGATTAATAATTCTTCTGTCATAAATTGCATTTCTCATAGTAGGAGACTTCACTTTTTCTGTGGCTTTGGAGTTTACACTCTTAGGCTCACATGAAGTCTTCACCCTCTCAACCCTGATTGGGGACCCTGTCCTATGAGAATGTATGTGTGTGTGTGATTCACCAGATTGTGCAGAGTCAAGTTTATGTTTAAGAGATAAACAGTTAGCAATCACAGTCACATAGCATGTCATGCAGTTTGGCTTACCACAGAAAGAATCATGACTAGAATTTATGCTTGCAGAAAGGTTACTTAGGTTATCAACTTCAACAATTTCAGGCTTACTACACTTATGAGTCAAATGATTAACAGATAGGCATTTTTGACATTGTTTCCTGGGAGCATTTGGCACATAAGCATAGTTGTTTCCTTTGTTAACACCAACTTTACCATTTCTGTTTTGTTTCCTTTTCTTAACAACTTCTTTCTTTGCTTTAGGACTCTTGACAAGATTGTCTTTGGTCTCTTTCTGATTGACAAGATCAGGAAAGGAAGAAGTGTTCTTAGCAGCCTCATCTTCTTCAAGTAGTTGTTGCTTGATGATCAGTAGTTCCTCATCAAACTCAACATCACTCTTTCTGAAGATGGGCTGTTCAACACTTGACAGTATGGTTGGGACATTTTTGTTTGTAAAGGTTTCCTTTCCTTTGCCCTTGACCTTCTTCCTTCCTTTGTCATTATCATAGTCAAAACCAACTCCAACCTTGTAGTCTACAGTGTGTTCCTTGTGGTAGGTTTGAATAAGTTCAGAGGAGTTTTTGAAGCTTCTTAGTTTCAGTTCAGTTTCAGCAATTTGTTCTCTAAGGGCTTTCTCTATCTGCTCAGCACAAATCACTTTGTTTTTAAGATACTCAACCTCCTTTTTCAAACCATCCAGGTTCACAACCATTAACTCAAGTTTCTCATTCTTTTCTGTAAGCTCAACATTCTTAGCAGTTAGTCTATCAATTTCTTCATTAGCTACTAACATGCTAGTATGAATATTAAACATCTCAGTGCTCATATCTTCAACAGTTTGCTTATATTGAATGGGAGTCATATCAAGAGAAGTAAGAATGGGTACCTGACTTGAATCACCATCATCAGAAAATGCCATCAAGGCATAGTTTGAGTACTCTTGTTCTTCTTCTTCATCAGAGTCATCCCAGCATTTTCCCTCAGCAATAAAAGCTTTGCCCTGTTGTTTCTTGAGTAGAGCTTCATACTTAGCTTCAAGCTCTAAGTATGCTTTGTCCTTCTTGACTTGTTTAGGCTTTTTGCACTCAGTGGCAAAATGCCCAAGTTCATTGCAGTTATAGCATCTTATTTTGGTCCTATCCACACTTCCTGTCTTGTATCCACCCTTAGCAGCACCAGCCATCCCTTTTCCTTTATTGAAGGTGTTTGAGCCACTAGATCCACCAGTGTTTCCAGTATTGAACTTGGACCTGAATGGCTGCTTTCTTTTAAACCTTATGTTAGGATATCTCCTAGCCATATAAGCAAAAGATTTGTTTTCCATTTTGTCCAGTTCCTCCATGCTGTAAAACTCATCTTCCTCAGGCAAATCATAGATGACCTGGACCTCATCACCAGTGTCTTCAACTTCCAGTTCCTCAATCTTCACTTGACTGACTTTAAGAGAGTCCATTCTTTGACTTAGGTTGTCAGCAATAAGTGCACAGGAGGTATTAGCCACTAATCCTTGCTTTGCTTGAATAGATCTCTTTTGAAACAGCTCCAACTCATATGTCTTCAAAACACCATATAACACATCAAAACCAATCTTTGTTAGATCTCTTTCTTTAAGGGAAGAGATTCTTGGTTCCAAGTGATCTGGAAGAGTTAGTAAAAACTTCATATTGAGCTCTTCTGTTTCATAGTGTTTGTCATAGAGTTTGAGCTCGTTTATCAGCTTGTTGAATCTCTCAAACACTTCTGTGATTCCCTCTTTTGGCTGAGCCATGAAGGCTTCATATTGTGAAACAAGAATCTGCTTCTTGTTCTTTCTTACTTCAGTAGTTCCTTCACAGAGCACTTCTATAAGATCCCACATCTTCTTGGCACTAGTACAATGAGCAACAGTGCCATACATGTTGAAGTCCATAGATTCACAAATGATAAGTTGAAGATGTCCATCCAGGGCAACTTTTTCTTTTTCAGGATCAGTGTATTTTGAGGGATCTTGGGGCACATGTTTTGCTGGTATAATCTCAGTGCCACTGGTTGATTCACCAATCTCAATCATTGGAATGAAGGGACCATGCTTTAGAATATCTAAATACATGGGGTTAGAAGCTTTGATGAAAAGCAACATCTTCTTCTTCCATAAACTGTAGTGCTCCTTGTTAAAGGGAGGAATCTTGATACTGCTTAGTTTCTGTGAACTCATTCTTGATCTTTTCCTGTTTGTACGTTAATAGCCTTCGCTCTGATACCACTTGTTAGAAATGAATACCACTAGAAACTAGACAGAGGGGGGGTGAATGGATAGTTTGATATATTTTTCGATCTTGAAAACTAAGTAAACAACTGTATGTGATTATGATATGTAATATGCAGAAAGTAAATAACACACACAATCACTTTAATCTACTTTGTATAAGCAAATTAAATACTACAGCTTTCCAGGAAATTCACAATCGAATTTCTGGCTTCTAAACAAGAACAGTTTGAACTTGCTTGCTTACAGAGAAAAGAGCTTAGCAAATAACTATGTGTATCTCTCTTACAGCTTACAGTTGCGTGTGCACGATATATATATATTCCCCTATACAAACTAGGCACACACAATATTACACAGCTACCCCTTCTGAAAGTCCAACTTGTCCTGCCATAAGAAGTTCACTGTGTCAGGAAGGACCACCTGCTTTTCGGAGTCTTTCCCGTTTCTGTAGCTGCTTGTCTCTTATCTTTCTCTCCAAGTTTAGCTGTAGATTTGCCATCTGTTCTTTGGACCACCTTGCCAGAACAAATGCTTCAGTATTTGTCTCCTTTGATTCTTGGTTCTGTACCTTGATTTGTCTTGTTATGAACGGCTAAGTGTTGATATCGTGAACTCCACTTTATCCCTGACTTCGCGATCTCCCTTGTGAGGACTATGCGATATAGCCTTTGAAGACTTTGCGACATAGGTCATTTGACGACTATGCGACATAGGTCATTTGATGACTATGCGACATAGGTCATTTGATGACTATGCGACATAGGGCTTCTGAGGACTTCACGATCTAGGCTCCTTTGACTTTGCTGACTTCAACACTTCACGACATGTGTCTTGAGGACTTCTCGACATAGTACAAAATGGACTATGCGATATAGTACTTCACGACATGGATATTGGTGACTTCACGACATAGCTTTCTTTTGACTTTGCTATATAATGCCTTAGACAAATTCCTGCAACTTATTTCTTCATGGCCTTCTTCAACTCTATCCTGCTGCATGAACACTTCTGAACTTCTACCAGGATAATTATTCAATGGCCTATATACATTCTAGATGCAAGAACTTTACTAAGCTCATTATAAATCTGAGCATACATGATAAAGCTATTGTCCATGAAAACAAGACAAGTACATTTAGAGACCTATACTATATCCCAGTGATAGAAATCACTAGGTCATGTAATGTGACATAGTCACATAGTGTAGGCTTGTTAATAGTGGTATTCAGACATGTCTTGAGCCTAACAATAATCGACTTCTTAATGTATATATCACAAATATGAAAGAAAGATAACAGCTTTATTAAATCTGATATAAAACTGTTACAAACTCTCTCAAGAAATTCTGATGTTCTTGAGAGCTGCTAGCTTACAAAAACTCTCTCAAGAAATTCTATGTTCTTGAGAGCTTCTATCTTGATTCACAAATATTCGATTATGTTCACGTACATAAATCGAAACCAAAACTGTGTTTATATACTACACAGCTTCTCTATCAATGATAAGTCCTAATCAATTACAAAGATTGAAACCTATCCATAATTGATAGCTACATTCTACAAACCAGGAACCGACAGAATAAACTTCCATGTTTAACTAGACTCGAAATATAACTCGAAGTAGGAATCCTAATCAGCTTCCAGTCCTGATGATCAATCCTGATCCCAGTCCTGATATGTATCTTGATCCTGACGACAATGCAATCCTGATGATGTCAGCAATCCTGATTAGTTGAGTCTAGCTCCTGACGATCATTGAATTCTGATCTAACAATCTCCCCCAATCTCATACTTTGTGAAATAAAGTATAGATTCCTAAGATTCAATGATGTCAAAAACATATATACAAAATGTACAGTATCTGCAGCAATAACTCATCTGTTTAAATTCTTTGATAGAACAGATTCATCTTCAAGAAGTTGGATAACAAATTTTCTTCTTTTTCTTCAAGAATTTGAATCAGTCTTTCCTTAAGATTTCTGAGTTCTTCATCTTCCTCATTAATCTGGTAGATAGTTGCTCTAAGATTCAATATGGAGCTTTTCTGAAGACTATGCTCTTCAAGCAAAAGATAAGCAATTTCCTTCCCATCAGGATTGAGAGTAAGTTGAGTCATGCCAAAAGTTACTTCTTTAACAGGAGTACCCCTTTGCATTTCCACATCCTGACCTCTTTGATTTAAGTACATGGGAGTATAATTACCATTGAAATTACTGTTTCCATCCAGTCTTCTTCTTATTGTTGAAAAAATCATGTCACTCCATTCCTTGCACATTTGATTCTTTGATCTCAAAAGATAATGAACATATTTAAGTTCCTGTGTAGTTTTCATCAGCAGATCTTGAATAGATAAAATCTTCACAATACCATCTTTCATGAAGTACATAAGCTTTTCTTTCTTGTCAAAACCATCATGACAATCTATAACTATATCAACAGCTAGTAAATTGTTCAGGTTTTCAGAAGTTAAAGTACCTCCAATTTCAGTTAAGGATTAAGGATCAACATATGACATATTTAGATATTCAGCATCCCTGTGTCCAATACCTCCTCTTGAATTACATGTCAATTGCTTCAGATTTGAAAATATCTTTAACCAGAGTGCTTTTGATCTAACCATCTCAGATAAATCAACAACACTTGAAGCGCTTGTAATAATTCCTCCAGACTGAAAATTGATAAGTGTATCACACCTCAGTGTACTAATATGTTTCCAATTCTTATCCTTTTCCTTTTCAAAGGCATAGCTTCTTTCCAGTGAAGATTCTTGTCTGCTTGGGTTCCTCCACACTCTTCTGTTTGAGAGTTTAAGCCTTTGTACATAGAGATTGAAATCTCTATTTGTTGATCTTGTAATTTCACTTCTTCTGGCTTCTTCTTCTTCATCTACTTCCTTGTTGTGAAAATCAACCACAGTAGATAAAATTATCAAATCAATCTCTTGCATAATTTCAGAATCATCGGGATCTTGAATATTATCAGGAACAACATCAGGATTAGATTCTTCAATTTGATTTGTATTGCAGAGAGTTGATTTTCTTGATTTTCTTCTCAATTCAGGTTCTTCTTCAATATTTCCATCATCACCAAAAGTAGATCTGTCAGGAACTACTAGAGTTTGAATAGGTTCAGGAATTTCTTCAATTCTTAACCCTCTAGACCTTGTCTGTCTAGTTATTGTTTGAGTTGAAGAACCTCTTCTACTTCTTCTAGCTCCTCTCCTACCTCTGCTTCCTCTACCTCTAGAAGAAACAGGGTTATTAAAGCTTTCCATCATTTCTCTCTGTTGTCTTAAGAATTCTTCATGTGAGAGATCAGGATATTCTTCACTTGCTGTAGAGAGTGCTTTTCTTGCAAATAATTGTTGAACTCTTTTATCAGTGTGATATAGAGTAACAATTCTGCCATCTTTTGTAGAAAACTTCTGGAATAAATTTAATGCATCTTCAGGATTATCAATAAAAATATCTTCATCACCTTCAGGAATTGTAGCAAGAGTATGTCCATGACCAGGTGTCATGATTTGTTCTTCCGTCAGGATCTGAGATTGCACCAACGTTCTTACTGTCTTAACTCCAGAATCAGAAACATGAGTTGACTGCGTTGTTTGACTTTGTGAAGTTTGAATTGTAGACTTTATAACAGCAGCATCAGAGGTTTCTCCTTGTATCACTTTGTCACAACCATCATCTCCAGTATCATCATCATTATTCCTTAATACTAGATCAGGTGTGCATTTTGTCTGACTAACCTTCTCCCCCTTTTTGACCTCAGGATTTGACAATAAATTCAAAATTAAGGAAAGAGAGGCTTGAATGTCAGTTACCTTAGTATCCAGAGAATCAATCCTTCTGTTGATAGAGGTTTGTTCAGAAATAACATATTTCACTTGGGATTCTACTACCCTTAGCTGAAAAGCAGTAGGCACCTTTGTAAAACTTTGAGAAATATCATTCCTCACCAACTCAGTTGAGTTCTTGATAGAATCAATCTCACTTTTTAGGCTTTTGGATAACAGAGTTGTAGCCTTCAAATGATTCTTCAAGTCTTGATTCTCTATAGATTTCACTGCATCATAGGCATGTTCCAAAGTAGAAGAATAACTTACAGATTCAGTAGATCTGTGCCATGAATTGTTCCATTCATTCTGTCTAAGTGCCTCAGCAGGATTAAAGGAAGGAATAGAAAATTCTTGTCTCTGATCTTTCCCAGTGGAAGCTTTGCCAGCCATATATGTACTTGATGAACCAAAATTAGTTCCAAGACTAATTTTGAGTGCTGTAGCAAGCTGTTCCTTCTGTTTTTTATTCTCATCATCATCACTATCATCAGAGTCATCATCATCAGTACTATGAGTATCATCAGGATCAGGAATAGCTATACCTTTCATTTTATCCTGTGAATCTGTGATAGGATGATCCATTGGTCTTGAACGAAGTGGCTGTATCAGGATAGGTTCAACATCAGGAGCACCACTAGCGTCAGGATAAACACCGTCAGGATTTGATATGCTTGCATCAGTATTTGCTACCAATGGTTCTTGTGGAGCTTGAGGTTCAGAAGCTTCTTCAACACTTTGAGTCAAAGGTTCTTGTGTGCTTCCCTCATTGACAGTGTCCTCGACCAATCTTTGAACTTCATCTGCATTGTCAGGAAATTTCTCAGAAACTGTAGCTTGGCCTGCATCTTCACTTTGAGAAGATGGTTCTTGTGTAGCTAGAATGTTGATGTCTGCATTCTCCCTTTGAGAAAATGGTTCTTGTGGGACCATTACACTAGCTAAGCCTTCACTCAAACTTTGATTGAGTGGTTCTTGTGTGGCTGGATCATCAGAAAGAGCTGCTGAACCACTTTGAGGTTCAGGTTCTTGTGGGCTTGATCCTTTCCGTTTCTTTTGTCTCTGATAGACTAACTCTTCTGCCTTCCTTAGCATTTCCATTGGATTTTTTATCCCAAGATTGGAAGCAGCAGCACCATACTTCTCCCATGAAATATCAACATGTCTTTTTGTTGGAGAGTCCTGTGCTGGAGAGTCTGAAATATTAACCACTTGACTTGGTGCATCATACGGAATACTAACAGCAGGATTTGCTTGAGCAGTAGAAACTGATTGCTCATTCAGAATAGAAGTGTCATGTACATCAGTATCCTGCTTCTTTTCTAAAGGAATATGATACCTGCTTTTTGATAACTTCCTTTTCTTCTGTGGTGTAGACAATGGAACCACAGCTGCAGTAGCAGTATCAGCAACTTCCTTATTCACATTCATCACAGAGGATATAGGTAAGTCATCCTCTGAATCAGTCTCATCCCTGAGTACTAACTTTCTTTTAACAGAAACAGCCTCACCTCCCTTTACAACTTTCTTCACCAGGACCCCTTGTACACCCCCTTGTAACTTCCTTTTAGTGAGTGGTGTAGAGGAAAAATCCTTTGAACCTGATTGCCTTCCTGACACATCAGTTCTAGCTGACTTCTTTGCTTTTACAACTAAAGTCTTTTGAGAGACAATAGAGGTGGCAGTTGACTGTTTAGACTGTTTAGGATGAATGCTTGGGTTAGGAACAAGGTGTGATTGGCCTTGCCCCATAGCATTAGAAATTAAACCATAACGAGTAGGCATTTTCCTATGTAAGAAAAACCTAACCTCATCAGGAATAAAAGCATTTCCTATGAAACCATTTGCCTTATCACTGTTGACTAAGGACTTAATATTATTCTCAGTAATTCTACAGATAGGTAGAACTACATCATTCTCAAAAACAACATTAGGACACAAGTGATTAAATATCAACTGTAAAAATCTAAGAAAAAAGACAGAACCTAACTTATCTGATTTCCTATCACTTAAAGCTTTTAAGATAAACGACCCATAATCAAACACTGTAGAGTGGATAAGAGAGTACCCAATTTTAAGAGATCCTGATGGAAGAGCATCAAAATTTGATGTCTTGTTCAGGAAACAGCGGCTGATCGTATCAAAGAAGAAATTCCATTCCTTCTTAAGCTTTGTCCTAAAGAGATTGCCATATCTCTTTACTTCACCATTGTAGCCCACTTTGTAACAAACTCAAAAAGAGTAGAGTCCGAAACATTAGCAGGAATAGCATCACCAAGAACAGGTAAATGCAGGGCTTCCTCCACAATTGCAGGAGTCACATAGTGAGTAATTCCATTATGTTCAAAACTCATCAAGATGGTGTCAGAATACCCTTTGTCAAAAGTCACTGAGTTCCACACCTGCATTACAGACTTAAAAGAAACACTTGCAGGTTCTGTTAAAGCAAACTTCAATGGGCTTGAAGCTAGAAAATCTTGAATTATATGAAACTCATTGGGTAAATCTTGATGATTTAGAATAGCCACAAAATTGTTAGTGGCAAAAGTAACACCACTAATCACTGTTTGTTTGTTCATGAATGATGAAGACGCCATTGAAATTCTTAAAAATCTTGAGAATTGATGTTTGAAAATAGTTAGGGTTCGTAAGCACAGAGAGAGTTAGAAAATCGAAAAACTGATGATGACAGTAATTAATGATGTAGAATAAGTAAAAGTATTTTGTTAAAACAAAACTTTACTCTCAATAACAGGTGGCAAAATATGATTTGTGCACAAATAATTAGTGGATAGATTACGTGTGTAATTTAAATGAAACTGCACCGCTTTTTATGTGTATGAATATGTCTATCTATAACAGTGCAACACACGCGCGCATACAGTTGTCCTACTAAAACTCAACCGTCCATCAGCAGATACTGACGAAAAATTAGGCACAAATTAAGCAATGAAATACTGACCTGAACATCAGGATTGACCAGTTGACTTCCTGTCAGGATAGCATCCTATCAGGATTTGATCAAAGAAAACATACCTTTCTGAATAACCATCAAGATTTGACAGTTATCGGGATTTCCTCTCTGTAGATTTCCTCAGAAATTCTCAAAGTTCATCATTCCAAGTTCATTCACCAATTTATTGAAAGTAGCTTCAGGTAGTGGCTTGGTGAATATATCAGCTAGTTGTTGATCAGTAGGAACAAAGTGAAGTTCAATTGTTCCTTCCAGAACTCGTTCTCTTATGAAGTGATATCGAATACTGATGTGTTTAGTAAGAGAATGTTGAACTGGATTTCCTGTCATTGCAATAGCACTTTGGTTATCACAATAAATAGGGATTTTTGAGTATGACATGCCATAATCTAACAACTGATTTCTCATCCACATTATCTGAGCACAACAACTTCCTGCAGCAATGTACTCAGCTTCTGCAGTTGAAGTGGAAATGGATTTTTGCTTTTTACTGAACCATGAAACTAGTCTTCCACCCAAAAACTGACAGCTTCCTGAAGTACTTTTCCTGTCTATTTTACATCCTGCAAAATCAGCATCTGAATAACCACACAACCCAAAATCTGATTCCCTTGCATACCAAAGGCCAAGTGAAGAAGTGCCTTTGAGATATCTGAAAATTCTTTTGACTGCAATCAGATGGGGTTCTCTAGGTTTTGCTTGAAATCTTGCACACAGACAGGTTGCAAACATGATATCTGGTCGACTTGCAGTGAGATACAATAAAGAGCCAATCATTCCTCTGTAGTGAGTTACATCTACCTCAGCACCTTGATCAGGATCAAGTTTGGTAGCTGTAGCTATGGGAGTTGTAGCAGGAGCACTATCTTGCATGTTAAACCGTGTCAATAAATTCCTTGTATATTTAGACTGATTGATAAAAATACCTTCATCAGTCTGTTTAACTTGAAGACCAAGAAAGTAACTCATTTCTCCCATCATGCTCATTTGATATCTTGACTGCATAAGCATGGAAAACTTTTCACAAAGCTTATTGTTTGTTGACCCAAAAATGATATCATCAACATAAATCTGAACTAACAACAAGTCCTTACCATGATTCAAATAAAATAGAGTTTTATCAATTGCACCTCTTTTGAATCCACTTTCCAGTAAGAATAGAGCTAAAGTTTCATACCATGCTCTTGGAGCTTGCTTTAGTCCATAAAGTGCCTTATCCAATCTGTAGACATGATCTGGATATTTAGGATCAATGAAACCAGGAGGTTGCTCAACATAGACTTCTTCCTCCAGTTCTCCATTTAAGAAAGCACTTTTAACATCCATCTGGAAAACCTTGAATTTCTTATGTGCTGCATAAGCAAGAAATATCCTGATGGCTTCTAGTCTTGCAACAGGAGCAAAAGTTTCATCATAATCAATTCCCTCTTGTTGAGAATACCCCTTTGCAACTAGTCTTGCTTTGTTTCTGATTATTACTCCATCAGAATCAGTCTTGTTCTTGAAAATCCACTTTGTACGAACAATTGATCTATTCTTTGGTCTTGGTACCAGCTTCCACACTTCATTTCTTTCAAATTCATTCAATTCCTCTTGCATTGCAGTAACCCAATCAGCATCTTTAAGTGCATCTTCAACTTTCTTTGGCTCCTCCTTGGATAGAAAGTTATTGTATAGACATTCATTTTGAGTTGCACTTCTTGTTTGAACACCTGCATCAGGATCCCCAATGATCAAATCAGGAGTATGACTTGCAGTCCATTTCCTTACTGGTGTTAAATTGTTTCTTGATGTAGATGCTCTCCCTGGATTGGTGTTATCTTGATTTGAAGAACTTGCTTGTCTTGAAGCTCCCCCTGAATTATTGCTATGTCCTGCTGATAAGTTATCAGGATCATCACTTGAATCAGTATCTGAAGAATTCTGTCCTGATGATTGAGTTGACTCTGAACTTGTAGTAGAATGCTGTTGCTCTCCCTCAACATTAGCACTACTAGAAGTATCACTATTGATTGCATCATCAGTATTTGCACCATCAGCATCTGGTGTGTCATCAGGATTTGGTGACCCATCAGGATCTGATGTATCGACAGGATCTGATTCACTTTCCTCAGGTTCCTTGGTAGCTTCATTTTCAAAAATCAATCTATCATGAGAGTCTTCATTGATTCCAGCTATCTTCTTGTCATCAAAAGATACATTTATTGACTCCATGACAGTCCTTGTCCTCAAATTAAAAAATCTGAAGGCTCTTGATGCAGGATAGCCTATGAAAATTCCTTCATCAGCCTTTGTTTCAAATTTCCCTAGTTGTTCAGGATGAGTTCTGAGAACAAAACATTTACAGCCAAACACATGCAGATGCTTCAGACTTGGTTTCTTCTCCTTGAGTGACTAATAAGGAGTAACACCATGCCTGTTTATTAATGTGAGATTTTGAGTGCAGCATGATGTGTTGACTTCTTCTACCCAGAAATATGTAGGTAATTTTGCTTCTTCCAACATAGTTCTGCCAGCTTCAATAAGAGTTCTATTTTTCCTTTCAACTACTCCATTTTGCTGAGGTGTGCCAGGAGCAGAGAATTGTTGAATGATTCCTTTGTACTTGCAGAACTCTTCCATCTTTGAATTCTTAAATTCAGTACCATTATCACTTCTCAGTATCTTGACTTTGTACTTTGTGGTTGTCTCAATCATTCTCACATGATCCAACAGAACTTCAGGAGTCTCATCTTTTCTGTGCAGAAAATACACCCAGGTGAATCTAGAATATTCATCAACAATTACAAGATTGTACCTTTTCTTACTGATGGACATGATGTTGACTGGACCAAATAGATCAAGATGTAGCATGTGATATGGTTCTTCAATAGAGGATTCTGATTTACTCTGGAATGATGTCCTTCTTTGTTTTGCTTTCTGACATGCATCACAGAGTCCATCAGGAGTATATAACACTTTTGGTAATCCTCTCACTAAATCTTTCTTAACCAACTCATTGATATTGCTGAAGTTGAGATGAGAAAGCTTCTTGTGCCAATTCCAACTTTCATCTACTGAAGCTTTACTGATCAGACAGGTAGGGGAGCCATCAGTATTTGATTGAATGTTGGCTTCATATATGTTACCATGCCTGTAGCCAGTCAGTGCTATCTTTCTTGTTGTTTTACTGACTACTTCACAATGAGTGGAATAGAAGTTGACATGATAACCTCTGTCAGTGATTTGACTAATACTCAACAAGTTGTGTTTCAGTCCTTTCACTAGAGCTAATTTTTCAATGATGACATTTCCAATGATTATATTGCCATATCCCAAAGTTTGTCCAATGTTGCCATCTCCATAAGACACAGTTGGGCTAGCTTTTTCCTCATATTCTGATAACAGGGCTTTGTTTCCAGTCATGTGCACAGAACATCCACTATCCATGACTAACACATTTTTCTTTTTACCCTGCAATCAGAATAGAAACACACTAGTTAGAACATTTAGGAACCCATACTTGTTGGGTTCCTTTTCCATGCAATTTATTAACTTTCACAGCAGAAGACTTTCTGACCTTAGCAGTCCTGACAGGATTTACTCCATCAGGATTTGCTTTGTCAGTATCAGTATTAACAAAAGCATGTTCCAACTTGACATTCTTAATGCTACCAGAGTTTGCACTATTTTTATCAACTTTAGGCAATGGATCATAAAAGTTATAGTACAACTCATGATAATCTTTACAAGTATAAATACAATGCCATATACTACCACAATGAAAACAGGACTTCTGTGGTTTATAAAATACTGATCTATTCCTAACATCAGACTTAGAAATATCAGCAATCTTCTTCTTACTCTTCTTACAATCAATAGCAAGATGATTAGAGTTACCACAGTTAAAACAACACTTTCTAGGTGCATTTGGGATATATTTGTAACCATTCTCTTTATTGATCCCAACTTTACCATTCCTGTTTCTCTTAACAGTAGCTTCCTTTTTCTTATCTGTCACCTCACAGATTTTATCCTTAAGCTTTTTCTGAGACAATAGACCTACATTCTTAGTGACTTTATTCATGACAGGTTTAGACTTTATAATTTTAATTCCTTGAGTAGAAGTAGATCCCTTTTCAAAAGTAGAATTGGAATCCTTACCAAAAACAAAATTAATAGGAGTAATCTTAGATTTGGTTGTATCTATAACATGTCTATAGGTCTTTGGACTGACTGTCTCATCAATGACAATTTTCTCTTTCAATTTCTTATCCTCATCTGACTTATATCCTAGACACTCTTTCCAATTCTTAGAGGTATTAATCTCATGAAATTTCCTACCAGAGTCTGTCCAGGTTCTGATTTTCTCATTAGCATTTTCAAGTTCCTTTTCAAGAGCAGTACATTTGGATTTCATCTCTAAATACATGTGATTCACATTATCACATTCTTTTTGTACTTCTTGCATACGAGAAAATTCAGCTTCTAATATATCATTCCTTTTTCTAAGTTTAGACATCTCAGATAAGATCCTAGTATTTTCAGCAGTTTGACTTCTAAAGCTAATATGTAAAGACTTTAGAAAACGTCTTAACTCAGAAGCATTATCAGTATCAAAATCAAAGATAGTATTTAGTACCTTATCATCAGGAGCAGAAATTACATCAGTGTTGGCCTTTAGAGCATAGTTGACCACCTCAGTATCAGATTCTGAGGAAGAGTCCATCCAATCCTTGCTTGATGTGATAAGTGCCTTTGTCTTCTTGCACTCAGAAGCAAAGTGACCCATACCATTGCACTTGTAGCATCTAACCTTTGACTTGTCAAATTTGCTACCCTTGCTGTCCTTTTTGATATACTTATCTTTGTTTGAGTTGAAAGCCTTTTTCTGAAAGTTGCCTTGTCTTCTATTCTTCCTGAACTTCATCCTTCTGAAGTTTCTGACAATCATAGCAACCATCTCTTCCATGTCTGAGTCAGAAGAATCATCATCAGTATTGGCATCAGGATTGCCATCAGTATTTGATGAAGAGTCATCAGGATCTGACTCAACTATTCTTGTTTTACTTCTAGAGACCTCCATAGATTTTCCTTTTGATTTAGCCTCTGCTTTCAAAGCAATTGATTTTGCCTTGCTGCTTTTCTTGTTCTTTCTCTGTTGGACTTCAAGATCATGAGTTCTTAGCATCCCATAGACTTCATCAAGAGACACAGTGTTAAGATCATACTGATGTCTAATGATCGAGGTCTGAGTGTCCCATTCTTCAGGTAAAGCTCTTAGAAACTTGGTGTTTGAATCTTTAGTTTCATATTCCTTGTCAACTAAAGATAAACTGTCCAATAGTGTCAGAAATCTATCATATAGATCAGTTAGGCTCTCATTAGGTCTTGCATCAAATTGTTCATATTCTTGAATCAAAAGAGCCCTTCTGTTTTTCTTGACAGATGTAGATCCCTGGCACTGAGTTTCCAAAGTATCCCAGATTTCTTTTGAAGACTTGCATGCAATCACTCTATTTGACATGACAGCATCAAGACTACTGTGCAAGATATTCTTTATCTTTGGTTCTCTGAGTACATGAGCTTTTTCTTCTGGAGTCCATTCACTTTTAGCCTTGACCACATAATGTTCAGGTACTGTATCTGTTCGTTCTACAATCCTTGTAGGAATATATGGTCCATCACGAATCCTGTCCAAATAGTCAGGATCCATAGCCTCCAGGTACATCAGCATCTTTACCCTCCATGTTGGATATTCTGATTTCTTCAAGATGGGAATCTTCATGCTTTCATACTTGGTTGTCGACATCTTTAGATCGTATCTGATTCAGAATTAAATCAGTTTGCTCTGATACCAATTGTTGCCCAGTAATAATCTATTATAGAAGGGGGGTTGAATACAATAGTATAAGATAATCGACTTCTTAATGTATATATCACAAATATGAAAGAAAGATAACAGCTTTATTAAATCTGATATAAAACTGTTACAAACTCTCTCAAGAAATTCTGATGTTCTTGAGAGCTACTAGCTTACAAAAACTCTCTCAAGAAATTCTATGTTCTTGAGAGCTTCTATCTTGATTCACAAATATTCGATTATGTTCACGTACATAAATCGAAACCAAAACTGTGTTTATATACTACACAGCTTCTCTATCAATGATAAGTCCTAATAAATTACAAAGATTGAAACCTATCCATAATTGATAGCTACATTCTACAAACCAGGAACCGACAGAATAAACTTCCATGTTTAACTAGACTCCAAATATAACTCGAAGTAGGAATCCTGATCAGCTTCCGGTCCTGATGATCAATCTTGATCCCAGTCCTGATATGTATCTTGATCCTGACGACCATGCAATCCTGATGATGTTAGCAATCCTGATCAGTTGAGTCTAGCTCCGGACGATCATTGAATTCTTATCTAACAAAGCAGTTTGAACAGCTACTGCCCAGAAATAAGTTGGCAATTTTGCTTCATCAAGCATTGTTCTGGCAGCTTCGATTAAAGTTCTGTTCTTTCTTTCAACTACACCATTCTGTTGTGGAGTCCCTGGTGCAGAAAATTCTTGCTTCACTCCTCTTTCCTTGCAAAATTATTCCATTGTTGTATTTCTGAATTCAGTACCATTATCACTCCTGATAATTTTCACTTTATACTGTGATCCTTTGTCCAGTAGCTTTACATGTTCCATCAGAGTTAAGGCAGTTTCATCCTTCTTTGCTATAAAGTACACCCAAGTGTATCTAGTGTACTCATCAACAATGACTAGGGCATATTTCTTTCTGCCAAGAGACATTACATTCACTGGACCAAATAGATCAACATGAAGAAGATGATAAGGATCCACAACTGAAGATTCAGATTTACTCTTGAAAGCTGACTTCCTTTGCTTGGCCTTTTGACAAGAATCACACAGACCATCTAAGCTGAGTATAGACTTTGGAATTCCCCTTACAAGATCTTTTCGAATTAGCTCATTGATGTTGTTCAGATTTAGATGAGAGAGCTTTTTATGCCATTTCCAGCTCTCTTCATTAGACATTTTTGCAGATAGACACACAGCTTTTCCTTCAGAGTTTGTTACCAAACTTGCTTCATAAATATTATTCCGTCTGTGTCCAACTAGAACAACTTTCCCTGTAGATTTGCTAATAACCTCACAGTATTCAGGTTGAAAATCTACATGATAACCTCTGTCACAGATTTGACTCACAGATAGCAAGTCATGCTTGAGTCCTGGGACAAAAGCTACATTCTTGATGATGACACTTCCAAGATTGATATTGCCATATCCCAAAGTACGTCCTATTTTGCCATCTCCATAGGAAACTTTTGGGCCAGCCTTCTCCTCATAATCTGATAGCAGGGCTTTATTTCCAGTCATGTGCCCTGAACATCCACTGTCCAAGACTAGGGTACTTTCCCTTATGCCCTGCAATCACAAACAATTACTGAGAGTTAGTTTTAAGGATCCGGACTTGCTTGGATCCTTTGGCTTTCTTAACATTGTTAGCTTTTGCAGCGGAATTCTTATCAACAGAGTTTAAGCTAACAGTATCAGAGTTTACACTTGCAGAATCAACTTTAACCCATTTCAAATTAGGCTTCAACTCATAATAGTTATGATAAATAGCATGATAATTCTTGCAAGTATAAATAGAATGCCAAGTACTCCCACAGTGAGTTCATAAAGTCTGTGGTATAACCCTAACATAATCATTCTTTACTCCAGATTTGGAGGATAAAGAATTAATGTCTTTGTTCTTCCTGCAGAAACTTGCAAGATCGTTAGTACTACCACAATTATGACATGTTTTTCTAGGAGCATCAGAAATAGGCAAATGATTATTGCTTTTATTGATGCCTACTTTTCCATTTCTGTTTTTCCTGGACACTTTCTGTTTTTCAACAGACTTTACCTCTTTGAGCTTATACTTGAATTGTTTCTCTGTCATTAAACCAACATTAACCTATTTAACACAAGTTGTTACTGGTTCTTCCTTAACAGTTTCTTTTTCAAGTACAGAGTTTAGCTTACTGGATTCAGGAACAAATTTCATAGGTGGAAGATGTGTTTTAACTTTAACTTTATCTTTAAACCTAAGTTCATCTCCCTCACAGTAACCTAACCCAACTGTATCTGTTTGAAATACTTGATGTGTGTCTTTTCCAGAGTTTGTCCAGGTTTTAATTACCTTCCTCTCTTTTTCCAAATCAGATTCTAGTTGTCTAAATTTCTTAAGCAACTCCTGTTCAACATAAACAGCATTAAAACTTTAGATTCTCAGATTTAATTTATTTCTTACTTGAACTTGTTGCATGTTAACAAGTTCTTCTTCAAGAAATTTATTTCTGTCTCCAAGCTTTAGATTCTCAGATTTAATTCTCTCATTTTCTAAAGTCTGATCTCTGTAACTAACATGTATGCTTTTAAGATAAATTCTCAATTCAGATATATTATCAGTATCATAAGCATAAGTTGTTAGGGGTACCTTATTTTCAGATGAATCAGATTTATCTTTGACAGTTGCCATGAGAGCATAGTTTACATCCTCATCTGAATCTGAAGTGTCTGCCCAGTCTCTCCCTTTAGTGATGAGTGCTTTTTCAGATTTTCCTTTCTTGCACTCTAGAGCATAGTGACCCATCTCTTTACACTTGTAGCACTGGATCTCATACTTGTCTTTCTTCCCAGATTTGATATCCCTTCCTTCAGACTTTCTGAAACTCTTCCTTTCAGAGTTTGAATCTCTCCTAGAGAATCTCTTTCCTTTCTTGAAGTTCTTGAAACCCATCTTCTTGAAAGTCTTCACCATCAAAGCAGCCATTTGCATCATCTGTTCTTCATCATCCTCAGTTTCAGATGATTCAACAGTGTTTGAGTCATCATTAGAGTTTGATGACTCACTCTCAGAGTTTATGACCAAAGCCTTTCCCTTAGCTTTCTTATTTGATGTTTCTTTCTTAAGAAGTTTTTCTTCAACTTTGAGACCAACAGATTTTGTATTCTTTCCAGATCTTTTGTTTCTTTGTTCTATCTCAAGCTCATGAGTTTTAAGCAACCCATAGATTTCATCAAGATCTGTTTCTGCAAGATCATAATTATCTCTTATTGTTGTTGCCTTTAAATCCCATCTTTCAGGTAGAGATAGTAGAAACTTGAGATTTGACTCTTCAAGATCATATTTTTTATCAACTAGAGACAAATCATTCAACAGTTTACAGAATCTGTCATATGTCTCAGTCAAAGTTTCATCAGGTCTCGAGTCAAAGTGTTCATACTCCTGTGTAAGAATAGTCTTCCTGTTCTTCTTTATAGCACTTGTTCCTTGACACCTGACTTCTAAAGCATCCCAAATTTCTTTGGCAGATTTGCAGCCAATAACTCTGTTAGACATGACATTATCTAAAGCACTATGGAGAAGATGTCTAACTTTTGCATCCTTTGCAATTGATGAGATATCTTCAGGAGTCAAATCTTTCTTTTCCTTTGGAACAGTCTTTTGTTCTTGACCAGCAACAATAGGAGACAGTTTAGTTGGCATATGAGGACCATCATTGATTCTATCAAGGTATTCTGGATCTGTGGCTTCCAGAAACATGGTCATCTTTACCTTCCATGTTGGATATTCCACTGGTCTGAGAATTGGAACCCTAATCGTCTCATATCGACTCACAGAAGTTGGTTGAACCTTCTCAGGTTTAGAACCTGCTTGACTGTTTTCAGCCATGATTATACTTGTGTTTGGATCAAAAACTGTATATATTAAACAGCCTAGGCTCTGATACCAATTGTTAGGCTAAATACACAATATATAATCAAGTATACGTATAAGAATAACAATAAGAACACTGTTTATGAACAATAAACTGTATGGAATTAATAACTCCTCTCTCAGTGATGTAAAATATCACAGAGAGCTGCTAGGTTACAAGAATGATAATTCACGTATTCGCATCCCGTTTAGGGTTAACCTATCTGTGTTTTTATAGTACACAGCTATATACAATCTTCTAATTGATATTCCTATACATCAGCTATACAATTAATATCAATCTAGAATTGCTTCTGTATTCTGTTCCATTTCCTTAGCCATCTCGATATCTCTATGCTTCTTTCCATCTTCAAAGAATATCGCTTCTAGAATCTTCATTGACTTTTACACCGACAGCTAAGTAAACTCTGACTGTCAGAGTTTAACAAACTCTGACCAGTCTTCCATCTAAACTCTGATAGTATCCTGATACTTTAAACACTGATAAACAAACATCAGCAATTATATCTAACATTTTTTTTCTATGAACAGTGCCCCCTGCGCGGGCGCGCTCCACATTCTGTCAAAAAAAATTCCTGTTTTTTTTCCCACACAGAATACTAATACTACATATTCGCGCGGGTTGCCTCCCACGAAGCGCTTGTTTTACGTCAATAGCTTGACGTGAATCCTTTTTCATCCAGTCGCAAGAACGGTGAACGTCGACTCACGGTTCACCGTATCACCAACGTCATGCTTCAGCCACTAACCATTAACCTTGAACGATTCGTCCGGAAACTTATGGAAAATTTCTACTGCAACATGCGGAAATGCTGATTTAACCGTGATAGGCTCCGACCACCTCGACTTACGCTTTCCTGGAAAAAATCTGAAGCGAGACTTGAAATGCAGAACTAGCTGACTAGGCACAAATGAATGTTTCACCACCCCTCTTTCATGCCAGTCCTTAACCTTCTCCTTATATAGCCTCACGCTCTCGTAGACTTTACCATACCTCAATTGATCCTGCAGTGGTTGGAGTTCAAGTGTAGGAGCTTCTTCCATAGATGGGTTAAGTCACTCCTGAGAATTGTTCAGCTCTGCTAATCCAAGAGATTCGAATGGCGCATCAATTTTTCTTTTCCACGGAGGTGCATTCAACAAATGAAGTTGATCTACTCTTTCTTCGTCTTCGATCTCAGAATCCCCTATCAAGACTCTCTCCACTGTATCTGACTTCAGCGGTTGTTCAATCTCTGTATTGACGACAGAATCGACCATCTCCAATTTAAAGCACTCTTCTTCCTCAGTTGGAAATTTCATTGCCTTGAACACGTTAAAAGTGACCTTTTGATTTTGAACCCTCATTGTAAGCTCTCCTTTCTGCACATCGATCAAAGTTCGGCATGTAGCCAAGAACGGTCTTCCCAAGATAATCGGAATCTTCTTGTCTTCCTCAAAGTCCATAATAACAAAATCAACAGGAAAAATGAGCTTATCCACTTTAACCAAAACATCCTCCACTATACCCCTTGGATATGTGATCGACCGATCAGCCAACTGTAAAGACATGTTCGTAGGTTTTGGTTCAGAAAGTCCAAGTTGCATGAAGACAGACAACGGCATCAGATTAATACTAGCTCCCAAGTCACACAAGCACTTGTTGAAAGATAGATTGCCGATGCTGCATGGTATGGCGAAACTCCCTGGATCTTTGAGTTTAGGAGGTAACTTCTGCTGTAGGATAGCACTACATTCTTCTGTCAAAGCGGCGGTTTCCAACTCCTCGAGTTTCAACTTCTGAGATAGAATACCCTTCATGAACTTTGCGTAGCTCGGCATTTGTTCTAGAGCTTCCGCAAAAGGAATATTGATCTACAACTTCTTGAAAACTTTGAGAAATTTAGCAAACTGCTTGTCCAACTTCTGCTTCTGAAGTCGTTTAGGGAATGGTGGAGGAGGATAGACCTCCTTGGTCTCTGTACTTTGCTTCGAAACAGATTTCTCATTAGAATGATCACGCTTTTCTGCTTCGTTTCCCCCCAAACTTGTTTTTTCCTCTTTTTCTTCAACTTCTGGCAGAGTGTCAGGCACGGGTGCGCTCCCTAGGGCGCGGGCGCGCTCAAGCTTCTGCTGGGAATGCAAAATTTTTCCGTTTTCTACCGTTTCTGAGTCCTGATCACTCGTAACCCTTCCGGATCGCAAGGTAACTGCTTTTACATGTTCCTTGACCTCTCTTTTGCCTGGATTAGCTTCCGTATCACTAGGGAGAGTTCCCTGTGGTCTATTCAGCATGGCATTGGCAATCTGACCGATCTGATTCTCCAGAGTCTTGATGGAAACAACTTGGCTCTTGCACATTAGCCTCAATTCCTCCAATTCAGATTTTTCATTAGACGACTGACCAACATTGCCTTGTGACGGTTGTTGAAACCCTGGTGGTTGATACAGTTGTCTTGGAGCATACTGCTGCTGAAAACCAGAAGAGTTGAATGGCTTAGCTCCATATTGTTGACCTTGATACTGCTGATACGGCTGTTGTGGTTGTTGCTGGCCTCCCTGATTGTTACTCCAGCTGAAGTTAGGATGGTTCCTGTTATTTGGATGATAGGCATTAGGCACTGGCTGCTGTGGTCTCTGGAAATTGCTCACGAACTGTGCCGATTCACTAGATATGGCACACTGAGTCGTGTCATGAGCACCTGCACAAAGCTCACACACACTAGCCACCTGCTGAACTCCATAGTTAGACAAAGAATCCACCTTCATAGACAGAGCCTTTAACTTAGCTGCTATTGTCGTAGCTGCATCCACTTCCAGAACTCCTGCTACCTTGCCTTATGATAACCTCTGATTTGGATTCTGATATTCATTAGCAGCCATCATCTCAATAAGTTCGTAAGCTTCATCGTAGCTTTTAGCCCAAAGAGCTCCACCTGATGCCGCATCAAGCATTAGTCGAGATTGATTTCCCAGACCATTATAGAAACAATTGATCACCATCCAATAAGGCATTCCATGATGAGGACACTTCCTAAGCATCTCCTTGTAGCGCTCCCAAGCTTCACATAAAGTTTCTCCAAAATGCTGTGCAAAATGAGTAAGAGCATTCCTGATTGCTGCTATTTTAGCCATCGGGAAGAATTTAGTGAGAAACTTCTGAGCAAGATCCTCCCATGTAGTAATAGAACCTGCTGGTAGAGAGTGCAACCAGCCTTTAGCCTTATCCCTCAGTGAAAATGGGAAAAGCCTCAGCTTCACAGCATTTTCTGACACTCCGTTGAACTTGAAGGTGTCGCAAATCTCAATGAAATCCCTAATATGCATATTAGGCTCTTCCGTTGGAGCACCCCCAAACTGAACTGAATTCTGCACCATCTAAATCGTGCCAGGCTTGATTTTGAAAGTATTAGCTGCAATAGCCGGCCTGACAATGCTAGATTGAATGTCATTGATCTTTGGCTGAGAATAGTCCTTCAGAGCCTTCGTTTCTGCTACCGGTTCACCCATAACTAGACTTAATTCAAGTTCTTTCCGAGATTGAGAACGTGTTCGCATACACGCTCACTAAAGTATCTGAAACACACCAAACAAAGTAAAATTGATGAAAGAATAATCAGAGTCAGTGAACTTTAACGACCACTGATGACAAGCGCATAAACTATATAAATAACACCGAAGTCCCCGGCAGCGGCGCCAAAAACTTGTTCGCATAAAATCACGCAAGCGTACGCGGTCACAAGTAATATAAGAATAAGTAGAGTTCGTTCCCACAGAGACTGCTTTGGTTACTATAGTTATGCACTTATGCAACAATGTATGGCTATTGTTCAATGCTAAGACAAGTATCAAAGTTGTGTTTTGATTAACTAAATTAACTAATCAACGTAACAAGATTATAATTAACTAAAGAGATTGTTGTTGAATTACTTATGAGAATAAAACATGGGATACTAACTTCATTAAATACTTCATTCAGAGTCTTTTGTCTTTAATCAATGCATGTGACGGTTGTGACAACTAATCAGATAACACGAAATCAGTACATGCTACCTTTCAGTATACGTATACCAAACCACTCAAACATCCACAAAGAGATAGAAGTTGGGCAGACACCAATTATGCTTAGACCTTATATGTCTATAAGATTTGAAAACATAACGGTTTAATGAGCAAGTTATCCATTCAGATTACATAGGGCACGTAAGATGGTTAAAATCACCTACGAATCATGCATGACAAACATACATAAACCTATGCTAGCATGGCAAGTTCTAAACCTCTATATCCACTTTCGCAATCAATAGAGATTAACAAACAACTTAGATGTTAGCTACGCATCCAAGAAGAATAAGCACAACCAAACTAGGTTATCAATAATTCATCACACACAAATCTTTAAAACAATTAACTACTAAAATCCATAGATAAATCCGTTAGAATCCCACGACAACGATTAGTTCATAATCGAACCGTTCATCATCATGGGTTCTGATGAAAACATGATAATAAATTTGTCTGGAATATTAAATAAAAGTAATAGGGTTTATGAAGAAACAAACGAGAATCCAAAGTATCGCCTAATTAGAAGAATACAAAGATAAGTTGAAAACTAGATCTTCGTAATCAGCCGTCTTCTTGTTCTCCTTGCTGGTGGAAAGATATGTATGTATGTATGTCAATATCTATCTCAGAAATCGTCCACCAAGTGTTTATATAGGTCTCTGGGTTGACTGGTCTTCGCTGGTTTCCTTTTCAGAACATAAATTGACTTCCTTCAGCATTTGTCAAGCGAGGGCGCGCTAGTATAGGGCGCGGGCGCGCTCAAATAGTACTTTCAGGCGCGGGGGTGCTTCATCCAGGCGCGGGCGCGCTTGGCTTCTGTCAGAAAATCTCCAAAACTCATTTTCTTGAGTTTTCATCGCGCTCTCAAGTCCCGAAACTCATCGCCTTCCACAATAAAGCTCAATTCACCACCTCATAATCAAATTAGCTCCAAGACTCTGCCAACAATGCAACTCTGCACGATCTAACACAAAACACATTAAAAACACAACATACTTGAGTACAAACAATCAATTTAAGCCGATTTAGAACGTTCCAAGTAGATATGAAATCCACTTATCACTCATCCGGAGCATCGGCAGCAGGCTGATCCGGCTTGGGTTCAATAGTACAAAATTTGTACTCCTCAGTAGTCAACACTATGTCCAAATTGCGTTTCCATTCAATATAGTTAGGTCCGGTAAGTTTGTTATCCTTAAGTATGGTGAAAAGTGGATTAAAGCCCATTCTATCCTGAGAATCATACATATAGCACATAATTAGAAGGTTGCACATAAAAACTTAATACCTATAGACTCATCTATCTATTAATTAAGATTAATGTACTAACACTTAAACACCATAAGTATCTGGTACGCCACGATGGGTGACATGTATACCACCTATATTTGTTTAAATGTTACTTCGGTCCTATTACTAAATAGTATGCCACGTTAGGGTGGTCTCTTACTGTCTTTCATAGCTAAGTGTATACCATTATTTAGATCTTACGTTGCTTTTAGTCAGACCCATCTGTTTGATGTATTAATGGATAAATCCCAGGTGTTTTCGGTGAAGTCACAGACGGACTCGCTTAAGAACACAACCCTAGCTTAGCCAAAAATATCCATTGTCAACATCAATCAAGGAAAGTCCAACTTTTATCTCGGATTTCATGAAACTTGGTATGTCACGATGGGGTGATCTTACCTTTCAATATTCGTGATTAACTTAAGAAGATTGTCCTAGTAATATCCTTAACACTATCTAGACCCCATAAATCATACGCCACGATGGGTGACATATATACAATTCATAATTGTTTTAGTGTTAAATTACATACAACCAATAATGGATGACCATGAGATTTAATACCAAATTAATTCCCTCTCCCACTTAGTATTTTACTTGTAAGGATTTTAATCTAGATGCATCATCCTATGTTATTTCTTCGAGATCAACATGTATCATATTAACAACAAAAAATATAACATATAGCCTGACGTGATACATCTCATGATTAAGCATAATAAACATAACCATATGTCCATAATTAAGGTTGGTATCACATGGCATGAAAACATACATAAGGCACGTATAATAGCAATAATCAAAACAAGTGAAAAATATGTAAAACATATTAATAAACCATCCACTAATATGGCCCAAAGAAAATTGCCCGAAAATCATTCGGTAAAAACTTCTGATGGCTGTTAGGAGGCCTAAACGAGCTCGAATGGCCAAAAAACGTCATGGGTGATAGCTTTTCTATCAGTTTTGAAAAGTAGCTCGTTTCCTTTCCAAAACGATATTACATGCCCTTATCCGACACTGTTTGCAAATTCTGGACAGTGGCACAGCAGAAGAACCAGCCAGCCAGCAGCGGAAATTCTAGGCAGAAAATCAGTTAAAACACAGAAGAAAATTGTCCTTTTTTCGGCTCCAAACCACGATTCTTTGCAATCGTAAGCAATACATGGATACACAAATCCAATAACGATTACAAATAAAATAGGGCTAATACAATTTAATTGTAAAACCTATTCTATTACAACAAATCATAATCTAACTTGAATATACATCGGATTACAAGATTACAAACCAATAACACAAATCAAAAGAACATACACGATCAACCCTCGTGATTTAACGCATAAATTAATAACCATGATAAACCACGTGGGATCCAATCGCATAACAAATAACCACGATAAACTATTTGGGATCCAATCATATATTTATAAAACATGGCCATAATAGTGGATAACAACCTGCATCAAAAAATACATACGAGCAACCACTATATACATGCATATATAATTACGACATGGACATCATATCATAAAACGCAGAACCCTAGGACCAGGCTCTTGATGCCAATTGTTGGAAAGTACGATATATAGGACTGCATTTTATGATATAAATTAAAGAGTTCGAAAAGAAGATTAACACTAATCGCTACGGCGCAAGCGATTCAATTACACGTCTTCTATTGAATTCCTTGATTCCCTTTGAGCGAAGTGTGGCCTTCGATCTCCCAAAGTTTCCTCTCCTCAAAGCCTCAAAATTCCAAAACCCTAGTTTCGTGCGGCTGCTCTAGGTCTCAATTTCGATTTTTTTTTTGTGTACAGCTTTAAGGAGAACGAGAATAGATATATGCTTCAATAAGGATCATGGACAATTAGGTCGGGTCTTCTAATGACATTCCGGGTCAAGCCCAATGTCATTAAATATTAATTCAATCCACTAAAGAATTAATATTTGCACTACCGTTCCTAATACCACAATTCTTTTATTATTTAATTTGGCTCATATATTATTTGCTTATTAAATTTTCCACATTTAAGATATAGCATGTCCATTAATTAAATTAATCACTAGCAATTAATTTAATTAATATCTTATTTATCCTTGATCATCCACTCAACCTTATAATTATGTCAGAAATTAATCTGCCTATAGGGCTTCACATAATTATCTTTATGAGCTTTCAAGAGGACATCATCAACCCGAATATTATCAGGACATGGATTCCTTCTATAATTAATATCCCACTCTGCATGCAATGTCATTGCTCAACACATAATATTATAATTAATAATTAATTACATCTTATATGAATCAAAGCATGTGCATTGCATACAAGTGTCAATCACTACATCGGGATTAAGAACCTAAGCAATAATAATATCATAGAATTTTAGTTCATCTTAACTGTCAGAATAGAAGAACAATTCTAATATTTTGATCTTGTTCAATATACACAAAGTATACAAGTATTATTCAATAGTCAAGATAAACTATTCTCAAATAATACTTCAGTCATTCCAGTGGTTTGTCTAATACCACTTAGAATGTGAACCTTCATTATATTATATACAGACACTGATAATCTAATCTTATGTTATCCCATTTGATACTAGATTATCCATAATATATAATAAACAGACAATGTAATTATTATGCAATTAAGATTCTCAATAAAATGGACAATGTTATATACTTCAAACGAATAGTTCAGTATAAAACCCAACAATCTCCCACTTATACTCAAGCTATTCTTTGAGTATATCAGTGTTTATTACAATCAATCCACTACCAGTTTAAATAACTACTATGTGACCAGACATCTGACTCCTATCGCCTCCACATGTTCCTCAAAAGTCTTAGCTGGTAAGCACTTTGTGAAAAGATCTGCACTCCTATCCAAAATTTATTTGGAGTCACGGGACTTCATATCACATTACCATTTGCAGGTCTCAAGTAAGTAGCTCTGTGATGATCTGATGACAATGCTTATAGCTGGACATGAAACAACTGCGGTAGTATTTACATGGACATTTTATCTTCTTTCCAAGGTGTGAATTAACCTGCTGAGTAAATGCTTAATTAGCAGCAAAACCAGATTTAATCTATACATTTTTCGTATATATGAATTGTAAAATTGCAATCCTTAGTGAAGTACATCAGAAATGACTAATAGATTTTGGATGTATATATACTGACTTTCTTTCCAAAATAAGATTTTCTAGACTCCTGGTAAGCATAGTCATATAAATGTTTGCTCATAAACTCAGATGGTTGATGCTTCTATGTTCTATTTAGTGGACTTCTCAACTAGAAGTCTAGAGCATGTTCTATTGGGTATTCAATATACTCACTAGTTTGTAAGTTTTGGCTGCAGGATCCTAGAGTCATGTTGAAGCTTCAAAATGAGATAAAAAAATATCAGTGATAAAACAAGAAAAAAATCAATTTGAAATTATACAAGGTAAAGAGATAAAAGGGATTAGCAGTCTAGTGCATTGTGAATATGCAGTTGAATGCAGGACTTCTGAGCTACATATTTTTATGAGTTTGCTCGGGTCCCAAGGACCCTTTGACTATAATGTATCTGACCTTACTCGGGTCACACTCTAAGCAACTCGTATCAGCTCAGATGTTTTTTCTTCCAAGAACACTGTCTTTGTGTAGTATAAAAGTGCTCTGATTTGTATTTGTATTTGTAATTAATAACTTCACTAAAGAATCCATATGTGATTGCTTTCTGAAGCCACTTACAATAAGCCTATTGCTGATCATGTGTTTTACTAGTGTTCTTTAGCCTTCTTTGCTTGTATTTCATTTCACAAAAGATGTTTCAAGTAGGAGTAATTCTTGACATGGGATCTTGGAATGGAAACTAGGATTGTTCCCCAGACCATTGATTCACCATTGATTCAGAGGGAGAGAATTGTTGCTGACATTCCAGAGAAAACTATAGAAGAGATTAATCAACACTATCAGCTCCTAGTTGATGATGTTGAGCAAATTGAGTCTTCTTTTGTGCCACTGCCTATTATAATTATTCTGTAGATAGCTTAACATGCCAATTAGGTGACAAAGGAATTGGTAAGAAAGGTGTTGTTTTAGTCCAATTTGGTGTTGATGGTGGCAGAGCTTCACGAACTGAGCAGGATTGTCGTAAAGGAATTGCGTGGTCAGAGGAAGAGTGAGTGATATTATTCCTCCGTATATGTTTCTTGATGCACTTATATTCTCTTAGAGACAATTTACAATAATAGTGAATATTGGTTGTAATATTGAATTTTAGTTCGTTGTAATAGCGAATATTAATTGTAATGATATATATTAGTTTTTTAATATTTTTGTGTGCTCATAGCATTGTCCAGAGTTGTTCTTTTTTGCGTATATAAATCCGTTGTCTAGCCTATTTTTAGACCCTCGTGGCATTTATAAGAAAAGTGGTTATAAATAATATTTTACAACAACCAAGATTTATAAAAGTGTTGTGTATTAAAAATACGACAATGACTTACAAAAACTAAATCATTGTACCGAGGAATTACATACATTAGATGAAAAAAGTAAATCATCGTCTAAGAGTAAGAAAGACAACAATTTGGAAAAAAAACATGTTGTATAAACTACTTCCTAGAACGGTATTCAAATCAATTAATACATAAATTGTTGTTATGTTTATATTCACATAACATATTTAGAGATGATAAGCTTTGTCTATCTGGATGTAGCACAACAGGTTTTTTATATTTAAAACAAGTTGTGTTCTAAGAAGTTGAACAACACAAACCAATACAAAATCTCTTTATACTAATGTTTTCCAACGACGTTTGCCCTAGTGCAGTATTGTTGTTTCTAGATATTATACAACACTTAATATTTCTTCATGCATTATGTTCATCACCTTATACAACGTATTTTTACTAGTGAACTGTTGTTGTTTCTAGCTATGATACAACACTTTCTTTATGGTTGTTTGTCGTGTGTTAATCATTTTACACAATATTTTTTAATCATTGTTTGAGGTCTAACTGACTACATCTCAATAGTCATCGGTTTTCAGGGGCATTAGACAACGGGCATATTCACTTGTGTGTTTCAGTTTTATTTGTAGTGATCCACCGTTGACATTACTACCAACAAAAGTGTTCAAAAATAATACATGACATGCAAATCTATTGCAAGTCAAAACTATTACTGATGGACTATTGGTCAATAATAAATTTTTAAACCATCCAACGGGCGTTGGTCAGTTCTATTATTTAGGTTACATATTTTTTTAGTGAAATTCTAAAAAAATAACCGGAAAATGCAAAAGAAATCAACAATTGATCAATTTTACTAGTGGGGCAGGATTTGTTTTTTGTAAAATTTATAAATGACTGCAAAAGAGCAAAATCGAAGAGTGAACATTGGTTGATTTTTTGTTTTCTAGAAAATTACCTAAAAATTATAATAAATAATAATAATAATAGTAATAGTAATTTGTTCATGAAATTCACTGTGTTAATCGGGAACGAGTTTCGTTTTAAAAAGTAGACCTTTTACTAGATTTTTTTTAAAAAGTCGTATAAGATAAATTCCAAGTGAAATAAGTTACTAAAGAGTTTGATGTACGTTGTTTCAATTTCTTTGATTCCTTCTATGTGTGTATATATGTATTCCGACTTGTCTCAATAAGTAATTAAGATATTTTTCTTTTTGAAATTTTTTAGTTTTACTATACTCATTTCAAGAGGCAAAATCATGACAAGGCTAAATAATTTTGGAATTATATGTGAAGAAGTGTATAATAAATTTAATGAATCAAGAGAAGGTAAGGCTGACAACACTACTATAAACTTCAACTTAGGATACATTGCTTATATAGTGTTTTTTTATGTGTTATTCAAGAGAAGGTTTCATAGTTTTTTTTTAATTTCAAGATATATGGAATTTATCGAAAAGGTAGGGGAAAGTTTAGGCCCGGACTACTTTGAATTGGATGTGTGGGTAGGATTAGTAAAAGATTTGAGTAGAGATAATTACCACACACGTCTTGTGAAAGTTGAAGCTAAAAATTGACAAAAAGTAATTAGAGCACAATTAATATTTCATCACAGCTACTATTTAATTGTGTGAAAATCAATAGTGATGCTACTGTTCTCAGCAAGACATTGAAATTCGGTTTAGTCTGGATTGCTCGGGAGACTCAAATTCATTTTTAGCTTGAAGAATATTGGTATTCAGTATGTTAAGCGATTTGGAAACAAAGCGGCTAATTGTTTAGCTCGTTTTTCAACGTGGTTGCATAACCAGTTGGGGATTTGTCCCGGCAAGTTACTTTTAAGTTAATGAAATTTGTTTTAAATTTATCAAAAAAAAAATTGTATCATAAATCGGAGACTTTTCAAATTGTAATATTTAATTTAATTTAATTTTGGGCAATCAACCAAAACATTAATGATGATGGAGAAGATGACCAGGATTCCGAGTATGACGGAGAAGATGATGGGTATAGTAGTGGTAAAACATAATTCAGTTTAATTTTATTAGTCGAGAGGTATGCTTGTATACATTTAATAACAAAAATCTAATAACAAACTTATTGTATTATAATACTATGAATTACTTAGATGATCTCTTAATACCATTTATCCTTAAAATTTATTGTAATTGTACTTAGATATTTTTGTCAAGCTGGAATATCTGATTCTGATTGTAAGTATAGTCATAAAAAAATAATTCAAAGTAAAGAATAACAGGTTTATTGTATTCTAACAATTCGTTTGTGCAAGCCGCCTCCCTCTTTTTCTCTGAAAGAACCCTAACATCACTATTCAGTTTAGGGGCTATTATCAGCCTTTTTGGTTGATAATAAGCCCCTTTTCTTATTTTTCGCTCAATTTTAATTTTGTTTAAAAATCTCTCTCCTTCTGGAGACTATTTCTACCAATTAATTGGGTTTTATCTACCCATATTGTGGGTTTGTTTGTCTCTCCTTGTGAGAGTTTATTTTATTTTGTGTTTGTTTGTCTCTCCTTGTGAGAGTTTGGTTTTACTTTTATGTTAGGGTTTGTATGGTATTTTAATTATGGTCAAGTTTTCGAATATGTTTTGACAAATCAGGTACACATTATCATCACAGCTACACCAAATTGTTAGATTGTCTCTTTAGAAAGGATGTATGTAACACCCCTAGATCCGGGTTCGGAGATTCGGGTTGTCACGCTCTCAAATCCCAAACTTGAACTTGAATCACAATAATAATAAACCGCATGTTGTGACCCCACAATATAATCCACAACACTAATTATAGTCTCAGAGATGAAATTGAAATAAGTAACAAGTCATTTAATCCACAAGTTAAAAGTTATTACAACCCAAAATGATTGTTGAACAAGTTAATTGTTTCTGGTCATAGCCTTACTTAAGTCATACATATAAATAAGTCTGATACACAAAAGTTGATAACCTATCCAGCTGGTTATCCCCACTTCAGCAATGGTGGCTAGTATTTGTGCTCGGAACTGCTGGGCGTTTCCCACCGGCTTGCGAACAGTGTGCCTCGGTCTGGCCATCTCTCTTAGCTGTTGTTGTGTGATTTTTAAAACAAGAAAGAGTGAGCAATAAAGCCCTGAAATATATATAATCTGATATTGATCATAACAACTTTAAATATTTGTAAAGTGTTAGAAATCCTTTGCTGCTGATAATATAACTAGACTTCGAAACATAACTTTTAAATCGAAATTATCAGGTAGTTCACTGTAAAATATCAGTTCTGAACAATTCTCAAACACTGCCAACATTATCGGTAACTAAGCTCATAGGCCTTCGTTATAATATTGCAGACAAAATTCCAATTGGAAGATGGGACTATTCTAGAGGACGCCTACAGTACACGATGATTAGTCGTATAGTACCTTGAATTTTTTTCTCTTACTAGTAGATGGATGACCCTAACCAGTGTCACCTTGGCAACACATGGGCCATTATATATTTATCTGTTGGGTCGGTGTCAATCGACCGCTTACGCTCTCAGGGTGACATCAAAGGCCCTAACCGCTGGACCGTGCATCACTCGGCCTCTTACCATTGTTTTATCGCCAATCCCTGAAGAATCCTATCCACACCTGGAACGGAGATTAATCCAAGTTCCCCAAACATAGTGCTTGTTATGATCTCACTCACTAATTCTACTTCCGAATGTTTGAGGAAGTAGTCATGAAATATGTGTGTTGACTTCTGTCAACGGATTTGGATAATGTTTCTTTTCAAAAGATTACGACCAGGGAGTCAACACTGTTTGGAAATCTTTAATGGTATTCCCAAAATGTTTGAACGGTCAGCGAATATTTAAACCCTCTTTTAAGATAGATTTAAATTAAAATAATATTTAGGAATCCCTACTTTAATTAAAATAATTTTTATAAAAGTCAGAAATATTCTTCATAATTATTGAAAGTCAAAGATAATTTTTAAATAATATAAATCATTTTTAAATTGATTAAAAGTATTTAATAAATATTTAAATAATATTCATTAAATAATAAATGATTAAATAATATTTATTAACTCAATGAATATTTAATAATTCAACTCTAATTGAATATTCAAAATAATATTCTCTTTAATAATAAAACAATTGAATAATATTTATTCAATAATATTCATCGAAAAAATAAACCTCGACGGTCTAAAGAAAATATACCGACTCCCGGTCTAAGTTCAAAATACGGTTCGCACACTGTATTCTAAGAGCCTTTATAAAACCCGGCTTATAACTACCATATTACATAGCATATAAGCCAAATCAAGATCTCGAAAGATTCAAGTATAACAACAATATTTTATTTGCAATATATAACAGAAAGCACTTTTAATCACAACAATAACAGGAATTTATAAGTTTTGAAAACTTGCATAAACAGGAATAAAATATTTTGATAAGTAGAATATAGTATTAGAAACCTTGTCTGGAAATCCCGAAGTAGTGGTGAGTCTCAGGTTGGTCCGGTGATCTACGAATTAACACAAGGTTCAAGATTAATCACTTAAACGCTTTCACTATACTAAGTATATACTTACTTAAGTTCAAAGTTCATTTCCAAATTAACTCCTCAAGAACTTCTACTCGTGCACGCTCGCGTGCGCATTTTTATAAAATTGAAATTTAATCCTTTTAACACGAAATCTTTTCGAGGGTCTTCCTAAACCTACCTAACATGTTATCACAAAGTTTCACATTTCATTAAGGCAATTAAGTGGTTCGATCATGACCTCAAAGTTGGCTAAGTGGTGCAGTTTGGTTTCTCGAAACATCATTCACTAAAACACGAGTTTCTCCTAAACCGTAAATTGTATTCACATGGGCAGTCGTGATCTTGGGCAGTAGTCACTAGGTTTGAAAATCACAAGTAAAACATGGTTAAGTAAAATTGGGCATTACGACGGCTATGTTTTAGCGATTCCAAAAGTTTAACTATAACCATTTCATAATCCAAACAACCATATCATCAAACCCACTTCTTTAACATCTCAACTAAGCCATAAACATCATCAACCAAAGTCAAAACCAACATCTACTCATTAACCATCAAAACCACACCATACATCCACCATAATCAACCATTCACCCACCACTTTATACTAACATAATCTAACTCAAAACTAATCATATAAACCAAAGTATAACTAAGGTTTTAAGATATTTATACCTTTCTTGATGCTTGATATACACTAAAAATAGCTTAACTATCCTTGCTTGAGCTTTATATAACCTTAGCTTGATTAATCCTAAAGAAACAAAATCAAGAACATCAAAATATTACTATTCATGTTCATCTTTAATCCAAGATTTGGATATGTTATGATCCATGGATGAATCTAGGATTTAGAGGATACCTTAATTTGGAAATATGGAAGCTTTTGAATCCAAAACCATGATTTTTGGATGAGTGGAAGTTGGACTTTGAAAATCAATCCTTTGATTAACAAAAAGTGGCTGAATGTATGTTCTTCAAGGGGGAGAGCTTTTTGGCTTGGTTCCTTGATATTTTCTTGATAAAGTGAAGTGGTTGGATGTTGCTTAATGTGTAAGAAATGATGATGTAGGGGTGCTTGTGTAACACCCCCAGATCCGGGGTCAGGAATCTGGGTTGTCACGCTCCATCAATGATACAGTACCTGTATTACTTACAACATTCTCATAATACAACTCCAAAGACCCCAATCACTTACGCACACACACACAAGTTATAGCCTTGGAAATGAGCAACAATAATCAACATTTGTTATTACAACCCAAATGTACTATCCTGGATCTCATCTATTATTTACAACCTCTACCTGAAGTTACAATAATAGACCTCACAATTCTATACAAGGTTTAGTAATACAAACCCACTTAAAATAATTCTCACTAATTCAAGCTGCAACTATTCTGCTCACACTGACAGTATCCATCCTGCATCAACTAACTCCAGGATGGTCTCTCCATTCCCTTGCTCTCGTAACACGAGGTGGATTTGGCAATGTTTTCCTCATGCTGAAAGATTTAATAAAGCAAGAATGAGCTAATAGTGCTCAGCAAGAAATCTATCCCAGTTTAAATCTTTAAACCTTTTAGGGAGATAATTCATATGGGATCAAAGCTTTTATCACTACTAGGGTCTAACCCCAAAATAGTATACCGTTTAAAATACCGTATGACTTATAATCATACTCATATACTCTTCGTAATCATTTGGAAATCCTGGGTATCAATATGATAAACCAAGACTCAAAACATATCTTTTTAAAATAGATATCAAATATTGGAATCAAGGCTTAAAGCCTATTCATTGATTCAAAACACTATACAGTTCAATATACTGTATATCTTAAATACCTTCTCAACATATACACAGTTCGAGAATATCTTTGTAACCACAGGCTATGCATTAAACGGATAAGATACTAGTATAACATAAAAGATGAAGTTACGAGGAAAATTTAATATAAGGTTTCCGTAACCCAAAATCCACTTATGCATATATAATCTGAGTAAGGTTTTATCAGAGTCATAACTCATAAAATAAAAGATGAAGTTGCAAGGATTTATTGTAACTTCCTTGTTGAACACTTTTCAACCCTCTGCCAACATGATCGGTAAACCTGTACCAAGGGTTTCATCCTTAGTCCCTTTCAATACATGTTGCAGAAACTCCCTGCCAACATGATCGGTAAACCTGTACCAAGGATGTCCCCCTTAGTCCCTTTCAATACATGTTGCAGAATTATCCAAATTGGATGATGAACTAATACCGGAGTTCCTACCGCGCCCGTCGTACCAACCTTACTATGATCAGTAGTAGGTCGTACAACAAAAATATGTTCTCTACATGTAGATGGAAGAATCACGACAGCCTGACATTGTCTATTGCCTTCCCGGATCTCCCGGCCGATTTGGGGCAATAAAATGGATGGGTCGGCGCAACTGGACCACTTACACCACTCCTAGTTCGGATGAAGTCCATGACTCTGAAATGTAAAGATCGTCCTCCTTTCCCCAAGTGTAATACTTGTTGATACGACTCCACTAAGTAGTTATATCTAGGTTGAAAAGAAAGATTCTCCAATATTTCCCAAGCGATGCTTGTTAATGGATATCGACTTGTTCCATCAATTTACCCCTCGATCGTTGAGGTGGTAACACAACATTTGACTTGCAGCAATTAAATTGCTCCGAGAAAATATCTGTCCCCTGACAGTTTTGAGTTGAGAGTTTAAAATGAGTAGCAGTCACTTAAATCAGGTTTCCCATATTTTTGATAGTTGAGCAAGCATTTAAATCCTCTTAAAAGACAGATTTAAATGGAAAAACAGTGTTTTGGGAACCTCTTTTTGATTTAAAATAATTAATAATACAGCTTAGAGTATCCTTCGTAATTATTGAAGGTCGAGGATAAACTTTAAATAACATTTCTCATTTTTAAAACATGTTAAAAGTATTTAATAAATAATCGAATAATATTTATTAAATAAGTAAACCTTAAACGAATATTCGAAAATAATATTCATTAAATAAATAATGATTAAATGAATATTCAAAAATAATATTCATTAAATAAATAAGGATTAAATGAATATTCAAAATAATATTCATTAAATAAATAAACCTTAAATGAATATTCAAAAATAATATTCATTAAATAAATAATGATTAAATGAATATTGAAAAATAATATTCATTAAATAAATAAGGATTAAATGAATATTCAAAATAATATTCATTAAATAAATAAACCTTAAATGAATATTCAAAAATAATATTCATTAAATAAATAATGATTAAATGAATATTCAAAAATAATATTCATTAAATAAATAAGGATTAAATGAATATTCAAAATAATATTCATTAAATAATTAATCATCGAATAACAGTTACCCGATATCTTTATCGGAAAAATAATCTTTCAGAAATCAAATCATAAAGCAAGTATCACAATATACTTTCGAAAACAGTTATGCCTTCCATTAGCATATATAACGGAAATAGTATTCAAATAGTATTTCTCGACTGAGATAATACTCAAATAACATTCCTTGAAAGATATAGTAAGCAAACATCATTCCTCGAATGATATCATACTTGAATAACAATCCTCAAAGTACATAGTATTCTGCCGATGGAATCCCTCCGGGTTTCCACGGCTATCTACATATCTCAAAATACCGACTCCCGATTTAGAGTCGAAAACAATGAATATGCTCTTATATTTAGAGCTACCAGGTAAACCGGTTCATAACTACTTAACGCAAAAGATTTTATATAATCCAAAGGTCAAATCCATTTCAACAAGAAATAAGATATATCGCAAAACTGTCCAATTTTATACATGGCAAAAGCAGTATTATATAGTGTTAGGCCGAATACACAATATATAATCAAGTATATGTATAAGAATAACAATAAGAACACTGTTTATGAATAATAAACTGTATGGAATTAATAACTCCTCTCTCGGTGATGTAAAATATCATAGAGAGCTGCTAGGTTACAAGAATAATGTTTTCACGTATTCGCATCCCTTTTAGGGTTAACCTATGTGTGTTTATATAGTACACAACTACATACAATCCAAAATTGATATTCCTATAAATCAGCTATACAATTAATATCAATTTAGAATTGCTTCTGTCTTCTATTCCGTTTCCTTAGCCATCACGATATCTCTTTGCTTCTATCCTTCTTCAAAGTATATCGCTTCTAGAATCTTCATTGTGTATAACACCGACAGCTAAGCTTATATCCTTCCTGTCTTGGTCTGCGTACTTCCGTTGTCTATCTTGTGCCGTAACTAGTCTTTTCTGAATGATTTCAATCTTTTCCTTCGTTTGTTGTACTAGCTCGGGTCCTAAAACTTTTCGTTCTCCCATTTTTTTCCCAATACACAGGTGACCTATATTTCCTTCCATACAATGCTTCATACGGGGGCATTCCAATACTTGCGTGATAGTTGTTGCGGTAATAGAATTCCACTAATGGTAAATGATCACCTCAATTGCTTTCAAAATCCATCGCACAAATTCTAAATATATATTCGATTATCTGGATAGTCTATTCACTATGACTATATGTTTAAGGACGATAAACGGTACACATATTCAACTTGGTTTCTGAGCATGTCAAAAATTTCTTCCAAATCTTGAATTAAAATGAGGGTCTCGGTAAGATTCGATTGATACTTGAACCTCCTGCTTTACTACTGTCTCTTACAGATAAAACCAATTTATCCAATGAATGTTTCTCGTTGATGGAAAAAGGAAATGTACCGACTTGTTTAATCTGTCGATCATGACTCAATTGGCATCATGAGATGTTCCCATTTCAACTCAGGAATTTCTACTGGTTGTAATTATCCACTAGGTCTTTGATGTTCAGTTTTAAACCTCTGACAGGTAAAACACTTAATCATTCATCTAGTAATATCTCTTTCATATATGTCCACCAAGATTTTCTTTTAAGCCTTGTTACATCTTCGTACTTCTGTGATGGATTGAATACTTTGAATTCATGAGCATCATTCAGTATCTCATTCTTTAACCATGTCACATTGGGTATCCAATTTCTAGAGAAAAACCTAAAAATTCCTTTATCATCCTTTTGACTCCTTCTACTTTCTCCTGTAAAGTTACTCATGCTATCGTTCATCACTTCTGTTTGACAGTTTTCTAATTTTCTCTAGCAGCTCAAGTTGAAAAGTCATTGTATATATGTTTATCATCTCCGTAGCTTGATCTGAGATACGAACCTCTATTCCTACTTTCTCAAATTCCTTGATCAGTCCTAACCATTTCCTCTACCTTATGTATACAGCTCCTTTTCGGTGAAAATATATTTCAAATGCTTATGATCTGAATAGATTTCATACTTTTCTTCATACAAGTATGCCTCCAAATCAATGCGAAGACTATTGTGGCTAGTTCTCAGTCATGTGTCGGGTGTTTCCACTCGTGGTTCTTCAGCTGTCTAGAAACATATACAGTCATCTTAACATGTTAAATCAGTCTTGATTCTTAATCACAAAGTTGTGTTCTCAATTTAGTTGTTGATTGTCCTAAGGTACATGAGTCATCATTTCCGGTAACAATGAATCTATTTTACCATTATGGCTCGACTAAAGAGTTCCGGTCCTCTAGCAATTTAAATACTTCCTTTTCCATTTATCTTAACTCTTGGATGCTTTCTAGTAAGCTTGGTTAATGGTGTGGCTATCTTGGTATAATCCTTGAAAAACCTTCGATAATCTCCATCCAATCTCATAAAACTTCTAACTTTTGTAGGTGTCTTAGGCCTTACTCAATTCATTACCGTTTCAACCTTAGCTGGGTCCACTGGGATTCCTTCTCTACTAATTACCTGTCCTAGTAATTGTAATTCTTTCAACCAAAACTCGCACTTAGAAAACTTTGCGCACAATATCTCTTTTCTTAAAATTTCTAGGGTTATTCGCAAATGATCTGTATGCTCTTCTTCCATCTTTGAATACCTTAAGATGTCATTTGTGAAAACATTCTCAAACTTATCCAAATATTTCTTAAAATTTCTATTCATCATGTTCATAAAAGTGGCAGTTGAATTCATCAAACCGAACTCCATCACTAAGAACTCATAGTGTCTATATACATCAGGTTCAAAACATCGTCTAAGGAATATCTTCGGGTTTTTTTTTTAATGACAGTAACCAAATCATAAATAAATTTTGAAAAGCACACTGTGTTCTTTAACTGGTCAAATCATCAATCCTTGACAATGGGTATTTGTTCTTAATGGTCAACTTGGCACACCCCATGGGAATACACTAGACCTTATAACTCCCTTTTTTTCCTAAGATCTTGCAATTGAATTGCTAACTCTTTCATTTCTACTTATGCCATTCTATATGGAGCCGTCGAAACTGGTTTTGCCCCGGGTGCTAAGTCTTCAACAAATCTATTTCCCTGGAGGGAGGTAAACCTAAAAGATTGTCAAGTAATACAATTTGAAATTCGTTAGCTACTAGAATCTTCTCTATCCAAGGTGTTTATTTCCTAACATTTACCTCGTATGACGATAAGCTTTTCAACCTTGACACAATAATCTTTTACCTATTTGATAGTTATATACCTCTTCGTCTGCTTTCGGCCTCGGATAACAACTTTTACATTATCTAGGGCTCGAAATTTCCATTTTCTTCATACTCTGTTAACCAATCCATTCTTAGAATTTACATCAGATTTCTATTATATCAATCTCACAGTGAGGACAAGCAAGATTAATCGATATATGTTCCTGAGTAGCTATTCATGTAGTCAAAACTTAACTTAACCTGCAACCACATCCTTGTTCTTTACTGTATCACTCATGGTTATATTGAGGATTCTTGTCCTTGGTTACTTAGTATGTAATGGTCATGTTACCCTTAACATATTTCTTACTGGGTCTAGTGCTTGTAATCTCTTAAGGAATGTCATACCTTCCTACACTTGTTACACGTAACTCTTGCCTTCGGTTTATGGCTCTCATTGGCGTAGTGTCCTGTCTGAGTACACTTGTAACGTACCATATTGATCTTATTACAAACTCCCAGTTGCTTCTTTCCACAAGTTCTACATTCTGGTATCGGAGGTTTCAGAGGTCTTGGTTAATCCATATTTTATGGACGGTTCCCTTGCTTATCATTTCCAGTTTCTGGTCTTCCAAATCCAACATTCCTATTTGACTGAAACTCAGGCCTTATATTGAAATGGTTCTAAAAGTTCCCTATTTGTTGGTTTCCTTCCGGTTTCTCTGGCTTCCCTTTTTTCTAGCTTCTTCTGTTTGTGATCAATCACTTTCACTTTTGATTCTCATAGCCTTCCATACCACAACTTTATAAATAGTCAAGTCAATTACAATCACTTTATTCCTAATCCACGACCTCACTTCCCCTGTTGGAGTCTCTTAACTCTCTTCTCATCAATATTCACATATTCGGACATGAACCTGGCCAGATATATAAATTTTGGTTCAAACCATGCTACGCTTAAGTTATCATGCTTCAGTTCTAAAATTTATATCCAACATTTGGTCTCAAAACGTTCAAAACCTTGTAATGTTTTAACTACTATATCCAAAGTGAAATATAGGATAAATAAGTGCTTATATATACTTTTCTGACAAGTAGAATAACAGTCTTTCATCAACAATAATCAACTCCTTTTTAGTATATCCAATATCACTTTACTTCATACTTCAACCTGATTAGTATTGGTATATCCTTGTTACCTTCTCCTTATCCATACCACAACTCTTGGTAATAATAAACCTTGACATCGTGTTGTAAGTCTAATGAGTAATGTACTCGACATCCAATCCCTCCTTTTAAAACAATTTCCCATTTTTGATCAAAACAGTTTCCCGTCAATATAAGTACAGCTTGACACTCAGAATACCGTCATTCACCTTTGAAATTTCAAATCGCTGATACCTCTAAGAGTTTCCGACAGAATGAATCAATAGATAGGAAGGTGTCAATAGATATGGATATATGACAAGTATGTTTAGTAAGAATTTCTGGTAAAAAGAATCAAACTAAGAGATCAAAATGATCATCGAACTTTATCAGGTTGCATTTGTCAATTTAAACAACAAGGTACAGAAGGTGGCCAACCTTTAGTACTTCCATGACAAACACACCACTGGTGGCGTCCCACCAGACTTCTATCACCCAGATAGAAAGTCCCTGAATCCCCTATATATATAGGGTTGTTCATCTCAGTTACAACAAGGAGGATCAAAAATTTAAGAGGAACATATGAAAGGTTTAAGAGTTCCAAAGGTTTGTATGTATATAATTTTGGATCAAGTAGCCCCTGAACAATAGAGGTATTTTGTAAAGAATAAAATAATAGAATTGAAAAATTGAATCTTAAAAAAAAAAAAAATAATAAGTTGAATAAAATCAATGACTAGTTGTGAACAGACTTATCCTTACATCGAACGTATGGAGATAATCATGCCTTATCCCATATAGATGGTCCTTAGGGGAGTTAATTTCTAGTTTGAGGTTATAGGTATGTCCCGATAGTAAATCAACTGTATGTAATCTTGAATAAAGAAAGAATCTACACTTAGGCCACTTCTCTGGGCAAATGTCCCTATCGCGGGGGAAAATCGTTATTATATCGTAAAGAATCTATCTAAGTGTTTCTAGACGTTATCTTGGGGATTCTACTCTCGCTCAACTCTAACCACACTTGATACAACACCTGGCGTGGTGTTTCCTATAGCTTCCGCGGTGCAGCCGAAGTTGTAGATGAAATTCTGTAAAGTACATAAGGATCTACAAATGATGTCTTCCGAACTGGTAGTCTGATTCTCCAATTGATTTCTCCAGCTTCGAATTAGTTTCCTCGTCCGTAACCCGATCTTCAGATGGTTCCAGCGTATACTCGCTCGATATGTCGGAATACTATATAACATGAAAGTGCGTAACTTAAGCTAATATTTCTGTAGAAAATTTGGCATGACCTATTCGTAAAATGGACTATGCCCTGTTTAAAAAAAATATCTCAAATACTAACTCAATCATCCACACATAATCCATAATCCATTCAATATTCCATCCATCTCCAATCCCTTTCATTTTATACGAAAAATAAATAAATCTGCCTTGACTTGCAGCTATACTATCAGAAAAGAAATTTACCCAAAGGGTAATGGAAATCTCCACTTGGCCGGGTGCATGCACTGATACTGATATTGACGACTCTGACTTGGGAAAAGGAATCTCAAATGAAGGTTAATCTCTCGAAATAGCCATTATCTGCAACAACACAATAATAAACCAAGAAGATACTAAAACGGTAAAGGGTTATCTTAATTCTACTAATACTCATCCTAAAGGTAACCTACATCTACAAATCCTATCTTACCTATGAAGCTTAAGTCCTACGTCTCACCTTAAATTCTCTCATTATTGTTACACCTAATCCTGGCTTGTTTCAGTGACCAAAAACTGACCGCTCTGATACCAACCTGTGACGCCCTCCCAATCTGGGGTCATGATTGGGGGAGTCACTACAACCTCTATACTTATAAACCTGTGATTAATAATATAAACATGCAGACGCGACCCCAACTTTACCCTAGATCTTTAACAGGTAATGGTATGAAACAAGCATCAACTATCTACTTCATTTTATTACATAATAAAAGTCTCAAAAGTTATTACAACCGTGTCTTAAAAGTTCTACATTCCCTTATACAAAACACCTTCTACAAGTCTTCATCACCTGTCTGAGCTGGCATCCCAAAAATAACCCTATAGGAAGACTTCCTAGCTGACTGAAAAGTGCGTACCATCTTCTCTTTTAACTGTGGGTTAGAACAGGGGAAAGAATGAGCCAAATGCTCAGCAAGTAATAATATATCCAAATAGTTAACCACTTTGAAACAGTTTCCAATATCAATATGTATGTCATGGGTATAGCAGAATCCATATCAAGGGATTATCAGAACAGTGAAATGAATATACAATTTCAAGATAGTTTCCAATATCAATATGTATGTCATGGGTATAGCAGAATCCATATAAAGGGATTATCAGAACAATGACATGAATATACAATTTCAAAGAGTAAACCCATTTCCTTATAAAGATATATGATTTCAAGAAAAACAATAAGTAATTTGGAGATTTTTTCACAACGCACCGGACAATACGGGTGATCAGCCACGTAATGTCCCCATACCAGACACACAGTCCCTCTGGTCATTGTATTGGGTCCCAATAGGCACACATTGGCCTTTAGACTAGTCCATCCCTAGTCCATTTATTATAATTAAAAAGTGCTGGACCGGCGTCACTCGGCCTCTTACGCCTCCAAACTTAGAAATCCGCGGAAATCATAATTCGGAATTCAAATGATTATAAATTCTGAAACTTCCTTTCTTTTAAAACCTTTCTTATGAAAGAAATCATTTGTAATCATTGGATATGTGTTTGTATAGTACTCAAGTGAAGGTTCATGTATTCTCAATTTCAAGTAAGTATGTGATTCATAGGTACAAGTTCAAATCTAATGCAATAGAATCTCAGGTTAAAATGTAAGTATAATCAAAGGATAAGGATAAGGCCTGAAGAAAAGTTCAAGCACGATATGGTTCATATAACGTTGTGTTGTGTCTATAATGTTTGTATAGAAGCATCTTTTGTGAATCGGGTAAGTCCGATTTGATCAATCTGGATTTCTATCAATGGGAAATCAAGAAGTAAATGTCATCAGGTACATTTTGGAAATGTATTAGAATGAGGGTTCAGATATATTCACTTTCATGTACAAAAGAAATGCATAAGTAGAGGGTCAAATTCAGGTTATAGAATCATAGGTTATCAGGTTTCAATACATGGATATAAACAGGGTATAATGGTTTAAGGAAAGAAAACTGAACAAAGTATGGTATACAGAACCACATGGTTTATGAACATAAATCAAGTTTATCAATGAACATGATGTATTTTAGAATTAAAGGTATATAAACAAGATAGCAATTTATATCTGTCAAAATGAAAGAATGGAATCGAAATACGAAATCAAGTTAGTATTACTTGCCTTAATAGCAAAAAGGGTAATGAGAAATCACTGGTTCTCCACCTTGGTCTTTCCTTTATTTCTAGGCTCTTCTTCTTTGGATTCTTAAGTAGCTTTTATAACAAACTGTACTCACTGAATTTCTGCCTTCGCCTTGCCTTTATTTCTATGTTCCACATCTCGCAACTCTACAAAAGAGTATATACTAATTCAGAATGATCCTCTCAGAATTCTAATCCTTATTCTAAACTACCCCACGTTCCCTAAACGCGTAAACACATAATATTTGTATCACTTATAATCTCTTATCCATATGATAAGCACAAAACTCACATAAGCGCACATTGCCATTCAAGTTCACATAATATACTCCTTTAATACATATGTATATAATCTAACTTTCAAATCATACCACACTTTTTTATCCCTTTAAATCAACTTGACCAATGCTAACCATATCCTTAACACCATTACAAACAATGTTTTCATCTCAAAACGCTGAAAAATCTGCTGCGCATACTTTACTAAAACATTTTTCATAAATCCAAAACTAATCAAACAAATACCACATTTGACAGGCTACTTACTGAATACTAATCCAACTTTGCATAAAAGTTTCAACTTCAGAACAATTCCTTTAGATTAAAAACGAACTGGTTAAATTAGGTACTGAAGCACAGAAAATTCCTGCTGCGCAACTTTTAGTAAAACAAGCATAACTCTTTACTCGTTAACTCTATCGATACAAGGTTTGCGCGTGCACAAACTAGACTCCAACTAGAACAATTTCCTCTTAGACTTTCTGTCTAAAACAGGGAGCAACCATTCGCAATCAACCAAAACAGAACAGACAGTTTCTGGAAATTCAACATTCCTCAACATAACTTTTAAACACTAACATTCCTATTTCATAAGACTTAACACAACTAATCATCAATTAACTACACTCAACACCTCTTGGTTTGGCTGCCCCAATTCTCAAAAATCAAAACCTTATTGACAAATACTCAAACTATATACATATAGTCACCCAATACCGAAATTAACTAACATATTCACTATAACTCAAATCCGAGCAAAACCCAACTTAAACTTACACATCAAACATCCAATACAATCAAATTCCCAAATCAATTTCATGGATAAAAAAATTGAAAATAAACACATGCAATACAATTCCTTTACATGCAACCAAAAACTCAACTAAATATAGCTATTAACACAATAATCGGACTTAAAGATATCATCATCGTCCCCATCGGCTCGCCGGAGCTCATTGCCGACGGCGGCATGGTTTGGAGGTGCCCGGAATTTGGGTTTCCTTCAACAAACCTCACCAATAAACCATTTAAAACAATCAATTAGTCACAAAATCATCACAAAGCAAGAATTCGGTAATGAATTAAGATCAAACTCACCAAAACTCTTGCATGCAAAACTGATCTTGCACACAAAAATTAACACCGAACCATATTATACATACAATCGCACATGTATATATATATATATATATATATATATATATATATATATATATATATATATATATACACCCAACGATTATATGAAGAGAAAAAGAGAGATGAAGATTTTACAAAGTGAGAAAGAGAGATAGCCGAGAGAGAAAGAAAAGAAGAAGAACAGAGGTGTCGACCAAAATAAGCAAAAGGGGGAGAATGCTGGGCTTGAGGGTTTTATAAGCCCCAAGGGCAAAACATTAACTTCACAATTAAAAATCTGATTTTTAATAAAAGAAAACCAATATAATGCCTTTCTAAAATCCGAAATAAAATGAAAATAATATCTGAAAATCGAAATTTTATTTTTATAACAGAGAATACGAATTTACAAGCTCACCCATATTTTTCAAATAATTTTATGATCAAAATTGAATTAAATATGAATTTTCAAAGTTTTGATCACATAAATGACATTTAACTCATAAAATCGTTTTTAAATCCTTAAAGACAAAAATAAATTCCTTCACTAATTTTAGCAAATAATAGAATATAAAATAAAGGCTGTGAAAAAGATTTCACAATAAAATGAATCTCTGATGATTTTATAAAATTCCCGGGAGGTCAAAAAGAATTGATTTTTAATAAGAAATTCATATAAAATGCAATTAAAAGCATACACATAGATTTTACTCCATACCATTCACCAAGTAAACATCTAATCATCACATTTTCTAATATTCACCTTTTACACAATATTCACATATTATAGATCTCAAATATTATTAAATATTAATACTATACAAGCGTTTTTCTGAGTCGTTATAATTTTCTAGACACTTTTCATCATTTTCAAAACTCAACAAACCGTTATCAATCATACTCTCTATTTTCAAAAATAATGTTCCTCAAAAATTATGAAATGTCTGAATCACATTTATTTATTTTAATCATCAGAGATTAAAAGTAAATTACCTCGGTGTAGAGTACACAATTCATCAGTGTTTATCAATTCTCCACCTTCGTTAATAATCTTTTTTCTCAAAATGCACAGTTGTGAGTATTTGTGTGTGAATAGCAGAGTTTACCGAATGTAAATATTTAGAGCATCTCAAAGTGCATAAGATCCACAAATTAAATCAGTAAAAACTGGTTGCCCAAACTCTCATTTAGAAAACAAAATCTGATGTCATCTAAACTCTGTACCTTTATATGTATTTATTTGTTTTCACCCCCTATCGAATTTTTATTTTTTTTTATTTTCCAGTAATCAGTGGTTGGCACTAGTCACCAAAAATTTCAAATTTTAGCCCTTATTTCATACAATAAGTTCCTGGATCTTCCTAGGCACAACATGATCTCAAAGGAATTTGTGCATTGTTTATGCATCTTTTGCTTGGGGGTGATGTAGTAGCAATTAATTATAAGAGTTTAGACTAACATCATTTAGCGCATATCATTTATGAGAGAAAGTGCAAACAGCTAATACAGACTCAGTGTATAGGACCAATAAACTAAGAGATGCTATAAATATAGAGACAGTATCATGCTGTGTAAAGTTTCTGCACACATTTGAGATCAGATCATATATAACTCAGAAGGATTCATGATTACTTACTGAGAATCATGCTTCATACTATTTTCTTCATCGGTTTTTATGTTTCAGACAATAGCACAATCAGAGTTTAACATCAGAGTTTAACCATCAGAGTATGCTAACAGAGTTTTAGCAACATGATTTGCATGACAGTTAACATATGCATAGAAACATGATCAACATATCACAGAAGAGTTAATTTTGAGTCTAACCAGTATCTCTAGTCGAAACCAGAGATCATTCCTAGTTCATTTACCAGTCTTGTAAATGTAGCTTCACTCAAAGGCTTGGTGAAGATATCTGCAAGCTGTTGATCTGTAGACACAAAATGAAGCTCAATATTTCCTTCCTTCACATGTTCCCTGATAAAGTGATACCTTCTGCTGATGTGCTTGGTCATTGAGTGCTGTACTGGATTCCCTGTCATAGCAATAGCACTTTGATTATCACAGAAAATAGGTATTTTAGAGTACCTTAACCCATAATCCAGCAATTGATTCTTCATCCACAGAATCTGTGCACAACAGCTACCAGCAGCAATATACTCTGCTTCAGCAGTGGATGTGGAAATTGATTTCTGTTTCTTGCTGTACCAAGAAACTAGTCCTGTCACCTAGAAATTGACAGCTTCCACTGGTGCTCTTTCTGTCAATCTTACAACCTGCAAAATCTGCATCAGAGTAACCAACAAGCTTAAACTCTGATTCTCTAGGATACCACAAACCCAAGGTTTTGGTTCCTTTGAGATATTTGAAAATCCTCTTCACAGCTGTTAGATGAGGCTCTCTGGGATCAGCTTGAAATCTTACACAAAGACAGGTTGCATACATGATGGCTGGTCTACTTGCAGTCAGATAAAGAAGAGACCCTATCATGCCTCTGTAGTTTGTCATATCTATTGAAGCTCCTGTGTCTTTGTCTAGCTTTGTTGCAGTTGCCATAGGAGTTGTTGTAGATGAACTATCAAGCATACCAAATTTCTTGAGTAGATTTCTGGTATATTTTGCTTGATTGATAAAAATTCCATCATCTGTTTGCTTTACTTGCAAGCTTAGAAAATAACTAAGCTCTCCCATCATGCTCATTTGGTACCTGGACTGCATAAGCTTGGCAAACTTCTTACAGAGTTTATCATTAGTAGACCCAAAGATTATATCATCCACATAGATTTGAACTAAAAGCAAATCATTACCAATATTGAAATAGAACAAGGTTTTATCAATTGTACCTCTAGTGAACCCACTTTCTAAAAGAAATTGAGCCAGAGTTTCATACCATGCTCTAGGTGTCTGCTTTAGTCCATAAAGTGCTTTGTCAAGCCTGTAGACATAATCTGGGTGCTTGGGGTCCACAAACCCTGGTGGTTGTTCAACAAACACTTCTTCTTCAAGTTTCCCATTGAGAAAAACACTCTTCACATCCATCTGAAATACTTTAAACTTCTTGTGAGCAGCATATGCTAGAAAAATCCTTATGGCTTCCAACCTTGCAACTGGAGCAAAGGTTTCATCATAGTCAATTCCTTCCTGCTGTGAATATCCTTTTGCCACAAGTCTAGCCTTGTTCCTTGTAATTACTCTCTCACTATCAGTCTTGTTCATGAAAACCCACTTTGTACCAACAACAGATCTATTCTTGGGTCTTGGTACAAGTGTCCAGACTTCATTTCTTTCAAACTCATTCAATTCCTCCTGCATTGCTGTTATCCAGTTAGCATCTTGAAGAGCTTCATCCACTTTCTTTGGTTCTGTTTGAGATATGAATGCATGAAACAAACAATCATTTGCTATAGTACTTCTTGTTTTCACACTTGCATCTGGATCTCCAATAATCAGATCAGGTGTATGAGCCTGTGTCCACTTTCTTGCTGTAGGTAAGTGGCTTCTTTCACCATTATTAGATCCTCCGCCTTGATCCATGCTCTCCTGATTTTCTTGTTGATCATCTGCATTATCTGAGGCTCCCCCTGAATTGGACTGCTCAGTGTTTGAACTTTCAGAGTTTGAGCCAGAGTTTGTTTCAGATTCTTCAGCTGACTCACTTCCAGAATGTGATTCATCATGTTGAGATGTTCCAGAAGTATCTTCTTGCTCCCCCTCAACTGGTTCTCTATTCTATTCTGTCAGAGAAACTTCCTCAGTGTTTACCAGTAGAGGTTCAGAGTATGCTTCAACAGAGTTTGTTGGATTGGCTTCATCAGAGTTTAGATCTTCATTTTCAAAGTGTAGTTGATCATGATTTTCTTCATCTTCAAGTCCAATTATTTTCTTGTCATCAAATGACACATGTATAGATTCCATGATCACTTTAGTTCTCAAATTGTAGACTCTGAATGCTTTAGTCGACAGTGGATATCCAACAAAAATTCCTTCATCAGCTTTTAAGTCAAACTTGGTCAACTGTTCAGGATGAGTTTTCAACACAAAGCATTTGCACCCAAAAATATAAAAATATTTCAGGTTTGGTTTCTTTTTCTTCACCATCTCATATGGTGTTTTCCCATGCTTGTTGATCAGTGTAGCATTTTGAGTAAAACAAGAAGTTTGAACAGCTTCTGCCCAGAAATAAGTTGGCAATTTTGCTTCATCAAACATTGTTCTGGCAGCTTCGATTAAGGTTCTGTTCTTTCTTTCAACTACACCATTCTGCTGTGGAGTCCCTAGTGCAGAAAATTCTTGCTTCACTCCTCTTTCCTTGCAAAATTCTTCCATTGTTGCATTTCTGAATTCAGTACCATTATCACTCCTGATAATTTTCACTTTATACTGTGATCCTTTGTCCAGTAGCTTTACATGTTCCATCAGAGTTAAGGCAGTTTCATCCTTCTTTTCTAGAAAGTACACCCAGGTGTATCTAGTGTACTCATCAACAATGACTAAAGCATATTTCTTTCTGCCAAGAGACATTACATTCATTGGACCAAATAGATCAACATGAAGAAGATGATAAGGATCCACAACTGAAGATTCAGACTTACTCTTGAAAGATGACTTCATTTTCTTGGCCTTTTGACAAGAATCACATAGACCATCTAAGCTGAGTATAGATTTTGGAAGTCCCCTTACAAGATCTTTTCGAATCAACTCATTGATGTTGTTCAGATTTAGATGAGAGAGCTTCTTATGCCATTTCCAGCTCTCTTCATTAGACATCTTTGCAGACAGACACACAGCTTTTCCTTCAGAGTTTGTTACCAAACTTGCTTCATATATATTGTTACGTCTGTGTCCAACTAGAACAACTTTCCATGTAGATTTGCTAACAACCCCACAATATTCAGATTGAAAATCTACATGATAACCTATGTCACAGATAGCAGATCATGCTTGAGTCCTGGGACAAGAGCTACATTTGTGATGATGACACTTCCAAGATTGATATTTCCATATCTCATAGTACGTCCTATGTTGCCATCTCCATAGGAAACTTTTGGGCCAGCCTTCTCCTCATAATCTGATAGCAGGGCTTTATTTCCAGTCATGTGCCCTGAACATCCACTGTCCAAGACTAGGGTGCTCTCTCTTATGCCCTGCAATCGCAAACAATTACTGAGAGTTAGTTTTAAGGATCCAGACTTGCTTGGATCCTTTGGCTTTCGTAACATTGTTAGCTTTTGCAGCGGAATTCTTATCAACAGAGTTTAAGCTAACAGTATCAGAGTTTATACTTGCAGAATCAACTTTAACCCATTTCAAATTGGGCTTCAACTCATAATAGTTATGATAAATAGCATGATAATTCTTGCAAGTATAAATAGAATGCCAAGTACTCCCACAGTGAGTGCATAAAGTCTGTGGTCTAACCCTAACATAATCATTCTTAACTTCAGACTTTGAGGGTAAAGAATTAATGTCTTTGTTCTTCCTACAGAAACTTGCAAGATGGTTAGTACTACCACAATTATGACATGTTTTTCTTGGAGCATCAGTATTAGGAAAATGATTATTACTTTTATTAATGCCTACTTTTCCATTTCTGTTCTTCCTGGACACTTTCTGTTTCTCAACAGACTTTACCTCTTTGAGCTTATACTTGAATTGTTTCTCCGTCATTAAACCAACATTAACCTGTTTAACACAAGTTTTTACTGGTTCTTCCTTAACAGTTTCTTTTTCAATTACAGAGTTTTGCTTACTGGATTCAGGAACAAATTTCATAGGTGGAAGATGTGTTTTAACTTTAACTTTATCTTTAAATCTAAGTTCATCTTCCACACAGTAACCTAACCCAACTGGATCTGTTTGAAACACTTGATGTGTGTCTTTTCCTGAGTTTGTCCAAGTTTTAATTATCTTTCTCTCTTTTTCCAATTCAGATTCTAATTGCCTAAATCTCTTAAGAAACTCCTGTTCAACATAAACAACATCATCTCTTTCCTTTTGAACTTGTTGCATGTTAACAAGTTCTTCTTCAAGAAATTTATTTCTCTCTTTAATTTTTAGATTCTCATATTTAATTCTTTCATTTTCTAGAGTTTGATCTCTATAACTAACATGTATGCTTTTAAGATAAATTCTCAATTCAGATATATTATCAGTATCATAAGCATAAGTTGTTAGGGGTACCTTGTTTTCAGATGATTCAGATTCACCTTTAACAGTTGCCATGAGAGCATAGTTGATATCTTCATCTGAGTCTGAAGTGTCTGCCCAGTCTCTTCCTTTAGTGATGAGTGCTTTTTCAAATTTTCCTTTCTTGCACTCTAGAGCATAGTGACCCATTTCTTTACACTTGTAGCACTGGATCTCAGACTTGTCTTTCTTCCCAGATTTGGCATCCCTTCCTTCAGACTTTCTGAAACTCTTCCTTTCAGAGTTTGAATCTCTCATAGAGAATCTCTTTCCTTTCTTGAAGTTCTTGAAACCCATGTTCTTGAAGGTCTTCACCATCAACGCAGCCATTTGCATCATCTGTTCTTTATCATCCTCGGATTCAGATGATTCAACAGTGTTTGAGTCATCATCAGAGTTTGATGACTCACTTTCAGAGTTTATGACCAAAGCCTTTCCCTTAGCTTTCTTCTTTGAAGTCTCTTTCTTAAGAAGCTTTTCTTCAACTTTAAGAGCAACATATTTTGTCTTCTTACCAGATCTTCTGTTTCTTTGTTCTATCTCAAGTTCATGAGTTTTAAGCAACCCATAGATTTCATCAAGTTCTGTTTCTGCAAGATCATAATTATCTCTTATTGTTGTTGCCTTTAAATCCCATCTTTCAGGTAGAGATAGAAGAAACTTGAGATTAGACTCTTCAAGATCATATTCTTTATCAACCAAAGATAAATCATTCAACAGTTTACAGAATCTATCATATGTCTCAGTCAAAGTTTCATCAGGTCTCGAGTCAAAGTGTTCATACTCCTGTGTAAGTATAGTCTTCCTGTTCTTCTTTATAGCACTTGTTCCTTGACATCTGACTTCGAAAGCATCCAAAATTTCTTTGGCAGTCTTGCAACCAATAACTCTGTTAGACATGACATTATCTAAGGCACTATGGAGAAGATGTCTAACTTTTGCATCCTTTGCAATTGATGAGATGTCTTCAGGAGTCAAATCTTTCTTTTCCTTTAGAACAGTCTTTTGTTCTTGACCAGCAACAACAGAAGACAGTTTAGTTGGCTTATGAGGACCATCATTGATTCTATCAAGGTATTCTGGATCTGTGGCTTCCAGAAATATGGTCATTTTTACCTTCCATATTGGATATTCCGCTGGTCTGAGAATTGGAACCCTAATTGTCTCGTATCGACTCACAGAAGTTGGTTGAACCTTTTCGGGATTAGAACCTGCTTGGATATTTTCAGCCATGATTATACTTGTGTTTGGATCAAGATAAACTGTATATATTCAACAGCCTAGGCTCTGATACCAATTGTTAGGCCGAATACACAATATATAATCAAGTATATGTATGAGAATAGCAATTAGAACACTGTTTATGAATAATAAACTGTATGGAATTAATAACTCCTCTCTCGGTGATGTAAAATATCACAGAGAGCTGCTAGGTTACAAGAGTAATGTTTTCACGTATTCGCATCCCTTTTAGGGTTAACCTATCTGTGTTTATATAGTACACAACTACATACAATCCAAAATTGATATTCCTATAAATCAGCTATACAATTAATATCAATTTAGAATTGCTTCTGTCTTCTGTTCCGTTTCCTTAGCCATCACGATATCTCTTTGCTTCTATCCTTCTTCAAAGTATATCGCTTCTAGAATCTTCATTGTGTATAACACCGACAGCTAAGCAAACTCTGACTGTCAGAGTTTAACAAACTCTGACCAGTCTTCCAGCTAAACTCTGATAGTATCCTGATACTTTAAAAACTGATAAACAAACATCAGCAATTATATCTAACATATAGTCAATACTTCAAAGTATAGATTTAGAAACTTGCATCTATTATATGCATACATCAGAATATGGTACTTTAAAATACAGCATGGAATGAGAAAACTTGCCTGGAAATCCCGAAGTAGCAATAAGTCTCAGGTTGGTCCAGTAATCTAGAATCAACACAAGGTTCAAGATTAATAACTTAAACGCTTTCACCATACTAAGTATATACTAACTCAAGTACAAGTCCATTTTCAAGTTAACTCCTTAAGAACTCCTACTCGAGCATGCTCGCTCACACATTTTTATAAAATTGAAATATAATCCTTTTAACACGAAATCTTTTCGAGGGTCTTCCTAAACATACCTATCATGTTATCACAAAGTTTCACATTCCAAAAGTCGCTTAAGGGGTTTGATCATTGCCTCAAAGTTGGTTAAGTGGTGTAGTTCGGTTTCTCGAAACATCCTTTATTAAAACACTTGTTTCTCCTAAACCGTAAATCGGATTCACATGATCTTCGCACCAAAACGAACCTTGAAATAAGACCTACACTATCATGGGCAGTGGTGATCTTGGGCAGAAGTTACTAGGTTCGAATATCACAAGCAAAACAAGGTTAAGGAAAAATCGGGCATTACGACGGCTATGTTTTAGTGATTCCAAAGTTTAAATTATAAACTTTACATGACCAACCAACCATATCATCAAACCAACTCCTTTAACATCTCAAATAAGTCATGAACTTCAAGAACAATAGTCAAAACCAACATCTACACAATCAACCATCAAAACAACACCATACATCCACCATATCAACCATTCATCCACTAAATTATACTAACTTAATCTAACTCAAAACTAACCATAAAAATCGATTTATAACTAAGGGTTAAAATAGTTTATACCTTCCATGATGCCTTAAACACACTAACAATAGCTTACAATCCTTTCTTGAGCCTTGATTATCCTTTACAAGCCTTAAACTTCAAGATCAAAACAAGAAACCACTTGAAGTTACTATTCATCCTCATCTTGTAAAATCCATAACAAATCGAAACATAAGAGTTTGGTGCTAAACTTTTTACCAGACCTTGTTCTCTTGATAAGATTTCTTTTGAGTTATAGATCATCAAATTTGAAGCTTCCTAGCTAGCGTTTTGAGCCCCATCTTTCCGCTGGACAGAAACTGGACAGATTGGGTTCTCCAACTTGGGGAAGAGATTTGGCTAGGCTACACTCCTTTGTTGACCATGCAATTTTGAACGAATGTTACGCATGGAGTGGAGAAGCTATGGATAAAATTTGGTGATTTAAGGATGGATAGAAGTGGAGATATGAATTTTTCTTTGATCTTGGTTTCTGCTGGGCAGATTGTTGAAGAAATGGGGTGGGGAGAGTTTCTTGCTTTTTGGCCTTGGTTGATTTTGATAAAGTGTGATATTTTGTATTAGTGTGGTGAGTCATAGCTTTCTTTGCCTCATCATCGAAAACATGTCAAGTCATGGGGAGTTTGGAGATAAAGTAGCTTTACTGGTTTGTTCTCTTTCACATGGATGATACAATTGTTGCATTCCTTGGATTAATCTTGTTACATGTTACTTCCATGCCTATATTTAATCCTGTAAGTGTCGCGTTGTTCCGTCACCGCTTAATCTCGTAGAATGTTCGCAGGGTTTCTTAAGTGTTCTATCGAAGTAGTTTACCGTAACCGTTCTTGATATCACTAATTCTTTTATTAAATCCATATCCATGGAATTGATAATTTAAATTCTCCAATATTTTCAAATAATGATTAATCCATCCGTTATTGGTGAAATTTCGGAGAAAACAGAAAATGCTATTCTTCTGATTCTGACGGCTTTTGCATTCCTTCATTTACATCGTAGATCACTAATACGACTTTGAAAGTTCATTATCCCGACTCGTACATAGGGTGGTCTGAAAATCTTTTTCGGTTCAGAAATTTACTATTCATCAGGATTTTACTATTCATCAAAAAAAAAAATTTAACTAAGTCCAAAATTTGGGGTTATTATAGTCTCCCCTCCTTAAAAGGGTTCCGTCCCGGAATCTAAAAAAATAGCCGAGGTTACTCTTCCAATATAGTAATCTCCAGTTTCCAGGTTGACTCTTCAACTCTCTGGTTTCATTACAACACTTTCTCATTCCGGTCTGTGATATCTACCGGACGCTTTATATAAGCCAATTCTGGCTATGTTCATATACACCCATTTTCTATCAACATTCGATTATTCTTGCAATCGGCGGTACAACACTTACCGTAACTTCGGTTGTCTGAAATGTTTCTTTCGGTCGGTCTGTCGGTCTGCAGATCCTACGTAGTACTCGCACTCAATCTCGTTGCCAAACATGTTTGGAAAACTCCTCCCGAATCGGGAGTTCAATCATTGGTTCTTATCTGACACGATGGTGACTGGAACTCCACGTCACCCAACTATCTCTTTCGTAACTCTTCGGTTAACGATCTCTTGCTAATAACAAAATATGAGTAGACTCATTTGATCCATCAATTATAGCTCAATTGACGTCATAGTCTGACTCGATTCTTGTTGATCCTATCACAGAATCCATTATAGTAACATTACATTCCTAATCAGGAATCTCTACTAACTGTGATAGTCAACTAGGTCTTTGTTCTGCCTTCATTTTTGACATATTCAATATTTACTTACCAATTGATAAATCCCTTTTTATCTATCCGACCACTTATAACTTTTCCTTAACTTTCTTTACCTTTTTGTACTCTCGGTGTGGCTGTCTCTTTATGACAGATCTTTATTCCTTGATTTATTCTGGCTCAATCAGGACCTTTAAATAATCCTTTGTGTTCTCGTGACTTCAAACTTCATCCTTTCAGTTCTTCTTATTAGTCATTCCGAACTGGTCAGTGGGGCTGCTATCTTAGCAAAATCTTGTACACATCTTTGGTAATATCCGACTAAATCCACAAAATTACTCACCTCGGTTGGTGTGGTTGATCTTTCCTAGTTTGAAACGTCTCCTATCTCTGCAGGGTCAACCAGTACTCCTTTACTATTGACCACATGTCCTAAAATTGTACTTCCTTTAGCCAAAACTCGCACTTTGAGAACTTGGCATATAACTCTTCTCTCCTCAGTGCTTCTAACACGATCCTCAAATGTTCTGCATGTTCTTCCTCGGTCTTTGAGGTAAACCTAAATATTGCTGATGTCACTATGACATACTTATCCAAATACTTCTTGAAAAGTCGATTCAGCACATCCATGAAAGCTGCAAGGGCATTCGTCAGCCCAAATGACATTACTAAAAACTCGTAGTGTCCATACTTGGTGCGAAACGCAGTCTTGGGTACGTTCTCAGGCTTAATATTAAATTGGTGGTATCCAGTTCTCAATCAATATTCGAGAATTTAACTGCATCATGCAGCTGATCGATCAAATCACCGATCCTTGGCAGGGGTATTCATTCTTAACAATTAGCCTATTTAGCTCTCGATACTCTATGCACAGCCTCATGTTGTCGTCCTTTTTTTTCACCAATAACACGGGTGCATCCCACGGTGACGCACTTGGTCTTCATCTCGACTGGAGCTAGTCGGTACGGGGCCTTCGAAACTGGCGCCGTCCTTGGAGCTAATTCTATACCAGACTTTATTTCTCTATCGGGTGGTAACCCCGAAAGATCTCCTGGAAATACATCTTCGAATTCTTTAACCACGGGGATATTCTGTACACTAGGTACTTCCCGTTTCGTATCCATCACAGTCGCTAAACAAGTTTCATCTTCTTGGAGTTCAAACGTTTCCTCGTCCGACAATCTGAATTCTTACTTCCTTTCTTTCTCAATCTATTCGCGTTTCATACTCTATTTTCTTTATTCCCATTTCTTTCTCGTCCACTTTGCTTCCATTTCTATCATAGTCGTTTCATTAACCAAGGTAACATAATCAGTCATTTCGAACACTTCGTTATTCTGAATTCGCATCATGCGAAACAAACCTTGGCAATTTCCGTAAACTTCGATTCATAATTTGTCGTACTCATTTGTTTTAGCTCTAAGCTTCAACACTCTATTTTTCCAAATACTAAGGAAAATACTTGCATGGTACTAAGAATACTTCAAGCAACAGAATGCTTTCTATATATATATATATATATATATAAAAACTTCGTAAAAATTCTTGCTGAGGGGGCGACCTGGTTAGGTCTCAATCAAATTATCGTTTGAAAATCTTCCCACCATACTTCACTGCATACAAATGCATCGTGAATTCACTTATATAAATTTGACCGAAAGTTGAACTTAGTGATACAATAACTAGTTCATTTCAATAAACATTGACAACTAGCTGAACAAAATTTGCTAGTTCGATTAGTTTGGGACGCAACATCTAGCTAGGATAATTAGCTAGATTTTCATCATATCATTAAAATTTCAACTAGTTAGAACAATTAACTAGCCACTCATTATGGCACATGCAATTAGCCATTTTCAATCTACTAGTACAAAATCTCGACATCATAGTCGAAGAAAGAAGAAAACAAAATTTTGACTACTCAGATAATGAATTGAAAAGAAGAGTAAATAAGTTTAGGATGAACAAGGTAATTATAACCCTTGAATAAAATGTATGATATGATTAGGAAATTCTTGGTATCGGAACAATCGATAACCTCCCACCAAACATTTCTCATCAGTGAAACGGTCCACCCAAAGGTGTCTCCGTACATAAACTTTATCAAATTTTCCAGTAGAATTGAATTCGGAATATCAATATCAAATTGATATCCTTTCTACGATTTCAACGTCTGATGTGCAAATCTCTCCTTAATAGGAGAAAAGAATTCCCGAGTAATCTCTGAAATATATATCATCCATGTTTTAAATAAACAGTTTGATATTTATGAACTCGAGGAGTCCAAGTATGAAAGGAGAAATCGCTTTTCAAGATAATCGTTAAAGAATACTCATCAAATAATTAAGGAAGCATTAATTGAACATTCCTTAGATAATTGAAAGAATACGAAATAAATTATAGACCTGGAAGGATATATGAATAATGGTTCCCTTTTCAGGTCGTCCTGGAACATGAACAAAACGCTCCGGTGAGTAATGGTAACTAAATTCTGCGTATTTAACCCTTAAGGTAATGAGTGGAGGAAAGAAAATGAATAAACTGAATATAACAGTCGTTGGTTGCATCCCAAGTTGAAGTAGGAAACTAGAAGGGTTACCTGACATGAATTATTCAAGGTAACATAGGCAGGAACAGTTTTTAGATTGAGGAGTGTACCAGCAAGTAGATACCAAAAAGTCAATGGTCATCATAATTTCTAACATCACCTGTACGAGGATGATCTTATCTTTCTGCCTTTATGGCTTATGGTACTAACCAACGGTACCTCAAAATCGTACAAGTCCTTAAATAGGTCGGGAGTTCGAAACATATTCGCCATTCCCCGATAATTGTTCAGAGATTGGGCTTCCTACGGCCGAATCAACACATCCTCAAAAGATGAAGGTCGATTAACGTATATGTAATTTCTTAACACTAGTCGTATCAAATGAATCCAACCCCAGGCCACCATAGGTCTCGTTCCTCGTAGGTCCTGAGATTGTCGCATTGCTCGTTGCAACCATACGTGTCTTTATCAGAATCACGCTATTCATTCTTCATATCTTTGATTTCTGAGTTGAGCCACCATGGCCTATCGTACGAAATGTACTCGCGATGCGATTTAGCACGTTCGTCTCACGATAACGTTCTGGTACTATACGTACGCAACAGTCTCCTTTTTAGGTAACAAAATACCCATCGACGGAAAAACACCAACTCTTGTGGAATCGTTGTTCTCAAGGCTTGGACCTCATACACACGATAATGCCCTAACTAGTCCACGCAATTTAGTAATTCGGATCGCGTAAAGGATTGTAAACGTCTCAATCTTCACATGTGCTGCCTTCTCGTGGCAAACTACGATGAACTTCAAACACTTAGGTTCTTACTAAGTCAAGTTATCCATTGGTATTGGCCATTCCGACCTTACCCCAACTGCAACCGAGACTCTGCTTCGCGTCTTATCTTAATGTTTTTGATAATCCGTGTACAATTCTAAACGTCCTTCTCATCATTATGATGATCTTCAACGGTCCTATCGGTCCTCGATAAGTCCTCAACTACACTCTTTAATCTTAACATCCTCAGTGGCACTACTTCCGGTAGTCCACTTAACGAACTCTATATGAGTCCTCTCGTCATTCTTTTACTTCGATATAACTCTTAACACTCTCATATCCAAGTTTATAACTAATTGCTCTGATACCATTTCTGTAACACCGCCAGATCCGGGGTCAGGAATCTGGGTTGTCACGCTCCATCAATGATACAATACCTGTATTACTTACAACATTCTCATAATACAACTCCAAAGACCCCAATCACTTACGCACACACACACAAGTTGTAGCCTTGGAAATGAGCAACAATAATCAACATTTGTTATTACAACCCAAATGTACTATCCTGGATCTCATCTATTATTTACAGCCTCTACCTGAAGTTACAATAATAGACCTCACAATTCTATACAAGGTTTAGTAATACAAACCCACTCAAAATAATTCTCACTAATTCAAGCTGCAACTATTCTGCTCACACTGACAGTATCCATCCTGCATCAACTAACTCCAGGGTGGTCTCTCCATTCCCTTGCTCTCGTAACACGAGGTGGATTTGGCAATGTTTTCCTCATGCTGAAAGATTTAATAAAGCAAGAATGAGCTAATAGTGCTCAACAAGAAATCTATCCCAGTTTAAATCTTTAAACCTTTTAGGGAGATAATTCATATGGGATCAAAGCTTTTATCACTACTAGGGTCTAACCCCAAAATAGTATACCGTTTAAAATACCGTATGACTTATAATCATACTCATATACTCTTCGTAATCATTTGGAAATCCTGGGTATCAATATGATAAACCAAGACTCAAAACATATCTTTTTAAAATAGATATCAAATATTGGAATCAAGGCTTAAAGCCTATTCATTGATTCAAAACACTATACAGTTCAATATACTGTATATCTTAAATACCTTCTCAACATATACACAGTTCGAGAATATCTTTGTAACCACAGGCTATGCATTAAACGGATAAGATACTAGTATAACATAAAAGATGAAGTTACGAGGAAAATTTAATATAAGGTTTCCGTAAACCAAAATCCACTTATGCATATATAATCTGAGTAAGGTTTTATCAGAGTCATAACTCATAAAATAAAAGATGAAGTTGCAAGGATTTATTGTAACTTCCTTTTTGAACACTTTTCAACCCTCTGCCAACATGATCGGTAAACCTGTACCAAGGGTTTCATCCTTAGTCCCTTTCAATACATGTTGCAGAAACTCCCTGCCAACATGATCGGTAAACCTGTACCAAGGATGTCCCCCTTAGTCCCTTTCAATACATGTTGCAGAATTATCCAAATTGGATGATGAACTAATACCGGAGTTGCTACCACGCCCGTCGTACCAACGTTACTATGATCAGTAGCAGGTCGCACAACAAAAATATGTTCTCTACATGTAGATGGAAGAATCACGACAGCCTGACATTGTCTACTGCCTTCCCGGATCTCCCGGCCCATTTGGGGCAATAAAATGGATGGGTCGGCGCAACTGGACCACTTACACCACTCCTAGTTCGGATGAAATCCATGACTCTGAAACGTAAAGATCGTCCTCCTTTCCCCAAGTGTAATACTTGTTGATACGACTCCACTAAGTAGTTATATCTAGGTTGGAAAGAAAGATTCTCCAATATTTCCCAAGCGATGCTTGTTAATGGATATCGACTTGTTCCATCAATTTACCCCTCGATCATTGAGGTGTTAACACAACATTTCACTTGCAGCAATTAAATTGCTCCGAGAAAATATCTGTCCCCTGACAGTTTTGAGTTGAGAGTTTAAAATGAGTAGCGATCACTTAAATCAGGTTTCCCATATTTTTGATAGTTGAGCAAGCATTTAAATCCTCTTAAAAGACAGATTTAAATGGAAAAACAGTGTTTTGGGAACCTCTTTTTGATTTAAAATAATTAATAATACAGCTTAGAGTATCCTTCGTAATTATTGAAGGTCGAGGATAAACTTTAAATAACATTTCTCATTTTTAAAACGTGTTAAAAGTATTTAATAAATAATCGAATAATATTTATTAAATAAGTAAACCTTAAACGAATATTCGAAAATAATATTTATTAAGTAAATAATGATTAAATGAATATACAAAAATAATATTCATTAAATGAATAAGGATTAAATGAATATTCAAAATAATATTCATTAAATAAATAAACCTTAAATGAATATTAAAAAATAATATTCATTAAATAAATAATGATTAAATGAATATTCAAAAATAATATTCATTAAATAAATAAGGATTAAATGAATATTCAAAATAATATTCATTAAATAAATAAACCTTAAATGAATATTCAAAAATAATATTCATTAAATAAATAATGATTAAATGAATATTCAAAAATAATATTCATTAAATAAGTAAGGATTAAATGAATATTCAAAATAATATTCATTAAATAAATAAACCTTAAATGAATATTCAAAAATAATATTCATTAAATAAATAATGATTAAATGAATATTCAAAAATAATATTCATTAAATAAATAAGGATTAAATGAATATTCAAAATAATATTCATTAAATAATTAATCATCGAAAAACAGTTACCCGATATCTTTATCGGAAAAATAATCTTTCATAATCAAATCATAAAGCAAGTATCACAATATACTTTCAAAAACAGTTATACCTTCCATTAGCATATATAACGGAAATAGTATTCAAATAGTATTTTTTGACTGAGCTAATACTCAAATAACATTCCTTGAAAGATATAGTAAGCAAACATCATTCCTTGAATGATATCATACTCGAATAACAATCCTCAAAGTACATAGTATTCTGCCGATGGAATCCCTCCGGGTTTCCACGGCTATCTACATATCTCAAAATACCGACTCCCGATTTAGAGTCGAAAACAATGAATATGCTCTTATATTTAGAGCTACCAGGTAAACCGGTTCATAACTACTTAACTCAAAAGATTTTATATAATCCAAAGGTCAAATCCATTTCAACAAGAAATAAGATATATCGCAAAACTGTCCAATTTTATACATGGCAAAAGCAGTGTTATATAGTCAATACTTCAAAGTATAGATTTAGAAACTTGCATCTATTATATGCATACATCAGAATATGGTACTTTAAAATACAGCATGGAATGAGAAAACTTGCCTGGAAATCCCGAAGTAGCAATAAGTCTCAGGTTGTTCCAGTAATCTAGAATCAACACAAGGTTCAAGATTAATAACTTAAACGCTTTCACCATACTAAGTATATACTAACTCAAGTACAAGTCCATTTTTAAGTTCACTCCTTAAGAACTCCTATTCGAGCATGCTCGCTCACGCATTTTTATAAAATTGAAATATAATCCTTTTAACACGAAATCTTTTCGAGGGTCTTCCTAAACATACCTAGCATGTTATCACAAAGTTTCACATTCCAATAAGTCGCTTAAGGGGTTTGATCATTGCCTCAAAGTTGGTTAAGTGGTGTAGTTCGGTTTCTCGAAACATCCTTTATTAAAACACTTGTTTCTCCTAAACCGTAAATCGGATTCACATGATCTTCGCACCAAAACGAACCTTGAAATAAGACCTACACTACCATGGGCAGTGGTGATCTTGGGAAGAAGTTAATAGGTTCGAATATCACAAGCAAAACAAGGTTAAGGAAAAATCGGGCATTACGACGGCTATGTTTTAGTGATTCCAAAGTTTAAATTATAAACTTTACATGACCAACCAACCATATCATCAAACCAACTCCTTTAACATCTAAAATAAGTCATGAACTTCAAGAACAATAGTCAAAACCAACATCTACACAATCAACCATCAAAACAACACCATACATCCACCATATCAACCATTCATCCACTAAATTATACTAACTTAATCTAACTCAAAACTAACCATAAAAATTGATTTATAACTAAGGGTTAAAATAGTTTATACCTTCCATGATGCCTTAAACACACTAACAATAGCTTACAATCCTTTCTTGAGCCTTGATTATCCTTTACAAGCCTTAAACTTCAAGATCAAAACAAGAAACCACTTGAAGTTACTATTCATCCTCATCTTGTAAAATCCATAACAAATCGAAAAATAAGAGTTTGGTGCTAAACGTTTTACCAGACCTTGTTCTCTTGATAAGATTTCTTTTGAGTTATAGATCATCAAATTTGAAGCTTCCTAGCTAGCGTTTTGAGCCCCATCTTTCCGCTGGACAGAAACTGGACAGATTGGGTTCTCCAACTTGGGGAAGAGATTTGGCTAGGCTACACTCCTTTGTTGACCATGAAATTTTGAACTAATGTTACCCATGGAGTGGAGAAGCTATGGTTAAAATTTGGTGATTTAAGGATGGATAGAAGTGGAGATATGAATTTTTCGTTGAGCTTGGTTTCTGTTGGGCAGATTGTTGAAGAAATGGGGTGGGGAGAGTTTCTTGCTTTTTGGCCTTGGTTGATTTTGATAAAGTGTGATATTTTGTATTAGTGTGGTGAGTCATAGCTTTCTTTGCCTCATCATCGGACACATGTCAAGCCATGAGGAGTTTGGAGATAAAGTAGCTTTACTGGTTTGTTCCCTTTCACATGGATGATCCAATTGTTGCATTCCTTGGATTAATCTTGTTACATGTTACTTCCATGCCTATATTTAATCCTGTAAGTGTCGCGTTGTTCCGTCACCGCTTAATCTCGTAGAATGTTCGCAGAGTTTCTTAAGTGTTCTATCGAAGTAGTTTATCGTAACCGTTCTTGATATCACTAATTCTTTTATTAAATCCATGTCCATGGAATTGATAATTTAAATTCTCCAATATTTTCAAATAATGATTAATCCATCCGTTATTGGTGAAATTTCGGAGAAAACAAAAAATGCTATTCTTCTGATTCTGACGGCTTTTGCATTCCTTCATTTACATCGTAGATCACTAATACAACTTTGAAAGTTCATTATCCCGACTCGTACATAGGGTGGTCTGAAAATCTTTTTCGGTTCAGAAATTTACTATTCATCAGGATTTTACTATTCATCAAAAAAAAAAAAATTTAACTAAGTCCAAAATTTGGGGTTATTACAGCTTGTGTCATGTAAGCCAAATGTCAACCCAAGAAGGGTTTAAGAAGCATCTTGCTTTGATCCTCTTGTTTGATTTCACATGGATGCATCAAATATTGCATTCTTGATTTAATCTTGTACATGATACTCTTATACTTGTGTTTAATCAAGGAAGTATCGCGTTGTTCTGTTACCGCTTAATCTCGTAGCATGCTCGTAGGAATTTCTTAAGTATTCTATCGAAGTAGTTTACCGTAAACGTTCTTGATATATTAATACCTTTGCTAAATCCATATCCATGGAATTGATAAATTAAAATCCTCCAATTTATTTAAATAATGATTAATCCATCAGTATCTCTGGAATCTCGGAGAAAACAGAAAATGATATCCTTCTGATTTTGACAGCTTTTGCATTCACTCATTTACATAGTAGAACGCTAATACGACTTCGAAAGTTCATTATCCTGACCCGTACATAGGGTGGTCTGATAAATTTCTGAAACGACAAAAGTTACTATTCATCAGAGATTTTTTAAATAAGTACAAAATTTGGGGTTATTACACTGTATGTCTCAACAATACGAGGGAGAGATGCGCCACAATGGAAGATGTGTTCACCGATGATAGCTTTATTGATGAAAATCTTGGTTATATTCGTTTAATTTTGATTGTTATTGTAGATGTCGTATGGCTTAACATAAATGAATTATATATAATAGCACAACATGTCCTATTTTATTCAAAGTAGTTTTACAATTATATCCTTTAATGCATCATAATTTTACTTTAATGCCCCTCTAAAGTCAAATGTTATAAAACTGTAAGAAAATCTTCATCTTGATGGCAATCGAACCTAAGACACTTCAATACTAACTACTAAGAATTTCAAGTCACCAATTTCACCATTGAGCTACTTGGGCTTTTTTGTTGTGGTATAAAACCCATTAGCGTGGTTATGCCTTTCACATATATTATTTTACACTTTAGTTTTTATTCAAGATTCTTTCATTATAATTTCATTCGTCTAATTATTAATAAAAGTGGTTATTGCTATAAAGTATATCCAATAGACACGTATCTCTTTAAGTAAATTCAATTATGTTTCTTCCGTTGTATTCACAATTTTAAGACAAAGTACAAATGCATTTTTAGTCACATAATATCACTTTTTAGTCCGAGTATCCAATACTTATCAGGATGTTAATTCTACTGCAAAAAACTTATATGGGGTAGGGAATTAAAACAACTACGGGCTTTCATGTTAACGACTAGCTCAAATAATACAAAATAGTAATCATTTTGTCTCAACTAGGTTCATACATATCAGATAATATAAGTAATAATCTAAGCACCTCTATAGTTGTGACCCTGACTAGAGATGAACGTAATCCGGATTCAGGTCGGATTTTTCGATATCCGATAGGGCCGGGCTTTTTTAAACCGAGACAAATTTCCTCTAAAATATTTATACCCGTAGATAGGGTCGGATCAGGAGGGGCCAAATCAGATTTTTACAAATTATTTTAGATATTGATAACTTTAACTTTTTTTTATTTTTATTTTTTCGGATTTAATTGAAAATTTTAAGCTTTTATCCGAGATTTAATTGAATATTCTAACTTTTTGGATTGGACTTTTATCCTAATCAAGACTACGTCCAAATCGAGATTAAATTTTGGTTTATTCGGCTCGAACCGGACCGGAGTTTTGTGAAAAATATGCGATCCGTTTAAGCCTGCGGGGCTGGATCCAATTGAGGTGGACTTTTTTTGAATCAGATTTTTTCCGATTTTTTTAACCAGATCGAACAGTTTTTTCGAATACGAATTTATGTGCATCTCAATTCCGCCACCTCATGCATTAAGGACAAGTATACTACTCCGGCCGCATATACAGAATTATGGAGAGTATTGGTACTTTCGAAATGGAGCCTTTATTTGACACCTTCAAGTAATTCCTATCTGATTATTAATTATCTTATAAAACTAATCATCAAATACTTTCAACTAAGAACAAAATCTTCTTCGGACTAATACCAAACCGATCTTCCATGCAAATCTTCTGAATCATGGCACATAGTGCCACCAACAAGTTCAAACTGGTGGCGGGATCACCACAGCAAACTGAAAAATACTTATCATCGCAAAATTAAACTGACGTGAACAAGAAAATATCGTTACAAAATAACATCAAGTTCTATCGGTTAGAGCGATCTCGTGCCTTGCACAGGTATTGAAGCTAGTTTTTTATAAAAGGTGAATTTGTCTTACATCCGTTAATCGGATTTCAAAATATCTAAAAATGGTGATCCAAGAAGTTATTTCAAAGTTATTAATTTCTTAAAGAACCACCCCAGTTTTAATTTCTTTTCATAATTCATTTTAAATACTCCTAGATCTTGGAATTTTTTTTATTATTCGTGTCTAATATTTCTAAACTTTATTGAATCTTGTTTGGATATCATATAATCTCACATTTTATATTTTTTATTGAATATCTCTAAATTTTGAAAGTGAGGATCTTTTAAATCTAACAAAATTATTTATAAAATGAAACGGACATGAATTACAAAATATCATTCCAAAGATAACATTAGGATAACATTACAAACTAAATAGATAAAGTGATTATATGTTAACATCGTTAACACATCCGTTTACAATCGGATTTTTCTCGATAACAATTAAACAAGATTCCGTCACAACACCAACAAAGCTTTAATTTGCACATTGACGGCAAACAGACACCATTTGTACCAACTTGATTTGGAGTGCTGGAGGTGCTGTTATCATCAGCCATAATTCTCGAATTATTTATCAAATCACCTGTATGCATCAAAATAAATAAATTATTTATTAGAATGAAATATAAAGTCTACGAACAATATATGGTAAATCAATTATCGATTTTAGACAGAATGAAATATAAAGTCTATGAACAATATATGGTAAATCAAGTATCGATTTTAGATGGAATGAAATAGAAAGTCTATGAACAATATATGATAAATCGATTTTAGATGGAATGAAGTCATAAGTTCCAATATATACAAGTACAGAGAATAACTTACGTCTACACTGGTGTGAACCAAACTGCAAAAGCAGAACAACAAAAAAGATAAATAGAGCTTGAACCCTGTGAGTAGCCATATAATGTTTTGTGATGTTTTCTCTATTTTTTGTGGTAAGTTGTTCATCTCGTTGTTGGAAGGGATGGTCAATATATACTTGTTGTGAATATGAAAAACAAACATATTCACAGAAAATTCAAGAATTATTGGGAATGTAATATTCACATAGATTGCTTTTAAAATATTATCTTTCATTACCAAAACAAAAAATTGACCTAGATTGTTTAGAAAAAGAGGATATTTTCAACCAACTATTGAAACGTATCAATATTTAGATAATCTAACATTCACCCACCACTTTATACTAACATAATCTAACTCAAAACTAATCATATAAACCAAAGTATAACTAAGGGTTTAAGATATTTATACCTTTCTTGATGCTTGATATACACTAAAAATAGTTTAACTATCCTTGCTTGAGCTTTATATAACCTTAGCTTGATTAATCCTAAAGAAACAAAATCAAGAACATCAAAATATTACTTTTCATGTTCATCTTTAATCCAATATTTGGATATGTTCTGATCCATGGATGAATCTAGGATTTAGAGGATACCTTAATTTGGAGATATGGAAGCTTTTGAATCCAAAATCATGATTTTTGGATGAGTGGAAGTTGGACTTTGAAAATCAATCCTTTGATTAACAAAAAGTGGCTGAATGTATGTTTTTCAGGGGGGGAGCTTTTTGGCTTGGTTCCTTGATATTTTATTGATAAAGTGAAGTGGTTGGATGTTGCTTAATGTGTAAGAAATGATGATGTAGGGGTGCTTGTGTCATGTAAGCCAAATGTCAAGCCAAGAAGGGTTTAAGAAGCATCTTGCTTTGATCCTCTTGTTTGATTTCACATGGATGCATCAAATATTGCATTCTTGATTTAATCTTGTACATGATACTCTTGTACTTGTGTTTAATCAAGTAAGTATCACGTTGTTCTGTTACCGCTTAATCTCGTAGAACGCCTGCAGGAATTTCTTAAGTGTTCTATCGAAGTAGTTTACTGTAAACGTTCTTGATATATTAATACTTTTGCTAAATCCATATCCATGGAATTGATAAATTAAAATCCTCCAATTTATTTAAATAATGATTAATCCATTAGTATCTCAGGAATCTCGGAGAAAACAGAAAATGCTATTTTTCTGATTCTGACAGCTTTTGCATTCACTCATTTACATAGTAGAACGCTAATACGACTTCGAAAGTTCATTATCCTGACCCGTACATAGGGTGGTTTGATAAATTTTTGAAACGACAAAAGTTACTATTCATCAGGGATTTTTTAAATAAGTACAAAATTTGGGGTTATTACACTGTATGTCTTAGCAATACGAGGGAGAGATGCGCCACAATAGAAGATGGGTTCATAGCTTGATTGATGAAAATCTTGGTTGTATTCGTTTAATTTTGATTGCTATTGTAGATGTCGTATGGCTTAACATAAATGAATTATTTTACCATTCAAAAAAAAGTTTATTGTATTCTAAGTCCAACTTATGTTTTTCCTTTAATCCAATTCTATTATTAAATATTTATTTATAATTAATTTTGCTTACTTATAAACTAGGTAAGTCACTAATTAGGTACCTAATATTATACTCTTAAATTAGTCACCATTTCATGAAACTTTTCGAAGATCTAAGATTTTTATTCTCTAAAAAATTCTCAAATCAATTTTTTCTTTCAAAACTTATTAAAAAAAGATGTATGCTATTTTCCAAACTAAAGGAGATATATTAAATACAGATATTTTAAGGTTTAAGTATATTTTTAATTTTTAAGTATAGGCTAGATAGATACTATAAGATTGTAGTTGATTTAATTTTTTATAAAAGGTGAATTTGTCTTACATCCATTAATCGGATTTCAAAATATCTAAAAATGGTAATCCAAGAAGTTATTTCAAAGTTATTAATTTCTTAAAGAACCACCCAAGTTTTAATTTCTTTTCATAATTCATTTTAAATACTCCTAGATCTTGGAAGATTTTTTATTATTCGTGTCTAATATTTCTAAACTTTATTGAATCTTGTTTGGATATCATATAATCTCACATTTTATATTTTTTATTGAATATCTCTAAATTTTGAAAGTGAGGATCTTTTAAATCTAAGAAAATTATTTATAAAATTAAACGGACATGAATTACAAAATATCATTCCAAAGATAACATTAGGATAACATTACAAACTAAATAGATAAAGTGATTATATGTTAACATCGTTAACACATCCGTTTACAATCGGATTTTTCTCGATAACAATTAAACAAGATTCCGTCACAACACCAACAAAGCTTTAATTTGCACATTGACGGCAAACAGACACCATTTGTACTAACTTGATTTGGAGTGCTGGAGGTGCTGTTATCATCAGCCATAATTCTCGAACTATTTATCAAATCACCTGTATGCATCAAAATAAATAAATTATTTATTAGAATAAAATATAAAGTCTACGAACAATATATGGTAAATCAATTATCGATTTTAGACGGAATGAAATATAAAGTCTATGAACAATATATGATAAATCAATTATCGATTTTAGACGGAATGAAACAGAAAGTCTATGAACAATATATGGTAAATCGATTTTAGATGGAATGAAGTCACAAGTTCCAATATATACAAGTACAGAGAATAACTTACGTCTGCACTGGTGTGTACCAAACTGCAAAAGCAGAACAACAAAAAAGATAAATAGAGCTTGAACCCTGTGAGTAGCCATATAATGTTTTGTGCTGTTTTCTCTATTTTTTGTGGTAAGTTGTTCATCTCGTTGTTGGAAGGGATGGTCAATATATACTTGTTGTGAATATGAAAAACAAACGTATTCACAGAAAATTCAAGAATTATTGGGAATGTAATATTCACATAAATTGCTTTTAAAATATTATCTTTAGATTGTTTAGAAAAAGAGGATATTTTCAACCAACTATTGAAACGTATCAATATTTATTCCTTGAGGTTGACCTTGGAGATGTGCTGACTAGTGATCTTTGAAAAAAGTGCTCCCGTCTCTGTATTTCATCAAAAATAAATGGAGACGTTCTAATAGTTGGGGTGGAAAACAATCAAACTAAAGACCTTGTTGAACTATTATATCATGATAAACTCACTTGTTCAAATAAAACTGAGTAACGTTAGGGAAAGAAAAAATTAAAAAAAAATTAAAATGATAAACGGTTTTGACTTAATAAAATTGCAAATTTTAATTGGAAGGATTTATGTACACCGGGTCCTTCTTATTATTAAATTTTGGGGGTATTTTTTCGATTACATAGCATTTTTCTATAAAATTTTAAGACTTTAGAGAAAAAGATAAGATGTTATATTATATTCTAACAATTTTAATATTTTATAGAGTTATTGACCAAAAAATCCAACAAACTTATTACTCCCTCCGTCCCGCCCAATTGTTTACATTTGGGTTGGGCACAGAGGTAAGGAATATAAGTAAAGTAGAGAAAAAGTAGGAAGAATGAGTAAAGTGGTGGGACCCGTCAATATTTAAGGTATAAAGTAAGTAAAGTTGAGGAAAGTAGTGGGAGTAGTTGATTTTTATATTATAAAACTTTACTATTTTTGGAAAGTTTTGGAATGTAAAGAAATGGATGAGACATCCCAAAAAGTAAAGTGTAAAGAAATGGATGAGAATGAGGGAGTAGTTTTTTTCCAATAAATCAATGGATGAGAATGAGAGAGTAATTTTTTTCCAAGAAATCTTTGAACTTTTTTTTTTGACCAACAACCCCAATAAACTTTACTAATTATGAAATTTTACATAAAATTAACCATGGTTAAATCTACAAATTGTACTTGTCAAATATATTCATATGATTTTTAAATTCTTGTATACTTGCTAAATATGTTTATATGATTTTTTATATTTTTATACATGCATGTGTTCCCCGTATACAACAATAATATCCCGTAATTTTTAGATTAATAATAATGAAAGAATTTGAAAAATAATAGCATTTAAAATTAAATTTGACTAATGACCCTAAATTTTGGATCGGATTTGAACATAGGTAAGTAGTAGGTTTAGAGTTAGGGTTTTGTGACGCTATATAAACATCTTATTCTCCTTCCTCGTGTTTTATATCAAAATTCGTAGGGTTTAAATACAAACAGTTCAGCAGTCTTGTAAAATTCGTAGTTAATTCAGCGTAAGTCGGAATTCGTTGATTTTGGACTTTTCGGAACGGTCTTTTCGTTCTCTACGACTTTCATCCTTTGAGTTTTTCATGGAAACGTCGTTTAGATGGTCAAAAAGGCTAAATACAGTTCTGGTCAGAATTGAATATATGATCTAGGATGCGTTGAGGTAAGTTTTCGATCGATCTTCCTAGTATTTTCGAAATTACGTGTTATGTGTGTATATTTGTTTATATAAACCTTGGCTTACTGATGATATATTTTGAAGTGATATGTATTATTTGATATGTGTTATTTGTAAACAATAGTCTTGGGACTCTAATTTTTGTCATGGTTTGTGAAAATATCGAATAAGAATAAGGGCCGAGTCACCGGGTTGTAGTGACAGTTTTCTGAAAATTTAGGACCGTTATCACCGGGTTGTAGTGGTCGTGGCATGAATTATGGGTTTTAGGTTATTGTTGTTATGTGGTGTCGTATCGTATCTATCGAATAAGAATATGAATGTGTATCGAAAGTTATTTGTTTCATATATCGTATCGTCTCGAATATTGTATTTTGTTTTGTATATACATGTTATTTGCCCGATTAGTTGGATCGATTGGTTTCTTGCTGGGTTGTATAACTCATTACTTACAATTTTCAGGTTCTGTGTAACTCAAGTGGGATAGCGTTGCGTATCGAAAGTTATTTGTTTCATATATCATATCCTATCGAATATTTGAAAGGCATATGTATAGGCCTATTTGTAAACACCGAGGATTCTACTCAACCTAAACAAGAATGTACTAAGAAAATAATAAATTCATATGTCACAAGAATCTCAGAAAATAATATCTGTCAAGAGAATGAAGTTTAATGTCATCTACAGACTTGAAGTAATTCTACATTGAAAGAAGTTCAATTTATTGATCAAGCCTCAGTGAAGTATTCAAGAAAGTGGATTTATTAAAGTGACAGATATTCAGCAGTGTGACAGAAAATGAACATGTTACAGTGTTTGAGAAAGGGAAAAGACAATTAATGGACCACATCTTAAAGTCAAAAAGATAAAGAACAAACATTGCAGTTAGTCACTCATGAACCAGACAGTACATCGAGTGTCAACATTCTACAGTGTTAGCTCTTCTTCTAATTTCAGTTGTTCAAGGATTAATTCTACATTCAAGGAATTGTATTTATTCTCTTTTAAATAATTAAATCAGTTAAGTAATTTATTTAATAAATTGATTCTATTTAGAATTAATTTATTACTTAAATTATTTAAAAGGTTATTTAAATTAGAATTAATACATAACTAGGAAGACTGAGAAAAACATTAGGAAGACTATCATTGTTAAATCTTCCTAAGTCTTTCTTCCGTCTTGCCAATTAAAATCTAAATCTTGACGAATGTCTTGCCATTGTATTTGGTATTCTTCCCGAGAGTCTTGCCAAGTCTAATTTCTTAGTCTTGTCAGTACAAGTGGAAGTGTGGTTTTAGTAATTGCAGTTGACAACAACTTTAAAGACATTTTTCAGACAGAAAGAAGTTACAACATTCCATATTTCATCATTATGCTATCAAAAGCTTCTCAACTGTCGGAGACAAGAATTTGACAGTGAATTTAATTCTAGTACTTATTGTTATATTCAAGCCACTAGAATTACTTTACTTGTATTAATTTGGCAATCTAGCGGATCATAATCCCAAGAATTTATATCGAACTACTTTTTAGTATTCGATCATTTTATTACAAAAATAGATAAATTCATGTCGAATTTATTCTATATTTGTTTTAACAAGAACTTTGTAATCTGTACTCAGAATTGTAACACCCTTCAAGTTTAATATCAGTTATATTTAACTTGAATCTTGTTTCATTTTATTCTGCAATAATTTGTTATTGAAATTGTTAAATCAGGAACAATACAAATTCGATTAAACAGTAAAGTTTGTATTCAACCCCCCTTCTATAAACTTATCGGGACCTAACAATTGGCATCAGAGCCTACTGATTGACGCACAAATCAAGATCCATACTTTTGTGATTTATCAAGAACAAGTAAATTTTATTTTTCTTAAAAATTCAAAATGTCTACCCAAAAAGTTGGAGCCGTCAAAATTCCTATGTTTAGTAGAGAGCACTATGGGATGTGGAAGAAGAAGAAGATGCTTTTATTTCTTCAAGTGGCAAATCCAAAATATATTAGTGTTTTGAAGAAAGGCCCAAAAGTCCCAATGGTTATTGAAGAGGAGTGCATTGAGAATAACATTGTTGTTCAAGCTGCAAGGACTTATCCTAAAGATTCAAAAGATTTTACAACTGATGAAAAGGAAGATGCTTCTGTGGATGCTAACCTGTAATTAATTTTGGTTGATTGTCTGGATCCCATTATGCACAATCATGTTTTGAATTGTAAAGATGCCAAACATATCTGGGAAACAATAGAGATAATCAATGAAGGGACAGAAGAAGTAAGAGAGAACAAAATGAAAATTCTTACTTCTACATATGAGCATTTCATATCAAATCCAGGGGAAGGTATCTTTGAAGTTTTTGAGAGATACAACAAATTAATCAATGATCTGAACCTTCATGGAAAGTACTACACTGTCAAAGAAATAAACAAGAAATTTCTTTTGACACTTCCAACTCATCTAGAGCACAGGATTTCAACCATAAGAGAGGCAAGAGATTTAAGTGAGATTTCACTGGAAAGACTCTATGGCATTTTGAAAACCTATGAACTAGAACAAATTCAGCAGCAGGAAATCTACGGGGAAAGAAGAGTGGTTAGTATGTCTACTGCACTGGTAGCTGGAGTCCCACAGAAACAGGAAACAAAGGTTGTTCTACCTTCCAGTCCTAACAAGGATGTGATTGTAGCTGAATATGGTGTTACATCTACAAGTTAATCTGGTGGTGATTTCTATTCTATGGAGGAGCTTGAACAGTTGGAAGATGAGTCTATGGCCTTGGTAGTGAAGAAGTTTGGAAACTTCAGGTTCAGGAGAAATCCTAGTTTCAAGTTCAAGACATATGTTGACAGATACCAGACAAGTGGTTCTTCATCCTCAAATGGCACAAGGGGTGACTATAAAACAAGGATGGTTGATAGAAGCACGATTCAGTGCTTTAATTGTAATGAGTTGGGACACTTTGCAACCGAATGCAGAAATCAAAGGCAAGCAAAGAAAACCTCTCATGATACATATAAGAAGAATCAGTCTGAAGAAGCTTATCTTACTAAAGGTAAAAGCTGGGATGACACAGACAGTGAAGATGAAGGAGTTGGAAATCTTGCACTCATGGTAATAGAAGACAAAGTCTCTACTTCTACTCCATCCTCATCCTACTTGTCTAAGGTAAAATTTACTGATGCCGAAATGATTCGTCATCTTGGTAGTACCTTTAAGTGTGCACATAGAGAAAATGATAGAATAATTCTTCAGAACACTGCTCTTGAAAAAGAGGTTAAAGAATTAAAACTAGTGCATATTAATCAAGGTGAACTTACAGAAAAAGTAGTTTTTCTTGAGAATAGGGTGATGTAACAGCCCCAAATCCGGGGTCAGGGATTTAGGGTTGTCACAATCCATGTACTCCTTGCCTTACCTGTAATACTCACACCATTCATAATTTACCTGTTCATGACCCCACAACATATGTCTCACACACACACACACACCGGTTAGAGTCTCAGAAACGACACAATACAACAATTGCAGAATAAATAACTTTTATTACAATACCCAAATGTCTTTTGAATCTGTTACTGATACAATTTCTAAGTATTGTTACATTACCAACTTAGCCTTCTGATGCTCACAATCCTCTTATACCATTCCTGTCTATACATGAGTTGAATACCAAAGCCGTAGCCTGATTCGATTGGTTCGTACTACTCCCGGGGTCACTGCTAAAAACTGTTTATGGAAACGCCTTGCGGGGTATGTGCCGTCCCATTGGCATCCTGCTTCGCTGCTATATAATATATATAAAACAATGGCAAGAGTGAGCGATAGCTCAGCAAGGTAATAAAAATATGGCATAATCCTGCCTTTAACTCAACCCAGAATAAAGCGGGTATAAGACAATAATTTGTCAAAATATCTCGATACTGAAATTATTTCCTTATCGGAATGTATTCCCAAAAACAGTACCATTAATGTACTTCAAATATCATTTCATAATATTTCTGCAAGCTTTTGCTATATTATGAACAAAGTTCTAGTATAATATAAAAGATAAGGTTTCAAAGTAAACCAATATAACTCTTCCAAAAATATCTGCTATGTAAGCAGAATATCAACACATAACTTAAAAGAAGTTATAAGATGATTCAGTATAAACAAATCCCTTACCATAACTCATGTTATGTAAGGTATCCACAGGGTCAAATGATATAAAAGATGAAGTTACGAGGAAAATTAATATCATATCTCCGTAACCCAAGATTTACTTATGCATATATTATCAGAGTCATAACTCATAACAGATGAAGTTGCAAGGATTCATTGTAACTTTATTTTGAACACTTTTCGACCCCCTGCCAACATGACCGGTAAACCTGTACCACGGTGTCATCCTTGGTCCCTTTCAATACATGTTGCAGAATCCCTCTGCCAACATGATCGGTAAACCTGTACCAACGGAGCCATCCGTGGTCCCTTTCAGTACATGTTGCAGAATTATCCAAAATGGATGATGAACCAATACTGGAGCCTTCTCCGCGCCCGTCGTACCACCTTACTATGATCAGTAGCAGGTTGTACAACGAAAATATGTTTTCTACATGTAGATGGAAGTATCACGACAGCCTGACATTGTCTACCGCCTTTCTGGATCTCCCGGCCCATTTGGGGCAATAATGTGATGGATCGGCGCGACTCGACCTCTTACACATGCTCCTAGTTCAGATGAAATCCATGACTCTGAAACGTAAAGATCGTCTTCTTTTCCCCAAGTGTAATACTTGTTGATACGACTCCACTCAGTAGTCATATCTAGGTTGGAAAGGAAGATTCTCCAATATTTCCCAAGCGATGCTTGTTAATGGATATCGACTTGTTCCAGGAATTTACCCCTCGATCGTTGAGGTGGTAACACAATATTTGACTTGTATCAACTAAATTGCTTCGATAAAATATCTGTCCCCTGACAGTTTTGAGTTGAGAGTTTAAAAAGAGTTGCAGTTACTTAAAACAGGTTTCCCATATTTTGATAATTGAGCGAGCATTTAAATCCCCTTTAAAAGACAGATTTAAATGGAAAAACATTGTTTTGGGAACCTCTTTTTGATTTGAAAATAATTAATAATACTTATTGAATAAGTAACCTTAAACGAATATTTGAAAATAATATTCATTAAGTAAGTAATCCTCAAATGAATATTTTAAAATAATATTCATTAAATAAATAATCCTCAAATGAATATTTTAAAATAATATTCATTAAATAAATAATCCTCAAATGAATATTTTAAAATAATATTCATTAAATAAATAATCCTCAAATGAATATTTTAAAATAATATTCATTAAATAAATAAATAACCCTCGAATGAATATTCAAAAGTAATATTCATTAAATAATTAAATAATCTTCGAATGAATATTCAAAACTAATATTCATTAAATAAATAAATAATCTTCAAATGAATATTCAAAATAATATTCATTAAATAATCCTCAGATGAATATTCACAATAATATTCTTAAAGTCAGTAATCCTCAAATGAAAGTAATATCCTTTAAGTCAATAATCCTCAAATAAATATAAATAATATTCTGTAAGTCGATAATCCTCAAATGAATATTAATAAATAATATTCTTAAAATGAATATTAATAAATAATATTCTTAAAGTCAATAATCCTCAAATAAATATTCATAAATAATATTCCTTAAATAAAATAATTAACCCTCGAATAACAGTTACCCGATATCTTTATCGGAAAATAACCTTTAACATATACCGAAATATAATTACTTCTGATCTTAAAGAAAATCACCCGCCCTTATCCTAGGGCAAATATAAAATCCTGGCTTATAGCTGATATCCCATATCTAACTCATAAGCCCCAACTTCAAGTCATAACCTCAAGTATTGCTATACATAGCAATTCGAAAACAAGTATGCAATAACACATGTATACTTCTCATTTGCATATATAACTGAAATAGTATTCAAATAGTATTTCTCGACCGAGATAATACTCAAATAACATTCCTCAAAACACATAGTATTCTGCCGATGGAATCCCTCCGGGTTTCCACGGCTACCTACATATCTCAAAATACCGACTCCCGATCTAGAGTCGAAAACAAGAAGTATGCTCTTATCTCTAGAGCTACAAGGTATACCGGTTTATAACTACTTTATCTCAAAGCTCATATATAAACCCAAATCAAACTCTATTTTATACAATATATAACATGTATCGCACAACTGTAGAACTCCACACATGGCAACATCAGTAATATATAATCAATACTTCAAAGTATAGATTTAGAAAACTTGCCACAATACTTGCAACAAAGATTTGGTATATAAATTGGGAATACACAAGTATTGAACATAGGAAAATATACATACTCTGAATAATAAAATAAGGTTTAGTAAACTTGCCTGATGCTCGAGAAGTGATAGGGGTTCGCGACGATGCCGGACAATCTAGACAAAGTCAAAGAAAACGTACGATTAATCCCCTGGATAATCCACTTGTACTCAATGCTTAAACACATAAACGAAACACAACCAAGGCATTACTTGCTTGCTCTAACGTCATACTAAATCCATGTTATTCATCAAATACTTATATCATAAGTTTGGTTCGAAATCCATCCTCAATCCAAGTTATACTTAACCATTTGGAACCTTGGTTCTAAGTCTCGTTTTCAGTGAATTTACACTTGCGCAACCTCGGCTAAAACATTTTTATAAAATCAACTAATAATCTTTTTGATTCGAAATCTTCGCACAAGGCTTGCTAACTGTCCTTAGCATTATATCCCAAAGGTTCACATTTGGATTCGACTCTTAGAGGTCTTTGACTTAGCATCAAAATAGTTACATTTCTGCGATGCAACCTCTTGAACCACGATTACTAAAACTAGCATAACTCTTAAACCATTCGGCCAAATTAGGCGAATCACATATCATTACGAAGCTTATAACATAAACTACACAATAATGGGCAGTAGGACTCAAGGGTCGAGCTCTAACAGAGGAAAAACAGAGAACCAATCAGTAGGTAAAAATTTGGGCATTACGACGGCTATAACTCGGATATTCCCAAATTTCAAATCATCCAAAATACATATCGATCACTCCACATAACACATACATCTTATATATCATAGAACTGAGGCCAAGCAATGTCTTTCCGTTCATATAACTCATTATCACTTAAATCAAAACCCAATCATAACAACTAAGGCTATAATCATGCATAACACCATTAATCATCCATAATCCTTATAATAATTCAAGGGTTTCAAAATTATACCTCCTCCAAGCTTGCTTTCTGCCATACTCCTGATGTAGCCTTAGATTCTTGCTTAATACAACCTTTGGAAGCTACAAACTCATTATCAAAACAAAACAAAACAAGATACAAGTTACTATTCATCATCTTCTCCAACTGTTAATCACTGAATCGAAGGAGTAAATCACGGGGTTGAGGTGATTGCTTACCATGGTTACGTCGGGCTTCTCGAGAGCTTCGATTTGAGTGGTAGAACGCCAAAAACGGACCACGGAATCTCAAGTTATGATCATTTCTTTCTCTCCCATTTTTCTTTCTTCTTTTCTCTCCCGAATTTTCTTCTCATTTCTCTTTTCTTTGTCTTGATAATAATGATAAGGATGCTGATTTTTGTGTTTAAAAAGGTGGTGAGTCATAGCTCTTAGCTTGTGACACTTGTCCAACATGCATTGGTTTAGCTAAAGTAGCTTTACTGGTTCGTTTTCTTTCACATGGATGATCCAAATGTTGCATTCTCGAATTAATCTTGTTACATGTTACTTCCATGTCTATATTTAATCCTGTAAATATTGTCTTGCTTCCCTTGAAACGATTCCAAAATATTTTCTAAAGGGCGAATAAAACTCTACGCGGTTCTCGCAGTGAATAGTAACTATTCACTATTCACTTCCACAATCGAATCCTTAAATCGACTTTAATAAATAATAAAATTCCAAAATATTAAATCCTTAAATCCTCAATTTTAATATCTCATTTCTTGAATATAATAATATATAATTTGCTGCCCGGTCAAATACTGTACCAAAATAAAATTTGGAATTTCTGAATTCCGATCGTCTTTGCATTCACTTATTTACTCCGTAGATCACTAATATGACTTCGGAATATCCACACTACGTCTCGTACATAGGTGGCATGAAAAACTTTGTTAATCCTCAAAATCACTATTCATCCACCAAATTTACTATTCACTGATGCACTTAATCATAATAAGAAAAGTTTTAAATTTTACCAAAAATTCGGGTTATTACATTCTCCCCTCCTTAAAAGGATTCCGCCCCGGAATCGGCTTAGGAATAACTGTGGTACTTCTCTCCCATTGCACTTTCTAACTCCCAGGTGGATTCTTCCACCTCTTGATTTTCCACAACCTCTTACTAGCTTGGCAACCTCGTCACTTAGCACTTGCTCTTTTCTATCCGTGATTTCCACAGGTTGTTCTTTGTAAGTCAGACCAGGTTGTATATCTTCCTGCTCGTACTCTAGCATATGTCGGGCATCTATAGTATACTGACGTAGCATTGACACATGAACCCCGTTATGACCATTCTACAAGTTTGGGGGGTAAGGCTGGCTCGTAGGCCACCTTCCTGACGCGTTTTAAAATCTCAGATGGCCCAATGAATCTCTGGCTCAACTTCCCTTTCTTTCCAAATCTCATTAATTCCTTCCACGAGGATATCTTTTAGCATCACGAATCTCTAACCTCATATTCTCTATCTTGTTTGTACAGAAAATACACCAACATAAACTTGCTTGTCATCCATCAACATGCCATTTAGCTTAGCAATAGCAGTACTATTTCTATACTCGCGGGCTTAGTCCGCATGCTTTCTCTGTCTGTCTTGGTTGTCACTAGCCGCTTGTTGGTGAAATCTTTTGTCTTTCTAGTTTGTTGGACTAACTTGGGTTTTGTGTAAGATCTCATCCTTTAATTCCCGATCATTCGGAATCCATCTCTGTCTCATTTTAATTAAGGGTATCGGCCACCACATTGGCCTTCCCCGGATGGTAGTGTATCTCACAGTCATAATTCTAGGTCAATTCTAGCCATTTCTCCATCTCATGTTATCTACTATCACGGGTAACTCAAAGTCCATTAATTACATTCCATAAAAATTTGTGGGTGCATCAGTCAATCCCAAAATAACCTCGCTGAAAACTCGAAGTGTCTATTCCTAGTACGAATCGCAGTCTCGGGTATATCCTCGGATTTAACTTCCAACTGTTGATATCCAGTTCTTAAATAAATTTGGAATACACAGCGTTCTTCCGCTGATCAAACAATCATCTACAAGGGTACCTATTCTCCATGTCGACTCATACAACTCTCGAGGTTCGATACATAATCTTGTGCTAACATCTTTCTCTCTTACAACAACACCGGGCTCTGCACGGTGGTGCACTGGGTCTTATCATATCCTTGCTCAATAATTCTTGTAACTGAGTCACTAACTCTTTCATTCCCACTATACTCTGAATACTCGGTATTCATTCTCATGTCATCCAAATCGATGCTGGTAGCTCATTAAAACCTTGTACAATCTCCCAAAACCATTGTAGTTCCCTTTATACTTGGTATCTCTTTTCTTGGCGTCAACCATAAGAGCTAATTAAGCCTCGTATTTCTGACGTAATAGTTTCTTAGTCTGAACTATATTCAAGAATCTCTGAATCTGTCTCCGTCCTTTATTCATTACTCTTTTTCTTTGCAATCAATTGGCTCCATTGGGTGTCAACCAACCCATCCTTATTATAATATCAACTTCTCCCAACTTGAAAGGAATCAGGTCTATCAAAAGTGTCGACCTCATATTTCTAGTTCACAACTTGGATGTACCAGTCTTATGGGAAAATCCCTCGATTGACTATTTCTACTTGTAATTATTCCCTTAGCAGCTCGGCCTTAAGGTTTAATTGTCATGCAATTTCTTGATATACAACGATACATTAGCTCTGTCTAAACAGTATAGAAGGGCACCTGCTATTTAAAGGTCCTGACAGTGGGCTGCTTGTTGGAGGTAGCCCTGGTTGAAACTTACTGGCTTTCTTTTCTTCTGTGTTCACAAGCTCCGGAACAAACCTCGATAATTCGGAAAACTTGGTCTCATACTTGGTCACAGTCATGGTTTCTTGTTTTAACTCTTTAACGTTCATTTTCATCCGGGTCTCCATATATTTCCGGAAATTATTCCTCTAAAACCACATACGCTGCACCTCTCCCATATATCGATTGACACGCTTTCCATTATCATAACATCCTTGGGAGAATAAATCAATTTCATTGATATGTCACTAATCATTCTATTCATCTTAGGGATTCGCTCCTGTCATAGGCGATTTCGTTGCGAATCTAATTCCTATCAGCGAATTTTGACTTATTTGACCTGGTTGGCCTCCCCTTAGAATTCAATGAGGATAACAAAAATTATGGGGCCTTGAAAGATAGCTCCCATATCAAAGAAAATGTCACACACTGGTGATCATAAGGTTATGAGTTTTAAGGTAACCTTATTGGAGGTAAGAGAATTTTACCGAGAGATCAATATGATCATAAGAACTCAACGTTGCGTGCCTCAATTGAGACATTACTAAAGGTAATTAGCCTTCTTGTATTTCACAACTTACAAGTGATGGCGTCCCATCCGACTTCTATCACACAGACAGATAGTCCTTGTAGCCCCTATAAGTATAGGGTTGTTCGTCTCAGTGGAAGTTGAAAAGTATGAAAGCAATTCGAGAACAATTTAATGATTATCGCCTTTCGACAATATTTCTCAAGGAACACCTTGGATTAAAATTGAACAGATTCCAAAGGTGCGGTTTCCAAAGAAAAGAATAACCATAAAGATACTGGTACTTAACAAACAAGTGGTGAGGTATCACCATAGGGTCATTCATTATTTGAAGAAAAGTAAAAGCTTAAATAACATTATTTCACAGGGCTTCGAAAACCTGAAAGTAGGCATTGTGATAGCCTCTGGCACAATTGAAACTGAATATGGTTTAACACAAGTGTTATAAGACCACTTCGAAGAGGGAATATACCCTTTATCAGAATTCTTTCCCCAGAGAGAGGTCAAGATAGATCATAAATTGGGGAGGTACCCCACATAATTTGCAAATGGAGAGGGTACTACCAAAGTCTCTACGGATGCCTTTTATGTCGGCTCCTCTAATGGATAATCGTTCAATTCCAAAGCTTTTCTTCTCCACGCACACCCTAAGGTGCTCGATACTTACGTTATTGCCGACTCATAATAGTCCCTAAGGATTCAACCAGCGACCTTTGCAATCGCAGGGAATTCTATTTGACTAGGCGCAAACATCTCAAGTGAGTGTTCTGTTCTATAAGAAGACTTCGATACCGTTGTCGCCCATAGCAATGACAATTCCTCATGTCGTCTGGGCAGTACTCCGGAAGATCGTTAGAAACTACAAGATTAAATCTGGTCTCTATTTCAATCATCCTTATATCCAATATTCCTTCTCCCATATCAATCCTGGGCGCTACATAAGCTTAACACTTTTGGCACAATAGCCTTTTCATTTAAGTCAACCCCGGAACTTCTCAGTCCGTCTTGGTTCTTAAATATATTTCGCCTTTACCGTCCAATCTCAACTTCATCATTTTATCTCTACAATCAATTATAGCAATCAGGGTCTGTCCACCAGCCCATATAACGGCTATCTTACCCAATCCACAGGGTTCACTCCAATTTCCACTCTCTTTGGTGACATCCCCTGGTAATCAGAAAGACAAGGTTTGCCAAAATCTGCTGAATTTCTTTCCAAAATCAGGGAAATTTGATCAATCTATTTACCTACTAGTAATACTCGGATCTGATTTCCAACCTTTCTGTTCTATCCTCATAATTCCTTCCTGGTTTCCTGAGGGTGGTAAATCTCGTCCTCGATTCCGTCTTAGCGTGCTTGTCTTACAATAACATTTGCATGGTACATATACCCAAAATTTTCCTTGAGATAATAAAATCCCTCAATGATGTAATAGACACTATTTCCAGTGGAATCGCTGGTCGTGGGGATTGAAACCTCATAGCCAAAGCAATTCCTTTCACTATTCTAGGCAACTAAGTACCCTTAATCGTTCGTGAAAATCTGAACATCTTGGCTCTTACGTATGCCGCCTCCTTATGGGCAACTATAACTGACTACGAGTAACAGGTTTCGTTCAAGTCGAATCAATCCACTGATACTGGCTATACTGCCTCTACCTCTTCTGCCTTGGAGACTCTACTCCATTTTCTTTGTCATACCTCTTGATGAATCATGAACGATCCTTAACCTCTCGTCTCATCCCTTATTTATCCCTTGAAGGTTCGTCCGGTCTTATTGTACGACCTCAAGTAACATACTACATCTTTATCAATCAACACGTCCTCTACAAGATCCTTTCCTTGACCCACTATGGGGTCTTCCTCTACATCCTCCTATGGATCTTCCTTTATCGGGTCTCCGACCATTTCAAGGAGCGCATCATCAAATGCCTACTCGAAGGCCTCGGGATCTGGTATCTCAGAGTCCCATCCACCTATAACTCATACGAATCGAGGTGACTAACCATGAAGTCCTAAGTACGGTTTCCCAAAAGAAGTCCCCTCTCGGGCTTCATCTTAAACAGTCAGGGTCATGTCCTCTAACCTGACTACGAACTCAATTTGAGCTCTAGATGTTCTTATCATTATTAAGGGTATTGTAAGACTCGATCTCCTATCGTTTCTGAGGACTGTAACCTAACTCTCTGATACCATCTCTGTAACAGCCCCAAATCCGGGGTCAGGGATTTAGGGTTGTCACAATCCATGTACTCCTTGCCTTACCTGTAATACTCACACCATTCATAATTTACCTGTTCATGACCCCACAACATATGTCTCACACACACACACACACACCGGTTAGAGTCTCAGAAACGACACAATACAACAATTGCAGAATAAATAACTTTTATTACAATACCCAAATGTCTTTTGAATCTGTTACTGATACAATTTCTAAGTATTGTTACATTACCAACTTAGCCTTCTGATGCTCACAATCCTCTTATACCATTCCTGTCTATACATGAGTTGAATACCAAAGCCGTAGCCTGATTCGATTGGTTCGTACTACTCCCGGGGTCACTGCTAAAAACTGTTTATGGAAACGCCTTGCGGGGTATGTGCCGTCCCATTGGCATCCTGCTTCGCTGCTATATAATATATATAAAACAATGGCAAGAGTGAGCGATAGCTCAGCAAGGTAATAAAAATATGGCATAATCCTGCCTTTAACTCAACCCAGAATAAAGCGGGTATAAGACAATAATTTGTCAAAATATCTCGATACTGAAATTATTTCCTTATCGGAATGTATTCCCAAAAACAGTACCATTAATGTACTTCAAATATCATTTCATAATATTTCTACAAGCTTTTGCTATATTATGAACAAAGTTCTAGTATAATATAAAAGATAAGGTTTCAAAGTAAACCAATATAACTCTTCCAAAAATATCTGCTATGTAAGCAGAATATCAACATATAACTTAAAAGAAGTTATAAGATGATTCAGTATAAACAACTCCCTTACCATAACTCATGTTATGTAAGGTATCCACAGGGTCAAATGATATAAAAGATGAAGTTACGAGGAAAATTAATATCATATCTCCGTAACCCAAGATTTACTTATGCATATATTATCAGAGTCATAACTCATAACAGATGAAGTTGCAAGGATTCATTGTAACTTTATTTTGAACACTTTTCGACCCCCTGCCAATATGACCGGTAAACCTGTACCACGGTGTCATCCTTGGTCCCTTTCAATACATGTTGCAGAATCCCTCTGCCAACATGATCGGTAAACCTGTACCAACGGAGCCATCCGTGGTCCCTTTCAGTACATGTTGCAGAATTATCCAAAATGGATGATGAACCAATACTGGAGCCTTCTCCGCGCCCGTCGTACCACCTTACTATGATCAGTAGCAGGTTGTACAACGAAAATATGTTTTCTACATGTAGATGGAAGTATCACGACAGCCTGACATTGTCTACCGCCTTTCTGGATCTCCCGGCCCATTTGGGGCAATAAGGTGATGGATCGGCGCGACTCGACCTCTTACACATGCTCCTAGTTCAGATGAAATCCATGACTCTGAAACGTAAAGATCGTCTTCTTTTCCCCAAGTGTAATACTTGTTGATACGACTCCACTCAGTAGTCATATCTAGGTTGGAAAGGAAGATTCTCCAATATTTCCCAAGCGATGCTTGTTAATGGATATCGACTTGTTCCAGGAATTTACCCCTCGATCGTTGAGGTGGTAACACAATATTTGACTTGCAGCAACTAAATTGCTTCGATAAAATATCTGTCCCATGACAGTTTTGAGTTGAGAGTTTAAAGAGAGTTGCAGTTACTTAAAATAGGTTTCCCATATTTTGATAATTGAGCGAGCATTTAAATCCCCTTTAAAAGACAGATTTAAATGGAAAAACATTGTTTTGGGAACCTCTTTTTGATTTGAATATAATTAATAATACTTATTGAATAAGTAACCTTAAACGAATATTTGAAAATAATATTCATTAAGTAAGTAATCCTCAAATGAATATTTTAAAATAATATTCATTAAATAAATAATCCTCAAATGAATATTTTAAAATAATATTCATTAAATAAATAATCCTCAAATGAATATTTTAAAATAATATTCATTAAATAAATAATCCTCAAATGAATATTTTAAAATAATATTCATTAAATAAATAAATAACCCTCGAATGAATATTCAAAATTAATATTCATTAAATAATTAAATAATCTTCGAATGAATATTCAAAACTAATATTCATTAAATAAATAAATAATCTTCAAATGAATATTCAAAATAATATTCATTAAATAATCCTCAGATGAATATTCACAATAATATTCTTAAAGTCAGTAATCCTCAAATGAAAGTAATATCCTTTAAGTCAATAATCCTCAAATAAATATAAATAATATTCTGTAAGTCGATAATCCTCAAATGAATATTAATAAATAATATTCTTAAAATGAATATTAATAAATAATATTCTTAAAGTCAATAATCCTCAAATGAATATTCATAAATAATATTCCTTAAATAAAATAATTAACCCTCGAATAACAGTTACCCGATATCTTTATCGGAAAATAACCTTTAACATATACCGAAATATAATTACTTCTGATCTTAAAGAAAATCACCCGCCCTTATCCTAGGGCAAATATAAAATCCTGGCTTATAGCTGATATCCCATATCTAACTCATAAGCCCCAACTTCAAGTCATAACCTCAAGTATTGCTATACATAGCAATTCGAAAACAAGTATGCAATAACACATGTATACTTCTCATTTGCATATATAACTGAAATAGTATTCAAATAGTATTTCTCGACCGAGATAATACTCAAATAACATTCCTCAAAACACATAGTATTCTGCCGATGGAATCCCTCCGGGTTTCCACGGCTACCTACATATCTCAAAATACCGACTCCCGATCTAGAGTCGAAAACAAGAAGTATGCTCTTATCTCTAGAGCTACAAGGTATACCGGTTTATAACTACTTTATCTCAAAGCTCATATATAAACCCAAATCAAACTCTATTTTATACAATATATAACATGTATCGCACAACTGTAGAACTCCACACATGGCAACAGCAGTAATATATAATCAATACTTCAAAGTATAGATTTAGAAAACTTGCCACAATACTTGCAACAAAGATTTGGTATATAAATTGGGAATACACAAGTATTGAACATAGGAAAATATACATACTCTGAATAATAAAGTAAGGTTTAGTAAACTTGCCTGATACTCGAGAAGTGATAGGGGTTCGCGACGATGCCGGACAATCTAGACAAAGTCAAAGAAAACGTACGATTAATCCCCTGGATAATCCACTTGTACTCAATGCTTAAACACATAAACGAAACACAACCAAGGCATTACTTGCTTGCTCTAACGTCATACTAAATCCATGTTATTCATCAAATACTTATATCATAAGTTTGGTTCGAAATCCATCCTCAATCCAAGTTATACTTAACCATTTGGAACCTTGGTTCTAAGTCTCGTTTTCAGTGAATTTACACTTGCGCAACCTCGGCTAAAACATTTTTATAAAATCAACTAATAATCTTTTTGATTCGAAATCTTCGCACAAGGCTTGCTAACTGTCCTTAGCATTATATCCCAAAGTTTCACATTTGGATTCGACTCTTAGAGGTCTTTGACTTAGCATCAAAGTAGTTACATTTCTGCGATGCAACCTCTTGAACCACGATTACTAAAACTAGCATAACTCTTAAACCATTCGGCCAAATTAGGCGAATCACATATCATTACGAAGCTTATAACATAAACTACACAATAATGGGCAGTAGGACTCAAGGGTCGAGCTCTAACAGAGGAAAAACAGAGAACCAATCAGTAGGTAAAAATTTGGGCATTACGACGGCTATAACTCGGATATTCCCAAATTTCAAATCATCCAAAATACATATCGATCACTCCACATAACACATACATCTTATATATCATAGAACTGAGGCCAAGCAATGCCTTTCCGTTCATATAACTCATTATCACTTAAATCAAAACCCAATCATAACAACTAAGGCTATAATCATGCATAACACCATTAATCATCCATAATCCTTATAATAATTCAACGGTTTCAAAATTATACCTCCTCCAAGCTTGCTTTCTGCCATACTCCTGATGTAGCCTTAGATTCTTGCTTAATACAACCTTTGGAAGCTACAAACTCATTATCAAAACAAAACAAAACAAGATACAAGTTACTATTCATCATCTTCTCCAACTGTTAATCACTGAATCGAAGGGGTAAATCACGGGGTTGAGGTGATTGCTTACCATGGTTACGTCGGGCTTCTCGAGAGCTTCGATTTGAGTGGTAGAACGCCAAAAACGGACCACGGAATCTCAAGTTATGATCATTTCTTTCTCTCCCATTTTTCTTTCTTCTTTTCTCTCCCGAATTTTCTTCTCATTTCTCTTTTCTTTGTCTTGATAATAATGATAAGGATGCTGATTTTTGTGTTTAAAAAGGTGGTGAGTCATAGCTCTTAGCTTGTGACACTTGTCCAACATGCATTGGTTTAGCTAAAGTAGTTTTACTGGTTCGTTTCCTTTCACATGGATGATCCAAATGTTGCATTCTCGAATTAATCTTGTTACATGTTACTTCCATGTCTATATTTAATCCTGTAAATATTGTCTTGCTTCCCTTGAAACGATTCCAAAATATTTTCTAAAGGGCGAATAAAACTCTACGCGGTTCTCGCAGTGAATAGTAACTATTCACTATTCACTTCCACAATCGAATCCTTAAATCGACTTTAATAAATAATAAAATTCCAAAATATTAAATCCTTAAATCCTCAATTTTAATATCTCATTTCTTGAATATAATAATATATAATTTGCTGCCCGGTCAAATACTGTACCAAAATAAAATTTGGAATTTCTGAATTCCGATCGTCTTTGCATTCACTTATTTACTCCGTAGATCACTAATATGACTTCGGAATATCCACACTACGTCTCGTACATAGGTGGCATGAAAAACTTTGTTAATCCTCAAAATCACTATTCATCCACCAAATTTACTATTCACTGATGCACTTAATCATAATAAGAAAAGTTTTAAATTTTACCAAAAATTCGGGTTATTACAGGTGAATTGTTATAGACAATTAGAAACCATTCTTAAAGATAAGATTACAGAACTTGAGATCAAGGTTAGAGCTTACTATAATTCTTGTAAGACTGCTAAAGAAATCTTCAATAAAGAAGCTATTAGTCAAACTATTGGAATATGTTATGACTATAATGAGGCTATTGGAGAATTAAGCATTAATACTCCAAATAGAGTCAGTGCTGAAGAAAGGGGTGTACCACATGTGCTTAAGGGTATTGAAAAATCTTTCTTTAAAGAATCTATAGCAGAGCCCCTGAATGAATATTCCATAATCATTCAAGAAGAGATCCGTATTGAGGACATTACCAATGGGATTGTCCACTCCAACAAATGTGTGCCTAAGGGTTCTATCAAAGTTGTTCCCACAACGGAGACCAAATTAGACACACACAAGTTGGAGCAAAACAACAACACATCTAACATGCATAACATGCCTAGTATAGATTTATCTCATAAAGCATGTAGTGTTGCGAATTGCATGTCTTGTGCTTTTAATGTCATGTATGTTTATTTTAATAGTAAGCATGCATCAAATGATAAGACTGCTCCCCGTCAACATTTAAATCATAAGAAGCATGCTAGATCCAAAACTGCTACTCCTCCTAAAGTTAGAGTGGACTCATTTATACCCAAGCCTAATCAGAAATTTGTTAAGGCTGGTTATAAGTGGAAATGCTCTTTCATTAAGGAGGTTGAAGTAGTTAAAATCAAGAGTGTTGTTTTGCCTGACAAAGGTCAATTCTTTAAGTATGCCGGACCCAGCCAAGCTTGGGTTCCGAAGAAGGTCAAATCAATTTGATAGTGCAGGATGTAAAACAGGTGAACCGGGTTGTGTGGATTCTAAACAGTGGATGTTCAAGGCATATGAGCGGAGATAGAGCCCTGCTATCAAATGTGGTTGAGAAAGCTGGCCCAGTGGTTACCTTTGGAGATAACAGCAAGGGTATAACTGAAGGATATGGCTGTTTGAAAATTGGAAATATTATCATTGAAAACTCCCTAATATCCAAACAGAAAATCCATCTGATAAATTGAAGTTTGATGACATGTTAGATTCAGATGATGAGAATACACTTGAGGTTGTTGCTGGTGATAACAATGACAATGATGATAATGGTGAAGGTGATGGTGGTGGAAACATCGGTAACAATGGAGATACCACTAACACTGGAGAAGAATCACCAAGATAATCTGCCAACAACTCAGGGGGAGGAAATGAAGGGTCAACTAGTCAGTCACAACACCTTAATGAAGAACAAGATGAATCATCAAGATCAAATCTTCCAAGACAAACAGTTTGGAATATAGCTCATCCTTCTGAGCTGATTATTGGTGATCCAGGTGTTGGAGTAAGAACTAGAAGTGTTACTCAAAATGAATGTCATTATTTAGGGTTTATTTCTGAAATGGAACCAAAGAAAATTGAGGAAGCACTGACTGATCCTGATTGGGTGATTGCTATGTAAGATGAACTCAATCAAGTTCAACAACAGCAAGTCTGGAAGCTGGTACCTAGACCAAAGAACAAGAAAGTAGTTGGTACTCGGTGGGTATTCAAAAATAAATTAGATGAAGATGGCATAATCACAAGAGACCAAGCACATTGACATCATGTATCATTTTATCCGAGAGCATGTCATGAATGGTACTGTGGAGTTACACTTTGTACCCACGGAGGAACAAATAGTAGATATTTTCACTAAATCTCTTGATGAATCCACATTTATCAGGTTAGCTGGTAAATTGGGCATGTTAGATAGTTTTAGTGATTAACTCTTTTTATTTTTTTATGTTTGTTCTTAATTAAATTTACAAGTGTTCATTTGTTGTATATATTTTTAAATCACTTGTAAATTTATTTTATCATCTCATTTTCTCTTATGCATGTTGATTGTAGATTATTGCCATGTCTCGTCTAATTGTTAAGCTTCTTAGTTTGAGTAATTTAAGATGAATTATTTTCTCTAAAAATATTTTTCTCAAATTTTACAAGTTAAAATTGTAGAGAAATCTATTTTTATTGAAAATCTTTTATTTTAAAATATTTGAATATCCTTGTATAGTTCTTGTAAATAATTTCATGTAAATATTTTCTGCATTTTATTTTATTTTTATTTTCTTTCTTTAGTTTTCTACTAATAGTTTTTACTCTGTATATATTATTTTAATTTGTATATATATTATTTTATTTTTATTGCTTATCATTTATTTTCTATTTGTCTTAGTTGTTTTTGTAATTATATTTTATATATTATTTCTGCTCTAGCTCTTGCTTAGCTGGAACTTCATTGCCAAATCCAATTAAGGTATTACTTTCTATCTTTCAATCCACTTCTTTTACTATTGCTGAACCCAAGTGGTTGTTAGGACTGACCAAGAGATTGTAGATCCACAATCTCTATCCCATGTCATAGAGCCAAACAATGAGTCTACAACTTTCTTGACCTCTCAGCCTGAACAGAAATCAACTGTTAAACAAAGAAGTATTTTGATTGAAATAGTGAGTGATCTCACAACTCTGCCTCCTCTAAAGAAATTGAACATATACTGAGGCATCTGTCAGCCCATCTGTATCCTCCCAACAGGATATGGATTTTGAAATGACCAATGAACTGTTTCTAGAGACATTCTCTCAACAGGATGAATCGATTGAAATTCGCCATAGGGCCATGACACTTTGTACCGAGTCTAGGACACTCTCATTACTCACAATGGGAGAAGACAATACCATTAGATGAAACTTAGGACACAGTGAGAGCAGAACACCTTCAACTGGTTATAGTGCCTACCATTGTTACGGTAGAAGTGCCTTCACATGCATCAGAGGGAAAATCTGGTTCTTTGCCAAATTTAATAGAATCATTTTCTCCCCTCCCAGAGGGAACATCTCTGGCTCCTTAAAGGGAGTTTCCACTCGCAGATTTATCTGGAGAAAGTGGAAGGCAACTTGGTCAGTCTATCACTGAAGCAATTCAGATTTCAATTCCAAGTGATTTGATAGACATGATTGGGGATCGGGATTTGCGAACTCCCATTGCACCACCACTGACCTCTCTTGAAGAGGCTAGGGTGTTTGTCAATGCAGGTACTGATCAAAAAGGAGCAAACAGACAGCTAATGTTGAGTGATGCGAGTCAAACACTGAGTGAAACACATGCACGTGAGATGAGTGATACACTTACAAGAGAAATTCAAGTGAGTGCACACACAGACACATACACGGCAATGTAGTTAGCTCACATAGCTGATCTACATGAACATCTATTCAAAACCCAGGCTGATAAATAACTTTTGCAATCACAAGTGGTTGAACGGTCTTCTTCTTCCACCTTTGACAACAATCAGCTGGGACGGCTCAAGGAAATCTTGAAGACAAATTTACTTCCCAAGATCAACTCCATCAACAATCTCGACTCTTACTGGCTTCAGAGACTAAAAAGGTTAAATCTGTAGAGAATTCCTCAACTAAGGGGGAGAAGTTTGGAGAAGCTAGGAAGAGGGAGTTGAAAAAGATTTTAAAGGAAAAGGAGGAGTTTCAAGGTAGTAAAGGAATAGGTAAATCAAGACAGGTTAAATGAAATCATATGTTCAGTCTAGAGGAACATCTATCTTGTATTTATCTTTATTGTTTGAATCTGAAAATTGTTAAATATAATCCAAAACTTTTTATTATTTACTTGGCTCTTAAAAGTCTTATCTTTTTCTTGTTTTAGTTGAGTTTGAAACTCAATGGGTTTTGATGATGACACTATCAGCAAGTTCTTTGTGTTTATAGGTGTAACGCAGTAAACTATATTGTTATATGTACTAACTTGGTTTTGCAGGGTTTCTAAACAGCAAGCCATTAGTGCTGGACAGAGTCAGTTTGGCAAGCCAACTTCACATGTTCAATATCAAAACGGCAAGCTGACATGGACTCGCCAGAAGCTGTTCTAAGTCAATTTTGATCTTGAAGATTTCTTGGAGATTGCTTAAGGATATCAGAGATTGGCTAGGATTATATATGTAAGAACTCTATTATATAATATATAGTTTATATAATTAATAGAGCTCAAATCAAGTTGAAAATCTGTTCCTATTTGTTAGATATAATTGCTGACGTTTGTTCATCAGTGTTTAAGTACCAGGTACATATCAGAGTTTATCTAGAAGCCAGTCAGAGTTTGATAAAGTCTGACTGGGTGAAGAGTTTACATTGAAGCCAGTCAGAGTTTGATAAAGTCTGACGTGGTGATAGTTGAATTAGCTGTCGGTGCAAAGATAAAGATTCTAGAAGCAATATATTCTGAAGATGGAAAGAAGCAGAATATATTGATACAACTAAGGAAACGGAATAGAAGACTGAAGCAATCCTTAATTGATATGAATTGTATAGCTAACTTATAGGAATATCAATTAGAGATGGATTGTATGTAACTGTGTACTATATAAACACAGATAGGTTATCCCTAGAAGGGATGCGATTATTGAAATATTATTCTTGTAACCTAGTAGCTCTTTGTGATTCATTAACATCACTAAGAGAGAATTATTTAATATAATTCAATTTGTTGATTTACAAACTTGTGTTCTTGATTGTTATTCTCATACATACTTGATTATATTGTGTATTCGGCCTAACAATTGGTATCAGAGCCTAGGTTGTTTAATATATACAGTTTTACGATTCAAACACAGTAATAATCATGTCTGAAGAAAATCAAACTTCTCCCAAGGTTGAACAGGTTAAACCTAATTCTGTGAGTCGGTATGAAACAATCAGGGTTCCAATTCTCAGGCCAGTAGAGTATCCAATTTGGAAGGTGAAGATGACCATGTTTCTGGAAGCTACAGATCCAGAATACCTTGACAGAATCTATGATGGTCCTCATATGCCGACTAAATTGTCTCCTGTTGTTGATGGTCAAGAACAAAAGACTGTACCAAAGGAAAAGAAAGATATGACTCCTGAAGACATCTCATCAATTGCAAAAGATGCAAAGGTTAGACATCTTCTCCACAGTGCTTTAGATAATGTTATGTCTAACAGAGTAATTGGTTGCAAGACTGCCAAAGAAATATGGGATGCTCTAGAAGTCAGATGCCAAGGAACAGGTGCTATTAAGAAGAATAGGAGGACCATACTAACTCAGGAGTATGAGCACTTTGATTCAAGAGCCAATGAAACCTTGACTGAGACATATGACAGATTCTGTAAACTACTGAATGATTTATCTCTAGTTGATAAAGAATATGATCTTGAAGAGTCTAATCTCAAGCTTCTGTTATCTCTACCTGAAAAGTGGGATCTAAAGACAACAACAATAAGAGATAATTATGAACTTGCTGATACAGATCTTGATGAAATCTATGGGTTGTTGAAAACTCATGAACTGGAGATAGAACAAAGAAATAGAAGAATGAGTAAAAAGACAAAATCTGTTGCTCTCAAAGTTGAGGAGAAGCCCATCAAGAAGGAATCATCAAGGAAGAAAGCCAAGGGAAAGGCTTTAGTCATTAAATCTGAAAGTGAGTCATCAAACTCTGATGATGACTCAAACTCTGATGAAGCTTCTGACTCTGAGGATAATGAAGAACAGATGATGCAAATGGCTGCATTGATGGTGAAGACCTTCAAGAAGATGGGATTCAAGAACTTCAAGAAAGGAAAGAGATTCTCAAGGAAAGATTCAAACTCTGAAAGGAAAAGTTTTAGAAAGTCTGATGGAAGGGAGACCAAGTCTGGCAAGAAGGATAAATCTGAAATCCAGTGCTACAGGTGTAAGGAGATGGGTCACTATGCCCCAGAGTGCAAGAAAGGCAAATCTGAGAAAGCACTCATCTCTAAAGGCAGAGACTGGGCAGATACTTCAGACTCTGATGATGGAGTAAATTATGCTCTTATGGCAACTGTCAAAGATGAGACTGAATCATCTGGAAATAAGGTACCCCTAACTACTTATGCTTATGATACTGACAATATATCTGAATTAAGAGTATATCTGAAAAGTGTACATGTTAGTTATAGGGATCAGACTTTAGAGAATGAGAGAATTAAATCTGAGAATCTTAGTCTAAAAGATAGAAACAAGTTTCTTGAAGGAGAACTTGAAAATATGAAGCAGATTCAAAAAGAAAGAGATGATGATGTTTATGTTGAACAGGAGTTGCTCAAAAGATATAAGCAACTAGAATCTGATCTAGAAAAAGAAAGAAAAATAATCAAGACTTGGACAGACTCTGGAAGAGACACTCATCAAGTGTTTCAGACAGATTCTGTAGGTTTAGGCTATTGTGAGAATGATGAACTTAGGTTTAAAGACAAGGTTAAGGTTAAACCACAACTTAAACCTGTGAAATTTGTTCCAGAAACCAATAAGTTAAAATCTGTTGTAATAAGAGAAAGTGATATGGAATCAGATGAAACCTGTGAAAGACAGGAAAATATTATAACAGAAAAACTTATGGAAATAGAAGCTGTTAGAAGATCAGTAAAAACTTGTGAAAAACAGGTTAATGTTGGTTTAATGACAGGAAAACAGTTCAATCATAAGCTCAAAGAGGTAAAATCTGCCATGAAACCAAAAGGGTCCAAGAAGAATAGGAATGGAAAGATAGGCATAAATAAAAGAAATAATCATTTGCCTACTGCTGCTGCTCCAAGGAAAACATGTTATAATTGTGGTAGTTCTAATCATCTTGCTAGATTTTGCAATAAGAACAAACATATTAATTCTTTACCTTCTACATCAGAAGTAAAGAATGATTATGTAAGGGTTAAACCACAGACTTTATGCACACACTGTGGGAGCACTTGGCATTCTATTTATACTTGTAAGAGTTATCATGCTATTTATCATAACTATTATGAGCCAAAGCCCAACTTGAAGTGGGTTAGGACAAACTCTGCAAGTGTAAAGTCTGACAATGTTAGTTTAAACTCTGTTGATAGTGATTCCGCTGCAAAAGCTAACACTGTTAAGAAAGACAAAGGATCCAAGCAAGTCTGGGTCCTTAAAACTAACACTTAGTGTTTGTTTGTGATTGCAGGGTATAAAAGAGAGCACACTTATCTTGGACAGTGGATGCTCAGGACATATGACTGGAAATAAAGCCCTGCTATCAGATTTTGAGGAGAAGGCTGGCCCAAAGGTTTCCTATGGAGATGGCAACATAGGACACACTCTGGGATATGGCAATATTAATCTTGGAAGTGTCATCATCACAAATGTAGCTCTAATCTCAGGACTCAAGCATAATCTGCTATCTGTGAGTCAAATCTGTGATAGAGGAAACCATGTAGATTTTCATACTGAATACTGTGAAGTTATCAGTAAATCTACTGGAAAAGTTGTTCTAGTTGGACACAGGCAAAACAACATTTATGAAGCAAGTTTGGTAACAAACTCTGATGGAAAAACAGTGTGTCTGACTGCAAGAATGTCAAATGAAGAGAGTTGGAACTGGCATAAGAAGCTCTCTCATCTCAATTTGAACAACATCAATGAACTTATACGAAAAGATCTTGTAAGGGGACTTCCAAAGTCAATACTAAGCTTAGATGGTCTGTGTGATTCTTGTCAAAAGGCCAAGAAAAGGAAGTCATCTTTCAAGAGCAAATCTGAATCTTCAGTAGTGGAACCTTATCATCTTCTACATGTTGATCTCTTTGGACCAGTGAATGTGATGTCTATGGGCAGAAAGAAATATGCTCTAGTAATTGTTGATGAATATACTAGATATACATGGGTGTATTTCTTATCAAAGAAGGATGAAACTGCTCAAACTCTGATGGATCATGTAAATCTACTGGACAAAGGATCACAGCACAAAGTCAAAATTATAAGGAGTGATAATGGAACTGAATTCAGAAATTCAATAATGGAAGCTTTCTGCAAGGAAAGAGGAGTGAAGCAAGAGTTTTCTGCACCTGGAACTCCACAGCAGAATGGTGTAGTTGAAAGAAAGAACAGAACTCTAATCGAAGCTGCCAGAACAATGCTTGATGAAGCAAAGTTACCAACCTATTTCTGGGCAGAAGCTGTTCAAACTGCTTGTTTTACTCAGAATGCAACATTGATTAACAAGCATGGGAAAACACCATATGAGATGGTGAAAAATAAGAAGCCAAATTTGAAATATTTTCATATATTTGGATGCAAATGCTTTGTGTTGAAGACTCATCCTGAACAGTTGACCAAGTTCGAGTTAAAAGCTGATGAAGGAATCTTTGTTGGCTATCCATTATCAACAAAAGCATTCAGAGTTTACAATCTGAGAACTAAAGTGATCATGGAATCCATACATGTGTCATTTGATGACAAGAAAATAACTGGACTTGAAGATAAAATTGAATATGATCAACTGCGCTTTGAAAATGAAGGTTTATTTTCTGATGATGTAAACTCTGATGAAGCAGTACCGACAAACTCTGATGAAGCGGTTCTGATAAACTCTGACGAAGCATACTCTGAACCTCTACTGGTAAATACTGGAGAAACTGAAAATTCTCAAATTGAACAACATAGAGAACCAGTTGAGGGGGAGCGTGAAGAAGCTCAACAAGACACAGAAAATGAGTCAGTTGAGGAAACTGATTCAAACTCTGACAGTTCAAACTCTGAGCCATCCAATTCAGGGGGAGCCTCAGATGCTGCAGAAAGTCAACTTATGAATCAGGAGAGCATGGATCAAGGGGGAGGATCCAATAATGAAGCAAGAAACCACTTACCAACAGCAAGAAAGTGGACACAGGCACACACACCTGATCTCATAATTGGAGATCCTGATGCTAGTGTGAGAACTAGAAGTGCAACAAATAATGAGTGTCTGTATCATGCTTTCTTGTCTCAAACAGAACCAAAGAAGGTGGAGGAAGCTCTTCAAGATGCAAACTGGATAACAGCAATGCAAGAAGAGTTAAATGAATTTGAAAGAAATGAAGTCTGGACACTTGTACCTAGACCAAAGAATAGATCAATTGTAGGTACAAAGTGGTGTTAGGAATATGTTGTTCTTGATGATAAGCATAAAACACTTAGTAGAATTTGTGTAAAGTCAATTTTGTAGCTGTCAACGAAATAGCATGCTTAGCAGTGTTTCGTTGACAGGAAGCTCATCAACGAAATGAGTGTTGTAGCAATTGCATTGTACAATACTTCACAGTATGATAGGCATTCTATTATATGTTTTAGATAGGTTTTCTAAGTCATGTTGACTATGTACTAGATAGGCAAAATAGGTTGGTTAATTGTAAATATGTAATGCCTTGTAATTCTGCCTAAGTGAAGACATGTCAACGGTATGAAGATTACTCTGTCAACGGTATGGAGTTTACCCATCAACGAAACGAGGGAAACACCATCAACGAAATGAAGAATGAAGCTATCAACGAAACACATCTCCTTGCTATCAACGAATCAATGTTGCTTTTTGAACAGTTGACAAAGTGATAGTGACAGTTTACTGAACAGATCTAAAAGGAGATATGGAAGTGTACTGTGCATTGGAAGCCATCAAAGTGGATACTGGAAATAAGGAAACATTCCAATTTCCAATAAGGCTCTTGGGAATGATTATAATGAGCATGAAGACAAAAGCTAAGATCTCCAAGGACCATTGGACAAAAGGAATGAAAAGCAAGCTACTGATGGTTACTACTATTATTCTTTAGTTTAACCAAACGTAGAATTGTAAACTTGGGATATATAACCAAGTGTAGCAGTTACTTTAAAAAGTGTGAGAGAAGAAACACAAATAGATTGTATTAGCTATTTTGAGAGCAATTCTTCTCTACAACCTTGTAACTGAGCAGCTGTGTACTTTTGTATCACAGATTATTTCCGCAATAAAAACACTTCAGTTGGATCATCAAACAATCCAACTGAATTATTTATATCTTGTGTTTTTATTTATTCAGTTCAGTTTTATTTTATAAAGTGTTTTAGTTTCAAGAAAATATCAAGAATTGTATTCAACCCCCCCTTCTACAATTCTGTTAGGTCATTTGGGAATAACAAGTGGGTTTTCAGAAACAAGACTGACAGTGAAGGTGTGATTACAAGAAACAAGGCTAGACTTGTGGCTAAAGGTTATTCACAACAGGAAGGGATTGACTATGATGAAACCTTTGCTCCAGTTGCAAGATTGGAGGCCATAAGAATTTTTCTGGCCTATGCTGCACACAAGAAGTTTAAAGTCTTTCAGATGGATGTGAAAAGTGCTTTTCTCAATGGGAAGCTTGAAGAAGAAGTGTTTGTTGAACAACCACCAGGATTTGTAGATCCCAAGCATCCAGATTATGTCTACAGGCTTGACAAGGCATTATATGGACTAAAGCAAGCACCAAGAGCATGGTATGAAACTCTTGCTCAATTTCTTTTAGAAAGTGGATTCACAAGAGGTACAATTGATAAAACCTTGTTTTATTTCAATTCTGGTGATGATTTGCTTTTAGTTCAAATTTATGTAGATGATATTATCTTTGGATCTACTAATGACAAACTTTGTAAGAAGTTTGCAAAGCTTATGCAATCCAGGTACCAAATGAGCATGATGGGAGAGCTTAGTTATTTTCTAGGCTTACAGGTCAAGCAAACAGATGATGGTATTTTTATCAATCAAGCAAAATATACCAGAAATCTTCTCAAGAAATTTGGTATGCTTGATAGTTCATCTGCTACAACTCCCATGGCTATTGCAACAAAGCTAGACAAAGACACAGGAGCCTCAGTAGATATGACAAACTACAGAGGAATGATAGGGTCTTTACTGTATCTTACTGCAAGTAGACCTGATATCATGTATGCAACATGTCTTTGTGCAAGATTTCAAGCAGATCCCAGAGAGCCTCATCTAACAGCTGTAAAAAGGATTTTCAAATATCTCAAAGGAACCATAACCTTGGGTTTGTGGTATCCTAGAGAATCAGAGTTTAAGTTAATTGGTTACTCTGATGCAGATTTTGCAGGCTGTAAGATAGACAGAAAAAGTACAAGTGGAAGCTGTCAATTCTTAGGTGACAGATTGGTTTCTTGGTATAGCAAGAAACAGAAATCAATTTCCACATCCACAGCAGAAGCAGAGTATATAGCTGCTGGTAGCTGTTGTGCACAGATTTTGTGGATGAAGAATCAGTTGCTGGATTATGGTTTGAGGTACTCTAAAATACCTATTTTCTGTGATAACCAAAGTGCTATTGCTATGACAGGAAATCCAGTACAGCACTCCATGACCAAGCACATCAGCATAAGGTATCATTTTATCAGAGAACATGTGGAAGAAGGAAACATTGAGCTTCATTTTGTGTCTACAGACCAACAACTTGCAGATATCTTCACCAAACCTTTGAGTGAAGCTACTTTTACAAGATTGGTAAATGAACTTGGAATGATCTCTGGTTTCGACTAGAGATACGGGTTAGACTCAAAAACTATACATGTTTAATTTTTATGCTCATGATTCTTTGCATGTATTAACTGTTATGAGTACCAGTGTCATAAACTCTGAAAGTAAACTCTGATGCTAAACTCTGTTAGTCATAAAGTGTTGGTCATACTCTGATAGTTACAGTCTAATGCTATACTCTGATTGTAATTTTGTCTGAAACATATGGACCAATGAAGAAATTTGTATGAAACATAATTCTCAGTAAGTAATTGTGAATCCTTAAGAGTTGTTTAGATTCTGATCTCAAATATGTGCAGTAAGTTAACACAGCATGATACTGTCTCTATATTTATAGCATCTCTTAGTTTATTGATTCTATACACTGAAGTTGTATTAGCTGTTTGCATTTTCTCTCATAAATTAAATACATTAACTGATGAAAAGTCTAAACTCTGATTATAAATTACAAATAATTCACCCTCAAATCAAAAGATGCCAAAAAGAGCACAAATTCCTTTGAGATCATGTTGTGCCTAGGAAGATCCAGGAACTTATTGTATGAAATAAGGGCTAAAATCTTTGATTTTTGGTGACTAGTGCCAACCACTGATTACTGGAAAAATTAAAAAAAATATATATATATATATATATATATATATGAAGGGGGTGAAGAATAAAAGATATATCCAAATGAAAGGATATCAAAATACAGAGTTTAGATATAAAAATCAGATTTTATGTGTTACATGAGAGTTTAGGCAACCAGTTTTTACTATTTAAGTTTGTGGATTTTATGCACTTTGAGATGGTCTAAATATTCATATTCAGTAAACTCTGCTATAGCACACACAATTATTCACACCTGTACAGTTTGAGAAAAGAGTTTATTGACAAAGAAGGACAAATGGTAAACACTGATGTATTGTGAGAAATACGCCGAGGTAATTTTGTTTTAATCTCTGATGATTAAAATGATTTCTTTGTTTCAGACATTTTATAATTTTGAGATTAGACAATTGTTTAGAAATACGAAAGAGTATGAGTACAAACGGTTCAAATTTGTATTAAACAGAGGAGAGAGAGGTTGAGTGTTTTGAACAGTGTGGAAAGCGGTAATTATGGCTATTTTTACTGCGCGTGTGTATTGGAAGTTGTTACATACAGTTGTCAGCGTATACATGTTTGACATCTGTCCCACTCACACATTTTTCAAAGACGCCTGCTGTGTGTAGTAATGATTAAAACGATTGGGTTTTAATTTTCACTGTTATTATTTAAACTTACTACACATAAACGGTTCATTCTTTTACACACTTCATCTTTTCATAAGTTTTTACTCACAAACACTGTCTCAAACACTTTCACTGCATACATTCGATACTTTTCTCTATCTTTCTTCTAAACTTTTCTAATGGCTACTACAATGTTTACTGCTTCTGGGTTAGAATTCGTTCCTAATAACTATGCTGCTCCTTTGGCAAATGAGAACGCACCGGAGGCGTTTCATTTGATTCAAGATTTCTTGTCAAACTCTGATGTTGGAACTGCTCTCACAGCACCTTTGAAGCTGTCTGCATCTCAAATCAGATCTTTTTGGCAGACAGGTACTTATGACAATGGAGGAGAGTCTGGGTCTCCATCTATTATCTTTGAATTTCAAGGAGAAGAGTTTGTAGTTACTCCTACAACTGTTCGTGATGCTCTGGGCCTTGAAGACTTTAATGCTTTCATAATCTCTGTTGGAGATTCTGAGTTAGTTCGAATGATGAGGGAAATAGGATACTCTGGACCACTGACAAAGCTTGGTCAGTTGAAGCGACCGCTCTTGAGAAAGGAATGGAGTTTCTTTTTCGACTGCATAACAAGGGCGTTCGGCAAGAAATGCACGAATTGGGATGCTATTCCCACGGATAGTCTGCAAATCGGGTTTTCTCTTCTTTATGGAGGTAATTTTGATGTTGCTAGGCTAGTTCTAAATAATATAGGTGAGAAAATGAATGAAAACAGAGGTGTCGTCTATTTTGCAAGATTTTGTCAATTGATATTTTCTGAATGTGTTTCTAACGTAGAGATAGATGAGAATGATGTGATTCCCTGTTTTAAATTACATGAACACATATTCTCTGATCTAACCAATAAAGATAACAAGAAAGGAGATGTTGGTGTTTTGTTGCTACCTGAGTCTGTGCAACAATTCCTGGTCAACTTACAACAACAACAACTTGCAAACGCTGAAGCTGGACCTTCTGTGTCTCAATCACAGCGGTCAACGAAGTCTAAGGTAAGGGCTGTTAAGTCTGCAAGAGTGAAGCCATCAGAAACTGAAGCTGGGGCATCAAATACTGATGATATGCCTCAGAAGAAACGGTTAAAGAAAAGAAGGGCCAACAGGGCAAAGTCTGATAATGCTGATGAGGAGAGTGAAACTACTGATGAGACTCTTCATCAGAGAAAAAGAAGATTGGTGGCTGCACATCTCTTTGGTGCATCCAATGTAAATACTGAAGCTGTCAATCTGGACAGAGTTTTTGCGGAAAATGTAGCTGAAGCAGCATTTATGCCTGAAATGGTAAGTGCTGATGAAGAAGCTCCTACATCAAAGGCTGATGATGTAGTTGAGGAAGCTACAGAAAATATTGAGGCTGATTTTTTTGAGCCACAAGGATTTCATATGGAAGTTGAAGCAAACATCTCTGTAAACTCTGAACATTTCACAGAGGGTTTGGAAGCTGATCAAGATACTGCTGAAATTGCAGAATCTATGGCTTCTCACACAGAAATAATTTCTTTTGAATTTGAGAAAGGTGAGGAAGTCGATCAGACTTTAGCTGCTACTGCTACAGAAACTGTTGCTGCAAATCCTGATGTTGCTGACAAGGATGCAACAGAGAATGTTCCCATAGAAGTAGAGTTTGTTACAAACTCTGAGACTGATTAGTGCATAATTTTGCATTCTCTTGTACCTATTTTATTGTTAGTTTTCGTATTTTTAAAGAAATTAACTAGTTGTATTTTCATATTTTGTAGATATTTGGAAAAATAAAGAAAAGAAGAAAAAAGAAGAAAAAGGGACAAGGAAGGGCAAAAGTGGAAAATAAGAATTCAAGAAAAGAAGAAAAAGACAAAGGAATGAGTTGGTTGTTTAAAAATCAAGATGAAGGGCCAAGATTAACCCAACCCTTCCCCAAAACCCTAATTTTCCCTATAAATACCCCCTCCTTCCCCTTTGTAAATAACCCTAGTTTTAGCCTAGTCTAAATTTGTAGTTAGCCTCTCTTTTATTTTCTTAGATCTAGTTTCTCTTTCATTGTAGTAGCTTTAATTTTGTAAACCCTCTTTCATTTTAATGTTAATTCAAGCATTCACTTTAATTCTCCATCTTGTTCTTTTCATTTATTGGCGATGAACTTTTATAAATCCAATAAAGTGGGTCAAATAGCTTTTGTGCTACCACTTGAGGTATAAAGGAGCCTTTTCATTTAATGTTTTGTAGTGTTTAATCTCTAGATTTATTTTTTATTGTGTTTTTGAATCAAGCTCCTTTAAATTTGATTTTAATGTTGGGTTTGATGATTAGAGTTTGTTAGTTACATTTTCTTGTTGGGTTTGGTATAATTTTGTAGTGGGTTTGCTAATTTAGTGGTAGATTTGATGTTGGAGTTGAAAAGAGGTTGTAGATTTAATTTGGTGTTTGAATTTGTTAATGGGTTTGTTAGTTTAGAGTTTGATTTGGTTTTTGTTAGTGTTAAATTTAGGTTCTTTAATCTTTAGATTTAGTTTTGGATAGCTTGTTGGGTGTTTTTACATTTTTCCGGTGGGTTTAAGTTTTCCAATAAAATAAATTTTCCGGCGAGATTTGAACTTTTGGACCCCTTTTTAAATTTCTCCGGTTAAAATTTTCTTTCGGCGCAAAATCCAATTTGTGTTGGGATTTCAGTAGGCCCCTAGTTTAATTTTATTTTTACTGTTAACGACTCAATTACATTTTTCTGTTCGGTTTCCTCTTGACCTTCGAAGCTTCAGTTTTTTTTTATCTGCTGTGTGGCAGCGCGTAGACCCCACGCACGCTCCTTTCTTTATTTTGATGTTCTCCTGCACGCTCCTTTCTTTATTTGGTGTTGATTTTTGTTGATTTTAATTTTGCTACTTTAGTCACCTGCTCTTAATTGTCTTACTTCATTTAATTGAATCATGTTTACTTGGTTTAATTAATCTTGTCTGGTTGGTTTTAATTAACATTAATTAGCCTTGTCAATTGTCATTAGTATTAGTAATACTTAGTTTTAATTGTTTAGCTTTTATTTCGATTTAAATATCTAATAAATTATTCTCCCAATTTTGGTTCCCTGCTCATTAGTTACGTAAATTGGTTTCTAGATTTGATTTTCTTGCATTCTAATTCTTAGCCCATTATAGATTAGGCCCACATAACATTTCCCAACTCATCATGTTTTTATTATTATTAGCCAATGTTATGATCCATGTTTAATCTAGCCCATAATCAATTCAATCCAACCCCTGGCCCAAATTCATTTCCTGTCCATTTTATCTTTCTCGTTTTAGTTTCCTTTTATTTATTTTCTTTCTTTTTATTTATCTAGTACTAGTTTAACTTCTTGTTTAATTCTTTCCTAAATCTTGATTTCCATAACTCAACGTGTTATATTTGGTTAAACTTAGATTTTATGTCCAATCATTTACTTAATTTACCTAGTTAAAATTTTTAGTTGTTAAATTGTAAAATATAAAAACATCTCAAAATTAATTGTTCTAGTCCGCCTAAATTAGAAATTAAGAATTGCGAAAAATAAATAGTCTCTGAGGATCGAATCTTAAATATTAAAACGATGATCGTGCGCTTGCGATATTAAATGTTAATTTCTAGCACATCAAGTTTTTGGCGCCGCTGCCGGGGACTAATTAATTTTTCGCGCCTTAATTTTTAATTTTTCGGATTAGTTTTTTTTTTCGTACTTGCTTATAATTGGAAATTGAGCGTTCGGGAAATTTTGGTGAGACGTACTTGAGCTTCAAGATTTTTGGAAAGCTTGCTAAGGTAACCCGTATCCCTCCTTATTTTTCAATTTTGTTCATATTTATTTAGGGAAAAAAAAAATTAATATTCAAAAATTCAAAAAAATTAGTTAATTGCTGCATCATGCATTTGTACACTTAGGATCACATCATCTAGATTTTTATTTTCTTGTTTTTAATTTTTCGTACCTATTAAATTGTGGTGATCGCTGGAGGACCCCAAGGTACGTTAAATTCTTCTTTTCTTTAGATTAGAACACGTAGTTTAGAGCATCCATAAATGTTTATAGTTTTTATATCTCGTTGTTTGTTTGCATCATTTGTAAATAAATTTTAAGGGCAAAACCCAATCATAAGATAAGGGGAGAGATTTCATCACTCTTTCCTTGGCCCAAAAACAATTAAATCCTCATTTTGCATTTCCCTTTGCCTTAATAAAATTGAATTAGACTTTGGCCCCTAGGAATTTCGCGCTCAATTAGGAAGGTACCTAAAAAAATGAAGTAATCTTTAATTATTCCGACTCTTTGGTGTCTAGGCAAGCGAGAGCTTACCTGGCCAATTAAGATTTGGTGTCTAGACTAGTGTTTAGCCTCTTGGCAATGCTTGCACCTATCTGGCCAAATCGGTTCGAATAATTTATGATTTACCGAATTTTTGGTGGTCCTTACAGTTAGGAGCAAGGTCTAGTTTATTTTATTTAAGGAACCCTAGGATTAGAATTTTTCTTTTGATTTTTCACCTTTTCTTTTGTGTGTTTATTTTATCGTTCTTATTTGCTACGTGTTTCCTTTTATGGTTTATGCGAACTATTTGGATTAGGGATAATTCTTCGAGACTAGTGAGATCGTTCGAGATTTCCTCTTCTTCCGATTCCGAGTCTTTAGATAATTCCGAACCATTAGTGACCATGGCCATGTCATTAAAAGATCGTTGTTACCCCACCCGATCCGCCCAACCCTCGTGTATCACTCTTCCTCCCGTAAATGGTAACAATTTCGAGATTAAAGCTCATCACATTAGCATGTTACCTAAATTTACCGGGAGTGAAGGTGAGGACCCCTATCTTTTTCTTCATGAATTCGAGGAAGTTTGTGCCTTACAAAAACTCCAACAATTAACCGAGGACTCGATTAGGCTTAGGCTCATTAACTTCGCGCTTAAAGAAAATGCTAAAAAATGGTTGTATAGCCTACCGGTTAATTCTATTTCCACGTGGGTGGGATTTGTGGTAATTTTTCTTAAGAAATATTTTCCAAACCATAAGACTACGAGAATTACAAACGAGATAAATCAATTTCATCAAAAGGAAAATGAGTCTTTTTGGAAATATTTTGATCGTTTTAAAAATCTTCTATCACAATGCCCCCACCACGGAATAGAAAAATGGAGACTTTGTAAGATCGTTTACGAGGCCTTAGATGGACCGACAACTGCGTTGTTAGAGTCTATGTGCCAAGGTAAATTCATGGAGAAAGATGAGGACGAGGGGTGGAAATTTTTCGAGGAACTAGCCGAAAAGACCATGTTGTGGGAGTCTACTAGGGAACCTAATAAGTCAAACGAGTCGTCTAGTACATCTAGGGGTTTGCATTCGATTGGGAATTCGATTGCAACCGATGCCAAATTAGCTACTCTCACTAGGAGACTCGAAGCCCTAGAAACTCATAGTGGCCCCTCACACATGTCTATGTGCTCGAATTATAATCAAGGCCTCCCGAATGTTCCCAATTTTCAACAAGTCAATGCGGTGTTTCAACCTACCCCTAGGAATGATCCTTTTGCACTTACCTATAATCCCGATTGGAGGAATCACCCGAATTTCTCGTGGAACCAAGGCCAAAACTACCAATCTCCGCCACCTTCTTTTCAAAGGCCCAATCAAAACTCTTATCCAACTCCAAACCAAGGTCCTTACCCGACTCAAGCTCCCACCCACCCTCCCGGATTTCATGAGTCGGATAAGAGAATTAATTCTTTGGAAAAGACTCTCGATGCGCTTTTAAAATCAACGACTAATTTGGCTCAATCTCAACAAACCTTCATGCAAACCATGACCCAAGATAGGCAAATTTTAAATGCTAGTAATCAAGCCATATCTAAGTTAGAGGTTCAAGTGAGTCAATTAGCCAATGCCATGTGTGAGCGAGAGAAGAACAAGTTCCCGAGTCAACCCGAAGTCAACCCTAAATTTCCTCTCAACCAAAGACCTCACGAAAATGTTAATGCTATCATCTCTCTTAGGTCGGGAAACCAAGTTGATAATCATGTTGGAGTCGAGTCTTCCAAGGAAGACGAAGAGTCAAACGTTGAACCGAACCCTAGCCTTGATCACTCCACACAAATCCCGATTCCCGAGTCACCGGAATCTTCTCATAAGCAACCATCATCTAGTGAACCTTCTTCACTTTCAAAATCACCTTCACCTAACGAATCTTCGGTTGTCGTTCCACTTTCCAAATCCATTCCCGATGTGTCTAGCGAACGAGTCTTTAAGCCTAAAGCTCCTTATCCTCAAAGACTCCTTCCTAATAAACAATCGCCTCAAGTAGAGAAGATTTTGGAAGTTTTCAAACAAGTCGAGATCAACATTCCTCTTTTAGATGCCATTCAACAAATTCCCTCTTATGCTAAGTGTCTAAAAGATTTATGTACTCATAAACGTTCCACTCACGTCCCTAAGAAAGCCTTTTTGACTTCTCATGTTAGCTCAATTCTTTCGAACCAAATTCCCGTGAAATATAAGGACCCCGGTTGTCCTACAATTTCATGTGTCATAGGCAACACTTTTGTGGACAAAGCTTTACTTGATTTAGGAGCGAGTGTGAATCTTCTTCCATTTTCTGTCTATCAAGCCCTAGGGTTAGGCGAGCTCAAGAAAACAAACATGACACTTCAACTTGCTGATCGTTCTGTCAAAATGCCTAAGGGAATAGTCGAAGATGTCTTGATTAAGATTGGTGATTTTATCTTCCCGGTTGACTTTGTCGTTCTCGAGACTCAACCCGTCACGAATCCTAAGAACCAAATTCCGATCATTCTAGGACGACCTTTTCTTGCTACATCGAATGCCTTGATTAATTGTAGGAATGGTTCGATGAAACTCACCTTTGGTAACATGACCATTGACCTTAACATTTTCAATATAGGTAAAGAACCCAACGAGCTTTTTGAACAACCAATAGGGGTCAATGTGGTCAACAAGTTTGTCACATGGTCTAGCTTTGAGGATAGTGAAATTGAGTCTCTTCTCAAAGAGGATTTCAAAGTCAACTATGAGTCCAATCGAGAGTATAATGAGTCGTTAAGGGATATGACCTCGGCAGAAATGTTGCGAGAGTTGGACGAAATTTGTTCTCCGTGGAAGACCCCACCCGAGGTGGTTAGTGTTGCGCCCATTGTCATGAGTCCCGTAGGAAAACCTCCCGCATTTGACTCAACGTTGTATCTTCCCGAGTTTGATCAACAACCCTTAGGACAAGATGAATCCTTATCTTATGTCATTCCTAGTGATTCTTCCCATGACCAAACTTTCATTGTCTCTAATTTGCTTAAACAAAATGAAGAAGCCTTAAGTTGGTTTAGGGAGAACATTAGTGACACTTGTTCTATATGGTTGAATGATTCCATGTTGCTTGAGAAAATCTTTTCTAGTCAAAATTTTCACAAATGTCTTGATTCTTTCTCAAAGCGTCACCCCAATTTTCCTACCGGCATCGGCTGATTCGGTTTTATTCTATCGTTCCCCTACCAAGACTCCAGGTATGGGGGAGGAATTGTGTGCGTGAGTCGTGTTAATTAGTTGTTTTTCATTTTCATTCGTCTCCGTCATCCCTTATCAGGTATTATCTCCTCATTCTCTTTAACTCACTTCTCTTGCATTTGCATACATTGAGGACAATGCATGATCTAGGTATGGGGAGGGTTTGTAAATAGAAAAATCAGAAAATCCAAAAAATTTAAAAATTAAAAAAAATTAAAAATACAAAAAAATTAGTGTAGAGTTGTAAATATTAGGGTTGTTAATCCTTTTTCTAGTCTTGTTAATTGGTTGCTAGTTGCTTGATGCACCCTTGCATGCTTTGTAATCTTTTGTTCCTGATTCTTGAGTTGAGAAGTGATTTGCTGAGTTCTTGTTCACACACATACACACTAGCAAGGTGAAACTAGTAGATTTATTGAATTTTGCAAGTAATTAGAAGGACATGAATATGTGCAAGATGACTTGGTTTTCATGCTTTGAGTACAAGTAGGTGCATTAAGGAGACCATTGCTTGAGATTGATTATGCTTTACCACACCAAGTGAGTTTTTGAGCCTATATGCACATCTTTTGCATTTATATTCATTTGCTTGAGTGTCCACATGTCATTTGCATTGCTAGCACTTGTTTGAGGTCTTTCTTGAAATACATGACATCATTGATGATAAGATGATAAAGGCATTTAGGAATAACCCATATTTCCAAAATTTCCACACCATTCTTATTTGATCATTAGTTACCCGTTTGAGCTTAATCCTATTTTTTCGGTGACACACCACATTACTCGCCTAAGACCTTTTTCTTGTACAGCCTTACTTATTCTTGATCCCAATTTGTCAAAGGCTAGTAGGAACTTGAGGGAGAAATAAGGTGTGTGAGATGGGTTTATTTTTGTTCATTACTTTCGGAAAATATTTGTTTTGGTTGCTCACTTGTTAGTCGATGTTCAAGCTAAATTTTAAAGAGGATTATGGTTGTTTATACTCATCTTAGCTCTCAAAAAAAAATACAAAAAATACCAAAAAAAATACAAAAAAAAAAAGAAAAAAAAAGAAAGAAAGAAAAAAATAAATAAAATGAGAGCATACTTAAGTTTTTGTAATCCTCCTTCATTCGACTAATCAAGCCTTTTTGTTGAAAAATAAATTAGAAAATAAATGTGTGGGGAGAATGTTTGGTGATGTGTATGATTTATCATGGTGACTACTAGCTTTTGACACTTCACCTCATTTGGCCTTTCTTGACATACCTTGTCCCTAGCCCCCATTACAACCCAAATAAAGACCTTTTGATTGTCATTATTGATGTATGTTGTGTTAAAGATAGATCGATACCAAGTGTCAAGCATGTGTATGATTTTGTTGGAATTGAGTGATACACTTACCCTTGTTCTTGAGTGAATATTCTTTTGTGAGTGAAATGTGAGGTATTGCTTGTTTCTTTTGCATATGAGATCTCAAGTTTTGACTATAAGGTGTGCTCTTGTGTGCTTAGCATGTTTTCCAACTATTTTTGCAGTTGACATGGACTTTTAAGCACTCTTGCATATTTCTTTAAGTCTACTATGTGAATCCTTGCACCTTCCACATCAAGACATTGCAAATTCACTTTGATTCTTAAGTTGATGTAACATGAGAGTACATGTATGAATGGCGTTGCATTGCCATTCAATCTTTTATATGAGCTAGATGGATTTTGTGGGTACATTCACTATAGGCCCTCACGAGACCTCACTCGTCCACTAGGGCTGCCTAGGGGTTTAAAGGGCTTGTTACATATGCCAAATGCAACCGTGATCACCTACAGAAGTGGTATTAGTGTTAGACAGTTTTTTTTATAGTTTTTTGTTTTACTCGAGGACGAGCAAAAGATAGGTATGGGGGCATTTGATTAGTGCATAATTTTGCATTCTCTTGTACCTATTTTATTGTTAGTTTTCGTATTTTTAAAGAAATTAACTAGTTGTATTTTCATATTTTGTAGATATTTGGAAAAATAAAGAAAAGAAGAAAAAAGAAGAAAAAGGGACAAGGAAGGGCAAAAGTGGAAAATAAGAATTCAAGAAAAGAAGAAAAAGACAAAGGAATGAGTTGGTTGTTTAAAAATCAAGATGAAGGGCCAAGATTAACCCAACCCTTCCCCAAAACCCTAATTTTCCCTATAAATACCCCCTCCTTCCCCTTTGTAAATAACCCTAGTTTTAGCCTAGTCTAAATTTGTAGTTAGCCTCTCTTTTATTTTCTTAGATCTAGTTTCTCTTTCATTGTAGTAGCTTTAATTTTGTAAACCCTCTTTCATTTTAATGTTAATTCAAGCATTCACTTTAATTCTCCATCTTGTTCTTTTCATTTATTGGCGATGAACTTTTATAAATCCAATAAAGTGGGTCAAATAGCTTTTGTGCTACCACTTGAGGTATAAAAGAGCCTTTTCATTTAATGTTTTGTAGTGTTTAATCTCTAGATTTATTTTTTATTGTGTTTTTGAATCAAGCTCCTTTAAATTTGATTTTAATGTTGGGTTTGATGATTAGAGTTTGTTAGTTACATTTTCTTGTTGGGTTTGGTATAATTTTGTAGTGGGTTTGCTAATTTAGTGGTAGATTTGATGTTGGAGTTGAAAAGAGGTTGTAGATTTAATTTGGTGTTTGAATTTGTTAATGGGTTTGTTAGTTTAGAGTTTGATTTGGTTTTTGTTAGTGTTAAATTTAGGTTCTTTAATCTTTAGATTTAGTTTTGGATAGCTTGTTGGGTGTTTTTACATTTTTCCGGTGGGTTTAAGTTTTCCAATAAAATAAATTTTCCGGCGAGATTTGAACTTTTGGACCCCTTTTTAAATTTCTCCGGTTAAAATTTTCTTTCGGCGCAAAATCCAATTTGTGTTGGGATTTCAGTAGGCCCCTAGTTTAATTTTATTTCTACTGTTAACGACTCAATTACATTTTTCTGTTCGGTTTCCTCTTGACCTTCGAAGCTTCAGTTTTTTTTATCTGCTGTGTGGCAGCGCGTAGACCCCACGCACGCTCCTTTCTTTATTTTGATGTTCTCCTGCACGCTCCTTTCTTTATTTGGTGTTGATTTTTGTTGATTTTAATTTTGCTACTTTAGTCACCTGCTCTTAATTGTCTTACTTCATTTAATTGAATCATGTTTACTTGGTTTAATTAATCTTGTCTGGTTGGTTTTAATTAACATTAATTAGCCTTGTCAATTGTCATTAGTATTAGTAATACTTAGTTTTAATTGTTTAGCTTTTATTTCGATTTAAATATCTAATAAATTATTCTCCCAATTTTGGTTCCCTGCTCATTAGTTACGTAAATTGGTTTCTAGATTTGATTTTCTTGCATTCTAATTCTTAGCCCATTATAGATTAGGCCCACATAACATTTCCCAACTCATCATGTTTTTATTATTATTAGCCAATGTTATGATCCATGTTTAATCTAGCCCATAATCAATTCAATCCAACCCCTGGCCCAAATTCATTTCCTGTCCATTTTATCTTTCTCGTTTTAGTTTCCTTTTATTTATTTTCTTTCTTTTTATTTATCTAGTACTAGTTTAACTTCTTGTTTAATTCTTTCCTAAATCTTGATTTCCATAACTCAACGTGTTATATTTGGTTAAACTTAGATTTTATGTCCAATCATTTACTTAATTTACCTAGTTAAAATTTTTAGTTGTTAAATTGTAAAATATAAAAACATCTCAAAATTAATTGTTCTAGTCCGCCTAAATTAGAAATTAAGAATTGCGAAAAATAAATAGTCTCTGAGGATCGAATCTTAAATATTAAAACGATGATCGTGCGCTTGCGATATTAAATGTTAATTTCTAGCACATCAGAGACTAATAAAGCTGAGCAGATAACTACTGAAGCTGCTGTAGAGAATTTCGATGAAGCTATGGCAGAGTCTGTTCTTGTTGAAACAGAGTTTGTTGCAAACTCTGAGATTCCAGAACTTGTTGCAGAGAAAGTTATTGTTGAAGCTGCACAGAGTACTTTTGAAACTGCTGCTGAGAATGTTCCTGCAGAGAATACAGCAGATGATGATAATGATGATGATAGTTCTGATCATTCACATGAGGAGTTATTTGAGAGTCAAGCAAACTCTGATGAGCAAAGAGAGGTCAATCGAGCTACGGCTGAGCATTATCAGGATATGTACTACAATAGATGGGCTGCTGCAGATTGTATCTTTTCAGCACAGAGGGCTGCTGATTTTCTTGGTGATTCTGTGAAGACAATTTCAAATCCTGATATTCTTACAAGTCTAAAGGCTACTGTGATTCAAATTAAATCTCTCCACAACAGATTTGATGAGTCTCATAAGGAAGTCACTGCTTTGAGGAATGAAGTTGGTCTGAGAGATCTTACTCTGAAAAATGATAGAGCTTACTACAATTCTATGTTCAAGAAGCAAGCTAAGGACTCTGATGAAATTTAGAAGAGGCTTGGGAAAGTTGAGGACAACCAGACTGCTATGTCTGCCCAATTGACTTCAATTTCTAATGCAATTGAGTTGTTGACATCAATACTACTTTCTGATGATGTCAAAAAAGGGGAGAGTGTACCAAGTGACAAATGCAAAGACACTCAAACTCTGAGACGGAGGGATGATGGTAATGATGGTGGAAACAAGGGAGGAGATGGAAAGAGTTTAAGATTAAATTCTGATAGAAGACTACTTCCAAGAAGATCAAACTCTGATAGAAGATCAAACTCTGGAAAGGGAAATGCAAACTCTGCCAGTGGTTCAAAATTCAAAAGTTTGATAATCTCTGATAAGCCATCTACTGATGAAGAGATTGCTGCTAAGGTGTTTATGGCAGAACATGGAAAAGATGTTACAATTGAAGATATCCAAGCTGAAGAGCAAATGCTTGCTGAAGAACACAAGAAGAATCTTGAAGCTGGAATCTACAAGAAGAAGGAAATCAAGGCTCCTAGAAAGAAAGAAATTGGAATTTCTATTAAAGAAAATACTCAACAGAGTATACAATACACCAGGAGGCCTGTGATTACAAATGCTGATAAAGGAAAGGGTATATTGGTAGAAGAAGAACAGTTACCAAAGAAGAATTATTCAACCTCTGATAAAGCTCAAGTTGAAGTTTTTGAAGCTAAATCAACCTCTGACAAGGCTCAAGTTGATGTTATTGTTAAGGATGTGCCAACCTCTGACACTGCTCAAGTTGTGCAAACTCAGCTATCTTCACCACTCCAAGGTTTCAAAAGATCCTCATTATCTGAAACTCTGAAGCCTAGCCAGGTGAACTTTCTACAAACCAGAACAGTACTTGGAAAACAATCTTATGATAAATCTGGTTTGGGTTCCCACCAAGAGAAAAGAGTTAATAATAGTCCTTTAGATCATACATCACTGGCAGAACCTGGTGTTGGGGTTACTCAAGAAAACCTTGATAAACTAGAATCTGTTCAGATGATTTACCACAGAGGCTTGAAGAAGGAGTTTTTATTATACTTTATGGCTGATGGCAGAGTTTACAGAATTGGAGAAGATGATATTCGTCTGAAATTATGGGAAGAGCTAGAGTATGTTCTATATCTCCTGAAGATCAAAAATAGAAATACTCATAATGCTGCTCTGGTTTTAAAAGACAGAATGGTGAAATCAAAAGTTCCTCTTGGAGGAAATGTTTCCAGTGCTTATATTCCTAAGTACAGAGATGCACATGGAAAGTTGGTGGAAATGAAGAAAAATAGTGCTAGATTCAGGACTGCACTAGATAAGAAAGTTCTAGAGTTCAATCTAGAGTCTGATAAGGCTTTTTATATCAGACTTGGCAATGAAATGAACAAGAACATCATCTATTCTTTAAGGGCTGCCATTTATCAAATTGGTGAAGATAAACCAGAATTGAAGGAGCTGAAGAAGGATATGATTGCTGAACTAGATCGAGCTGAGAGAAGATTACTGTCAGATTATATCAGGACTGTGCCTGATATCCAAGAAATTCAGTAAAGTCTGACTGTAAGTTTTTATGTTTTCTATTCTAAGTTAAATTTAAACTCTGTTTTAAAATTAAACTCTGACATATTTTAAACACTACATTTGTTATATGTTTTGACATCATCAATTATCTGTTTAACTTGTACATTTTTATGCACAAGTTGGGGGAGATTGTTAGATATAATTGCTGACGTTTGTTCATCAGTGTTTAAGTACCAGGTACATATCAGAGTTTATCTAGAAGCCAGTCAGAGTTTGATAAAGTCTGACTGGGTGAAGAGTTTACATTGAAGCTAGTCAGAGTTTGATAAAGTCTGACGTGGTGATAGTTGAATTAGCTGTCGGTGCAAAGATAAAGATTCTAGAAGCAATATATTCTGAAGATGGAAAGAAGCAGAATATATTGATACAACTAAGGAAACGGAATAGAAGACTGAAGCAATCCTTAATTGATATGAATTGTATAGCTAACTTATAGGAATATTAATTAGAGATGGATTGTATGTAACTGTGTACTATATAAACACAGATAGGTTATCCCTAGAAGGGATGCGATTATTGAAATATTATTCTTGTAACCTAGTAGCTCTTTGTGATTCATTAACATCACTAAGAGAGAATTATTTAATATAATTCAATTTGTTGATTTACAAACTTGTGTTCTTGATTGTTATTCTCATACATACTTGATTATATTGTGTATTCGGCCTAACACTATTTTATGGGGATTATGATTTACCTTTCCTTATCCACTTCAAACAGATTTTACTCAATCTCTACCATATCTAAACATTTCCAAAACAACCAAGATTCGTTCATATCTTTTTATAACAGTTGGAAATTGAATTCTTATATATATATATATATATATATATATATATATATATATATATATATATATATATATATATATATATATATATATACTCTGTGGGGAACTCCTTAAGTGGGTAACCTAGTAACTCCTTACAGTATACATGTTATTACCTTAAGCACGTACAAGCCGTTATTCCTTAATTTTAATATCTTGATTTTATTACCAGTAGTACAAAAATATTATTATGTCCTCTAAAATATAATATGTGTTCTGTATAAAAATTATTTATATAATTTAAAAGTTGTTTATATTTTGTAAACTATAATACACGCGTTCGGTAAAAATTGTTCATGTTCTGTATATAAATATTTGTGTTTTGTAAATTAGATAACATGTAAAAAATAATTTTTTATGTTCTGTAAAATATTTATATAATGTAAAAGTTGTTTATATTTTGTAAACTATAATACGTGTGTTTTGTATATAAATTAGTTGTGTTCTGTATATAAATATTTGTGTTCTGTAAATTAAATTACATGTAAAAAATATTTTTTATGTTAGGTAAAATTAGAGTACTTCTACAAAAAAATTATTCTAAAAAATGGGTCTGAGTGGTTTTACAAAAAGTTGATAAGTTTTGAATAAAAAAATTATTCCTTCTGTTTATAACGTGAAAGAAAGAAGTTTACAGGAACCCTGCAATTAGTGTACACCTTGACATATCATCCGTTGAATATAATACAATCTAACGCTAGGAAACAAGTTACTAGGTTACTCACTAAAATTGGTTCCTCGTTGAACCTTCCTCTATATATATATATATATATATATATATATATACTATTGTATATATCTCAAAAATGATTGTTAGAAGTTTCAAATTATTTCAAATATTCAAAATCTCTTCTTCTAACTAATATTATAGGTGTTGGAGAGTATCTTATGCAATCAAATCATTTTGTTACAGCCATATCTTCATCTAGCCATTGTGTGATCTCATATATATATTCACTTACAATCTTTCTTGTAAGTAACCAAGAAAGTAACACACATTGATACATGTTTTGAGAAAAGAACATTCAAGTTTTATCTTTCTCTCTCAAACACTAAACACATAAACTCTGAGCTTTATTGTTATATACACTTATATTACATAAAAGAGTTTATAGCTTGAGTTGTATACTCGAATTCTTTATTGCAAATCTATATTGTTCAAGTTGTATTATTAGTTGCTGAATTAGTGGCAAAGGAATCTTAGTGATTGTGGAGTATAGTGCTCAAGGGAACTCATTGTTCTAGAAAGCAAGTTGTTCAAGGAACTAAGGAATTCAGGAGTGGGACTCAAGGAATTCAGTGTTCAAGGGAGCAAGCTTGTTAGAGAGACTTTGGAGTTCAAGTGAGCTATTTACTCAAGGGAAATAGATTGTTTTAGCAAGGCGTTTTCAGCAGCTGTGTGAAAAAGGGAGATATATTATTGTATCTTGTAATTGGATTATTTCGTTGATCAATAATGTATTCTCTTACCGGGTTGGTAAGGGACCGGGATGTAGACCATAGGGATTAGGAGTCGAACCTGGCTAAAAGTTTATCGTGTTCTTTACTTTTCTGCCTTACTTACCGTACTGCATTTATTTACAATCAGCGTGCCATTTGTGTCTGCAATGATAACAGTCAGCATGCCATTTAAGTCTGCATTAATTTGAACTCAGTAAGCCATTTCTGGTAAAACATTAAAATTGGTCATAATTAGCCATTTACCCCTATAGGTGTGCATTTTCATTTTTATAGGTGTAAAGCAACAAACTATATTGTTATATGTACTAACTTGGTTTTGCAAGGTTTCTAAACAGCAAGCCATTAGTTCTGGACATAGTCAGTTTGGTAAGCCAACTTCACATGTTCAATATCAAAACAACAAGCTGACAGGGAAGAACTACAAGCTGACATGGACTCGCCAGAAGCTGTTCTAAGTCAATTTTGATCTTGAAGATTTCTTGGAGATTTCTTAAGGATATCAGAGATTGGCTAGGATTATATATGTAAGAACTCTATTATATAATATATAGTTTACATAATTAATAGAGCTCAAATCAAGTTGAAAATATGTTCCTATTTTATGGGGATTATGATTTACCTTTCCTTATCCACTTTAAACAGATTTTACTTAGTCTCTACCATATCTAAACATTTCCAAAACAGCCAAGATTCGTTCATATCTTTTTATAGCTGTTGGAAATTGAATTCTTATATATATATATATACAATTGTATATATCTCAAAAATGATTGTTAGAAGTTTCAAATTATTTCTAATATTCAAAATCTCTTCTTCTAACTAATATTATAGCTGTTGGAGAGTATCTTATGCAATCCAATCATTTTGTTACAGCGATATCTTCATCTAGCCATTGTGTGATCTCATATTATAGGTGTGCATTTTCATTTGGTATCAGAGCATTGGTGTACTAACAATTCTGTAACAGGAAAGTACATATCATATGACACACTATGTAGGTGGAGAATCATTAGACATGCCGCCACTTCTCATTGGGACTAAAAATTATGATTTTTGGAAACGGAGAATGAAAGTGCTTCTCAACAGAGATGATGCAATTGAATGAAGAGTTGTTAAGAAGGGTCCATTTACTTTTCTGGACAAAGACGACAGGCCAAAAGACGTTGATGATCTTAACGAGGAAGAATTGATTAAAATGGGCAATAATGCAAGAGCCAGGTACACACTAATATGTGGTCTTTGAATTTCAGATTATGACAAGGTGTCTTGGTGCATCACAACAAATGAGGTATGGGACAAGTTAAAAATGTTGTATAAAGATACAACAAAATCGAAGGAAGTTTGTTTCAATTCCAAACAGCCTACCATTTTGAAATTTGAAAAGAAAGGAAGAGATCACTTGACATGCAATGATGATGTATCAACTTCTGGTGTGAAATTGAATGAAGACACAAATCAATCAGCTTTTATTGGGCTTGATGATGAAGTCTTTCAAGAGAAAACAGAAGAAGTTTTACTCGAAATTGATGTTTCTGATTCGGAATCAGATACAAGTGAGGTAAACTCTTTTTATTCCAGGAAAACATCTGAAAAATTATTATGGAATCACTAACAATGCATGAATCAAAAAGTGTGACCATAGAAGAACATATGGCACTAAAGGCTGAACTCAGCAAGCTGTTTGAGAAAAATTCCTATCTATCTAATATGATTAAAGATTTGCTGCCAAAAATGAAAGAATGGGATACAACCTCATCAAGTAAGGCTACAGAGATCAAGGAACTAAATGCTAAAAATAGTCAATTGGAGGCTATTATCAAAGCACTTGAAAAGAGGAACAAGACTTTAACTGAAGAGATCAAGGATCTGAGATCAGATAACAAATATATAGTGGAAGAATTAGATTCATACAAGCTAAAGGAATCAAATCGAGCATAATCATCTAAAACATCTGAAATGGCATCTCAGCAAGCTGAAATTGTCAGTCAGTAAGCTGAAACCGTTAGTCAACAAGCTGAAATGATCATTACCTTGGAAAAGGAAGTCAGGGATCTCAAGCAGGGTATGAGATCATTTATCCAAGGAGAAGAAGGCCTAAAGGCAGTGATGAAGAACACTAATGCTCCATTGGTAAGAGAAGGAGTGGGTATTAACTTCAACAAGAAAGACAAGGCTATCAAATATGAAGGAAGATATGGTATACCCTACAACTATGCTATGCCTTGGAAGACTTGTAACGAATGTGGAGGAAAAGGTCATTTGGAAAGGAATTGGACTTTTCAAGTCAATCATAAAAGAAAAGCAGCTTACCAGAATGAGACATATCGACAAAAGCCAGCTTACCAACAAGGTTTTGGCAGACAATAAACAGCTTACCATCCATCTGGCAGAAAACAACAGAAAAGGAATCAAGCTCCAAAACTGATCCAGAAGTGGATCAAGAAATCTGATCTACATGTTTTTTATGATCTATCTACTGACCATGGTGGATCCTACCAAATTTGGGTACCCAATTAGTAAGTATGCTATTTGTTCGCGTACATTTATTTAAATATGATTATATTATTGTTTTGGTACTAACAAGATTCCTCTAGTATATAGATGGGACATATATATATGTATATATAGTTTTGTGCAGGAATTGCAAAAAGAGAATACTATTTTGGTTGTTTGATTGGTGATAAAGGTTGAAACCACATTCATGATTATTTGGAATGTGTATTGTTCAATCAACAAGTTATCTTGCAATTCAGTAGAACATTTGCTATGGTAGAAAACCAAAATACGTGTATTCAACATGGTGGTTTGATTTATCGAACTGTATCATTATAACTAGCCTATTGTTTGGTAAATGATGCAACATGTTTTATGCTTACATGCTTATTTTATTAATCCTTTTTCTGATGATGTCATAGGGGGAGAAGAACATGAATACATGTGATAAGAAGGGTTATAATGTTACATGTTTGAATTTATAAACTAATGTTTTATGCAGGGATGAGTCACATTTATATCTTATTGCATATGATGAATTATGCTAACCTGATTATATGTTGAGATATTATATTAATCAGGGGGAGCATTGCTTTAGTGGGAGCAACATAGTCTCTCCGATGTATTCAAGTATGTCATCATCAAAAAGGGGGAGATTGTTGGCGCGATGTTTTGATGATGAATACAAATGTTGTTTATGAATATTTCATGTTTATTATCTAATCTTGTTTTGCAGGAAGTATTGATATTGATTAAGGGGGAGAAAGTGTTTATAACCTTTTACTACATGTACTTTGTTTGGTTTGATAATAATAAATGTTCATGTGATACCAAACCAAGATAGTGCTTATCTCCTTTTATATATTGCTAATATTTTTGCAGGGAAAGCATAAATTTAGGGGGAGTATTAAGCTCCTGAATATTGGTGTGTAATCATCAAAAAAGGGGAGATTTAAAACTTGTTGATTTTGATGACGACACATACAGCAAGCTGAATGCTTGTTGGTGAATGTTTTAGCCTGATATCTAACTTTATTTTGCAGGATGCTTTGTTTGAGGGGGAGATCTTAACTAAAATCTCATATTGATATGTAATCATCAAAAAGGGGGAGATTGAAACTCAATGGGTTTTGATGATAACACTATCAACAAGCTGTTTGTGTTTATAGGTGTAAATCAGCAAACTATATTGTTATATGTACTATCTTGGTTTTGTAGGGTTTCTAAACAGCAAGCCATTAGTGCTGGACAGAGTCAATTTGGCAAGCCAACTTCACATGTTCAATATCAAAACAACAAGCTGACAGGGAAGAACAGCAAGCTGACATGGACTCGCCAGAAGCTGTTCTAAGTCAATTTTGATCTTGAAGATTTCTTGGAGATTGCTTAAGGATATCAGAGATTGGCTAGGATTATATACGTAAGAACCCTATTATATAATATATAGTTTATATAATTAATAGAGCTCAAATCAAGTTGAAAATATGTTCCTATTTTATGGGGATTATGATTTACCTTTCCTTATCCACTTCAAACAGATTTTACTCAATCTCTACCATATCTAAACATTTCCAAAACAACCAAGATTCGTTCATATCTTTTTATAGATGTTGGAAATTGAATTATTATATATATATACAATTGTATATATCTCAAAAATGATTGTTAGAAGTTTCAAATTATTTCAAATATTCAAAATCTCTTCTTCTAACTAATATTATAGCTGTTGGAGAGTATCTTATGCAATCAAATCATTTTGTTACAGTCATATCTTCATCTAGCCATTGTGTGATCTCATATATATTCACTTAAAATCTTTCTTGTAAGTAACCAAGAAAGTAATGCACATTGATACATGTTTTGAGAAAAGAACATTCAAGTTTTATCTTTCTCTCTCAAACACTAAACACATAAACTCTGAGCTTTATTGTTATATACACTTCTATTACATAAAAGAGTTTATAGCTTGAGTTGTATACTCGAATTCTTTGTTACAAATCTATATTGTTCAAGTTGTATTGTTAGTTGCTGAATTAGTGGCAAAGGATTCTTGGTGATTGTGGAGTATAGTGCTCAAGGGAACTCATTGTTCTAGAAAGCAAGTTGTTCAAGGAACTAAGGAATTCAGGAGTGGGACTCAAGGAATTCAGTGTTCAAGGGAGCAAGCTTGCTAGAGAGACTTTGGAGTTCAAGTGAGCTATTTACTCAAGGGAAATAGATTGTTTTAGCAAGCCGTTTTCAGCCTCTGGGTGAAAAAGGGAGATATATTATTGTATCTTGTAATCGGTTTATTTCGTTGATCAATAATATATTCTCATACCGGGTTGGTAAGGGACCAGGATGTAGACCATAGGGATTAGGGGTCCAACCTGGCTAAAAGTTTATCGTGTTCTTTACTTTTCTGCCTTACTTACAATACTACATTTATTTACAATCAGCGTGCCATTTGTGTCTGCATTGATAATAGTCAACATGCTATTTAAGTCTGCATTAATTTGAACTCAGTAAGCCATTTCTAGTAAAACATTAAAATTGATTATAGTTAGCCATTTAACCATCTAGGTGTGCATTTTTCAGAGTTATCCTCTAGGTATTTGATTGTTATTGTCTAACATACAAATAAGGGGAGATTGAAAGGCATTTGTATAGGCCTATTTGTAAACACCGAGGATTCTACTCAACCTAAACAAGAATGTAATAAGTAAATAATAAATTCATATGTCATAGGTTTCTCAGGAGATAATATCTGTCAAGAGAATGAAGATTAATGTCATCTACACACTTGAAGTAATTCTACATTGAAAGAATTTCAAGTTATTGATCAAGCCTTAGTGAAGTATTCAAGAAAGTGGATTTATTAAAGTGACAGAGATTTCAGCAGTGTGACAGTAAATGCACTGGTTATAGTGTTTGAGAAAGGTAAAAGACAATGGACCACAACTTAAAGTCAAAAAGATAAAGAACAGACATTGCAGTTAGTCACTCATGAACTAGACAATACATCGAGTGTCAACATTCTATAATGTTAGCTCTTCTTCTAATTTCAGTGTTTCAAGGATTAATTCTACATTCAAGGAATTGTATTTATTCTCTTTTAAATAATTAAATCAGTTAAGTAATTTATTTAATAAATTGATTCTATTTAGAATTAATTTATTACTTAAATTATTTAAAAGGTTATTTAAATTAGAATTAAAACATAACTAGGAAGACTGAGAAAAACATTAGGAAGACTGTCATTGTTAAATCTTCCCGAGAGTCTTCCTAAGTCTTTCTTCAGTCTTGCTAATTAAAATCTAAATCTTGCCGAATGTCTTGCCATTGTATTTGGTAATCTTCCCGAGAGTCTTGCCAAGTCTAATTGTTTAGTCTTGCCAGTACAAGTGGAAGTGTGGTTTTAGTAGTTGCAGTTGACAACAGCTTTAAAGACATTTTTCAGACAGAAAGAAGTTACAACATTCCATTTTTCATCATTTTGCTATCAAAAGCTTCTCAACTGCCGGAGACAAGAATTTGACAGTGAATTTAATTCTAGTACTTATTGTTATATTCAAGCCACTAGAATTACTTTACTTGTATTACTTTGGCAATCTAGAGGATCATAATCCCTAGAATTTATATCGAACTACTTTTTAGTATTCGATCCTTTTATTACAAAAATAGATAAATTCATGTCGAATTTATTCTAGATTTGTTTTAACAAGAACTCTGTAATCTGTACTCAGAATTGTAACACCCTTCAATTTTAATATAAGTTATATTTAACTTGAATCTTGTTTCATTTTATTCCGCAATTATTTGTTATTGAAATTGTTAAATAAAGAACAATACAAATTCGATTAAACGGTAAAGATTGTATTCAACCCCCCTTCTACAAACTTATCAGAACCTAACAATATTGTATTATGTTTTGTATATACATGTTATTTTCCCGACTAGTTGGATCGATTGGTTTCTTGTTGGGTTGTATATCTCATTACTTACAATTTTCAGGTTCGGTGTAACTCAAGTGGGATAGCGTTGGGATTCAAGGATCTTAGATTTGGAATAGGTTGACTTATGGATCATCGTTAGATACACTTTTGTATTAGATATTTTTGTAATTGAACTTTTGTCACGCTTCCGTCGGTAATTTTCATTGTATAGTTTATTTGTATAGTTTGTTTTTTCGATATTTATTTTAAGATTAATAGTCCAAAAAAGTACGGGTTGTTACAACAACTAACTTAATTGTTTAATAAATATAAATTAATCTTTTTATAGTATACTAATTTTAATATTTTTGTAAATTCATAATGCAAAAATTATTTAAGAGTTTCATCGTCACTTATTCGTTTACAACACTATATATACTTAATGTGGAGGCTGAACATCTTGGTATGTAGTGAACCAAAAAAACAAGAAGTTTACGTTTTTAATATTTTGAACTTGGGGCACTAGAACACTTTAGGTAGTTTTGAGTTAATTTTTAGTTGTTCATACATGTTGTAGTTATTGGTACAAATTTGTAATAACCCCAATTTTTGTACTTATTAACACCCTTGATGAATAGTAATTTTGCCATTTAAGAAAAACTTTTCAGACAACACTATATACGTGTTGAAAGATTGAAGTTCCGAAGCTGTATTATTATTATACATTGCGAGTGAGTGAATGTAAATCACGTCAGACTTCGAAAATCCAGAACTTGGGAAATGTTTCGCAGAAGTCCGGATCCGTATTATTGATTTATGATATATTTAAGTGTATGTGAATCCCATTTATATTCCATGGTTAACGCTCGAACCATTTTAGTTAAGTATTCGATCGTTAGGATGAATAGTGAATAGTTACTATTCACTGCGAAAATCGTGTAGAGTTTTATTCGCTCCTTTTAGAAAATATTTCAAATTGTTTTAGAGAGAACAAAAACAAGGATTAATAGTAACCATGGTGAATAGTATCCCAAGATGAATAGTAAAATTTTATAGTCTCCGATTGATCCCATATTTCAACAGAAGTTCCGAAATGATAAACGGTTACTAATCGTGTAGTAGCGAATTGCATTCGAATCGTTTTGAACCTATTATATTACATTACATGAATCATTAGCCAATAAAAGAAATGAGTTAAGTGATTAAAAAGGAAATAAAAAGAAATGTGTTAGAAAGTATGTAGAAGAAGCTTTGTAACTTAACCAAACTTGGAGGGCTAACTTGCATTTTGGTAAACAAAATATCTCATCTTATAACCACATATTTTCCACACAAAAAGAGCAGCCCTCCACCCCATTTCTTTGAAGAAAAAACGTGGCTAAGAAAGCAAGAAGAAGAGGATGGATGGCTAAGCAATTCTCCACCGAACTTTGAGTTCTTAGGCTTAAAAGAAAGAGGGAAGAAAGCTTGTTCTATCAAAGGTATAATTTCTCATACCCACCCACACTAGCATGCTCTTTTCTTGAGTTTAAGAAGATGATGAATAGTGTTTTCAAAGAGTTTTGTGTTTATAATTTAAGTTTGAAAGTATGTATGTATAGTATATGTAATGGGTTGATGTTTTAATTGATTAGATGAATTGTTGGTTGAGTTTGGAGGATGGGTTATGAAATTATCTTGAATATTTATGGAGGATTTGACTAAGTGGAGGGGAGTATAAGGTGGATGTTGAGTTTGGGATTTATTGGTATTGATTTTGGGAGGTAATTAGAAATGGAAAACGTTACGTTTTAAGCCGTCGTAATGCCCGATTTTGCATAACCCTGTTTTGACTTAAAACTCCGAGAGTATCCCCACTGTTAAAACTGACCACTGCACATGTTTATGTAGAGCTTTGTTTCTAGTTTACGTGAGTGCAAGAATCATGTCATTACGAACTACGGTTTAGGAGAAACACGCGTTTTAGTGGAAGTCGTCCGTAAAACCAAACTACACCATTTAGTCAACTTTGAGGCGATGATCGAACCACTTAGAAGTCATAATAAAATGTGAAACTTTGGTATATCACGCCAAGGACAGTTAGGAAGGTCCTCGAAAAGGTTTCGTGTTAAAACAATAGTTTTTCAATTTTATAAAAATGTCGGAAACGAAGCTACGCGACGATAAAACTATTTCTGCACCCCACTGCTATAAACTGCCCATTCGGGATTTTCACTCCCCAGACCAGAATTTGTTTTTTAGACCATTTTGTTCTAGACATTCTCTAGATCGTGCACGCAAAAACGGTGTGTCAATAGAGTTAACGGTTAATGAGTTATGAGCGTTTTCGTGAAACGAGCGCGAATAGTAAAACTCCGTAGTTGACTCGACTTTTAAAATGCATTTCACCTATTTCGACTCATGTTTTCAAATCAAGATATTTTTGATAAATATTAAAAATACTCAAGAAGCTCCTTGAGGTGGTTTCGTAATTAATTATTAATTGTCTGATTTACTAAAAGTGTTAGAGTGTGAGTTGCGAAATAGTAATTCTATGGAAAGTCAACTCTAGAGGTACTACTTTTACCATCCGTTTTGGCTAAGTTAAAAGGGTAGCATTGAGTTGACTAAAACACGAAACTTGTTAAGGATTATTAAGATAACGTATTGGTGTGAAGAACAAGATTAGAAATGATAGTAAACGGTATAGAAGATCGTAAGTTAAGTGGACCCGAGAAAGTAAAAGTCGGGTAAAATGGAGTTTACTTAGAATAAGTGAATTGTCAATCAAGTGACTAATTAAGGTTTTGTATTGTCTTGGTAGAGGTTCCAGTACTAGAAGAGAGACATCCAGTTAGAGCTTCGACATCATGCAAGTTTACTAACTTTTACTCTATTGTTCAGAATATGTATAATTTTCATATGTTTAATACTTGCTTATTCATATATATATATACTCATTTGATAAAAGTATCGTGGCAAGTTTTCGTATCCTATGTTCTACTTATGAAAATATCTTTGGAGCATGTTTATGCAAGTTTCCGTTTCTCAAGCATATATACCTAGGCTATATTCTGTTGTGTTTACAGCTTTGATATCGAGTATATTTTGTTAAAATGATGTTATGAACTTTATATGTTAAAGTTTTGATAAAGCATACCTTGTTGATAATGGTACTTTAAATTTAACATTTGGACGACGACTCTAGGAATAGAGCGCGTCGGTCCAAAAAGTAGAGTTGACCAGGGAGCGGTATTTTGTTTTGAGGTTTTATAAGTATGTAAACCTGAAAGGTTCTTCAAGAAATAGTATATGTATTTACAAGTACTTAATGAACTTCATTTATTAAAATATTCCAAAAACATTTATCTTTGATAAGATATATTTATTTAAATATTTATTAAATATATTAAACATTTCCAAAAATACTTCATATATTATTTAAAAGTTATCCAAGATGCTTCGAAAAGTTTAAACACGTATACCTTCCCACTCGAAATCTTTTTGTGAAAACCCCCGAACATGGTTTGCTCAAGTAGCGTTGTTTTCAAGTAAGTATCGGTCGACTGAGGTCGGACCTCAACTACTCGATTTTCTATTCAAAATTATTCTTGAAAGAAAATAAAATAAGGGGACTCTAGCGGTGGCAAGATCGCCGACGGGCGATCCCAAGAGTGTAAGAGGCCGTTAGCCAGGCGGTCCATCAACTATTATTGGCCGAATGCGCCAGGATGAGTGCAGATGGAGCTCCCATCCAGGATGATTGTGAATGAAGCTTTCATCTCGGGGTAACTTATGAATGAAGTAATTGCCCTTCTACTAGTAGAAAAGACCCGCGGTGGATATGGTTGTGGCGACTGATCATCATCACTTCATATCGTGTTTTCTGTTTTATAGAAGTCCCTTTCATTCCAATTTGGAAATTGATATTAACACCGTAACGAAAGCCAAGGTGCTGAGTTACCGATAGTGTTGATAAGAACTAAAGATTGTTCCTTTACAAATGATTCTGGTTATTTATTGATGAAAGACAAATGATATTTTAAAACTTGTAAACTAAAGTTGTTCATCTAGCAGTATCTAGAACTGCGTACTTGTTGATTTCTAAAAACCGTGCTAAGTCACTGGTAGTGTCTTTCTAAATTATGAAATAAATCTGTTCAAATAGTAGTATTCTAAACTTCATACAAAGTATGAATACTTTCAATAGGAAACTATGTACTTATTTTATATTATTGGAAGAACTTTATATTAGTGACTAGTTAACTTGCTGAGCAGTCTTTCACTCATTCTTGCTTTGTTAAAAATGATATTTTCAGTAAAAGGAGACCATAGTCGGTCGTCCAGCATTACGGGGAGAGGAATGTGGAAGATACTCCCTCAAGATAGTTCAGTTCAGGAAGGATACCACATGAGTAAGTTGGATAGGTTCATCTATCATTAGTAAGTTTGTTTACAATATGGGTTGTGATAATTCCATGTAGAGATTGTAGTTAGTAGTGTGAGATCCTGGATAGTACATATATATTGTTTCTAAGGCTATAACTTGTAGTTAGTAGAGTTTGGTTTGTAATCCCTAATATTACTATATATTGTTTCTAAGGCTATAACTTGTGTGAGTAAGAGATTGGGGTCTATGATGTTGTTTTATTGGATCATTGAGTTAATACAGGTATTATATGATTGGATGGTGATGTGACGACCTGGATCCCAGACCCCGGATCTGGGGGCGTTACAAAATTTGTATATCAAGTGCAAGTATCATTTAAGAAGCATAATCTAAATTCTAGACATCTTCTTATGTTAACGCCAATTTCTTTAGTGTTTTTTTCGTTTAATGAAATAACACACTATGTTTTATGTGACAACCCAGGTCAAATCTCAAGTTGTTTTTCAAAAATTGGGTCAAGTCCCGATTCCGAATAAGCCGAAGCCTACTCGCCCAAATGCAGCCAACTTGGGTAATGATAAGCCTACTGTAGGCCCCCAAAAGATCATGATTTTTTGGTGCTTATTAGTAGTAGTACTTTGTCTTTTAAACTGAACAGAATGTCCCAATCTACTCGATGTGGGACTGGGGTGTTATAAACACCCCCATTTAAACTCCTCACGTCCTCGTCATGCCTGAATAAATATCTCATAGGTCCAAGATCGTACATCTCTAGCCATTGTGGGATAATATCGGCTGGCTTCGTGTCCCCACATATCCCCATCGATTAGTTAGATGTAAGTAGAGTACAACGGATTAGTCAACCAAATTCTAAAAAATGATCAAAATAGAGCACATTTTAAAAAAGTAATACTAATTTTAATATTAAATAAAACTTATAAATTACAAGTTTTTATATTTGCGAATTGTATTTGAAAGTAAAATGAGGCTATTCATATTTTTACTTACATTAGTTTTTTAATATTGAAATTAGTTTTTATAAACATAAACTATGATATCCAAATTAAAACATTAAAAGCTTTTGTAGTATACGTTATTAGTTGGGTTTTAGTCGATCGATAATTTGTATTTGATATCAGTTTAGAGGAGGTTGGGTATTAGTGGAGCCACCGGTTTCAACTTGTTGCTAGCACAACCATGATTCATAAGTTATGCAAGGAAGATAGGTTTTGGTATTAGTCCGGAAGAGATTGTTTTCTTAGTTGAGTGTATTTGATGATTCATTTTATAAGCATGAGGTGACGAGATAAGAGATGCACAAAAATTCGAATTCGAAAAACCCGTTCGATCCGGTAAAATTCGTGAAAAATATGATTCAAAAAAAAGTCCAGCTCGGTCTGATTCGGTTAGCGGGCCTAAACGGGTCACATATTATTCACAAAAATATGGCCCCATGCGATCTATTCCGAAAAGGCCCAGATTCTATCTCAACCTGAACGTAGTCTCGATCCGGATAAAAGTCGAATCGAATAAGTTAGAATTTTCAATAAAATACCGGATGATAGTTTAAAATTTTCAATTAAATCCAAAAAATAGAAAAAATGATCAAAAACGTTAGAAGTATCAATATTATAATAATTTGAAAAAAATCCAATCTGGCTCATGATCCAGCCCTATACAAGGGTCTGGATATTTTAGATGAAATTTGTCCCGATTTTAAAACCCAGACCATATCCGATATCGAAAAATCCGACCTGAATCCGGATTTTTTGCATCTTTAGACGAGGTAACAATTATGGAGGTACTTAGATTATAAATTATATTATGTGAAATGTATGAACCTAGTTGAAATATTGTGATTACCATATTTTAATATTGGGTTAAATATCAAAGTGGTCATTGAAGTGAAAACCATATATCATTTTCATCATTGATCTGATCTCAACAGGGTATCACTTCAATTACTAAAGCCATCATAAATATCAAATGAACACCTCTAAATATGTGTTTGAAAAGTAAAAATAATTTATATCGAGTTATACACATATTTCTTGAATGCTACCGCAACCAAATGAAAAGTTGTGAACTTTAATATTTATGATATTATATTTAGATTTAAAAAAATTATTTACTTTTTATTTTTAATTTTATAGTTATTTACTTTGATTTAATTAAAAATAAATAGTAAATAAAGTTTTTAAAATCTAAATATATTATCTGAAATACTAGAATTCATAACTTTTAATTTGGTTGCACTAGCATTGCAGAAATATGTGTAGAACTCGAGAAAAGTTACTTTTACTTTACAAACACATATTTAGAGTTATATGTTTGATGTTTATGATGACTTTAGTGATTGAAACGATACCCCGTTGAGATTAGTGATGAAAATGATATCTGGTCTTCACTTCAATGACCACCTTGATATTTAACCCTTTTAATATTTGAGGTAGTCGTTAACATAGAATCCCGTAGTTACTTTAATTCCCTATCCCATATGAAATTTTTTGTAGTATAATTACCATCCCTGATAAGTAATATTGGATGCTCGGAATGAAAACTGATACATGACTAAAAATTCACTTGTTTTTTTTTCTTAAAATTGTGAATATAAAAGCGGAAGAAACAAAGTTGAATTTTAGGAATATGTATTTTATTTAAACTTCATCATTATATTTGTGAAATATAAAACATTTACTTAAAGGGATACACGTGTGTTGGATATCCCTGTACCAACAGCCACTTTTATTAATAATTAGAAAAATGAAATTTGTTTCCCTATCAAATGGCTCTATAAATATTTCGTGTAAGATTCAAGTTTATTTTCTAACTTTTGGAATAAAACAATGTAAGTATTCTTAATAAAGTTGACAGATGAATATGTTAGATATAATTGTTGACGTTTGTTCATCAGTGTTTAAGTACCAGGTACTCATCAGAGTTTACTAGAAGCCAGTCAGAGTTTGTTAAAGTCTGACGGGGTGAGAGTTTACTTTAGCTGTCGGTGCTAATATGAAGATTCTAGAAGCAACATATTCTGAAGATGGAAAGAAGCAGAATATATTGAAATGGCTAAATAAACGAGACAGAAGACAGAAGCAATCCTAGATTGATATAAATTGTATAGCTGATTTATAGGATATCAATTAGAGATTGATTATGTAACTGTGTATTATATAAACACAGATAGGTTAACCCTAAAAGGGATGCGAATACTGAATACATTATTCTTGTAACCTAGCAGCTCTCTGTGATTCTTTAACATCACTGAGAGAAGAGTTATTTATATAATTCAGTCGTTGATTCATAAACAGTGTTCTCAATTGTTATTATCATACTTATATTGATTATATATTATGTATTCGGCCTAACAATTGGTATCAGAGCCAAGGTTGTTAAATATATACAGTTTTCGATCTAAACACAAGTATAATCATGGCTGAAAACATCCAGGCAGGTTCTAATGCTCAAAAGGTTCAATCAACTTCTGTAAGTCGATATGAGTCAATCAGGGTTCCAATTCCCAGACCTATGGAATATCCAATATGGAAGGTAAAGATGACCATGTTTCTAGAAGCCACAGATCCAGAATACCTTGATAGAATCAATGATGGTCCTCATATGCCAACCAAACTGTCTCTTGTTGTTGATGGTCAAGAACAAAAGACTGTTCCAAAGGAAAAGAAAGATATGACTCCTGAGGACATCTCATCAATTGCAAAGGATGCAAAAGTTAGACATCTTCTCCACAGTGCCTTAGATAATGTCATGTCTAACAGAGTCATTGGCTGTAAGACTGCCAAAGAAATTTGGGATGCTTTAGAAGTCAGGTGTCAAGGAACAAGCGCAATAAAGAAGAACATGAAGACTATTCTCACACAGGAGTATGAACACTTTGATTCAAGACCTGGTGAATCTTTGACTGAGACATACGACCGGTTTTGTAAACTGTTGAATGATCTGTCTCTGGTTGATAAAGAATATGAACTTGAAGAATCAAATCTCAAGTTTCTTCTATCCCTACCTGAAAGATGGGATTTGAAGGCTACAACAATACGAGACAATTATGATCTTGCAGAAACAGATCTTGATGAAATCTATGGGTTGCTTAAAACTCATGAACTTGAAATAGAACAAAGAAACAAAAGATCGGGAAAGAAGACAAAATCTGTTGCTCTTAAAGTTGAAGAAAAGCCTGTCAAGAAGGAATCATCAAGAAAGAAAGCCAAGGGAAAGGCTTTAGTCATTAAATCTGACAGTGAGTCATCAAACTCTGATGATGGCTCAAACACTGATGATGAAGCTTCTGATTCTGAGGATGATGAAGAAGAGATGATGAAAATGGCTGCTTTGATGGTGAAGACCTTCAAGAAGATGGGATTCAAGAACTTCAAGAAAGGAAAGAGATTCTCTAGGAGAGATTCAAACTCTGATAAGAGAAATTTCAGAAAGTCTGATGGAAGAAATACCAAGTCTGGAAAGAAAGACAAGTCTGAAATCCAGTGCTACAAGTGTAAAGAGATGGGTCATTATGCTCCAGAGTGCAAGAAAGGAAAATCTGAGAAAGCACTCATCACTAAAGGCAAGGACTGGGCAGACACTTCAGACTCAGATGAGGGAGTCAATTATGCTCTCATGGCAACTGTTAAAGATGAAGTTGAGTCATCTGAAAACAAGGTACCCCTAACAACTTATGCTTATGATACTGATAATATATCTGAATTAAGAATTTATCTTAAAAGCATACATGTTAGTTATAGGAATCAGACTTTAGAGAATGAAAGAATCAAATCTGAGAATCTAGGTCTTAAAGAGAGGAATAAATTTCTTGAAGAGAGACTTGTTAACATGCAACAAGTTCAAAAGGAGAGAGATGATGTTGTTTATGTTGAACAGGAATTGCTTAAAAGATATAGGCAAATAGAATCTGAGTTGGAAAAAGAGAGGAAAGTGATTAAAACCTGGACCAATTCTGGAAAAGACACACATCAAGTTTTTCAGACAGATACTGTAGGATTAGGTTACTGTGAGGAAGATGAACTTAGGTTTAAAGATAAAGTTAAAGTTAAACCACAACTTAAACCTGTGAAATTTGTTCCTGAATCCAGTAAGCTAAAATCTGTAGTTCTGAAAGAAGCTGTTATGGAGCCAGTTGAAATCTGTGATAAACAGGTTAATGTTGGTTTAATGACAGAAAAACAATTCAATCATAAACTCAAAGAAGTAAAGTCTGTCATGAAACAGAAAGGGTTCAAGAGGAATAGGAATGGAAAGATAGGCATAAATAAAAGGAATAATCATTTGCCTACTACTGTTGCTCCAAGAAAAACATGTTATAATTGTGGAAGTACTAACCATCTTGCTAGTTTTTGCAGGAAAAACAAATATATTAATTCTTTACCCTCCAAGTGTGGAGTAAAAATTGATTATGTTAGGGTTAGACCTCAGACTTTATGCACACACTGTGGGAGCACTTGGCATTCCATTTATACTTGCAAAAGTTATCATGCTATTTATCACAACTATTATGAGCTAAAACCCAACTTGAAATGGGTTAGAACAAACTCTGCAAGTGTAAAGTCTGACAATGTTAGTTTAAACTCTGTTGATAGTGATTCCGCTGCAAAAGCTAACAATGTTAAGAAAGCCAAAGGATCCAAGCAAGTCTGGATCCTTAAATCTAACACTCAGTGATTGTTTGTGATTGCAGGGCATAAAAGAGAGCACTCTTATCTTGGACAGTGGATGCTCAGGACACATGACTGGAAATAAAGCCCTGCTATCAGATTTTGAGGAAAAAGCTGGCCCAAAAGTTTCCTATGGAGATAGCAACATAGGACGTACTCCGGGATATGGCAAAATCAATCTTGGAAGTGTCATCATCACAAATGTAGCTCTAGTCTCAGGACTCAAGCATGATCTGCTTTCTGTGAGTCAAATCTGTGACAGAGGATACCATGTAGATTTTCATACTGAACACTGTGAGGTTATCAGTAAATCTACCGGAAAAGTTGTTCTAGTTGGACACAGGCGCAATAACATTTATGAAGCAAGTTTGATAACAAACTCTGAAGGAAAAGCTGTGTGTCTGTCTGCAAAAATGTCAAATGAAGAGAGTTGGAAATGGCATAAGAAGCTCTCTCACCTAAACTTGAACAACATCAATGAGCTGATTCGAAAAGATCTTGTAAGGGGACTTCCAAAGTCAATACTCAGCTTAGATGGTCTGTGTGATTCTTGTCAAAAGGACAAACAAAGGAAGTCATCTTTCAAGAGTAAATCTGAATCTTCAGTTGTGGAACCTTATCATCTTTTACATGTTGATCTCTTTGGTCCAGTGAATGTAATGTCAATGGGCAGAAAGAAATATGCTTTGGTAATTGTTGATGAATACACCAGATACACCTGGGTGTATTTCTTAGCAAAGAAGGATGAAACTGCCTTAATTCTAATGGATCATGTAAAGCTACTGGACAAAGGATCACAGTTCAAAGTGAAAATCATAAGGAGTGATAATGGTACTGAATTCAGAAATTCTGAAATGGAAGCTTTCTGCAAGGAAAGAGGAGTGAAGCAAGAATTTTCTGCACCTGGAACTCCACAGCAAAATGGTGTAGTTGAAAGAAAGAACAGAACTCTAATCGAAGCTGCCAGAACAATGCTTGATGAAGCAAAATTGCCAACTTATTTCTGGGCAGAAGCTGTTCAAACTGCTTGTTTTACTCAAAATGCTACACTGATCAACAAGCATGGGAAAACACCATATGAGATGGTGAAAAATAAGAAGCCAAATTTGAAGTATTTTCATATTTTTGGATGCAAGTGCTTTGTGTTGAAAACTCATCCTGAACAGTTGACCAAGTTTGACTTCAAAGCTGATGAAGGAATTTTTGTTGGATACCCACTATCATCTAAAGCATTCAGAGTCTACAATCTGAGAACTACAGTGATCATGGAATCTATACATGTGTCATTTGATGACAAGAAAATAACTGGAATAGAAGATGAAGAATATCATGATCAACTTCGCTTTGAAAATGAAGATCTAAACTCTGATGACGTAAACTCTGATGAAGCAAATCCAACAAACTCTGATGAAGCATACTCTGAACACTGAGGGAATTTCTCTGACAGAACAAAATAGAGAACCAGTCGAGGGGGAACATGAAGATACTTCAGAAACATCTCAAGATAATGACTCAAATTTTGAAAGTGAGTCAACTGAAGAATCAAACAGAAACTCTGAGTTAAACTCTGAAAGTTCAAATACTGAACAGTCCAATTCAGGGGGAGCCTCAGAGAATGCAAATGGTCAAGAAGAAAATCAGGAGAGCATGGATCAAGGGGGAGGATCTAATAATGATAATAGAAGCCACTTACCAACAACAAGGAGGTGGACACAAGCTCATACTCCTGATTTAATTATTGGAGATCCAGATCCAAGTGTGAGAACAAGGAGTGCTACAAATAATGAATGTCTATTTCATGCATTCTTATCTCAAACAGAGCCCAAGAAAGTGGAAAAAGCTCTTCAAGATGCTAACTGGATAACGGCAATGCAAGAGGAGTTAAATGAATTTGAGAGGAATGAAGTCTGGACACTCGTACCAAGACCAAAGAATAGATCTATTGTTGGTACAAAGTGGGTTTTCAGAAACAAAACAGATAGTGATGGAGTGATTACAAGGAATAAGGCTAGACTTGTGGCTAAAGGCTATTCACAGCAGGAAGGAATTGACTATGATGAAACCTTTGCTCCAGTTGCAAGATTGGAGGCAATAAGGATTTTTCTGGCCTATGCTGCTCACAAGAAGTTTAAAGTCTTTCAGATGGATGTGAAAAGTGCTTTTCTCAATGGGAAACTTGAAGAAGAGGTGTTTGTTGAGCAACCACCAGGATTTGTAGATCCCAAACATCCAGATTATGTCTACAGGCTTGACAAGGCATTATATGGACTAAAGCAGGCACCTAGAGCATGGTATGAAACTCTGGCTCAATTTCTTTTAGAAAGTGGGTTCACTAGAGGTACAATTGACAAAACCTTGTTCTATTTTAATTCTGGTGATGATTTGCTGTTAGTTCAAATCTATGTGGATGACATAATTTTTGGGTCTACTAATGACAAACTCTGTAAGAAATTTGCCAAGCTTATGCAGTCAAGATACCAAATGAGCATGATGGGAGAGCTTAGTTATTTTCTAGGCTTGCAAGTAAAGCAAACAGATGATGGGATTTTTATCAATCAAGCAAAATATACCAGAAATCTTCTCAAGAAATTTGGTATGCTTGATAGTTCATCTACCACAACTCCCATGGCTACTGCAACAAAGTTAGACAAAGATACAGGAGCTTCAGTAGATATGGCAAACTACAGAGGCATGATAGGGTCTCTTCTTTATCTTACTGCAAGCAGACCAGATATCATGTATGCAACATGTCTTTGTGCAAGATTTCAAGCAGACCCCAGAGAGCCACATCTAACAGCTGTGAAGAGGATTTTCAAATATCTCAAAGGAACCATAACCCTTGGTTTGTGGTACCCTAGAGAATCAGAGTTTAAATTAATTGGTTACTCTGATGCAGATTTTGCAGGCTGTAAGATAGACAGAAAAAGCACAAGTGGAAGCTGTCAGTTTCTAGGTGACAGATTAGTTTCTTGGTACAGCAAGAAACATAAATCAATTTCCACATCCACAGCAGAAGCAGAGTATATCGCTGCTGGTAGCTGTTGTGCACAGATTTTATGGATGAAGAATCAATTGCTGGACTATGGATTAAGGTACTCTAAAATACCTATTTTCTGTGATAATCAAAGTGCTATTGCTATGACAGGTAATCCAGTACAACACTCCATGACCAAGCACATCAGCATAAGGTATCATTTTATCAGGGAACATGTGGAAGAAGGAAATATTGAGCTTCATTTTGTGTCTACAGACCAACAGCTTGCAGATATCTTCACCAAACCTTTGAGTGAAGCTACCTTTACAAGACTGGTAAATGAACTTGGAATGGTCTCTGGTTTTGACTAGAGATACTGGTTAGATTCAAAATCTATACATGATTGATTTTATGCTCATGGTTCTTTGCATGTGTTAACTGTTATTTGTACCAGTATGTTAAACTCTGATAGTAAACTCTGTCCGTCATAAAGTGTCAGTCATACTCTGTCGGTTAAAGTCTGAAGTTAATCTCTGATGTTATACTCTGATTGTAATATTGTCTGAAACATATGGACCGATGAAGAAACTTGTATGAAGCATGATTCTCAGTAAGTAATCATGAATCTCTCTGAGTAATATATGATCTGATCTCAAAATGTGCAGAAATTTTACACAGCATGATACTGTCTCTATATTTATAGCATCTCTTAGTTTATTGATCCTATACACTGAGTCTGTATTAGCTGTTTGCACTTTCTCTCATAAATTAATTGTATTAACTGATGAAAAGTCTAAACTCTGATAATTAGTTGCAAATATTTCACCCTCCAATCAAAAGATGCCAAAAAGTGCACAAATTCCTTTGAGATCATGTTGTGCCTAGGAAGATCCAGGAACTTATTGTATGAAATAAGGGCTAAAATCTTTGATTTTTGGTGACTAGTGCCAACCACTGATTACTGGAAAAATTAAATAATAATAATAATAAAAAAAATCGAAGGGGGTGAAAATAATAAAATTTATAGTACAGAGTTTAGATGAGATCAGATTTTATTTTTTACATGAGATTTTGAACAACTAGTTTTTACTGATTTGTTGTGTGAATTTTATGCACTTTAAGATGCTCTAAATATTTATATTCAGTAAACTCTGCTATTCACACACAATTTTTTTTTCACAACTGTGCATTGAGATAAAAGAGATTATGAATAAAGGAGGAGGATTGGTAAACACTGATGAACTGTGTACTCTACGCTGAGGTAATTTTATTTTAATCTCTGATAATTAAAATTAATTATTTGTTTCAGACAGTTAACAATTTTGAGAAATCATTCTTGAAAACAAAAAGAGTATGATTGGTAACGGTTCTAATTTGTATTAAACAGAAGAAAAAGGTTGCGTGTCTAGGAAAGTGTAAAAGGCGGTAATTATTGCTGTTTTTACTGCGCATGCGCATTGGAAACTGCCAATTACTGCTGTCAGTCATTGCATGTGTGCCACGTGTCCCACTCACACGATTAACGGAGTAAGACAGTTGTGTATTAATGATTAAAAACTGTTCAGTTTTTAATTTTGAATTTCATATTTAAACAATACACACACATACGTTTAAACCTTTCACATCTTACTCCAATTCACATCTATTGTCACACACACATATACACAAACACTTTTCTACTTTCAAACTCTTTTGAGCTTTTGCATCTGATTCTCTGTTATTCTTTCACATCTTACTAATGGCGACTACAACGTTTGTTTCTTCTGGGTTAGAGTTCGTTCCTAACAATTATCCAGCACCAGTAAACACTGCCAACGCACCAGAGGCGTTTCACATGATTCAGAAATTTCTTGTTCAGTCAGCGATTGGGCGTGCTCTAGTAGAACCAACAACACTTTCTGGTTCGCAAATCAAGGCTTTCTGGGAGACGAGTACTTATGATGATGGTGCTGATTCTGTCAACCCATCAATAATCTTTGAATTTCAAGAAGCAGAGTATGTAATTACTTCTGGTATAATTCGAACTGCAATGGGGTTTCCTGAGTTCTCTTCATATACAGTTGGAATGGGTGACACTGATTTGCTAAGGATGATGCGAGAGATTGGGTATTCTGGGCCCTTGACAAAGGTAGGACAGTTGAAGCGACCGTTCTTGAGGAAGGAGTGGAGCTTCTTCTTTGACTGCATAACAAGAACGTTCGGAAAGAAATGCACCAACTGGGATGCTATTCCCACGGACAGTCTGCAAATCGGGTATTATCTTTTATATGATAATCATTTTGATTTTGCAAGACTTGTCTTAACTAATTTAGGGGAGAAAATGACAGAGAATCGAGGGGTAGTTTACTTTTCTAGATTTTGTCAGATTTTATTCTCTGCCTGTGTTCAAGGGGTAGAGATAGTTGATGAAGATGTTATTTCTTGTTTTAAATTACACAAGAGGATATTCTCTGATCTTATCAACAAGGATGTTAAGAAAGGGGTTGTTGGAGATTTGTTACTTCCTGTATCTGTGCAACAGTTTGTAAATGATCAAATCCATCCACAAACACAAACTCCTTCTCAATCAGAACCCCAACCAGAACCTTTACAAACAGAACTTCCTCCATCTACATCTGTCAAACCTAAATCCAGTGGTAGGACTAAGCATGTTGGTTCCAAACCTGTAAAGTCTGTTAGACCAGCTACTGAAGTAGGAGTGTCCAAGTCTTCTGTGCCAATGGGTGTTGGTCATTCTAAGAAGAGAAGAGCAAATAGACCAAAAACTGATGATGAGGATGATGTTGATAATGAGACTCTTCATCAGAGGAAAAGAAGATTAGTAGCTAATTATCTTTTTGATAATTTGGATGAATCTACACCAGACACTAAAGCTGTCCAGGATGAAGCTCCAGAAGTTGTTGTTCAGGAGTCTGCTGTAAATGATGATAATGAGGACAGGGTCTTTGTGGATACTGAAGCTCCTGAGGTTATTATTCAGGAGGCTACTGAAGATGTTGAAGCAGCCACTGTGCCTGACATGGCAAATGCTGATACAGAGGCTGATATGTTTGAGCAAGATGCTCTATCTGCTGATTTTGATATGGATAAAATTCTTGAAGCACATCCTAGTATCAGTGTTTGTGATACTGAGGATGTGGCAGCTGATCAACCCACCCTGATTATTGAAGAGTACCTTGCTACTCACACAGAGAATCTCTCTGTTACTAATCAAATTCCTGAAATGGGTGAGGAGGTTGATCAGGTAGTTGAAGCTGCTGTAGAGAAATTGGATGATGCTACAGCAGAAAATATGCAAGAAGATGCTGTTGAAAAGGTAGTTCAAGAAGAAGAAGTTGTTGCAGAGTCTGTTCCTGTAGAAGCAGAGGTTCTTGTAAATGCAAACTCTGAGATTCATGAAGCTGCACAGATAAACGCTGAGGCTACTGCAGACAATGTTGCTGAAGAAATTGCAGAGCAGATAGCAGAAAATGTTAATGAAGCTAGAGTTGATTTTGATAATGCTGATCACACATCTGTAAATTCTGATCATGCAAACTCTGGGATCAATGTTGCACTTTCAAACTCTGATGATCATGAGTCAATACCTTTTCTAAGGGATCCTACTGCAGAGTCTATCAAGGAAAATCAACATGCAACTGAAGCTCATTACAGGGAAATGCATTATGCAAACTGGTCAGGAGCTGATTGTATTTTCTCCAAGCAAAGGACTGCTGATTTTGTTGCTCAATCTGCAAAGGAGATTTCAAACCTGAGTTGTTGACACATTTCAAGGCTACAGTTGTTCAAGTCAAATCATTGCACAATCGCTTTGATGAGACTCACAAAGTTGTCATTGGATTGAGTAATGATATTGCTGCTAAGGAGTTGGCTTTGAAGAATGATAGAACTAGATTATCTTCCATGATCAAGGATCAAGCGGAAATAAAGCAAAGGCTAAGCAAGGTGGAAGAGAATCAGACTGCTATGTCTTCTCAACTTACTTCTATTGCTACATCACTAGAGTTGCTGACATCAGTTTTTATTCCTGATGATGTCAAAAAGGGGGAGAAAGTACCTAAAGACAAATGCAAAAGGACTCCAACCTTGAGACTGAGGGATGATTCTAATGATGGTGGAAGCAGAGGAGCAGAGAAAAGGTCAAAGTCTTCTCAAGAGCAATGGAGACTTAGGTCAAACTCTGCTAGACAGACAAACTCTGAAAGGTTAAACTCTGGTGGTCAATCTTCTTCAAGACTTAAGAGTCTAGTGATTTCATCAAATCCAACTACTGATGAAGAGATTGCTGCTAAGCTGTTTATGGAAGAACATGGTGGTGAAGCCACAGTGGAAGATATGGATGCTGAGATGAAGCTTCTTGCTGAAGAACACCAGAAGAAGGTTGAAGCTGGTACTTACAAGAAAAAGGCCAAGGCTCCTAGGAGAAAGGAACTGGGAATTTCTATTAAAGTGTTAGATCAGAATTCAATGATCGTCAGAAGCTAGACTCAACTGATCAGGATTGCTGACGTCATCAGTATTGCATGGTCATCAGTATTTGATCAAGCGTCAGTATCTTATTGATCATCAGGATTCCTACTCAGACTATGATCAGGATTGATCATCAGAACTTGAAGCTGATCAGGATTCCTACTTCGAGTTATATTTGGAGTCTAGATAAACATGGAAGTTTATTCTATTTGTTCCTGGTTTGTAGGATGCAGCTATCGATTAAAGATATGTTTCTATCTTTGTTATTGATTAGGACTTATCTTGTAATTGATAGAGAAGCTGTGTGCACTATATAAACACAGTCTTGGTTTCGATTTATGAATTCATTAGAGAGAGAACATAATAGAAGAGAAGCTCTTAAGAACAGAATTTCTTGAGAGAGTTTTTGTAAACTAGCAGCTCTCAAGAACATCAGAATTTCTTGAGAGAGTTTGTAACAGTTTTATATCAGATTTAATAAAGCTGTTATCTTTCTTTTTCATATTTGTGATATATACATTAAGAAGTCGATTATCTTACTCTATTGTATTCAACCCCCCTTCTACAATAGATTATTACTGGGCAACAATTGGTATCAGAGCAAACTGATTTATTTTTAAAATCAGAGACGATCTAAGATGTCGACAACCAAGTATGAAAGCTTGAAGATTCCCATCTTAAAGATATCAGAATATCCTACATGGAGGGTAAAGATGCTGATGTACCTGGAGGCTATGGATCCTGACTACTTGGACAGGATTCGTGATGGACCATATATACCAACAAAGTTCGTAGAACGAACAGATACAGTACCAGAACATTATGTGGTCAAAGCTAAAGCTGAATGGACTCCAGAAGAAAAAGCTCATGTACTCAGGGAACCAAAGATAAAGAATATCTTGCATAATAGCCTTGATGCTGTCATGTCAAACAGAGTGATTGCATGCAAGTCTTCAAAAGAAATCTGGGATACTTTGGAAACTCAGTGCCAGGGATCTGCATCTGTTAAGAAAAACAGAAGGGCTCTTTTGATTCAAGAATATGAACAATTCGATGCAAGACCTGAAGAGAGCCTGACTGATCTATATGATAGATTTCTGACACTATTGAACAACTTATCCTTAGTTGACAAAGTATATGAAACTGAAGATTCAAACACCAAATTTCTTAGAGCTTTACCTGAAGAGTGGGATACTCAGACCTCAATCATTAGACACCAGTATGATCTGAACATTGTGTCTCTTGATGAGATCTATGGGATGCTAAGAACTCATGATCTTGAAGTTCAACAGAGAAAGAACAAGAAAAGCAGCAAGGCAAAGTCAATTGCTTTGAATGTAGAAGCTAAATCAAAAGGAAAAGCTATGAAGGTCTTTAGAAGGAAAGCAAGAGTAGCTGAGTCAGATCCTGACGACTCTTCATCAGATACTGATGGCAATTCTGATGCCAATACTGGTGATGAATCTTCTGATTCAGATATGGAAGAGATGGTTGCTATGATTGTCAGAAACTTCAGAAGGATGAAGTTCAGGAAGAATAGAAGACAAGGCAACTTTCAGAAAAAGATCTTCAAAGCAGACAAAGACAAGTATATCAAAAAGGACAGCAAGGGTAGCAAATTTGACAAATCAAAGGTTAGATGCTACAAGTGTAATGGAATGGGTCACTTTGCTTCTGAATGCAACAAGACAAAGGCACTCATCACATCAAGCAAGGATTGGATGGACTCTTCCTCAGAATCTGATACTGAGGTAGTCAACTATGCATTAATGGCCAATGCTGATGTAACTGCTGCTCCTGATGATAAGGTACTAAATACTATCTTTGATTTTGATACTGATAATGCTTCTGAGTTAAGACGTTTTCTAAAGTCATTACATATTAGCTTTAGAAGTCAAACTGCTGAGAATACTAGAATCTTATCTGAGATGTCTGACCTTAGAAAGAGGAATGAGATATTAGAAGCTGAATTTTCTCGTATGCAAGAAGTACAAAAAGAATGTGATAATGCTAAACACATGCACTTAGAGATGACATCTAAATGTACTTCCCTTGAAAAAGAACTTGAATATGCTAATGAGAAAATCAGAACCTGGACAGACTCTGGTAGGAAATTTCATGAGATTAATACCTCTAAGAATTGGAAAGAGTGTCTAGGATATAAGTCAGATGAAGATAAGAAATTGAAAGAGAAAATTGTCATTGATGAGACAGTCAGTCCAAAGACCTATAGACATGTTATAGACTCAACCAAATCTAAGATTACTCCTGTTAATTTTGTTTTTGGTAAGGATTCCAATTCTACTTTTGAAAAGGGATCTTCTTCTACTCAAGGAATTAAAGTTATAAAGTCTAAACCTGTCATGAACAAAGTCACTAAGAATCTAGGTCTATTGTCTCAGAAACCGCTTAAAGATAAAATCTGTGAGGTTACAGATAAGAAAAAGGAAGCTACTGTTAAGAGAAACAGGAATGGTAAAGTTGGGATCAATAAAGAGAATGGTTATAAATATATCCCAAATGCACCTAAAAAGTGTTGTTTTAACTGTGGTAACTCTAATCATCTTGCTATTGATTGTAAGAAGATTAAAAAGAAGATTGTTGATATTTCTAAATCTGATGTGAGGAATAGATCAGTACTCTATAAACCGCAGAAGTCCTGTTTTCATTGTGGTAGTCTATGGCATTCTATTTATACATGTAAAGAGTATCATGATTTGTACTATAACTTTTATGATCCATTGCCTAAGTTTGAAAGTAGTACAAAGTCTGATAGAACTGAAAATGTCATAGTGAAGCATGCTTTTGTTAATACTGATACTGACAAAGCAAATCCTGATGGAGTAAATCCTGTCAGGACTGCTAAAGTCAAAAAGTCTTCTGCTGTTAAATTTAATAAAATGCATGAACAAGGAATCCAACAAGTGTGGGTTCCTAAACATTCTGACTAGTGTTTTACTATTCTGATGCAGGGTAAAAGGAAAAATGTGTTAGTCATGGATAGTGGATGTTCTGTGCACATGACTGGAAACAAAGCCCTGTTATCAGAATATGAGGAAAAAGCTGGCCCAACTGTGTCTTATGGAGATGGCAACATTGGACAAACCTTGGGATATGGCAATATAATCATTGGAAATGTCATCATTGAAAAAGTAGCTCTAGTGAAGGGACTAAAACACAACTTGTTGAGTATTAGTCAAATCACTGACAGAGGTTATCATGTTAATTTCTATTCCACACATTGTGAAGTAGTCAGTAAAGCAACAGGGAAGATAGCACTAACTGGCTACAGGCATGGTAACATATATGAAGCCAACATTCTCTCAGATACTGATGGCTCCCCTACATGTTTCATCAGTAAAGCTTCAGTAGATGAAAGTTGGAATTGGCACAAGAAGCTTTCTCATCTCAACTTCAGCAACATCAATGAGTTGGTTAAGAAAGAGTTAGTAAGAGGATTACCTAATGTCTTATATACACCTGATGGACTCTGTGATGCATGCCAAAAAGCAAAACAAAGAAGGACATCATTCTAGAGTAAATCAGAATCCTCTATTGAAGAACCATATCACATGCTACATCTTGATCTGTTTGGTCCAGTCAACATCATGTCCATCAGTAAGAAAAGGTACACTCTTGTAATTGTTGATGAATATTCTAGATTCACCTGGGTGTATTTTCTGCATAGAAAAGATGAAACTCCTGAAGTTCTGTTGGATCATGTGAGGATGATTGAGACAACCACAAAGCACAAAGTCAAGATTCTGAGAAGTGATAATGGTACTGAATTTAAGAATTCAAAGATGGAAGAGTTCTACAAATACAAAGGAATCATTCAACAATTCTCTGCTCCTGGCACACCTCAGCAAAATGGAGTAGTAGAAAGGAAGAATATAACTCTTATTGAAGCTGGCAGAACTATGTTGGAAGAAGCTAAATTACCTACATATTTCTGGGCAGAAGCAGTCAACACAGCATGCTATACACAAAATCTCACATTGATAAACAGGCATGGTGTCACTTCTTATCAGTCACTCAAGGAGAAGAAACCAAGTCTGAAGCATTTGCATGTGTTTGGCTGTAAATGTTTTGTTCTCAGAACTCATCCTGAACAGCTAGGGAAATTTGAAACAAAGGCTGATGAAGGAATATTCATAGGTTATCCTACATCAAGAGCCTTCAGAGTTTTTAATTTGAGAACAAGAACTGTCATGGAGTCAATTCATGTATCTTTTGATGATAAGAAGATAACTGGAATCATTGAAGACTCGCATGATAGATTGTTATTTGAAAATGAAGCTTCCAAGGAACCTGAAGAAATTGAATCAGATCCTGTCAATTCATCAGATACTGATGGGTCACCAAATCCTGATGACTCACCAGGTACTGATGATGCTAATACTGATGATGCAAACAACAGTTATACAACTAGTAGTGCTAATGTTGAGGGGGAGCAACGGCATTCAACTACAAGTTCAGAGTCAACTCAATCATCAGGACAGAATTCTTCAGATACTGATTCAAGTGAAGATCCTGATAACACATCAGGAGGGCATAGCAATAATTCAGGGAGAGCTTCAAATCAATCAAATTCTTTCAATCAAGATAACACCAATCCAGGGGGAGCATCTACTTCAAGAAACAATTTGACACCAGCAAGGAAATGGACAAAAGATCATACTCCTGATTTGATAATTGGAGATCCTGATGCAGGTGTTCAAACAAGAAGTGCAACTCAAAATGAGTGTCTATACAATAACTTTCTATCCAAGGAGGAGCCAAAGAAAGTTGAAGATGCACTTAAAGATGCTGATTGGGTAACTGCAATGCAAGAAGAATTGAATGAATTTGAAAGGAATGAAGTCTGGAAACTGGTACCAAGACCAAATGATAGATCAATTGTTGGTACAAAGTGGATTTTCAAGAACAAGACTGATTCTGATGGTGTCATAATCAGAAACAAAGCAAGGCTAGTTGCAAAGGGGTATTCCCAACAAGAGGGAATTGACTATGATGAAACTTTTGCTCCTGTTGCAAGACTAGAAGCCATCGGGATATTTCTTGCTTATGCAGCTCATAAGAAATTCAAGGTTTTCCATATGGATGTTAAAAGTGCTTTCTTAAATGGAGAATTGGAGGAAGAAGTCTATGTTGAGCAACCTCCTGGTTTCATTGATCCTAGATATCCAGATCATGTCTACAGACTGGATAAGGCACTTTATGGACTAAAGCAAGCTCCAAGAGCATGGTATGAAACCTTAGCTCAATTCTTATTGGAAAGTGGATTCAAAAGAGGTGCTATTGATAAAACTCTATTTTATTTGAATCATGGTAAGGATTTGCTGTTAGTTCAGATTTATGTTGATGATATCATTTTTGGGTCAACAAACAATAAGCTATGTGAAAAGTTTTCTAAGCTTATGCAGTCAGGATATCAAATGAGCATGATGGGAGAAATGAGTTACTTTCTTGGTCTTCAAGTTAAACAGACTGATGAAGGGATTTTTATCAATCAGTCTAAATACACAAGGAATTTACTGACAAGGTTTAACATGCAAGACAGTACTCCTGCTTCAACTCCCATAGCTACAGCTACCAAACTTGATCCTGATCAAGGTGAAGAGGTAGATGTAACTCACTACAGAGGAATGATTGGCTCTTTATTGTATCTCACTGCCAGTAGACCAGATATCATGTTTGCAACCTGTCTATGTGCAAGATTTCAAGCAAAACCTAGAGAACCACATCTGATTGCAGTCAAAAGAATTTTCAGATATCTCAAAGGCACTCCTTCACTTGGCCTTTGGTATGCAAGGGAATCAGATTTTGGGTTGTGTGGTTATTCAGATGCTGATTTTGCAGGATGCAAAATAGACAGGAAAAGTACTTCAGGAAGTTGTCAGTTTTTGGGTGGAAGACTAGTTTCATGGTTCAGTAAAAAGCAGAAATCTATTTCCACTTCAACTGCAGAAGCTGAGTACATTGCTGCAGGAAGTTGTTGTGCTCAGATAATGTGGATGAGAAATCAGTTGTTAGATTATGGCCTGTCATACTCAAAAATCCCTATTTATTGTGATAACCAAAGTGCTATTGCAATGACAGGAAATCCAGTTCAGCATTCTCTTACTAAACACATAAGTATCAGATATCACTTTATAAGAGAACAGGTTCTGGAAGGAACAATTGAACTTCACTTTGTTCCTACTGATCAACAACTAGCTGATATATTCACCAAGCCACTACCTGAAGCTACTTTCAATAAGTTGGTGAATGAACTTGGAATGATGAATTTTGAGAATTTCTGAGGAAAAGCTACAGAGAGGAAATCCTGATAACTGTCAAATCCTGATGGTTATTCAGAAAGGTATGTATCTTTGATCAAATCCTGATAGGACTCAATCCTGACAGGAAGTCAACTGGTCAATCCTGATGTACAGGTCAGTATTTCATTACTTAATTTGTGCCTAATTTTTCGTCAGTATCTGCTGATGGACGGTTGAGTTTTAGTAGGACAACTGTATGCGCGCGTGTGTTGCACTATTATAGATATATCAATACATACACATAAAAGGCGGTGCAGATTTATTTAAATGACACACGTAATCTGTCCACTAATTCTTTGTGCACAAATCATATTTTGCCACCTGTCTTTGAGAGTAATATTTTGTTTTAACAAAATACTTTTCATTGGTCTACATCGTTAATTACTCTTTTATCATCAGTTTTTCGTTTTCTATCTCTCTCTGTGCTTTCATACCCTAATTGCTTCAAATCTTAATTCTCGAGTTTTCAAAAGCATTACAATGACATCTTCATCATTCATGAACAAACAAACAGTGATTAGTTGTGTTACATTTGCCACTAACAATTTTGTGGCTATTCTAAATCATCAAGATTTACCCAATGAGTTTCATATCATTCAAGATTTTCTAGCTTCAAGCCCATTGAAGTTTGCTTTAACAGAACCTGCAAGTGTTTCTTTTAAGTCTGTAATGCAGGTGTGGAACTCAGTTACTTTTGATAAAGGGCATTCTGATACAATCTTGATGAGTTTTGAATATAATGGAACTACTCACTATGTGACTCCTGCAATTGTGGAGGCAGCCCTGCATTTACCCGTTCTTGGTGATGCTATTCCTGCTAATGTTTCGGACTCTACTCTTTTTGAGTTTGTTACAAAGTTGGGCTACAATGGTGAAGTAAAGAGATATGGAAATCTCTTCAGGACAAAGCTTAAGAAGGAATGGAATTTCTTCTTTGATACAATCAGCCGCTGTTTCCTGAACAAGACATCAAATTTTGATGCTCTTCCATCAGGATCTCTTAAAATTGGGTACTCTCTTATCCATTCTACAGTGTTTGATTATGGGTCTTTTATCTTAAAAGCTTTAAGTGATAGGAAATCAGATAAATTGGGTTCTGTCTGTTTTCTTAGATTTTTACAGTTGATATTTAATCACTTATGTCCTAATGTTGTTTTTGAGGATGATGTAGTTCTACCAATCTGTAGAATTACTGAGAATAATGTTAAGTCCTTAGTCAACAGTGATAAGGCAAATGGTTTCATAGGAAATGCTTTTATTCCTGATGAGGTTAGGTTTTTCTTACATCAGAAAATGCCTACTCATTATGGACTACTTTCTAATGCTATGGGGCAAGGACCAACCCACCTTGTTCCTGACACAAGCATGCAACCTAAACAGTCTAAACAGTTACCAACCACCTCTAATGTCTCTCAAAAGACTTTAGTTGTAAAATCAAAGAAATCAGCTAGAACTGATGTGTCTGGAAGGCAATCAGGTTCAAAGGATTTTTCCTCTACACCACTCACTAAAAAGAAGATACAAGGGGGTGTACAAGGGGTCCTGGTGAAGAAAGCTGATAAGGTTGTTAAGAATGTTCCTGTAAAAAGGAAGTTAAGGTTGATTGATGAAAGTGATTCAGAGGACGACTTACCTATATCCTCTGTGATGAATGTGAACAAGGAAGTTGCTGATACTGCTACTAAAGGTGTGGTACCTTCATCAAAACCACAAAAGACAAGGAAATTATCAAAGAGCAGGTATCATATTCCTTTGACAGTGCAAATGAAGGATACTGATATTCAGACATCAAATCCTGATGAGTCATCTACTCCTGATGCTCTATCAAATCCTGATGTTAGTATTCCTGATGCAACAACAAAAGTTGTCTCTCTAACAGACTCTCCAGCCTCTCCATCTCAGATTAGAGAAATTTCTTGGGAGAAGGTTTCTACAACTGCTTCCTTGGTTGGTCTTACACCTACATCAAAGAAAAAGAGGAATGCAGAAGAGTTAGTCTATCAGAGACAGAAGAAGCTGAAAGGATCAAGCTCACAAGAACCTGAATTTCAGAGTAATTCAGCAGCTACTGTTGATCCTGCCACACAAGAACCACTCAATCAAAGTTTGGGTGAAGGTTTAGCTAGTGGAATGGTCACACAAGAACCATTTTCTCAAAGGGAGAATGAAGACATCAACATTCCAGCTACACAAGAACCATCTTCTCAAAGTGAAGATGCAGGCAAAGCTACAGCTTCTGTTGAAAGATTGGTCGAGAACATTGTCAATGAGGGAAGCACACAAGAACCTTTAACTCAAAGTGTTGAAGAAGCTTCTGAACCTCAAGCTCCACAAGAACCATTGGTAGCAAATACTGATGCACGCATATCAAATCCTGACGATGTTCATCCTGACGCTAGTGGTGCTCCTGATAATGAACCTATTTTGATACAGCCACTTCGTTCAAGACCGATGGATCATCCTATCTCAGAACCACAGGATAAACTGAAAGGTATTGCTATTCCTGATCCTGATATTACTCATGATACTGATGATGATAATTCTGATGATGATAGTGATGATGATAATGAGAATCGAAAAGAGAAGGAACAGCTTGCTACAGCACTCAAAATTAGTCTTGGAACTAATTTTGGTTCATCCAGTACATATATGGCTAGCAATGCTTCCACTGGGAAAGATCAGAGACAAGATTTTTCTATTCCTTCCTTTGATCCTGCAGAGGCATTTAGACAGAATGAATGGAACAATTCATGGCATCAATCTGATGAATCTATCAGTTTTTCTTCTGCTATTAAACATGCCTATAATGCAGTGAAATCTATAGAGAATCAAGACTTGAAGAATCATCTGAAGGCTACTACTCTGTTATCCAAAAGCCTGAAAAGTGAGATTGATTCTATCAAGGGCTCAACTGAAAAAGTGAGGAGTGATATCTTTAATAATTTTACAAAGGTGCCTACTACTTTACAACTAAGGGTAGTGGAATCCCAAGTGAAATCTGTTGTTTCAGAACAAACCTCAATCAATCAAAGAATTGATTCTCTGGATACTAAGGTAACTGAAATTCAAGCCTCTCTTTCCTTAATTTTGTAATTATTGTCAAATCCTGATGTCAAAAAGGGGGAGAAGGTTAGTCGGACAAAATGCACACCTGATCTAGTATTAAGGAATAATGATGATGATACTGGAGATGATGGTAGTGACAAAGTGATACAAGGAGAAACCTCTGATGCTGTTGTTATGAAGTCTACAATTCAAACTTCACAAAGTCAAACAACACAGTCAACTCATGTTTCTGATTCTGGAGTTAAGACAGTAAGAACATTGATGCAATCTCAGATCCTGACGGAAGAACAAATCCTGACACCTGGTCATGGACATACTCTTGCTACAATTCCTGAAGGTGATGAAGATGTAATTATTGATAATCCTGAAGAAGCATCAAATTTATTCCAGAAGTTTTCTACAAAAGATGGCAGAATTGTTACTCTATATCACACTGATAAAAGAGTTCAACAATTATATGCAAGAAAAGCACTCTCTACAGCAAGTGAAGAATATCCAGATCTCTCACATGAAGAATTTTTGAGACTACAAAGAGAGACAATGGAAAGCTATACTGCTCCTGCTAGAGGTAGAGGAAGCAGAGGTAGGAGAGGTGCTAGAAGAAGTAGAAGAGGTTCTTCAACTCAAACAGTACCCAGACAGACAAGGTCTACAGGGTTAAGAATTGAAGAAATTCCTGAACCTATTCAAACTCTAGTAGTTCCTGACAGATCTACTTTTGGTGATGATGGAAATGTTGAAGAAGAACCTGAATTGAGAAGAAAATCAAGAAAATCAACTCTCTGTAATACAAATCAAATTGAAGAATCTAATCCTGATGTTGTTCCTGATAATATTCAAGATCCTGATGATTCTGAAATTCTGCAAAAGATTGATTTGATAATCTTATCTACTGTGGTTGATTCTCACAACAAGGAAGTAGATGAAGAAGAAGAAGCCAGAAGAAGAGAAATTACAAGAAGAACAAGTAGAGATTTCAATCTCTATTTACAAAGGCTTAAACTTTCGAATGAAAGAAAGTGGAGGAACCCAAGCAGACAAGAATCTTCACTGGAAAGAAGCTATGCTTTTGAAAAGGAAAAAGACAAGAAGTGGAAACACATAAGTACACTGAGGTGTGATACACCTATCAATTTTCAGACTGGTGGAATTATAACAAGTGCTTCAAGTGTTGTTGATTTGTCTGATATGGCTAGATCAAAAACACTCTGGTTAAAGATGTTTTCGAATCTGAAGCAAATGTCAAGTTACACAAGAGGAGGTATTGGACACAGGGATGCTGAATTTCTAAACATGACTTATGTTGATCCTTACTCCTTAACTGAAATTGGAGGTACTTTAACTTCTGAAAACCTGAACAATTTATTAGCTGTTGATATAGTTATAGATTGTCATGATGGTTTTGAAAAGAAAGAAAAGCTTCTGTACTTCATGAAAGATGGTAGTGTGAAGATTCTATCTATTCAAGATCTGCTGATGAAAACTACACAGGAACTGAAATATGTTCACTATCTGTTAAGATGGAAGAACCAAGTGTACAAAGTATGGGCTGACATGATTTTGTCAACTATAAGAAGAAGACTGGATGGAAACAGTAATTTTGATGGTAATTATATTCCCATGTACTTAAATCAAAGAGGTCAGGATGTGGAAATGCAAAGAGGTACTGCTGTTAAAGAAGTAACTTTTGGTATGACCCAACTTACTCTCAATCCTGATGGGAAGGAAATTGCTTATCTTTTGCTTGAAGAGCACAGTCTACAGAAAAGCTCCATACAGAATCTCAGAGCAGCTATCTACCAGATTAATGAGGAAGATGAAGAACTCAGAAATCTTAAGGAAAGACTGATTCAAATTCTTGAAGAAAAAGAAGTTTATTATCCAACTTCTTGAAGATGAATCTGTTCTATCAAAAAGCTTAAATAGATAAGTTGTTTCTGAAGATACTCGTACATTTTGATACATGTTTTTGACATCATTGAATATTTGGAATCTATACTTTATTTCACAAAGTATGAGATTGGGGGAGATTGTTAGATCAGAATTCAATGATCGTCAGAAGCTAGACTCAACTGATCAGGATTGCTGACGTCATCAGTATTGCATGGTCATCAGTATTTGATCAAGCGTCAGTATCTTATTGATCATCAGGATTCCTACTCAGACTATGATCAGGATTGATCATCAGAACTTGAAGCTGATCAGGATTCCTACTTCGAGTTATATTTGGAGTCTAGATAAACATGGAAGTTTATTCTATTTGTTCCTGGTTTGTAGGATGCAGCTATCGATTAAAGATATGTTTCTATCTTTGTTATTGATTAGGACTTATCTTGTAATTGATAGAGAAGCTGTGTGCACTATATAAACACAGTCTTGGTTTCGATTTATGAATTCATTAGAGAGAGAACATAATAGAAGAGAAGCTCTTAAGAACAGAATTTCTTGAGAGAGTTTTTGTAAACTAGCAGCTCTCAAGAACATCAGAATTTCTTGAGAGAGTTTGTAACAGTTTTATATCAGATTTAATAAAGCTGTTATCTTTCTTTTTCATATTTGTGATATATACATTAAGAAGTCGATTATCTTACTCTATTGTATTCAACCCCCCTTCTACAATAGATTATTACTGGGCAACATAAAGAAAATGTGAACTCTCAACAGAGTTTACAATACACAAGGAGGCCTGTGATTGCAAATACTGATAAAGGAAAAGGTATACTGGTAGAAGAAGGACAGTTACCAAAGAAGAATTATTCAACCTCTGACGTTGCTCAAGTTGAATCAAGGATAAATCAATCAACCTCTGACGTTGCTCAAGTTGATATTTCTACTAAAATTGTGACAACCTCTGACAATGCTCAAGTTGTACAAACTCAGCTAGCTCCACAACTCCAAGGTTTCTTAAGACCTGTACTTTCTGAAACTCTGAAGCTAGAAGCTGTGGACTTTTCTCAAACCAGAACAGTACATGGAAAGCAATCTTATGATAAATCTAGTTTGGGTTCACACAGAGAAAAGAGAATCAATAACAGTTCTTTTGACCATTCATCACTGGCAGAACCTGGTGTTGGGGTATCTCAAGAGAGCCTTGATAAACTAGAATCTGTTCAGATGGTTTATCATAGAGGATTAAAGAAAGAGATTCTGTTATACTTTATGTCTGATGGAAGAGTATACAGAGTAGGAGAAGCTGATGTTCAATTGAAACTATGGGAAGAGCTTGAGTATGTTCTATATCTTCTCAAAATCAAAAATAGAAGTACTCATAATGCTGCTCTAGTTCTAAGAGATAGGATGCTGAAAACAAAAGCTATGCTTGGAGGAGGTGTTTCAAGTGCATATATTCCTAAGTACAGAGATGCTTATGGAAAGATTGTTGAAATGAAAAGAAACAGTGCCAAGTTCAAGACAACACTGGGGATAAAGGTTTTGGAATTTAACCTAGAGTCAGATAAATCTTACTTTATTCGGCTAGGGAATGAAATGAGAAAGAACAGTATTTATTCTCTGAGAGCTGCTATCTACCAGACTGGAGAAAGTGATCCAGAGCTTAAGGAATTGAAAGAAGTCATGGTGGAAGAGCTAGAAAAAGCTGAAAGGAGGCTACTCATTGACTATCTCAGGACAGTACCTGATATTGAAGAGATTAAGTAAAGTCTGACTGTAAGTTTTTAAAGTTTTCTGTTCTAAAGTAAAAGTTCAACTCTGATATATTTTAAACACTGCATTTGTTATATGTTTTGACATCATCAATTATCTATTAACTTGTACATTTTTATTATGCACAAGTTGGGGGAGATTGTTAGATATAATTGTTGACGTTTGTTCATCAGTGTTTAAGTACCAGGTACTCATCAGAGTTTACTAGAAGCCAGTCAGAGTTTGTTAAAGTCTGACGGGGTGAGAGTTTACTTTAGCTGTCGGTGCTAATATGAAGATTCTAGAAGCAATATATTCTGAAGATGGAAAGAAGCAGAATATATTGAAATGGCTAAATAAACGGGACAGAAGACAGAAGCAATCCTACATTGATATAAATTGTATAGCTGATTTATAGGATATCAATTAGAGATTGATTATGTAACTGTGTATTATATAAACACAGATAGGTTAACCCTAAAAGGGATGTGAATACTGAATACATTATTCTTGTAACCTAGCAGCTCTCTGTGATTCTTTAACATCACTGAGAGAAGAGTTATTTATATAATTCAGTCGTTGATTCATAAACAGTGTTCTCAATTGTTATTATCATACTTATATTGATTATATATTGTGTATTCGGCCTAACAGAACACTTTTATGTATGTTGAGATATATATAATTACAAAAAATATATATAGTATACACATGATATCTATAATTAACATGGAAAAAGCTTGAATAAAAATTAAAAATAAAAATATATATAGGAAAAGCACAACCACACTTATCTAATGGGTTCTATATCATAATAATAAAAGCAAGTAGTGCAATGGTTGTATTGGTGGTTTGAAATTCATAAGGATTAGTATTGAAGCTTCTTGGGTTCAATTCCCATCAAGTTAAATATTTTCTTATACTTTTGTAACATTTGAGTTTGAAAGGGCATTAAAGTAAAATTATAGTGAATTGAAGGGTATAATTGTAAAACTACATTGATTAAAATGGAACATGTTGTGTTATCAGTTGCTTTAATTCCCTACCTCATATGAAATGTTTTGTAGTATAATTACCATCCCTAATAAGTATTGGATGCTCGCAATGAAAACTGATACATGACTAAAAATTCAATTGTTTTTTTCTTAAAATTGTCAATATAAAAGCGGAAGAAATATAGTTGAATTTTAGGAATCTGTATTCTATTTAAACTTCATCATTATATTTGTGAAATATAAAACATTTACTTAAAGGGATATACGTGTGTTGGATATCCCTGTACCAACAACCACTTTTATTAATAATTAGAAAAATGAAATTTGTTTGCCTATCGAACGACTTTATAAATATTTTGTGTAAGATTCAAGTTTATTTTCTAACTTTTGGAATAAAACAATGTAAATGATCTTAAAAAGTTGACATATGAATATTTTTATATATGTTGAGATATATATAATTACAAAAACATAAAAAAATATTATACACATGATAATCCATAATTATCATGGAAAAATCTTGAATGAAAATTAAAATTAAAAATATATATACGAAAAACACAACCACACATATCTAATGGGTTCCATATCACAACAAGAAAATCAAGTAGTGCAATCCTTGTATTGGTGAATTGAAATTCATAAGGATTAGTATTGAAGTGTCTTAGGTTCAGTTCCCATTAAGTTGAAGATTTTCTTATATTTTTGTAACATTTGATTTTGGAGGGGCATTAAATTAAAATTATACTGAATTGAAGGGTAGAATTGTAAAACTACATTGAATAAAATGGAACATGTTGTGCTATTAGTTGCTTTAATTAATTCCCAGACCTAAATGAAATTTTTCGTAGTAGAATTTCCATCCCTGATAAGTATTGGATGCTCGGAATGAAAAGTGATACATGACTAAAAATGCACTTGTTTTTTTGTCTTAAAATTGTGAATATAAAAGCGGAAGAAACATAGGTGAATTTTAAGAATCTGCATTTTATTTAAACGTCATCATTAAATTTGTGAAATATAAAAAAATTATTTAAAAGGATACACGTGTGCTGGATATACCCTGTACCAACAGCCACTTTTATTAATATTTAGAAGAATGAATTTTGTTTGCCTATCAAACGAATTTATAAATATTTCGTGTAATATTTTCTAACTTTTGGAATAAAACAATGTAAGTGATCTTAATAAAGTTGACATATGAATATTTTTATGTAGTTTGAGATATATATAATTACAAAAAAAATATTAGACACATGATAATCCATAATTATCATGAAAATGTTGAATGAAAATTAAAAATAAAAATATCTATAGGAAAAGCACAACCACACGTATCTAATGGGTTCTATATCACAATGAAAATACAAAGTAATGCAATGGTTGTATTGGTGAATTGAAATTTATAAAGATTAGTATTGAAGTGTCTTAGGTTCAATAAGAATATAAACTGAATTATTCAAATTTGAAGGTAATTGGCATTTAAATTTCAGGAATTTCATTCACACCGAATGAACGTATATTTAGATCCAAATTTTGATTAAGCAATGCAGATTTTCAATTTTTTTTGGGTAACCGTTTAATTTTTATGGATAATAAGGTAAAAGGGGGGACCCAAGCTCCATGGGGAGCGAATTCAAGCATCAGATTCACAATATTACAATATTACAAACAACCACAAGCATAAAATCTGGTGAATAAAACTAATTAAACCATATTGTCAATCCCAAATTTTCCATTCTCCTGAGGTAGCTTCTCAGAATGCTCGCCAGTAGCAACACCAACACCAACTCCAGCTTCCAGCTCTCTCTTGTTGCCTCCTCCTGCTCGAGCTGTTCTAGTTATTTCCCGTCCAACATGGACCCCCTCAGCTCGATCAACCACGCCACAATAGGTCCTCTACACTCATAAAAATACTTCGTGATTCTAGCAGCCTCGTCCACCAGTCAATCTTATCAGTGAAGCCAAGTTTTGAGTTTCAAGCATGTCACCAACATCCCTGAAAGAAACTAGCAATACCAATCCTGACATTAAGAGAAGTTGTTATGTTTTCATCTTCAATTCAATTGTTCCGAGAGGCCTAGACTCTTCATCTTCACTCAAATCAATGAACCCATTAGCAGCTTCCTCTTCATAGGGACTCAACTTAGCTGGCATAAATGCAGACTCGCAATTTGCTTCGATTCAGAGTTTAAACAATTAGGCATGTATTGAAATACCATGGTAAATCGAATAATAGAGAAAACACCCAATATCTCAAAGGTAAATAAAGGTAGACCTTCCTTTTTGTTTCACATCAACAATGATACAATATAATTCTCCAACCATCGAACTCGATGGTTGTTAGGAATTATGTTGATTATTGATGATAACCAAATAACTAAGCAAATTCGTATAAGTACTTGTAGCTATCAACGAATAACATGTAAATACAGTATCCATTGCAGGTACCTTATCAACGGATAAGTTTTTATGTAACATGTTTAATTTGTTCTAGATAGTAGTTGATAATATAGTTGTTAGGTTTTTGAATAAGTCATGTTGACTATCAACGGATATACAAAATAGGTTGGTTAATTGTAAATATCTTATGCCTTGTAATTCTATAAAAGTGAAGATGTCATCAACGGATACAATCAACCTTCAACGGATATGACTTTGCCCATCAACGGATGTAGTCAGTATACTATCAATGGATGTGAAGGAAATTATCAACGGATGTGAGTCCAATCAACCTCAACGGATGTAATGCAAATAATTAGCAGTTGACAATGTGATAGAGATAGGCCTGACAGATCACTTGGGTTGATGGAACAAAAGGAGCATTCGATTTTCATCTGGTCAATAGAGATGATTGAAGAAGGACATTCAGCTAAAAAGGCAAATCATCAAAGGAACCAGTGGACTTAGAATAGAAAAGCAATCTTCTGAGCTTAATCTACTGTGTAATTTTAAGTAGCTTAGAATGACACAGTTAATCTACTGAGTACCAATGTTTTTGAAGGTTAAGAAATGAGATAGTTTTATTAGTGCCTTAGCAAAATACTCTTGTAATTGCTGAAGCAAAAACACTGTATTGCAGCTATGTGTTTAGTTCATAAACATCACAGAGATTTCTTCAAATAAAATCTCGCAGGTGGAACATTCAATCCAACTGAATTTTTAATTGTGTTCTTTTATTTCTGCAATTATCAATTTCTGTTTTATTGTCTAAGTGTTTGAAAAAGAATTGGAAATTTTAAAGGATTGTATTCAACCCCCCCCCCCTCTACAATGTTGTGATCATATTGTTTGGGAATAACAATTGGTATTAGAGCAAACTTCTAACATACAAGAAGTTTAAAGATCAAAGACAATAAAAAACATGGGAAAGAAGGATAATAGGGTAAAGATTCCAATTCTTGGAACAAGACATGTTTGATAATGTCATAAACTGTGCAACTTCTAAAGAAGTGTGGGATACAATTCAAACTCTATGTGAAGGCATATAACATGTCAGGGAAAATAAGATGCAACTCTTCATACAACAGTATGAACACTTCCATTTAAAAAATGGAGAATCTTTGAATGATACTTTTAGTAGATTTCAAATTTCTTAATGGCTTAAAGCTGTATGGAAGAGTGTATCAAACCAAGGACTCAAATCTCAAATTTCTAAGATCACTGCCCAAAGAATGGAAGCCTATGATTGTTTCTTTAAGAAACACTCAAGAGTACAAGGACTTCACTCTTGAAAGGCTTTATGGAAGATTAAAGACATATGAGTTAGAAATGGAGCAGGATGAGGAAATTGAGAAAGGTCAAAAGAAAAGTGGATCTGTTGCACTTATTGCTAGTATAGACCAACATGAGGATGAGAGGACAGAAACTACTAAAGCTACACCAAACACAAATGTTTGTGAAGGTAGAACTGAATTAAGCAAAGGAAAAGTGAAAGGCATATGTAAAGGCCTATTTGTAAACACCGAGGATTCTACTCAACATAAACTAAGATGTAATAAGTAAACAATAAAATTCATATGTCACAGGAATCTCAGAAGATAATATATGTCAAGAGAATGAAGGTTAATGTCATCTACAGTCTTGAAGTAATTCTACATTGAAAGAAGTTCAATTTATTGATCAAGCCTCAGTGAAGTATTCAATCTCAGTGGATTTATTAAAGTGACAGAGATTTCAAGATGTGACAGCGAATGTACAGGTTACAGTGTTTAAAGAAAAGGGAAAAGAAAATGGACCACTACTTAAAGTCAAACAGATGACGAACAGACATTATCGTTAGTCACTCATGAACCAGACAGTACATTGAGTGTCAACGTTCTACAAGTGTTATCTCTTCTTCTAATTTTAGTGGTTCAAGAATTTCTTCTGAAGACAAGGAATTGTATTTATTCTCTTCTAAATAATTAATTCTGCTAAGTAATTTATTTATTAAATTGATTCTATTTAGAATTAATTTAATACTTAAATTATTTAAATGGTTATTTAAATTAGAATGAAAACATAACTAAGAAGACTTAGAAAATGAACTAAGAAGACTATCAAGGGTAATCTTCCCGATTGTCTTCCTAGGCTTTTTCTAAGTCTTATTAGTTAAATTGTCAATCTTCCTGAATGTCTTCACAGTGCTTTTGAAGTCTTCTCGAAAGTCTTCTAAAGGCATTTCTGCTAGTCTTCTTAGTTCAAAACAAAAGAAAGTGATTGGGGCGTGGAAGGAAATGTTGTACATGTGTTTAAATAAAAGTGTGATCAAATGAAAAAGGATACAGACAGAATTGAAGACAGAAAGAACATAACATCACATTTCATTTACATCTGCCATTCAAAGCTTCAACTGTCCGAGCTATTTCTTTTACAGTGGAATTAATTCTTGAGTTGTTCTTAACATTTAATCCAACAAAATTAGATTTGTTTTATCAAGAACTCTGTAATCTGTACTCAAATTGTAACACCCTTCAAGTTTAATATAAGTTATATTTAACTTGAATATTTTTTCAGTTTATTCCGCAATAATTTGTTCTTGAATTGTTTAATCTTAAATGAACAAATTCGATAAAACGGTATAGTTTGTATTCAACCCCCCTTCTACAAACTTATCGGGACCTAACAAAAAGGCAAGCTAGTTGGTGAATGTGATTCTTTAAATCAGGATGGGATGGATGAGTTACATGAACATTTAGCTTTTCTGTCTAGAAGATTCTCAAAGCTCAAATTCAAGAAACATCATGAGGTCCCATACCATCCAAGAAACACTTCCAACCAAACAAAACTTTTTTTGAAAGATCTAAGTTTAAATGCTTTAACTATGGAATGGGTTGTCACTTTGTACATGAGTGCAAAAAGCCTAAACTGGAGAAGAAGGAGAAAAAGTTTGAAAATGTGGACTACAAAAAGAAATATTTTAATATTCTCAGGCAGAAAGAAAAGGCTTTTATAACTCAAGATTATTGATAGGTCCATAATTTAATACATTTTTAATACCTATTTTATGTCTGTTTTCGTAATTTTATTATTTAATAAATTGTTTTCTTTTGTTTTGTAGGAAAATAAATAAAATCATATTTCAAGCAGAAAAAGGTGAAAAAGGCAAGGAGATGGAAATACTTGAAGTCAAAAGGAAATTGGAGAAAAATTGGAAAACTTATCGGAGAAGAAAAAGGAATTGAGGAAATATTTTAAGAATTCGATTTGTAGTCAAAGATGCCAAACCCATTATTTTTCCTATATATATAGATCTCTCCTCTTGTATTTGAGACAGAACTCAGTTAGTTATTTTTGTCTGTCGTAACTTTCTTTCAGCACAACATTGTCTTGCATGTTATATATTAAGATATTAGTTTTTATTCACTGCTCTGTTTTTGTTTTGCTTTGCGGTTGACTTCCTTTACCAGGTGATAGATTAGATCATTAGCTTATATAATTGTTCATCCATTCTTATCTGTAGCCTTTTCTAAAGTTTTATTATAATTTTATTAATTAATCTTTTGCTCACTGTATTTAGGTCTCACGCATGGTATTTGATTACATAATATTAAACTTCTTATCAATTAGTTTTTAGTTATTAATTAATGTTTACATGTTCTTCATATATTATTTTTGTTTATTTATTAATCATGCGTAGCTAAATCTCTTGCCCTAGGATGAAGATGAAGTTAATTTAATTATTTTTGATAACTTCTCGTTCCTATTAATTGGTTCTCATAATTTTTCTTGGTGCTTAATTGGTCAATTGACAAAGTGATTTTGATATATTATTGTTGCCGGATTTATTTTTCATAGCCTATGCTTGCTCCATGAAGTTTTGATAGGTTATTGTTAGATAACAAGTTTCATAGTATATGCTTGTCTCCTTGATTGATATATCTTATTGATGAAGGAAAGAGAATTGATTTTAGGACGAGTTGATATTAATTGTGATTGATTAATGTATTCGGATTCCTAGGTTTTCCATATTTGATTTTAATTGTTCATTAGGTTAAACAAATCTCAACTCAAATCTTATTGTCTAGTTCGCCTGAGTTAATTGTTAGGGTTTTCGAAAATACATAGTCTATGTGGATCGATCTGTGATTGCTACAACTAAACACTGTGCGCTTGCAGTTTACATTATTTTTACACATCAAGTTTTTGGTGCCGCTGCCGGGGATTATTGGTAATTTTCACTCCTTGACATTTAATTCTTCGGATTAGTTTCTTGTTCTGCATTGTTTGTCTTTTAGTGAATAGTGAAGCGTAGGAAAGCTTGGACAAGAAGATTGCTAGAAGGCCTCGTTGTCTCTTGTGAAATTTTTTGAAGCGCTTTTCGGTATTCCGTATCACCTCTCTCTGTTTTTTTCCCACCCATTATTGAAAAATCCAAAAAAATTAAATATTTGAAAAATCCAAAAATATTAGTAAGTTATTTGTTAAAAACCAACTTGTTGCATCATTCATTCTCTCACATAGAAGCACATCATCTAGATTTATTTATTGTCTTTATCGCTTTCCAGATTATACAATTGTGGTGATTGTTGGAGGAAAGAGGTACGTACAATTTAGAATAGAACACGTAGTGTAGTGCATCCATAAGTGTTTATTTTTCGTTCTTTGTGTGCTGCATCATCTAATCAATCTTAAGGGCGCCACCCAATTTCAAGATAAGGTGAGGGATTTCATTACCCTTTCCTTGGCCCACAAATCACTAATTCGTTCATCTTGCATTCCTTTTTCCGTAATAAAATCAATTAGACGTTCGCCCCTAGGATTTCGCGCTCAACTAGGAAGAGAATCTAGATGGAACAAATCACTAAGTATTTTTCGGTGGTGTCTAGGCTAGCGAGAGCTTACCTGGCCTTTAGACTGGTGCCTAGAATGGTGGTTAGCCTCTTGGAAATGCTTCCTCCTGCCTGGCCAGTCACGACGAATGTTTTTTGAGCTGTTACTTTTAGTAGTATCTTATTGTTAGGAGCAAGGTCTAGATTTTTTTTAGGATAACATAGATTTTTTCTTTTGATTTTCCATACTCTTGGGTGTTTACTTATAGCTCTTGTCTGCTACGTGCTTACTTGATTTCTCTTCACCCACTAAAATTGAGTCAAAAGAAGTAGAAGTTCCAACAACCGTCATGGATGTCTCTCTTAAAGAATGTTGTTACCCCGCTCGTACCGCTCAACCTTCATGCATAGTGCTACCAGCAGTAACCGCAAACAATTTTGAAATCAAACATCACAACATTAGCATGTTACCTAGGTTTGCCGGGGTAGAGGGAGAGGATCCATATCTTTTCATTCGAGAATTTGAGGAAGTGTGTGCTTTACAAAAACTTCAACAACTAAGTGAGGATTCCATTAGGCTTAGACTCATTAACTTTGCTTTAAAAGAAGATGCTAAACAGTGGTTGTATAGTCTACCCGTTAATTCTATTTCCACATGGGAGGGATTTGTAGCTATATTTCTTAAAAAATATTTTCCCAATCATAAGGCTAACGGGCTTAGGAATGAAATCAACCAATTTCAACAAAATCCAAATGAGCCTTTTTGGAAATATTTTGATAGATTTCAAAAGTTGTTGTCTAAGTGTCCTCAACATGGTATAGAAAAATGGAGACTTTGTAAAATTCTGTATGAAGCTTTAGATAGCCAAACCACTGCCTTGTTAGAGTCTATGTGTAATGGTAGGTTTATGGATAAAATCGATGAAGAAGCTTGGCAATTTTTTGAAGAGTTAGCTGAAAGAACAATGTTGTGGGAGTCAACTAGGTAACCCAGTCATGAAACTGAAAAATCTAAGGGTGTACACGTAGTTGGTAATTCTATAGCAACCGAAGCTAAGTTAGCTACACTCACTAGACGTCTAGAAGCCTTAGAAACCAACAAGGTGTCCTCACAAGTGTTTTTGTGTGCAAACTGTAATTTTTCTACTCATTTGATAGAAAATTGTCCTAAAATTGAACAAGCCAATGCCATGTTTCAATCTAGAGTTAGGAATGATCCCTATTCATCCACATACAATTCTGGTTGGAAAAATCATCCAAATTTCTCATGGAACCAAGGTCAATACAATCAGTATAACCAAAATTCTCAACCTGCTTTTCAAAAACCCAATCCTGGTCCATATCCAACTCAAAATCCTAACTCATATCCTCCACAAAATCTCGGTCAATATCAAAATTCAGTCCCCTTGAATCCTCCTGATTTTACCGAATCTGACTAAAGATTTACTTCCATTGAAAAGAGTTTAGAGGCATTGCTCAAATCTCAACAAAATTTTATGAACACTATGACCCAAGATAGGCAATTGCTAAATTCCAACGCTCAAGCCATATCTAAGCTAGAGGTCCAAGTTAGTCAATTGGCAAACACCATCAGTGAGAGAGAGAAAAATCGATTTCCTAGTCAACCCGAGATTAATCCTAAATTTCATCCAAATCAAAAGTCTCATGAATATGTGAATTATGTTATATCTCTAAGGTCTGGTAATCAATTCAATAATCATGTTGGTGTCAATACTCAAGCAGAAGATAAGCTTACATCTTAACCAAATCCGTTACTCTTGAATCCTAGTCTTAAACAATCTTCTAATTCCAAGAGTCCTGAAGAAGTTGAATCTAATGAGTCATCACCCTCCGATGAACCACCTTCAAAATCCCACTCTGATGTGTCTAATGAAAAAGTCTTTAAGCCAAAAGCCCCGTTCCCTCACAGACTTACTTCAAACAAACAATCTGCTCAATTAGATAAGATTTTGGAAGTCTTCAAGCAAGTCAAGATTAATATTCCTCTTTTAGATGCAATTCAACAAGTTCCCTCTTATGCTAAGTGTCTAAAAGATTTATGTACTCATAAAAGAACCACTCATGTTCCTAAGAAAGCTTTCCGAACATCTAATGTTAGATCTATCTTGTCAAATCAAATCCCTTTGAAGTATAAGGATCCTGGTTGTCCTACCATTTCTTGTGTCATTGGTGATACTTTCATTGATAAAGCTTTACTCGATCTAGGAGCTAGTGTGAATCTTCTTCCATTATCTGTCTATCAAGACCTGGGTTTAGGTGAACTTAAAGAGACTATTATCACTCTTTAGTTAGTTGACCATTCTGTCAATATTCCTAAGGGTATAGTGGAAGATGTGTTGATTAAGGTTGGTGATTTTGTCTTTCCTGTCGATTTCATTGTTCTAGAAACCGAACCTGTCCAAAATCTCAAAAATCAAATTCCCATCATTCTAGGAAGACCTTTTCTTGCCACCTGTAATGCTTTGATTAACTGTAGGAATGGTTCGATGAAACTCACTTTTGGAAATATGACTATAGATCTTAATGTCTTTAATGTAGGTAATCAATCTAATGAGCTTTTTGAACAACCTGTAGGAGTTAATTTGATTGATGAGATTGTTTTATGGTCACATCTTGAGGATATTGTAATTGAGTCCTTTCTTGAGGAAGATATTTTGTTAGAGTATGAGAGTAATAAAGAAATTCATGAGCTCTATAAGAATTTTTCTTCTGATGAGATGTTAGATGAATTGAATGGTATTTGTTCTATGCATGAAACCGCCCTTGATGATAGTTCTTTTGATCCTAAGTCAGTTGTTAAGAAATCTGTTGGTGAGCCACCCCCACTTGATTCTAATCTATCTTTTTCCACTCTTGATCAGTCTTTGATAGTTAATAATGAAACTCTTCATGTTGTTATCTCTAGTGACATAGCTCTTGACCAAGAATTTCAAGTAATTAATCTGCTTAAACAACATAAAGAAGCGTCTAATTGGTCTATGAATGAAGTCAATGGGATGAGTTTTATTCTGGTTCAAGATCTTCTTTCTTTAGTGGATACTGTCTTTTCTATGGGTGAGTTTCACATGCTTGATGATTCTGTTAAGACGAAAGTTTTCCCTCGATCTGGTATTGGTTAGTATGTGTTTTTGTTTTGTGTCTCCCATAGTTAAGTGTAGGTATGGGGGAGTGTGTTTGTATGTGTTGTGTGTGTTTATTGTGTGTGAGTGTGTGTGTGAGTGTTTTTGTTATGTATTGTTTGTTGTGTGTGTGTTTTATAGGTAGTATTGTGTTTCTCCGTCATTCCCTTATCAGGTATCGTCATTTTACTTTGTCATTTTTCTCTCATTTGCATACATTGAGGACAATGCATGAGTTAAGTATGGGGGATGGGTTTAGTAGTATTATAAAAAAAACAAAAAATCCAAAAAAAATTGAAAAACAAATAATCCCAAAAAGAACTTTAGTTGTAAATTGTAGAATTCTAGCTTGTAAAATGATTGCTTGTTGCTTGATGCACCCTTACATGCTATAGTAATCTTATGTTTCTGATACTTTTGATTGAGAAGTGATTTGCTAAGTTCTTGTTCACACACATACACTAGTAAGTTGAAACTAGTAGACTTATTGAATGTTGCAAGTAATTAGAAGGACATGAATATGTGCAAAGTGATTTGGTTTTCGTGCTTTGAGTACAAGTTGGTGCATTGAAGAGATTTTTACTTGTGATTGATTATGTTTTACCACCAAGTGAGTTTTTGAGCCTATATGAATATCTTTTGCATTTTATATTCGTTTGCTTGAGTGTCCACATGTTGTTTGCATTGCTAGCGCTTGTTTGAGACCTTTCTTGAAACGCATGACATTATTTGATCACACCATCATCCGTTTGAGACCTATATTTTCCAAATTACCACACCATTTATATATGATCAATTAGTTACCCATTTGAGATTAATCCTATTTTTTCGGTGACATACCACATTTCTTGCCTAGACCTTTTTCTTGTTTAGCCTTATTTATGTTTGATCCCAAATTGTCAATGGCTAGTAGGAACTTGAGGGAGTAATAAGGTGTGTAAGATGAGTTTACTTTTGTTCATTACTTTTGAGGAAATATTTGGTTTGATTGCTTACTTGATAGTCGTTGTTCAAGAAATTTTTGAAGGAGGATTGTGGTTGCTTATATCTATCTCTTAGTGCATCCACTGACAGTCATTTTGGAGCATCCGTTGACAGACCTGAAATGACTTTTTCAAGATCAACAAACTCAGGGGGAGTTTCTCAAAGTCAAAACTCAATCTCAAATCAAAATGATTATACTCATGAAAATGAAGCAAATTCTTCAAGGTCTACACTTCCACCTCAAAGAAAATGGACTAGAGATCACCTATTTAAATTGATAATTGGTGATGCATCTACAAAAGTCCAAACTAGAAGAGCCACTCATGATGAATGCCTATACAGTAGCTTTCTTTCACAAGAAGAACCAAAGAAAATGAAGGATGCTCTTCTAGATCCAGATTGGGTGTTAGCCATGTGATATGGACAGAAAAGTAATTATAGAAATATAATTAATGATTCATTGGAAAGGCCCAATATTCAAGGCGCAAAACCCTGATTATTTATTAATTTCGTAATTATTAAATAGGGAAAATATACAGCTCATGAAAAGAGTCCAAAATATGGTAAATTCATCAAAGAAGGATCCAGAATCCCAATTAAAAGGAAATAATGAGTCATAGTCCTTATCAACAAGGAAAAGACTTGTCCACTAAGAAATACAATGTTTATCCATTATCAAAAAGGAGACTTATTCGCTAAGTCTCCTAAACTTACTCTAAATACAAGGCTCCCCACGCCTATATAAAGGGTCTGACCCCTCATCTCAGAACTACGTTTTGGACACAGCTCCATACGTCATCTACAACGTTTTGGACACAACTCCACTACATCATCTACAACGTTTTGGACACAGCTTCATACGTCATCTACTACGTTTTGGACACAGCTCCATACGTCATCTACTACGTTTTGGACACAGATCCATACGTCATCTACAATGTTTTAGACTTCATCCTCGAATAAGGACATACAAGTCACTACGTCCTTGGTGTGCCCTTGCCACCTTAGCCCCGAGGGCAACACCAAGAACTACGTCTTTTGCTTGATTCTCAGCATTAATTGAGATACTTAGGCATCTTGTGAGGACCGATTTAGTCTCGAAACGCAAGAACAACCATTAAAGCTCGAAACTCTCTTAAATCTCGACAATTAATTTACATGCAAAATTTTTTAATCCCAATTAAAAGGAAATAATGAGTCATAGTCCTTATCAACAAGGAAAAGACTTGTCCACTAAGAAATACAATGTTTATCCATTATCAAAAAGGAGACTTATTCGCTAAGTCTCCTAAACTTACTCTAAATACAAGGCTCCCCACGTCTATATAAAGGGTCTGACCCCTCATCTCAGAACTACGTTTTGGACACAGCTCCATACGTCATCTACAACGTTTTGGACACAACTCCACTACATCATCTACAACGTTTTGGACACAGCTTCATACGTCATCTACTACGTTTTGGACACAGCTCCATACGTCATCTACTACGTTTTGGACACAGATCCATACGTCATCTACAATGTTTTAGACTTCATCCTCGAATAAGGACATACAAGTCACTACGTCCTTGGTGTGCCCTTGCCACCTTAGCCCCGAGGGCAACACCAAGAACTACGTCTTTTGCTTGATTCTCAGCATTAATTGAGATACTTAGGCATCTTGTGAGGACCGATTTAGTCTCGAAACGCAAGAACAACCATTAAAGCTCGAAACTCTCTTAAATCTCGACAATTAATTTACATGCAAAATTTTTTAATCCACAACATTTGGCGCCGTCTGTGGGAACACAACATCAACCATATCAAACACACGAAGAACAATTCGCGATCCTCAAACTTCTGATGGACTCCTAATTACCTCTACAACAGAGACTCAGGGGAGCCAACTCCCACCAATCACTGGCGCTGAAAGGGCAGACGCCCCCATCATCACCACTCAAGGACCGGAAGTCCCGATTACTTCTGAAGGGACGAATCCCCTACAAATGGTCGTACATGGACGAGATCCACCAGAGACCACTCTCCAGCAACCAATCATAACCGCTCCGTTGCTTGCAAACGCACCACGTGGTCTCCAACTTCACACTACGGATCTCCCCCAGTATAATACCCAAACTCTCGGCATGCCAACCTATGGTATGCCACCTCGACCCCCGGCGGGCAGCCGTGGGACTAATCCCATCTACCATGAGCCTTACGTGCCCCCTTACATCCAAGGTCTGGGACCCCAAGCTAGGCGAAACCCTTTCCAAGACTACTCAGGTCCCTACACCGAGGATGAGAATGACTCAACTGGAGAAGAAAGGGTTGTTGCCCCAAGGAGAAGACGTTCTTCTCAAACAAATCGGGAACAAACCCAAACTACTAAGGAAAAGATTGCGGCCCATGAGGCAGAGGCTGCAAGGCTTAAAAAATTATTGGCAGAGGAGGAAGCAGCTAGAGCACAATGAGTCCCTGTGATTAATTTTGACCCGACACCAAGAAGGACTAAGAGGGCTGAAGCCCCAAGGGGTGATCCTAGTGTTTTGTTGCCCCTAGGAGATCCTGATGATCCTACACCACCGTTTACTCAAGACATCATGAAAGCCACCATATCCAGGAAGTTTAAGATGCCGATGATCAAAGCTTATGATGGAATGGGGGATCCCGCAAATCATGTAAGAACCTTCTCCAATGCACTGCTGTTGCAGCCAACCAACGATGCGGTCAAGTGTAGGGCGTTTCCGCAAACCTTGGCAGGCATGGCCCAACGTTGGTATAGTCGTCTTCCTCCCAACTCTATTGGGTCTTTCAAGGAACTTAGCAAAGCTTTCATCAATCAATTCGTTAGTGGAAGAGTGCATGAGAAAATCTCTGCATCACTCATGGGAATCCAACAAGGAAAGAATGAAGCCCTAAGGGATTATATCAACCGATTCACCCGGGAGGCTCTGAAAGTCCCGGACTTAGAGGATAAAGTGGCTATGATAGCCCTACAGCAAGGAACTACTGATGATCACTTCAAAAGATCGTTAGCAAAACATCCACCCGAGAGATGATGAAGCTCCAAGATAGAGCCGGAAAGTACATCAAGGCTGAAGAAAGCATGAGAAAGTATGAACCCACTACTGGTGGTAGTGGAAATTCAAAGAAAAGAAAGGAGACATGGGAGTATGACATCAAGGAAAAGTTTCCTAGAACATCAAAAGATTCTGATTCTCCACCTAAGAGGAGCAATTTTGGGCCAAAGTTTACGGAGTATGCAAGATTGAACACTCCTAGGAGCCAAATTCTGATGGAGATAGCTAAGGAGGGAGATCTCCGATGGCCGAAACCACTAAGGACTGATATGTCTAAACGGAACCAAAACCAATTCTGTAGGTTCCACAAGGAAGTCGGTCATGACACCGACGATTGTAGGCAATTGAAAGATGAGATTGAATTTCTGATACGGAGAGGAAAACTCAGCAAATTCACCAAGGATGGAAATCAAGGGAGTCAAAGAGGGAACTATGAAAGGAAGGATTATGATAGAAGGGACAACGATCAAGATCGAAATCCCAAGCCCCGAGGGCCAGTTATCAACATGATATTCGGAGGACCAACTGCTGCTGGGTCCTCCCGAAACTCAAAGAAAGGCCTATGCCCGAGAAGTAATGACTGTGGTCGGAGAAGCACTGAAACGTGCCCGAACATAAGTATCAATAGGTTTTGATGATTCTGACTTAGAGAGAGTGAAGTTTCCCCACGATGATCCCTTAGTCATCGTACCTGTGATAGGGAATTCTGAAATAAAGAGAGTTTTGGTCGACAATGGAGCTTCAGTGGACATCTTGTTCCATGATGCTTTCATCAAGATGGGCTATACTGACTCTCAGTTGACACCCTCGAATATGCCCATATATGGATTCAATGGAGTGGAATCAAAGGTGGAAGGCACTATCCAACTCCCAATGACAATGGGGCAAGGGTCGAATACGTCTACTAAGATGTTGAACTTCATAGTTATAAAGACAACTTCAACCTACAATGTAATCCTGGGAAGGACGGGTCTTCATGCGTTCAAGGCTATTGCCTCATCTTATCACCTGAAAATCAAGTTCCCAACAAGGAATGAGATTGGTGAAGAACGAGGAGACCAAAAGATGGCTAGAAGTTGTTATGTAGCCGCGTTAAGGCCTGATGGAATCGGGGGCATGTTCTCCCCATTGAAGACATGGATACTAGTGATAATGAGGACCGAAGAGGGAAACCAGCTGAGGATTTAATCCCAATTCCCTTAGTCCTTGGTGAACCGGAGAAGGTGACTTATGTTGGAGCACTATTGCCTGAACCATTGAAAAGAAAGCTCATATCTTTTCGTCAAGAGAACAATGATGTTTTTGCTTGGACAGCGGCTGACATGCCAGGGATTGATCCCCAATTGATAACCCACAAATTGAATGTGGATCCTGAAAGGAAGACGGTGAAACAGAAGAAGATAAATTTTGCTCCAGATTGGCAAGAGGCCATTAAACAAGAAGTAGAAAAGCTTCTGGAGGCCGGATTCATTGACGAGATACATTCCCAGAATGGTTGGCTAACCCGGTGATGGTCAAAAAGGCCACTGGAAAATGGAGAATCTGTGTAGACTTCACCGATTTGAATGATGCATGTCCTAAGGATTGTTTTCCCTTACCAAGGATTGATGCCCTAATAGATGCCACAGCTGGGCACGAGATGCTAAGTTTCATGGATGGCTTCAGTGGATACAACCAAATAAAGATGCACAAAGATGACATCTCTAAGGTATCATTCATCACTGACTTTGGTGTTTTCTGTTATCTAGTCATGGCATTTGGACTTAAGAATGCAGGGGCAACATACCAAAGATTGGTGAACAAAATATTTGAACACCTAATTGGAAAAACCATGGAGGTCTATGTGGATGACATGTTGGTTAAAAGCCTCGATAAGGCCGATCATATAAACCATCTACAGGAAGCGTTTGAAGTGCTGAGGCACCACAAGATGATGTTGAATCCAGCTAAGTGTGCCTTTGGTGTAGGCTTAGGTAAGTTTTTAGGCCTGATGGTTTCCAAGAGAGGAATCGAGGCTAATCCCGATAAAATCAAAGCAATTCTAGACATGGAACCACCACGGACTGTCAAGGATGTCCAAAAACTAACGGGAAGAGTGGCAGCATTGGGAAGATTCATCTCCAAGTCAGGAGAGAAGTTCCTACCTTTTTTCAAAGCACTCAAGAACGTGAAAATTTTGAGTGGACAACTGAAAGCCAAGAGGCCTTTGAGGCCCTGAAGAAATACATGGCTGAGGCACCACTGTTGGAAAAGCCAAAGATATGAGAAATTCTCTATTTGTACTTGGCGGTTTCTAACATAGCCCTTCGAGCCGTTTTGGTAAAAGAAGAACTGAAGGTTCAGAAACCCATCTACTACGTAAGTAAGATTCTACATGGGGCAGAAATAAACTACTCTACGATAGAGAAGTTTGCCTTAGCCTTGGTAATGGCCTCAAGAAAGCTACGCCCGTACTTCCAGGCTCACAAGATAGAGGTCTTGACCAATCAACCTCTAAGAAACATCTTGCATAGCCCTCAAGTTAGTGGAAGGTTGATCAAATGGGCTATTGAATTAGAAGAATTTGACATCAAGTACAAGCCTCAAACGGCCATAAAATCTCAAGCACTCGCTGACTTCATGGTTGAATGCACCATTGACAACCAAGAAGTCGGGGGGCAAGAAGTAACAGAGGAAAGCAAAGAAGATGAAGACATGGTCTCCAAAGAGTATTGGGTGCTCTATTTTGATGGAGCATCAAAAACAAAATCAAGTGGAGCAGGTTTAGTGCTACAAAGTCCTGATGGATTTTTCATAGAGTACGCACTAAAACTTGACTTCCCAACGACAAAAAATGAAGCTGAATACGAAGCCCTGATAGCTGGCTTGGGGCTGGCTGGAGCCTTGAGAGTTAAAACTCTGAAAGTATGTGGAGATTCGAGGCTAGTGGTTTCCCAAGTAAATGGGGAGTTTGAGGCCAGAGATGAAGTCATGGCCAAGTATCTAAAGCTTGTCAAAGCCATCATGACTCAATTTGATGAATGTTATGTGGAACATATTCCAAGGGAAGAGAACATAAAGGCCGATGCCTTGTCTAAGTTTACCCAACGACACTTCAGAAGCACGAAAGCTATATGTGAGAGCACTAAGGTATGCCCTGATTGAGGGAATCCTATACAAAAAGTCTTTCATTATTCCTTACTTAAAATGCTTGAGACCCCAAGAGGCAGAATTGGCCCAAAGGGAAGTACATGAAGGAATTTGTGGGCAGCACTTGGGGGCAGAGCCCTTGCTCATAAAATCACTCGTCTAGGTTTCTATTGGCCAAGCATACTTGCAGATGCTAAGAGTTACGTGCAGAAATGTGAATGGTGCCAAAAGCATGCACCGGTGGTTAGACAACCACCAGAGATGATGACATCCATAAACTCACATATCCCATTCGCCATGTGGGGGATGGATATACTTGGACCATTTCCAATGGCAAGTGCGCAAAGAAAATTCTTGATAGTAGCAATCTACTACTTCACCAAGTGGATTGAGGCTAAGCCTTTAGCTAAGATAACCACCAAGCAGGTGATACATCTCTTCTGGGAAAATGTGATATGCAGGTATGGAATTCCACGAATCCTGGTTACGGACAATGGAACTCAATCCAACAATGATGAATTCAAAAAGTATTGTGACGAGAATGATATCAAGTTACGCTTCACTTCTGTTGCCCATCCTCAAGCCAATGGGCAAACTGAGGTTGCAAATCGAACTATCTTGGATGGACTAAAGAAAAGAGTTGAACGCTCTAGAAACACTTGGGTAGACGAATTGCTCCCCATATTATGGGCATAGCGTACTACTTGTAAAGTGACAACTGGAGCAACCCCCTTTCCGTTGGCATATGGGGCAGAGGCAGTGGTTCCAGTGGAGATTACGCACACATCTCCAAGAATTGAGGTTTATGAGCCAGAGACAAATGAAGAAGGCTTGAGGCTAGCTTTAGATATAATTGATGAAGTTAGAGATGAGGCAAAGGCCAAGATAGTTGAACATCAGAAACGAGCATCTTTCTATTACAACCTAAGGGTTAAAGAGAGATTCTTCCGTCAAGGAGACTTAGTCCTCCGAAAGATTGAGGCATCCGGAGTTGGACAAATAGGCAAGTTGGCCCCAAATTGGGAAGGACCGTATCGCGTCAAGAACGTATTTGGTCAAGGCTCCTACAAATTGGAAACCCTGGAAGGGATCGAAGTGCCAAGAACTTGGCATGCTACAAACTTGAAAGTTTATTATGTTTAGTGCATCCTAAAAGGATCCGCTAGTATGACAAGTAGAAATAAGGTTCGATGACATCATGAGCTTCCTAGAAAACAGATGAAGGGTTGAACCTATTTTGATTGGTAGAAACATCCTCAAAGCTTTGCCAAGACAAACTACAAATGAATGCAAAGGAAAGCATACAAATATGCATGTCAACTGCACAAATAGAGTTGAATACAACGAACCCCGAAGGGTGAATGTTGCTAATAAACATACAAAAGAAAGCCAAAGATGCCTATTGTTAATTAATGAAAATTTCAAGCTCAGGAGAAGTTTTATATGATAGACTTGAGAATGAATCATTACGAGTGCAACCATCAGTAAGAACTCGTAAGGGTGAAGGGTTGAAAACCCCAAAAACCTAAGACATTCAGTCCAAACCCCATCATTCGATATGCTCAATGAAAGGCTTGAAGCCAAAACAAGACAATATAAGACATAAAAGGCTTATGCAAATGTCAAGCTAGCCTCGAATAAGGCAAAATCGTCATAAATGTGTAGGTCGCTCCACACTTTACACCAAGACGATACTCGTGAAACACTATTGTATATTAAAATCCCCAAAAAGGGTAGTAAGTCCCAGGTAAGGGATAAAAAGACCCCAAGTCTTGAAAAAGCCCAGAAAAATCTTCAAATCTTCAAAGAAATCTTCAAATCTTCAAAGTATGAGCCTAGAAAACTTCAAATCTTAAATAAGAATTCCAGAAAATCTTCAAAACTTCAACGACAAACCCAGAAAATCTTCAAACGATGAATGTAACAGCCCCAGATCCGGGGTCGGGGATCCGGTCGTTACGGTCTCAATTTCCATCAATAATACTTGCACTTGAATCAAAACAATTAAATTGCATGTTGTGACCCCGCAATAACAATACCACACACACACAACTAGTTATAGTCCCAGAGATGAAATTGGAATAAGTATCTAGTTATAGGATCCACAAGTTATAAGTTATTACAAACCCAAAAGATTACAGAGTCCGCTTAATAGTTCTTGCCGTTGCTTACATTAATCATAATATAAATAAGTCCGATACACAAAAGCTGTAGCTTAGACTACTGATTGCTACTACCTCAGCTATGAAGACTACGACATCAGCGGGTAAATCTCTGACGGCTGCTACCTGCTTGCGCAGAGTGTGCCTGTTGCGGGCCATCTGCTCTAGCTATTGTTGTGATATAAATAAATAAATCAAGGGTGAGCAATAGAGCCCACCAAAATAGTTTATGACAAATTATCAGTATATAACAGTTCGAAAATATCTATGTAGCACAGGCTATGCATTAAACGGATAAGATACTAGTATAACATAAAAGATGAAGTTACGAGGAAAATTAATATAATGTTTCCGTAACCCACAATCCACTTATGCATATATAATCTGAGTAAGGTTTTATCAGAGTCATGACTTATAAAATAAAAGATGAAGTTACAAGGATTTATTGCAACTTCATTTTCTTTGAACACTTTTTGACCCCCTGCCAACATGATCGGTAAACCTGTACCACGGGTGTCATCCTTAGTCCCTTTCAATACATGTTGCAGAAACTCCCTGCCAACATGATCGGTAAACCTGTACCAAAGATGTCATCCGTAGTCCTTTTCAATACATGTTGCAGAATTATCCAAAATGGATGATGAACCAATATTGGAGTTGCTACCGCGCCCGTCATACCAACCTTACTATGATCAGTAGCAGGTCGTACAACAAAAATATGTTCTCTACATGTAGATGGAAGAATCACGACAGCCTGACATTGTCTACTTCCTTCCCGGATCTCCCAGCCCATTTGGGGCAATAAAATGGATGGGTCGGCGCAACTCGACCACTTACACCACTCCTAGTTCGGATGAAATCCATGACTCTGAAACGTAAAGATCGTCCTCCTTTCCCCAAGTGTAATACTTGTTGATACGACTCCACTAAGTAGTTATATCTAGGTTGGAAAGGAAGATTCTCCAATATTTCACAAGCGATGCTTGTTAATGGATATCGACTTGTTCCATCAATTTACCCCTCGATCGTTGAGGTGGTAACACAACATTTGACTTGCAGCAATTAAATTGCTCCGAGAAAATATTTGTCCTTTGACAGTTTTTGAGTTGAGAGTTTAAAATGAGTAGCAGTCACTTAAATCAGGTTTCCCATATTTTTGATAGTTGAGCGAGCATTTAAATCCTTTTAAAAGACAGATTTAAATGGAAAAACAGTGTTTGAGAACCTCTTTTTGATTTAAAATAATTAATAATACAGCTTAGAGTATCCTTCGTAATTATTGAAGGTCGAGGATAAACTTTAAATAAAATTTCTCACTTTTAAAACATTCTAAAAATATTTAATAAATAATCGAATAATATTTATTAAATAAGTAAACCTTAAACGAATATTCGAAAATAATATTCATTAAGTAAATAATGATTAAATGAATATTCAAAATAATATTCATTAAATAAATAAGGATTAAATGAATATTCAAAATAATATTCATTAAATAAATAAACCTCAAATGAATATTCAAAAATAATATTCATTAAATAAATAAGGATTAAATGAATATCCAAAATAATATTCATTAAATAAATAAATCTTAAATGAATATTCAAAAATAATATTCATTAAATAAATCAACCTTAAAGGAATATCCAAAAATAATATTCATTAAATAAATAATCATCGAATAACAGTTACCCGATATCTTTATCGGAAAAAATAACCTTTAACATATACAGAAAATATAATTACTTCTGGTCTAAAGAAAAATCACACGCCCTTATCCTAGGGCATTTATAAAAAAAAACCTGGCTTATAGCTGATATCCCATATCTAGCTTATAAGCCCCAACCTCAAGTCATAACCTCGAGTATCGCTATATATAGCAGTTCGAAAACAAGCTTGCAATTTATATATCGCAATGTACTTGGGAATAAAACATGCATACCTCGCATTTGCATATCATATATGAAAACAGTTTATTATCACAACAACAGTAAGTATAGGTTTCGAAAACTTGCCTGGTGGTGAGGTAGGGGTAGTGTGCCTCGGGTTAATCCGGCGATCTATACATAGTCAAAATATCCGAGATTAATCACCTAATACTTTTATGAAACTAAGTATGTACTATCTCAAGTAAACAAGTTCATTTTCAAGTTAACGCTTTTAAGAACTTCCACTCGCGCATGCTCGCTCACGCATTTTTATAAAATTGAGATTTAATCCTTTCAACACGAAATATTTTCGAGGGTCTTCCTAAACGTACCTATCATGTTAACATAAAGTTTCACATTCTAATAAGTCGATTAAGGGGTTTGATCATTGCCTCAAAGTTGGCTAAGTGGTATAGTTTGGTTTCGCGAAACATCCTTTACTAAAATACTTGTTTCTCCTAAACCATAAATCGGATTCACATGATTCTCGCACCAAAACGAACCTTGAAACAAGACCTACACTATAATGGGCAGTGGTGATCTTGGACAGAAGTCATTATGTTCGAATATCACAAACAAAACAAGGTTAAGGAAAATCGAGCATTATAACGGCTATGTTTTAATGATTCCAAAGTGTAATCATAAACTTTACATGATCAATCCAACCAAATCATCAAGTCAATTCCTCAACATCATTACTAATCCATAATCATCATCAACCATAGTCAAAACCAACATCTACTTATTCATCCTCAAAACAACATCAAACTTTCATCAAAATCAATCAATCATCCTTATGATCATACTAACTAAACTATACTTAAAACTAACCATATAAATCCATTTATAACTAAAGATTTCAAGAGTTTATACCTTCCTTGATTCTTGATGTATACTAACAATAGTTTATAATCCTTCCTTGAGCTTTGAATAAACCTTAACAAGCTTAATCCTTAAGAACAAAATCAAGAACACAAAAGATTACTATTCATTTCACTATTCACTCTCATCTTCAATCAAGGATTTGAATATGTTAACCTCAATGGATGATGCTAAGATTAAGAGAATACCTTAGTTTAGAAATATGGAAGCTTTAGAATCCAAGATCATGATTTATGGATGAGTGGAAGATGATCTTTGAAAAATGTATCCTTGATTTGAAGAAATGGCCGAATGTATGTTCTTCAAGTGGGGGAGAGTTTTCTTGCTTTTTGGTCTTGGTTGATTTTGATAATTGTGTGATATTTTGTAGTTTAAATGGTGAGTCATTGCAATAAGCCTCATCATCAAGACACATGTCAAGCTCTGGGGAGTTTGGAGATAAAGTAGCTTTACTGGTTTGTTCCCTTTCACACGGATGATCCAATTGTTGCATTCCTTGAATTAATCTCGTTACATGTTACTTCCATGTCTATATTTAATCCGGTAAGTGTCGCGTTGTTCCGTCACCGCTTAATCTAGTAGAATGTTCGCAGGGTTTCTTAAGTGTTCTATCGAAGTAGTTTACCGTAAACGTTCTTGATATCACTAATTCTTTTATTAAATCCATATCCATGGAATTGATAAATTAAATCCTCCAATATTTTCAAATAATGATTAATCCATCAGTTATTGGTGAAATTTCGGAGAAAACAGAAATGCTATTTTTCCGATTTTGACAGCTTTTGCAATCCTTCATTTACATCATAGATCACTAATACGACTTTGAAAGTTCATTATACCGTTCCGTACATAGGGTGGTCTGAAAACTTTTTAAATGAAAAAGTTACTATTCATCAGTGGTTTTTAACAAAAGTTACTATTCATCAATAGTTCTTAAATAAGTACAAAATTTGGGGATATTACAGCCTCCCCTCCTTAAAAGGATTTCGTCCCGGAATCAGTTTGAAAACAAATGGGGGTACTTTTACAGCATAGCACTTGCTAGTTCCCAGGTTGATTCTTCCACATTATGGTTTTGCCACAAAACTCTGACTAGCTTGATGACCTTGTTCCGGAGCACTTGTTCCTTTTGATCTATGATTTCCACAGGTTGCTCCACATAGGTTAGGTCTGGCTGCATGTCTACATGTTCGTATTCCACTGTGTGCTTAGCATCCGGGTTGTATTTCCTCAGCATTGAAACATGAAACACATTATGCACTTGTTGCAGGTTTGGGGGTAATGCTAGCTCATATGCTAACTTTCCAATACGTCTTAAGATCTCAAATGGTCCAATGTATCTAGGACTCAGTTTTCCCTTCTTTCCGAACCTCATCAAACCTTTCCAAGGAGATACCTTTAAGAACACTAGGTCTCCCACTTCATATTCCTTGTCCTTCCGGGCCAAATCAGCATACTTCTTTTGTCTATCTTGGGCTGCTACCAGCCTTCCTCTGATTAGATCTACTATGTCCTTAGTCCGTTGGACCACTTCGGGCCCAAGCATCTTTCGCTCTCCAACTTCATCCCAATACAAGGGAGATCGGCATCTTCTTCCATAAAGGGCCTCGTAAGGCGGCATTCCTATGCTTGCATGAAAACTATTGTTGTAGGAAAACTCAATCAGTGGCAGGTGATCATCCCAACTCCCTTTAAAGTCTATAGCACAGACTCTTAACATATCTTCTAGTGTTTGGATGGTCCATTCACTTTGTCCGTCTGTTTGGGGGTGATAGGCAGTACTCATATTCAACCGGGTCCCTACACATTCTTGGAAGCTCCTCCAAAATCTGGAGTTAAATCTGGGATCTCGGTCAGATACTATGGCGACTGGGACTCCGTGTCGCACCACTATTTCTTTCAAGTAAATATCCACTAGTCTGTCGACAGTGTACCTTTCATTGATCGGAAGAAAGTGTGCTGACTTCGTCAGTCTGTCTATGATTACCCATATGGTGTCATGATTAGCCTTGGTCCTTGGTAAACCTACTACGAAGTCCATGGCTAGGTGTTCCCATTTCCATTCGGGAATCTCTAGGGGTCGTAAAAGCCCACTGGGTCTCTAGTGTTCCGCTTTCACTTGTTGGCAGGTCAAGCATCTGCTTACCCACACTGCTACGTCCTTTTTCATGTTAGGCCACCAGTAGTATTCCTTCAAATCCCCATACATCTTGGTGCTTCCTGGGTGAATTGAATACCTTGAACTGTGACTCTCGTGTAAAATCTCGTCCTTTAGTTCTCGAACATTCGGAACCCAAATTCGCTAAGTGTGCCTCATTATTCCTTTATCATCCTTGACAGTGTGGATCTCTTCTCCTGTCATTGACTGTCTGTCTTCACTCATCATTCTTTCTTGAAATCTTCTGATCTTCTCTAACAACTCTGGCTGCAGTGAAATCTCAAACAGCTTTTCGGTACCGTCTCCAGTTACCTTCACTTCTATTTCCATCTTTTCAAATTCTCTAATCAGCTCTTCTGAAGACATTATCATCTTGAGTCTCTCTTTCCTACTAAGGGCATCAGCCACCACATTGGCTTTCCCTGGGTGATAAAGAATTTCACAGTCATAATCCTTGATCAACTCTAACCATCTTCTCTGGCGCATGTTAAGCTCCTTCTGGGTGAAAATGTACTTGAGGCTCTTATGGTCAGTGTAAATCTCGCACTTCTCTCCATACAAGTAGTGCCTCCAAATCTTTAAAGCGAAAACTACTGCTGCTAGTTCTAGATCATGAGTAGGATATCGAATCTCATATTCCTTCAATTGTCTTGACGCATATGCGATTACCCTACCGTGCTGCATCAGCACGCACCCTAATCCCTTTTGTGAAGCATCACTGTAAATCACAAAATCTCCTTTTCCATCTGGCAATGCCAACACAGGGGCAGTCACCAATCTCTTCTTTAGCTCTTGGAAACTACTCTCGCACTTTTCCGTCCATTCAAACTTCTCAGTTTTACGGGTAAGTCGGGTTAACGGGGCTGCGATCTTCGCAAAATCCTTAACAAATCTTCTATAATACCCTGTTAATCCTATGAAACTTCTTACCTCGGTTGGTGTGGTTGGTCGTTCCCAATTTGAAACTGCCTCTATCTTGGAGGGGTCAACCAACACTCCCTCCTTATTGATCACATGTCCTAAAAACTGAACCTCATTTTGCCAAAATTCACACTTTGCGAATTTGGCATACAATTGTTCCTTCCTGAGTATTTCTAGGGTTATCCTCAAATGTTCTGCATGTTCTGCCTCTGTCTTTGAGTAGATAAGAATATCATCGATTAAAACTATAACGAACTTATCCAAATACTGCTTAAACACCCTATTCATAAAATCCATGAAAGCTGCTGGGGCATTGGTCAATCCAAACGACATCACCAAGAACTCATAATGCCCATTTCTGGTACGGAATGCAGTCTTCGGAATATCTTCGGGTTTAATCTTTAATTGGTGATATCCGGTTCTCAGGTCAATTTTAGAGAAGTACACAGCATCCTTTAGCTGGTCGAATAAATCGTCTATTCTGGGTAATGGGTACTTATTCTTTATAGTTAGCTTGTTCAACTCTCGGTAGTCGATGCATAACCTCATACTCCCATCTTTCTTCTTAACAAACAACACTGGTGCCCCCCACGGCGACACACTGGGCCTTATCATACCCTTCTCCAACAGTTCTTGTAACTGGGTAGCTAGCTCTTTCATTTCTACTGGGGCTAACCGGTACAGGGCCTTCGAAACTGGAGCCGTCCCCGGGGCTAACTCAATAGCAAACTCAATTACCCTATCGGGTGGTAATCCTGGAAGATCTTGTGGAAACACATCTTCGAACTCATTGACTACTGGGATGTCCTGTAAACTGGGCACCTCCCTCTGGGTGTCTACAACATAAGCTAAGTAAGCCTCGTTTCCTTTTCGTAACAATCTCTTGGTTTGCGCCATGGTTAGAAATTTATGTGTCTGCTTCATTCCCTTAAACACTACCTCCTTCTTCCCTGGGGTATTTAATCTAACCTTTTTCCCTTTACAATCTATTTGCGCGTTATTGCGAGACAACCAATCCATCCCCAAAATGACATCAAATTCCCCTAATTTAAAAGGAATCAAATCCACATAAAAAGGCTGTTCCCCTATTTCCAATTTGCAGTTGGGGTGAATCTGATTAACTGGGACTATTTCGTGGTTAGCTATTTCTACTTGTAGGGAATCCTTTAATGGTTGGGCTTTAAGTTTCAATTTATGCGCAAAATCCCTCGATATAAAAGATTTAGTTGCTCCAGAATCAAATAAAACATTTGCGCTAACTGTATTCAGAGAAAAGGTACCTGTTATCACATCCGTGTTCCTCACGGCATCCTGCACTGTCATGTTGAAAGTCCTAGCAGTTGGTGGTTTGTTGGAGGCAGCTTTGCTTGCCCCTGATGCTGCGGGTCGGTTCATGGGGCAATCCTTCTTCATATGACCTTGACGTCCACACTGAAAACAAGTGAGGTTTCTGTTGACGCTAGGGTTAGCTGCGGTACAAAAATTAGCATAATGGCCCACTCGTCCACACTTATGACAGGTTGCCTGTTTCTGGTTGCAAACACCGGGGTGTCTCCTTCCACAAGTTGTACATACTGGTAATGGAGGTCGAGATTGGTGAGAGTGAGACACTCCTGATGGGTTGCCGCCCTGGTTTACGCTTGCGCTCACGGGTCGCCTGAACCCCATATTCCTTACAGGTAGGGAGACTGCCCCGCGGTTAAACCTATTTGGGGGGTTTCCTCCTGCAGAACCTCCACCCATACTTGCATGTTTCCTTTTTATCCCCCCTTTTTCTCTTTCCCTCTGCATCTGATCACTCCCTGCTTCCACGATTGAAGCCTTTTGCACCAATGTGGCATAGTCAGCAATCTCCAAGACTGCCACGTGATTCTGAATCGACTACTTCAACCCTTGTTGAAACCTATTAGCTTTATTCTCTTCGGTATCTACAAACTCTGGCACAAACCTTGATAGCTCGGTAAATTTCGCCTCATAATCAGCCACTGATAGGTTATTCTGCTTCAGTTCTAAAAACTTGAGTTCCATTTGAGTCTTCATAAACCTTGGGAAATACTTCTCTAGAAACAGTTGTTTGAACCTTTCCCAAGTTATGATAGCATCCGTCTCCATGTTCTTCTTGGCCTCCCACCAATAGTTGGCCTCTCCTTTCAGAAGGTAAGTGGCAAAAACAGTCTTCTGTGCCTCATCAATGCTTAAAATCGCAAAGGACTTTTCCATTTCCTTTACCCAGGCTCTTGCCTCTACTGGGTCAGCCGATCCTTGGAATTCTGGGGGCTCGAGTGACTTAAAGGCCCTGAAAGAGTTTGCCATGGTGTTGTTGTTTCCTTAGGGTAGTTGGGGATAACGGTCCAAATTTTGCCTGAGTAGATTCATGAACTGACCCATGGGGTCTCCACCCTGGTTCTCTATTCCTTGTTCCTCTTCAACTTCCTCTTCTTCATCCTCAAATTCCGCAGTGAAAAAGGATTCATCTGCCTCTCCATACTGGGAGTCGTCCTGCTCATTATAATCTTCATCTATCTCTTCCTCATTTTCAGGGTCTTCCTTATTTTGGTTGTGGCTTTCTTGATCCTCAGATTCATGGGAGTTAGCCCTAGTTCTCATTCTTCGTGGAGGCATCTTACTGAAAATTTGGAAAATTTCACATTAGGCTCATTGACTAGGTTACAGATTTCTTTGTACAGTCGTTACATAATTGGAAGTAGACTCCCGTAGTTCCTATATTTTATCACAATTTAATCATAATAGGACAGACAACAGTATAATAAACTTGTGATCGCGTCACAACAGAACTGGATTCAACTGAAAGGAAACAAATATATAGATGTACCAAGGATACATAATCTGAGTCAACATCGACAGTTTACAAGAACAACCGTCCTAACATCATCTAGTCAAAAATGAGATACATGGTCTATCCTTCTAGTCAGAAAAGGGATACTATATACAATGGAACAATCCCACAAAAATCGGCACTACTATGTCCGTACATGACTAGAAGACTAGACTACTACATCACCAACTCTTAAATCAGCCACTAGTGCGGCCCAATGCCCTCACCCTCGCCATGGACATGCGGAAAATCTCCTCAGCATCAATCCTGGATACCCTGCCATCGCCATCAGTAGGCAAAGCTCGAATCCTCATCCGTGCCCTCAGCTCAATGCGAGTCATCGCCCTCCTGGAAACTCGAGGGGGCACAGACCTCCCGCCGCCCTGGCGTACAATCCTGGCAGCTCTCTCTGCTGCTAGTTGCATCCGTGACTCTCCTAGTCTAGCCTCAGCCACTACCAACTCTGAGTGAACTTTGCTCACTGTCCAGTTATGCACACACACTGGTATCCCCTCTAACGGGACATGGGGTGGGGTAACCGGGTCTGCTGGTGGTGCAGCCTCTGTCTGTTGTGGCTCAGGGGTAAGCTCCTCAAAATCATCAGGGGAAGGGCTCAAAGGCAGTGGTGAAGGGTTAGGGGCTCTCTCAGTAGGAAGTGGAGTCTGATCCTCAGCATCCCCCTCCATAACCTCAGTAAGCTAGGGTCTGGTCCTCCTCTGGATCCTCATCATCAGAATCCTCAACAACCTCGGTGTCCGCATCTGCCTGGACCTCCTCCGGGTCTTCCTCCTCAAAATCCTCATAGTATTGATCTGTAGTCCGGAGCAAGTCCTCATCGTGCTGTCTCTCGAAAGCCTCAGGGTCAGAGATGTCGCTCGCCTACACAATAACGACTATGTTACTATCATGATATTAAAGTTCCCATAAGGGTTTTAATCGAACTTGGCAAGAGTTCTTATTATCTTAGTGAATTTATTATTGTAACGTCGCATCATCTCTGGGGTTTATAACTCTAGAGCTCTAATACCATTTCTGTAACAGCCCCAGATCCGGGGTCGGGGATCCGGTCATTACGGTCTCAATTTCCATCAATAATACTTGCACTTGAATCAAAACAATTAAACTGCATGCTGTGACCCCGCAATAACAATACCACACACACACAACTAGTTATAGTCCCAGAGATGAAATTGGAATAAGTATCTAGTTATAGGATCCACAAGTTATAAGTTTTTACAAACCCAAAAGATTACAAAGTACGCTTAATAGTTCTTGCCGTTGCTTACATTAATCATAATATAAATAAATTTGATACACAAAAGCTGTAGCTTAGACTACTGATTGCTACTACCTCAGCTATGGTGACTACGACATCAGCGGGTAAATCTCTGACGGTTGCTACCTGCTTGCGCAGAGTGTGCCTGTAAATAAATCAAGGGTGAGCAATAGAGCCCACCAAAATAGTTTACGACAAATTATCAGTATATAACAGTTCGAAAATATCTATGTAGCCACAGGCTATGCATTAAATGGATAAGATACTAGTATAACATAAAAGATGAAGTTACGAGGAAAATTAATATAATGTTTCCGTAACCCACAATCCACTTATGCATATATAATCTGAGTAAGGTTTTATCAGAGTCATGACTTATAAAATAAAAGATGAAGTTACAAGGATTTATTGCAACTTCATTTTCTTTAAACACTTTTTGACCCCCTGCCAACATGATCGGTAAACATGTACCACGGGTGTCATCCTTAGTCCCTTTCAATACATGTTGCAGAAACTCCCTGCCAACATGATCGGTAAACCTGTACCAAAGATGTGATTCGTAGTCCCTTTCAATACATGTTGCAGAATTATCCAAAATGGATGATGAACCAATACTGGAGTTGCTACCGCGCCCGTCGTACCAACCTTACTATGATCAGTAGCAGGTCGTACAACAAAAATATGTTATCTACATGTAGATGGAAGAATCACGACAGCCTGACATTGTCTACTTCCTTCCCGGATCTCCCAGCCCATTTGGGGCAATAAAATGGATGGGTCGGCGCAACTCGACCACTTACACCACTCCTAGTTCGGATGAAATCCATGACTCTGAAACGTAAAGATCGTCCTCCTTTCCCCAAGTGTAATACTTGTTGATACGACTCCACTAAGTAGTTATATCTAGGTTGGAAAGGAAGATTCTCCAATATTTCCCAAGCGATGCTTGTTAATGGATATCGACTTGTTCCATCAATTTACCCCTCGATCGTTGAGGTGGTAACACAACATTTGACTTGCAGCAATTAAATTGCTCCGAGAAAATATCTGTCCCTTAACAGTTTTTGAGTTGAGAGTTTAAAATGAGTAGCAGTCACTTAAATCAGGTTTCCCATATTTTTGATAGTTGAGCGAGCATTTAAATCCTCTTAAAAGACAGATTTAAATGGAAAAACAGTGTTTGGGAACCTCTTTTTGATTTAAAATAATTAATAATACAACTTAGAGTATCCTTCGTAATTATTGAAGGTCGAGGATAAACTTTAAATAACATTTCTCACTTTTAAAACATTCTAAAAGTATTTAATAAATAATCGAATAATATTTATTAAATAAGTAAACCTTAAACGAATATTCAAAAATAATATTCATTAAGTAAATAATGATTAAATGAATATTCAAAATAATATTCATTAAATAAATAAGGATTAAGTTAATATTCAAAATAATATTCATTAAATAAATAAACCTCAAATGAATATTCAAAAATAATATTCATTAAATAAATAAGGATTAAATGAATATCCAAAATAACATTCATTAAATAAATAAATCTTAAATGAATATTCAAAAATAATATTCATTAAATAAATCAACCTTAAATGAATATCCAAAAATAATATTCATTAAATAAATAATCATCGAATAACAGTTACTCGATATCTTTATCGGAAAAAATAACCTTTAACATATACAGAAAATATAATTACTTCTGGTCTAAAGAAAAATCACACGCCCTTATCCTAGGGCATTTATAAAAAAAACCTAGATTATAGCTGATATCCCATATCTAGCTTATAAGCCCCAACTGAAAATGCACACCTAGAGGGGTAAATGGCTAATTATGACCAATTTTAAGTTTTACCAGAAATGGCTTACTGAGTTCAATTTATGCAAACACAAATGGCACGCTGATTGTACAAACAGCACACTGATTATAACAATATGCAACACAGTAAGTAATGTGCAGAAATATAAAGAACACAATAAACTTTTAGCCAGGTTCGACCCCTAGTCCCCTATGGTCTACGTCCTGGTCCCTTACCAACCCGGTAAGAGAATATATTACTGATCAAAGATAATAACAATTACAAGATACAATAATATACCACCCTTCTTCCCGGTTGCTGACAAATGGCTTGCTGAACACCTGTTTCAGAACTTGCTCTCTAAGCTATACTTCCCAAGTATACTTCTCTAACAACGTTCACCAAACCCTTGTTCCCTAGCCAATATATCCAGCAACTACTGATTACAAATAGAGTAATACAAATCAATAAAGTGATTACAACTCAAAACCTATGAACTCTCAAAGATATAGTACATATATGATATATAAAGAGCTCAAGAAAATTTGTTTGAATATAGCAACGTAAAACTGAGTTGTGTGTTCTTGTTGTGCTTGGATGGATGATAGAAAAAGACACAAGAACAGGTTTAAATAGCTTCACAAACAACGTTCAAAAATCAACCAATCAATTACCAACGTCTAGAATCCAATTCTAACGTTCAATTGGTTGGAGAGATTTTAGCAACGTTCATGTGACCGTTTGACAGAGGTTTGGAGAAGATAAATCGAAGACAAAACAAAACCCTTCTGTTTGTGTGTATCAAAAACATGTATAGGACGTTTTGTAAGAGAAAATCTTTTAAACATGGCAAGCTCCTATAATTTTGGAAAGCGATTATTAAAAAGGATTTGATAAAAGATTTTGAGCTCTAAATATATTATGTACGTATTAAGTCTTAAAAGAGCCCTCACAATATATTTAATCAAGTTTCCTAAGATAGATCCATGATCCACGATCTTGACAGATTCTGAGCAGAACAACTTGGCTTGCTGTTTGTATATTGAACATGTGAAGTTGGCTTGCCAAACTGACTCAGTCCAGCACTAATGGCTTGCTGTTTAGATAAACTGACATTCATATCAGTAAGCTATTTTGCCCTGCAAAACCAAGTTAGTACATATGATAATGGCATGCTATTTTATATGCACTGATATTTCATATCAGTAAGCCATCTTTCCCTGCAACAACAAGTTAGGATAGAGAATATAGCTTGCTGCTTTACATTTATAAATACAAACATCTTTGCCACTATGTGATCATCAAAATTCATAGAGTTTCAATCTCCCCCTTTTTGATGATAATATATCCATATGTGATTGAGCTAAAAGCTCCCCCTCAATTAAAGCATCAAGCAAAACAAGTTAACAAAATAACAAGCTAATATATTCAATGACAAGCAATCAGCTTACTGTTATGTGTCATCATCAAAACCAATAGGGTTTCAATCTCCCCCTTTTTGATGATTACACACCAATATTCAGGAACTAAAAACTCCCCCTAAATTTATGCTTCTCCTGCAAAAATATTAGCAATGTAGACAAGGAGATAACAAGTAATCAGCTTGCTGTTATGTGTCATCATCAAAACCAATAGGGTTTCAATCTCCCCCTTTTTGATGATTACACACCAATATTCAGGAGCTAAAAACTCCCCCTAAATTTATGCTTCTCCTGCAAAAATATTAGCAATGTAGACAAGGAGATAAACAATATCTTGGTTTGGTGTCACATGAACATTTAGCATTATCAAACCAAACAAAGTAAATGAAATAGAGAATCGATACTTTCTCCCCCTTAATCAATACTTTCTCCCCCTTAATCAATAATCAATACTTCCTGCAAAACAAGATTAGATAATAAAGCATGAAATATTCATAAAAAACATTTGTATTCATCATCAAAACATCACGCCAACAATCTCCCCCTTTTTGATGATGACATACTTGAATACATCAGAGAGACTATGTTGTTCCCATAAAGCAATGATCCCCCTGATTAATATAATATCTCAACATAGAATCAGGTTAGCATAATTCATCATATATAATAAGATACAAACGTGACTCATCCCTGCATAAAACATTAGTTTATAAATTCAAACATGTAACATTATAACCCTTTTTATCACATGTATTCATGTTCTTCTCCCCCTATGACATCATCAGAAAAGGGATTAACAAAATAAGCATGTAAGCATAAAACATGTAGTAAACATTTAACAAACAGTAGGCTAGTTATAATGATAAAGTTTGATAAATCAAACCAGCATGCTGAATACATGTATTCTGGTTTTCTGCCATAGCAATTGTTCTACTGAAATGTAAGATGGCTTGCTGATTGAAGAGTACACATTCCAAATAATCATGAATGTGGTTTACACCTTTATCACCAATCAAACAACCGAAATAGTAAAAATCCAATTTTAAATTTTTTTCACTATTCATCGGGCAGTCGAGGATTTATTAGTTGATCGTTATGAGAATTAAGAAAGAGAGAAAATCCATGATTATATCTTAAGCCAAGGTGATAAATCTATGATCATATATTAAGCCAAGACAATAGAAGATCAAGAGGATATCCCCTAGCCTTGGTACGGAGAAACGTTTTTAAAATCACTTGAACCTATCGCGAAACAGAAGCGTAACGAATTATGAATTAAACCCTAACCAAAGGAGAAGTATCATATAAGATGGTATGTGGGACTCGTTGGAATTTGAGAATAAGTAATTCTGGAATTAAGATGGTTTAAGCGATCAAAAACGATCCCAAATGAATAGTAAAAATTTCCGGACTCCAAACGATTTGAAATTTCAGAGGGAGCTTTGTGGAATTAAAAGATGACTAATTGTGCAATCGTAATTTGAAAAAGAGATCAAGGACTCGAGAAAGTAGAATAAAAACGAGTGCACGGAAGATGTGGTGCTTAACGAGCCACGTGAGAGCATTGTTGGCTTGTTGTGAGCCACACAACTTTTCTACCACAAATTTTAAACACATCACCACAATTATTTCCACCAAAATACACCACACAAACCTACCATCTCATCTAAACTCTATTGATGATGATTCTTGGAGTTGAATTGAATGAGATTTAAATCTCGGAAACATCTCGGTTCTAGCCGTCGTAATGTCTGTTTTTCGTTAACTCTAAGAATCCGAACACTTAACTGCATATTCGGGCTCAGTTATGAACATAAGTGTGTAGACGATTGTTTCTAGTTTACGTAAGCGCAAGAATCGTATCGTTTCGATTTACGGTTTAGGAGAAACACCCGTTTTAGTAAAAGTGGTTTCGGGTAACTAAGTAGTTCACTATCTGAACTTTGAGCATATGATCAAGCCCTTTAAAAATGGACATAGGTCATGAAACTAAGGTGAATAATATTGTGGATAGTTAGTAAGATAACCGAGAAGGTTTCGTGTTAAAAAGATAATCTTTTGATTTTATAAAAATATCGGAACCAAAGCTGCGTGAGGATGAATGGTTTCTGCACTCTACTGCCTTAAACTGCTGCTCTCGGGATTTTCATCCCCTGAACCAGAAAAACATTTTCAAGCATTGTTTTCCATTCTTTCTCTAGATCGTGTACGTGAAAACGGTGTGTCATTTCAATTAACGGTTAACGAGATATGAGCATTTTAGTAAAAGTAGTGCGAATAGTAACTTTCCGTAGCTCAACCAAGTTTGAAAATACATTTCACCAAGTTAAACCCCTGCTTTGAGATCAAAACTTTTATGATAAATATTAAAAATACTCAAAATGATTTTAGAAGTGGTTTCTTATTTAAATGTAAACTTTCCGATTTATTAAAAGTGTTAGAGTGCGAGTCGCGTAATAGTAACTCCATGAAAAGTCAACTCTAAGGGTACTACTTTGACCACCCGTTGTGACTGAGATAAAGGATTATTTCAAGTTGATTAAAACACGAACGTTGTTGAGGAATACCATGACTACATGACGTGTTTGACTTATGGTTGACTTAAAGTGAGTGTCTTAAGGATAAGCGAAGTATTATGAGTGAGTTGTTATGAGCGAATGATTACGATAGGAGACTGATCGAGTATTTATTTGTTTATAGATTTCCCGACAAATTCTCGAACCCCTAACAGCCAAGGACTCAAGGCAAGTTTTCTCATTCCATGCTGTATTTTAAATTACAATATACTGATGATGCATATGATAGATGCATGCTTTCAAACCTTACATCGTATATAGATGTGATGGTATTAAAAATGATGAGATGTAATATATGCATATGATAGATGCATGCTTTCAAACCTTACATCGTATATAGATGTGATGGTATTAAAAATGATGAGATGTAATATATGCATATGATAGATGCATGCTTTCAAACCTTACATCGTATATAGATGTGATGGTATTAAAATGGTTGAGATGTAATATATGCATATGATAGATGCATGCTTTCAAACCTTACATCGTATATAGATGTGATGGTATTAAAAATGATGAGATGTAATATATGCATATGATTGATGCATGCTTTTAAACCCTATATCATATAAGTGATGTTGTTGTGATATATGTTATGTTTGTGATATGTATTCTGCTTTAATGTTGTGAAAGATTTATAAACTGTTTACGCATTGGATAAAAAGTTGTATAAGATATAAGGTTTATATGCTATTTAAATACTAGATATATACCGAGGTTTTAAAGGCTCTAAGGATAGAGCACTAGTACGATGATTTTAAAATATTAGACCGGGAGTTAAATTACTATTTTGATTTGATTATACTGTCAGAAACTGGAGGGTCCAGGGACAGCTATATTTTATATATGTTGATTAAATATTCCAATATATATATATATATATATATATATATATATATATATATATATATATATATATATATATTATTGGATATTTAATGTGAGGTATTAAATAATATTATTAAAAATATTATTTGGATATTTATTGGATTAAGTGAATATTATTTTGAATATTCACTTTAGTAGAAGTTTATTGAATAATAATTCAATATTTATTATTTGAATATTTATTAAATATTCCAAAAATGATTTAAAAATCATAGAACCTTATTTATATTATTATTTAAGGTTCCAATATTTATTAAAATATTTTCTGATCTTAAAAAGATTTAGTCGATTGTAATAGGGGTTCCCAACTACTTTAATTATTTATCTCAAATGATGATTTTGATTTGAACTTATCAAAAATTGGGAATCCATCTCAGGAAGTGAACATATGATTTCACTTGCCTCTTTCATTAAAAGCGATATATTTTGGGTTTCTGAATTATCAGAACTAAAGATATTTTACTAAACTCCCGGGTCATGATTGCGAAATGATTTACTCGAGGATCGAGGTCAGTTGACAATAGTCAACCCACATAGTATTATTACTTCCTCAACATTTCCGGAAGTAAGTATGGTAATAAGTTCATACCTATCAACGAGCTAGTCTACGCTCGGGGAACAACTATTAAATTCGGTTCTAGATATAAGGATATGATTCATCAGGGGACTGGAAATAATCCGTGCTCGGCAATGAAATAGGTGCCAGGTAGTATGACCCTATGCTCAACAATGAAATAGGTGCCATGTAGCATAATGGGCCCGAATGCGGCCAGGGTGATAACCGAATAGGAAGTCGTCCTTCTACTAGTAGAAAAGTTACGTTACGATACAACGGCTGATCACCGTGTATCGTGTGTTCCAGTATATCCCCTTCTTCCAATTGGAGTTGTGCTGCACATTGTAACAAAAGCCTAGGCGCTGAGTTACTGATAATGTGACAGTGATGAGTAATGATGTTCCTCATACAGTAGTTGTACTGTATGGTCTGTTTTGACGAAAAGAGTATTTAAACATATCGTTCTGTATATGAACGGAGTTTTAAAGGTTTTCAATTATGATATCAGCTTACATATATGATTATGCTGCTATATCTTATTGTAGAGCTATAGTGCTCATTCTTGCTTCTTTTATATCATTGATGAATTGATTAGAGTGTTTTAAACACGGGAATCGCGTTTAAGCGTCGTTACCATGTCAAATTTTACTTAGGAAGTTTGGACAGAGGCCACGGTTACCTTAAAGGCATAACCATAAGGGTTTCTGACAATGATCATGTAGACTCTGTTTCATAGTTTGTTTTAGCGAAAGAATCGTATCGTTTCGATTTACGGTTTAGGAGAAACGTCCGTTTTAGTGAAAGCGGTTTCAGATAACTAAGTAGTTCATTACATGAACTTTGAGATAGGGATCAAGCCCTTTAAAAATGAAATTGGGTTGAGATATTAAAATGGATACTAGCATGGATTGTTAGGAAGGAAAACTAGAAGGTTTCGTGTTAAAAATATAAGTTTGTGATTTTATAAAAATGCGAGAACAAAGGTTGCGCGAGTGAAATACCCTTAAGGGGATGGTTAAAAACAAGGAGTTAGTAAAGAAAAAGTACTTGGGTTTTGAGAATAGATTTCCACCCAAACTTTTGACTTAGGAGTTACGGAATTTCATGAGGTTATAGATGACTGAGAGCGAAACATTTGATTTTCATTAATAGAACTTTAGTGCTTAAGTAATAGCACATTAATTGGTTCTAGGGGACTGACTGTGAATTATGTATCTTGTTATAGATCGACGAGCACACTCTCAAGCTCCCACTACCACACCACCAAGACACCAAGGCAATTTTTCAAACCCTACATCATAAAAATGATGTTGTTGTGATTAATGTTATGATTGTGATATATACCGCTTTAATGCTGTAAAGGATTTACGAACTGATTTATATATTGACTTAAATCTTTCGTAACTTGTATGGTTTATATGCTATGATTATATTAGATATAAACCGAGGATTTATAAAGGCTCTAAGCGTAGAGCACTTGTATGATGATTTTAAAAGATTAGACCGGGAGTTACAGTACTATTTTGTCTTGATTATACTGTCAGAAACTGGAGGGTCCAGGGACAGCTATGTGTTAAATACGTTGATTAAATATTCCAATATATATGTATTATTGGATATTTAATGTTAAATATTAAATAATATTATTAAAAATATTATTTGAATATTTATTTAAGTAAGTGAATATTATTTTGGATATTCACTTAAGTGGTATTATATTGAATAATAATTCAATATTTATTAAATATTCCAAAAAAATGATTTAAAAATCATAGAACCTTGTTATATTATTTTTAAGGTTCTAGTATTTATGCAAATATTTTCTGATCTCAAAAGGATTTATGAGAGTATAATAGGGATTCCCAACTACTTTAATTAGTTATCTCGAATGATGATTTTGATTTGAACTTATCAAAAATTGGGAATCCATCTGAGGAAGTGAACATATGATTTCACTTGCCTCTTTCATTAAAAGTGAATATGTTTTCGAGTTCTGACTTATCAGAACTAGAGGTATTTTACAAAAACTCCCAGGTCGTAATTTCAAAATACGTGGTAATCATTCGTAGTTTCGTTGACTGATGTCAACCCACACTGTGACTTACTCCCTTCAAATATTCTGGAATAAGAAAATCTGAACTGTTGCAAGGTTTTGACAAGTATTCTGTACTTGGGGGAATCAGGATTAAATTCTGATTCCCGTTTCATTGATTTTTCATCTGGGACTGGAAGGGCTTACACGGCAATGAAACATGTGCCGGGGAAGTGACCATAATTATCAAGGCTTACCCGGTGATGAAACAGGCGCCGAGGTAGTGACCTTGCGTGCAAAGGCTTACACGATAATGAAACAGGTGCCGTTGTAGTGACTTTATAGCACAATGGGCCCGAATGCGGCCAGGGTGATAACCGAATAGGAAGTCGTCCTTCTACTAGTAGAAAAGTTATGTTACGATACAGCAGCTGATCACCGTGTATCGGGTGTTGCAGTATATCCCCTTCCCTCCAATTGGAGTTGTGCTGTACATTGTAACGAAAGCCTAGGTGCTGAGTTACTGATAATGTGGCAGTGATGAGTAATGATGTTCCTAGTACAGTAGAGGTACTTGAAGGTTTTCGGGCATGAAAACGCAACGGAAAAACGCGTAAAATAGAAAAATTAACGAAACCCTCCGCAGGATCCATGCGAAAAACGATATTTAATTCGTGAATAGAATCGTTTACCTTTTGAAGCTTTACGAATGGCTGACTAATGGAGGTCCTTTGATATGATCACCACGTGTCCCGCCTTGCGATACACGTCTCTAATTAGTCCACACGAACGCCCGATCGTCCAACGATCACCGGAGTTGGTACTAGCCAAGAACTGCCCTCGGAACTCTCTCTCTCTCTCTCTAGCCTCTCTTTGATGTGTAGAGCAGCTAGGGTTTTTTAAGAAAAACATTTTTTCAATTTCTCAACCCTAAAATAATACATCTTAATGTATTTATATGGAGAGAATTCTGGGCCTATACCTAATCTGATTGGGCTTCCAAAACCCAATCTGATTATTAGTAGTATTATTTATTATATTCGAATTATTATATAATTAATCAAGTCCTACTTAATTAATCCAATAATTCAATAATAATAATAATTCAATTAAATTCGAAATTTAATTAATGCTCCGTTTAAAACGTTCTTTATGTGTAACCCTTTAGGTTATTATTACGTTGGCAATAATTTTAAAATCTCATAATAAAATTATAAACAATGAGCGGCATCTAGTAATACATCATTGCTACCCAAGTAATAATAATAATTGGTGATCCAATTAAACCTTTAATGAATAATGTTCCATGTAATATAATCCTTTTAACCTTATATTATAGATTAAACTCGAGGCATGGTTTATGTCATCCTCTTCAACATTTAATCCCGGTTTACTTGATCGATGAGTAGACTATTAAACAAATCACAATTTGAGCATGGCCAGGCATTTCATAGTCTCACTCAATCAAGAGGCCAATAATATCACTCCTAAAATAGGAGGGTTAAATCCTATATCTATCATTCATATTTCTCATATGATTCATAATATACCCAATGTCCACCTTTATCATTACCCGGTCAAAGGTAACTTTGAGTAGAATCAAAGTATATTAATTTTCATATAGAAATATAATGATTTCAAGTCTAAGGATCATTACACCATTATCATTGTGAGAATTGCTTATGACACTTGATAACATTTACCATGAAGAATTCACATGGTGGGTCTATCCAGTGCCATGTTCTGCTAACATGCACTTATGTCTTTGACTTTAGTATCACCATACTTATGACCAATGAGATGTGGTCATCAGTCAACAAACATACTAGTCTTAATGCATTATTATTGTCCTCAAATAATAATACTCGACTAGGGATCTTTTAGGATTATAAACACTACTCATATAATCTCATTTCTAAGTCACATACTTAGAGATATAGAATTCATGCTTATATTCCAAGGACATTTATTATTCTAATATTTATATCGCAATTAATAAAGACATAATAAATAATTGAAAGAAAATCCATAGAACATATTTATTAATAATCAAAATGTCTTCCCTAAGAACATTATAGTATTGTCTCTAGGGCACAAGCACTAACAATCTCCCACTTGCACTAGAGCCAATCACCCATGTATCTAATACCCATGGAACTAGTGTGACCTTCGTGCTTCTGCTGCGACAAAGCCTTAGTCAGTGGGTCTGCAACGTTATCATTAGTATGCACTTTACATATATGTATATATCCCCTCCTTGTAATCTCTCGAAGTAGATGATATCGTCTAAGTATATGCTTTTCTCGGGAATGGGACCTTGGTTCCTTAGCCTGCGCAATAGCTCCATTGTTATCGCAATAAAGATCAACTGGATCTGCGATCGATGGAACTACTCCAAGTCCCTCAATAAATTTCCGAAGCCAAACAACCTCTTTGGCCGCTTCACTGGCTCAGCATACGAAACATCAGGCCGAGTACATATCATTGCATACATTATTGAACCAATTACAGAAGCATATGGTACCTTTTTTTCATACGGTCCTTATCATCTAATGATTTAGGACAGTTTTCTTTTGAGATCACTATCCCATGAGACACAGGGACAAATCCCCTCTTTGCCTCTTGCATCCCAAAACGATGCAATACTTTGTCAATGTATGTACTCTGACTTAAGCCGATTAATCTTCTAGATCTATCTCTATAGATCTTGATCCCTAATATATAGGTAGCATCGCCTAAGTCTTTCATTGAGAAACTTTTTCCCAACCAAGTCTTAACAGCCTGAAGAGAAGGTATGTCATTCCCTATTAGTAATATATCATCAACATATAATACTAGGAATGCCACTTTGCTCCCACTAACCTTCTTGTAAACACAAGGCTCATCTTCATTTTGAATAAAGCCAAACTCTTTGACTGTTATATCAAAATGAATGTTCCAACTCCTTGAGGCCTGCTTCAATCCATAAATAGATCGTAGTAGCTTACAGACCATTCTAAAAAATCTTGGATCGACAAAACCTTCTGGTTGTATCATATACACATCCTCTTCTAAGCTCCCATATAAGAAAGCGGTTTTGACATCCATTTTCCAGATTTCATAGTCATAGTAAGCTGCTATCGCAAGCAAAATCCTGATGGTGAGAAAGTTTCATCATAGTCAATACCATGAATTTGTTTGAAACCTTTCGCCACTAGTCTTGCTTTGTAGGTCGTTACATTACCATCCATGTCTGTTTTCTTCTTGAAAACCCATTTGCACCCAATAGGTTTTACCCCTTCAGGTGGTTCAACCAAAGTCCATACTTTGTTTTCATACATGGAATCCATCTCAGATTTCATAGCTTCCGGCCATCTCTCAGAATCTGGACTATTCATAGCATCCTGATAGGTAAGAGGCTCATCTTCATCCATAAGCATTACATCGCCAGTCTGAGTTAAGAGAAATCCATAATATCTCTCAGGCTCGTGGCGAATCCTATCAGATCTACGAACAACCTGTGTTTCTTGAGCAGTAACATTTTCATGTACTTCGTGCTCATGTTCCAACTCTGGTTCAATGTCATTTTGTGGTTCTCGAACTTCATCGAGATCTATCATACTCCCACTGTTTTTCTTAGAGAAAAGTTCTCTTTCAAGAAATACAACAGTTCGAGCAACATACACTTTGCTCTCGGTACGATTATAGAAATAATACCCTTTAGTTTCTTTTGGGTATCCCACAAAATTACATTTGTCTGATTTCGGTCCTAGCTTGTCAGTGACTAAACGTTTCACAAATGCTTCGCATCCCCATACTTTCAAAAAGGACATGCTATGACGTTTCTCAGTCCATATCTCATATGGTGTAGTTTGAACCGATTTATTAGGAACTCGGTTAAGTGTGTGTGCAGCCGTTTCTAGAGCATAACCCCAGAAACTAATTGGAAGATCCGCTAGACTCATCATCGATCGCACCATGTCCAACAAGGTACGATTTCTCCTTTCAGATACACCATTCCACTGTGGTGTTCCAGGAGGTGTGAGCTGTGATACAATACCACACTCCTTTAAGTAATTCTTAAATTCTAAGCTTAAGTACTCACCTCCACGATCAGATCGTAGAGTTTTAATACTTCCGCCTATTTGCTTTTCCACTTCTGCCTTGTACTCTTTGAATTTTTCAAATGATTCGGTTTTGTTCTTCAAAAGATACACATATCCGTATCTACTAAAATCATCAGTAAAGGTTATGAAATAGTAAAAGCCACCTCTTGCCATCGTACGCATTGGACCACATACATCATTATGTATAAGTTCTAATCGTTCGGTGGCCCTCTCACCAATTCCGGTAAAAGGAGCTTTAGTCATTTTTCCAATGAGACAAGGTTCGCATTCTTCGTATGATTCAAAATCAAACTTATCCAAGTATCCATCCTTATGTAACTTGGAAATGCGTTTCTCATTTATATGGCCTAAACGACAATGCCAAAGGTATGTGTGATTTGAGTCATTAGCCTTAATACGTTTATTATTTACATTATAGACAGGAATATCAAGATCAAGAACATATAAACCATTAAATAAACGTGCAACCCCATAGGTAACATTATTCAAACCAAAGGAACAACTATTGTTCTGAATTCTAAAGGAAAAATCTTTCTTGTCCAAACAAGAAATAGAAATAATGTTTCTGCAAATCGCAGGCACGTAAAAACAGTTCTCAAGTTCTAAAATAAGCCCAGTGGGCAACGATAAATTATAAGTCCCTACAGCCAAAGCAGCAACTTTTGCTCCATTGCCAACGCGTAGGTCGACTTCTCCTTTCGCCAAAGTCCTACTCCTTCGTAGTTCCTGCACATTTATACAAATGTGAGAACCACATCCAGTATCTAATACCCATGATGTAAAAGTAGACAAATTGACTTCTATAACATACATACCTAAATCAGAAATCATCACAGACTTCATTCCCCTCAGGTTCAGATCTTCCAAATAAGCTTAACAATTACGCTTCCAATGACCCGGCTTCTTGCAAAAGTGACATACATCACCCTTTGCAGCACCTTTTGCAACACCTCCAGTAGGCTTCAAAGCCTTTTTGAAAGCAGGCTTCGGATTAGCAGATTTAGATCCAATCTTCTTCTTGCCTTTCCATTTCCCCTTTCCTTTGGCATTCCCTTTATTCACCATCATTATGGGAGCAGGGTTAGCCTTTGACATATTGGTCTCAGCTTTCCTCAATAATGCCAATAGTTCGGTAGGTGTTTTGTCTATCTTACTCATAATATAGTTTATAACAAATTGAGTGTAGTTGATGTTCAAAGACTGCAAGATCAAATCTGCTTGGTGTTCCGGTAAAACCGGGTAACCCAAATTCTCAAGGGTTTCCAAATACCCTATCATCTTTAGAACATGCGGTCCAACCAGGTCACGATCTCCCTGTTTGCATGCATACAACGCTTTGCTTACATCAAACCTCTCTTGACGAGCTTGACCCTCAAACATCCTTTTGAGGTGCTCTATCATGTCATAAGCGTCCATACGCTCATGTTGTTTCTGAAGCTCAGGACTCATAGTCGCTAGCATCAAACAACAGACATCCGTAGAATCATCAAGATGCTTCTGATAAGCATTTTGTTGAGCCTCGGTTGCTTCAGCAGCAAGAGGTCCAGGGTGAGGAATTTCAAGGACATAAAGATTTCGCTCCTGCCTGAGGACAATCCTCAAATTCCTTTGCCAATCAAGGAAGTTGGTTCCTGTCAGCTTTTCCTTCTCAAGGACTGATCGCACAGAGAAATTGTTTGAGTTTGCCATATAGATATCTACAATGTTAAAATGCATAAAATAAGTTAGTTGCAGATTTATTAAATTATGTTCAAGTGATTATCCATATATATTCACAATATATATCTCCCACTATTTTTATCAAATCAATAGCCCTAACTACTAATTCAGAAGGCATTACTCTAAATCCTTCTAGTGAGCCAAGATCCATATTTCATCACGCTTAAGGTCAGCTTTGGCTTTTCTCCCAAAACATGATTTATTTAGGTAGACAACTCTTGTCAATTATATCATATATAACTCTTGGAAAGTTTGGTAGAACAACATTTGCCCATATTTATCCAATAAATCATACCAAACTCCATGCCTCTAAGTTCACAATCCTATTGTGGTAACTTAGTTAAGTCTAACCCAATGGTCTAACAGTTAAGTATCACATTTACTTCATCGCGCCTTACCACGATAGATTGGAGTGGTTCGCTTTGGCGAACCCACTCTTTCTTGATCTAGGTTTTGACGAGTGTTTCCCATTGGAAGGCATCTAAGTGACTTAATATTTTAAATTTAGGGATTTTATTATTAAAACGACCATGATCCCATCATCAAGAGATTCCCAATTTTTCCTTGAACTAAGTACTTCAATTCAAAATTCATCAATGGTTTGATTTCCAGTCCAACGGAGGAGTCACAGTGGTCTCACTTAAAACCCGCCTTTCTTACAAGCGCTGCTTGTATTTTTGTCAAAATCGCCCCATATCAAAAAATCGAAAATTCATACTTATTTCCGTGTTTCATAAACACAGGAATCTCATGTTCGTTTTGTTCAATTTTAAAATCTTGAATCGTTACAGATTTTATCTTGTTTAGCAGGCATGGCATGGGTGATGTATCTAATACATACATGTTTAATCTAATTAAAACATGCATCATTATCACTACGCATACATATCATCATCACATTCATCATATATGTAAAGTGCGTAAAGTAAACATGCTTGGTTATGGCCCAATCCTATGCGATTTTTCCAAGCTAAGGAAAAACCAAGGTCAATCTATGGTGGTATCAAATACAACATAATAAATTACACATGTCTTCATGCTTCCTTGTAATGTCTCCTTTGATCGCCTCCTTGGCATGTCTCCATGTCTTCATATCATCAATTACATAATATGAAAAGCTAATCTAATAAACTTACAAGAGAAACTCGAGTTACATTCAAGATTTAATCATTACAAGAATGATCGACATGCAATTCGTATTTAAAACCAAAACCATAATAAAAAACCACTAACCTATGGGTCTTAGGGCCATAACCATACACCATGCTCAATTAACAGTTAAGAACATCTCATATTGCATCAACATATCACACCATATCATATATTTCATGATCCAATCACAAAATCAAATAAAGTGTAAATCAGAAAATTAAAATCAGAATTATGAAAACAATAAATCGCTGTTTACAGACAGTAAACGACGTCAAACGCCTTACAGGTGAACGCGTGACTTAGTCAGTATTGTTCAGACGCCCGTTTCCCTTTCTGAAAAGGTATTTTCGACGAAATTCCGAGACATTATGCAAATTTCACCAAATCTGCGCAGCCAATCAGAAATCGTATCGAATACGATTCTCATAACAAGAACAAAACTATATCATGTATATATCAGTATACATACAGATTATATGATCATCTCAATCATCATTATTATACAATTTATGTATATACATCAATACAAAATACATGTTTTCATAAAAACAACGCATCAATCATGATAGTCGCAAACATGATTTTATCATCAAAACAGTAAACATATAAACGAATTAAACACTTTTCGCAAGTAGATCTGATGCCATTGAAGGGTTTCGGGCATGAAAACGCAACGGAAAAACGGGTAAAATAGAAAAATTAACGAAACCCTCCGCAGGATCCATGCGAAAAACGAAATTTAATTCGTGAATAGAATCGTTTACCTTTTGAAGCTTTACGAACGGCTGACTAATGGAGGTCCTTTGATATGATCACCACGTGTCCCGCCTTGCGATACACGTCTCTAATCAGTCCACACGAACGCCCGATCGTCCAACGATCACCGGAGTTGGTACTAGCCAAGAACTGCCCTCGGAACTCTATCTCTCTCTCTAGCCTCTCTTTGATGTAGAGCAGCTAGGGTTTTTTAAGAAAAACGTTTTTTCAATTTCTCAACCCTAAAATAATACATCTTAATGTATTTATATGGAGAGAATTCTGGGCCTATACCTAATCTGATTGGGCTTCCAAAACCCAATCTGATTATTAGTAGTATTATTTATTATATTCGAATTATTATATAATTAATCAAGTCCTACTTAATTAATCCAATAATTCAATAATAATAATAATTCAATTAAATTCGAAATTTAATTAATGCTCCGTTTAAAACGTTCTTTATGTGTAACCCTTTAGGTTATTATTACGTTGGCAATAATTTTAATATCTCATAATAAAATTATAAACAATGAGCGGCATCTAGTAATACATCATTGCTACCCAAGTAATAATAATAATTGGTGATCCAATTAAACCTTTAATGAATAATGTTCCATGTAATATAATCCTTTTAACCTTATATTATAGATTAAACTCGAGGCATGGTTTATGTCATCCTCTTGAACATTTAATCCCGGTTTACTTGATCGATGAGTAGACTATTAAACAAATCACAATTTGAGCATGGTCATGCATTTCATAGTCTCACTCAATCAAGAGGCCAATAATATCACTCCTAAAATAGGAGGGTTAAATCCTATATCTATCATTCATATTTCTCATATGATTCATAATATACCCAATGTCCACCTTTATCATTACCCGGTCAAAGGTAACTTTGAGTAGAATCAAAGTATATTAATTTTCATATAGAAATATAATGATTTCAAGTCTAAGGATCATTACACCATTATCATTGTGAGAATTGCTTATGACACTTGATAACATTTACCATGAAGAATTCACACGGTGGGCCTATCCAGTGCCATGTTCTGCTAACATGCACTTATGTCTTTGACTTTAGTATCACCATACTTATGACCAATGAGATGTGGTCATCAGTCAACAAACATACTAGTCTTAATGCATTATTATTGTCCTCAAATAATAATACTCGACTAGCGATCTTTTAGGATTATAAACACTACTCATATAATCTCATTTCTAAGTCACATACTTAGAGATATAGAATTCATGCTTATATTCCAAGGACATTTATTATTCTAATATTTATATCGCAGTTAATAAAGACATAATAAATAATTGAAAGAAAATCCATAGAACATATTTATTAATAATCAAAATGTCTTCCCTAAGAACATTATAGTATTGTCTCTAGGGCACAAGCACTAACAGTACTGTATGGCATGTTTTGACGAAAAGTATAATGAATATATCATTATGTATATGAATGAAGTTTTAAAGGTTTTCCTTTATGATATAAGCTTACATAGATGCTTATGCTGCTTTATATTATTGCTGGGCTTAGTGCTCACTCTTGCTTTCTTTTATATATATATATCACAACACAACATCTAGAGTAGATGGCCAGGATCCGCCGTACCGCTCAGAAGCGTGTCCGGGATATACAGACCGCCCGTAGAATGGTTGTTGCAGTACATCAAGTAGAATTACTGAGTTGGTTCGGAGTGCAACTCTGGTGGCTCCGGTTTATTTATATGTACCATGTATGTATATTAATGAACAAGAACAAACTTTTGCGCTGCCTTTCTGGTTTCACATAGAGATCATACTTGCAGTAGGTTGCAAGCATTTACTTTTGGGTTGTAATAACTTTAACTTATGGATCATATGACTACTGTTTTTGCAAGTTCGTTTCTGAGACATAACTGGCGTGAGTATATGGATGGTGGGGTCACCATGTGTGTTGATTTATATTATTATGATTCAAGTATCAAGTGTTTGTACGGAATAAAGGAACGTGACAACCTAGATCTACGACCCCGGATCTGGGGGTGTTACATCTGGGATGCATGTCAAAAAGCTAAACAGAGAAGGACATCATTCAAGAGTAAATCTGAATCCTCTATTGGTGAACCATATCACATGTTGCATCTTGATCTATTTGGACCAGTCAACATAATGTCCATCAGTAAGAAAAGGTACACTCTTGTAATTGTTGATGAATACTCTAGATTCACATGGGTGTATTTCCTGCACAGAAAAGATGAGACTCCGGAAATACTGTTGGATCATGTGAGAATGATTGAGACAGGCTCAAAGTACAAAGTCAAGATTCTGAGAAGTGATAATGGAACTGAATTCAAGAATTCAAAGATGGAAGAGTTCTGCAAATACAAAGGAATTATTCAACAATTCTCTGCTCCTGGCACACCCCAACAAAATGGAGTAGTAGAAAGGAAAAATAGAACTCTTATTGAAGCTGGAAGAACTATGTTGGAAGAAGCTAAATTGCCTACATATTTCTGAGCAGAAGCAGTCAACACAGCATGCTATACACAACATCTCACATTGATAAACAGACTGAAGGGTTTTGGGCATGAAAACGCAAAGGAAAAACGCGTAAAAAAGAAAAATTAATGAAACCCTCCGCAGGATCCATGCGAAAAACGATATTTAATTCGTGAATAGAATTGGTTACCTTTTGAAGCTTTACGAACGGCTAACTAATGGAGGTCCTTTGATATGATCACCACGTATCCCGCCTTGCGATATACGTCTCTAATTAGTCCACACGAACGCCCGATCGTCCAACGATCACCGGAGTTTGGTACTAGCCAAGAAGCAGCCTCGAATCTCTCTCTCTCTCTAGTCTCTCCTTGATGTAGAGCGGCTAGGGTTTTTTTCTCTCTAAAATTCTGAATATTAAACCCTAAAAATAATACATCCTTATGTATTTATATGGAGAGAAGAGTGGGCTGAACCCTAATCTGATTGGGCTTCCAAAACCCAGTCTGATTATTGGTTGTATTATTATTAAATTCGAATTATTGTTTAATTAATCAAATCCCACTTAATTAATTCAATATAATAATAATAATTTATTTAAATTCGTAATTTAAATAAAGCTCCATTTAAAACGTTCTATGTGTGTGACCATTTAGGTTATTATTACGTTGGCAATAATTTTAATATCTAATAATAAAATTATAAATAATGAGAGGCATCTAGTAATACATCATTGCTACCCAAGTAATAATAATAATTGGTGATCCAATTAAACCTTTAATGAATAATGTTCCATGTAATATAATCCTTTATACCTTATATTATAGATTAAACTCGAGGCATGGTTCATGTCATCCTCTTCAACATTTAATCCCGGTTTACTTGATCGATGAGTAGACTATTAAACAAATCACAATTTGAGCATGGCCATGCATTTCATAGTCTCACTCAATCAAGAGGCCAATAATATCACTCCTAAAATAGGAGGGTTAAATCCTATATCTATCATTCATATTTCTCATATGATTCATAATATACCCAATGTCCACCTTTATCATTACCCGGTCAAAGGTAACTTTGAGTAGAATCAAAGTATATTAATTCTCATATAGAAATATAATGATTTCAAGTCTAAGGATCATTACACCATTATCACTGTGAGAATTGCTTATGACACTTGATAACATATACCATGAAGAATTCACACGGTGGGTCTATCTAGTGTCATGTTCTGCTAACATGCACTTATGTCTTTGACTTTAGTATCACCATACTTATGACCAATGAGATGTGGTCATCAGTCAACAAACATACTAGTCTTAAGGCATTATTATTGTCCTCTAATTATAATACTCGACTAGGGATCTTTTAGGATTATAAACACTACTCATATAATCTCATTTCTAAGTCACATACTTAGAGATATAGAATCCATGCTTATATTCCAAGAACATTTATTATTCTAACATTTATATCACAGTTAATAAAGACATCATAAATAATTGAAAGAAAATCCATAGAACATATTTATTAATAATCAAAATGTCTTCCCTAAGAACATTATAGTATTGTCTCTAGGGCACAAGCACTAACAATCTCCCACTTGCACTAGAGCCAATTACCCATGTATCTAATACCCATGGAACTAGTGTGACCTTCGCGCTTCTGCTGCGACAAAGCCTTAGTCAGTGGGTCTTCCACGTTATCATTAGTATGCACTTTAAATATATGTATATCTCCCCTCCTTGTAATCTCTCGAAGTAGATGATATCGTCTAAGTATATGCTTTGCTCGGGAATGGGACCTTGGTTCCTTAGCCTGCGCAATAGCTCCATTGTTATCGCAATAAAGATCAACTGGATCTGCGATCGATGGAACTACTCCAAGTCCCTCAATAAATTTCCGAAGCCAAACAGCCTCTTTTACCGCTTCACTGGCAGCAATATACTCAGCTTCCATTGTAGAATCAGCTACTGTCTCTTGCTTCGAACTCTTCCAGCTTACAGCACCTCCATTTAGAAAAAACACAAACCCAGATTGAGACACAGTATCGTCTCTGTCTGTTTAGAAACTAGCATCTGTGTAACCTCTTACAACTAGCTTCTCATCTCCTCCATATACCAAGAATGAATCTTTAGTTCTCTTGAGGTACTTAAGAATAATCTTGACTGCCGTCCAATGACCTTCACCTGGATTAGACTGGTATCTGCTCGTCATGCTCAAAGCATACGAAACATCAGGTCGAGTACATATCATTGCATACATTATCGAACCAATTGCAGAAGAATATGGTACCTTTTTCATACGGTCCTTATCATCTAATGATTTAGGACAATTTTCTTTTGAGATCACTATCCCATGAGACACAGGGACAAATCCCCTCTTTGCCTCTTGCATCCCAAAACGATGTAATACTTTGTCAATGTATGTACTCTGACTTAAGCCGATTAATCTTCTAGATCTATCTCTATAGATCTTGATCCCTAATATATAGGTAGCATCGCCTAAGTCTTTCATTGAGAAACTTTCTCCCAACCAAGTCTTAACAGCCTGAAGAGAAGGTATGTCATTCCCTATTAGTAATATATCATCAACATATAATACTAGGAATGCCACTTTGCTCCCACTAACCTTCTTGTATACACAAGGCTCGTCTTCATTTTGAATAAAGCCAAACTCTTTGACTGTTATATCAAAACGAATGTTCCAACTCCTTGAGGCCTACTTCAATCCATAAATAGATCGTAGTAGCTTACAAACCATTCTAGCAAATCTCAGATTGACAAAACCTTCTTGTTGTATCATATACACATCCTCTTCTAAGCTCCCATTTATGAAAGCGGTTCTGACATCCATTTGTCAGAATTCATAGTCATAGTCAATACCATGAATTTTTTTGAAACCTTTTGCCACTAGTCTTGCTTTGTAGGTCGTTACATTACCATCCATGTCAGTTTGCTTCTTGAAAACCCATTTGCACCCAATAGGTTTTACCCCTTCAGGTGGTTCAACCAAATTCCATACTTTGTTTTCATACATGGAATCCATCTCAGATTTTATAGCTTCCAGCCATCTCTCGGAATCTGGACTATTCATAGCATCCTGATAGGTACGAGGCTCATCTTCATCCATAAGCATTACATCGCCAGTCTGAGTTAAGAGAAATCCATAATATCTCTCAGGCTCGTGGCGAATCCTACCAGATCTACGAACAATCTGTGTTTCTTGAGCAGTAACATTTTCATGTACTTCGTGCTCATGTTCCAACTCTAGTTCAATGTCATTTTGTGGTTCTCGAACTTCATCGAGATCAATCATACTCCCACTGTTTTTCTTAGAGAACAGTTCTCTTTCAAGAAATACAGCAGTTCAAGCAACAAACACTTTGCTCTCGGTACGATTATAGAAATAATACCCTTTAGTTTCTTTTGGGTATCCCACAAAATTACATTTGTCTGATTTCGGTCCTAGCTTGTCAGTGACTAAACGTTTCACAAATGCTTCGCATCCCCATACTTTTAAAAAGGACATGCTACGACGTTTCTCAGTCCATATCTCATATGGTGTAATTTGAACCGATTTAGTAGGAACTCGGTTAAGTGTGTGTGCAGCCGTTTCCAGAGCATAACCCCAGAAACTAATTGGAAGATCCGCTAGACTCATCATCGATCGCACCATTTCCAACAAGGTACGATTTCTCCTCTCGGATACACCATTCCACTGTGGTGTTCCAGGAGGTGTGAGTTGTGATAAAATAACACACTCTCTTAAAAAATTCTTAAATTCTAAGCTAAGGTACTCACCTCCGCGATCAGATCGTAGAGTTTTAATACTTTCGCCTATTTGCTTTTCCACTTCTGTCTTGTACTCTTTGAATTTTTTCAAATTATTCGGATTTGTTCTTCAAAAGATACACATATCCGTATCTACTAAAATCATCAATCAAGGTTATGAAGTAGTAAAAGCCACCTTTTTCCATCGTACGCATTGGACCACATACATCACTATGTATGAGTTCTAATCGTTCGGTGGCCCTCTCACCAATTCCAGTAAAAGGAGCTTTAGTCATTTTTCCAATGAGACAAGGTTCATATTCTTCGTATGATTCAAAATCAAACTTATCCAAGTATCCATCCTTATGTAACTTGGAAATGCGTTTCTCATTTATATGGCCTAAACGACAATGCCAAAGGTATGTTTGATTTGAGTCATTAGCCTTAATACGTTTATTATCTACATTATAGACAAAAATATCAAGATCAAGAACATATAAACCATTAAATAAACGTGCAACCCCATAGGTAACATTATTCAAACCAAAGGAACAACTATTGTTCTGAATTGTAAAGGAAAAACCTTTCTTGTCCAAACAAGAAACATAAATAATGTTTCTGCAAATCGCAGGCACGTAAAAACAGTTTTCAAGTTCTAAAATAAGCCCAGTGGGCAACGATAAATTATAAGTCCCTACGGCCAAAGCAACAACCTTTCCATTACCAACGCGTAGGTCGACTTCTCCTTTCGCCAAAGTCCTACTCCTTCACAGTTCCTGCACATTTATACAAATGTGAGAACCACATCAAGTATCCAATACCCATGATGTAGAAGTAGACAAATTGACTTCTATAACATACATACCTGAATCAGAAATCTTCATAGACTTCATACCCTTCAGGTTCTGATCCTCCAAATAAGCTTGACAATTACGCTTCCAATGACCCGGCTTCTTGCAAAAGTGACATACATCACCCTTTGCAACACCTTTTTCAACACCTCTAGTAGGCTTCAAAGCCTTTTTGAAAGCAGGCTTCAGATTAGCAGATTTAGATCCAATCTTCTTCTTGCCTTTACATTTCCCCTTTCCTTTGGCATTCCCTTTATTCACCATCATTATGGGAGCAGGGTTAGCCTTTGACATATTGGTCTCAGCAGTCCTCAATAATGCCAATAATTCAGTAGGTGTTTTGTCTATCTCACTCATAATATAGTTTATAACAAATTGAGTGTAGTTGTTGTTCAAAGACTGCAAGATCAAATCTGCTTGGTGTTCCGGTAAAACCGGGTAACCCAAATTCTCAAGGGTTTCCAAATACCCTATCATCTTTAGAACATGCGGTCCAACCGGGTCTCGATCTCCCTGTTTGCATGCATACAACGCTTTGCTTACATCAAACCTTTCTTGACGAGCTTGACCCTCAAACATCCCTTTGAGGTGCTCTATCATGTCATAAGCGTCCATACGCTCATGTTGTTTCTGAAGCTCATGACTCATAGTCGCTAGAATCAAACAACAGACATCCGTAGAATCATCAAGATGCTTCTGATAAGCATTTTGTTGAGCCTCGGTTGCTTCAGCAGCAAGAGGTCCAGGGTAAGGAATATCAAGGACATAAAGCTTTCGCTCCTGCCTGAGGACAATCCTCAAATTCCTTTTCCAATCAAGGAAGTTGGTTCCTGTCAGCTTTTCCTTCTCAAGGACTGATCGCACACATAAATTGTTTTAGTTTGCCATTTAGATATCTACAATGTTAAAATGCATAAAATAAGTTAGTTCCAGATTTATTAAATTATGTTCAAGTGATTATCCATATATATTCACAATATATATCTCTCACTATTTTTATGAAATCAATAGCCCTAACTATTAATTCGGAAGGCATTACACTAAATCCTTCTAGTGAGCCAATATCCATGTTTCGTCATGCTTAAGGTCAGCTTTGGCTTTACTCCCAAAACATGATTTATTTAGGTAGACAACTCTGGTCAATTATATCATATTTAACTCTTGGAAAGTCTGGTAGAACAACATTTGTTCACATTTATCCAATAAATCATACCAAACTCCATGCCTCTAAGTTCACAATCTTATTGTGGTAACTTAGTTAAGTCTAACCCAATGGTCTAACAGTTAAGTATCACATTTACTTCATCGCGACTTACCACAATAGATTGGAGTGTTTCGCTTTGGCGAACCCACTCTTTCTCGATATAGGTCTTGACAAGTGTTGCCCATTGGAAGGCATCTAAGTGACTTAATATTTTAAATTTAGGGATTTTATTATTAAAACGACCATGATCCCATCATCAAGAGATTCCCAATTTTTCCTTGAACTAAGTACTTCAATTCAAAATTCATCAAGGGTTTGATTTCCAGTCCAACGGAGGAGTCACAGTGGCCTCACTTAAAACCCGCCTTTCTTACAAGCGCTGCTTGTATTTTTGTCAAAATCGCCCCATATCAAAAAATCAAAGATTCATACTTATTTCCGTGTTTCATAAACACAGGAATCTCATGTTCGTTTTGTTCAATTTTAAAATCTTGAATCGTTACAGATTTTATCTTGTTTAACAGGCATGACATGGGTGATGTATCTAATACATACATGTTTAATCTAATTAAAACATGCATCATTATCACTACGCATACATATCATTATCACATGCATCATATATGTAAAGTGCGTAAAGTAAACGTGCTTGGTTATGGCCCAATCCTATGCGATTTTTCCAAGCTAAAGGAAAAATCAAGGTCAAACTATGGTGGTATCAAATACAACATAATAAATAATACATGTCTTCATGCTTCCTTGTAATGACTCCTTTGATCGCCTCCTTGGTATGCGTCCATGTCTTCATATCATCAATTACATTACAAAATATGAAACAAGCTAATCTAATAAACTTACAAGTGAAACTCGAGTTACATTCGAGATTTAATCATTACAAGAATGAACGACATGCAAGTCGTATTTAAAAAAAACCAAACCATAATCAAAACCACTAACCTATGGGTCTTAGGGCCATAACCATACACCATGCTCATATAACAATTAAGAACATCTAATATTGCATCAACATATCACACCATAACATAGTTTTCATGATCCAATCACAAAATCAAATAAAATGTAAATCAGAAAATTAAAATCAGAATTCTGAAAACAATAAATCGCTGTTTACAGACAGTAAACAACGTCAAACGTCTTACATACGAACGAGTGACAATGTCAGTATTGTTCAGACGCCCGTTTCCCTTTCCGAAAAGGTATTTTCGGCAAAATTCTGAGACAGTATGCAAATTTCACCAAATTTGCACAGCCAATCAGAAATCGTATCGAATACCATTCTCATAACAAAAACAAAATTATATCATGTATATATCAGTATACATACAGATTATATGATCATCATATGATCATCTCAATCATCATTATTATACAATTTAAGTATATACATCAATACAATATTCATGTTATCATAAAAACAACGCATCAATCATGATAGTCGCAAACATGCTTTCATCATCAAAATAGTAAACATATAAACGAATTAAAAACTTTTCACAAGTAGCTCTGATGCCATTGAAGGGTTTCGGGCATGAAGAAAAACGCGTAAAACAGAAAAATTAACGAAACCCTCCGCAGGATCCATGCGAAAAACGATATTTAATTCGTGAATAGAATCGTTTACCTTTTGAAGCTTTACGAACGGCTGACTAATGGAGGTCCTTTGATATGATCACCATGTGTCCCGCCTTGCGATACACGTCTCTAATCAGTCCACACGAACGCCCGATCGTCCAACGATCACCGGAGTTGGTACTAGCCAAGAACTGCCCTCGGAACTCTATCTCTCTCTCTAGCCTCTCTTTGATGTAGAGCAGCTAAGGTTTTTTAAGAAAAACGTTTTTTCAATTTCTCAACCCTAAAATAATACATCTTAATGTATTTATATGGAGAGAATTCTGGGCCTATACCTAATCTGATTGGGCTTCCAAAACCCAATCTGATTATTAGTAGTATTATTTATTATATTCGAATTATTATATAATTTATCAAGTCCTACTTAATTAATCCAATAATTCAATAATAATAATAATTCAATTAAATTCGAAATTTAATTAATGCTCCGTTTAAAACGTTCTTTATGTGTAACCCTTTAGGTTATTATTACGTTGGCAATAATTTTAATATCTCATAATAAAATTATAAACAATGAGCGGCATCTAGTAATACATCATTGCTACCCAAGTAATAATAATAATTGGTGATCCAATTAAACCTTTAATGAATAATGTTCCATGTAATATAATCATTTTAACCTTATATTATAGATTAAACTCGAGGCATGGTTCATGTCATCCTCTTCAACATTTAATCCCGGTTTACTTGATCGATGAGTAGACTATTAAACAAATCACAATTTGAGCATGGCCATGCATTTCATAGTCTCACTCAATCAAGAGGCCAATAATATCACTCCTAAAATAGGAGGGTTAAATCCTATATCTATCATTCATATTTCTAATATGATTCATAATATACCCAATGTCCACCTTTATCATTACCCGGTCAAAGGTAACTTTGAGTATAATCAAAGTATATTAATTCTCATATAGAAATATAATGATTTCAAGTCTAAGGATCATTACACCATTATCACTGTGAGAATTGCTTATGACACTTGATAACATTTACCATGAAGAATTCACACGTTGGGTCTATCCAGTGTCATGTTCTGCTAACATGCACTTATGTCTTTGACTTTAGTATCACCATACTTATGACCAATGAGACACTACAAGAAAAACTGAATCAGACAACACTGATCAGACAACGCTTGAAGAAAAAAGCGTTGGCTAAAATTTTCATACAACGGTTTTATTTCACCCTAAAAACGAGTATTGTCTGATCAACATCTCTACAACGGGTCAAAAACCGTTGTGTAGTAAATTGAATCAGACAAGTCTTTTCTGAAAGCGGTGTTGTGTAAATAATAAGATTTGAGCTTTACAACAACGGTTTTAGAACCATTGTCTAGTTAATCGAATCAGACAAGTCTTTTTCAAAGCGGTGTTGTGCAAATTAAAAGATTTGTACAACGGTTTTCAAATGTATTGTCTAAAGATGTTTGAGACAATGTTGTGATTAACCGTTGTTAAAATCACACAAGTGTTTTTTCTTTGTTTCATGTAATAGTGTTTCAGACAAGGTTGTTCTGTAGTGTTGTCTGAATGTCACCAATCATACAACTGTTTTTCTTATGTTGTATGTTTATCTTTTAGACAATACTTTTGTTACTAAAACCGTTGTCTAACTCACTGTATTGAAAAAAAAATTAACAGAAAGAATGCAAACCTGCCAAAACAGTGGCATATCTATAACTAGCAAACCAAACATCAAACCAACCATGAACCATTTTCACAGCTAAAAACTTTTTTGTTCAAAAAAAATGTGAGTCCGTGGGGATGGACTTTGTCTATTGCTTATGGTTGTAGATGCAATAACAGAAAAAGAGGATAAGTCTTATTGCCTTCACATGAATGTGAGACTCTGAAAAAAGTCTGAGTAATTCGAAGTAAATTGACCCAACAAAATATTCTTCAATAAAGTGAACTTGAGCAATACAAACAATATTTGTTAATCTAGTCAACTCAATGCAAAAGAATTATCTCCCAAATTCTGAGCAACAAGGTCTGGCCAAGGAAAAAAAACCTCCAACAACATCTAGTACTTTCAAATTCTACACACCAGTGGCTAAAGCCTACAAATGGAATCTACTTAGCACAATCACTTAGTAAAAAAGCTTCACGAACGGACTAATCAAGTTGAAGGGAATAAAACAACATATTGATAAATTAAGAAGACATGCTTCTTTCTATACAGAACAATTGCTAACTTTCGACACCAAACTGCAAAAAGGAAAAAAAGAAGAGGAACATATTTCTTTTCCATAAGTTACATGATGGAGTCTATGAATACAAAAAAAATGCTAGAGGGTGAGCGAAAGCTCCAGCCCATGCGAACAGAACCTTCAAGCCCAGGCGAGCCTCAAGCTCATGCCCATGCGAGCTTTAAGCTCAAACTCAGGCGAGCGGATGCTCAAGGCCAGGCCAGCAGGAAGCTCATGCCCATGCGATTTTTAAGCTCTAGCCTAGGCAAGCGAAAGCTCAAGCCACGTGGATAGATCACTAAGAAAGAAAGTATGACAGACATTAAAATGGATCAAAATTCTCTTCACCTAAAACTAACACATTGAGACCGAAAGAAAAATAAAACAGAAAAGAAATAGATTGCATTTCTATTATAGATATGCCATAAGAGACTTTTATGATTCACACATTTAATCAAACACCTTATATACACAATCATTAAGTCTAGTTTCACAAACAATTGAACAAAAGATTTCGGTTCACCCATTTCATCAAACAAATTATAGACAAAATCATTTCACAAAACTTTAATAATCCTGCACTATGCTTTCATCACGTTCAAATATTACTTTCTCATAACAAAATTTTAACATAAATCATGAAAAAAAATTGAATTGATAAAAACAATTGTATATATGAACAATTGTATATATGAAGCTTGGCAATGAAGAATCGGTAGGCGACGAAAAATGTGATGAACTTAGGTTTTTAATTTAATTTGGATATGAGGTGTGGCTGTGTGTTTTGTGTTCTCTAGCTCAAAGAAAAAGGGGGAAACGAAAACAAGAGGAGGGAAATGAAAATTAGACTAAGGTGGGAAAATAAAATATTGGGTGTAGGTGGAAAATAACAAAAATGTATGGGTTAGATATTTTCAATATATAAAACACTTAAAATGAAAACTTCTAAATAATATTTTGTCCCGGACATATATTTTAAAGAACTTATATTGTAAGCGTTATTATTATATTTCAAGATTTATGTATTTTACTAATATTTTAAAGAACTAGTGTTTCCTCCCGAGTTTATGTTTCGATTTTTTTACAAAATACTTCTCGACAATCCAACCATACGAATATCAATATCTATATATTTTAGTAATATTACAAAAATTTCCAAAAATAAATTAATTTATTTTGTTTGAGATTTTAACGGTCAACTACTGATTTGACTAGTACTTCTAACTAGTGTTTCGTCCCGGATTGATGTCTCAATTTTTTTAAAAATATTTATCGATGATCCAACCGTATGGATATCAAGATCTATGTATTTTAATGATATTACAACAGTTTTAGAAAAAAATAAACTTATTTGGTTAGAGATCTTAACGGTCAATCAGGGATTTGACTAATACTTTTAACTAGTGTTTCGACCCGTACTGATGTTTCGATTTTTTTAAAAACATTTATCAACGATACAACCATATGGATATCAAGATATATGTATTTTATGATATTACAATAATTTCAGAGAAAAATATATTTATTTGGTTTGAGATCTTAACGGTCAACTAGTGATTTGACTAGTACTTCAAACTAATGTTTCATCCCGAATTGATGTTTCAATTTTTTTAGAAATATTTATCGACCATCCAACCGTATGGATATGAAGATCTATGTATTTTAATGATATTGCAAAAATTTTAGAAAAAAATAAATTTATTTTGTTTGACATTTTAACAGTCAACTAGTGTCTTCATAAATTTATATGAAGATCTCGTTACAACGTTTTTTAGCTAAATCCGTTGTCTATATGAAAAGCGTTGACTTTTCACTAGTATTTCTAACTAGTGTTTCGTCCGAGATTGATGTTTTGATTTCTTTTAAAATATTTATCAACGATCCAACCGTATGGATATCAAGATCTATGTATTTTAATGATATTACAACAGTTTTAGAAAAAAATAAATTTATTTGGTTAGAGATCTTAATGGTCAATCAGGGATTTGACTAATACTTTTAACTAGTGTTTCGACCCGTACCGATGTTTCGATTTTTTTAAAAACATTTATCAATGATACAACCATATGGATATCAAGATATATGTATTTTATGATATTACATTAATTTCAGAGAAAAATATATTTATTTGGTTTGAGATCTTAACGGTCAACTAGTGATTTGACTAGTACTTCAAACTAGTGTTTCATCCCGAATTGATGTTTTAAAATTTTTATAAAATATTTATCGACCATCCAACTGTATGGATATGAAGATATATGTATTTTAATTGTATTACAATAATTTCAGAAAAAATTAAATTTATTTGGTTTGAGATCTTAACGGCCAACTTGTGATTTGACTAGTACTTCTAACTGGTGCTTCATCATGATGTTTCGATTTTTTAAAAAATATTTATCGACGATCCAACCGTATGGATATCAAGATATAAGTATTTTAATGATATTGCAAAAAATTTAGAAAAAAAATAATTTATTTGGTTTGAGATCTTAACGGCCAACTAGTGATTTGACTAGTACTTCAAACTAGTGTTTCATCCCGAATTGATGTTTCAATTTTTTTAAAAATATTTATCGACGATCCAATCGTATGGATATCAAGATATAAGTATTTTAATGATATTGCAAAAAATTTAGAAAAAAATAAATTTATTTGGTTTGATATTTTAACAGTCAACTACTAATTTGACCAATCTGCACTATGTTTTGTTTATTCGATTTTATAAAAGGATCAGACAATGGTTTTTTTTTCAAAATCCTTGTGTGAGTAAATATGTTACAACATTTTTTCAGCTAAATCCGTTGTCTATATCAAAAACATTGATTTTTCACTTGTGATTTCACTAGTTGGCCCTTAACGGTCAACTAGTGAAAAATAAAATTATTTGGTTTGAGAGTTTGAGATCTTAACGGTCAACTAGTGATTTCACTAGTATTTCTAACTAGTATTTTTTAAGAAAAAAATAAATTTATTTAATTTGAGATTTTAATAGTCAATTAATGATTTGACCAATACTCATTTTCAATTCCACCCGAAAATACATTTTCATTAACCAATCTAAATTTTCATTTCCCCCTTGAAAACTTTTTAGTTTCCCCCTTTTCATTTTCCCCCTTTTGGTTTTCCCCCCTTTATCAAATCCCTAAATCTCCCCCCCACCCCCTTCGAATTGAGTTCTCTAAAGCTGCTCAATTGTCTTTCATAAATCTCTCTCTTTCTCTTAACCCCCCAACTCCTCTCCTCTTCCTCTCTGCACATTCACACACACACACACATCGAGAGAGAGAGGGAGAGAGCTGGAATGCATCTTGATTCTTATTACATCTGTGTAATTATATCAACTCTCGTTATTCTTCCAACAATTTGGCTTAGAGATTTGAGCTTGCTAGCATATATTTCAGGTTTATCACAGTTACAGAGTATATATGTAATTGTAAATCATTAAGCTAATAATTAATTAAGCTGATGTGACTGATTTGAGGTATTTTGACAATTTACTCAGTTGGAGGAATTTTGGCACTTGCTCTGGTGGTTGTTTGTTTATTATGGGTCGGGGTTGTAGATGGAGTTGGGTTTCATCCAGGTGGTTCAGCTCTAAACTTCCCAAACCTCCCTGTCTTCAATTAGGTATTTGTTTTCCTCCTGTTCAACTTTGTACGTGTGTAATTTCATAAGGAGTAAATAATTTCTATATTTCTATGTATATGTTTTCCTGCTTCCTGGATTAGGAATGTGTTTATCAACTTGTCTTGAGCACGGTCACATCAAATTAAAGATTATAATTTTAAATGTTTGAAACTAATATTTACATAATGTTTTGATGAAAAAAATGGAAACAAAGTGGGCTTCCAATAGACTGTAATTGGCTAAATTTATAGGAAAAGTGATGTTGTAGGTCTAATCCGTTTTTTACTGTCACATCTTACCATTGTATGTAGTTCTGCACTTTGTTATGTAAAGAGTCTTCTTTTTGGTACTATGGATATATTTCTATTGAATCTATACTCTGTAGTTGTGCTGACCATGTTATGTAGTTGTGCTGACCATATACTCAATTGCAAGTGTTCAATTTGGGTAATACTTCTCATGTGCCAGTCTCGGATCTTGTGAGCATTTTGGAGAGGTTGCTGAAAGTGAAGGCGAACAGAGAGGTAATGAAGTTACCACGGAATGGGGATGTGCAATTTACACATGCAAACATCAGTTTTGCCAGCAGAGAACTTGGATATAAACCCTCAACAGATCTTCAAACCGGTCTGAAGAAATTTGTTCGATGGTACTTAAGCTACTATGGAAATGGAAAGAAAAGCAACCAGTGATGCATTATTCAATTGTGTGGTAGGATCTTTATAATTCTTGTTCTTTTCCATTCATATCATTGTTTTAAACTCAGTTCCTACCACAAATATGTGTTTCATATATATATATATATATATATATATATATATATATATATATATATATATATATATATATATATATATATATTTTTATCAGGTCATATAATATCACATCCCAAGATGAAGAAGGTTTTTGTGATCGAGATTGTGATCTGTGTCAAAAGAAACTGAAAACCATATGTTTTTCACTCCTGGATTGTAATTGTTGTAGTTTTATCATTGTAGATTCATGATGATAGATTACGTTACTGATTGGCAGACTGTATCATCTTTACAAATTTCAAATAAATAGCACACGGTAGTTTTTTCTATTATAGGTTTTATTGATTATTGATGATTATCTACTTTTGTGTGTTGCCAAACTTTGTGTTGTATTTAAGGAACTACGTAATGTTTTCCTTTTCAGATATATACAGTTACATGATTGTATTGTCAAATTTGGCTGTATTCAATTAGGGTTCTGAAAGTATATGTTAGTATACCTTTACAATTACTAGCAGCACATTCATTTCCTGTTCCTTTTTGAAAAATTACATAATCTATTACCCTACCTTCTACTACTTGCAAATTCAAAATATTTTTTTTAGTGAAGATGATATTCTATAATTTGATCAAACTTTACATAGTTGATAGTCAGTTGTATATTGCGATAGTATACCTTTACAGTTACTAGTAGCACATTCATTTCCTGTTCCTTTTTCACTCAGGTGTTTTGGAAAAAGTGATTGGACCAAGGCACCATCTTCTGCTCCCCAACTTCCTGGCCAACTTGAGCCCAGTGGTGTGGGATAAATCATTATCGTGCTATTATGTACCCACTGAAAGCTATGTACTTCTAATCTTAATGATGGAGAATTAGATTTGATGCTTCACAGGTTCTAACAGATTCAGACGCTAACAGAGTCAGCAAAGCATTTTATTGTTGTTCATTAACTTATTTAAATAAGTTTATATTTAAATCAAATTTTTAGACTTTTCTAGCCACATGCTTAAAATATGTGCAAGAATAAAGTTTCCAAAAATTTTGCATCTGTGTACTTGAGTGTTTTCTTCCATTAACTTATTTTGTTTCTGTAGATCTGGGTAGACAATGCAAGAAAATGCATTGCAGAGAAATGGATGGTTTCACCGTCAATGTTCCTGAATTGAAACTTTTGAGGCAGTATCAGAATGATGCTATTAGATGCACAAGGAGATCACATGTTATCTACACAACTTGTGAAGGTACTCTATAGCTACATTTTCTGTGTTAAGTCATAGAAAGCTTATCCAAACAGATCTAAGAATCTGTCATGTTTAGTTTCGTGATCAAATGTTATTATGTCGTAGTTCAAGTTTGTGTATTTACATCAAGGAACACGTTCATTGCATCTCTTTCATCACATCAGTACATAAATTATTGCAACATGATTTTTTTTGTTTGCTTATGTATCCTAGGATCCAAGGTGTAAAACGAAAAATTGAGGAATGTAGCTTGTGAAGTGGATATTCGTACTTAATAGTATGATTAAACATGGTCTTGACTTTTATCTGCAGCCAAAACCAGCTACAAGAGTTCGCAGACCCCAGCAGCACAAAATCACCAAGTGACTGCTTCAGCACAAACTCAGGTTGATGAACCAGCTTCTCCTACTGCACAAACTCAGGTTGATGAACCAGCTTCTCCTACTGCTAGTACATCTTCGGGTGGGGTTGAAGAAGACATGTATCTACTTATGTTTATATGAGTTATCAATCTCTACATTTTCAAGTGCAATAAGAGTTATAATGTAACCTACTGTTGTATGGATATAAAAAACCATTGTCTAAGCTGTTTTTAAGCAATGATGGCACTTATTGGAATGCTTGTTATATTGTGTATCACACAATACTTTCAATACATAAAAAAAGTATTAACTCTTTAACACTAAAACATTGCTTTTTAACAACTAACCTTTGTGAAAAGAAAACTCATACAACCTATGTTAAAAACAAAACCATTGTCTATACATCCTTTTTAGACAATGTATATGCTTTTAGAAACCGTTGACTAAAGAGAAGGAGAACAACTCTTAGTTTTATAACCACTGTTGTCTGTACATCATTACCACAACAATTTTTTAGACTTGAAAATGTTGTCTGTTAACATATACAACAATGACAATCTGTTTTAACGGGTTGTATGTTTCATTTTAAAGTTATAGTCTTTATGACATTATATGACAAGTCTTTCTTGTGTTCAGCAAACACTTGAGTTATACATTCTCTGACAATGGCTTCTATATAAACCGTTGTTGTTTCTGGATATGTTACAACGGTTTATTAGGAAATTTCGTTGTCTTTAGAGCCTCCGACAACGATCTCTAACCGTTGTCTGATACGCGCATCAGACGGCATCTCCATACACAACGGAAATTTAGGGTGTCAGACAACGGTGATAAACCGTTGTGTGATTTGATTTTTCTTGTAGTGAGATGTGGTCATCAGTCAACAAACATACTAGTCTTAATGCATTATTATTGTCCTCTAATAATAATACTCGACTAGGGATCTTTTAGGATTATAAACACTACTCATATAATCTCATATTTCTAAGTCACATACTTAGAGATATAGAATTCATGCTTATATTCCAAGGACATTTATTATTCTAACATTTATATCGCAGTTAATAAAGACATAATAAATAATTGAAAGAAAATCCATAGAACATATTTATTAATAATCAAAATGTCTTCCCTAAGAACATTATAGTATTGTCTCTAGGGCACAAGCACTAACACAGACATGGTGTAACTCCTTATCAAATGCTCAAGGAGAAGAAACCTAGTTTGAAGCATTTGCATGTGTTTGGCTGTAAGTGTTTTGTTCTCAGAACTCATCCTGAATAACTAGGGAAATTTGAAAGAAAGGCTGATGAGGGAATTTTCATTGGCTATCCTGCATCAAGAGCCTTTAGAGTTTTCAATTTGAGAACAAGGACTGTCATGGAGTCAATACATGTATCTTTTGATGATAAGAAGGTAACAGTAATTGATGAAGACTCCCATGATAGGTTGATTTTTGAAAATGAAGCTACCAAGGAACCTGAAAAAATGGAATCAGATACTGATACACCATCAGATACTGATGGGTCACCATATCCTGATGATCCATCAAATCCTGATGACTCACCAAAGTGCTACTGATGGTGCTACTGATGGTACTACTGATGATACTAATGACAGTCCACATGTTGAGGGGGAGCAACAACAGACTGTTACTGATACTGATACTACTCAATCATTAGGACAAAATTCTTCATATACTAATTCAATTGACAATCCTGATAATCCATCAGGAGGTGACAGCAACAATTCAGGGGGATCTTCTACTGAAGCAAATTCTTCTAATCAAGATAACACCAATCCAGGGGGAGCATCTACTTCAAGGAATAATTTACCACCAGCAAGGAAATGGACAAGAGATCATACTCCTGATTTGATAATTGGAGATCCTGATGCAGGTGTTAAAACAAGAAGTGCAACTCAGAATGAATGTCTTTATCATAACTTTCTATCCAAGGAGGAGCCTAAGAAAGTTGAAGATGCACTTAAGGATGCTGATTGGGTTACTGCAATGCAAAAAGAATTGAATGAATTTGAAAGAAATGAAGTCTGGAAACTAGTACCAAGACCAAAGAATAGGTCAATTGTTGGTACAAAATGGATTTTCAAGAATAAGTCTGATTCAGATGGTGTAATAATCAGAAACAAAGCAAGGCTAGTTGCAAAGGGGTATTCTCAACAAGAAGGAATTGACTATGATGAAACTTTTGCTCCTGTTGCAAGACTAGAAGCCATCAGGATCTTTCTAGCATATGCAGCTCACAAGAAATTCAAGGTTTTCCAGATGGATGTTAAAAGTGCTTTATTAAATGGTGAACTGGAGGAAGAAGTATATGTTGAACAACCTCCTGGTTTCATTGATCCTAAATATCCAAATCATGTTTATAGATTGGATAAGGCACTTTATGGACTGAAGCAAGCTCCAAGAGCATGGTATGAAACCTTAGCTCAATTCTTACTGGAAAGTGGATTCAAAAGAGGTACTATTGACAAAACTCTATTTTACTTGAATCATGGTAAGGATTTGCTTTTAGTTCAGATTTATGTTGATGATATCATTTTTGGGTCAACAAACAATAAGCTGTGTGAAAAGTTTTCTAAGCTTATGCCGTCAAGATATCAAATGAGCATGATGGGAGAAATGAGTTACTTTCTTGGTCTTCAAGTTAAACAGACTGAAGACGGGATTTTTATCAATCAGTCAAAATATACAAGGAATTTATTGAAAAGGTGATGAAGATAGTGCTACTACAACAACTCCTATTGCTACAGCTACCAAACTTGATCCTGATCAAGGTGCTGAGGTAGATGTAACTCACTACAGAGGAATGATTGGCTCTTTATTGTATCTTACTGCAAGTAGACCAGATATCATGTTTGCAACCTGTCTATGTGCAAGATTTCAAGCAAAACCCAGGGAACCTCATCTGATTGCAGTCAAGAGAATTTTTAGATATCTCAAAGGCACTCCTTCACTTGGACTTTGGTATGCAAGGGAATCATATTTTGGGCCGTGTGGTTATTCAGATGTTGATTTTGCAGGATGCAAGATAGACAGGAAAAGTACTTCAGGAAGTTGTTAGTTTTTGGGTGGTAGACTAGTTTCATGGTTTAGTAAAACGCAAAAGTCTATCTCAACTTCAACTACAGAAGCTGAGTACATTGCTGCAGGAAGTTGTTGTGCTCAGATAATGTGGATGAGAAATCAGTTGTTAGATTATGGCATGTCATATTCAAAAATCCCTATTTATTGTGATAACCAAAGTGCTATTGCAATGACAGTAAATCCAGTTCAGCATTCTCTTACTAAACACATCAGTATTAGATATCATTTCATAAAAGAACAGGTTCTGGAAGGAACAATTGAACTTCATTTTGTTCCCACTGATCAACAACTATCTGATATATTCACCAAGCCACTGCCTGAAGCTACTTTCAACAAGTTGGTGAATGAACTTGGAATGATGAATTTTGAGAATTTCTGAGGAAAGCTACAGAGAGGAAATCCTGATGACTATCAAATCCTGATGGTCATTCTGCAAAGTATGTAATTGTTAGGAATATGTTGTTCTTGATGATAATTATAAAACACTTAGTAGATTTTATGTTAAGTCAATATTGTAACTGTCAATGGAATGGTATGCTTTGCAGCATCCGTTGACAGGTAGCTCATCAACGGAATGAGTCTCATCAACGAAATGAGTAATGTAGCAATTGCACTGTACAATAGTTCACGGGTTGATATGCATTTGTTGTAGGTATTAGATAGGTTTTCCAGGTCATGTTGACTAAGTACTAGATAGGCAAGATAGGTTGGTTAATTGTAAATATACTATGCCTTGTAATTTTGCCTAAGTGAAGACATGTCAACGGAATGAAGATTACACTATCAACGGAATGAAGAATGTACCATCAACGGAATGAAGAATAAAGCTATCAACGAAATACATCTCTCTGCTATCAATGAATCATTATCACTTTTCTGAATAGTTGACAAAGTGATAGTGACAGTTTTCTGACAGATCAAAAGGTGATGTAGAAGTGTACTTTGCATTGGGAGCCATTAAAATGGACACTGGGAATGAGGAAACATTCCAATTTCCAATTAGGTTCTTGAGTGTGATCATAATAAGCATGAAGACAAAAGACAAGATCTCCAAGGACCATTGGACAAAAGGAATGAAAAGCAAGCTACTTGTGGTTACCCTTAGTACATTTTAGAGTAGCCAAAAATAGCATTGTAAACTTGGGATATATAACCAAGTGTAGCAGTTCATTTAAAAGTGAGTGAGTGAGATAGAATAAATTTGTATTAGCTTCTTTCAAGAGCACTCTCACTCTAAATTAGGAACTGAGCAGCTGTGCTACATTTGTAACACGGATTATTCCCGCAATAAAAACATCTCAGTTGGATCCTCAAAACATCCAACTGAAATTTTATATTTGCTTGTGTTTTTATTTTCTGTGTTAATTTATTTTAAAGTTGTTTTAAGTTTAAAAATATCTAGAATTGTATTCAACCCCCCCCCCCCTTCTACAATTCTGTTAGGTCATTTGGGATTAACAATTGGTATCAGAGCAAGCTTCTAACATACAAGGAGTTCAAAGATCAAGGCCAAAACAGAAACCATGGTGAAGAAGGATGCAGGTGTAAAGATACAAGTTCTAGATAAGGACAATTACTTTCACTGGAAAGTAAAAATGCATCTACATCTCATGTCTATGGATGAGAGATATGTAGACTGCATTGAGAAAGGTCCACGCGTTCCCATGAAGTTTGCATCTAGAGTTGGACTGCCAGATTATGTTGAAGATGTGGAAATTCCAAAGCCTGTCTCATAATGGACTATTGAAGATGTTTTAGAAATCCATAAAGATAAAAGAACCATGAACATTCTGTTTAATGGTTTGGAGAAAGAGATGTTTGACAATGTTATCAAATGTACAACTTCTAAATAAGTATGGGACACTGTTAGAACACTCTGTGAAGGAACTGAGCAGGTAAGGGAGAACAAAATGCAACTCCTCATACAACAATATGAACACTTTCATTTTAAAGCTAGTGAAACCCTAAACGATACATTTAGTAGGTTTCAAAAGCTTTTGAATGGATTAAAGTTGTATGGGAGGGTCTACCAAACCAAGGATTCAAACCTCAAATTTCTTAGAGCTCTTCCAAAAGAGTGGAAGCCATGATTGTTTCTCTGAAAAACACCCAAGAATACAAAGACTATACTCTTGAAAGGCTTTATGGAACTTTAAAGACATATGAGCTGGAAATGGAGCAAGATGAAGAAATTGAAAAGGTACAAAAGAAAGGTGGATCTATTGCATTGATTGCATCCGTGAACCAACTGGAAGATGACAATGAAGGAGCTGCAAAAGCCACAACTAGTCGAGCTAGTTGTAGGAGTGATGTTAGCAAGGGTAAAGGCAAGATGACAGAAGAAGAAGAAGAACCAGCCAACTTGGATGACTTAGATGAGATTGATGAACACATTGCTTTCCTTTCAAGAAAATTTTCTAAGTTCAAATTCAAGAGAAACTCAGAAGCAAGGCCACCAAGGAGAGACTTTCAACCTAGAAAAAATAATTGGGTTGAAAAGTCTAAATCTAAATGTTTCAACTGTGGAATGATTGGTCACTTTGCTGGAGATTGCAGAAAGCCCAAAGTTGAGAAGGGCAACATGAAATTTGAGCCTGTTGATTATAAAAAGAAATACTTTGAACTTCTCAAGCAAAAAGAAAAGGCTTTCATGTCTCAGGAGTATGATTGGGCTGGTAATGGTGAAGATTCAGATGATGATGTTGAGTATGTCAACTTGGCTCTAATGGCTAACAATCATGAGCAGGAAGCAAGTTCCTCTAGCAACCAGGTAACAATTACTAATCTTTCTAAGCTTTCTAAAGAGGAATGCGATAGTACAGTTAATGAAATGTCTATTGTATTATATAATTTGCGTGTTACTCTTAAATCACTTACCAAAGAGAACTCAAGAATTAAAGAGACTAATTTGCTCTTAAGTGATAGAAATGCCATGTTAGAAGCACAACTCATTGAGTTTGAGAAAATGAGATGTGTCAGTATGGATGCTAAGCAAGAACTTGAGAAAGTGTTAAAAAGGGAAGAGATTCTTAAAACACAACTAGAAATAGAACAAAGAGTGATTGCAAAATGGAAAGATTCCAGGAATGTTGCTAGCAACATCATTAATGTTCAAGGTATGGAATCTTTCTATGAACAATCATGGAAAAAGAACAAAAAGAAGATAGGGTATGCTGTTGAAACCTTAGAATCAGAAACAGAGTCAACAAACAACAATGGTCATTCGTTGAAGGTTGATACGTCAACGGAATGCATCATTCCGTTGACAGATGAACCATCAACCGATCATGTTGTTTCGTTGACAAAGGAAAAGAAAGAAGAACTCACTAGACTTAATAACAAGTATGGTCCTGTGACCAAGAACTTTGTTCAAGGTGAGTCTAGTAAATCAAAGAAAGTTGAGAAGCCTGTTGAGAGAGCTAATGTAGGTCACTTGTCTAACAAGCAATTGAAAGACAAGTTAGAGAAAATTCAAGTTGAGGTTAAGGGCAATAAAAAGAATAACAGAAATGGCAAAGTAGGGATTAACAAACATAACAATTACACACCTGATAAGTATGCTCCTAGAAAAACATGTGTTAATTGTGGTAGTGTTAGTCATTTATCTGCTAATTGCAAATCTGTTAAGACGCATACTAATGTGAAAATGCCTAAGCCTGCAATGAATACCTCTATGTCAAAATCCATATGCTAGCATGCCATTTGTGCCTAATCCATACATGAATATGTTTAATGTGCCATAAATGCCATGGAATGTGAATAACATGTTTGTTCCTCCAAATATGCATGCCATGAATGAAAATGTGAGCAACCCTCAGAAGTCAACACCAAAGGTAAAGGTTGATTTAACTCAATCTGAGCCCAAGGTGAAAAATGATGTGAAGAGTAAATCAAAGGCTAACAAAACAGGACCCAAGGAAACTTGGGTACCAAAATCAACTTGATTTGGTTTTATTGTGTGCAGGGAGACAAAAGGAATCTTTGGTACTTGGATAGCGGTTGTTCAAGACACATGACTTGTGATTCTACCCTGCTCACAGAGTTCCAGGAAAGAGCTGGCCCTTGTATTGCTTTTGGAGATGGCAGCAAAGGCTACACTAAGGGATATGGCTTGATTTCAAGAGAAAATGTCATCATTGATGAGGTTGCATTGGTGGATGGTCTAAAGCACAATTTGCTTAGTATCAGCCAACTTTGGGACAAAGGATTTTTAGTTACTTTTTCAAGAGAAGTCTGTGTTGTTTCTAAAGGCGGAGACAACAATGTGGTAATGACTGGATTCAGAAGAGGGAATGTGTACATTGCTGACTTTAGTAGCACAAGTCCAGACACCATCACTTGTTTGTTCAGCAAGGCAAGCAAGGATGAAAGTTGGCTATGGCACAAGAAATTGTCTCATTTGAATTTCAAGGTTATGAATGACTTGGTGAGGAAAGATCTTGCTAGAGGAATTCCACAGGTGGAATTCACCAAGGATGGTTTGTGTGATGCCTGTCAAAAAGGGAAACAAAAGAAGGCATCATTCAAAAGCAAGACAGAGTCATCAATTGTCCAACAGCTTGAGTTGCTTCATATGGATCTATTTGGCCCTGTAAATGTCATGTCCATTTCAAATAAGAAATATTGTCTTGTGATTGTTGATGATTTTTCTAGATTTACATGGAATTTCTTTTTGCACTCCAAAGATGAGGCAAGTGAAATCATTATCAATCACATCAAGATGGTAAACAATCATCCTGATTTCAAAGTAAGAAGGATTAGGAGTGACAATGGGACAGAGTTCAAGAATTCAACTATGAAGATGTTCTGTGAGGAAAATGGTATTTTGCATGAATTTTTAGCTGCAAGAACACCACAGCAAAATGGTGTAGTTGAAAGGAAAAACAGAACACTTATTGAAGCTGCAAGGACAATGCTAGATGAATCAAAGTTACCAACTTATTTTTGGGCTGAGGCAGTTAACACAACTTGCTTCACTCAAAATATTTCTTTGATTAATCAAGCCAAGGGAATGACCCCTTATCAACTTCTCAAAAGAAAGAAGCCACTATTGGATTTTCTTCATGTCTTTGGATGCAAGTGCTTTGTTCTGAGAAATCAA